>JAMBLF010000002.1:1337155-2674310 GCA_030578115.1 Leucoptera coffeella
ATGGATTGCATAGTTAGTATCGTACTCGAAATGTAGTGACCCAGGTTACTTCATTTTTATAAAGCGAAGGTTTTGATGGTATCTGTACAAACTTAATTAAATATGCCGTGATAGATATATGTAAACAGTGAAGAAAATTATTTGAAAATAATTTAAATCGAGAAGCTTTCGACCACGTGAGCCATGATATCTTAGTAGGTAAGCTAGAGCGCCACGAGGTAAGAAGGAACATTCTACGCTTGATTGAGAGCTATATATATGTATATATTATTTTGTGTGACCATGGATTTACGTTCCGGTTCTAGTTGGGACCCACTTTAAGTTTGTTTTACAACACTATATGTTAGATGTAAAGCTTTGAAAATAGTTCAATTAGCAAATCTACCCACTTGTAAACCACTTAGCCAGTACATAATAAAGTCAGTTAGATAGACGACATATTGAAAAAGGGTATTAGAAGTATTTATAACCGCTAAGTGTGTGTGAGGAGGTGTATGAGTGTCATTGAAGCGAAAGAATTCCTCACACATACATACATAGATATATAAATAAGATAGAAATGTACATATAGTATATAAAATGGAAATCCCGTGGGAAGTAAAAATAATGTTAACTAGCTGCTGTTCATTCCGGCATGCCGTTAACTGCGACTAAGAGACTAGGGTAATGCTAAATACAATCTATTGGGCGATAGGGCAACAAACTGTCACCAATAGTCCATATCAAATCACAACCCCAATATTTATGCTAAGAACTGACTGATTCTGTCCACCTCGAAAAGGATTAACGGATTAAGTATTAAGGCAATTAATTCAGAGATTACGTATTGTAAATGTACATATATGTATATGTCGGCGAGGCGCGATAGCAACAAGGAACGCTGCTATGGCTGCACCGATCACGAGGCTCTCACGTGGTCAGCCATGACGGAGTCTAAGCGGGGATCGATGGAGGGGAGGTTCGCCCCTGCCGAGGTAGGCTGTGTTCAGACGTGCGCGTTTTCTGCGCGCGCGGATTCAGTGCGCGCAGAAAACGCGCACAAAACGCGCACGTCTGAACACAGCCGTATTTTGGCCGATCGACAGGCTAGCATGCCACTTCCTGCACTCGGTTCGATCACTACGTCTTGAGAACCGTCTAGCGTTCGTTTTGTGAGCCTTAATAAACCAGGTTTTGTGAAGCCAGTGTTTTAATTTAGCTTCTGTCCAAACTCCCAAGAAATAAAGTCAAGTCCAAGATGGATAACACACAAAATCAGGCCCCTGACGTCGACATCAAAAGTGGGATTCCAGAAGCAAATGAAGAGGTGCCATCCCTACAATTTGGCGGAAATCAAGCAATTTTGCAGAAAATGTTCGATTTCCAATACTTCTCGTATGTATGAAGGCGCTAATTGAGGCTCTCAAGACTCCAAGTGGCAGCAAAAATGTGTCATTGCCTGAATTCTACCCAGATAGAGGCGATGCGGACGCACGATCCTGGTGCACCACAGTCGACATGTGCTTCGAACGCAACCCTCCAACCGGTGGTCAATTAGTAATGGCCATCAGCAAGGCGCTCAAAGGAAGTGCATCGTCATGGCTGTCACAGGTATCGTACCCTGGCATGACGTGGACAGCTCTAAAAGACATGTTCATGGCTCGTTTTGCATTTAACGAGACGATTGCGGGTACTTTGCTACGCCTTAACGGTGAAAAATCCAGAGAAAATGAGACCCTCGCTGCGTACGGCAACCGTCAACTAGCAAAACTACTCAATCGATGGAAAAATAGTTCTGTCAAGGAAATTGTAACCTCTACTGTGCTGGCACATTTGTCTCAGTTCGATTCACGTTTGTTTGAAATTAAAACGCGTGAACGGTTGCAACAAGAACTGCAGTCATTCACCTTCCTAAAAAGGAAAAATTCGATGGCAGATACCAGTGAATCCATCGCAAAACGCACAAAGTTTGCACCACCGACTACGACTAAATATTTTAATGCTGCGGAAAATCGGGCCACAAGCAACAACGGTGCTCACAGTGAAATAACGACAATTATGTGCAAAAATTGGCGGCCCAAGGTACCGGGCAGCCCAACAAGCTGATCTGCTACAAGTGTGGAGGAGCGGGACACGTGGCCGCTGCGGTAATGGCGCGAGCAGCAGCAGCTGCCGAGGTGCGGGTGCGCCATCCACGTCGCGAGCGGCATGCATCGGGCGCCCCTCAAAACGAGCGCCAGATCAATGCATGCACCGTGAAGGCGCCAAGCAGCGTGCTTATGCACAAAGGTCAGTGTATCGTGTTTCACTATGATTCGGGTGCCGAGTGTTCTCTGGTTAGGGAAAGCGTGGCCACCAAGTTTAGTGGCAAAAGAATTGAGAATTTTGTAAATTTGGTGGGTATTGGTAACACGAGAACAGTCAGCACTCGACAGATTCTTGCTATTGTGAGCATCGATGATTGTGTATTGGAAATTTTATTGCACCTTTTGCCCGATTTTTCCCTTCAGTATGATGTTCTAATAGTTTTTCTATTAGCATGACGGCTACGTCATTTAAAATGAGCAAACTACCCTGTGTGCCTATTAATTCGTGTAATGTAGAATCTATCGGAAATCAGCTAGAAAACATCGAATTAGATTTACCTTCCCATCAAAAATCTAGCCTATTAAATGTTTTAAATCGGTTTAGTGACTATTTTATTACTGGCATGCCAAAAACTAGGGTAACTACCGGTGAATTAGTAATTCGATTAATTGACCCCACTAAGACGGTACAAAGACGCCCCTTTCGGCTTAGTCAAGAAGAACGTACCATAATGCGTGAAAAAGTAAAGGAATTGCTAGAAGCTAATATTGTTCGCCCTAGTTGTTCACCATTTTCAAGTCCGGCCCTTCTAGTAGCAAAGAAAGATGGCTCTCATCGCATGTGTATTGACTATCGTGAGCTAAACAGCAATACCGTATCTGATAGGTACCCTCTGACACTGATTGCGGACCTCATACCAAGGCTACATGGTGCTAACTATTTTTCTAAGCTTGATTGCGCAAGCGGTTTTCATTGAATCCCTATCAATGACAAAAAATCTATCGAACGGACAGCATTTATAACCCCTGACGGTCAATTCGAGTACTTATCCATGGGTTTCGGGCTTAAGAACTCTGTTTCTGTGTTCTGTAGAGCAATTACAAAAGCCCTCGGTGAAATGGCCGACACTTTTGTAGTAGTTTACGTTGACGATATTCTTGTGTTATCCGAAAATGTACAGCAAGGCATAGAACGAATCGAAATTGTACTGCAAACCTTGACCGCATCAGGTTTTTCTCTAAATTTAAAAAAGTGCTCATTTTTGAAAACTAAGGTAGAATTTTTAGGGTATGAAATAAGCAATGGTGAAGTAAAACCCAACAAAACGCAAGATCGAGGCCCTAACATTGCTCCCTCCGTCCTCTACAGTCACTCAGTTACGTCAGTTTATAGGCTTGACTACTTATTTTAGACAATTTATCCCTAAGTTTGCATATTTTATGGGACCACTATACAAACTGACCTCTAAAAGTGTTACATTTGATTGGAAACCACATCATGAAAAACTACGGCAGAAGGTCATAACAACACTGACACAGCAACCCGTAATTGTGATTTTCGATCCGAAATGTCCTATAGAGTTGTATATGGACGCGAGTTGCGAAGGCTATGGTGGCATATTATTTCAAAAAGTCTGCGGTAGGCGAAGAGTTGTAGCGTACTTTAGCAAACGCACTTCACCCGCTGAATCTAGGTATCATAGCTATGAACTAGAAACGATAGCAGTTGTCAACTCTATTAAACATTTCCGACAGTATTTACATGGGCGCAAGTTTACAGTTTTAACCGATTGCAATTCACTAAAGCTATCTAGTAAGAAAGCCGGGCTAACACCTCGCATGCATAGGTGGAGGGCATTCTTACAGTTATTTGATTTTGACATTGTTTACAAGAAAGGAAAGGAAATGGCACATGCTACAATTTCACACACTAGTCAGTCACACAACAACGAAAACAAAACACGGCAAACGACAGAATAAAAGCGAGTAAACTTCACCGAACTCTCAGACAATTGGCTGTTAGCCGAGCAAAAGCGAGACAGCGAATTGAATAAGCTATTTTTTATAGTTTTAAGAGATTCGCGATTTATACTCATGATTAATAACAAACGGGACTTATCGCGGGTCAAGAAATTTTGATACCAATAGGTCAGCAATAGCCGAACATCTACTAAACGAGGGTTAAAATCATTGGATTGAGCTTCATAAACCCACTGTGCTCTCTAATGAACGCCGATACTACAGTAGAATTGTACGCGAGGCGATTGAAATAAAAAAGCACAGTTCATTCAATCGTGAAGGAGGTTACAAACTGTCTTCGGCGTGGAATACCGTGATAGATCGACATTCGGTTCAGCATGATCGTGTGAAGCCACAAGATACTGTAAATGTAGTGTGTAGGTCGCATGTGTTTAATAAAAACGAAGCAGTGAGGGTAGTCGGAGAAGAATCTGACAGGGCGCTGCGTTGGAGGCGAAGAAATATGCGTCGTCAGTCTGCCCGTGACCATGGCTGCTGCAACGTAGCCGAAACGTCGGGTTAATAAAGGTAACTTTATTATTTAAAAACATACGCGATAAGTCCCGTTTGTTATTAATCATAAGCTATTTTTTGACATAAGAAACGGATCGTTGCCAACCGAAACTGCGAATACCTATGAAGTTCGTTCAGGTATACTACATAGGAAAGTACAACGCAACGGGTGCACTAAATGTTTACCAATAGTTCCAAGAGCTCTTAAATGGTCAGTTTTGAATAATATTCACGATTCTTTAGTTCACCTAGGTTACGTTAAGACCCTAGACAAGTTGTATGACTATTATTGGTTTGAAAATATGTCTCGTTATGCGATAACAGTTCGTGGAAAACGGTGTAACCTGCAAAATAGCTAAGTCTAATTCAGGTAATACTCAAGTGCAATTACACCCTATACCTAAAGTTCCCATACCTTGGCACAAAGTACACATAGACGCGACTGGAAAATTAAGCGGGAAAAGTGATTCTAAGGAGTATGCGTTTGTTTTGATTGATGCTTTTACGAAATACGTTCTTTTGTACCACACTCAAAATATTGACTCTGTAAGCAGTATAAAAGCAGTGAAAAATAGTACTTATTTGTTCGGTTCACCTTCTCGCCTAGTCGCTGATCAGGGCAGGTGTTCTGCTAGTCGTAAATTCAAAGAATTTTGTGATGCGAGTAACATCAAGTTACATCTTATAGCTACAGAGTAATCTCGTGCGAATGGTCAGGTAGAACGCGTTATGTCTGTCCTAAAAAACATGTTGACAGCAGTTGAGTGTAACCCTAATCGGTCGTGGCAAGATGCATTAGGAGACGTTCAATTAGCTATTAATTGCACCATCAGTAGGGTGACCAAGGCATCCCCATTAGAGCTTCTAATAGGAAAGGTGGCGAGACCATTAGCACTCATGGCGTGCGATGATGAGAGTGAGTTAGATTTACCTGTACAAAGAGATAATGCGGTACGCCGCATAGAAGAGGCGGCTTCCTATGATAAGAGGCGGTTCGATAGAACTAAGGTAAAGGTCAATAAATTTTCCATTGGTGACTTTGTATTATTACAGAATTAGGAAAAGAACCAGTCCAAGTTAGACCCTAAATTTAGGGGACCATTTCAAATAACAGAAGTTTTGGATGGTGATCGATACACGATAAAATCTTTGAACTGTAGGCGTACCTATAAGTACGCGCATGATAGGCTGAGGCCTATGCCTGTAGATCATAGCACCATTAATGACTTGTCTGATGATTCAGAGGGTTAGCTGAGTTATTGTGAACTGCCTGTGGGGTGGTAGCCTGCGTGGTCTCGTGAGTGTTGTTGTGAGCCTGTATGGTCGCAATGTTGTGTTGGTGAGCCGCTTTCGTAGCCGTAGCCTAAGCGAAATCTGGTCGGCTTTCAGTGGGTACGCGGAAGTGCGATTTGGCCCCAAGTAGACTTTTAGGAAGTCTGTTGGGTAACGGAGGTTACCAGAGACACGAGGTACCCACACATGGCATGGTTACACGTACCCACACACATGAGTACTCGGATCAAGTGGTTGTTAGTGCTGCTATGGTCTTGTTTTGATATGATTTTAATGAGTAATCGACTATTGATGATGGTTTATTAACCTTGAGAATTTGATGATAATTTAAGGTGAAATTGAAAAATTAAATGATTTTTCTTGATTCAATTGACTTTTTTTAATTGAAAATGCCTAGAGGTTCACAAATTTGGATACCCAAGTAGGCTGTCATGTGTTGGTCAGATATGGCCGAGTTATAAGAGAGATCCTGTGGGAGATTTTCTCCTCTTTCCAGGCTACGCGTGGACGCGTCATCGTCAGGATAGGCGTGTCAGCGAGGCGCGATAGCAACAAGGAACGCTGCTATGGCTGCACCGATCACGAGGCTCTCACGTGGTCAGCCATGACGGAGTCTAAGCGGGGATCGATGGAGGGGAGGTTCGCCCCTACCGAGGTATTTTGGCCGATCGACAGGCTAGCATGCCACTTCCTGCACTCGGTTCGATCACTACGTCTTGGGAACCGTCTAGCGTTCGTTTTGTGAGCCTTAATAAACCAAGTTTTGTGAAGCCAGTGTTTTAATTTAGCTTCTGTCCAAACGCCCAGGAAATAAAGACAAGTCCAAGATGGATAGCACACAAAATCAGGCCCCTAACGTCGACATATAAAATATATATCATTCATTGTTAGAATGAAAAGGAATTGTACTAGGCATTATTTTGTATTAAAAAATAAAGTGATAACCCGACCTTACTGCCGGCAATAGCAGCCACACAATGTTGATGTGTGAGAGACGCTAACGCTCATTGGCGAATGCATACGCGCACACGGCGACGCCAGCGCAGCGGCAAATCCTAAGAATAAGTCATCCACTGTAATCAAGAGGATTTTATATCTCAAATGTTTTGTCCAATCACTAAGCGATTGTATAAGACGTAAATTTTTTCGTATGTAAATCTTATTCATTATAATCTGTTATTTTTCAACAGAAATATTTGAGCATAACACCTGAATCACTTGGGTTAACTAGAGACTAGTATATTGGATTGTAATAACTCACCATCAGCAGGATATTCATACATTTGTGATGTTTCAATAGTAGTTTTATTTCCTGCTATTGGAGTGACCTCACCTTCCGTGTTGTCACTGTCGTATAAAGAATCCAAAATAGGCTGCTAATAAATTTAAAACATTGTTTTCTTAAATACTTATTTATTATGAAAATTAAATGTTCATGTCGTTCAATTACTGAATAAATTAAATATTTTCATTAAAATATACTAAATCAAAAGTAACACAAGAAAATAAAAGATAGCATACATTTTTCACATTATTCGTGTTTGAGTGGACATACGCCCTTCAAAACTTAGGAATAACGAATTATCTGAACATCATGAAGTTATTTTATTTACTATGTGATACCTGGTCGTTTCACTATAAATTAATAAAGGTATAAATACCTTTATTTTACCCGACGTTTCAACCCAGTTACATAGGCCGTGGTCGTGGGAAGACTGGCGCATTCTGTATACAGGAAATCTACACAGACGGACAGATACCTGCACGCCACGGCACATCACCACCCGCGTCATACGCAGTCAGTAGTGAGGACTTTGGTAAACCGGGCATATGATCTGTGTGACCCTGACCATTTAAGCGGAGAACTGGCTCACATCCAGGAGGTGCTGAAGAAAAATATGGTTATAAAACCAAAGGTCTCACGTTGGAACCAAAGAGAGAGAAACATCCAATAGTACGCAGACAACCAGCATTTCTACCGTATGTGAAAGAAATAACGGATAAAATAGGTGCAATCTTTAAACAGTATTCGATTGACACCGTTTTCAAACCATTATTCAAAGTAGCAAGCAAATTACGGACCGTGAAGGATGTTACCCCCTTTCAAAACCTTGGTGTTTATAAAATTCAATGCAGTTGCGGTAAGGTTTACATTGGCCAAACAAAAAGAAGTGTTCAGGAACGGGTCAAGGAACACATAGCAGCTGTAAACAATAGGCAACCGCAAAAGTCAGCGATAGCGGAACACCTGATGCCTGTTTCAAACCATTGGAATGAATCACATCAACCTCAAATCATCTCCACAGAACAACATTATTATCCTAGAGTTGTTCGTGAGGCTATTGAAATAAAAAAACATACCAATAATTTCAATCGTGATGATGATTTTAGGCTTTCGGAAACATGGGAACCGGTAATCATGGGTTTATATTCGAGTGGTGTAACTACAGATGTCATCGGATAGTGTGAGTGCAGTGTGTCGTGCTATGAATTAACAAAAATTCCAATTGTGAAGGTAGACAGACATTAGCTGAAACGCCAGTCTTCCCTCGACCACGGCCTTTACAACTGGGTCAAAACGTCAGGTAAAATAAAGGTGTTTATATCTTTATTAATTTATCGTGAAACGACCCGGTCTCACATAAAAAATAAAATGAGTATAAATCGCGAGTGTTTAAAAATAACTATCATGAAGTTATTTGACCAATCAAACTTGTTTAACAGAATGTCAGTATTGAACAGGCCAGTTAGTAGGCCATTTTTAAACTGTTATTTAATACATACATATATGTATTTATTATATATTATAAAACTGTTAATTAAATAAAAAAATATTAAAAGGATATTACAGTGCTTTTAAAACTGTTAACGCTCTGATTTTAATGCCCGGGGTGAGTAGTAATGTATATTTAAGGGGAATTAAAGTTACCATCGTAGATATACTAAAGAGGAGTCAAAATTTCGCTTGCTTCGATTGGCATGCTGCTATTGGCTTCCACGAATGTTACTTGCACTGTAGCCAAAGGGTTCCACACAAAAATCCTCTTCCGCCTAGAAACACAACCTCACATTGAAGTCCCCCATTATGACGTTGAACCTTATCTTCTGCCCAAGTGACACAGCCTTGTCGATGTCCTCGTAAAACATCTCTACCTCAGCGTCTGGTTGTATGGATGATGGGGCATACGCTTGAACGATTCTGATTGAGTATCGTTTGTTCAATTCAAGTATCACATAGGCTACACGTGGCGATATTTTGCACTTAGTAGTTAATAATAATAATAATATTGCAGGACGTTATTACACCAATTGAACTAGCCCCTTGGTAAGTACATTTAAGACTTGTGTTAAGGGTACTAGTCAACGTATATTTAAGAAATTTATACTTATTATATATAGTTAAATACATATATAGAATATATAATCAACGACCAGACTGGAAAGCAGAAGAAAAGCGTAGTCTAACTCTGCCTCTACCGGGAACCGAACCCACGACCTCACCATTAGCGTTCAGGCGTCTAACAGATCGCGCCGCGGAGGTCGTCAAAACGTTGTCTGAGAGTTGTGTTGTTGCCAATCTTCTTGTGAACAA
Source organism: Leucoptera coffeella (assembly GCA_030578115.1). Taxonomy (NCBI): domain Eukaryota; kingdom Metazoa; phylum Arthropoda; class Insecta; order Lepidoptera; family Lyonetiidae; genus Leucoptera; species Leucoptera coffeella. The sequence goes on from JAMBLF010000002.1 coordinate 1,346,639, forward strand.
GGAAACCTCACTTCCCTTCGCCGAATTGCTATTTAAAATCTATCCCCTGTGTAAAACAGCACATTGCTGAATGGCAGCTTCAAGGTGTATGGGCCCTTCCGCTTAGCCTCAGAGAGTCCCAGCACACCCATTCCAGAACTACGAGGTGCAGTAGTCCAGTCCAGGTTCCAGTTCCTTCAGCTTTGCTTGTGCGTCTCAGAGTCCAGATGCACAGTGTCCATTCCCATTGCAACGTAAGTGGACTTATGCCGCGCCGCGCGTCTTGGCGGATCAGTCCTTTTTGAGGAGATTGTATTGTTTATGGCTACTGATTTCCAGGATAGGGTTACTTGACTGTCGCCCTAAGATCGGCGTCGGTGAGTTTGCGGCAGTCTGATTGCCTACCCTCCTTTCACATTCGGGCTTGGGACCGACAAGGCGGATTCTGATGGTAGTGTGGAACCCTTCGGATTTTTATTAACAGCCAATGTTTTTCTAATATTAACAAAGAAATGATTATCTTCAATAGATTGACTAAATTTAAAAAATTGGGATTAAGAAAGTAATCCCTGTTTTGCATTGAATTTATATTTTTGTGAAATCCTGGTGTTATTCACGATTTAAATATTTGAGATGTATATTAAAGCCTGCGTTTGAGGTGTATATTAACCGTTTTGTATGCTTTAATTGTGCTACATAGTAAATCAACAAACATATCGGTTACAACATTGAGATCTGACAAAGTAACAATTTAAACTTTTGTTTTTGATTCTATATCCGAGTGCGATGGGCAAAATAACTGGGTAGTGATCTGTAAGCAATGACTGTGCCACTATAGTTTCAACCATGTAATAGGCTAGGCACGTTTTGTCATGTGCAGGGAGGTGTAGAGCAGGCAAGAGACAACGGAAAACTATAGTAGCAAGATAAAAGTATGAATTTCTTTCATCATTATTATCTTTAATTTCAATACTTATGTGTCCGCAAATTATGATATTCTTAAAACTGTTAGATCCTGTTAGAAGGCGGTTTAAAGAGTTTAAGTAATTTTCGTGTGTTATAGTGAACGGTACAAATGACCCAGGTATTTTTATCTGAATCGCAGGGTAATTGGTCTCAGTAAAAGAAGTTTTTTCAACTTAAATTGATTACGAATCTTTAGCGTCATTTGACATTTGAGGTAAAATTAGAAAAAAAGTCATTAAAGATTCAGATCACGTAGTTGATGAGGTATGTAGTCATTTAGGTTAGTAGAGTTTTTCAGATGTTTCCATATTATTTTAGGTTTATCTACTTTGTTTGTGATGTAGTGATTAAAATAGGCTATCTTATCTGTATGTATTGAAGAGGTTACCAGGTTTCTGAGACCACGATAATATTGCATTGCTCCCTCCTTGGCATTCTTTTTAATAGTGGAAGTGCTTTGTCTCTTAATTCCATCATAAACTTAATAGTATATGTAATCCAGGGTTTTGGTTAATCAAATTTTGGACAACCATCACAGTAAAAAGATAGATAACAGCCCTTATCTGACAAACTTTTTAAACACACATTACAACAACAGGTTCTGAAAATTATGAATAAAATCAAAACTAAGGCAATATGTATCGATTACAAAATTATAGATATGCTGATAATGACACACAACGTAGGGGTACCTCAAGTAAAATCAAGCCATACGATTGGCCGACCTCCTATTGGGAGATGGCACCTGAAGAAGAAGAAGATAATGACGCTTGGCGTAACAGTTCCTATAATTAAGATTTAAGGATTTGCGACCTATTTCCATTCAACCAATTCTATCTAAAGTACTAGAGAATATTAAAGAATACAAAGTACTAAAGTACAGAATGTTACATGTAACATATGAAATAAAAATGAAATGAAATTAAATGAAATGAAAATCTTTTTATTCAATATAAGGATTATAAAATCACTTATTGAAAGTCAAAAAAAACATTTTTTATAAAAAAACATGTCATTAATATACACTAGTTATTAAAATAAATCAAATTAAATAATAAAACTAATGGCACTTCGTAAAGAAAAAACTCTGCAGAGAAGAAATGCCAAGAACCTCTGCAGACAATGTGTACATTAAACTTAACAATAATTCATTAGAACATGATCAAAGCTTCACATTCAACAAATAGTGTTTTACAACAAACTTAAGGGGAGTCCCAATAAGAGCTGGAATGGGAAGCCATGACCACACAAAAATGAAACGTCACATAAATTCAAAAAGTCTTTCACTTTGTAGTAGCCCTTCTCGATCAACGTCGCTTTAGTGCAAACTTTAAATTTATCTAGAGGTAAGGACTTTATAGACTCTGGCAGTTTGTTATACATTTTTATGCCCATGCCCATAAACGAATCGTTTATTCTTTTTAGTCTAGAGCCACTATAATACAATTTTTTTTTATTACGTGTGTTACAATTATGCATGTCTCTTACAAGCCTGTAACATTTATATATTTTTTAACATAGACCAAGTTATCATATATATATTGAGAAGCCACAGTCAGTTTATTTATTGTCTTAAACACATTTCTTAAAGACTCACGAGGGCCCATATCATAGATCGAGCGAATGGCTCTCTTCTGCAGCACAAATACTGAATTAATATCGGCAGCGCTATGAAAAGTAACTAAAATACACAAGTCTCGCTGTGTCGACGTCAGTCAGGTGTCAAATTTTTTTTACCGCGTAGGCAGCAGGACTTAGCCTCTTCGGTAGACCAGCAATGTGCCCCCCAAACTGTTATTTTGAGTCTATTGTGACACCCAGAAGGCTGTGGACTCAACAATATCCAATGCCACACTATTGATTACAATGTTAGTGCTAGAATTTCTAACATTGGGCAATGTAAATCTCACACATTTCGTTTTATTAAAATTAAAAGCAAGATTATTTAGTCTAAACCAGTGCTCCACGTCCGATATTACCTCATTTACTACCGCTGATTGGTCCTTTCCCCGGTTAACTTTAAATAATATAGAGGTGTCGTCCGCAAGCAACCCCATGTGGCAACGGATGACATAGCTGAGGCTGCTGAGGTAGCTTTGTCTACCATTAGGAGAGAAGTGGAGGGAGATATATATTGTTTGGAGCTCACGGCTATGAAGAAAGGCGTACCCTAAGGATCTCTACTCGGTCCAATATTGTTTTTCATTTTCACGACGGGCTTACCAAGAAACCTAATCACCTGTAAGTACCATCTCTATACATTCAACTTAAGCATTCAAAAGAGTCATCTATACGTGATCACAAAAAATTATCTTGTATTAAATCCTGCTAAGTCAGAAGCTGTTGCCTTAGGTACCAAAAAACAAATACAATACAACTGCAGTGTTTTAATAAAATCAAAATGAGCGGTCCGGTGTTGGAACAGGTGTCCGTGACTAGTAATTTGGGACTTTTAGTGGACGGAGAACAAAAATATGAAGGCTACGTTACTGACAAAGCAAAACAAACACGTTTTAATACTGACTGGGGGCATAGTAGAAATGATAGAAATATACTTTTTATCATGTTTTCTCTCTTGCTATGAACGAAAGATTTTTTTCTATTGGATAAGCTACCACATACAAGTTAATCCCAATGCCAAGCAAGCAACAGAAATAAAATTTGTACACGGCAGATTCCAAAGTAAATGTGATTACTAAACGATTGCCCAAATTCAAGCTAGAGAACGGTTTCAACGGTTTTGATTATTAGTTATTAAATAAAAACATACACTTGTGTTATTTCCTGAAACATCAGTACGCATGCTAATAAGACTATTACTACGTTGAAACTCTTCTTGAACGGCTGTGATCAAATCCATATCCTTAAGCCATTCGTCTACAGGTAATCCACAAGATTTTAAGACTTCCAGTTTGGCTTCACACATTACTTTCGAAATTTGTAATTTTCGAATTCGGCATTTTAATTCTTCAATTTTCACCTCTATTTCTGGGCCGTTACCATCATTTACGTCCACCTGAAACATAAATTATTTGTACCTTATTCGATTACTAACACATTTTTTACAATGCACGTCACAACCCTTTCGGGAATAGTCGTAGCCTGAGGTTGAGTATACAGAAAAAAAAAGAATATTTCTATTTGTGTAATAAAAAGCCACATTAAAAAAAATTGTACTGATGTTGGCCATTTGAGCTCCGTTTGGAGCTCGTATTTAGGTATTAACCTTCAATACAATTTCACTTTTACATTACTATACATTGTAGGTATTCGAAAAATAGATTCACGAACTGCCGAAAACACCACAATTTCTACGCACATTATGGTTGCGAGCCGGGAGTTTTATACAATAGCATTGATATTCACTATCAAAATCAAATCACTAACAGTTATTTCGAGATGTACGTAGTGTTTCCCTGTGATGCGATGCATAGACTGATGTTCTCACCTCGAATTGGTGTCCTGAGACACTTCAGTATATAGAAGTAAAATTTTTTATTGAAAAAAAATTTTTGAATAATAAATAAAGACAATATATATTTTATATTGAATAGATGTAAGATACAGGTAGCACCGTCACTAAATAATTTTTTATATAGAAAAACCAAAATTTTGGTGTCTGGTCACTGATAAATGTGTTACGAGACGGGGAGGGAACCGTGGTGAGGAAACCTTCCTTTCTTTCGGGATAGGGTATACAGTGGCGGCTAGTTTCTAGATAAAATCCATAATTATATTTAGATAAAATTCAACTGGAACAGTAATAAGCGAGAATGATGGAATGTGTCTTAGGCACTTCTAATTGGCAAGAAATTGTTTAGGTTAAATAAAAATAAAGTTTGATTAGGACGAAACATTTATTTAACAATGACATAAAACAATAAATCACATTGATTCACATGTTAAAAGATAAGCGGTTTTAGGACCATAAGCCACTGACCATTACCACTAATTAGACTATTATTATTATTCGTTATATACATATGTTTACGCCCGTTCATTCTTGTTTCAATCACACATAAGTCTTTTCATACATGCTCTTCTGTTCTTCACGCTACGTACACCCGCCTTGAGAAGAATGTCTCCATTTGATTTAAATAAGTCATAAGCGGCCTACCACATCCAACTCTACCTTCCATTTTGGCTGTACAAAATCATGTAAATGTATGTTATTCTTATTATTCTTCTCAAGGCGGATGTGAAACTATACCTGATCAATTGCTCTTGCGTCACTCAAACTCATTAATCTCATACGTGAGCTTCTGTTCTTGTGTCGTGTAAAATTTGATCTGAAGATGTTCTACGCGACATACCCCGTCCAACTCTACCTTCCACTTTGCCACTATAAATTAACTTCATAACCCTTCCTTTCATCCATCTGCCCCATATGCCCAAACCACCTCAACATTCATTTCTCTATTTTCATTGTATAATTAGTATAGTTTAGTAATTATGTTAAAGTTACATTATATTATGTGTTAATCAAATCTTGGCTACATTTTAAGAAAATTATACTATTAATAGTCTGATCCAAGAGACGGTTCCTATTTAGAGTTAAAATAAACTTCAATGTGGAAAATAATCACTCTACAGAAACTTGTGTTGCCGGAGCAGCTAGCACAACCAAAGCTACTGCAGCAAGAACGTTAGGAAGCTTTTGTGTCCAGTACTCTATAACATTTTCTGTCATGGATATTCTTCCAGCAACACTATATTCTGCTAGGTAATATTCGAAATCAAGCCTCTTGCAATCAATAACTTGATCTCTTTGATTTAGAATCATTTCCAAATTCCATAGATCAGAATCCAACCAAACCAAAATAACCAAAATAAATAATTATTTGTTTTCAACACACTATTTTGTGCAGAACCATCAGTCAACTCGTGCTGTCGTAAATTTGAGCCATGGGGCAATGTCTCTTCCCTTCTCTTATTTATTAGAATTACCTGGCGATATACATCAAATAGAAAAGATTTAGCTACTTCTATTTCATCCGTCGATAGAACGGTTTTCCACCAGGGGGCTATGAAGACCGCTGCCAAGAAGGCCTTGTTATGAAGCAAGGTTTTTTCTCTTTTTGTCATGCTAATAACTATCTCTTTGGCTAATGGCAAGTCGAGACTTTCCGTTTTGGTTTTGCATATCGTCCAAATAGTGTAGACATCTCCTAGAGTTAGTTGTTCAGCCTGGAATCGTAGAGGGGCTTCTGCAGATGGTTGTAAACATTCTAAAATATTTTCTATTTCTAGCCAGTAGTTTTCGCTACACAATTGGGAAATCTCTTCCGTTTCAATATATATGTTTTTCAATTCTATCACCCTCTGTAACATTTTATAAGTCGATGCCCAGCGTGTGTTACGTGACTGGTTTTCTTAATTTATTTGCATTTATTCTAATTTCCATAAGTGGTTGCCGTAATATCTTAACTATTTCACGGCTCTTTTCAATTATCGACTCCACCTGGGAATTTTTTCTAAGCGCGTCTTTTATACAAAGTTGTAAAGTATGAGCCACGCATCTTAAAGATGTGATTTCGAATGTACTTGCTTCTCCTTCAACTCTAAGGATTGCAGCATCAAAATCATCCACACCGCAATCAGAATCAATTAGATCAGAGTCTTCTTTTTCCATTTCATCTTCATCATCTTCGATGTTACTCTGATTTTTCGTCTTCTTTTAATAGAGCGGCCAGCTTTAGATAATTTGAACCATTATCAGTGGTTACAGAATATATGTTATCAAGTTCAATATGGAAATCTGCCAAAACGTCCAGGATTGTTGATTTTAAGTTTTGAGCTGTTTGTCTGTAGAAAATTTCTTTTAAAGCTAAATTTCTAATAACAATCTTTGATTTTTTTTTATATTGTATATTAATACCAATAAATTGCCAATCCATACATGTCGCAGAATCAAGTTTGATAGAAATCATACAATGTCTAATTTCGGTGGAAATCCTTTGTTTTAATATAAATGAATTATCAATAATAAGTTCCTTGATTTTCTTGCTATTCGCTTCATTAATGAATTCGTTCGATATCAAGTCTTTGATCTCCCGAAATGCCTTGTCACCTAGAAGTTCGAAAGGACGCCCATGAACTGCTATGAGCCTCATACAGCAGTCGAACAATTTTAATCTCTTCTTCTCGGTTTCATCTATTTTCTTAGGATTGATCTGTTGTTTGTTTCGATTATCTTTTTTAATGTTAGCAATTGCTTCGTGTTCTTGAGGATGTTTTAAACGTAGATGATTTAACAAATTAGTGGAATGGTGACCCTGTGATAAAAATAACTATTAAGTAATATAATAATCCAAATTTAAACGTTTAAGGTTAGTTGTTAGAATACCTATGAACCTACAATCTTATGGTTGCAAGGTCTCGATTAAATTAAATTGCATACTTTCATCGAAAGTAGTAAAGGTATAATATTGAGGCATATCCTTAGGATAAGATTAATACACAGAAGCTCTGTTTAGTCTTAAATGCCAATTATAGTAAACAAATAACATTAAGGCAAAAACAATAGTCATATTTTATGATTATATTGGACTATAAAAGAAACACGCACTACCCACTGACCGTACTATATAAGTCCTTTCCAAACTACAACAAAATTATATATTTTTTACGTCACAAATTGAATATTTTATAGTATAGATATATTTATTTTTTAACGCTTTATCAATTTTTATCGTGGTGGGGTAGTCAGAGATTTGAATGCCCATCTCCGATAATTCGGAAGCATGGTAAGAGCCACTCAAAGCGCGCGTTTCACTGGAAAGACAGCACCCCACATGATAGGCAGTGAAGCGTATCGCTGTATACAAGCACTGGCTTTTACCTATCCCGAGGTATAGACAGGTTTCCTCACGATTTTTCCCTTACCGTTAACTATTGTAAATTATATATGTAAATGAAAAATATATTTTAAATATCATTAGTTCATACATGCCTGAGCCGGAATTCGAAACCTGACCAAATGGCTATATCCGCTAATATCATCTTTTTTGCCACAAAATTTTAATTTATTTTGCTCTATAGTATGACAGCAAAAATAATAATTAAAAAAAACGTGCATATTTCGTCTACATATGTATATATCCCTTTCAACACGAAACAAATATAAAGTATTATTTACTCCATGCCCTTTCAATCTGTCTATAGGTATTTATTTTTGTTTACAATATCGGACATTTAAGTATAAACGGGGTAAAGATACACAAACACGTTCATGATCCCGTTAGAAGATTTCGTCTCGGTTAGTCCGTCCGGGGCAACGACGTTGAAGATCCAGGCGATCGATCTAGGCACATTAGTTCAGTGATGGTGGTACGGAAACTCCTTACTCTCTTAGTCGTCTTATGACGTGCCGGAAACAACGCGTCTGATTCGAATACAGCGTAAATCGTAATGGGATGTAGCCACATGACGAAGTTAAGGACAGCTCGTGGAGACATGGTCACCTCTAAACCAGAGATCTTGTCTGAGATTGAAGATTTTTACGGCCAGTTATACCACTCGCGCTGCCGAAGCCCGGTTCCCGACCCCTCCGATTCGAGGGCCACATTGACACGCCACTTCACAGAGGACATGCGCGAAATAGATATGGATGAGATTGAGATGGCTTTAAAACAGCTTAAAAATGGAAACGCTCCGGGAGAGAATGGAATCACTTCTGAGCTCCTGAAATCTGGTGGAAGACCAGTTCTGAGGGAGCTCCAGAGAATCTTCAACAGCGTCACCTTCTCCGGAAGAACTCCGAAATGTTGGGGCAGAGGTGTGGCTGTTTTGTTCTTTAAGAAGGGAGATAAAACCCTCTTGAAGAACTACAGGCCGATAACACGTCTGAGCCACATCTATAAGCTGTTCTCCAATAGAATCTCAGCCAGGCTAGATAGCTTTTAGCCACCAGAACAGGCCGGGTTTCGGACAAATCCTTTGATATATTTAATTGTAAGATTGGTCTCTCCAAGTTTTTCTCGTTGCGCTGGCTCTTCGCGTAATTGTTTCAGATTCTTCTGTTGAAGTATTGTTTGGTCAGGGTAGATTTTTATTTTCGTCTGTGTTATTTTAGTTTTATTTCGTAGAACTGTAGCGGCGGTATCACGTAACTTGAACTGTACCTTAATAGAACGATTTTTGTTTGTATTATATTTTCCCAGGCGAAATATATTAATGGGATCCGGACAGCATGGATGGATGTTTTCTAGAATATTCATTATCTCTTTCTTGTCATGGGATTTTCGATCTTCTAGGTTCTCGTTACTTGTTTCGTTTATGCCAGCTACTATTATGTTACATTCGCGTTGTGAACGTTCTTGAACTTCTCTAAATATCTCTTCTTATACTAGAGGCTGATGTGATTTCAAATGACATGATTGCTGATCCTTAAGATTGGTAACCTAAGTTTCTAAGGATGAAATACATTCAAATGTTTGTTTGTGCTCACGTTGCAATAATTCCATCTTCATCTTTAATTCGTTATTTTCGACTACCAACTGTTGAGTTGTCATTATGATGTCATTGTTGTGAATTTTTATTTCAGCGATGTCTTCACAGAACTTTGTGAGTTTGGTGCTTTGTGTTTCATTTACTTGTTTCAGAAAGCCCATCATTTCTGTACGGAAGTTGCTAAATTCATCCCAGACTTCATGAGATACACGGTTATGTTTCCTTTTAGTTCTCTAAGTTACATTGTTTACTTTGTCCGTCAAATCTATTTCGTTTCCTCTTTTGGATAGTTCTGGTTAGTGTAGTGTGTAGTCTGGATAATGAGGTCAATCACTATAGTTTGTTTATCCGGTGATCTCGACAAACTCATTTTGTATTTACTAATATAAACATTTTTTTTTTAATGATTAAAAAAAAAGTATGTTACTAATTATAAAAATTTGAATTTGGAAAACACTTTTGGCGGTGAATGTACTGCTGCGTCTCGACGCGGCGGCCGGTGTTCGTGTGTGTGTGACTCACAGTCAATGAAGAACTCGTCGCCGCGGTCTGGTCGGCCTGGCTCCGCTCGTTTTTTGCACGTTAAATGTGGGGACTTCTAGTTTTGATAGATAAAATCTTCCTATTTTCCGATTTGTGAGTGATGTAGACGATTTTCGTGGCAATATTCGAGAGTTCTTCGTACAAAATACTATATTATGTTATAATATAATTTAAGTAATCGCAACTTTTGAAACAGTTACGAATATTTCTGATAAGACGAAAATACGTGTTGTCTTTGTAACTGCGCGCGCGCATTTTGATAATGATATTAAATTTAAGGAATGTAAAGATATTTTTAGTCATTCTATTGAGCGAGTAATAGAAATGTCTAGTATAGAGATGGAGGATGTTATAACTTTGTGTGTTTACAGACCGGCCAATTCAGACTATTTAGTTCTACGGGTATTCATTCCCACCCACGTGTTATACTTATTTACAGACAAATCTGCTATATTGGGTGTAATCGACGTAGGATTACATTTAAAGCAAAATGTGCAAACGTGCACTTCCTGTCTTACCACCGTGTCAATATCTCGATATTATTTTTAATCCAAGTAAATATGCACTGTCATGAAAATTATGCGATGATAATGATGAAACACTAAAGGCAACTACTGTTTAAATTCCTTAAATGCTATCCTCATTTATGACGGAGGGATATCACTCTTCTGCCTTAGAGAGCCATAGCTCCTTTAAGAGTAGTTTTTTATAATTTAATTTACCCTCAAACGGCTTATAGTTTCAAATTACATTATTTGTCTTTATGGTCATATATAATGAAAACTCTTGCCATTTTGATCCTATTTGACATAGTAAATTAATAGAAGTAGTTTTGGTACGTACTAGTGGTTTTTGCGCAAGAAAGAGCGTCAATGTCCCTGGACATGCTACGTTGAATGATGTTATCCACTGGGCCCTTGATCATGAGGGTTTCAGCCGTGCTGGAGCCAGTGGAGCAGACCTTTCGCCCATGGGGCATTCCAGTAAGAATTCATAGAAATATCAGAGCATTTAATGTGTTAAAAAACCTAAAGGTAAACGTTACCTTTCCGTCTTTCATATCTTGATATAATTGAAGCTTTTTATTTGCATTCTTCATGGAAATAGATTCTTTGAATATTTTCGTAGACCAGCGCTGAGCTTCCTGGGCTAAAAATCCAGCTACAGTTTCTGATTCTATCGTGATAGTGTCAATTGGATCATTGTCACAGGCTTCAAATTTGTACTAGAAAAAGAAATCTGCATTAATAAAAATACATTAGCTTTAATAATTACAAACATAATTGCCATTTTGTTAAAGCTAATACTTGAAATGATATAAAATCATATGATTTAACCTTTTAAGGAATTTTAATCTTAATTTGATAACGAAAAATATGTCGTATACTTCAAGATAACAAAACTGTAATCATCCTCCGTTGGAATTTCGTTAGAAAGTCTAATGTCTTTATTAAATACAAGTACAAGTACAGTACACTCATTAAGAGACAAAACAATAGTCAGACACTGGTCGTCTATTAATATTGAAATTCTGGTGTTGATTCGGAAGCACAGGCTTGGAAAAGAACCAACAAGGAACTCCAGCATTCAGGATTTTTTGCCCAGTGCCGATTACAATACTAAATTAAACATTTTTAAAAATACACATGACTTTTAATTTTTTGCACACATAACTCAGATACTGAGTGCAACTCTATGTATCGGCAACGTAGTCTCCGAATGCATAGTAAGCGCCACGGACCAGCTGGCTCTTAACTATACTCTTAAATGAAAGCCTTAGCTTAAATGAATGAAGCCTCAAGGTCGCCATGTGCAGCTTATGCTTGTTTCTAGTATTAATTTTATGACAATCACAGTTTATTTTAAATTATACATATTTTTAGGAACAAAACTTATCCACTCATATATGTACTGAGTAACAACTGTTCATATTATATCAATTTCCTTAAATTTTCGCGGAAGGACTCCCTTGGGCCCATCCTGCAAATGCAGCGGAGAGTTCTCTTTTGTAAAACGAATAATTATTGAGTTTATGTCGGAAGCATTACCTTCCAGCGAGACCATAAACCATAATGCTATGAAAGTAGCAGAACAACCCTAGCCGTGCACTCCTCCGTATATTCCCTAATCCGTTTAACATCATATGTTGCGGAACTTATTTTTTTAGATAAAATGCGTATGTGACCTCCCTACTGTAGTCTTGAGTCTAAAGTTATATATGTTACATTTAGTTTTATTATAATTAATTAACTAATTTGATACAGTGAAACCATTAAACTACATCTGCTATCACCGATTTTATTGATAACGACTCATCAATTGTTCTGCTAATTTTAAAGATTAGGAATGTGTCTTCAGTAAAAATTACCGTCCTTTACCTACATATCTTTAGTTACAAAAGGTAAGCCACTTATATTTTCTAGGAAATGAAATGTGCCTAATATTGAACCTGGAGGCACCCCCATCTGAACTGAACTACGCGATGACTGCTTTGTACCAATAGTTACTTTATGATGATTGCACAAATATGATTTTATAAAATTACGTGAATCTTTTTAACTCTATAATACGAGTACTCTAATTTTCTTATTATTAAATAAGGTCTAACACAATCGAACGCTTTCGAAAGACCAAGGAAAATTAAAAAAACATTCTGTGAGTGTTCCCAGGCATCAAAAATCCCTTCATTAAGTTCTATATCAGCATCGGTGGTGGACAAACCCTTTGTGAAATCAAATTGTTTACAATGATCCAGGCCGTTCGTGTTACATCTGATTTACAATTATTTTTTCAAACCAACGTTTACTTAACGCTGGTAGCATGAATATTGGACGGTAGTAAGATTGGTTCAAGGTGTTACCAGACTATATATATATATATATATATATATATATGTCGGATTCTCGAGCGGCTGCCGATTCTCCATTGTGGGCACGTGGTATTTTAGGAGTATGAAAATTTAAAGTCTATTCGCACTAATTAATCACTGTAATTATAATTACCAACAAAAAGTAATTGAATTCTTAAAAATTAACAAAATAAACTTAGATTATAAGAGCTGATGGGTTCGAGTGACCATCATGCTCGGCCGCAACGATAGAATCGTCTCCGGTCGTTGCCATGACGCCGGACGTCATCGAACCCATCCGAAGTTACCCGCTCTTAAAATAGTGAACAAATGTTGCAATTATAAAAAGTATTCTCAACCATAAATAAACTATGGCACAAATTTTGAATTTCATAATCGTGCGCCGTAATATATACCAGTGTTGTGCTTAGTTTCATTAAATCAGGGTTCGAACCTGATTCTATCAAGGCATTGAAAACCGATGTCAGGTAAGGCGCCATCAAGTCAATAATTACACTAATAGTTTTAATGGTTTAATAGTTTTACTGAGTGTCCAAACAAACCGCCTTTTTTGGTAAAGGCTAGACATTAAATATGGTTGCATGATCAAAGCACGATCTTTCAATATCAATGGCCACTAAAACTTTCTAAGCTAAGCCAAAATTGAGTAGTTGATCCATCACCAAGGCCATTGCAACATGGTTGCAAACGTCGGGTAGCAAACGTAATACTTTGTTTATAAAATAAACGCGATAAGTCCCATTTTCTTGTAATATGTATAGTTTTGTCCATGTTCACTGCACGAATTGACTTCCCTACGTAACGTGACCAACAAATACATGTTTATAATAAGTTATTGACCCAAAAAAAAATGTTACGTATGTAAATTTGGCGTAGCTCAGTCCTTCGATAACTTGTTTCTAGATCAGTAGTTTCAGATTCAGAGCATGTAACAATGGAAATGAAGTTTTCATGTATATTGCGAAATGCCACGTATACTGTGGTGAGGGAAAATATCGTGAGGAAACCAACCTGTTCTCCGAACAGATAATAGTCTAAGCTCATAAATGGTGACACGGTTACTACTACTTAGTGCACCGGATTATAAAGAGAGGAGGACAATGAGAACAATGGTCTATACAAAATAGAAACTAATTGTACATGCAACCCACTTTACCCGTTATGTCCCAATTTATGTAACACATTCACTTATTAAAATCTGAGTTGTTTACATTAAAGTGGTCGAAGCGTCCCGAGCGTCTATGTTCTGGTAGGTATTCTCAACGAAGATTCGTTGAGTCGATATCGTGAACAACCCACTTAAGTTTAAGCAGATATGTACATCGAATGTTCCTTGTGATACTCGTAACAATGACATACACTTCACGACTTCTGTAAACACTATTCCTGTTTTATTTTCGCGAGGTACTCAGAAGCTTGAGGTATGCATGGTACTAATTTAGTCTTTATTGACATAAATTGTTTAATTATTAAACAAATAAAGTTTAAAAATAATTAAATATTTATCTAGTAGCTGTAAGAGACAGGTAGCAGTATCGCTACGTATTGTTTATATTATAGATGAACCAAAATTTTGGTTTCTGAGAGAGAATACCCAATTGGGTAGTAGTGATTTTTCCTTGGCGAAAGTTCCAGATAATAACATAACATAAAACATACGCTTCACGACTTGTGTATACACACTCCCTTTTTTATTATGGCGGGGTAGTCGGAGGCTGGAATGCCCATCTCCGAAATTTTCGAAGGCATGTTACGTATGGGTCATTCGAAGCCCGCGTATCACTAGATAGACAGCACCCAACGTGATAGGTAGTGAACCTTATCGCCGTATATAGGCACTGACTATTACCTATCCTGAGGGATAGGCAGGTTTCCTCACGATGTTTTCCCTCACCGTTAGCGACTGTAAATTATGTACATAAATGAAAAACACATATTTAAATTTCATTCATTGGTACATGCCAGAGTCGGAATTCGAACCTAGGACCTTTCTCATACGAAGTCCGAGGTCTTACCCACTGAGCTACAGCCGCTTTTTAGCCAGATAATAATTTGAATTAATATTATTAAAAGAGAGACAAAAGGGATACACTCTGGCATTTCAAACGAAGTGGTAGTAGTACCTGGCGTCAATTTAGTACATCAGAACTAGCACAATTTGTTAGGTAAACAGTTAGAGGTTGAACTTTTTTTGGCCACCGCCAGGGTAGGATTTTTTTTGTATGACTGAACATTGGGCTAGGTTCTTTCAACTAATATTTGATTTTGGAGCCCACAAGGCAGCAAGTCCATTTTGTAGAAACGCTTCGTGGGGGCTCCTGAATACTAGTTCATAATAATGTTAAATTTAAATAACGCAGAGATGTAGTCAGCCTTTTAGTTGAGCGAGTATGAAAAGTCTTGTATTGAGATGGAAAATGTAATATTTTTTTATCTTTACAGGCCGCGCAATTCGGACTTTTATAAAGTTTGAAAAATGTATGGAGGAGGTGCTTATTAAACTTGTTCGAAAATGTAAACGTCTAGTAGTGTGTGGTGACTTATGTTAGTATGCTTGAGGACACTACGATTTGTGTGCATTTTTTAACATTACATTTAAATTATAATCTGAGGCACAATTTTAACCAACCAACTAGAGTTACAAGCATATCTTCTACTTGTATTGACAACATTTTAACTGATTTTGTTGTATCACATACAGAACTTCTTCTAATATTAATTCTGAACACCAGGGCCAATTGATCAGGTTTAATTGTTGCCCGGGGGTCCAACCAAGAAATGTTACATGCATTCCTATGACAGGGGCTCGCTTGAATAATTTCCGGCAAATTATTTACGTTTGCCTATACAATTAAGAAGAGATACACCAAATATGTAACATGTATGCCTTATTTTTCTTTTAAAATAGCAAGCTAGGGGACATTCAGTGATTGTGCAACTAGAGGTATCCGTATTAATATACAAAAGTTATATGAGGTATTAAAGGAAAAATCTGTGAATTATAGCTCAAATTTTATAAACTATGCAAAAAACTATTCTAAGACTTTTAAAAAGGTTTGTGCTCAAGCCAAAAAATTGATTTTTTTATTTATTTTATGTATTTTTCTTCTTTGCACTCACACTACATTTATACATGGATAGAGACAGACAAATTGCACAATAGGCCTACTTGTCCCGTTTAGGGATTACCTCCAGCAGACTGTAGGGAGAGATACGCGAGGCAAGGACTGGTGAATGTTTGACGTGTGCGTTGTTCGTGATAGTGATAGTGGAAAAATATACTAAATTTAATAGGTTTATATATTCATAAATGTTAGAATGAGCGTGTTTGTGATGTGTGCGTGTTGTGTATTGTATATGTTGGGATGAATAAATAAATTATAATGTTCCATAAATACACTATACTGAAGTAGTAGTGTGTGTGTAGTACTCTTTTAGGCGGGCCTTAAATAGGGGCAAGGAGTTGCAATCACGGACGGCATGTGGCAACGCGATCCACAAGCGCACGCGAGGACGGTAAAGGAGCAGCTGCTTGAGCTGTGGGTAGGAGTTCGAAGGAGCGTTTTATTGTGGGAGCGGACATTGCGTTGGGCGGGAAACTGATATAAGAAACGCTCCTTCGGGTAGGAAGGGGATTTGAG
This sequence comes from Leucoptera coffeella, assembly GCA_030578115.1. Classification (NCBI taxonomy): domain Eukaryota; kingdom Metazoa; phylum Arthropoda; class Insecta; order Lepidoptera; family Lyonetiidae; genus Leucoptera; species Leucoptera coffeella. The sequence goes on from JAMBLF010000002.1 coordinate 1,363,088, forward strand.
ATCATGGAGGATTTTATCAAGAAGGCAAAGAATGTGCATATTACGGCAAAGACTAATCGGGAGCCATTTCAACTCTTTACGAAAATGTGAAACATAGTCGTACTGGCGCAGACCATAGATAAAACGGATAGCCAGATTTTGTAGGCGTTCGAGTTTACTGAACAGCCCCTCATTGGCGTCCAAGTAGCAAACGTCGGCGTAATCGAATTAAGGGAGAAGAAGGGATTGGGACACAGTAATTTTTGGACAGTGTAAACGGTAAAAAGTTTTGAAGTTGTTTCAAGCTGTGAAAATATGCATATACCTACTTACCGACAGCTGGTAACTGCTCACGCTACGACATGGTCTGGTCCAGAACGAGTTGAAGATCCTTCACACTGGCTGAGTAAGGTATAACTATGCCACAATATGTAATGGCAGGCATCGTACCCATACGACAAGGATCAAAGCATGCCTACCACCCACAACTATTGCACAACTATTGGGATTTACTGGAGTTAACCAGTAAGCCCAAGGACCTCGTCCAGACATCAACTACAGTCAAAATTTTGTTGATACAATCAACACCAGAGGCAACGTCCGCAGGTGCAAAGGAGGACCTATCGTTGGCCCAAAGATACTGCTGAGGTCCCCTAAAGTAAGAAATAAACCACCGGACTACCTGAGGAGATGTGTTGAGAGTCAAGGACACTAATTAGGACATCGAAGTTCACGGAAGTAAAAGCGCTACTAAAGTTCAACAGTGCCATGAGGGTGAAACACTTGCGATAATATTAAATTATTCCTTACATCATTCTGTGCCCTTTGAATACGATACTTCATTTCCTTGAAATTGTAAAGTGGTTTGGGAGATAAGGTCGATTTACTTGGCAATTTCAAGATTTGCCAAAAACTAACTCAAAAAGTGAGTACTTCGTCTCCGAATGAACGATTGTATTATAACCGAAACAACAAAGGGGTGGCCAAAGTTCACTCAAATTACTTTGGTTTAATTATCGCATTGTAGCTTTAAGAAAGTACCGAGACTTTTGTGTGTCCTCAATGGAACCTATACCTCTATATATTACAATTGCGGGTAATTGCGATACAGTACGGACGTGAATTTTGTTAAATAAACGGAGCTCGGTAAATATTTTCTTTTTACGGACAATATAACGTATTTATCATTGAGGTAAATATGGGGACTAAGTGTCACGGCTGCGATGCAGATCTATTTGACCTACAGTTTATTGAGTGCTCTAAATGTAGTAAGACGTACCATTCAAAGTGTGTGTGCCTAACGGTGGAAAATTTGTCTATAGAAGAAATAAGTGAGTGGGTCTATCCAGAGTGTACATGCAAACTGCCTAAACGTGATAACACGGATACACCGATCAGGAACAACACCGTGGTTCTGGACACGACATTCACGCCTAGTGCATTTGTTACGTTAAGGACCAAGAAGCTTAACAACGAGGTGTCTTCCCTGGATGTGGAGAGCAGAGTTCTAGAGGAATTGAGGGAGTTTCGTAGTGAATTCAAGGTTAACATGGAGGAGCAGAAACGCGAGTATTCGTTGTTAAAACAACAATTTATTGCCACCGAGAATGAACTACGTGAACTAAAACGTTTATTAAAAGAAAAAACAGATCGTGTAGTAGTACTGGAAGCAAAGGTCAATGAACTTACGCATACAAATCAACAACAGTTGATACAGAAAGAGAAAGTGGCACATCCAATGGATAACAAAATAAAGTTAACATATTCGAGGGTAGTTAAAAAAAATTGTTCCCAAGAAAAAACGAACAACTCATTGATTGAAAATAGTGTAACCAGTAATATCGCAAATTCGGCTTCGGGGAAAAAACGAGACAATGCTATTCCGAATATTGTTATTGACGAAAATAATAGCGAACTAAAGAATCAGTGGAAAATAGTTGCAAAGGAAGTTAAAAGGTATCCAAACACTACGGCACAAAAAGGGCATAGTGTTAACTCATGTAGTATACAGGGAACTGAGAAAAATAAATATCTACATGTATGGCGTCTAAAGATTGATACTACCATAGAAAGCCTGGAAAAACACGTCAAAAACATATTGGGAGATGCTGCAGTGAAGATTGAACAAATTAAGCACAAGACGGCTAGAGACTATGCATCTTTTATAATTGGAGTACCACAGTCCAAGTATGACCAGCTGTGTCAACCACAAAATTGGGCAATCAACATTCAGTTCTGCGAATGGGTGTGGTTTCGTAAGCCCCCCAATAAAATATCAAGTGAAAAGTAACCAAAATGTTGAAGTATTCTATCAGAATGTAAGAGGATTCAGAACGAAAGTAAATGCTTTCTATCAAAGCTTAACATCGTCTCAGGCAGATTTATTCGCAATTACAGAATCCGGATGCAATAAATCAATACAAGATGCAGAGTTAATACCACAGGGATATCATATAGTGAGGTGCGATCGCGTGAATGGTTGCAAGCAGGACGGAGTGTTTCTTGTGGCAACCCCACGCTTCGATTTGCGGCCTATATCCCCTCCGGGCGATGTCATTGTTAATGAACGAGTGTTCGAGATGGTATGCGTTGCTGTTTACCTCCGCTGCAGATTACTTTTTGTGTGTTGTGTTGTTTATATACCTCCAAACAGTGATGAATATGAGTACATGACTTTATTTAGGATTATTGAACTATTGTGTGATAAGAACATTTTAGTTGTAGGTGATTTTAACATGTATTCTAGTAGTGATAGTGTAACCAATTATTATGATTATTTTGTTTCGTTTTGTGGATTCTCTCAGATCAATCGCGTAAACAACTGTGATAACCGGCAGTTACATTTAGTTCTTAGCAATTTGGAAGATGGGTGTGTGAGTGTGCGCGGTTCGGATTTCCCCCTCGTCGCGGAGGACTCTTACCATCCGTCTCTCGAGGTGGACGTGCGAGTGAGCCCCGTGTTTTCTCCTGAAGGGGATATGGACATGTTAATTATTGTAGCGATAGCGAGTGTTTGAATGAAAGTGTGGATGACTTTGGAATTGATTAGGGATGGTGTTTTAACAAGGCAGATTATTGTTTGAGATGGTTTCGAAACATAATTGGGATTTGGTGTATGAATTAGATAGTTGTGATAGTATAAGTTATTTTTATGAGTCACTTTATTCAATCATTGATAAGTTTGTACCGCGGAGGAGGCGAGCACATATTAACTCTTGTAATTGTTACCCAGAGTGGTTCACAGCTCAAATAATTAACAACATTAAGTTAAAATCTACACTTCACAAAAAATATAAGGCAACCAAACTTAGATCGGACTACATGTTGTTTTCTAAAAGTAGGGCTTACGTAAAGCAGTTAATTAGTCAGGCAGAGGAACAATATCAAATACGTGTTCAAAATCATCTGATTGATGATCCTAAAGCGTTTTGGTCATACGTGAAATCTAAAAGATTTATGCGTAACAACAAACCTATCATCAAGGATAGATGCGAACTCTGGGGTGGATAGTGTGCCACGGAATTGGCAAAATACTTCGAATCGGTGTACAGTGAGCTGACGCCGAACCTGAATGTGGGCGCAGCGGTGGAGGCCGCCGGGTGCGGCGCGGGCGCGGCGGCGCGTGTTCACGTCTCCAAACTTGAACTTGATGATGTGATGCGCGCACTGGCTCGCCTCGGGCCGTAGAGGTCGGTGGGCCCCGATGGCCTTCCGCCGTTTGTGCTGAAAGACTGCCGATATTGCTTAGCAGGGCCGTTGCTCCACATATTTAATAAAATTCTGGGCTCGTGTCAATTTCCAAAGGCGTGGAAGTTGACACGGGTTGTTCCGATCCCGAAGCGTGACGCGGGGAATGGTGTGGACGGGTATAGGCCGCTGGCTGTGCTATCAGCCCCAGCAAAAGTGTTTGAGTCAGCTTTGGCTGCTCTAATCTATGATCAAGTGCAGACGCACATCTCGGATGCTGAGCACGAGTTCAGAGCGGGTAGAAGCACGGCCACGAACCTATTGTCTCATTTGACCACCATTGTTCCAGTAATTGACGGTGGGTCACGTGTGGATTCCGCATATTTTGATTATAAAAAGGCTTTCGATTTGGTAGATGGCGATATTCTACTTGAAAAGCTGGCTGCGGTGGATTTTACTGCACACCTGCATTCTCATGCTTCATGCTTTCATTCTTTGCTAGCTATCTACGGGATAGGAAGCAGTATGTGGAGTTTCAGGGATGCAGATCGTCACCGTACTTTACGAGATCAGGAGTTGGCCAAGGAAGCAATCTTGGACCGTTGTTATTTACGTTGACGGTCAACGACCTCCCAGGGGTAGTTACTCATGCCAAATGCTTACTGTTTGCCGATGACCTCAAATTGTCATTGCCGGTTGTTGAGCAAGGAGATAGTGATAAACTGCAGCGGGATATTGATAGTGTGGCATGCTGGAGCGCTAGGAATAAGCTATTATTCAATCATTCTAAATGTGTGACAATAACTTTCAGTAGGGCTCGAAATGTCTCGCACTCGCACTGAATACCACTTGTACGGGGCGCCGATGCCCAGGGTCACAGAGGTGCGGGACTTGGGAGTCACCTTGAACGAGCGCCTCTGCTTTCGTGCGTTCATTGTGACTTGCTGCAGGAAGGCATTTCGAAATTTGGGATTAGTGTTACGCAGGGTGAATAAATTCACAATCATCATCATCAGCCTGTCTGAATCCACTGTTGGACATAGGCCTCCCCCAAATGACGCCACTTCTCCCTGTCAGTGGCCGTTCGCATCCATTCGATGCCGGCCAACCTGCGCAGGTCGTCTTCCCACCTTGCCGGCGGGCGCCCACACTACGTTTACTGAGACGCGGTCTACACTCTAGGACTTTTTTGCTCCAGCGACCGTCAGTCCTTCTGCATACGTGACCAGCCCAACTCCACTTCAGCGTGCTAATTCTTTTCATAATGTCGGTTACTTTAGTTCTCTGGCGTATCACCTCATTTCTGATGCGATCTACCAGAGAAACCCCGAGCATCTTCCGTTCCATAGCACGCTGAGCGACCTTGAATTTGTGGGCTAGTCCCGCAATGAGTGTCCACGTCTCAGAACCGTACGTTATAACGGGGAGCACACACTGGTTGAAAACCTTAGTTTTCAGGCATTGTGGTATAGACGACGTGAGGACATGCCTTAGCCTTCCAAATGCTGCCCATCCGAGCTGTATTCTTCTGTCCGCCTCCCTCTCGAAATTGTTCCTGCCAAGCTGTATGATTTGGCCCAAGTAAGTATAATGCGAAACAACCTCTACGGGAGTGCCCCCAAGGGCAACCGGTCTCGGGACTACCAAATCATTAAACATGATCTTGGTTTTTTCTAAATTCATCCCGAGTCCGATGCGTCGAGAAGCAGCATTTAATTCGGACAGCATTTCCTCCAGACCCTGCAGCGATTCTGCCACCAGGACGATATCGTCCGCAAAACGGAGGTGCGAGATGTATTCCCCATTGATATTTATTCCTCGTTCAACCCAATCCAACGTTTTGAAAACATCTTCCAGTGCACTCGAAAACAGTTTCGGGGATATAACATCTCCCTGTCTTACACCTCTCTGCAACTGGATAGGTTTCGTACCGTGGTTTTGGAGTTGAACGATCATCATGGCGGAATCATAAATATGTCTCAGCACACTCACATATCGCCAATCGACTTGAGATCGCTGCAAGGATTCTATGACCGCCCAGGTCTCGACCGAGTCAAAAGCTTTCTCATAGTCCACAAACGCGAGGCAAAGTGGCTGGTTATACTCTTCAGTTTTCTGTATAACTCGCCTCAGCGTGTGAATGTGGTCTATGGTACTAAAACCCCGCCGAAACCCGGCCTGTTCTGGTGGCTGAAAGCTATCTAGCCTGGCTGAGATTCTATTGGAGATGACCCTCGAGAACAGCTTATAGATGTGGCTCAGAAGTGTTATCGGCCTGTAGTTCTTCAAAAGGGTTCTATCTCCCTTCTTAAAGAACAAAACAGCCACACCTCTGCCCCAACATTTCGGAGTTCTTCCGGAGAAGATGACGCTGTTGAAGATTCTTTGGAGCTCCCTCAGAACCGGTCTTCCACCAGATTTCAGGAGCTCAGAAGTGATTCTAAAAATAGATTTGTCAAATCACTTTAAATCAAAGAGCCCAAGGTATTGATTCCAGAAGACTTGATTTCGATTATTACCTAGCAGAATATAGTGTTACTGGGAGAATATCTAGAGATCGCGCCACATAAGGTGGCAGATGGAGGCGTCGCCACATTTGCGTAATTCAGTCTTGCCAGTAAACACGCCAACACTAGCACTCACTGTGCCATACGGCTCGATACATTATAGGTTTCATTTGTAACGGTCTTTGGTTGCAGAGCTATAAACTCAAATAAAACAAATTAATATATCAAAGTCAAAAGTCAAAATATTTTTATTCAAAATAGGCCCTATCACAAGTTCTCTTTGTAAGTTATCTTATCATCTAAGTATAAATTAAAAAAACTATTTCAAACATGGCACTGAGCATTGTCTTTACATATTTTTTACCGAGGTTAGTTCAGCGGAGACCCTAGCTAGGAGAAGAACTAACAAGAAACTGCTCTTGCTCCTGCAGATCGTGCTCGTCTTTTAGCCTCTTTCAAGTCGGAGTCTGGTCACTGGCTTAACGCTTTACCATCCGTCAACACTGGAACGCTTCTTGACCGTAACACTTTCCGTCTGGGTGTCAGTTTGAGACTGGGTGCAAAAAAACAGAAGATCTATGCCGACGAATAGGAGCATTTGAAATGTGGGCTTATAGGCGTATTCTAGCCATTAGCTGGACTCAGAAGGTCTCAAATGTGGAAGTTCTTTGTCGAATAAACCGTTCTCAGCCAGAGCTACTGCAGACTGTCAAAAAAGAAAAGTTGCATATCTCGGACAGGTTTTAAGACATGAAAGACATTATTTCCAAATTATAACCATATCGATAGTAAATAATACCTTTAGGAATTTGAAATTTATACTAAGATTGTTTTTATTTTCCTTATGTTTAAAATAAGGTCTAGTAGTATTAGGATTTTTAATATATACCTACTTACCAAAAATTCACACTCAATAACTTTTTATTTCCGATAAAATCTTTTAATACCATTATAATAACCGTTTATTTCGGTTAACCGTTTAATTCAGTTAACAGTTTATTTCGGTTAATCGTTTATTTCGGTCAACAGTTTATTTCGGTATACCGTTTAGGGTGTTAACCGTTTATGTCGGTTAACTGTTAAGGGTGTTAACCGTTTATTTCGGTTAACCTTTTAAATGGGTTTTCCGAACACTGGAATAAACAATAGGCAACCACAAAAGTCAGCGATAGCGGAACACCTGATGTCTGGTTCAAACCATTGGATTGATATAGTGGTGATCTGGTTCAAATCTTTTACATCAACCTCAAATCATCTCCACGGAACAACATTATTATCCCAGGGTTGTTCGTGAGGCTATTGAAATTAAAAACATCCCAATAATTTCAATCGTGAGGATGATTTTAGGCTTTCGGAAACATGGGAACCGGTAATCATGGGATTATATTTGCGTGGCGTAACTGCGGACGTATCTTCGGATAGTGTGAGTGTAGTGTGTCGTGCTATGAATTAACAAAAATTGTGAGGGTAGACAGGCATTAGCTGAGACTAGAGATCGCGCCACATAAGGTGGCAGTTGGAGGCGTCGCCACAGTCGCGTAATTCAGTGTTACCAGTAAACACGCCAAAACTAGCACTTACTGTGCCATACGGCTCGATACATTATAGGTTTCATTTGTAACGGTCTTTGGTTTAATTTCAAACATGATTAATAATTAACGGGACTTATCCTTCTTATTATATATTGCATATATTATGTGTTCCTTCACTCTGTCCACAAAAGACCGTTTAGTCTGTCCGACTTAAGATTTCCCACAGCTTCAATCAATCTTATACACACCCTTATATCTTATATCATGAGTATAAATCGCGAATCTCTTAAAACTATTATTTCAAACATGGCACTGAGCATTGTCTTTACATATTTTTTACCGAGGTTAGTTCAGCGGAGACCCTAGCTTGGAAAAAAACTAACAAGAAACTCCGGAAATCAATTTATTATAATCACCCTTAACAAACATAAAAATTACAAAGAGTGAGCAAAAAACACAACGCTGCAGCTGGTGATACTAAATTTACCTTTCATACTAAATAACACGCAATGGCGGAAACGTCAAATTTAGTTCCAAGTTTGCCGACTGCCAATTTATGTGGTGCGATCTCTAGAGCTAGTCTTCCCGCGACCACGGCCTATGCAACTGGGTCGAAACGTCGGGCAAAATAAAGGTAATCAGATATCTTAATAATTTATCGTGATATGACGCGGTCTCACATAGTTAATAAACTTTGGAACTTAATTCGTAAGCATCCACATACTTCGTCAAATCGCATTGCAGAGTTAGAATGTATTTCATTTCTAAGTTGTCTAAGGGGTTATGGTCGCTCAGAATTTTAAAACATAAGGTCCAAACACATAAGGTCTAAAGTACCACCACAGTGAATAAATGTATGCCTTTTGTAAGTACCCTCCAAAATATTTATAATGATTGTATTTATAATTTAATTAAAATTTATTTAATGTTAATAATATACATGTATACTATAAATAAATATAAGCACAATAATCCGTAAACACATGAGCTTGGAACCTGTGCTTATCAAAGTTCCAATTTAGTCGCCTCCTACGACACCCACAGGAAGAGATGGGGTGGCGGACTGCAAAAATGTACTACAGTCTTATTCTAAAGCCGCCACCACACGATAACTGCAGAGAAAAGTAGTAACTGAAAGTCAATGGATCAGAAGGTGTCCCAAGTTATTAGGTTAATTGGTAACCGTAATTCTCAACCAAAGTTACTGAACGCTGGAGTAGTCTTTGTAGATTCATGGGTAGCAGTTCTGTATGCCGGAAGAAAAAGTGGTATATAGCTGTCCCAGTCTTATCTTAGCCAGCTGACCTTCTATCGCTCGGTTGAATCGTTCAACCATTCCATCTGACTGAGGGTGATAAGCCGTGGTCTTAGTTTCATGCATACTCATAAGTCGGCTCATTCCCTGTAATACTTGGAATTCAAAATTCTTGCCTGATCTGAGTGAATTTCGAAAGAAAGTCCAAAACGGCACATCACGTTGTTAACCAACCTGCTTGCTATAGTTGTAGCTTCTTGATTCGGGATGGCGAACACTTCTGGCCACTTAGTGAAGTAGTCCATTACGATCATAAAATACTTGTTTCCGCAATCAGTAGCTAGAAACGGTCCAACCACGTCGACTGCAATACGTTCCCATGGCGCACCGACATTGTATAGCCTTAAGGTTCCTATGCTCCTCTTCTAAGGACCTTTAAAGCTAGTGCAAAGAGTGTACTCCTAGATGTCCACTAAACACACCGTGAAGTATCTCCCACAGAACGTCTCCAACCTTACTCCTAGGCACCACGAGTAACGTACCACTTACTATAGTATGTACCATATTTTGATTTATCTCATTTTCTATACAGTATTCCATCCTGCAATATGAGACTTTCCTACTGGGCCCAGTATGCCTTGCCTGGTCGTCGTACTTGTTGGGGCAACTTCACTCCATGCCGACTTAGACCGACTGCGTTGCTTCCACTCCAGTAGAGGTTTAAGGTCTCGGCCCTCCTCTACTGTCTTACTAAAACATTTGTTTTCCCATGAGTCAATGGAAGCAGCACTAGTAAGGCGTAAGGGAATTTCTTTCAACCCCTGTCTCGGGCAGTGCTTGCAGTTAGCCAGGCAGGGCCTCAGAGATAACGCATCTACATTTGTGTGAATTTTGCTTCTTCGGTGTTAAGTGACGAAATCGTACTCTCGCAGCTGCTCTTTCTGGCTAACAACCTGTCCTTCCGGGTTCTTGAATTTGAGTTACTATTTCAAGGTCAGTACGAAGCAAAAACTTCCTGTAAAAGTGTTGCAGTGTATTCACTACGGCAAGAAGCTCCCGTCTCACACCCACACAGTCGTGACACAGTAGTTTTTTTCCGCTTTAGACAATGACTTACTTAAGGAATCCGAAAACTACCTTACCATCGCCTTGTTTCTGGGATAACGCTACTCCAATAGTCGTGTTACTCGCATCAGTGTCAACTATGAACTGCCCGTTTGTTTGCCCGATGTGCGTACCCTAAGATAAGCGTTTCACATAGTTTCTTCTTCAAGGTCTGAAACGATTCTTCACAAAACTCATCCCAACAAAAGATCCTTTTCTCCTCCCAAAAGTAGACTAAGCAAACTTCTCCAATCAATCCAGAGAGCAAACATTCCATGAGTAACTCAAACGTAGCCGGGGCGTTACACAGCCCGAAGGGCATCTTGTTAAATTGCCAAAATTCTTGCTCCGCCGAAAAGGCGGTTTTATATTTATCTTCAGAGTGAATCTCAACCTGCCAGAATCCAAACTTCAGGTCCAAGGTTGAAAACTACCTCACCCCACTCAAGGTGTCCAGAGTATCGTCAATCCTTGACAGCGAGTAATTGTCCCTTCTCGTGATGTCGTTAAGGCGTCGGTAGTCTACGCAAAACCGTGTGCTCCCGTCCTTCTTGTGGACCAGCACTACAGGCGAGCACCACGGGCTTGATGTCGGTGATATGAGCTTATGCTTCTTCATGTCTTCAAGCAGAGCATGTAGCTCTTTCTCCTTCGCAATCGGTAATCTTCTCGGTCTCTGACGAATGGGCCTCTCTTTACCAGTGTCGATGCCGTGTTGAACCAGCGACGCTCTTCCGAGGTCTCCGTATGATTTTGAAAAAATATCCGTGAACCTCGTTAACAGCCTTCTCGCATTGAAACTCTTGGTTGTTGCAGTCATCGATGAGATCCGCAAGTACCTTTTGAGTCGCATGACCTCATTGAAACGAGTTCTTGACACTGTCCAATCACGTCGCCGGCTTTAAGTCGAATCTTCCTCCAGATTCACAAGCCTTAACAGTGCCTCCGGTCTACAGGACACCAATGTTCTCTCCATAAGCACCTTCTTCAGATGTGAATCCTAGGTGACATCTACAACAAGCACACCTCTCGTATCGCTTACTTGACTGGGTAACCTCACATGTACCAGAGTCTGTGTAGGGCCAGGATTTCTTACAGTCCACACTTAAACACGTCCGTTTCAAGGTCGATATAGCAGTTGTATTTCTTCATGAAATCAAAGCCTAGGATACATTCGTCAATGACATCAGCCACAATAACACTATGTGTGAATGATAAATCTTCTACTTAGATTGTGACTGACATTTCACTTAGGGCAGGTATTGGCTAACCAGCGGCTGAGTACAGTCGTCAATTGACAATGTTTTTGTTTTTCGAAACAACTTTTACCAGATCCGGGTTAACAATCTTCCTGGAGGCACTGGTGTCCAACGTTATTTTGTAGGATTTACGCCAGTCAATCAGTACGTATCTAACTTTTCCAGACGTATGAGCAATGCAGCTAACTGGTCAGACATTTTTGCACGTGCCTGTCTTCTCGGGCAGCTCAACTTGTAATGTCCTCTCCCCATTGGTAGCATATCGAACCTGAGATCTTCTTTTATTCCTGTTTTACTTCCTTCACCACCTTAACTGTGCTGATATTTTGCGCATGCCGAAAGCTTTGGCATACAGACTCTACTTCGAGAGCATGCACCAAAGCTAGCGTAAACGGAGTATAATTACGTAATCTTAATGCATATTTTACCTCCATGTCATGTTTACCATCGACGAAGGCTTGGTCTACGTTTATCTCCACCGTGTTCGCGTCTGCCGTTGGATATGCCTTGCATCTCCACCTCGAGGGCCCATTGCTGCAGCCCTTTGGAAGTTCGCTGGACCCTGCCCTTTATTTGAGCTCGGAAAACATCCTGGACTCATAGGTCCTTGAAGCTGCTACCAGAGTGATGATGTGATCCCCAATGATGTGCCTCGTCATTCCACCTGCTCCACATCATCTCAAAGCTTGCATACCGTGTCATGAATGCCTTGCAAAGTATCTAGAATTATTTTTTGGTCGTCTCCAATGCTTTCAAACTTGGCGTTCTGATCCTCACGCATTGCCTCTTACTTGGCGTTTTGGCGTCTTTACGCAACACGTGAAGACCAGAGGGCTATCTCTGGTCTTCACGCGTTGCCCGGAGCATATTATGTAAGACCATCGAAAGATCTGCAAGAGTTTACGTTCTGATCTTCGGTTGCTACTTATTGCCGATTTATTGCTTACTTATTGACTTTCATCGATTTCGGCTGCTGGAGTGATGGGTCTCGGTGCCTCTAAGGTCACCTTCGGTTGGCGCCAGGGACCTTACTTCGTCATCCTATCGGCATTGCAGCGATCGGATCCTCAAACAATTCTTGTCGGCGTTTTCCTATAAAAACCCACTACTGGTACTGCTTATCCTTCGCTGGGTTGGATTCCTTCGGTTCTATCACTTGGGTCTTCGCTTTCAGTTGTTCTTACTTAAACTTCAGTCCTCAAGCCACTTAGAGCGCTGGCTTATATGCGCCGCTCGTGGAAATTCCTGGTACGGAAAAGAGAGGGGAGAACAATGGAAACAATAGTGCAATCAAATAATAACTAAATGTATATGCTAGCCACTTTACCCGTTATTTCCTATATAAGGCCCACATTCGCTTATTCACATCCGAGTTGTTTAGAAGAAATAGGCTTCTGGTACCTTCGTTGACTCGATATCGTAAAAAACCATACATAGGTATAAGCACATGCATACGTGTCGTGGCTGCACATGGACTGTTCCACGTAATGCTCTTAACAATATTAACGGTTACCTATTTCAAGAAATAAATCCTTATGATGTTGTCTTTCATCACAATTAACAGGGCCCTTACTCCACTAATTCATATTGGCCACAATATTACTTCAGTGTCGACATTGTGGCACTTCAATGGCCGTAATTTGACACTTTTCGCACTCCACTAACAAATTTTGGCCACTGAAGCGCTATCGAAATACTTCTGCGTCTGACCTGCCTCAATATTAGTTCAATAGCCTTCATTTGGTACTCTACTATTGTTTTGAGAGCTTTCTTTGTCTATGGTCAATATCTAATGTACACTCACACACTCAGTTAGAAGTTTTAGTTTCAATTAAAAACATAAAATATTTTTTCAGTTACGTTTTTAGTTACGTTTACGTTATAAACTTAAAACTTTTAACTGCTAAATCAATATGCATTAATTGACATTGCTGCATTGTCAGTGCAAACAGTTTTTTAAATTGTTGTAATCCATAGACAATAATTTCTGTACTTTGAGTGGCCACTGAAGTGCCATTGACTCGCTATTATGGCGCTATTGTGGCTGTCAAAATATTAGCAGAGTACCACTTTTACGGCCGAGACGCAGAATTATCGCTATAGCGATGTAGTTGAGTGGCTGTCAAAGTTAATTAGTGGAGTAAGGGCCCAGCACATGTACAATCTATATAGACGCTCACTCTTGCACTCCGTTCCTCCCACATTTCTTAACTTGCTGAAAAAATACAAATACTTCCACTATGATTACCTTTGTAGGCATCATTTTCGAAAATACGGAGTTGATAATTCTATGGATGCCACCTGAAACCCATGTTCTGACCAGATAGTTGTTCGTTTATAGTTATTTAGCACAGCGATTTGAATAAAAGTTTTTGTTAATTTATAACAATGCCTCTTCCTTCTACTAGCTTGTAGCCAGCTAGTTCGCCAAAACTATGTTAGGTTGTACGTTTCAAATTTTTCACACGGTAATGTTAGGTTTTATTTTTAGTCGTGTTGAGTTTGGTTGCATATTTTTTAAGTAACAAAAAAGTATGTTTATGCAGAGAAAGAATCGATTAGATTCCCATTATCAATATGCCTATATTATGTTTTAATATGAGAAGTTTAAACTAATGGGAACTTTGTTTAATTAATATTACCTGAATGTGTTGTTTTAACACAGGATAATATAGATAAATACATTGCATATTATATTCTCTAGTTAATTGCTGAGCCTGATTTTTTATTTTGTTAAAGCAACTCTGAGTGGCAGAACAAGTGAGTAACTCCGTTCTTCCCATCAATGTTAAATATTCTGCCACCTTGTCGTAAACTGCAGCTTCCATTTGCTGCATACAATATTGCAGATCCACTAAAAAGTAGTGATTCTGTGGATTTGAATAACATAAGGTACTTTATTTTGAAGTAAAATATGATCGCCTAGCATAATAGTCTGTTTAATCATAGAAACCAGAAAAAATATTTCTAGTATGTAGTATTTTAAATCCAAAATATTTTTTTACGGCTATTTTTACTGCCAATCTAAGGTCTACCGTGCCGATTGATGCATGACCAAGGGCGAGCTTGCACTTTAGCCTGCCTTTTGTCCTATTACTTAGCGAACAGCGGGTACTAATAGCCTTACTTAATTAAACTGGGGCCCTGATTAGATGGACTTGTTGATAACCCTGGAATCGTGGGATTAAATTTTTTTAGAAAAGTATCAATACACGGAGGCGGCGTCAATACTCGTCACAACGCCATCCCATCCGACGAGGCGGCAAGTGAGCTCAAGAGACCCGCTTTGCGACGATGCATGTTTGTGGAGAAATGCCTAAAAAGTTAGAGGAAGTATGCTTGATAATGAAAGCGAGGTTTTTGAATTTATTGTGTGTAAATGAGACGAAGCGTAAGGGAAAGGGAATCACTCCACATGCCTACGGTCGGAGAGCAACCTGGTCTGGCGTTGATAACGCAGAGCGACGTCTTCAGGGGGTATTCTTTTATCTGTAAGGACGGCTATGAGTAAGTCTATGAGTTATAAGAGTTTGAGTGTGTAAGTCCAAGGTTTCTATGGGTGAAATTTAAGGTGGGATTGGTCCAGATACAAGTCATTTGTGTTGATGCTCCGGACATCTCAAAACCGAAATCTGCAAGACGCATTTTGGAGTATGATAGGGGAAGTTTTAAATAGATGTGTTGCTAAAGAAAGGATGTGTTGCTATGAAAAGGTGTTAGGAAAATTTGTGGATGTAAGAGCTAATTAAAAGTATATTTAGAGCCGAAGCTTTGTGTGGTAAATACGATATTTGCACATGGGAAAGATCAAATGAGAGAAGTATGATTGATTTTGTAATAGTTAATGTAAAATATGATAAGAGTAAAAAGGTGATTGATATTGAGAGTATGAAGGGAATTTAGTAGGATTATTTTGAGGGACTGTTTGTTAAAGATGTTGATCAGGAGTCTCCAACCGCATATGAGTGTGATTGGTCACGCGGACACAGCAACGAAAAGAATAGCAATGATATCATCGCTGCGTATGGGACTAGACCGACATATCCGACAAGAGCAGCGGACGTGCCAGAGGATTGGTATTGTCCAATCAGAGCGTATAAATCAATGAGTGAAAGAGTATAAATGTGTGAGTCCCGGACTCCTATGGTTAAGGGTTATCGAGCACATGTACAGCGAGATTTGTATGAGTGTGTTTTGGGTAAGCAGGGAGATGAAGAAGTGAACGAGAATAGCGAAAGTTTTCTCGAGATATGACTGGAGAGTTGTCTTTTTTTTTGTGCCAAATTCATTTTTTAGTCAAAAATGATCCGCATGTATACTTGGGAAAGGGGTGTAAGCGGCGCGGCCAGCGGCTCTGTGGAGGATCTAGAATAAATACAGTTAGGAATAAAAAAGGATAAATGATGAGTGAGGATTTGAAATTGAAAACCATTTATTTACAGGGACAATACAAACGTAATAACTGCACAATTTTTTTAACATTTAAATAAAAAACAATAAACTAAACAGATCAAAAATAATTATGAAAACATTTAAAACGTAAAAGTGAAAGGTCTGGGCCCAGCATATGTTGTGGGCAGAAACACCACAACGCCTGAGCCGCGGAGGGTACGCACATTTGTTGCACCTAAACAAATACATACATATTATGTATAAAAATAAACAAAAACATATATTTAAAAGAGCTTCAGCTTTAAAAGATACATAAACTAAAATAAATTTATTTATTTATTTATTTCCTTTATTGTGGCAACAAACAGTCATTACAAGTATTACTTAAAAACTATTACTAAAAGTAGACCTATAGTGCCTGGGGTGGATGGGGCAAGCCTTCTCGTGGCCCACCCTGTGAGTAGCGGTCGAGGAGTAGACCGTGAAACCAATTGCCCCGAGGCTGCTCTCCGCCTCCGTCGATGGCTCCGACGGAGGCTGGAGGAGTGGTGGGTGCCGGGACCGCGTCGTTTTCAGGGAACCGCCACTCCCTGGCGGCGCGCGTCCCTGGCCTTTGGGGGCGGGCCCGGCAATCAACGCGATTGCTGGGCAGGCAGTGTCAGCGCTGCCACCGTCAAATCTCGTAACCCTGCACTGGAGTTCTTCCCTGGTGTTAGGGCCGAGGGTCCAAGGGGCTTGCTCCTTGGACCGCGAGGAAGAAAACCTCTCTAAAAAATTACTTGAGCCCGGGAATCTGGGCTCTGGAGAAGGGCTGGGTGGTGGGGAGGGGGGGTCATGAAAATGATAGCGTGACCTCCTCTCTCCCCTACCTAGGGCCGTGGGGTGGCAAGCTGGGGCTTGCTGCTCCTTCGCGTTCGGCCTAGAGGTGGTGCGCGCGTGTCCCGCGCGCCCCTCGGTGTTGCTGGGCGGGGGTTCGCCTTCGCCCAGCCGAGGTGGGTTCGGCTTCGGCCGGACAGCGCCGGTGGGGTCGCGTGATGTAATGCTCACGCAGTTCCCGCGACCCCGCCGAGTAAGGCGCCCCGGTGGACACCGTCAGGTTTTAGTCGGTTCGAGTCCGACATAACCCTCTGGCTCCCCAGGGCCGGAAGGGTATCCGTGGGGATTTCCTGACGTTAAAAAAAAAAAAAAAAAAAAAAGACCTATAGTGCCTATGAGTACATATTTTATTGAACATTTCTAACAGTCAGACATAGGTACATACACTAGATATAATGTATCCTGCTACTTTTATATTATATTCATTTTAGGAATAACTAAATTAAATTAAACAGGTATAAGTGGAAAAACAAAAACAATTATAGATATTAAAACTTAAAAAAAATTTGACATTAAATATGAGATTAACCCAAAAGCAAACAAAATCAAAAATGAAATACAACAAAAAAGAGAAAAGTGAAAATAAATTTATATGTCTACTTTGTTCCCTGAAAAGTAAATGTCTCTAACAAATGTACCTTCAGTTTATTTAGAGAGTTTATATATATATATCTATTTTAGAGAATTCTTTATTGTAAATATTAATACTTCGATTAAAAAAGCTGTTACTTATATAATTTCTACTAGCTCGAGGTGGTACAAACATATTTAAATATTTTTCAGCAAGGTCCTTATTACGTAAGGGACGACTAAACACACGAGTTTTGGTAATAGAGTACCCGCCACATAAGGTGGCAGTAGCCAAACTTGGAACTAAATTTGACGTTTCCGCCATTGCGTGTTATTTTGTATGAAAGGTAAATTTAGTATTACCAGCGTTGTGTTTTTTGCCCACTCTTTGTAATTTTTATGTTTGTTAAGGGTGATTATAATAAATTGATTTCTGGAGTTTCTTGTTAGTTCTTCTCCAAGGGTCTCCGCTGAACTTCTTCTTCTCAATCGTTACGCTCTTATCAGAGCGGTCGTGGTCTTCATGACGTGGCATCTTGAGCAGCCGAAATGGTTGGTGAACTAACCTCGGTAAAAATATGTAAAGACAATGCTCAGTGCCATGTTTGAAATAGTTTTTTTACATACATACATACACATCACGCCTGATTCCCTGTAGAGGGGTAGGCAGAGATCACGGATCCCCATTTGTCCCGATCCTGACAGACCACTTTCGCTTCATTGACATTCATACATTCTCTAATACACTCTCGGCGGTTATAGGTACTCCTAACGTCACCTTTTTTCAATATAGCGTCTATCTGACTGTTACATATATGTCTTATTAGGCCGGCCCCTACGTAACCGCCCTTCCACTTCACTCATATATATTCCTTTTGTCAATATATAGTTTTTTTAATTTGTACTTAGATCATAAAATAACTTTCAAAGAGAGCTTATGATAGGGCCTATTTTGAATAAAAATATTTTGACTTTTGACTTTGGTATATTAATTTGTTTTATTTGAGTTTATAGCTCTGCAACCAAAGATCGTTACAAATGAAACCTCAATATAATGTATCGAGCCGTATGGCACAGTGAGTGCTAGTTTTGGCGTGTTTACTGGCAACACTGGATTACGCGACTGTGGCGACGCCTCCAACTGCCACCTTATGTGGCGGGTACTCTAAATTGAACTTTCTCCAATAGTGCTGGAGAATCAATTTGATTCTTCAGGATTTTAAAGAGAAATAATAAATCTGTAATCTTTCGACGGTCAGAGAGAGAAATTATTTCAAAATGCTGAAGAGCTTCCTCGTAACTGGAGTAATTATAATTACAAAAGTGACAAAGTGATAAATACGAGTATGAAATATATAGAACATACATATACACATACTTTATTTTGTTTGTTCTTTACATATGATAAAGAAAGAGGCTTTTAAAGGATGGAAAGAATACTTCGAAGAATTATTTGAATTAAATGTGGATGATAATGACATTGATATAGAAAAAATCAAAGCTTTGAAAAATGGTAAGACTGCAAGGTATGATGGGATTTCCATGCAGATGTTGAGGGCTGGTGGGCCGGTGGTTGCCAATCTCTTGTACTTTTTGTAATCGAATATGTAACAAATGAATAAATAAATAAAATACAAAGAGTAGTAAACTTGTTTTCCCGTCTTGATTAATCCACTTTTCTCATTGTGTTGTTTTAAATTAGCGTCTTCTTATTGGCTACCTTAGACATCAGTCGACATGACGCAGAGGGTGGGAGAGTAGGAGATTTGAAGTTAACGTGCGCTGGTGGAATACTCAGGGCTGCAGAAAATATTATAATTGGACTGGATATAGTTAAGTGTGTCAATTTCAATTATCTAGCAATAGCTATTACCTTGTAGTATATATTAGTTAATATCCCAAGTTAATATAACAGTAATTATATTCTATGTACTGTTCTATATACTGTGGAATTTAGGTTGAAAGCCATCTTTATTTTACCTGTTTCGTAAGTTATCTAACAAAGGGTAAGCTTATAAATTTCAATGTGGAATATATGATTTTCAGTTGATTGGTGGTTTTACTATGGTCTATTTTCATAAACTGACTGTACTTACATACAACAGTCAATGTTTTCCTCATTAGTAGCTCTGTTAGTCATTTTGATTTCCCTTGTGGAACCTCTTACATATGTACTTACACTTACTTCGAGCCTGGTTCCGGAGGGAGCAGAGACTATATTATTATATATTTCAATTCTCAATATCATAATTCCGTCTTAAATTGTTCTTACAAATGCTCCTAGCGTAATTTACATATGCATTTACATCATATATAGATATCTCATACAGGTAACTACCTATTGACCTTATATAAACATCGTATCCATATGTATTTTAGGCTATTTACCTATTCTTCTTGCATTTATTATTCATAATTATTATTGTTTCGATTTGAAAATTATTACTTATCTTATTTAATTATATACCATCAATTGATTATCCATTTATTTAATATCCATCTATACTCATGTATTAGGAGAAGGAGGCGAGTGGGGTGTACAGATTCGAATTTTATTCACGTCAGGTGGAAGAAAAGTTTTCGGCGAAGAACCAAAAGGTTTTCTGTGCTTTCTGTGATTTAGAAAAGGCGTATGATTGTGTACCTGGGAATGATTTGTGGGCGGTAATCTCTGCTATTGGTTTGGGTAACGCCCTGCTATTGAATTATTTGTGTATTAGTGAACACTATTTACTAGTGACGGAAAGTTTGAGGGAGATATTAAACGTAGAGTGTGCGCAGGTAATAAGATTAATGTATAGTGTTATAGGTGGCTAGATAGTTTCTCAAACGGCATATATTCATTGGACTGTGCTGGTTTCAACTTTGACTTATAGTAGTGGAAATTGGGAATGGCAAAAGAAGCATGAAAGTAGAATCAATCCTGTTGAAATGCCTGTTGATAGAATGAAAAATAGTGTGATAAGGGAAAGTTGCGGTTCGAAAGAAGATGTAGTGACTAAGATTGAAGAGGGCATGCTTCAATTCAATTCAATGATAGTATATATATATAACAGTCACATAGGCGTCATATTAACTACTTATAACCACCGAGTGTGTATGAGAAGGTTAATGAGTGTCAATGAAGCGAAAGTGGTTAGTCAGGATCGGAACAGATGGGGATCCGTCATCTCCGTCATATATAATAAAATAATTTGCAACAAATCCATTTATTTCAAGGGGTAAATTACGCTCAAATTTCATAAACTATGTAAAAAAGAATTTTAAATAGGTTTGTTTTCAGGCCAAAAAAATGTACTTACAGAAAAAAATGCCACAAATGTTTTCAAGGAAACTTGGAACATAATTAAATTAAACTGGTAAAAATTTCTCTCATATAAGAAAACCCAAACTTATAATTAATAACAATGTAATCTTAGACCAATTACAGATGTCAATTGTATTTCAGGTATATTTCTTTAAAATTCGTATATTATAATTTGGCTACTAAATTCTTGAAATGAAATGAAATGAAATGCTTTTTATTCAATATGAGGATTATAAAATCACTTATTGAAGGTCAAAAAAAAAACATTTTCACCGGAAAAGTTGTCTTTACAGTTAATCAATTTAAATAAAAAATATTAAATAAATCTAATTAAACTAATGGCATTTCGTAAAGCAAAATCCTGCAGAGAAGAAATGCCAAGAAACTCTGCAGACATATTTCAATACAATATAACAACTTAATTAAATAATCCATCAGAATGAGACTGCAGCCTAACTAGCAACCAACGAATATTATGAGCAACATATTAAAGGTGTCCCAATAAGAACATGCATCGTGAGGCTGCAATCACACCAAGATGAAACGTCACATTACATCATTTAGATAATCTTTCACTTTGTAGTAGCCCTTCCCGATCAAAGTCGCTTTAGTGCAAACTTTAAATTTGTCTAGAGGTAAGGACTTTATAGCCTCTGGAAGTTTGTTATACATTTTTATGAGCAGGCCCATAAACGAATTGTTTATTCTTTTTAGTCTCGAGCCACTATAATACAATTTATTTTTTTTGCGTGTGTTACAATTATGCATGTCTCTTACAAGCCTGTAATCATTTATATTTTTTTTAACATAGACTAAGTTATCATATATATATTGAGAAGCCACAGTAAGTATATTTATTGTCTTAAACACATCTCTCAAAGATTCACGAGGGCCCATACGGTAGATCGAGCGAATGGCTCTCTTCTGCAGCACAAATACTTAATTAATATCAGCAGAATTGCCCCACAAAAGAAGCCCGTATGACATGACGCTATGGAAATAACTAAAATAAACAAGTCTCGCGGTATTCACGTCAGTAAAGTGTCTTATTTTCCTAACCGAATAGGCTGCAGAACTTAGCCTTTTCGCCAGACCACCGATGTGCTCACTAAACTGTAATTTTGAGTCCATTGTGACCCCTAAGAAGGTAGTGGACCCCGCAATATCTAAAGCCACATTATTAATTACGATGCTAGTAGTTGAGCTCCTAACATTTGGCAAAGTAAACCGTACACATTTTGTCTTATTACAATTAAAAGCAAGATTGTTTATTCTAAACCATTGTTCCACCTCTGAAATCATCCCACATATCCTGTCTGTTTCGTCTTTTCCTCTGTTAACTTTAAACAATATAGAAGTGTCATCCGCAAACAACACCATGTGGCAATGGCCCTGACTTAAATAAGGTAAGTCATTTATATAAACTAAGAAAAGGAAGGGCCCAAGAATGGAACCCTGCGGAACACCCATAGCAGCCGAGCTGCCGCTCGATCTAGCTCCGCTGAATTCAACACTCTGGATCCTTCCCCCCAGTTAACATGTAATTAGATCCAGTGCCCTATCACCTATACCGTAATGCTTAAGCTTCATGATCAGAGTTTTGTGGTCCACGCAATCGAACGCCTTAGAAAGATCGCAAAAGACACCCAGAGTATCCTTTGCTTCCTCCCAAGACCCAAATATATATTTTATAAGATCAACCCCAGCATCTGTTGTTGATCGACCCTTTGTAAAACCAAACTGTTGCTTATTAAAAATATTATAACGGTTAAAATGTACTAGCAATTGATTTAGAATAAGTTTCTCAAATATTTTGCTAAAAGCTGGTAGTATTGAGATAGGACGATAGTTAGCAGGGTCAGTGGTACTACCAGATTTAAATAATGGAATGATTTTACCGTATTTCATCTGATCAGGAAACTCTCCGCATTTAACACATTGATTAAATATAATGTTCAACTCAGGTGCAACTAAATCTACAATGGTTGAATAAACCTTTACTGAATGGCCCCACAGATTAGATGTTTTCTTTTTCTGGAGTGATTTAAAACATTTGATGACATCTATAGTACTGATTTCTCTGAAACTAAAAAGCACTGTCACATTTTGGCACATTCTTTTCTAATATATATCTAGCACTCTCTGAACAAGCATTTAGTGGCTTAGTTATTGAGACAGGAATATTAGAGAAAAAATCCTGAAACACACTTGAGATCTGCTGTGATTACATTTTTACCAACTATAAGTTTTGGTTCATGAACGTGAGAGACATCTTTACCACTTTCAAGTTTAATTGTGTTCCAGGTTTCCTTCACAACATTAGTGGCATTTTTTATTTTATTCTGTATGTACAATTTTTTGGCCTGAGCACAAACTTTTTTGAAGACCTTAGAATAATTTCTTATATAGTTTTGAAAATCTGGGCAATAATTAACAGATTTTTCTTTATATAGTTCATATAATCGCTGTCTACTAATTTTTATACTTCTAGTTGCCCAATCACAGAAAGATCTTTTACTGGTTATTTTAAAACTCTTTGTTGTAAATTTTTTTTTATATTCAATATCAATAATTTTGAAAAATGAGCTATACATATTATTTGGAGTATCGGTTTCTAATTGTATAGGGAAACGCCTTAAAACGTTTTCCCTGAAATTAACTAAGCGAGTCCCCGTCACAGGAATGCAAGTAACATTCCTAGGCTGGACTTTTCGGTGACACCTAAACTTAATCATCTGATCATGGTGGTCAGAGCTAATGTCCGTAACAAGTTCTGTATGTGACAAACTAAAATCGGTAAATATATTGTCAATACAAGTAGAGGAGGTGCTTGTGATTCTAGTTGGTTGACCAAAATTATGTCTTAAATTGTAACTTAAAAATAAAGTTAGAAAATTTATACAAACCGTAGTGTCCTCAAGTATATTAACATTGAAGTCACCACACACTATCAGGCGCTTACATTTCTGAAGTAGCCTAAGAAGCACTTCCTCCATACATTTTTCAAATTCTAAATAGTTTGAATTGGGCGGTCTGTAAACACACAAAATTATAACATCCTCCATCTCTATACATGACAATTCTATTACTCGCTCAATAGAGAAACTAACAATATCTTTCCGTTCCTTAAATTTAATATCATTATGAACCAATATAAGGGAGCCCCCACGAATTGCACTGTTCCTACAATATGAACTTGCAACCTTGTGGGCTCTAAAACCAAACATTAATTGATAGGACCTCGCCCAATGCTCCGTTACACAAAATATTCCTACCCTGCAAGAAACCAAAAAAAGGTCAACTTCTAATTCTTTACCTAATAAACCTTGTATGTTCTGATGCACTAAAGTGACGTCAGGCGCTACTACCAACTTATTTAATTTGCCAGAGTCTATCTCTTTTGTCTGCTTCATTAATTTAAATTAAAATTATTCCCTGGAACTTTTTCTAGGGAAAAGTCATTACCCAATTGGGTATTCTACTCTTGCTCAGAGACTGCTCGAAAGTAATGTACCTCAATATGTGTTTTAGTTTTAGACAAATCAGCCCGGTTGATATAATCAAGTGTTTTAAATAGCTACAAAAAAGAAATCTTGTGATATTGTGGGGTCATTCGGTTAGGGTGTATTCTGTCATTATGGATTTGCACCTGACCTGACTATTATTATGAATCAATGTATAGAATGTGGCGAGTTTCCTGATCAGATATAATTCAGCAAAATGATCCCATTATTTAAAATAATAAACAAAAAAATAATAAAGGAAAATATCAAATTTTTTATCAAACTGAAGGTATGGTAATAGAGCTATGTCTGCTAGCCAAAGTCTTTGAACGCATTGTGTATAACCAACTTTATAGTTGTGTTCAGAATATTTTAATCCCGCAGCAGTATGGGTTTGTGAGAGGAAGGTCTACTGTTTCCAACCTTGTCGCATTCGAGGAGTGTCTCACGGCTGGTATGGCTGGTGGTAATCAAATTGACGTGATTTACACCGATTATAGTAAGGCATTCGATCGTATCGACCACGACATCTTGCTTATGAAGCTTTTTAAGTTAGGTATCAGGGGCGATTTGTTCAGGTGGTTACGTTACGTTATGTTCTGGACATGTTATGTCTGTCTGTTATAAGCTGTTCGTCTTCTCTTACTCTCTTAAAGAGCATATCTTAAGTAGGTCCAACTGTATAAAAGACTTAGGCATACAGCTAGATAGTAAGTTGCAGTTCGACCAGCATTTTCGCTACTATATTCGTAAAGCAATAAAGTCTCTTGGATTTGTTAAGTGTTTATCTCCAAGACTTTTATGAGAATGAAAACAATTAAAATTTTGAATTGCGTCTATGGACGGAGTCACCTTGAATATGCTTCTCAAGTCTGGAATCTATGCTATTCTATTTATAAAAACAATATTGAGGGCATTCAGAAGTTTGTTAAATTTTTGTGCTTTAAATTTGGCCGACCCTACTCTCACTCTATTTATGAAGAACTGTGTTATAAATTTCATCTTCTACCTCTTCACGTGCATAGATCCACTGCCAATGTAAGTTTTTTATGAACTTGGCGCAGGGCACAGGTTCGCAACTCCATGGCAGTTTGGATTTTGTTACTCCTCCACGTAATTTACGGAATAGTAAACTGCTACATGTCTCAATTTGTCGTACAAACTACAGATCAAATAGATACCTCCCGAGAATCACAGGTGTATTTAACAGATTCAACAATGATAATCGATTTGATCTATTTTATTCTAGCCAACTTTTATTATAATTTTTGCGCCCTTGCTTCTTGTTTCTGCCCGTGCTTTCTGGCTGGCGGTACTTAGCGGTAGTTGTGTGTGTGTGTGTTTTTTTTTTTGATATATGTGGTAGCTTGTAATTGGCAAATTGCTTTTGTTTATATTTTTATTTAGTAAACTAGGTTGTAAGCTCCCCGAATAAAATAAAATAAATAAATCTGGTAGTAACACTGACCCAGCTAATTATCGTCCAATCTCGGTACTACCAGCCATTAGCAAAATATTTCAAAAACTTATTCTGAATCAACTACTAGCGCATTTTAGTCAATATAATATTTTTAATAAACAACAGTTTGGATTTTTAATGGGTCGATCAACAACCGATGCTGAAGTTGATCTTATGAAATATTTGTTTGGGGCCTGGCAGGAAGCAAAGGATGCTCTGGGAGTTTTTTGCGATCTCTCTAAGGCATTCGACTGCGTGCACCACGAAACTCTGATCATGAAACTAAAGCATTACGATTTAGGTTATAGGGCACTTGATCTGCTTGTTTTCTACCTGAAGGGAGGGATCCAAAAAGCGGAAATTAGAGGAGCTTGATCGAGTGGCAGCGCGGCTGTTATGGGTGTCTCGCAGGGTTCGATTCTTGGACCCTTCCTTTTTTAGTATATATTAATGATTTGCCTTCTTTGACTCAGGGCCATTACCACAATTGGTTTTGTTTGCGGACGACACCTCTATATTATTTAAAGTTAACCGGGGAAAGGACGAATCGGCAGTGGTTAATGAGGTTATGTCGGACGTGGGCTAGAATAAATAATCTTGCTTTTAATTCTAATAAAACGAAATGTGTGAGATTTACTATGCCCAATGGTAGAAATTCTAGTACTAATATTGTAATAAATAGTGTGGCATTGGATATTATTGAGTCCACTCCCTTTCTGGGTATCACAATAGACTCAAAACTAAAGTTTGGGGGGCACATCGGTGGTCTAGCAAAAAGGGTAAGTTCTGCTGCCTACTTGGTAAATAAAATTAGACACCTTACTGACGTGGACACAGCGAGACTTGTGTATTTTGGTTTTTTTCATAGCGTCATGTCATACAAGCTTCTTGTGTGGGGCAATTCTGCTGATATTAATTCAGTATTTGTGCTGCAGAAGAGAGCCATTCACTCGAACTACCGAATGGGCCCTCGTGAGTCTTAAGAGATGTGTTTAAGACAATAAATACGAGTATACTGACTGTGGCTTCTCAATATATATAAGATAACGTGGTCTATGTTAAAAAAAATGATTACCAACTTGTAAAAGACAAGCATAATTATAACACACGCAATAAAAATAAACTGTATTATAGAGGATCTAGATTAAAAAGTCTAAACGATTCGTTTATGGACCTGGGCATAAAAATGTATAAGAAACTTTCAGAGTCTATCAAGTCCTTACTTCTAGACAAACTTAAAGTTCGCACTGACAATTCTGACTTTAACCTAGTGTTTTTCTCAACTATGAGTAACACTTCTTTCTCGCTATCCTCGTGCTCCGAGATTAGTCCGGAACACCTATCCTTAGTAGACTGAAGTTCACTAAGGGTGGTTTTTTTCTAGTTCACGAATCGTTTGAGACAGAGTATTCATTTTATAAATCGGCATTAAGGTAGACAAGATAATAAAATAATTGTATGATGAATTGATATTTTGCTAAAGTAAGTTTTAATCCACTAAACTTGGAAACGAGGTAGTTATGTACCCCATTAGAATGTTTACTACAACCATACGTTTTTAGCAACTAAATGAGAGTGAACTTTCAAATATACTCAACGGTAACAGATACTTTGAAGCTGATCAAAGTATCTGTTACCGTTGAGTATATTTGTTACTACATATTTGCTTATTTCAAATTATGTTTCGGATCTTTGGGTTAATAAATCACTATTTTTTTTCTTACAACACTCATTGGTTGCTTTGTCGTTGATCTAACTTGCAAGCAAACTGCCGAGTTTATCTTTAATCATTCATTAGAAGTATTGCTCACTTACTTTTGCCCCGGCGTTCACCAAATCGGGTCTCCGTGACTCACGCTCCCCCTCTCCTAGAATCTGAACGTGCTGGCGGTGCATCTTGTCGCAGATTTGCCTACTGGACATTCCTTCTTCAACCTTCACATCCAAAGTCAACATTAGGTAACTGAGTATCGGAACTGCTCATATCACCAAATATGTATTCATATGATAAGGTATGATAAGGTAATTCTAATTTCAAATTAATTTTATTTTAAAAACACGGAATTCTTTTTTCCAAAAGTAGTCATTTGTTTATTGATTAGTGTTACGTTTTCATCGCATTTCAATCTTTTTCGTTATCATGGATACGTTAAAAATTCGAGTAATTATGGAATATGAGTACCGTCGTGGCAGCAACGCGGCACAAGCGGCACGCAACATCAATGACGTTTACGGAGCTAACACTACAAACCAACGCACCGCCTGTTATTGGTTTGCTCGCTTCCGTTCTGGAAATTTCAAATTCAATGACTAATTAAAGGCGATTGTGGAAGCTGATGATACACAATCTACGGCGGAATTAGCAGCAGCTTTCGACGTTAGCGTCAAAACAATATAGGTCCATTTGCGTCAAATTGGCAAGGTAAAAAAGCTTGACAAATGGGTGCCCCACGAACTCAATGATCGCCAGCGCGAACTGCACTGCCTTGCACTGCTCAACAGACACACAAATGAAGAAATTTTGAACCGCATTGTTACCTGCGACGAAAAATGGATTCTGTTTGACAACCGCAAGCGCTCAGCAAGTTGGTTGGATCCTAGTTCAGCACCTAAACAGTGCCCTAAACGAAAACTTACCCCTAGAAAAGTGATGGTCACTGTTTGGTGGTCTAGCGCCGGTGTGATTCATCACAGCTTCTTACCAAACGGGGTGAGCATTACTGCAGATGTGTACTGTGAAGAACTGAACACAATGATGGAGAAGCTGGCACATCTCCAACCAGCATTGGTCAATCGCTCGTCTCCGCTGCTCCTGCACGACAACGCGCGACCTCATACTGCACAGCAGACGGTCTCCAAGTTGCAAGAACTGGGGTTGGAAGCTCTCCATCATCCACCGTACTCACCAGACCTTGCGCCTACAGACTTCTACTTTTTCCAGAATTTGGATAACTTCTTGGCGGGAAAAAAATTTAATACCCGGGAGGCAGCTATTTAGTCCAGCTGATTTCTTCAAGAAGGGCATCAATAAACTGCCACTGCGTTGGCAAAGATGCATTGATTGCATGGGTGATTACTTCGATTAATACAATTAAAAAATACACAAAAAAAAATCGTTTAAATTTTTTCATACAAAACGGCAATTTCGTAGGTAAAGACCTAAACAGGGTGGCGCATTCAAAACGGTCAGTATGGGAAAGTCTGAAACTATAAGAGATACGAAGATTTGTTCTTAGGAACCATGTCATGTCATGTCATGTGTAAAAAGAAAAACTGCATTCACACTTTCTTTCAAAAAACAACTGTATCCAGTACGGGAATCGAACCCGGTTGCTTTGAAAAAATAAATTCGCACTTTTTCTTTTTAAATATCAATTGTGTAGGTCTTAAGCTGTAAATGTCTCTATGAAACATGGTGTTGAAAATGAATAAAATGCGTTGCTTGATATCAGCTAGGTAGGAGTAAAAAATAATTATAGATTAGTTAACCTTACCTTCGGTTGATCACACTAAGATAACTGAAATGTTTGTAATAGTAATAAATAATAAAATTGTATTTATAGGGCATCTAAGGCCTATATTGTTAGAAGCAAAACAAAAATTCAGTAAACACAAAATACAAATAATAATAAAATAAAATATAAAAACAAAAGCAAAAGTGGAGGATGATGGGAACTGCAACACACCGGGACGCGGCTGTTTATGCACATGTAATCCGTTATTGTACTGCACGCGCAGTGCGTTGTACGAGTTGTACTTAACGCATTGTACTTGACAGCACCATGTCGTCGGCGTAACTGAAGTTATTCATAGAGACGCCGTCTAGATGACACCCGACACCGGTGCCGCCGAGGTCGTCGATCAATCCATTAATGTACAGATTGAAGAGCCTGGAGGACGTCAGTCCCCCTGTCTGACGCCGTACTCCAGCCTGTACACATCAGAGTAAGTACCCGTCCACCTTACCGCGTTCTTCTGATTGTCATACCAATATCCAAACAGAGGCAATAACCGAGGCGACAAGGTAGATTTGAGCCTAAGTTTCCGCCAGCGCAATTTGCATGCAACTAGATCGAAGGCCTTCGATAAGTCCAAGTAGCAAGAATATACCGGCGTCGTTCTAGATGTGTAGTACTGGACTGGTGTAGTCTGCTTGAGACTCGAAATTCCTTCGATAAACTTGGTTTAAAGTAAACTGGGAATCTTTAATGTTTAGACTATTGCCTAGGTGATCATCAAGCAGCCTGTCCAGCACCCTAGCTATCACAGTAGCCAGAGTGATAGGTCTATAATTGGACATGTCGGAGGCATCACCCGCTTTATTCTTTACAATTGGTACTACAACCGTGTACATTAGATCATCCGGTAAGTAGGCGTGTCCCGAACACATACTAAACAACAATGCCAGCACGCCTATTACCTCCTTGACGTGCCTATTCCAGCCAACTACTGGTTTTCGTTTCCTACGTAAAGACGTAATGTGACTAGCTTCCACTGCCCGAGATAGGATTGATACAATGCTTTTGTATATATTATTAATTATCATTTTGTGTTCCGGATCACGTTTTAGGTTCACAATTATACAATTCAGGGGTAAATGTATATTAAATCGACGTAGTTTAGTTGTTTGGGGCTCACTTTGTATCAGTAGGTACAGGGCTCTAATCCCGCTTGAGCATGTATCAATGAAAATGAATTTCTATGTATATTTTTGTAATAACAATACATTAACGAAATGCGTCGAATACTACGGTGAGGAAAAATATCGTGAGGAAACCTACCTGAACCCCGAACAGGTAATAGTTATGGCGACATGGCTTACCACCTGTTACATCAATTACTGATTATCT
The DNA here is from genome assembly GCA_030578115.1 of Leucoptera coffeella. Lineage (NCBI taxonomy): Eukaryota > Metazoa > Arthropoda > Insecta > Lepidoptera > Lyonetiidae > Leucoptera > Leucoptera coffeella. Next base: position 1,393,368 of record JAMBLF010000002.1, read on the forward strand.
GGTCAACACGTGGGTTCGAGGTGGCCATATACTTACTTCCTTCCTCAATGCGGAGATGGACACCTGAACCTCTGACTACCCCGCAAGGGTTGATGTTTATGTCTTTTTTATGTATATCCTTAAGTTGACTACAGCAAAATTGACTATAAGTGTCTATTTGATGGGCGTCTCTTTCACCCCACATAACCGTGCTCCAAGAGACATAAGATATAGCAATTTTAAGCACAACTCATTGTATATGACACTCAAGCATTAACGGGAAGTAATCTGACCAATACGTGTCGTAGACCTCGGTTGCACTAACAATCGTGCCTCGCGCGGCACCGCGGTCACTATACATATGCTTCGCGTATAAGTGTATACGTACTGGCCGGCTACAATTCCATATCGATACAAGGCCACGACTGTTCTATACAAAAGTTCAATAGTTCATTTGCAAAAGCCTGGGTGTGCATTAGACTCACCTAACACATACACTACATCCAGATTGTTCGCGTCAACGATAGCGTTGATTTCGCTCAGGCACTCCGTATACTCCGATATGTTATCAATAGAATCTGTAGGCATGTATACAGAGAAAACCATAATTGACCTATCCTGTAACTGCCCTTTAATTGCGGCTAAGCGCACACTATCACACGTTATTAGTGACACACACGGAAACGTTGTCTTCCTCCACAAAAAAGCCACGCTGCTGTGCGGCCTGCTCCTAAGAACGGCGGATACCGTGTCGACGGCGGCAAACCCGTCTTACCCGCGAAGGCAAACCCGTCGTGTATGGTTCCTAGGTATGCCATGTCCCTGCAGAGCGATGATATCAGCTGACTGACAGTCAACCGATCTAAAGATATTCTTAAAGTTTTTCTTCGTAATATTCATCATAAATATGTATAATAAATTAATTATTTTCATTAATATTGCTTCTCTTCTTCCTAAAGTTGATGAAGCGTAAAATGAAAATTTCCAATTTCTGTCAGGGTACAGAAATTTTATATTTATCATATTCCTTTTGCATTTTGATATTTACTTTTTCTATTAAGATCTCAGTATTCGTTTTATTTTTAATAAAACTAGATATATCACTTTGTGTTACCTGTTAGTCACAGTATACATGTAAATTGGTATTTTTATTTCAGCTGATTTAAATTTATCATTAGCTTCCGTCGCTTTTTGATACAAATTGATTTCTCAATCTTCGTCTTTGCACAGTAATCCAGGATTTAAAGTTGTAAAGGCATTCATGTTTTATATACTCCTTTACAAATTTATAAGTTATGTATTCGTTCCACTTTGCAATTATGTAGAACAACAAGCGTGCACGCTTTCTAAACTCTGACCAGACCATACGTGTTTAGTGGCAGGCACGCTGTAAGTGTGGGGGCAGTGACGGCACGCTGGACGAGGTTACTCGCAAAAAAATAGAATAAGTAGTAAATTGTATATCAATACACGATGTGTGTTTTTATTTTAACACCTACAGAGGTACTTACATCTGGTGCTAGTTTCTAAACCAAAGAGCAATTACAAAGGTTCGTGGTCTAAAGCATATTTTAACGCAAAAGTCCACAGCTAGTCACTAATCAAAGTGTAAAGAAACCTTAATGAGAGCATTTATAAAATTAAATAATAGGTACCTATTTTTACAAACAAAATATTTGTGCAGTAACCATTACTTACATACATTATAGTATACTTATTTCAGGAGCTTATATAAGTAGTAAATTGTATATCAATACACGATGTTTCTTTGCAAATTTTAACACATACAGAGGCACTTACATCTGGTGCTAGTTTCGAAAACAAAGAGCAATTGCAAAGGTTCGTGGTCTAAACGTAAAAGAATAGCTGACAGTTACAGTATCTGAGAGATAATAATCATCTTACTACTTTCATTTTAAATACGCCAGACTGTTACTATAGCACATAATAAAGTAGGTAGGTACGCTTTGTCAGGTCAGGTGTATGTATTTTGAGTACGCCGAGAAGACACATCATCGTGACAAAATGCATATTATTATTATTAAATCGTAGTTAATAAAGTATCTGAAAATTATCTACGAGTGCGCGGGATCTCTGTTTATAATTTTATAATCCTGAATAGGTACATACCTACATAATACTGTGCTCATATTGTCGCCGCTACCGACCCCGATTGATATGGCTACGTCGTGTCGTGTCGTTACCTGACAGACTAACAAAAAAACCTATATACAAAATATGCATTCACATCCCTTCCGGGGTAGTCAGATGTTGAGTGGCAATTAAGTTTTTTTGCAATCTTTGGTCAATCGAAATACAATCGTTACCTGCTTATAAATAGCCAATGTAGTAGGTGATTAACTATGTCCTTACACAACCAAACCAGGTTTCCTCACCGAAAAACAGCACGTGAACAATTGAAAAACAGCACGTGAATACAATACCCTTAAGTTTAAAAACATCGCGATATTATATATTAATAATAGAGTTGATTTGTAAACGAAATAGAGAAAATATGGTTTCTGAGAGACAGGAATGTAATATTTACCTTTAACCATTTTACTTCGTTCTACTTTATATTAATAAACAGTCAGTCTAAGCGCAACCCGTATATTATTTACACTTCTCTACATACAATATCATAATGGCAACCCGTGCCAGTAAGCCTCCTTATTAAATATTAATGAAAATTGTTTTTTTTTCTTACATCAGTTACGAATATGTGCGGCGTGTGTTGGAAGTAAAATATGGGAATTATAACTTTCAAAGTATGAACTGTTACCATTAAAGATCAAGGGCGTTTCTAATAAACACATAGTCCAAGTGTTGTGACCATAATGTGGACCACTAATACGAAGACTCATGAAAAGGAACTGATCATTTCACAACGCAGCCACCACTGAGCAAGTGTCCTACCACTTCACGTTTACGAACAGTTTGTTGACCATCATCGTTGTGTTTTTCAAGCTATGAAGAAATGTCAAAAGCGAGAGACACAAATGGAAATGAATCGTATAGAATTGTTCCGGTACAAACAAGATAGAGTTGGAGATGTTTCGTCTTGCAGCTGGTTTCTGCATGTTTTTGTGTCAAACTTTCGTGCCAACAGACGTGTGCATAACCCCAAATTATTCAAAAATCAATTAAATTCTATTATTCCATATATAGTTATATATCTTTAACCTTAAAACAAAAGTTATAGTGCCAAGTCAATAATAGTGAGAACGCAGCGAGTACATTGTGCATCGTAATTCATTGCGGATCCATTAAGAACGCGCTCTGTCACACTGCGGACATACGACAGCCATCTCGCTCATCCAATCAAGGTACGCACGTTAACTTATAGTTGAAATTCGATTTGGATTACCGAAACACAGCCATAAGCATATCATTTCAAAAATAAACATGTCTTATAATACATCCCATACCTGCAAAGCCAGATCCATACCTTGAACTACATGGAATGCAGCATGAGCGAGTTATTATGTGACCTCAACTGTTTAGGAATTACAACGCAGACTTTAGAGTGTATGACATCTGAGTGTAAGTCTCATTGGGTATGCCCAGAATGCCTAAGCTGCAGACCTAAGGCAGGCAACTACACACTCCCATCCGCAGCTCCATGGGATTCAACACCACGTACACGTCTGGCACGACTCATATGAACGCCTCGGCATTGAGTGACACACGACACGTGAATGCCGTCAGAGGGGCGGCAGCAGCATGCTTACCCGAGGCGTGCGTGCACCTGCCCACCGCCAGGGAGAAAACCCAGGGGCACCCGGGCGAGGTGCTGCGCGAGATCCAGGCCTAGCTGCACATTCTCAGAGAATAAAATAAGGAGATAGTGCCACTCAGACAACAGGTAGCTCAGCTGCAAGAAACTGTCGAGGCATGTGCTGTAACTATATCAGAGCTTAAAGTTCAAATTGAAGCGGAAACAACGGCACAAATAATTAAACCCAGTCCACCCCGAGAACATATGCTTCCGGGATATCGCAGCCCCAGGTGAGCAAGCGTCACTCTCTTCCCGCCTGTATTCCGGAGCCACGTCCCAGGAAGTGCCAGAACTCAGCCAGCAGTGTCGTGTCAGTCAGCACGGCAGTTTCTTTTGTAATGGACGGTGAACTGAACGGAGTTTCTCGAAACCATCCTAAAGACGAGATACATAAGCAGACATCCTTATCAGTGGAGGAGCCATGGGTGAAAGTCGATAATAAGAAAGGTCTGAAAAGACGGTCAATCATTGTCGGCTGCGGAGATGAAGACGGGATGATCAAGTCAGCGGAGCGCTTGTGGGGTTTCTGAACCGATTTTGTGCGCATAATTATTTTATGGTTTTTTTGTGTACTAAAGATGCTCTATTGTGATATTCATTAATGATTTTAACTAAAAGTGATTTTATTATGAAAATTAGATGTTTTATTATTTTTTCTATTATTTAATGAAATCCGGATTTTGAAAATCAATATTTTAATAGTTTAATACTAACAAAATATTGTTAATTAGCTCATAAAAATACAAAAAACTCAAAATCGTCATACAATCAGGTACTGTGATAGTAGTGTTTCGTTAAATAGTTTTTAAGTTTTTATAGTTCATATATTCATATGTGAGGTTTCGTCTTGGTGGTTGGTGATTACATCTTCATGATGCGTGTTCTTATTGGGACCCCCTCAAGTTTATTTATTTATTTCATTCAAATAAGTATCCTATCATTACAGGTCTAATACCCTAATGCGATAGGAACTAAACATATTTATAATTTCAAGTAAACAATTTAACATTTACATTAATAGACATAATATAACAACAATAGCATTGATAGAACACAAAAAAAAATACTTTTAAGACAGAAACTAAAAATAATATTAATAATAACATTACATTACAAACTATATAGGTAACAAAATTCTTCTTCTTCGACTTCTTCTTAATCAAAATCGGAAGCATCATGCGATTCTGCATCCCCCGATTTAAACATTAATAATGCTTCTGCAGAAAAAGCCTGTCGTTTCCTGGTCTTCGTCTTCCGTATTGAGGAAATGCACGGATCAGATGTCAGTAAAAGCCGATTGATAACATCTTTATTGCAGGCTTCTCTCGAAAATTTTCTGGGGAAATTCAGACGATAGTCGCGAAAGTGTTTATTTCTCGCTTCAGCAGCTTCTTCGGAAAGTTGTCCTATAGGGAGCAACGCACACTCGATTATTGCTGATCCATGTTGTAGAACTTTGTGAACGGTTGGGGTCATAGGGTGCCAAGGATAAAGAGATACATATAGTTTTGATGTCTCTTTGGCATACATAGAAAAGTTCATTGCATCTTTCTCCATCCCACTCGAGATAACCTCCAGGAAGGTGGAAAATCTTTTTATTAGGCTTAAGTCCACCTGGGTTATTTCTGCAGCCAATTCACAATTACTAAAAAATCGACGAGCAGTATTACCGTCATTCGTCGTCCCGAAACCCGGCTTTGGTATATCCACCAAAATGCCCATTTTTTTCCTGAATTCTTTTCTTCAGGAAGTCTTTTGACGTTACGCCACAAATATAGCATCGCATTGTTGATTTTGTATCTGTTGCTGCATTGCAGACTTTTCCATCTACCATAGTAAAAAGAAACTGATGTTCTATTTCTGTTGGGCGAAGAGCTGCAATTTGTTCCTTCACATAACGTACTTCTTCCTTTGTTATATCAGTATTTTCTTGAACAAATCTGATCCTTATTCGTCTGCAATATCGAGGTGAAGAAGGTAATGGGTTTTGCCAAATTATTTTTTCTTTGCCGTCACATTTGGAAAGAAGTCTGATTGGAACGAAAGAAGAAAGAAAAATGTTGGAATCATCCTCATCTTCATGTAGTTTTTGTTTAAATCTAGACTGTTGTGATCCATCACATCTCCATTTCGATATCAGAATCAGATTTTTTTGCTCTTCTGTTGTCAACACTGCTATGACATCTTGTAAATACAGAGCCAAACGAGAGGCTGTGTGATTTACAAGGGCTAGTAAGCTAATTTCAGCCTTTGATGAGGTAATTGTGATTGAGTCGTTTTCTGGGTAACATTCTTTTTTGACTCTTTGTTTTATTTGTAACATGGAAATCGTGTTTTGTCTGCTTGCTGTATGATGTCATACTGAGCTCGTGACAAGTTTGCGAACGAAAATTGCCAATGCCTTCTGTTCAGTGAGTTTCTGAGGTGAAAATTTACCAATTTTCCTTTTTATTCTTCCGGAAGCACCAGGGGATCGAGTAAGGTCACCAAGAATGGAAGAAGCAGTTGTATTACCTTGAGCTCTAAGACTCATTTGAGTAGCAAAAGTTAACTCATTGGTCGAAATGGTATCTCTCAGCTCGTCAAAGTTCTTTGTGGGTCGACCGGTTTTATTTAATGTGTGCGTCGTAAAGGCAGACAATATTATCTCTGCTTTGAGCCATTCTCTATTGTTTTCCAGAAACCGATCTTCTTTTCTCTGCGCCAGAGACCATCGTTGTTTGTATTGTGATCGGAATGATGTCAACATTTTTTTTATTTCCCCTGTATGATTGTTGGTAATATTTTCAACATGTTCTTGAAGAAAGTCAAGTTTTTTGTCAATTCTTTTAACTGAAAACTTCTATAAAAAAATGATTTCTTGACATTATAACTATTTGCGACTCAGTTCCTGCAACAAGAAGAAAAAAATTTGAAATAAAAGAAAAATGACTATCCGCCTCTTTTCATCATAATTTTTTTTTTATAAAATGGCGCAATATTTTATTTCTTAAAAGCAATATATATATATACTTCAGTTAAAGCTTGAAAAAAAGAATTGTTTGATTTTAAAGCAGCATTATACAACTTTTTCAATTTGGTGAGTTCATTACCGACATCAATATTGTCTTATAATTACATCGTTTTAAATTTGTTTATTTTAGTGTAAACAAATACACATGCAAAAAACTACTTTAAAATAAGAAACTACATACCTTGATTGACAAGATTCATTATTAACTTATATCACTTCAAGCTAATTTTCACAAAATAAAAAAACAATAAAAGAAGATTCACTTTGCGCGGGAGCAATGCGTAAGTTCAATTGGGTCCGGAGCCAATCGCACAGAAAGCAGTTCACTTTTACGGCCTGGAGGGGGTGGAGTGAGGGGTGGTGCATCGATGTACGAGTATTTTATGTTATTACTTGAAATAACAACTATTTTTTTTGGACTTTTGCTCACGGACGCCCATATACGGTTCCCACAGTTTTCAAACGTGATATAAAAACCGACAAGCACGCCTCCTTCCTGATAGGAATTCCAGAAACCCTGTTCCCGATATTTACGCAACCGAATTCATGTAACCCCGGGTTAGACGTACAGAGTGGTTTCTCAGAAACCCCCGCAGACAAACCGACAACAGAATTATAGAGATATAGTTATGTACTATCAAAACGTTAGAGGCTTGAGAACTAAGGTAGATAGTTTCCAGTCAGGAGTTGTGGTTCGAACCGAAACTGGATGCAACGACGCCATAAGTGACGGAGAGCAGGTTCCAGAAGGCTACTCCATCGTGAGGTGTAACAGGACGGATGGCCGCAAGCAAGGAGGAATACTTCTCGCCTCAAAACAACTTAAACTTCGAGTGGTGGATTTTAATACCGAAATTATAACTCATGTGTTCGAACGGTGCGGTGCAAACGTGTTTAAGAATAATAAACATTTATTTTTGTGTTGTGTTGTCTACATGCCTCCTAGCTCAAGTGTGCTTGAATATTATGCATTGTTTCAAGTGTTACGACTATTTCGTGGCATACTGTGGGTTCATGCAATTAAATGGAATATCCAATGTACGCCGGCTGGATGTGGTGCTCTCGGGCATGCCGGGCGTCGCGGTGGACGAGGCGGCACTGCCGTTGCTAGCCATAGATCCACACCACCCGCCGTTGCGTGTGCGACTGCCTAGTGCGCGTGCGCGAGAGCGCCGCCAGTCGGTGCGGCCACGCCCATTTGGATTGCCTCACTCGGGCGGCGCGGGGGATCGATTACTTACTGAGCTCGGCGCATGGAATTTTAAAAAGTGCCATTTCCCGAATCTTCATTCGTGTATAGCCAGAGCGGAATGGTCAGGTTTGTATGGAGTTAAGGACCCCATAGGCGCATTGGATTACCTTTATGACAAAGTAGGGTCGCTGATCGACCAATGCGCCCCAGCGAGGGGTGGCCTAGGCCAGGTGTAAGACGCGAGTATCCCGAATGGTTTAACGGGAACATAGTACGCGCCGTGAAAGAGAAGTTAATACTACATAGGCGGTTAAGGTTGGGGCGCAGCTTAAGGTGAGTATTGACAACGTGTTTCGTACCTATCAGACACGATTGGAGCGTGGCTTCGGGAGCGACCCAAGGTCGTTCTGGGCTTTCGTGAGGCCTGAGAGGTCGAACCATAGTAGCGGCGCGTTACTTAGGGACAGGGTGCCCTTCGGCGGTGAGTACACCGAGGAGTTTGCGAGGTATTTCCGCTCCGTGTTCGGGTGTGATGAGCCGAGGCTTGAAGTGCGCGAGGCGATGGCGGCGGTGGGTGGCTTCGGCGGCGCAGTGCGGGTGCATGTGCCCTGCTTGCGCGAGGCCGTCGTCCGCGCGGCCCTTCGCCGCCTCCCGGCCAAGCGCTCCTGTGGCCCCGACGGCATTCCGCCATACCTGGTTAGGGACTGCAGAGCGGCATTTGTGGGGCCACTCCTTTACGTTTTCAACTTGCTGCTCATTTACCAAACATATTCAGAATGCTGGAAGCTCTCCAGGGTCGTGCCGATACAGAAGGGCGGGGCAGCGACGTGTGCCTCGAACTGCAGGCTGGTGGCTATTTTGTTAACGTTTGCTAAGGTGTTCGAGGCCGCCGTGCAGCAGGGCATGCTCGCTCAGGGAGTTCGTTTTTGAGTGAAGCATAGCACGGGTTCAGGCCGACGCACAGCAGCGTGGCCACCAACCTCATGTGCTTCATGAACTACGTGGCTCCCAGGGTGGACGCTGGTGGGCAGGTGGATGTGGCGTATTTTGATTACAGGAAGGCCTTCGACACGGTCGATAATTACGGTCTTCTGAGGAAGTTGGGTGGGGTCGGTTGCACAGTCGGTTGAGGGGCTTCTCACATTCTTCTCTCGGTATCTGGCGGGTAGGCGCCAGTACGTGGACTTCAGGGGGTCTGTGTGCTTGCCATACAGGACCCTGTCTGGCGTAAGCCAGGGCAGCACCTTGGGGCCCTTGGAGTTCACTATCGTCATTAATGATCTCCCCCGCATCACCACTCCACTCCACCACGCCGTGGACGCCGAGGGCGACTGTGCGAGGCTGCAGTCCGACATGGGCTGGGTCGTGCGGTGGAGTGCGGAGAACGGCTTTCGCTTCAACACGTCCAAGTGCGAGGTGATGTCGGACACCCGGGCCCGCGAGCCTTTGGCGTATGCATACCGAATGGGGGGCGATTGTGTGCGGTGCGTAGCGAGGGTCAAGAATCTGGGCGTGCATGTCACGTCTCGGCTCTCGTTCGGAGAGCACGTTAAGACAGTCTGCAAGCAGTCCTACAGGAACCTGGGCTTCATTCTTCGTCGGTGCGCCCACTTAACAGTCCCGGGGTGGTGAAGGTGCTGTGCGACTCCCTGGTCTGCAGCAGACTAGAGAGTAGCGCCTTGGTATGGTCACCCTATGAGCAAAAGTATATTCATATGGTGGAGCGCATCCAGATTAAGTTTGCGCGGTTCCTGTACAAGAAGCTGTATGGGGTGTATCCTTTTTACCCCCTCATGTACCCCTCCCTGTTCGTCCTCAGGATGGTGGGGTTCACGTGGCTGTCGGTGCGACGGCACACGGCGCTGGGGACCTTCCAGGTGCGGTTGCTGCGGGTCGCCTCGCACTACTTGAGCTACGAGGTATAGGTGGGTGTGTGGGTATTTGTTTTTATTGTTATATTATATTTATTTAATTTTTTGAGAATTAAATAAATAAATGTTTTGGCGTTTTTGAGTGTGGACTTGCGAATAAAGCTGTGAGACTCTGATTTTGTCAAAGCTCAATTATGCTTTGGCAGCGGTCCTTGCGTTTGTAAGAAAACTCGTAGACTTTTACGTGTGCAACATACGTGCGCCCGGTACTGCTTTCCCATCTCGCCCCCGAATCCATGTGTCACCGTACTTAGTACTTCTAACATACTAAATATTGAATTTCGACAAAAACTGCTACTTATTTGCGTACTTTTTGACATTATTTAAAACAAACAACCGCAATATTTATTTAGGAAAATGACGTGGCGATCCCAGCAACATAAATCGACCCGTGCTTGTGTACCACCGATGTTCTGCCTCGCCATCGCACCACTGCTTTCAGGGGAGCTCTTAGGTATGCTGCCTCCAAATGTTGGAAAAATATTCCCCCACCAATATGACAATTGTCCTCTAAAACAAAATTTTAACGTTATCTCCGGGAACATTTGCTCTGCCAGAAAGAGGATGTGGGCGCTCCTTCTATTGCCCCTCGGACATTTAATTTATAATACATTATATATCATTTTTAATAATATATTAATAATAATAATAATTGGACATTATTACACCAATTGAACTAGCCCCTCGGTAAGTACATTTAAGACTTGTGTTAAGGGTACTAGTCAACGTATACTTAAGAAATATATACTTATTATATATAGATAAATACATATATAGCATATATAATCAACGACCAGACTGGAAAGCAGTAGAAAAGCGTTTTTTTTTTTTTTAACTCTGCCACCACCGGGAATCGAACCCGGGACCTCACGATTAGCGATCAGGTGTCTAACCGATCACGCCACGGAGGTCGTCAAATAGATATAGATCTAGATTAAAAGATCTATATTATTTATATTAAACCTTATTATAGAATAAATTCCGTTTTTAAATCATTGCATATGCTATCCACACACATGTTATCATATCTTATGTCTATGTATATATTTATACTGATTATTTACGTAGCACTCTATTTAACTATTTTCTTTAAAATATAAACGTTTCTCTCCAGTGGTTCTGACATTAAACCAGCGTTGCGTTTGCCACCAGACGCAACATACCCAGCTGAGTTAGAACCCTTTTGCTGCAACAATAACATGCACAAGTTATACCTCTTAGTTTTTTTCATTGTAAACGTTTTGTATTGTCATGGGGTCCCATCCCATACTATTTTTTTCGACCAAAACTTGGAGCATCAATAGATGACGCTATAAGTCATCAAAGCCAGATAAAAAAAATAATTATTGAAAAATATTGCGATTTTTAGTTATATTCATACATAATTCATCATAATATGTGATAATATGAATTTATGTACTTACTAGTGAGTAATGGAAAGTGCGGATATCAATTTTATAATTAATAAAATGAGTAAAATTTATTTAATCTTGCCATCTAGTCAATACTTGTAGAAGCAACATTTTTCTATTCGATGTCGCTGTGTATTGGCGGTTAGTATACCTGCCTATAAATAAATGTATTCAGTACATATTACATAATGATGATTTCAAAAACATCTAAAATACGGAAATACCAGTGTCGCAGACTTTTATAGGTAGGCAGTCGTACGAAAAATGTAAATGTCTCGATTCCCATACAGATTTCTTTTGATCCTGATAAACTACTATTATACGGTCAATTATTAGTTTATGTGTTATGTAATGTCAATAATGTTTTTGCTAAAATATTGGGTAGGTATTTGAATCGCGCTTATGAAAAATTATGATGTGTAATTGTGATCATAAATATAGGATTCTACGGTTGTGATTCATACACCGGTTTTCGTTCTATCACCGAAGTTCAGCAACGCGGGCGTGGGAAGTAATTGGATGGGTTATCATTTAAATTGCTCACGTGCTGTTGTTTTGGTGAGAGAACCTGGTTTAGTTATGTAAGGAAAAAAAATATTAAATTATAAAATTATAAAAAAATATTATATTATTATTAATCACCTATTACATTGGTTATTGATAATCAGGTAACGATTGGGTTTCGATTGACTAAAGATTGCAAAAAAACTTAGTTGCCACTCAACATCTGACTACCCCGAAAGGGATGTGAATGCATATAGGTTTTTTGTGTTCGTCTGTCGGCTAACGACACGACGCGACGTAGCCATATCAATCGGGGTCGTTGGCGGGGGCGACATAATGTGAACACAGTATTATGTACCTATTCAGGATTATAATACTATAAACAGAGGTCCCGCGCACTCGTAGACTGGGTAGGCATAGTTTACGCGAGAGCATGGCGGCTGGTCTACGGAAAAACAAAGTAACTGACAATTTTAGGATTTTTGTTCTTTTATATTTTTGTGACTTTTACAACGTATTGGACGTTGCTACATTTACAGATTTCTCATAATTATGATAGTTTAGGATTTAATAATTCGGCAAACAAAGTAACTGCAGGCGCTTGTCCGAAATATCTACGCAAAAACAAATCAAAACACAATTGAAACTCAAAAACAAAGTAGTTGTACGTTACTTACTTTGTTTTTCGGTTGTAATCTAATGAACTTTGTTCTTCATTCTTTTAAAACGATTTAAATAAACTTCTCAAACGAGTTAAAAATAAATTAAAGAGCCTTACTTTGTTTTTACAATGATATTTACAGTCTCATTTATCAATTTGTCTATGCAAAAACAAAGCAAACAGAAAATCAACTAAAAAACAAAGTAATTAAATACAATTGCTTTCTTTTTGTATTTTCATGTCATTGAATTTGAGTTTTTATAGCGTTTACTTTGTTTTTAAAAATGTTTAACCGTTAATAAAAAGAACATTTTTTTTCATTTGTTTGACACTTGCTTTCTTTTTTTTATACTGAAAGCAACATTAAACGTCACATTTTTTTTTGCGCGCAAAATAATGTCAAATGCGAAATGACAAGACAATTTTCTATCGGGGGGTTCTGTAAACTTCTGTTAAAACTTTTCTTTCGCGAAAACTTTAAATTGTATGTATGACTAATGTGATTTTAAAAGTGATTTAACTTAAAACTTTAATAGATATTACGAGAAGAAATTACCTATTATTTAATATGTGGAGTGGACGTTAACGTTCAAACATTATCTTGCAGTTAGCACAATTAAGGTAAGTCCAAGAGTAATTATGTTTAATCTAGGTCTAAAATGTATCTTTATCCTGTGTTTTTTGTATTTTTGAATAATAACTATGTTGTATCAAGTACGAAAATCATTTTCGTCATTCCTACCTTATCAGATTTTTTTCGTAAGTATTATATAAGGTAAGTAAGTAAGTATTATTTTGATGTTTAGGTAAATGTCTTTATTAATTTTAGGGATCCTGAGCCGCCTGATAGATTACAAATACAAAGAGGCTCTCAAAGAGGAGAGGATTTTACTAGCCACTCATGCCGTTCATATATTTAAAGCTAGTTATACCGCTCAGATGTTACAAAGGCACATGAAAATGACACCAAAATCATTGCTGTTGATTTAAAAAAGTGTTCCTCATTCCAATGATGCCTGGTTTGGAAGGTTCAGTATTCCTGAGTAGATTGATATGTTTTAATTTAACCTTTGCACCTTTAAAAAAAGGTGAAAAATCTGTATGTGTGTTATGGTATGAAGAGGTTTCCGAAAGAGACGCTAAAAATATAATAGATGCATTTTACAAATTCATTAAAAGAGAAAGGGACATTAAACACTTCATATTCTGGGCTGACAATTGTTCAGCACAGAACAAGAATTGGTTTTTGTATACTGCATGTGTTCAAATGGCCAATATGCAATAATAAATAATATTCGCCAATTGAAACAATCACAATAAAATATCTCACAAAAGGCCATACCCACAATGCTGTTGATAGCGTTCATGGAAACATAGAAAGAAGTATAACGAAAAACCGGAACGTGTACGATTTTGACGACCTTAAAGACATAGTTTTGAACAGCAGAAAACACATGAAGGTATTAGAAATAGATCCAAATAACGACAAATTCAATTGGAACAAAAAGAAGAGGCAAGCAAATAAACCGGATGATCCTTTGAAATCTTTTTATTTGACTGACATAATATATGTTCAGTTTCGAAAAGGATTAAAGACAATGTTCTATCAGACAATGCTAGAACGAGAGTTTAAAGAAATATGCTTTTTGCAAAAAAGATTTGATGTCACTAAGCTACCGGAATGTAACGTTGGGCAACGTGGTATTAAACCACAGAAGAAAGAGGCTATAGTAGAGAAGTTGGATCCTCTTATGCCGGAAAATCGACGACATTTCTGGAGAAATCTGCATACAAGTGACGATTCTCCTGATTTAATATCCCAAGACATAACAATAGAATCTATTGATACTAATTAATAGTCATTATTGTTACTTAGGTCTAGGGATATTTAATCAGGAGAATACCTTGATACTTAATATTTTTAAACATATTGTCGATTTTCCGGCATAATAGCAACCTTCTCTACCTTTTAATAACATTAAAATAGTTTGTTTTTTATTTAATATCTTTTCAATAAAAAGATTTGAACTTTTATATTGTTTTCATCATCATCATCATAATATCAGCTCGTTGACGTCCACCGCTAAACATAAGCGTCCCCAATGACTCCACTACGTCCGGTCCTGCGCGCATCGCTCAGCCATCGATGACCCATGGCCTACACGGGCCCATTTCCGCTATTTCAGTTGTGGTTCAGTGGTGTCTCAATGGCTATATCTTATCGTGTTTAACGCATGCATTTGAAACGTACGCATATAGTAATTAAGACACCACTGAACCAAAACTGAAATAGGATCGTCGGTCCATCTTGATCCACCCTGGTTCTTGGTCGCCATTTGAGAACCTTCACTCTCCAGCGTCCGTCGGTTCTCCGTGCCAGCATGAATACTTACCTGCTCATAATAACTATGTATTTCAAGGTAAAGCCTTAAGAAATAGCGTTTCTTCCTTACAGTTCACAACCATATTATGCATTTGTGGGCAAAACAATTTCAGAAGGTAAACCCACTTACTCTTTTAATTCTAAAATTTTAACTGTGAAATGGTTTCGACTCGCTTGTAATATCAAGTAATTGATTTTGCTTCATTATTTCATTTGAAACTAGGAGATCATGAATGCCTCCATCATCACCTAAAAAACAAGTCTATAGCATTTACTTTGTTATTGATTTGTTATATTTATTTAGAATCAATTATATGTCTATGGAAAAACATTTTTTTTATAATTTAAGAAAATTATAGCTGCTAGATAAAAAAGCAAAAGTGCCATCGGTAGACGCAACTATTTTTCACAGTATGTCATAAAAAAAAACTTTAATTTTTATGTTACTTTTTAATTAAATGATTTTTAGTTTTTTGGGCCTCCTATAAAATTACTATAATGCAATTACTCCGTTTATCCGTAGACCAGCCGATGGAGCGAAGCGTCGCAGCGCGGCAGCCCCCGCCGCCCTCGCCGAGAGCGCTGCAAGTCGCTCTCTGCTCTATTACGGGCACTAATAAAAGTAAATAATAGGTATCTCTGAGATTCAGCGTTACGACGGTTACGGTTAGTAACCGAAATGTATCTGTTATTAAGCCAAACAGATATCGATTAAAAGGTAAAGAAAATAACCGGTATATGAAACGATACCGGTTATTCGCAATTAAAGTTCATTTTGGCATGTTTTTGGACTGTAAAAATAGTAATCATTTTATGATGATCCAAAATACACAATTTATTACAAATGCAGAAAAAATATTTTCCATTTGCACATTTCAATAAAATGCAACAGGTATGCATTTTGTATTTTATGTTGGCATGTTTTTGTACTGTAAACATCTGATATCTAATCATATTACAATGGTGCACAATTAGACTTTATTATTGTATTAGAATTTTAAAACTAATTTTCAATTTTATGCATTTGAATAAAATGCAATAGGTATTAATTTTATAATTCTTTTTTTTTGCGTGGCGTGGTCACTATGTATGTATATTGCGTTAAAATTAATCGACTTATTTAATCGAATAAAAAGAGAATGATTAAAATGTGTATTGCTAGATCTACATATACAAGTACATATATAAAACATTAATATAAAATTAACTACTGAAATATAATGATAATATATTTTTATATAGGAAGTATTCAGTGTATGTCAGTTGTTTGGCCGCTGACTCTGTATTGGGTACAATTTCCAAATCCCGTATGAGCATGTACCGATAATAAAAATAGATTTGCCAAATCACTTTAAAATAAAGAGTTTGCCAAGGTATTGATTCCAGAAGACTTGATTTCGATTATTACCTAGCAGAATATAGTGTTGCTGGAAGAATATCTATGACAGAGAATGTTATAGAATACTGGACACAAAAGCTTCCTAACGTTTTTGCTGCAGTAGCTTTCGTTGTGCTAGCTGCTCCGGCGTCTCAAATCTCTGTAGAGCGGTCATAGTATACTCCAAGTAGAAACCGTCTCTTGGATCAGACTATTAATAGAATTATTCTTTTAAAATGTAACGAAGATTTGATTAACACATAATATAACTTTTACATAATAACTAAACTATACTAATAATACAATGAAAACAGAGAATGGTATGAGCATATGGGGCAGATGGATGAAAGGGAGGGTTGCGAAGGTAATTTATAGTGGCAAAGTGGAAGGAAGATTATTATTGAGATCTTAAGACAATCCTTTCTAGGCGGGTGTAGGTAGCGTGAAGAACAGAAGAGCATGTATGAAAATGTTTATGGGTGTGAGTGAAGCAAGAGCAAACAGGCGTAAATATACGTATGTACCTATGTAACGAATAGTCTAAGTAATAGTTTTTTATTTAATCTAAACAATTTCCTCTAAATTAGAAGCGCTGAAAAGCGGCTGTAGCCCAGTGGGTAAGAAAGACCTCGGACTTCGTATGAGAAAGGTCCTAGGATCGAATCCCGACTCTGGCATGTACCAATGAATAAAATTTAAATATGTGTTTTTCATTTAAGGTACAAATTTACAGTCGCTAACGGTGAGAGAAAACATCGTGAGGAAACCTGTCTATCTCTCAGGATAGGTAATAGTCAGTGCCTATATACGGCGATACGGTTCACTAACTATCACGTTGGGTGCTGTCTATCTAGTGCTACGCGGGCTTCGAATGACCCATACCTAACATGCCTTCGAAATTTCGGAGAAGGGCATTCAAGCCTCCGACTACCCCGCCATAATAAAAACGGGAGTGTGTATACAGAAGTCGTGAAGCGTATGTTTTATGTTTTTTTCTTTCTATCGGTACACTATTTCGTTTAAAAATCTACTCTATTATATATATTTCGAAGGCGATAGAAAGAAAATTTTATTATACTATATTTAATTATATGTGTGTATATATATGCATATATATATTGAGTTTTTTAATTACTGTCACACATTTAATCACTAGCATACACTTCACAGTGAAAACCTTATACAATTTTTCCCAAAATGTGAATATAACAAGTTCGGATTTTACTTTTTAGTTTCTACCTACCTACCTACTAGTTACTACGCAAATAAACAAGTCACGCACACTCACGCGATAAGGCGCGGCGCCTGTCTATGGTCGAGGTAGTCGCGCGCATCCCCGCGATTCCCTGTAGAGGGGTAGGCAGAGATCACGGAACCCCATTTGTCCCGATCCTGACAGACCACTTTCGCTTCATTGATATTCATACATCCTCTCATACACTCTCGGCGGTTATAGGTTACCTTTTTTCAATATAGCGTCTATCTGACTGTTATATGTCTTATTAGGCCGGCCCCTACGTAACCGCCCTTCCACTTCACTCATATATATTCCTTTTGTCAATCTGCTATCATTCATCCGCATAACATGTCCAAACCATCGAAGCATGCTCTTTTCAATCTTAGTCACTACATCTTCTTTCAAACCGCAACCTTCCCTTATCACACCATTTTTAATTCTATCATTCAATGTCACTCCTAACATGCTTCTCAGTGACCGCATTTCGACGGCATTGATTCTACTTTCATGCTTCTTTTGCCAGTAAATAATATAATGCAAAGCAAATTAAACTGTCTTAACTCTAGTAATACTAGAAATTACCTCAATCCCTCAGTCGCCTTTTACACCTACAGGGGGGATGGGAGTGTCAAACTATATTGGTGATACACGGATTAATAGGACTTAATCAACTGTCCGCCACCCCATCTATCCCCGTGGATGTCGTAAGAGTGGAATAAGGGCTCTAGGTTGATTTTTATCTATTTTGGGCAATGGGTTGGCAACCCCTCACCCGTGACTTGATTGATATTGATGCTGGCATACCACTTTATTAAATTTACATACCTACTTAATTTTATAGAAACACCTTAGTATTTTATTATCTGTGACCTTATGAATCGAAAATAAACCATAAAATGAGCAAACAGTATTAGACATGCCGTATTTGTAATTTTATATATTAGTTAGAAGTACTGAGAAAAGGGGATGTAAGGAGTACCTGTAATTGGCAACCATGTATGCAAAGGTGTTAAAGAGGCGAACGTGGTATGCCAGGATCAGAAGAAATGGGGCTACGTAATCTCTGTCACCCCTCTAAGGGGAAGCGGGCGTGACGCGTATGTATGTAATTCTAATTCATGACTTAATATTATGTATGCGTACGTATATGCGCTCACGATCATTATTAACATTGTCCCTAGTCTCCTTGTCGCCTCTTACAGCTTGATGGAAAAACACCTGTATATATTATAATCTCTGTGAGACCTGTGACCAAGCACAGAAGGCTGAATTGTGAGTACCTATTAAAGAGTCCGTGAATCGTGATCGAGGCACATCGAGGTAAAATCGTCTGACGACGGATACTTGCTCGCTAGAAATAGACTCTGCAGTGAATTTTACATACATACTTAATTTTATAGAAACACCTTATGAATCTAAACACCTTATGAAATAAACCATGAATTGAGCAAACAGTATTTGACATGCCCTGCCTATCAGATCTTTTATACCTACTCGTATGTCATTCAAGTTTTTTAAGGAAGGCACCTTGAAGGTACCTATACATAGGTGGCGGGGTAGCCGAGTGGATTAGCGCCTTAACTCTCTGGGTGATCCAGGTGCGAATCCCGGCGGCACCAATGTTTATTTCAAATTTCTAATAAATATGTGCCTTGCGTCCACACTCTGGTCCGGCTTAGCCGTAAAACGTGTTAGGTGGGACCAATTGAAACAGAGAAAAGTATCGGCGAGTATAATATACCCTACTCAAATTTAGATGGACCTATTTCACTTAATTTAGCTAGCTAATCGCTCTAGTATTGACAAATAAAAAGTGACCTCTATTATTAAGAAGATGCAAGCTTTATGTCACGCCATCTGTTTTTCCAATTTGGCTTTAAAAATAAGCGAAGTAAAATAAGAAGTAAGTACTTACCAAAAAATCAGTATGGGATGGGGTATCTGTACTGTAGTATTATATTATCTGTGGTATTGTGTATTTTTTGTGGCTGTAAATAAACGCTTTTTTTATTATTATTATTAGATCTCTTATTGTAAAAAGAAGATAAAATTAATGTTTTTTGAAAATGTAAAGTGGTAAAAATTATGCATTCAACTATTGGGTACTTAGATGACCTAATTACGAGTGACATTCCATTAGGGCTGGAGTTCGACTCGGTGTCATAGAAACCACTCCGACGAGCGTATTCTGACTGGCCACGCAGAAGGAGTCAAGAACTTGCTGTATATGATCTTAGGCACTCCAATAATGAAGCAAACATATCTCGCCGACCTAATTTGTCGTTTTGTGACCGTACAATCATCTGTCAGAGATATTTTCTTCAGGACGGCTTCAACTGTCGTATGCGCAAACTTCTGTATGCGTTTCAAGCACGCTATCCCTCCTTTGACGCTGCAGCGCGCCGTCGTTTCCGGACCGGCTGTTGCTTCGTTATATATAGAAATTATTGACGTACCGGAGCTCCCTGAGGAGAGCCTCGGTCATGTGGCTGCAGTGGTAGCGCAGAAGCTCGGCCTCGCACTGGATGGCGCAGATGTGGCGAACGTGAGGCGCGTTGGCGTTGTGTGCGCGCGACGGACTGAGGCCGCGGGAGCGGCCGCGGTAACTGGCAGTAGCCTCTCGTCTCTGTCCCCGCGGCCCCGCCCCATCGTCCTCCGCTTGGCCAGGAGACTGCTGCGCGACGAGTTCATTAAGAGCGCTCAAGTCAGGAGGCGGCTGGCTAGTTCGGACGTGGTGCATGTAAATGCGAAGTCATACATTTACATTAACGAACGCTTAATTAAATATAATCGTACTATATTTGGTAAGGCTCACGATTCGTTAATAAAAACGTTTCGTTGGAAATCGGTGTTCACTCGCGAGGGCCGAGTGTTAGAGCGGCGGGAGCTTACGAAGTCATGAGCCATTTATTCTTACATTGTATTTGTTTGTCAGATTGTCTATTTCATGTGCTTGTCAGTTCTTTTGTCAGTATTGTGTGTGAAGGGCGCGATTGTTTGTGCTGTGGAAGAGTTAGAAATTCTTAACTATGTTCTATTTGTCTGCTTAATTACGTTCTCAGTCACTATTTATAGATCCACAATAGTACATGTACCCAAAAATTTTATATATTACCGTTATGTACTTACACGAGTTAATTACACCATTTGTTTTTATTTTAAGTTCTATCGTTAAGTATTTATATATTAGCAGACTCATAGTATTATATTTATATTTATTCATCAAATCATCTGTTGTATATTTTTATTCGTATTGCTATGAATTTGTATTTATAACTGTGTATTTACATTCTATTGTAAATATATCTAGTGAATATCTTTGCATTTATACCTCTATATATTTAGCTTTTTTCACAAAATATGCATTTCTTGTCGATTTGTGGGTTCTCGCTGCGTACGCTTGTACTATTAAACTACTACTAAAAATTAGTTTAATATCTACACTACTTGCGCTGTTCGGGGCTTAATATATTGTATATTTATGTGTATGTTGCGGCGGAATTACTTCGGCTCAGTACATGAAATTGGCTCGCTATGCAACAAGCATGACGAGATGGAGGTGATGATGGCGCGGATGGCCCCGGGTCTTCTCGCTGTAAGCGTGTGGCGTGGGCGCCGACCAGGGGTTGCTTCCGCGCGTACCGATTTATGTTCCTCGGCCCACTGGCTTCGGTAGGTCTCGGGGGGATGGGGTTGGCTTCTTCATCGGGAGTACCTGCGGGCTTCCACCGTTGGCCACCCGGGCACTCGCCGGCAGGTGGAGCAGATGTTCCTAACTTTCAGCGTCAAGTCTATTCGCTTCGTTGTCGGCACGGCTTACGGGCCTAATTGGGTTGACGTTGACGACTTCTTAGATTCACTAACGGAGACAGCTTCTAGTTTTAGCTCATATGACACTTTGATCCTTATGAGAGACTTTAATATTAATATTAGTGACACGCAATACGCCGCGACCAAAGAGCTTCATCAGTTTCTTGACATATTTAAATTAGTTAATTTTATTACCGAACCGACACATTACACGAGCCATAGTCCATCAGTGATTGACCGCATATGCTACGGGGGCAGGAGTCAGGTGGAGGGGGCTGACGTGTACTGGTGCCTGGGCTCGGCGGTCATGCGGTGGTCAACTTGAATCTGAAGCTACGTAGGCTTAAGCCTCCGGTCAAAAACGTGATTTTGCGACCCTTGCGCCGCATGTTCCGCCAAAACACTATTTTGATCAAAATGGCGACGATGTCATTTTTCACTGGTGTCATCAGACGGTACAAAAAAAAAAGTAAACACATACATAACCTTAAACATAAATAAACACTTGAACATTTTGTTATTGAACTTTATTTTGTGAAATAAGTGTATAATTTAGAGAAAATGAGTAATTACAAAACTTGTAGTGTGCCCCAGTGCAAGAGTACAACGATAAAGACACCGAATAAAGTATTTATCACTGTACATAAAAATAATTTAGTGATTCCAAGGAAGTGGTTCCAGCTGGCTGGCAAAAACTTGGATAAAGTATCTGAAATTTCTACGATTTTCTTTTGTGAAGACAACTTTAATCAAGCTAAGGGTCGGTGTTGTAAGGCAATCAAATCTGAGTCCGGAAATCGAGAATGCGAGGTCGTTAGAGTAATAGAATCAAGAAGCAAATTAAGTAAGAATGAAGTGAAAACTCGATGAACACAATGTAAACAAACATTAAATGGCGGTTGGCAGTTTACTCACAATTGTCAATTTTTTTTATAGCCCCGTGACGTCATAGTCAATCGGTCATCATTCAGTCAGTAATTTTCTGCCGTTTTCGGTCACGTGATATCCATATAATAATTTACAATCTTCAAGATTAGTTTTTAGCATTTAATCTTAATAATTTGGGGTTTTAAACACTTCAGAACTATTTAAAATCTACCAAAGTATGCAGATGGCAAAAATATATCCTATATTTTTCATATAGGAAAGTAGCCTATTGAATTCTTAATATATTTGACATTCATGCTCCTATAATTTTTGCAAAATCGACAGACATAGCCCACCTCGGCCAACTGACAATTTTAAATATATAATGACATTAAGGGACCAGGCTTATACTAAATATAAGAAAAGTGATTATGACTCAGATTTGAATGCCTATAAAGAGTTGAAAAGGTTTGCAAGGACGTGTCTATGCGCTAAGGAAACGGCTTATTTCACATATGAATTTAATTACGATTTGCCGTGTGGCGGCGGCTTTAGAATAAGACTGTAATACATTATTGCAGTCCGCCACCCCATCTCTTCCCGTGGGTATCGTAGGAGGTGACTAAGGGACTAATTAGACCTTTCATAAGTATAGGTTCCAAACCACATGGTGTTTGCGGATTATGATGCATGTATTTATTTATTATATATGTACGAGTATATTATCAACATTAAATAATTTTTTAAATATTATCGAATTAAAATTATAAATACTAATTTAATTATAAACATTATTTTTTATAAATATTTTTGAGGGTACCCACAAAAGTTATAACTGATTTATATTTTTTGACGGTGGTATAAAATAAAATTCTAAATGATATTTTTAATTGCAAGTATTTTTGGCTACCACCGTCAACTTTTTTATAAAATTGATGTATTTATTGTAATATTATTGTGCGTCATGGTCCGCAAATACTATTGTGCGACCGACCAATGGCAGTATATCCATCATAAAAGGGTAGGGAGACCAAATACAAAGCCAATGACGGGCAGCAGCGTCATTAGTGCTAACCTCCTTACCCCTGCGATCTCCAACCCGCCTGCCCAGCGTGGAGATTAGGGCAATACCCCCCACCATGTAATGACAACACTTACAAAGATGGCCCCGAGTTCCTGGCGGCACTGTCGTCCTGGCCACGGTGACGGTCGGGGCAGCGACAGTGCCAGGGGTGCGAAGAATCCCCAGGCGTCAAACGAGTCACCAAAACAACTGACCGTGGCGACGTACAACGGACGCAGTCTCCGGCTGGATTCGCATCTTGCCGAACTGGAAGTAGAACTTTCCAAATTGGAATTTTTATTTATACACGCTATGTATGTATATGTCTATGTATTCACAGCGACATCTGCTTTCGAATAGAAAACGTGCCTGAAATGTTGCTTCTACAAGTATTGACTAGATGTAACTAGATGGCAGGATTAAATAAATTTAACTTTCTTTATTATGTATAAAATTGATATCCGCACTTTCCATTACTCACTAGTAAGTAAATAAATTCATATTATGACATATTATGTATGAATATAACTAAAAATCGCAAAATTTTTCAATAATTTTTTTTTATCTGGCTTTGATGACTTATAGCGCCAGCTATTGATGCTTCAAGTTTTGGGCGAAAAAAAATAGTATGAAACGGGACATAGTTTAGGTATGCCGCCTCCAAATGTTGGAAGGATATTCGCGCACCGATTAGACATATGACCTATAAACCAAAATTGAAACGTTATCTTCGGGAACATTTGCTTTGCCGCCAAAGAGGCGGGTGCTCCTTCTATTGCCCCTCGGACTGGCCCCTGAAGTTCGATTTGCCATTTACTTTGTAATGCATTATGTATAATTTATAATAATATATAAATAGATCTATATTATTTATACTACACCTTATTATAGAGCATATTATCCGTTTTTAAATCTGCATACGCTAACCATACACATGTTATCATATCTTATATCTATGTATATATTTATTCAGATTATTTACGTAGTATCTTTTAAAATATTTTCTAAAAATATAAACGTTGCTCTCCAGTGGTTCTGACATTAGACCAGCGTTGCGTTTGCCACCAGACGCAACATACCCAGCTGAGTTATAACCCTTTTGCTGCAACAATAACATGCACAAGTTATACCCCCTAGTATGTAAGTTTTTTTGTGTATGTTTATGTGGCTGTAAATAAACGCTTTTTATTATTATTATTATCAATTTGCCAGGCTTCGAAAATTTGGCGACAACAAATCCCTTGTATATCGAAGAAACAATTGATAGCTTGTACCACCAAAAATATTTAGTATTGCTTATTATTTTATTTAAATACAATTTAAGTTTAACTAAAAACAGTTGTGGTTACTTATTTTAAATTTAGCTATCAATAAAAAAACCAGTCCTGTGCTAGTTGGGACGTATAAAGAATTTTATGCCTCCGAGTTCTGTCCACCCTGAAAGGGACTAAAGGACGTGGATGCATACGCATGCCCCGTACCTGATGTGCATTAGCCGCGGCGATATTCAGAATGTAATCGTTCCTCGCTCCCGAAGACTTTTCCTCTACAACGTCTCGTTTAGTATACACTTTCATACTGTTTTTCTGAAGTGATGTTATCGATTGAAAAAAGGAACCCTTCTTTTTCTTTAATCTGAAACAAATTGAAAAGTACGTACTTAAGTAAATTTTTAATTAAAATATGTTTGACATAAAATGAATATGCATTAACACTGCCAATAGCAATTCGTGAGACTGTTTGCTTTTGGCTTCTTTTTTTTCGTCCTATAGTATATAAAAGTAACTACGGAAACGGCTGTAGCAAAAACGTTAGTACCTATAACACGAACCAAACACAAAGAGGAGCCGGCGAAAGTCCTAATCCCCGTGGTCGCGTGTGTATGTTTTATCTCACAAAAGCCGTGTTTTAAATAGTTCTAATATCCCCTCGTTTCATGTATGGATGTATTTATCCAATCCTTGAGCAGCAAATTTTTGGTTGTTTGTGAATGTTTTTGTAGTTTGGTTCTAAATGTATTTTTTCGTTTAAGATTTTTCTAAACTATTGCTTAGGAATAAGTTATATAAAGATAGAAAGAAAAACATTTATTCACCGCTACACATACACATTTTAACAAAACACTATTTATACACACTTTGATACAACAACAATAGTCGTACGTATAAGGAGTAGGCACTTGATGCAGTGAAAAGGTGCTTTCTCAGTATTTGATGCAGCTAAGCAGCATCACTGATCCTCCGACAGCACCCAAACCTAAGTCTGTCACTAGCTGAATATCATAATATATATACTATACATACACAAATACATACATACCCATACACATATAGTAAATACATAGAGTGATAATGATATAAAAAAAACTGATAAACGTACTTAGATGTTTTAATATTAAATATTTTTATAGTTGATACTATACGTAGATACACAAAGTTGTATTATAAAATACGTATAAAAGTAAAACATATTTATTCCAATATATACATACATAATACACAAGCAAACACATATATACACATACATAGATCTATTTCCACAATCTTAAATATGTAAATACATAAATGAAAACATATATCTCAAATACAATTATAGAAATTTGGTATTTGTAAACACAAGGTAAGATCATTGACAGGATTTAGGGGATGGATTTCTGTTGCTCCAGAAGACAAGCCTTGAACCTACGGTTGAAGACTCCCCTAGAAACAACATCGCGGATAGGTGGCGGTATATCATTCCAGCACTTGGACGCCACAAACTTGAAACATCCCCGAAACGCTGCTGAATGGTGCACCGGCAAAACAGCCCTAATCTTAAAGTGACGTGATTCACTGACCACTTGAGCTTTCTATACAAGTAAGACGGGGCCTCCGACCGAATGACACCAAACAACAGCGTTGCAAGGTGCAGCCGCCTACGGGACTGCATGTTCAGCAAGTTAGCGTCGTTCAAGTACGGAGTGACGTGGGAACGGCGAGGTATATTAAAGCAAAAACGGGTGCATGCGTTTTGCACCCGCTGTATCAATTTCCTAGTTCGGCCAAGTATGCAGCTACCATAGACAACGTCACAGTAGTTCAGCCTCGACAATATCAACGCTTCACTCAGGTAGACACGCAAGTCTACACTGAGATATTCGCGGATATTGTTGAGCATCTTTAAACGGTAGAAGCAGTTACCAACCACACTGAGGACATGCTTCTCAAAACGAAGCCCACTGTCCATCAGTAGGCCCAGGTTCCTGACCTCCTCTACCCTTTCTATGACGTTTCCCCTGATAGATACACCATTGGCCGACAAGACATCCACCGTATTCCGAATTTGCGACCGGCTTCCAAGAACTAAAAGCTTAGACTTAGAAGGGTTCAGTGCAAGACCATTTCTATCAGACCAACACGCAATTCGTTCGAGTTCAGAATTAATGCTCCGTATGTATTCCGACATCCCCGAAGGCTTGGCGGACGCATACAGCTGCAAATCATCAGCGTAGAGATGATATCGACTGCTTTCGATACTGCTAACAACATCTGCGCTGTACAGTATAAAAAGCAGCGGACCTAAGATAGAACCCTGTGGCACTCCCCTTGTCAACACACGAGGGGAAGAGCACCGAATTCCACCGTCCATCCCCCGCAGCCCAACGACTTCCGTTCGGTGAGATAGATAACTATCGAACCACTTCACAGCACCGGTAGAAAATCCATAATACGTCATCTTGGATAATAGCAAGGGTATGCTCAGACTATCGAAAGCTCTAGAAAAATCCAGTAATACCATTAGGGTGCTCATGCCATCGCCCTGGGCCTGCAGAACGTCGTCGACCACATTCGCCAAGGCGGTCGCAGTAGAGCGGCCCTTCCGGAAGCCCGATTGATACTCGGGCAAAATACCGTTTACTTCTAGATATTTCGTAAGCTAAATACTCACAACCCTCTCCACTATCTTTGACACATATGGAAGATACTTATGGGACGAAGGTGGGAGAGATCAGTCGGGTTAGGTATTTTCGGCAACGGCAGGACCCTGGCAGCCTTCCAACTAGTTGGAAAGATACCAGTGCTGAGGCAGTGGTTCACAATCGCTGTCAATACGTCAATAGTCGTCGGCAATGTCAGTAGCAGCATGTCAATGTCAATGTCGTCAACACCCTTGGCGTCGTCCTGATTGCCGAAACAATCCTAGTCACTGCTTCAGCCGAAACTGGCTCCAGCGAGAATGATGAAGAACCAAACCGGTGATATTCAAAGTAAGTCAAGTCACTAATATTTATGTCTGCATTCCCAGGAATGTCCAGGAAATGCCCATTAATCATGTCAGGATCGTCAAAATGCGGTGGTAAGTCAGTCTTGTCATTGTCAGTCAAAATTTTCCACATGGTCTTGGAATACGTCTTGTCGTTAATAGTCTTTTCAAAAAAAGCCTGTTTTTCAGAGCGTAGAGCCTGAACGACAAGTCGTTTCAGGTCCCTATAGTACTGCTTATGTGCCTCGATTCCAGTACGCTTAAAACGCTTGTAAGCATTGTCGCGTAACCGCATCATAAGCAGTACAGTGCTCGTCAACCAAGGCTTAGGAGCGTCCTTCACCAAAAAGCTTCTGACGGGGGCATGTTTGTCAAATAGTCTTGTCATATTGTCAGTCAAAGGAGCTACCATGTCATCAACAACGTCAAGTTTGATCAAAACTGTCCAGTCTATGTCATTTAAGTCATTATTAAATTTGTCAAAGTCAATGTCCTTTAGCGGTCGGTACATAACGCGTCTTTGCACTGATTTACTCCGCCTCACGCTAAGCTCAGCCACAACAAAGGCATGTCTGCCTAAGTCAGGGCTGCGCCACACGTCAACGGAATGTACCAGTGCGTCAATCATTATCAAGTCTATTGTACTTTCCGAATGATCGGTAAAGTGAGTCGGTTTATTGACCGGCAGGCCTATGTCTGCGGTGGTTGCGCCACGGCGTACGCGGGCCGCGCGGATCAGGTCGTCACGCGTCGAACGTCGAGCAAGCCGGACGACTATCAGCCTCGGACGATAGCCCGACGCACCAGCAACGCCAGCAGCATCGCGCTGCGGCCCCATGCGCACCGCACTGACAATGTCACGCTCGTCCAGTGTGACACCTAATTTAACACCCACCAGTGTTGCCAAGTGCGACGGGCTCTCTCCGGGCACCTCCGGTATGCAGCTCAGCTGGACATCGTTCGCCAGCAAGTCTTGGTCCGGTCCGCTATCTGGTGCTTGAGCTCCCGGATCGCACCTTCCAGGGGCTTAGTGGCAGCGGACAAAACGGCATCATCCAGCGCCGCACCCTCGCCTGTCCTCTTCTCCAGCTCCTCCAACCGGCGCTCGAGATCGGTCACCTTGCAGTTGACCTGCGCGATCTCTCGGCGCATATCCCGACGGAACTCCTGGAGCTCGTCCCGCAACTCCACTCGCAGGTCGGTGATAGCTGCAACCATCTCAGCCCGGAACAGCTTCATCTGAGCCACCACGCCATCTGCAACCTCCCTGGCCACCGGTGACTGCGGTCGACTCGTATCACTGTCCGAGCCCCGGACCGCCTCGCGCACAGGAGTCTTCTGGTTGTCGGTGCGGGGTCGCACCCTAACGCACTCCGGACACGTCCATTTGCTTCGGGCTGCCTTTGTCTGCTTTTTAAACATGCTCAAAGACATGCCCAAACATTTGAAATGGTAGTTACCACTACAGCGGCTGCACTCCATCGCCTCAGTAGCGGGTACAGACCCACCGCACGCCAAACAATTCATTTTGGAATAAATGATAATAAAAAGAAAAAAAAATAAATAATAATAGTACAAATTAAAATGAATTATTTAAACAAAACTAAAAAAATAAATTAAAAAGATTAAAACAGAAAAAAAATGTTATATAAATTTTTTTATAAAATTGTAAGGAGTCGGTGAGTCTCGAACCACCACAGATACGCTTCAATTCACTGCAATGGTCAATTATAATTTTTATGAAATACCCGCTATTTAAAGAATGTATAAATTTGTAACACGACAGGATATCACTTTTCACTTAATTTTTACACTAAACACTATTTAAAACACAATATTTTTTTAACACAACGGCACTTTAAACTATTATAACACTAAAGACTGTTAGTTACTAGGTGTGATTGATAAATTAACACTATTTTTAATTAAAATACAAGACGCAAGTAAAAACTGAACTACACGTTTTGACAACTTGTGACAGACTCTATATCAGTTATTCCGTTTTCTATTTAGCAAACAATGTCATGAAACGCAAAGTTATTTAAGTAGCACAAAATATCCACGCTTCAAATCTAATGTCGACCGACCGACAAATGGTGGTATAACTATTTCTTAATCAAGCGTGGCTAAATGCAACAGACCAGTGACGGGCAGCAGCGTCACTGGTGCGAAGAGCTACGTTCTGCGCTCACCAACCCGCCTGCCCAGCGTGGTGAGTAAGGGCAATACCCCCCATGAGAAAGGCTACGAACACATGGCCCCCAGTTCCCGGTCGCCCTACTATTCCGGCCCACGGCAGCGGTCTCGGTTACGGTAGGGCAGGGGGTGCTAAGGATCCCCGGGTTACGGACAGCTGCCACAAATTGACCCTGGCGACGTACAATGGACGCAGTCTACGGCTAGACGAAAGCCTGGCGTAACTGGAGGTAGAACTGACTAATTTAAGGTGGCATGTTCTGGGGATATCGGAGGTCCGAAGATCTGGTGAGGACACTATTACCCTAGAATCAGGCCATCTATTCTACTTCCGGGAGGGCGATCAGAAGTCACAGGGTGGCGTAGGTTTTCTCGTCAACAAGGTTCTCCGTGACAACGTGCTGGAGGTTTCGAGTGTGTCGACCTGGGTAGCGTACCTTGTACTGAAACTGACCAAGAGATACTCTCTTAAGGTCGTGCAGGTATATGCGCCGACGTCGGCATACTCAGACAGTGAGGTCGAGTTGGTTTATGAAGATGTCGCCAAGGCGATGCATAACACCACCAAGACCCACTACACCGTGGTCATGGGGGACTTCAATGCCAAAGTGGGAGTGCGCGAATGCGATGAATCGCGTATCGGAGCGCACGGGGTTGGATGCAGAAATGCCAGGGGGCAGATGCTGGTCAACTTCCTGGATAAAGAGGGGCTGTTCTTCATGAACACCTTCTTCGGAAAAAAGCCCCATAGGAAGTGGACCTAGCAGAGCCCAGATGGTAGGACGAAGAACGAGATCGACTTCATCTTGGCAGACAAGAAGTACGTGTTCAGGGATGTCTCAGTGGTTAATAGGTTTAAGACCGGCAGTGACCACCGCCTTGTGAGAGGCACCCTGAATTTCGACTTTAAAGCCGAGAGAAGCCGATTAAGACGATCCGTTCTTCGCCCAACGATGCTCCAATCCGTGCACAGCTCTGAAGCGTTCCAGCTGAAACTACGCAATCGCTTCGAAGCACTGAGTACCACGGCAAGTGTTGACGAGAACCTCGATGATGTGGTGAGGGTACTTCGCGAAGTGGGTGGAAGATGCTTCAGGGGAGGGCGAGGCAGCCGAAGGTCTAAGCTCTCAAGCGGAACCCTGGAATTGATGCGGATTCGACGTGAATTGCCAGAGGGAGCTTCGTCAGATACCCAACGTCTCAATAAAACTATCCGAAAATCGGTGAGACGCGACCTCCGAAGCTACAATGCGCAACTCATTAAAGAGGCCATTGAGCAAAATCGGGGGTCGAAAGTCTTCTGTAAAAGAATGGGTACGTCTAATCTGACGAAGCTGAAAACCTCAGAAGGCAGAACCGTCACTTCAATTCGGGGATTCTTAAAGAGGTTGAGGGCTTTTACGGTCATCTATACTCCTCGCATGCCCCGAAGCCTCCACCCGATGCGAAGGACCCAAGAGCCACATTGGTGCGCCACTACACTGATGATCTCCCGCTCGTAGACGAAGACAAAATTGGGAGCGCTCTCAAACAACTTCGTAATGGGAAGGCTCCCGGCAAAGACGGAATAACCTCAGAGCTTCTAAAGGCGGGAGGAGCTCCAGTCCTGCAGAAGCTCAAGCACCTATTTAGTTCCGTCATAGCTAATGGGACTACCCCGACGGCGTGGAGTGAGAGCGTGGTGGCCTTGTTCTTCAAAAAGGGAGACAAGGCCCTATTGAAGAATTATAGCCCTATCGCGCTCCTAAGCCACGTCTACAAGTTGTTCTCGAGAGTGCTCACAAATCGTCTGGTCTCAAGATTTGACGCCTTCCAGCCGCTGGAGCAGGCCGGATTTCGAAAAGGTTTCAGTACCGTAGACCACATCCACACAGTGCGGCAGGTTATACAGAAGTCTCATGAGTATAACCAGCAGCTGTGTCTTGCCTTTGTGGACTACGAGAAGGCCTTCGACTCCATCGAGATCTGGGCTGTTCTGGAATCCTTGCAGCGATGCCAGGTCGATTGGCGTTATGTGCAGGTGTTGAGGAGCCTATACAGCGTGGCATCGATATCTGTTCAAGTCCAAAACCAAAAGACAAGTCCTATACAGTTGCTCAGAGGAGTGAGACAGGGGGATGTCATATCCCCGAAACTGTTCACGAACGCACTGGAGGACGTCTTCAAAACTCTGGATTGGACTGGGATGGGTATCAATGTCAATGGCAGATACCTCACGCACCTCCGTTTCGCTGACGACATTGTCATAGTGGCGGATTCGCTGCAGGATTTACGGGGAATGCTGCACAGTCTTAACGCTGCCTCACGGTCGGTCGGTCTCCGGATGAACTTGGACAAGACAAAAGTCATGTTCAATGAGCTCGTTGTCCCGGGGCCGATCACGATCAGTGGAGAAACGCTCGAAGTGGTCAAGGAATATGTCTACCTGGGCCAGGTTCTACAAATGGGTAGGGACAGCTTCGAGCGTGAGATTTCCAGAAGAGTGCAGCTGGGCTGGGCAGCATTCGGGAAGTTGCGTCATATCTTCTCGTCGCCACTACCGCAGTGTCAAGACCAGGGTTTTCAATCAGTGCGTCCTACCTGTAATGACATACAGTGCCGAGACGTGGAACATGACAGTCGGGCTGGCTCACCGATTACATGTCGCTCAGCGGGCAATGGAACGTTCGATGCTGGTTATCTCGTTAAGGGACAGAGTCCGGAACGAGATTATCCGGCAGAGAACCAATGTCGTAGACATTGTCTATCGATGTTGCAAGCTGAAGTGGCAGTGGGCCGGTCAAGTCTGTCGCAGAACCGACGACCGTTGGAGCAAAGCGGTTCTCGAATGGCGACCGCGTCTCGGTAAACGTAGTGTAGGACGCCCCCCTGCCAGATGGACTGATGACTTGAAAAAGGTCGCTGGTAGTGGTTGGCTGAGGGCCACGAGTGATCGTGTTTTGTGGCGTTACCTTGGGGAGGCCTACGTCCAGCAGTGGACTATCATAGGCTGATTGATTGAAATCTAATGTTATTTTGGTCTGTTGTTATTTCAGCTTTACTCTCCTTCTTCGATTATTTATCTTTATTTTTTTCTGTTCTTGTCTTTTGTTCTTATAAACGTAAACCTTATAAAAACTTACTGGGACTGCACTTTTAGCGTTGACTGTACATTTAATAATTAGTCCTACAAAATATTTAAATTTTTATCCTCGTCTTCTTTGTCTTTGTCCTCGTAGTAAGTCGAAAGTATGAAATGAAATGTACTTTACCCTGGCTGTATGACGCCATCTTTACTTTATCTTTAGCTAATTATTTATTTAGTATGAGAGGGTACTTAGCTGTCGTAAGTGATAGTTGCATTTGAAATCGCTCTTAGAGATCGCGCCATATAAATTGGCAGTTAGGGGCGTCGCCACAGTCGCGTAATTCAGTGTTACCAGTAAACACGCCAAAACTAGCACTCACTGTGCCATACGGCTCGATACATTATAGGTTTCATCTGTAACGGTCTTTGGTTGCAGAGCTATAAACTCAAATAAAACAAATTAATATATCAAAGTCAAAATATGTTTATTTAAAATAGGCCCTAATATCCTATATAAAAATAATAATCTTTATTGTTGTTATCCTTAGATCATAAGATAACTTTCAATAAGAGCTTGTGATAGGGCCTATTTTGAATAAAAATATTTTGACTTTTGACTTTGATATATTAATTTGTTTTATTTGAGTTTATAGCTCTGGAACCAAAGACCGTTACAAATGAAACCTATAATGTATCGAGCCGTATGGCACAGTGATTGCTAGTTTTGGCGTGTTTACTGGCAACAGTGAATTATGCAACTGCGGTGACGCCTCCATCTGCCATAATATATTTAAAATTATAAATATCACAAGCTCTCTTTGAAAGTTATCTTATGATCTAAGTATAAATTAAAAAAACTATTTCAAACATGGCACTGAGCATTGTCTTTACATATTTTTTACCGAGGTTAGATCAGCGGAGACCCTAGCTTGGAGAAGAACTAACAAGAAACTCCGGAAATCAATTTATTATAATCACCCTTAACAAACATAAAAATTACAGAGAGTGGGCAAAAAACACAACGCTGGTAATACTAAATTTACCTTTCATACAAAATAACACGCAATGGCGGAAACGTCAAATTTAGTTCCAAGTTTGGCTACTGCCAGTTTATGTGGCGGGATCTCTAGGTATTTAATAGTTATAATCGTATAATATACATAATTGTGTTTCGTGTAGTGTAAATTACAAACCTCAGTATATCCGTGCAGTGGGAATTCACAAACACTGAGCAAAATAATTACATATTCACGTTGCAACATACGTTACAATTCGATAACATTAAATTAATGATATCCTTGCGCAATAAGGCGTTCTGCAAGTATAAACGTACTAAAAAAGATAGTCACAAGTCTTATTGGCTAGAATTAAAGAAACTAGTTTCAAAGAGTATCAAGTATGAAAAACGGGCTTATTTTAATGATTTCATAAACCGTCATGTCACCCAAGACAATAAAACATTTTGGAAAAACATTAAGTCTAAGCTTCCTCACACGCAAAAGTTAAACTGTCTATCCGATTCTTTCAGAAATGCTGATGAGATCAATAGTCATTTTCTTGACACACCGGGTGCGAACGTCGTTCCCCAGAGCGAAATAAATAGATTTAGAGATGCCTCTTTTGGACCAGGTCGTTTGCGTTTGGGTGAGGTAGCGCAGGACACAGTCTTGAAGACTATTATGTCTATTAGGTCCATTGCTCGGGGGATTGACGGCATCAGCACGGATATGGTGCTGTGCACGTTGCCGCGGACGCTCGCTGTGATCACTCACATCATCAACGCATCTATCGCTGGCGGCAGGGTGCCGCAGCGATGGAAGCATGCGGTGGTTACACCTATTCCGAAGCACGATGGCGGGTCTGTGCTGAAGGACCTTAGGCCGATCAGTATTTTGTCGTTCCTCTCTAAGGTGTCGTAGAAGATTCCTTACACCCAGCTTTCATGCTACTTAAATTGCGTGGGCATTCTACCAGAGTATCAATCTGGGTTTGGGAGGGGTCGGGGGACGATCACAACCCTATTAAACGTGACTGAGGACATTTTGACGAACCAGAATAAAGGACTGGGGACTATATTAACTCAGTTGGACTATTCTCGTGCATTTGAATGTCTTAATATTAATTTGCTATTATCTAAATTGACATATTACGGACTTGATCATGGTGCGTTGAGATGGTTCGATTCGTATCTCTGTGATAGGAAGCAGATGGTCAAGTTGACTGGGTCCGATGGCTTCTCACTTCACTCGCAGCTCGGTGATGTGAATAGGGGGGTTCCCTAGGGTTCAATCCTGGGCCCGCTCCTGTTCATTATTTATACGGCCGATCTTTATCGGGAGGTGTGGAACTGTCACTACCATCTGTACGCTGACAATGTACAACTATACACCTGTGCTCCCCCAAAGGAGATTTTGACTTGTGTGCCTCGCTTGAATGACGACTTGCTGAGGATACGGGAATGGTCCGACCGGAACGCTCTCGTTCTGAACTCAGCAAAATCTAAGTTCCTTGTGATAGGCCACCGGATGAATGTGGAGGTGATGAAAGTGTTAAATCCAGTCGTAAGAATCGGAGATGATGTTCTGGAGCGTGTGTGTGAGGCTAGGAACTTCGGCTTGATTTTTGATGAGCAGCTACAGTTTTCGTCACATATACAGCGTACCATATCAGCCTGTTTTTACCGTTTGAAAATTTTGTATGGTGTGCGTGATGTGTTGTCCGTGAGGTCTCGAGTGGCCTTGTGCGATGCGCTAGTGTTGTCAAAGCTAAATTACTGTGACGTGGTGTATGGAACTCGAATTAGTGTTGGTCTGTCGAAGGCTGTGCAGCGGGTGCAAAATGCGTGCTGCCGATACTGCGACCTGCCGCGTCGCTCGCACTTTGGCCCTTTTCTTGATGGGGCGAACATGTTGAGGATGTGCTCGCGGAGACAGTTACCTTGCTTGTTTAGTGTTTGACGTCATTAATTACCAAAATCCACCATATTTATACAATAGGCTTAAGTTCGTGAAAGGTGCTGGTTCGTTCGGAGTGAGAGCTGTAAGGGCTCCCCTCGAACTAAAGACACATCACACTGTGGCTTTCAGAGGTGGCTTTCATTACGCTGCCACCAAATGTTGGAAGAACATTCCACCACCTTTAGGCTGACAAATAGACATAAATTCAGACAAGAATTGAAGAACACATAATTATCGATACAAAAACAACAACCGCAATGAAAATTACTCACCTATATATGTATGTACATTCCTACTGTTTTATTATTATAGTATATGTATTCGTTAATCACTGCACACAGTCAAATCAGTCACACAGTTTTTTATATATAATATTTATTATTTGATACAATTTTCTTCGCAACATCTAAGTATTGAATATCTTATCTAATCTATAACCCTCTGTGTGCTGCCAGCTGAAAATCGATGGTTCTGCGCAGCCTAGGCCTAGCAGACGCCCACCGAGCTGGTCGCCTTTTGGGATCCCACAATACAATCGTTACAGTTTGGTTGCTTCATTAATTTTACTTATAACTTAATTATTATTGTTATTGAAATTTTTTAATTATGCATTGAAATTTAATTGTTATTCTATAATTATGAAATTTGAGTGGATTCTAATAAAGATTTATTATTATTATTATTTAACTGTTGTATGTATGTATGTATTCATTTTTGCAATGCTAAGGCGGTAAAAAGTATTTTTGTCGTCTAAATTTATAATTTCATGTAACATTGTTATTTCATAGAAAAATAATGGTGAATTATGTTTACTAATGATGTGAAA
Organism: Leucoptera coffeella; assembly: GCA_030578115.1. Lineage (NCBI taxonomy): Eukaryota > Metazoa > Arthropoda > Insecta > Lepidoptera > Lyonetiidae > Leucoptera > Leucoptera coffeella. The sequence goes on from JAMBLF010000002.1 coordinate 1,429,864, forward strand.
GTAAAAAATAGGTTAGTCCTGTGAATGTAAATTCATAGTTTCTTTGAGGTTAGAATGATCGAACTAAAAGAGAATTTTTTTTATGGAATCATAAGTCGTGAAGAAGTTATGAAAGCAAACACTAAAGGGAGATTAATTAGTATCCAACCTTCATTGAGTAATCATGCGATCAAATTAAATACAATACTAGGTGACTAAAGTTTGAATTGTGCTATCGTGAACAGTGATAATTATTTGGGGTAAATAAAGAAATAGTGCGTAGCATTGTGGAAATTAATGGTTAAAGGAAACCACCTCACTATGTTCTATTGGCTTCCTTACCTGTGAAAACTAAAAGTATCATTCAAGATGCTATTCAGATTCAGAAACACCAGATTACGATTGATTTTATAGAATGTAAACAAAAACCTTATGATTGACCATGACCGTGGTGACTAGTGTATACATCAGTTATTGATAATAAAAAATTAAAAAACAAACAAATATTTTCTACCCTTTTTATTATGAAAATTGGTTCTATAAGTGCTAATTATAGCCAGTGTAAAATATTGCTAGTGATGATATTTTATTAGTTTAACCTAAGAGTTTATTTACTAACTGTTACTCATCATATTCCTCCATGTTACTATACACAACATGGGCTCTTTGGGTGGAATGGTGCGGAGGGATGCGCTGGGGGATGGTGGCGATGGCAGCTGGCGGCTGACGGGGGACACTGACGAAAGGTTATCAACTGTTTTAATCCCTTTGAGAGCACTCTTAATGTTATGCGAATGAATTTAGAAGCCTTTTTAAAAAAAACTTTTTATTATACCTAGCCTTCGAAACCGTCTTAACCATTCGATTCATTGTTGGAAAAAGAACTCTACTATGAACAGAGTGATGCCAATAAAGTAGACGACAACGCCTTGTCAGCAAATGTTTTCTTTGTAACTGATCAGAGACATGAAAAGGCAAACGCTTGCAAAAACTATGTGTTATATCACTCCATAACAGTACACATAAATGCGCAAAGTATGATGGCTCATTATTCCGTCTTTCTAGGGTCCTTTAGCAGCCAATCTTTTCAGACCAACGAACGACGTTCTGGTAACTGACAAATGGCGGTATAACCAATTCTTAAATAAGCATAGCTAAATACATCAGGCCAGTGACGGGCAGCTGCGTCACTTGAGTGACTAGCTATGCTCTGCGCTGCCAGTACTCAACTCGCCAGCCCAACGTGGTGAGTACTGGCAACAACCTCCAATGAAAAATGACACAAAAGTTTGGCACCCAGTTCCCGGTCGCCCTACTATTCAGGACCATGGTAGAGGGCTCGGTTACGGTAGGGCAGGAGGTGCTGAGAATCCCCGGATTAAGGACGGCTGCCACAAACTGACCCTGATGACGTTCAATGGACGCAGTCTGCGGCTGGTCTATAGCTTGGCGCAACTGCAAGTGGAACAACTATCTAACATAAGGTGGCATGTTATACGAGGTGAGGACACCGTAGCCCTGGAGTCAAGCCAGCCGTTCTACTTTCAGGAGGGCGACCAGCGGTGTCAGGGTGGCACAGGCATTCTCGTCTACAAGGTTCTCCGTGACAATGCGTTGGAGATTTCGAGATTGTCGACCTGGGTAGCGAGCGTACCTTGTACTGAAACTGACCAAGAGATACTCTTTTAAGGGATAGGTATATGCGCTGACGTCGCCATACTCGGATAGTGCGGTCGAGGTGCTTTATGAAGATATCGCCAAGGCGATGCATAACACCACCAAGACCCACTATACCGTTGTCATGGGGGACTACAATGGCAAAGTGGGAGTGCGCGAATGTGACGAGTCGCATATCGTAGCGCATGGAATTGGACGCAGGAATGCCAGAGGGTAGGAGCTCAGATAGTAGGACGAACAGTGAGATCGACATCATCCTAGCGGACTAAAAGTATGTATTCATGAATGTCTTAATGGTCAACAGGTTCAAAACCGGCAGCAACCACCGACTAGTGAGAGGCAACCAGAGTATTTATTTCAAAGCTGAGAGGAGTCGTCTGAGGCGATCCGATCTTCGCCCAACAATGCTCCAATGCAAGGACGGCTTTGAAGCTTCTAAGATGTAAAAGTTTCTGAGGTTGCTTAGTATCGGCAAATTATCATCGGAGTCGAATTTAAACAAAATTGATCTCAACGCTTTAAATGCGTATTTCTGCACAATTCCCGTGTCTCTTGATGATGAGACTACAAAAAAAATTAAGAAATGACTTTCTCTAGAACCCAAATCAAGAAATCGAGTAGGGATGATGAATACTGGGATCCTGTTCAGAAGAAGATATTAGCGGAAATGGACAAAGTACTGGATGAGGAAGCGATTGCAGTACTACGGTAATTAATACAACTATTTAAAATGATCATTTATTTGCTTATTTCATAATATACATAAATACATGATTGACTACAACTGAAGAGTTTCTGAAATATCATTATCAGCACTCGGCTGTGTTTCTTGTTTTATATGCGATTAAAACAAACAATCAAAGTTGCATTAGCGATTGATTCTTTCATTTACTTTGTTACTCTCTATTTCTATTTTACCCTCAGTTAGATTCTAATATATTATTTACAAATATGTCACAATTCGACATTAAATGCCTTTTTGAATGACAAATATGTTAAGTTTTCTTGGTCGATTTTTGACGTAATTGTCCCCTTTATTAAACAGCGTTAGCGCGACAATTTTGAGTTTTTTGACATATACGTCGACTTGTAAGCCTTATTAACACGCCCTAAGAAGTCGGTCTGGAGTGATAAAAAACTATCATAATGTTCATTTGGTGGTGCACAGTTAATGTATGTTATATTTAGCAATTAATAAAACTACCTTTCAATCGATACAGTGTTTCATTAACAAATTATCTCTATTATTAATATAAAACTCCCGTAAACGTTGCGCGATGTTTTGAAACTCTCGCATTTTTCATATTACATATTCACACCCTGCCCACAGCCCTGACACACGCATTACTCAGCGCCGCTGCGCTTGAAATGTCGGATTTTTGACAGTTAATAAATTTTTCTTTTGAGAACAATATCCTTAATTTGCACCCTGCATCAGAAGTTTTAAACACATTTTTAAAGACTGTAATGTCGATTAAATCGAACGCCATAGGTACAGACAACATTGCTAAAGATATGATTATATCTACACTGCCGCTAACACTCAGTCATCACACACATAATAAACTCTTTAATATCCACTGGGAGGGTTCCGCGGCGTTAAAAGCAAGCCTCGGATACGCCATTACCTAAAAATGACAAAGCTTCAGTTCTGAAAGACCTAAGGCCCATTTGTATTCTGCTTTTCCTCTCCAAAGCTTACAAAAAAGTATAAAGAAAGAAAGAAAACACTTTATTCACTGCACCACAACTACACAAATTAGTCATGAGAGCTGTATATGTCTTCTCCTGCAACGGAAATGGCTTGAGCGTCGACTTATTCTAGGGTATCTGAGACTAGGAATTAGTGCGTACTATTCGATAACGGTTGCGATTCGAGTCGCCCATGGTAATGGCGATATCATGTTGCTTCTATCACTTAAAATTGTTATACATTGTGCGTGATATTCCCTTCGTGGGCTCCCGGGTGGCCGTCTACGAGGCACTCGTATTATTCAAGCTTAACTACGACGACGTGGCCTACGGGTTTCTGATCACTGTCGATAACGCAAGGGCTGTGCAGAGGGTACAGAACGCCCGTAGCAGGTACTGCTTCAATGTGTCACGCCGAGCTCACGGACACCTTTAATGAATAGTGCTAATATGCTAAAGACGGAGTCCCAGTGAAGGCGTCATCTCACGTGTGTACTGTACACTATCAAGTATCAGCAACTGCCTTACCCTTTTGCTAGACTCAAATTCGCACGAAACGGTAGCAATTGTGCACAGAGAGTAGCGAGGGCTCCTCTTGAACTACACAAACATCACACAGCGGCTTTCGAGGGCGGTTATCACTATGCAGCGACCATATGTTTTAACAATATCCCTCCCCCTATAAAACAGTTACGTACTTAATAAATTTTTAAAGTAAATTTAAAAACGATCATTAATAAGAAAACAACAACTGTCATAGTGAAAGCCACCGCCTTATATGTAATGTTCACACTTTCTACTCACACTCACTAATTCATGCACGTATTTATTCATGATTAATAACTAACGGAACTTATCGCGTAAGTTTTTATATAATAAAGTTACTTTTATTAGCCAGCAGCCATGGTTACGGGTAGACTGACGATTCATATTTCTTCGTCTCCACTGCACCGTCCTGCGAGATTCTTCTCTGACTACCCTCACTGCTACGTTTTTATCAATAACGCGCGGCCTACACACTACACTCACAGTATCTTGTGGCTTCACACGATCACACTGAGCCGAATGGCGATCTATTACGGTATTCCACGCCGAAGACAGCTTGAAACCCCCTTCACGATTGAATGTATTGTACTTTTTTTATTTCAATCGTCTCGCGTACAATTCTACTGTAATATCGGCGTTCATTACAGAGCACAGTGGGTTTATGAAGCTCAATCCAATGATTTGAACTCTCGTTTAACAGATGTTCGGCTATTGCTGACCTATTAGTATCCAATTTCTTGACCGCTACAATGTTGCATGGCTGCTGCAACGTAGCCGAAACGTCGGGTTAATAAAGGTAACTTTATTATATAAAAACTTAAGCGATAAGTTAAATATTAATCATGAGTATAAATCGCGAATCTCTTAAAACTATTTATTCATGTTATTATTTTAATTTAAAGTTCACACTGATAGAGATCGCGCCACATAAATTGGCAGTTGGAGGCGTCGCCACAGTCGCGTAATTCAGTGTTACCAGTAAACACGCCAAAACTAGCACTCACTGTGCCATACGGGTCGATACATTATAGGTTTCATTTGTAACGGTCTTTGGTTGCAGAGCTATAAACTCAAATAAAACAAATTAATATATTAAAGTCAATTTGTTTATTTAAAATAGGCCCTATCAATAAATTGATTTCCGGAGTTTCTCGTTAGTTCTTATCGCAATATGCGCAGATGACAGAAACGCTGGCAAAGAAATGTGCGGACCCATAGTCCGCCACATTTCACTGGAAGGGCAGCTTGAGTTCAACAGTAGTCATTTAGTTTTTAAATTGAATTTTCGAATTAATGTTTTTTTGTTAATTGATCTAATTCTAGTAACAGAGATTCATGTTTCTAAAATTTTGAAGATCGGAAAAAATAAATCAATTTTGGGGTGGATAATTTTTTTTAATAGTTACGTAATCTAAATGTATATTCAAACTTTGTATAATAGTAGATGATTCTTATGAATTATTGGATAAACCATGAACATGATTTTTCTAAAATACGAGCACCAAGGAGACGCAGGTTTTCACTATTTATAATTTTGGTACCCGGAGCTATAGTGTTAAAATTATTGATATTTTCTGTTCTGTCAAGTAAGTCAAAAGTAATAGTATATTTAATGTAAAGTTCACATTTATGTAAATAAAATTTAGATTCTCGCATTTGTTAAATGTTCTTTACTTACAACAGCAAAATGAAATACCTAACAAATACTTTCAACACCGTTACCAAAACAACTCTTAGCAGGATGGTTTGCACCAGGATACGATAAGCATACGATTCCTGCACTGCCTTTCTAGCATCGACCCTCTGGCAGCCCTCACATACAGCCCTCACATAGCAGTCAGAAACAATCACACTCCTACCCAACCAACAATGTGATCATACATAGAGGCCGTTAGTTACAATATCTGGGTAATTGAGCACACCTGCAATCTTTTTCAGGTCAGCGGTCCACCTAGCAGGAGTCAGTTACGTTCAATTAATCAGCCTATGTCAGTCCAGTACTGTACTTGAACTTATTTTAAATAAAAAATGGAGCTAATCAATTAATCATGGATCTTAACTCTGCCGGTGAAGGCACTACGCTTTTCTTCTGCTTTTGATTTGCTGGTTGTTGATTATATTATATTCTATCATCAATCAATCAGCCTATGTCAGTCCACTGCTGGACGTAGGCCTCCCCAAGGTAACGCCACAAAACACGATCACTCGTGGCCCTCAGCCAACTACTACCAGCGACCTTTTACAGGTCATCGGTCCACCTAGCAGGGGGGCGTTCTACACTACGTTTACCGAGACGTGGCTGCCATCCGAGAACCGCTTTGCTCCAACGGTCGTCGGTTCTGCGACAGATGTGACCGACCCACCGCCGGCATGACTTGGGTTCTCTGCCGGATAATCTCGTTCCGGACTCTGTCCTTTAACGAGATACCCAGCATCGGACGTTCCATTGCTCGCTGAGCGACATGTAATCGATGAGCCAGGCCGACTGTCAAGCTCTACGTCTCGGCACCGTATGACATTACAGAAAGGACGCACTGATTGAAAACCCTGGTCTTAAGAGACTGGGGTAGTGGCGACGAGAAGATATGACGCAGCTTCCCGAATAGCCCCATAGGAAGTGGACCTGGCAGAGCCCAGATGGTAGGACGAAAAATGAGATCGACTCTATCTTGGCCGACAAGAAGTACGTGTTCAGGGATGTCTCAGTGGTCAATAGGTTTAAGACCGGCAGTGACCACCGCTTAGTGAGAGGTACCCTGAATTTTGACTTCAAGGCCGAGAGAAACCGATTGAGACGATCCGTTCTTCGCCCAAAGATGCTCCAATCCGTGCACAGCTCTGAAGCCTTCCAGTTAGAATTACGCAACCGCTTCGAGGCACTGAATACCACGGCAAGTGTTGACGAGAACCTCGATGATGTTGTGGGGGTACTTTGCGAAGTGGGTGGAAGATACTTCAAGGGAAGGCGAGGCAGCCGAAAATCTAAGCTCTCAAGCGAAACCCTGGAATTGATGCGGTTTCGACGTGAATTACCAGAGGGAGCATCGTCAGATACCCAACATCTCAATAAGTCTATCCGAAAATCGTTAATACGTGACCTCCGAACCTACAATAATAATAATAATAACGGCCATCTATATGCCTCGCATGCCCCGAAGCCTCCACCTGATGCGAAGGACCCCAGAGCCACATTGGTGCGCCACTACACTGATGATCTTCCACTCGTGAATGAAGACGAGCTTGAGATCGCTCCCAAACAACTGCGTAATAGGAAAGCTCCCGGCGAAGACGGAATAACCTCTGAGCTTCTACAGACGGGAGGAGCTCCAATCCTGCAGAAGCTCAAGCACCTATTTAATTCCGTCATAGCTAATGGGACTACCCCGACGGCGTGGAGTAAGAGCGAGGTGGCCTTGTTCCTCAAAAAGGGAGACAAGGCCCTATTGAAAAATTATAGGCCTATCGCGCTCGTAAGCCACGTCTACAAGTTGTTCTCGAGGGTGCTCACTAATCGTCTGGCCTCAAGATTTGATTTCAGTACCGTAGACCACATGCACACAGTACGGCAGGTTATACTGAAATGTCATGAGATGCCTTTTTGGACTACGAGAAGGCCTTTACTCCATCGAGATCTGGGCTGTTCTGGAATCCTTACAGCGATGTCAGGTCGATTGGCGTTATATGCAGGTGTTGAGGAGCCTATACAGCGTGGCATCGATATCTGTTCAAGTCCAAAACAAAAAGACGAGTCCTATACAGTTGCTCAGAGGAGTGAGACAGGGGGATGTCATCTCACCGAAACTATTCATGAACGCACTGGAGGACGTCTTCAAAACTCTGGATTGGACTGGGATGGGTATCAATGTCAATGGCAAATACCTCACACACCTCCGCTTCGCTGATGACATTGTCATAATGGCGGAGTCGCTGCAGGATTTGCAGGAAATGCTGCACAGCCTTAACACTGCCTCACGGTCGGTCGATCGGTCGGATGAACTTGGACGCAACGAAAGTCATGTTCAATGAACTCGTTGTTCCGGAGCCGATTACGATCAGTGGAGAAACGCTCGAAGTGGTCCAGGAATATGTCTACACTACGTTTACCAAGACCTTTAACCAGGATTTACCAGGTACCAGTCTAAGTACCTGAGCCCAAGCTGAACTGTAATTCAATGTCTACCAGTTTGAAAGTGACAATGATGACGATGACGTACCATCGTCACATTTTGCAAAACGTGTTCGTTGACATGAAGAATAGCTATTCTAGCAGTATCAGATGCAGCCCATTCCCAAAATGAACAGTCTACGTCCTCATCTATGTTTACAGCTTCAATGGAAGCAAGAGTTAAACTCTTTAACTCTATTTACCTCTTTTGATATCTTAAAACATATCCAAAAATTACATATAACTGGCGTCAAAAATAGTTTCAGTATTATCTGGGTTAAATAGATAATAATACAATGATGTGATAAGAAACATTTTTCTTGTCGTTTGTATGGTTGGCGTATAACTACTAAGATAATAAAGCACTGCAGAAGGGTTGATGTAGTAGGTGTTTATCAACGAACAAGAAGCTATATTCCGAATAGCAAAAGTCGTATATCAAGATTGATCTATATAAACAAATACTCTGAACTTAAGCTTAATCATTTACTGATAAGTAGGCGTTATATTTATTAATTTATGTGTGTAATTTACCTTTCCTCAATGTCCTTAGCTTTGTCTCTTACATCATGTGCAGTACGTTCTTCTTCAAAATAATTTTTTTTTGTTTTGTCCATATCTTGCACTGTAATTTGCAATTCCTTGTGAGCTACGGCTAATGCATCTGTACACTGTAAGACATGGTTTTTTGCATTTACAAGGGACTATTTTTCACCGAAAGCTTAAAAACTTCAATTACCTTAAATCTTCATTTATTTCATAATATGAGATAATTAGGGGTCTTTTCCGATGTTGGTGTCATTGTGCTCCTGTGTCCACTACAGGATTGGAAAGAATAAAAGTAGGAAAATCGAAAGATGATGGTGTAAATGAAAGATATAGAAAAACAGTGGAAGAAGAAATTAGTACATTGTATGAAGAGGTTACGGAAAACGAAATTGAGAATGTTTGGAGGGTGTTGAAGGATGGTATCGTGGAATCTGCCATCAAAGTATGTGGAGTACGTAAGAGGATGAATGCTCCCCCTAAGAATCAAGCTCTATGGTAAGAAAGGTTGTAAACTATTAGATTGGCGTCAGACGAACAACATGTAATTATAGTTATTTTTAAACACTCGCGATTTATACTCATTTTTTTTACTATGAAAGACCGGGTACACGATAAATTAGTAAAGATATCTGATTACCTTTATTTTGCCCGACGTTTCGACCCAGTTGCATAGGCCGTGGTCGCGGGCTTCCCGGTATATGACCGATGGTGAGTTTTGATGTATGCTGACTTGCTTGAAAATTGTGTAGCTGGGAATTTCTTCATATATCAAGGACAGTTCTTTTTTCAAATTGATGGCGTGGCTATGGGTAGTCCTGTAGCCCCAGTAATGGCCAACATTTGGATGGAGCATTTTGAGCAGAAGGCTTTGAATAGTGGAGCTCAAAATAATAAACTGTGGTTAAGATATGCCGATGATATCTTTTGTATATTGAAAGGAGGCGCACGAGAAGTGCATCGGAATATAAGGTTCACTTGTGAGATGGAAATTGATAGATCACTTGCATTCCTTGACGTTAAGGTTATGGTGAGACCTGATGGCACACTTTCGCATACTATCTACAGAAAACCTACACACACAGATCGGTACCTCCATGGATCCTCACATCATCATCCGAAACACATGGTTTCTTTGGCGACGTCTTTTACAAGCAGGGCAAGGGATTTGTGCGACCCTGAGCATCTGGACAAAAAACTGCAGTACGTTTGGGATGTACTTAGGAGAAATGGTCATTACGTAGGTACTAAATTGGTAAGCCGTATATCCAAAAGACAGAAACCCCCGTGTGTGGATCGCGTGCCGGTGTTCCTGCCTTATGTGTAGGGTGTTACAGACAAAGTTGGAACAGTCTTGAAAAACTACTCACTCAAGCCTATTTTCGTTCCATCTTCGAAGGTATCCAACTTTCTGAGAACACCTAAAGATGTAATCCCGTACCAAACACAGGGTGTGTATAAGATTGATTGCAGCTGTGGGAAATCTTACGTCGGACAGGTCAAACGGTCTATAGCGGACACATTGCAGCGGTCAAGAAATTGGATACCAATAGGTCAGCAATAGCCAAACATCTACTAAACGAGGGTTCAAATCATTGGATTGAGCTTCATAAACCCACTGTGCTCTCTAATGAACGCCGATATTACAGTAGAAAAGCACAGTACATTCAATCGTGAAGGGGGTTACAAACTGTCTTCGGCGTGGAATACCGTGATAAATCACCATTCAACATGATCGTGTGAAGCCACAAGATACTGTGCGTGTAGTGTGTAGGTCGCGTGTTATTAACAAAAAGGTAGCAGTGAGGGTAGTCGGAGATGAATCTGACAGGGCCCTGCGGTGGAGGCGAAGAAATATGCATCGTCAGTCTGCCCGTGACCATCGCTGCTGCAACGTAGCCGAAACGTCAGGTAAATAAAGGTAACTTTATTATATAAAAACATACGCGATAAGTCCCGTTAGTTATTAATCATGAACAACATGTACCTAAACTCTGACAAATACCACGTGATTTTTTTCTCCGGTCCACGTGATTAACGATACAGCACTCTCGCGAGTTTAGGTAGTTAAGGAATTGGGGATACTTTTCGATATAATCTCGAGATAACTATGAAAAGCATTGTTGGCAGAAGTGGTCGGTTACTGGGTTTTGTCACGAGGTCTTCGAAACAGTATAAAAAACCATCGTCCACGCTTACTCTGTTCTTTTGTCTAGGACGTAGTGTGTTTTACTACTGTTGTCCGGTGTGGTCTTCATTTTACTCTGTCCATAGTGACAGAGTTAAGTCGATATAAAGAAAATGTCTTAAAATACAAAATAAATAAAATATACTCATAGGTTGAAATACGGTCGATCATTTGTCAGTTATGTTACTCAGCTACGGGAATTTAAAATTTTGTCCTCATCAGAACTGACAAGGTGGTACGACCTGTTTTGCCTTCATAAGGTTCTGCAATCTACTATTAACTCTACGCCTCTTCTCTCAGCCATCAACATAAATTTAAGATACAGACCTCGATCTAAACATAATAATGCATTTGCAATTCGAGTCTACAAAAACAATACGTCATTTTACAATCCTTTAGTGAGAATGTGTAGAACGTACAATGAATTGATTTGTAACATAATGGAGACATTGATATATTCTACCATAGATTCTCTGCACTAAAGAAAAAAATAACAGTATATATTTTAAGTCTTGAGTTGGATTTTGAAGTTAAGTTGGATTTTTAGAATAAACTTGTATTTCTATCGTGTTTATATTATGATTGTATTCTGTCTGTGTACCAATTTATATAAAAATAGATAACCAATCTATTTGCCTCCGTTACGGTAATTCTTTTATTTCCGCCAAATAATAAAGCTTTCCTTAATCTATCGAGATGTAATACACATCGTTACTAAACTTTGTTGGATAGTTAAATTTTTTACTGTCAGTACATTGACATTAGTCCAACTACATACATACATACACATCACGCCTGATTCCCTGTAGAGGGATAGGCAGAGATCACGGATCCCCATTTGCCCCGATCCTGACTTATCACTTTCGCTTCATTGACACTCATATACACTCAGCGGTTATAGGTACTCCTAACGTCACCTTTTTTCAATATGGCGTCTATCTGACTGTCATATTTCTTATTGGGCCAGCCGTCCTACGTAACCCCCTTTCCACTTCACTCATATATGTTCCAATTATCAATCTGCTATCATTTATCCGCATAACATGTACAGACCATCGAAGTATGCCGTTTTCAATCTTAGTCACTACATCTTCTTTCGAACCGCAACTTTCCCTTATCACACTATTTTTAATTCTATCATTCAATGTCACTCCTAACATGCTTCTCAGTGACCGCATTTTGTCAGCCTTGATTCTACTTTCATGCTTCTTTTGCCATACCCAACTTTCGCTACCATGAGTCAATGTTGGAACCAGCACAGCCCTATGAATAGCCATACGTGCCGATTGAGAAATCAATTGGCTACCCATAACACTATACATGGCCCCATTGATCTTATTACCTGCACACACTCTACGTTCAATATCTCCCTCACATTTTCCGTTATTAGTAAATAGTGTTCCCAAATACACAAAATCATTCACTTGTTCGACTCTTTCATTATCTATGTCAATCTTACACTCTGTCTTGCTAAGTCCCTCCATGACCATTACTTTCGTTTTATTTACATTAATTTTCATTCCTTTCCTCTTGAGGGACTCATTCATGCAAGTGACCATCTCCTGCAACTCACACACCGACGCAAGAAGAACCTGATCGTCCGCGTACAAGAGGCATTTAATGATCAACTCGCCCATACGCAATACTCTGTCACTTTCTTCCAAATCAGTCAAGCAACTATCTATGAACAGATTGAACAGCCACGGCGACGCTGCACAACCCTGCCTCACACCCTTTTGGATACTGAACCAGTCTGAGTAGGCCCTATCACCCTAACACAGGCTCCCGAATCCACATAAAAAGACTTTAAATATGTAATAAAAGACATAAAAGCCCGTATTAAATATGAGTGAATAGTTAATAATGAGGTATGACATTTTCAATATATTTTTTCTGTCGTACGCATTTTGTGCTTATGCTTATTTAAGTACTCATTTTGTAATGAAAAGTATTTTTGACACTGCGATTTAATATATTATAGAATATTTTTTTTATAATATTTGTACATTATTACACCATTTGAACTAGCCCCTTTGTAAGTACATTTAACACTTGTATTACTAGTTCTGGTCAACGTATATATAAGAAATATATTCATATTATATATAGATAAATGCATATATAGCATATATAATCAACGACCAGACTTGAAAGCAGAAGAAAAGCATAGTTCTTAACTCTGCCTCCACCGGGAATCGAACCCGGGACTTCACGATTACCATTCAGGCGTCTAACCAATCGCGCCACGGAGGTCGTCAATATGAATTAGTATTGCTTTTCGAATGGATAATAAATCATTGTGGATCAGTTGTTTGATTTGCACATAGATTTAAAAACTATAAAAGAATATTTGATTAAGTTGTCTTATGAAAGAAGAACACCTGATTTATTAGCAACGAAATTAGAGGACGCAAAACATTTTATGGTCAGTTACAAATAGGAGCATTTTAGGAGAAGCATTAACAGTTTATGTGAGAAAATTTCTAAAATTTATGAAGAACATTTACATTACAATATTTTGTTCAAAGTAATACACGAAACTTTTTAAAATCTTTGTACAAACCAACAACTAAAATTTTTATACAAATCCAAATGATCACCTCACATTTAGGATATTTCGGAGAAAAATCGACAATATTTATAGGTGAGCACTTATCCATAGTTTAAGGCTGTACAAACCAGGACTAAAGCTGAGGAACTACGTTTTAGAAGCTACCGGTGAAGATTTATGGGTTAACCTTTCCTAAATGATACTATGTCTTTCCACATCTGTGCAGTTTATCTTCAATCACCTATATCATTATTTAGTTTGGAAGTAATTATAATCAGTAATTAGTCATTATTATAATTATTAGTCAGTTATTATAATAATGTAATGGGTAACTCACTGGTTGATTCGTATTCCTTTATAACGTCAATCAATTTATTTGGCATTCATAATCCTAACAGCACAGTTTTGGATCTAATATAAAATAATGATTACAACGTTTCTGAAACAGAGTCCAAGGCACCATTCAGCGATTGATTGTCATCACCCGCCTCTTGAAATCTAGTTATCAGCAACTTACAATGTAAAATTTCTCTCTTAGGTTACATTTTTGTACAAATATTTTTTAATTAAGCGGATTGTAACGATGTTTGTAACGAATAATAAGCTAAGGTCAAAAGAATTAGCAAATAAGGGCGTTGATGGGATGGTTGATCGTTTTTTTAAATTTATTTATCAAGTTGTGCCCAAATCACGTCCAATTAATAAGAAATACTCCCTATGGTTTACCAAGTCAACTATTCATCTTATTAAACAGAGTAATAAAGTAATGGGTAGATTTAAAAATCTATAAAAATCCTATTTTTTTATATTCTTACAATTAAAAATATTCAATTAAAATTCTGGTCGTTTGTAAAATCACATTAATCCAATAGTTCATCGCTCCCTTATGAAATGTATCTCTCTGATAATGTAGCTAAGTCAGGATCTAAAGTTTGCAATGTACAAAAAAATTCTTGTGTATTTAACGATAAATCGTGCGATCGCGTTTACATTAGACTCGAAAAACTTATATTTCCGCCGTTCTGTCTTAGTGACATAAATGTGAGCAAAAATCTCAGCAACAAACATCTATCCCTCCATTGTTCATAAAGATGAGAAAGAAAATCCATTCCTTTGCCTTTAAAACTTATTTTTAATAAATCTTTACGTTCTGGAGTCTTCCCTTGTCGTTGGAAAAAAGCTCGCGTGATGCCTGTATTTAAAAAAGGTGATGTGTCACACATAAGCAACTACCAGCCTTTGATTTGGGATTTGAAATTTTTGGAACTTTCTTTTTGCCCAGTGCTATCGAAATATTGAGAGCAAATACTGTCTCCAGCATGTTTTCGGTGGTCGTAAATCGACGGTAAGCAATCTTTTAAATTATTGTGATGACTTATCTAACTGTATTGACGAAAAGGGTCACAAAGATGAAATGAAATGAAAAGCTTTTTATTCAACATAAGGGTCTAAAAAACACTTATTGAACGTCATAAATAAAAAAAAAATTTAACTTTTTTTCTAATTAAACTATTGGCATTTCGTAAAGGAAATTCTTACAGAGAAGAAATGCCAAAAAACCCTGCAGACATATTTAATAATAATCCATCAGAATGTGATGGCAGCCTAACCAACAACCAAACGAATATTCTAAGTAACATCGTGAAGCTGCAATCACACCGAGATGAAACGTCAAATAACATCGTTCAGACAGTGCCAACTTTAAATTTGTCTAGAGGTAGTCTCTTGATAGACTCTCGAAGCTTATTATACATCTTTATGCCCAGGCCACTAAACGAATTGTTTATCATTGTGCATAACAATCACATATTCAGCGATGTCTCCGAGATCAACAGGTTTAATACCGGAAGCACCGCATGGTAAGAGGCAACCTAAATATCAAATATATGCTACAAAGGATGCATATGACTTCCCACGCTCCGAGCTACTCGACTGCAAATGCCGCTGGTTCACCCAAGTTCCAATTGGACCTCCAGAGCTGCTTTGCCATTCTGCACACCACGACTAATGTTGACGGGGACCTCAAAAATGTGACCATAATAATCGGCGAGGAAGGGAGCCGGTTCTGCAGGGCACGAGTTAGCAACCGTAAGCAACGGATCTCTTGGACGAGACTTTGGACCTTATGAGGTTAAGACGATAAACTCCACAGACATATCCTTCGCAAAGAGCTACGATAAACAAACAGATAAAGAAGGCAATACGACGTGACCTACGCAAGGCTAATGCTCAGCTCATTAAAAGTTGTTTGAGCAAAACCGTGGGATGCGCGTATTCGCCCAAAAACTGGGGCGTAGCGACATTACGAAGTTGATGAACGAGAGCACGAACGCTCGTGGAGACATGGTCACCTCTAAACCAGAGATCTCGTTTCAGTTAGAAGATTTTCACGGCCAGTTATACCAATCACACTACCGAATTCCGGATCCTGACCCTACCGATTTGAGGGCCACATCGACACGCCTTTTCACTGAGGACATGTCCGAATTTCTTTAAGAAGGGAGATAATTTCTCTCTTCTCTTGAAGAATTACAGGTCGATAACATTTCTGAGCCACATCTATAACCTGTTTCCGAGGTCATCTCCAATAGAATCTCAGCCAGACTAAATAGCTTTCAGCCTCCAGAACGGACCGGGTTTCGACGCAATTTTAGTACCATCGACACACGCTGAGGCAAGTTATACAGAAAACTGAATAGTATAATCAGCCACTTTGCCTTGCGTTTGTGGACAGTGAGAAAATCTGACAGAACACTGTGGTGGAGGCGAAGAATCGTCAGTCTGCCCGTGACCATGGCTACTGCAACGTAGCCGAAACGTCGGGTTAATAAAGGTAATTTTATTATATAAAAACTTACGCGATAAGTCCCGTTAGTTATTAATCATGAGTATAAATCGCGAATCTCTTAAAACTATGACTATGAGAAAGCTTTTGACTCGGTCGAAACCTGGGCGGACATGGAATGGCGATACGCGAGTGTGTTGAGATATATTTATGATTCCGCCACGATGATTGTTCAACTCCAAAGTCACGGAACGAAACCTTTCCAGTTGCAGAGAAGTGTCAGAAAGGGGGATGTTATGTCCCCGACGCACTATGGGAATATAAAGTACTTACCGTGCCGAAAATAGGTTTTACAAATGGTTAGGTATGAAGTAACTATGCATGGTTTTATGTACATAAATAAGCGTTCTGTACAATGGTAAAGTTTTTTTTTATCATATTTTTAGTATTAATATGTGTTTAGAACACCTAAAGTACAAACTTTGATTCTACGTAAAATCACATGAATAAAATTGTTGATTTCATGATACGTTTTCGACCCTATATACGTCTGAAACATATACATATTATATATTTTTAGAAAGCTCATTTTTTAGTCTTTTAAAAAATAAAGAAAAAAAAATCCAAATAATCATGAAAAAATAATTATACATATCATAAAGAATGAGAGCTGATTTCAATTACTCCGATTTTTTAACAGAAATAGCATTGTTAGCTCCAGCTGCCTCCGTTGATTTTTTTACAGTTTTGAATGCTTAATCTATTTAATTATAATAATCCAAAATAAAATTTTGCGCAAAATGGATTTATTAGGTAAAACACGCAAAGAGGGATTTTTCGTTAAATCTTGATTTTATGGTAAATGGCCATTTTTTAGTATTTTACATACTAATATAAAATGAAGCTTTTATAAACAACATAAACATAACATACACTTCACGACTTGTGTATACACACTACCTTTTTTATTATGGCGGGGTAGTCAGAGGCTTGAGTGCCCATCTCCGAAATTTCGAAGGCATGTTAGGTATGGGTCATTCGAAGCTCGCGTATCACTAGATAGATAGCACCCACCGTGATAGGTAGTAAACCGTATCGCCGTATATAGGCACTGACTATTACCTATCCTGAGGCATAGGCAGGTTTCCTCACGATGTTTTCCCTCACCGTTAGCGGCTGTAAATTATGTACGTAAATGAAAAACACACATTTAAATTTCATTCATTGGTACATGCCAGAATCGGGATTCGAACCTAGGACCTTTCTCATAAGAAGTCCGAGGTCCGAGGTCCTTATGGGTTACAGCCGCTTTTTTTTATCAATAAATATTAATTTAATTAGTTATTTTAGTGCAATGTTTGTGGTTTATGATGAAGCAAGATAGACACTGGATATCACTAGTGGTTTCCGATTTGTGTTAACTAATGATAACGATGTTAAAAATAATGTTGATAATAAAATAAAGGAAGGTTATGCGGTTTTGCACTCGTTGAGTTTACATAGAATTGAGTGCATTTGTATAGGTATAAAAAGGAATACCAGTTTGAAGCAACCTAACAATTAATTTGATTAAATTATAAGAATAACAAGTCTTTGTAGAAAAAGCTTTCAATATGAGTGAATTCGTTTGTACTCGACGTGATTTGTGTACTTTGATTATAAATGGAGTAAATCCACTAGCAATTGAGGAGTATTTGGCGAACAACTATCATTTGACCCCCGATAATGTAAAGATTGTAATAAAAAGTTTTCAGAAGCAATTGTTATCCAAATGTAATGACAGGTGGAATAAGGCCCAAAGGAAAAAAGATCGTTTTGAGCAGGAGAATTTGGAATGGTTAAATGGTGAATTCAAAGTTCATTCAAAGTAACCCTCGAACCCTGCACTGATGACTCTTCCAGTGCCCGTGGTCGGCCATCTAAGAGTTATGAAGAATGTTCTGAAAGGACAAAGAAGCGCAAAAATATGGAGCTCATCCAAGAGCATGGCATGGGATTTGTGCACAACGCTTATGTTCAAGGGCTGAAATCGTCAGGTGAGAATGAAGAAGCTTCAATTGTGAGCATCGTGCACAACATTGAGAAAGACGAAAAACGCAATGTTTTGCAAAACATATTGCACAATTCAGAGCACTTAACATTCGATAAAGAAGAAGCTCTTGAATTATACATAGATATTGATTTGTCAAAAGCTCAATACAGTTATTTGACAATAGCTCTCATTCAGAAGAACTTAAGAGCTATTTTACCGTCTTACAGTCAGATAAATGAAGCTAAAAAGGAATGTTACCCGCCTAATATCACTGTTACTAATATCGGTGCTAACGTAAAGTTGCAAGATCTTTAGGACCATACAGTAAGACGGATTTTGAAAATAAATTCAGTGACAACAGATTCGAAGCACCTTGAGCTGTATTGTAAATGGGGATGTGATGGTTCATCAGGACAAAGTGAATACAAGCAAATTTTACGGGAGGAAAACGAGCAAGTATCAGACGCCAATCTATTTATTGTATTACTCGTACCTTTGAGACTTATAGACAAAAATAATGATGTTGTAGTATGGAGAAACCCAACCTGTTCCTCTGAAAGGTAATGCAGGCCAATTTCCATTGAATTTTCCAAGGAAACTCCGCAAAAAACAGAATCTACAGTTCGAGAGATCGAAAACGACATTAATGAACTAGCTCCAACACTTATAGCTCACAATGAAGATGTCATACTAGTGGAACACAAATTATTCTTGACGATGATTGATGGAAAAGTTGCACAGGTACTGACTGAAACGCGGTCTAGCGCTTCTTGTACGGTTTGTGGTGCCACTCCTAAACAGATGAATGACTTAGCCAAAGTCATAGCTAGAGATGTGAACGAAAATTCATTTAAATTTGGCCTCTCCACCTTGCACGCCTGGATCAGGTGTATGGAGATGATTCTGCACATTTCCTAGAACTTGGCATTTCAATCGTGGTCAGCAACAACAGATGAAAACAAGAAAATGAAAGAAGAGAAGAAAAAGCAAGTTCAATTACGTTTCCGGGAATTACTTGGCTTACATATAGATAAGCCACGACAAGGTGCTGGTAACAGTAATGACGGTAATACTGCTCGTAGGTTTTTTCAGAATTATGAATGTTCAGCGGAAATTACTGGCGTTGATATAGAATTGATAAAACGATTGTATATTATTTTACAAGTTATGTCTTCTGGTTTTTCTATAAATGTAACAAACTTTGGACAGTATACATTTGATACAGCCCGATTATATGTTAATAAGTATAACTGGTAGGTACTATATGCCCTCATCTGTACACAAAATTCTTATACATGGAGCAAAGATTATTGAATTTTTTCTGTGTTACCAATCGGTGAACTTTCTGAAGATGCGCAAGAAGCGCGTAATAAGGATTACAAGAAATTTCGATTGCATCATGCCAGAAAATTTTCGCGATCAGCTACAAACAAAGATGTTTTTCATACTTTGCTCTATAGTTCTGATCGGTATATAACAAGTTTAAGCAAGCCGAGTGTTGTGATATATCAAGAGTTGCTTGAAGAAGCGAAATCTCTCCTTGAAGTTACAAGTTAGTCAATTCGTACCTCCAAATATAAATTAATATTAGCAATAACGCACATTATTTAAAATAAAATATTTTATATATAATTATAATGTACTCTTATATTGTAAGATATTTTTAATGTTTAATTCTATTTTGAAACTTAGTTTTGAATTCATTTCTCTACATAAAGTATAAAATTTTATAAATTTTAAAATTTTTTTATTAAATAAATACAAAACCATTATATTTGCTGCATTCATTCGATGGGAAATATATTAAAGTATATATGGGCCAAATTTCACATAAAAAGGAGGTACAGAAAGAAAGTTACAGACTTTTGACACGGAGAGTACGTTATATTCCCATAGTGCGCTGCGCCGCGCGCGCCGATTCACTCCATGCTCTCGCGTAAACTAGAGATCCCGCCACATAAATTGGCAGTAGCCAAACTTGGAACTTAATTTGACATTTCAGCCATTGCGTGTTATTTTGTATGAAAGGTAAATTTAGTATTACCAGCGTTGTGTTTTTTTGCCCACTCTTTGTAATTTTTATGTTTGTTAAGGGTGATTATAATAAATTGATTTCCGGAGTTTCTTGTTAGTTCTTCTCCAAGCTAGGGTCTCCGCTGATCTAACCTCGGTAAAAAATATGTAAAGACAATGCTCAGTGTCAAGTTTGAAATAATAGTTTTAAGAGATTCGCGATTTATACTCATGATATAAGATATAAGGGTGTGTATAAGATTGATTGCAGCTGTGGGAAATCCTACGTCGGACAGACTAAACGGTCTATTGCGGACAGAGTGAAGGAACACATAATATATGTAATATTTAATATGAAGGATAAGTCCCGTTAATTATTAATAATGTTTTAAATAGTTTAATAAACATATTTTGACTTTGATATATTAATTTGTTTTATTTGAGTTTATAGCTCTGCAACCAAAGACCGTTACAAATGAAACCTATAATGTATCGAGCCGTATGGCACAGTGAGTGCTAGTTTTGGCGTGTTTACTGGTAACACTGTATTACGCGACTGTGGCGACACCCCCAACTGCCAATTTATATGGCGGGATCTCTATGCTTATGCGTATTTATTTAGCGTATTTAGCATAATTCATCGTAATAATTAAAAACAATACCTTGGATATAAGAATACTATAATAGCTACTTTTACGTTTTGACGTAACTATACAACATAAACTACACACATCAACATGGTCTAGGGATATTTTAATTTATTTTAAATAACTTGAATAATACTGGCCTTACAGAAAAAAATAAGATGACAAATTATAAAAATGTAATATTTGGTTTTGTAAAAGTGGTTGTTAGACTTAACAGAAATCTGTATGGGAATCTAGAATTTCTTACATGTTTTAGCTTTTATTTGTTATCGAACTTAGTGGATGTATATAATATTTAGTATTTAATATTATAAAATATGAAACCATTCTTTATATCGGTTTGTTGTAAATACTATGAATAAATTTGATATCATTTCTAAACAGTATGCGTCAAGTTAGTTTACTATGTTCTCGCAGATACCTACCACCTTATTCCAAAACAAAGTCGATGTTTTGTTATAGAAACAAGTCCCGTGTAAAACAATTGCAGCCCCTTGTTTATCTCTGGGATAAATAATTTTGAGTTTACCTTTCTGTTTTAGTAGTGGCCAAGTATGTTTTTATATCTAAAATAAGTTAAAATCAAAGCTAATATAAGTCAATATCAAATTAGCATGATGAATAAGATTTGTTATAGATAAATTTGTTGTTTCATTTGTAATTATGCTATGAGTGACAAAGAATTTTCCTATAAATATTGATTCACAAAGCAATTGGGCGGTACAATAGCGGATATTTTATGTAATGTTATTTATGTTTGCGATATAAACAGGTTTTACACTACGATAGTTTCAAAAACACTGAAATAAATCACATCAAACTTGATATAACAAAATCATAACAAACTTTATTGTCATGGCGGAACAAACGTTCCGTGTATCAATTGAGTTGTAAACGAAACAAACACTAATAAATTATAATCAGATTATTCAACAACTTATAATTTATTAATATATATTAAAAACATTTTAGTCATAAATGTATAAAAGTAACCAATATTTAAATAATTAATCACTTGTGGTAAATGATTGTAATTTTATAGTAGCATCAACAAATAGTATAATGGAACGTACTTGAGTGAATACCCTAACCCGACCTCCTGTAGGAGTCTGCGACCCTGGTACAGCGCTTGTATTTTTGTATGGTTTTGAGCTGGGAAAGAACTTCGAAAAATATAAATTCTTCGATTTATGCGTAAAGTTTGACGAGGCAAACAAATATCTACATAAAAGTACAAATACCTGATTAAAATTTTGGACTGCAGGATATGTATAATAAATAGGGTCATTTTTTAGTGCGACCTCCAACTCCGTTATAAGAACCTAGTGACTGAATTAGGATTTCCATAGCAATTTGTCTCTAAAAAATTGTCGTATTGTGAGTCGTAAAAAAATCAAAATCTAACTAGCTGCCGTTCTTTCCGTATATCTGTCCGGTACCGGTATAACATATTCTGCAGGACGCTAAAAACTCTAATTCAAGTTGCCAAAGAGCATCCCAAATGAATATTTATGATTTCAAACATCACAAATGCATATTCAACCTCTGACTATCCTGAATTCGGTCACGGTCGTTATGCATAATATATAATTATGTCTATGTGCGTGTGTATGTATATATATTTATGCTATACACTAATTGCTGCCTACCTACTGGGAAGAAAGCTGAAGTGATGTCAGTAGGTATCATGTATGTATATTCTGAACTTCGTGTCATAATATCCGAAACATCAAGCGGTAGAGATCGCGCCACATAAATTGGCAGTTGGAGACGTCGCCACAGTCGCGTAATTCAGTGTTACCAGTAAACACGCCAAAACTAGCACTGAATGTGCCATACGGCTCGATACATTATAGGTTTCATTTGTAACGGTCTTTGGTTGCAGAGCTATAAACTATAATTCAAATTCAAAATTATAAATATCACAAGCTCTCTTTGAAAGTTATCTTATGATCTAAGTATAAATTAAAAAAACTATTTCAAACATGATTAATAATTAACGGGACTTATCCTTCTTATTATATATTACATATATTATGTGTTCCTTCACTCTGTCCGCAATAGACTGTTTAGTCTGTACGACGTAGGATTTCCCACAGCTGCAAGCAGTCTTATACACACCCTTATATCTTATATCTCGAGTATAAATCGCGAATCTCTTAAAACTATTATTTCAAACATGGCACTGAGCATTGTCCTTGCGTATTTTTTACCGAGGTTAGATCAGTGGAGACCCAACCTTGGAGAAGAACTAACAAGAAACTCCGGAAATCAATTTATTATAATCACCCTTAACAAACATAAAAATTACAAAGAGTAAGCAAAAAACACAACGCTGGTAATACTAAATTTACCTTTCATACAAAATAACACGCAATGGCGGAAACGTCAAATTTAGTTCCAAGTTTGCCTACTGCCAATTTATGTGGCGCGATCTCTAAATCAAAATTATTTACATTAATTATCATGTTTTTTTCTTATCATGTCTGACATATACCTGTCATTGGCATAAATGACGCAAGAATGAATTTATATCAAATATGGCGTCGCATCAAGTAAAATAGTTCTTTAAATATGCATGTAGCATAAATCAACTTTAGCAGTTCACTTCGAAAGAAAAAAATCGCTTGTAATATAATAAGCAATAATAATAAGCAAATAATAAGCAAATAATAAGCTTGTAATAAGCAATAACCTCAAACACCAAAGTGATTACAAATTGTTTTGCAAATTTCACTTATTGAACTAAGAAATAACTTATCTCGTGTGATTATCTACAGTTTAGCTGTGATCGCCAACAAAATGGACGTGCTCTCACGCTGGCGTTCGCCAAAGACTGCTCGCGATCTATTGAAACTAGCGACTCGCAGCGGACGCGTAAACTGTCCATATAAAAATGTATGAAAAGACGGTGGTCCAAAATTGGGCGTTTTATACTTACGAAAACTGCAGTATTATGAATAAAACAGGACCTAAAATGTTTTTAGTCAAATTATTTAGTAGTATTTAGAGAACCCATAATTGTATATTTTGATTTCAAAATAAAGGAAAAAATACGAAACCCTGTTTGCGCCATTTTTCTGATTTTTTATCAACTTTATGCGTTTATATTTACGTAATTATCGATATTTAACTCTTGAAACTACTTCAGTCATCAATTTCAGTCTTTCATTATGCTATCTTGAAAGTATGATAGGTGTCAGTAAGTTCTAAATAGGTTTAAACTGAAAAATGAAAACACTCCTTTCCGCGATTAATAGCCTTAAATTTCAAAATATTCTGTTGATGAAACAACTAGGTTTGCCGTAGTAAAAGTCACCCTCGCCTCTAACGCCTCTAACACTACACTATTTATGTACTTATTTCATGTAATATTCACACTTCTCACTTATTCACTCTTATATATATTTTAATATTTCGCTTTTATTTTTAATATCGCAAGTAGAGTACGCGCCACATAAGGTGGCAGTTGGAGGCATCGCCACAGTCGCGTAATTCAGTGTTGCCAGTAAACACGCCAAAACTAGCACTCACTGTGCCATACGGCTCGGTACATTATAGGTTTCATTTGTAACGGTCTTTAGTTGCAGATCTATAAACTCAAATAAAACAAATTAATATATCAAAGTCAAAATATGTTTATTTAATATAGGCCCTATCACAAGCTCTCTTTGAATGTTATCTTATGATCTAAGTTTAAATTAAAAAAACTATTTCAAACATGATTAATAATTAACGGGACTTATCCTTCTTATTATATATTACATGTATTATGTGTTCCTTCACTCTGTCCGCAATAGACTGTTTAGTCTGTCCGACGTAGGATTTCCCACAGCTGCAATCAATCTTATACACACCCTTATATTTTATATCATGAGTATAAATCGCGAATCTCTTAATACTATTATTTCAAACATGGCACTGAGCATTGTCTTTACATATTTTTTACCGAGGTTAGTTCAGCGGAGACCCTAGCTTGGAGAAGAACTAACAAGAAACTCCGGAAATCAATTTATTATAATCACCCTTAACAAAGATAAAAATTACAAAGAGTGAGCAAGAAACACAGCACTGGTAATACTGAATTTACCTGTCATACAAAATAACACGCAATGGCGGAAACGTCAAATTTAGTTCCAAGTTTGCCGTCTGCCAACTTATGTGGTACGATCTCTATGTTTATTTTACGTAAAATTATAAATCTACCCTCTGTGGGCTGTCAGCTGAAAATCGGCGGCTCTGTGGAGCTTTAAGGGCTCTATAGACAACCGCCGAGCTGGACACCTTTTGAGATTACCACAACTAGCTATGTAATACCATATTTGAAATGTAATTCAATTGAATGAAATGTAATTTTATGTGTTGTGTATTATGTAATTCAATTATTGTCTTTGAATTTTATTGTAAATGTTGAATATTGTATGTAATAATTGATGTGGATGTCTCAATAAAGATATTATTATTATTATAATATGAGAGAGGGTAGTTAGCATTTAATTGTGAATGTTGTGTTTAAGAAATATGCATCGTCAGTCTGCCCGTGACCATGGCTGCTGCAACGTAGCCAAAACATCGGGTTAATAAAGGTAACTTTATTGTATAAAAACATACGCGATAAGTTATTTATCATGAGTATAAATCGCGAATCTCTTAAAACTATATTTCTCAACGTGACAGGGGGTTAGCATTGGTGCTATTTACAAGCACTGACTATTATTACATGTGTGATTTTTTATTGCGAAAAAGTACGTATATAATCATAAAACTTTTTCAATTTGCTTATGCACCGAGGTTTAAACCATGTACCCAAAAAAACCGAGGCAAGCCTGCACCCACTAAGCTACGCCGAATTAATAACAAATGGGCATAACTAACTACATATTTACCTTTTTTGCAACATTGATCTTATGTGTCCTCAAATATTTTGCTTCATCAATTATTTGTTGTTGAAAAATTTCTATAGCAGCAAGTTTTGCCTTCGCAATTTTTTCATTTTCTTCTAAAACTGTTCTCCATACATTCCACATATTCCTGAGAATAATAAATTAAATTTGCTTAAATATAGTAACAAATTATAATTCATCACTACTCACAAAACACCAACTTTTGGCGGATAACCCTACTATTAACTAAACGTAAAATGTTGTAAATACGTATTAAATGAGCTTTTTTAACAATTTATAACTAAAAATTTTTAGTGACGCGTTTGAAACAATAAATTGTGTAATTTAATGGTATGTAATAATCATGATTTGTCGACTCCTACTTGTTCTGTATCTGGCTGACTTCGCCAGTTTGGAAGCCGCGAGTACATGATTTCTTGATTAAAAAAATCCTATTTTGGTACATGTGCCTGAATCTTGTCGTTTTGGTGCTTGTGGGGTTCGGGAGCTTTGGCATCGATCTTGCACTTTTGTGATTATGTGACTGTGAGACTTGCGTGAACAGAAAGTCTGTAGTAACCAGAATCACGTCTATTCTTGAGCTGGAGACAAAACTAAGGCTGATAATAAGCAAGTTAAAAAAAGTAAGGAATTAATGAAAAATATTTTAATAGAGAGAGATGATAGTGAAAAAGTAATCATCGGAAGTATCCAACAGCAGATTGAAATTATTTTGAATTAGAGGGATGGGTTGCCGAAGATTCAAGATGCCACTGCCAATTATGGAAATGCATATGAATGTGTGTGTCATAGAATTAGACCAAAGAAATAAGCAAAAGTGCATAGTGCCTCTTGAGGCAGATAAGGAAGAATACCTTAAGTGTTGAATCAGTATCAACAAACACAATAAAATACAAAAGTAAAATACAAAAGTACAATTGGTATCAGAAATAAATAAAAAAAATAACAACATCAAAAATCATGAGTCTAGAAATATTTGGAAGAAATACAAAAAGGTGATTAAAGAGACTTCAGTTAAACTAAGAAGAAATAAAATAAATGAGGTTGATTTATAAACAATATGGGGTGGATGGGGCAAGCGTTCTCGTGGCCCACCCTGTGAGTAGCGGCCGACCGATAGCGGCCGTGAAACCAATTGCCCCGGGGCTGCTCCATCTCCGTCGATGGACCCGACGGAGTCCTGGATCATCGGGTCCAGGGACGGCTTCTTGGTGCCTGGTCCCGGCACTAGGTTGTCCGTCCCTGGCTTTTGGGCGGGCCTGGCAATCGACGCGATTGCTGGGCAGGCAGCTTCTGCGCTGCCACCGTCAAATCTCGTAACCCTTTTCTGGAGTTTTTCTCTGGTCAGGGCCGAGGGTCTAAGGGGCTTGCTCCTTGGACCATGAGGAAGAAAACCTCTAATAAAAAATTACTTGAGCCCGGGAAACTGGGTTCTAGAGATGGGCTGGGTGGTGGGGAGGGGGGGTTACGAATAGTGGAGTTCGTGACCTCCTCTCTCTCCTACCTAGGGCCGTGGGGTGGTAAGCTGGGGCTTGCTGCTCCTTCGCGTTCGGCCTAGAGGTGGTGTGCGCGTGTCTCGCGGTCCCAGCGGTGTTGGCTGGGTGGGGGGACCTTGACCTGGCCGGGGATGGGTCTGGCTTCGGCCGGACTGCGCCGGTGGGGTCGCGTGATGTTATGCTCACGCGTTCCCGCGACCCCGCCGAGTAAGGCGCCCCGTAGGACACCGTCAGGTTTTAGTCGGTTCGAGTCCGACATAACCCTCTGGCTCCCCAGGGCCGGGCGGGTATCCGTGGGGATTTACTGACGTTAAAAAAGAAAAAAAAAATAAACAATATAAAAGTAATATTTTTGAGAGAACCCCCCCCCCCTTTTTTTATTTTACAAGGAACATATAGCAACAGTCAAGCAAAATTGATGCCAATAAATTTCCCGTAGCGGAACATCTGCTGAACAACGGATCTAACCACGTGCGATCGGTTAGCCGCCGGAACGCTAATCGTGAGGTCGAGGGTTCGATCGAGGCAGAGTTAAGAACGACGCTTTTCTTCTGACTTCCAGTCTGGTCGTTGATTATATATGCTATTGATATATATGTACTACGTATGTAGGTAGGCATATTATTATTATGCGCCGCTTGGAGGTAGGATATTTTCATACAATAAATCAGTCTGCATTGAACTGTCGTGCGTTTCATTTATTACATTGGCGACGTGTTGGGATACTTTTTTTTTCTCGGTTGTTATTAAGTAATTAATTAGTAAAACATGCCGTTTGGAAAAATAGAAACGTTTGAAGTGGGTGTGCACAATTGGGACGCGTATGTAAGACGTATTAAACAGTTTAACCTATTGAACGGGATTACGGAAAGTTTACACGTGGCAACTTTGGTCACTCATGTTGGGCCAGCGTGCTATGAATTAATGTGCGATTTGTGTGCGCCTACGGAACCCGAAAACAAAAGTTTTGATGAATAAGTGCAAATTGTGAAGGGACATTTAGAACCACGACGGTCAGAGATTGCAGAACGACACGTGTTTCGGCAAAGAAAGCAACAACAGGGCGAGTCCATTAGTGATTATTTGCAGGCTTTAAAGCACTTAGCGAAAACCTGCGAATTCAAACAATTACTAGAGGAGAACTTAAGAGATCAATTCGTCTCCGGTCTGTTCGATGAGGAGATGAGATCGCGGCTGTTTGCTGAAAGGGATATTGAATACAAGAAGGCAATCGAACTGGCATTGGCCTTGGAGGTGGCAGAGCGCCATGCGGCGGCGGGGACGTCGGCCAGCGACGGGCGCGAGGGACGCTTCAGTAGGGGCGCGGGCGCGGGCTCGCTCTTGGCGACGGAGGCGCTGCACAGGTTCGGTGCGGGCGCACGCGTCGCCGCCACCAGGCCGCGCTCTGATGGCCCACGGCGTCAGTGTGTGAGATGTGGCAAGGAAGGTCACCTCGGCGATAGGTGTAGGTATAAGTATTATACGTGTGACAAGTGCGGTGATAAAGGGCATTTAAAAGTGATGTGTCATAAGAAAAGTGAAAGTGTTACCACGGACAAACGAGGACGGTCCCTACAAAAAGGTCAGATCCATTTTAATAACTCTGATGATGATGATAGCGATGTTCATTTTTACAATATGTCGGCGGGCGTCGGAGACGGTCCCTACTATATTAATTTAAAAGTGAATGATAGTATAATTAAATTTGAAGTAGACACAGGTAGTAAAATATCTGCAATATCAAAACAATGTTATGATAAACTATTTATGCAGTTACCTATAAATAATCAGAAGTTAATTTTGAAATCGTATACTGGGGACGTCATCCGACCGCTAGGCTACATTGCAGTTCATGTACAATATTGTGGAAAGTCAGCTGAATTAATATTATATGTTATCGAAAACGGTGGGCCGCCATTATTAGGCAGAAATTGGATAAGACAGTTACAGTTGTTTTCTAGTTTAAATTGTTTTAAGTTATGTGAATCGGAGAATACTAGGTCTGTGGCAGAATCGCTGCGCGATGAATTCCCGGCGGTATTTGCTGGTGGGCTGGGTACGTTCAAGACGCGTATACGTTTGTACCTGTCGGACAGCGCGCCGGTGTTCGTGAAGGCTCGGCCGCTGCCGTTAGCGCTGCGCGCGCGGGTCGAGGCCGAGCTGGAGCGGCTGCAGCGTGAGGATGTCATATACAAGGTCGAGCGGTCCGACTATGGCACACCTATTGTGCCAATAGTCAAACGTAATGGTAGCATTCGTATATGCGGCGATTATAAAGTCACTATCAACCCGCTATTAAAAGATTTTCATTACCCTTTGCCACGAATTGAAGAGTTATTCGCGACATTAGGGGGTGGGGAATGTTATACTAAACTGGACTTATCTCACGCCTACCAGCAGGTTCTGCTGGATGAGGAGTCTCAGCCGTTGACTGCGATCACGACACATGTTGGTACGTTTGTTTATAAGCGCGTACCTTTCGGTATTAATTGCATTCCGGAAAATTTTCAAAAGATAATGGAAGAGACGTTGAGTGGGTTGTCGTCGACGGTGGTATTTTTGGATGACATTTGTGTAACAGGAAAAGACAAAAAGCAGCACTTCAATAATTTAAAAGCTGTGTTAAAAAGATTGAGTGATGCTGGCTTAAGAATAAATTGGTCAAAATGTGAATTTTTTAAAGATAATGTTAGCTATTTAGGCTATCGTATAGACAAAAACGGATTACACACAGATGAAACGAAAATTAACGCTATTAAATCGGCTCCAGTACCCGGTAATGTGTCACAGTTAAAAGCTTTTATGGGACTCGTTAATTTTTATTCTAAATTTTGTACTAATTTAAGTGATATTTTAAAACCATTGTACGATTTACTTAAAAAAGATAACAAGTGGTACTGGAGTGATAATTGTGATAAGTCGTTTAATAAAGTCAAACAAGTGTTAAGCAATGCCCCGGTGCTAGCGCACTATGATAGCAGTTTGCCGCTAATATTGTCGGTGGACAGCAGCGCGTACGGCTTGGGCGCGGTGCTCTCGCACAGGTACGGGGACGGCTCCGTGCGACTGATCAGCTGCGCGTCGCGCACGCTTAACGCGGCCGAGCGGAACTACTCGCAGCTGGACAAGGAGGCGCTGGCGATCGTCTTTGGCGTCGCCAAACACCATCAATACGTGTATGGTAGACGGTTTATATTACAGAGCGATCATCGAGCGTTAACGTATATATTCGGTAAGAACAAGGGCCTACCCTTGACGGCGGCGAGTAGACTTCAAAGATATGCAGTTAAGTTAGCAGCTTATGATTTCGAAATTGAGTTTGTTAAGTCGACGTCAAACGCACAGGCGGACGCTCTGTCGCGTCGCCCGTTGGGAGAGACAGAGAACGAAAAACGAATGGAATGTAGTTATTTACACTTTGTACAGGAAAATTTTCCAATAAATTTTCAAGATATAAAAATACATACGAGTAAAGACAAAGTATTATGTAAAATAGTCGGATACGTGAAGTTTGGTTGGCCACAGTCCGTGAATGAGGAGGAGGAAAAACCGTATTTCTATAGAAAAGAAAATTTACACCTAGAACACGGTTGTTTAGTTTGGGGCTACAGGATTGTCGTACCTAGTACGTTACAACAAGATATTTTAAAAGAGATCCATGATGGTCACCCTGGTATAGTGAAAATGAAACAGATCGCCCGTAATTATGTTTGGTGGTGTAACATAGACTCGCAGATCGAAAGGGTGAGCCGCGAGTGCGTGGCGTGCAGCTCGCAACGCGCCGCCCCGCCGCGCGCGCCGCTGCACTCGTGGCCGTGGCCTGAGGAGCCCTGGTACAGACTAAATGTTGATTTTTTGGGGCCATTTAAGAATAGATATTATTTGATTGTAATAGACGCGCATTCGAAATGGATTGAAGTAGAATCGTTTCAAAGCATTACAGCTAAAAATATAATAAAATATCTTCGCACTCTGTTTGCACGTTTCGGTTTGCCGAAACAGCTGGTCAGCGATAATGGGCCTCCTTTTGCATCTACGGAGTTCAGTCAGTACCTGTTACGTAACGGTATAAAACAGATATTAGTAGCGCCCTATCACCCGGCCAGCAACGGGGCCGCAGAGAATGCAGTACGCATTATTAAGCAAGTATTAAAAAAAGCCGCTAAGGAGAATAGCGATTATGATACGGCACTGAGTAGGTTTCTGTTTACATACCGAAATACTGAACACAGCACGACACGGCGCGAGCCCGCGGTAGCATTGCTGGGACACCGGCTGCGAGGGCGCCTCGACCTGCTGCGCCCCGACACCGGCGAGCTGGTGCGCGCCGCGCAGCGCGGGGCGGAGGCGCGCCGCGGGGCGGGGCGCGGGAGGCCGGGCCCGGAGACGCAGTGCTCATTAGAGACTACACCAAGAGCTCGGACAAGTGGACCCCGGGGGTAGTGGTAGAACGGACGGGACCGGTCTCATACAAAGTGCAGACAGACAGTAAAGTACACAAAAGACACGTCGATCAAATACATATAGATTCGAATAGAAAATCACGACATTCATTGGCATTAGTAGATAAAAATTTGGTCGACGAGGGTAGTGAAGTTACCTTAAACGATAGTAAAGAAATTGTATTGGGAGAACCAAATGATGATGGGTCGACTCCTCAATCGTCAACGAATGACGGTGTTGAATCTGAGGATAGGGAGGAAGAGGTGGTAGACTTAGTGTCCTCGTCGGAGTCGGAGGGGGACGCGGCCGCGGGGGGCGCGACGCATGCGGAGGAAGCGGGGAGCGAGCGCGCGCCTCACCTGGAGCCAACTGCTTCCACACCACAAAATCGCGTTTGCGTTAAAAAGCATCGGCACATTGCTACTCCGATTCAACCGAAGTTAGTTAAAGCTAAACATAGAAATAAGAAGAAACATATATAATGAATGTAAAAAGTGCATAGCGTATTATAATATAAGTAATAAGGTAAACTTAGGTGTTGGGTTGTACTTTAAGTATATAAGCATTAGTTTAGTTTAAAGTAAAGTATCTTCATAATTGAAATACAATGTTGGATATATTATAAGATCAAGAGAGGATGATGATATATATGTACTACGTATGTAGGTAGGCATATTATTATTATGCGCCGCTTGGAGGTAGGATATTTTCATACAATAAATCAGTCTGCATTGAACTGTCGTGCGTTTCATTTATTACAGCTATATATGTATTTATCCATGTATATATTTCTTATGGGCTGGTTCAATTGGTGTAATAATGCCCAAATACTATTATTATTAAAAGAGCTCCTCGTTTTCTTGTAAAATAATAATGAAAAAAATATATACTAAATTAGCGCTACTTACTGATTATAAAATGCAATGTAGTGATAAAATAGATAAGTTGCAACATTCACTTGTATCATGTAATGTCTAATGTTTCATTCTAATGTGATTGCAGCTTCGCGATGCGGGTTCTTATTGGGACTACTTAAAGTTTATTGCATTCTATGCCAAATCGTTGTACTGGAAGTGATTGTTACTAAATATGTTGTTAAATATTATCTACAAAGTTTCTTCTCTACAGATTTTTCTTTACAAAATGCCAAATATTTTTATTTAAATAGATTTATTTTTAGTTATTATCATTGTAATTATAATGGCATTTTTTTCACGAGATTAAGTGTTTTTTTACTTTCAATAAGTGATATTTATGTTTTATTTCATTGTAATAAATTATAAATATGAGATGGCCAAACAAAGATAGGTAACAAACTATGTACTTTCATTGATTGCATCCAACGCTAACGCTTTTAAAATTTTTGTGAAAGATAGATGTATGTGCCGTGGCCACTTAAGTGATGCGAAAAGGTTATATTTTTATCCAGCCACAGACTGAAACACTTTCGGACTGCTCAGTAACTTGTTGATCTCATCAATTAAAACAAAAGTGATTGGAATAAAATAGTAATAATTTTATGTGAAAGCCGCACTAAAAAAATAAAGTAGAACTAAATAATATTAATAAAATTAGTTAACAGTTTATGCGGTATAACCATTAGCCGAAGAGGTATCAGCGGTCTTGGGGAGTAATGCCTCGTAAGATGTCTAGGGAGAAGGCAACGGGAAACCACTGCACCGAAAATTCCCTAGTAAAGTTTTCATTGAAAGTCAGAATAATGCAATGTCCCCGAGTACCCGGCGCCTCTTAAATGAGGCAAGGGTGCTATGAATCCCCGTGCGGAAATCACATGAGACATTCAAAAATAGGAACTTGGGATATTCGTAGCTTACTTCGTCCAGAGAAGGTGTTCAATCATCAAAGCATGGAGTGGGAATCATCATCAAAACGAAATCTATCCGCACACCGATCACCTTTGTGCCTAAATCTAATCGTGCTATGTTGATCCAAATACAAGCGAAGCCAAGATACATCAACGTCGTTCAGCTGTACGCTCCGACGTCGGATAAATCGGATGCGGAGTCGCAGCAGTTTTACCAGGAGGTCGAAGAGTTGTTGAGGATTACGAAGAACCATATGATCAACATAGTGCTCGGGGATATGAATGCCAATGTTGGAAGGGGCGAGGTTTCTGATGTGGTTGGAGTGTATGGCAAGACAAAGAAAGAGACAAAGAAATGATGAATGAGAAAGAATTGAATGAGAGGGGAGACACTCATCGAGTTCTGTTCCGAGAAAGATATGGTCATAATTAATACCTACTTTAAATTGCCGGCCGAACGTCTTTACACATGGACTTCCCCGCAGCACAATGACACACTCATAGTCCGCAACCAAATAGACTGTGTGATTATAAATAAGCGCTTCAGAAACTGCATTAAAAGCGTGATATAAATTCTGACCAATATCGCGTTGTTACGGTCTTGACCTGTAACTTGAAATGCTTTTGCAAGAAACAACCGAGACATAAAGTCAACGTGAGATATATAAATCGGTCAGGGTACCTGTGACAAATGAGATAAACGAATGGGCAGTTGAAACCAGCCGCGACAAGTGTGAGTCTAATTCAGCGGAGGGACTGTGACTGCAGCTGACAGACAAAGTGCAAAAGGTTTCCTGGATATTCCAGTAAATGCAAACATAAATATTAATGACTTGACTTACTTTGAATATCACCAGTTTGGTTCTTCGTCATTCTCGCTGGAGCCAGTTTCGGCTGTAGCGGTGACAAGGATTGTTTCGGCAATTAGGACGAAGACCAAGGGTGTTGAAGACATTTACATTAACCTTGCCGAAGACTATTGACGTATTATTTGACAGCGATTTTATTGATTGTGAACAGGAGCCTCAGCACTGGTATTTTTCCAACTAGTTGGAAGGCTGCCAGGGTCCTGCCTTTGCCGAAAATACCTACCCCGACTGATGTCTCCCACCTTCGTCCCATAAGTATCCTTCCATGTGTATCAAAGATTTTGTGTGTTGACGAGGGGAGTGCCACAGGATTCTATCTTAGGTCCGCTGATTTTTATACTGTATAGCGCGGATGTTGTTAGCAGTATCGGAAGCAGTCGATATTATCTCTACACTGATGATTTGCAGCTGTATGCGTCCGCCAAACCTTCGGGGATGCCGGAATGCATACGGAGCATTAATTCTGAACTCGGACGAATTGCGTGTTGGTCAGATAGGAATGGTCTTGCGCTGAACCCTTATAAGCCTAAGCTTTTAGTTCTTGGAATCCGGTCGCAAATTCGGAGTACGGTGGATGTCTTGTCGGCTAATAGTGTATCTATCAGGGGAAACGTCATAGAAAGGGAGAGGAGGTCAGGAACCTGGGCCTACTGATGGACAGTGGGCTTCGTTTTGAGAAGCATGTGTGATTGGGAACTGCTTCTACCGTTTAAAGGTGCACTACAACATCCGCGAATATCTCAGTGTAGAGTTGCGTGTCTATCTGAGTGAAGCGTTGATATTGTCGAGGCTGAACTACTGTGATGTTGTCTATGGTAGCTGCATACTTGACCGAACTAGGAAATTGATACAACGAGTATAAAACGTTTTTGCTTTAATATACCTCGCCGTTCCCACGTCACTCCGTACTTGAACGACGCTAACTTATTAAACATGCAGTCCCGTAGGCGGCTGCACCTTGCAACGCTGTTGTTTGGTGTTATCCGGTCGAAGGGTCCGTCTTACTTGTATGGTAAGCTCAAGTGGTCAGTGAATCCACGGTTCTTTAAGATTAAGGCTGCTTTGTCGGTGCACTATTCAGCAACGTTTCGGGGATGTTTCAAGTTTGCGGCGTCCAAGTGCTGCAATGATATACCGCCACCTATCCGCGATGTTGTTTCTAGGGGAGTCTTCAACCGTAGCTTTAAGGCTTATCTTCTGGAGCAACAGAAATGTATCCCCTAAATCCTGACTGATGAATGATCATACCTTGTGTTTACAAATACCAAATTTCTGTAATTGTTTCAGAGATATTTATGTGTATTTATAATTTATTGAACGTATTTGTATATTAAAGATACATGTACATAGGTCTATGTATGTGTATATATGTATTTGCTTATGTTTTATGTATGTATACAATTGTATAAATGTATTATACTTTTATATGTATTTGATTATATAGGGTTTGTGTATCTACGTATAGTAGCTATATATATACATTAATTATGTATCTATTATTAATCGTGTGTATTTATTATTTCTTATTCGTTTTTATACAAGATTACATAATATTTAACATCTAAGTACGTTTATCAGTTTTTTACAGATTTCTCATAATTATGATAGTTTAGGATTTAATAATTCGGCAAACAAAATAACTGCAGGCGCTTGTCCGAAATATCTACGCAAAAACAAATCAAAACACAATTCAAACTCAAAAAGTAGTTGTACGTTACTTACTTTGTTTTTCGGTTTTAATCTAATGAGCTTTGTTCTTCATTCTTTTAAAACGATTTAAATAAACTTCTCAAACGAGTTAAAAATAAATTAAAGAGCCTTACTTTGTTTTTACAATGATATTTACAGTCTCATTTATCAATTTGTCTATGCAAAAACAAAGCAAACAGAAAATCAACTAAAAAACAAAGTAATTAAATACAATTGCTTTCTTTTTGTATTTTCATGTCATTGAATTTGAGTTTTTATAGCGTTTACTTTGTTTTTAAAAATGTTTAGCCGTTAATAAAAAAAACATTTTTTTCATTCGTTTGACACTTGCTTTCTTTTTTATACTGAACGCAACATTAAACGTCACTTTTGTTTGCGCGCAAAATAATGTCAAATGCGAAATGACAAGACGATTTTCTATCGGGGGGTTCTGTAAACTTCTGTCAAAACTTTTCTTTCGCGAGAACTTTAAATTGTATGTATGACGTTATGATGTGTATATGTGATGATTTTAAAAGTGATTTAACTTAAAACTTTAATAGATATTACGAGAAGAAATTACCTATTGTTTAATATGTGGAGTGGACGTTCACGTTCAAACATTATCTTGCAGTTAGCACAATTAAGGTAAGTCCAAGAGTAATTATGTTTAATCTAGGTCTAAAATGTATCTTTATCCTGTGTTTTTTGTATTTTTGAATAATACCTAACTATGTTGTATCAAGTACGAAAATCATTTTCGTCATTCCTAACTTATCAGATTTTTTTCGTAAGTATTATATTAGGTAAGTAAGTTAATATTATTTTGATGTTTAGGTAAATGTCTTAACGTTTTTGTATACTGCATGTGTTCAAATGGCCAATATGCAATAATAAATAATATTCGCCAATTGAAACAATCACAATAAAATATCTCACAAAAGGCCATACCCACAATGCTGCTGATAGCGTTCATGGAAACATAGAAAGAAGTATAACGAAAAACCGGAACGTGTACGATTTTGACGACCTTAAAGACATAGTTTTGAACAGCAGAAAACACATGAAGGTATTAGAAATAGATCCAAATAACGACAAATTCAATTGGAACAAAAAGAAGAGGCAAGCAAATAAACCGGATGATCCTTTGAAATCTTTTTATTTGACTGACATTATATATGTTCAGTTTCGAAAAGGATTAAAGACAATGTTCTATCAGACAATGCTAGAACGAGAGTTTAAAGAAATATGCTTTTTGCAAAAAAGATTTGATGTCACTAAGCTACCGGAATGTAACGTTGGGCAACGTGGTATTAAACCACAGAAGAAAGAGGCTATAGTAGAGAAGTTGGATCCTCTTATGCCGGGAAATCGACGACATTTCTGGAGAAATTTGCATACAAGTGACGATTCTCCTGATTTAATATCCCAAGACATAACAATAGAATCTATTGATACTAATTAATAGTCATTATTGTTACTTAGGTCTAGGAATATTTAATCAGGAGAATACCTTGATACTTAATATTTTTAAACATATTGTTGATTTTCCGGCATAATAGCAACCTTCTCTACTTTTTAATAACATTAAAATAGTTTATTTTTTATTTAATATCTTTTCAATAAAAAGATTTGAACTTTT
Source organism: Leucoptera coffeella (assembly GCA_030578115.1). Classification (NCBI taxonomy): domain Eukaryota; kingdom Metazoa; phylum Arthropoda; class Insecta; order Lepidoptera; family Lyonetiidae; genus Leucoptera; species Leucoptera coffeella. Next base: position 1,467,553 of record JAMBLF010000002.1, read on the forward strand.
ATATTGTTTTCATCATCATCATCATAATATCAGCTCGTTGACGTCCACCGCTAAACATAAGCGTCCCCAATGACTCCAATACGTCCGGTCCTGCGCGCATCGCTCAGCCATCGATGACCCATGGCCTACACGGGCCCATTTCCGCTATTTCAGTTGTGGTTCAGTGGTGTCTCAATGGCTATATCTTATCGTGTTTAACGCATGCATTTGAAACGTACGCATATAGTAATTAAGACACCACTGAACCAAAACTGAAATAGGATCGTCGGTCCATCTTGATCCACCCTGGTTCTTGGTCGCCATTTGAGAACCTTCACTCTCCAGCGTCCGTCGGTTCTCCGTGCCAGCATGAATACTTACCTGCTCATAATAACTAAGTATTTCAAGGTAAAGCCTAAAGAAATAGCGTTTCTTCCTTACAGTTCACAACCATATTATGCATTTGTGGGCGAAACAATTTCAGAAGGTAAACCCACTTACTCTTTTAATTCTAAACTTTTAACTATGAAATGGTTTCGACTCGTTTGTAATATCAAGTAATTGATTTTACTTCATTATTTCATTTGAAACTAGGAGATCATGAATGCCTCCATCATCACCTAAAAAACAAGTCAATAGCATTTACTTTGTTATTGATTTGTTATATTTATTTAGAATCAATTATATGCCTATGGAACAACATTTTTTTTTAATTTAAGAAAATTATAGCTGCTAGATAAAAAAGCAAAAGTACCATTCGGTAGACGCAACTATTTTTTACAGTATGTCATAAAAAAAAACCTTAATATTTATGTTACTTTTTAATTAAATGATTTTTAGTTTTTTGGGCCTCCTATAAAATTACGATAATGCAATTACTCCGTTTATCCGTAGACCAGCCGAATATTACAGTATACTTAATCTTTACATACAACAGACTTATACATACAAACACATATTATATAAACATAGTTGTCTGAAAATTCACTTATTTTTGTATGTCAAATAGCTGTTCCACCTCCAAAGAGGGTGATCGTGGATTTCGCTGAGAACGTACGCAATTATCGCGCGCTCTTTAAATTAATTACTTTCATTTTAAATTACGCCTTATTACTATATAAATATTGTTTTTTTAGTGCAAAGTGAACATGAAATCAATAATTAAATGATATAATAGTGTCTACTCGTGTAAATAAAAAAAAACAATTGGCAATCTTACTTACCATAACGGACAAATTTTGAAAAGTTAAACAACATAATTTACTTAATAAATCAATTTTAATTATACATCTTAGCACAATGAAGTGTGAGGCATGTAGGGGAGCAGTCAGTGATGTGGAGGTGCTGAAGTGCGTGCTGTGCAAGGACTGCTACCACCATGGATGCATGAACGTTGCCGGCTGTAGCTGCGCCTGCGACCCTCGAGGACATCGCCCTGCTCCTCGACGCGAAGCTTGATGCGAAGCTCGAGGCTAGCCGAGCGCGCCTCGCCGCTGAGCTGGAGAGCAAGCTCGTGGATGCAGTGGTTCGTCGGGTACGGACCGAGATGTCGTCGGTGCTCGCCGGCGTGGCTGAGGAGCAGCGCGGCATGCAGGCGGCTATCACCGCTATGGGCGCTCAGCTTACAGCTCTGGACGCCGAGAATAAGAAGCTGCAGGAGGAGGTGCATTTGCTGCGCACGCGGCCGGTCGCCTCGTCGGCGCCTGATGAGTTGGCACTGGTCGTGCAGCGGCTGGAGTGCGAGGCCAACGAGCGCGAGCAGGCGTCGCTGCGGTGTGGCGTTGAGATCATCGGCGTGCCCGAGCTCCCGGGGGACAGCCTGGAGCACATCGCGCGGTTGATTGCAGCAAAGGTGGGTGTCACGTTGCGGGACGAGGACGTCGTGGAGGCGACGCGCGTGGGCGCCGAGAGCTCGCGGAGGACTGAGGTGTCAGCGGCGGAGGGCGCGGGAGCCGCGGATTCACGAGCGAGTTCGTTCTCGCTCCCGCAAAGGCCCCGCCCCATCAATCTTACCTTGTGTCGCAAGGTAATCCGTGATCAGCTGATCAGCGGTGCCCGCGTGCGAAGGAACCTCGACACAACGGGGATAGTCACAGTGCCCAAACCCTACGCCATTTTTGTTCACGAAAAGTTAACAAAGATGAATCGGGTAATCTTCGCGAGGGCCAGAGAGCTGCTCCGCAAGCGCGGCGGTACCTTTCGCCGCCGCCCCGTCTGGACGAAAGAGGGCCGTGTGTATGCACGGCCTGAAGAAGGCGGGAGAGTGCTCTGGCTTCGCAGCGTCGAGATGCTGCGAGATCTCGAGAGACCGGGCCTCTCAAACTAGTGCTGTTTCGTGCTCATCGATAATTAATGTGCTGTTCAGTGTTACTTTGTATTTTCTATTGTGTTACTTTTCCTTCTATTTTAAATGTTTTTATGTTCTGTGTGTAAGTATAGCCAGTGTTTGTGATGCGTGTCATTGCGCCGTAAATGGGTTGCGTTGCAGTATTTTGCGGCCATGTGCAAGGTATATATTTATATATGAATTTGATGTTTATTTTTCATATTATATTCATTTTATTTTATATATTTATGCCTATATCCTGCCATATTTATCATAATAGAATAATTTTATGTTCATATTACATCTATTTTATACGTTTAACTGTTATAATATATCATATATTAATCATATTTATACGTTTACAGGCTATTTATATATTTGTGAGAATAAAATGTACTTTGCTAATGAGAGCTCGAAGGCGTTTGATCATGTATGTGGGAATGGTTCGTGTACGGTTTTGTTCATTCTGGTGACATATTAGCTGGTAGAAATGACGTATAGTGAATATTGCAAGATTGGTGTGTACAATGCGGGATCTCTGCGGGCAAAGCATGAGGAGCTGGAGGGGGCGATGGCCCGCTTAGAGCCAGAGGTGCTGGCCATCAACGAGACGTGGCTACCCCGCGGGGCGAGCGTAGCGGCGCTTCGCGTGCCGGGCTACGCGTTTTGCCATGTGCCTGTGTCCACTTTTCAGCTGCAGCCAGTGAGTGAGGCCTTTGTGGCCAAGCTGCTTTTGCGGATAATTACCAACGCTGTTGGGGACGATGGGATCTCCAGGGACATGGTCCGTCTCATGCTGCCGGAAATGTTGCCCGCTGTTACTAAGCTCGTAAATTTGTCCGTAACTTCGGGCGTCTTTCCGGCGGCGTGGGGAGTGGCCTCTGTCAGGCCCATTCCGAAGGTGGGCCAGCCTTCTAGCGTGTCGGAGCTGAGGCCTATCAGCATTCTTCCCTTCCTGTCTAAAGTTCTGGAGGGGGTGGTTCACGCATAGGTTTCGGAGTACTTGACTGTTAACAAGATTTTGCCCGTCATGCAGTCTGGCTTCAGGAGGGGCCACAGCACTACGACTGCCCTGATCAATGTTTTAACAGGGGTGGATGAGTCTTGTGGTACATGACTCGTATTATTGGACTATTCTCGGGCTTTTGACTGTATAAACATTGACCTTTTGTTGGAAAAATTGACATTTTACGGATTTGACAGCCTGACTGTGAAGTGGTTTGCGAGCTACCTTAGAGGTCGCTCCCAGAGAGTAGTTGTGGTGAGATCGGATGGGTCGCAGTGCTCATCGGCGGCTTACGCATCCGACAGGGGAGTGCCTTAAGGGTCTATCCTGGGACCACTTCTCTTTATTATCTACACAACTGACATTATTGCACACATAAGACATTCTAAATATCACATATACGCCGATGACATACAATTGTATATCCACACTGACATGACTGATTTTGACTCTGCCGTGGAGGCCTTAAATGCAGATTTAAGGCGTGTATGCGAGTGGTCCGTTAATAACTGCCTGGTTCTTAACACCAACAAGACCAAGTATATGTGCCTGGGTAGCAGGGGGAGGGTGAGTCGTATGGTGGCAAGGAGGCCGCGTGTGCTGGTCGGCGGCGCTCCCATCGCGCGGGTTGACGAGGCCCGCAATCTCGGTTTGAGAATGGATGGGGGGCTGCGGTTCGAGGGCCACGTGTCGCAACTGGTATCCAGTTGTTTTCCAGAGGGTTCTCTACCAGCACAGGACGTATTTGAGTGTGGAGATGCGGGTCAGCCTGTGTGAGGCATTGGTGCTATCGAAGCTGAACTACGCCCTGGCAGCTTACGGCCCATGTCTCTACAAGAAGACTCGCCGGGTGTTGCAGCGTGTGCAGAATGCGTGCGCCCGTTTCTGCTTCCCCATCCCTCCACGCATGCATGTGACGCCGTTCCTTGATGCGTCAAACTTGCTGAAAATAGAAGCTCGACAGGGGCTGCTGCTCAGCCTTTTGCCTTTTGTTTGACGTCATCAAGACAGGGAAGCCTACCTACCTGTATGACAAGTTGTCTTGGCGGTCCCAGAGCGGGGGGGCAGAGGTCCTGCGTGCCTCCACTGTCGATACCTCAGCACCGAACTGCCGCATTTAGGGGCGCTTTTAAATATGCAGCTACAAAGTGCTGGAATAATATCCCGCCGCCGATAAGAAACGTCCGGGGTAAGCGTGATTTCAAAAGAAAGCTCAAGAAGGAGTTATTATTATTCCAGCACAACCAAACGCAAGCTCTGAAATAATGTAATGTAATGAAATATGAAATGTATTAATTATATCTATAATATATTCTTTTTATCTATGATATGTATATGTGTAATCTGTATCTATGATATGTATGTGTTGATTTTATGAATTTGTATTTTTATCACAGGTTAATAGTATTTTTTTAATATATTTGTGTGTGTAAATTACGTTTGTACAACTGGCTTGGCGGATGCACGTAACCCTCATGGTTCTAGCGTGATCAACGCAGTGATTGTACTTCAATCATTGTATATATGCTGAGCTGAGACCATTTCACTGGGCAATGACATGCACATGTAGGATTTAATGATTTACTTATAAACTCTTTTTCTCTTTCTCTTTTTTTAATTTCCTGTATGTGTATATTAATGTGTTTTTTTGAATAAAGGTTATTGACTTTAATCTAACATTTTATTGACTTTGTTATACAAAAAGGGGCCAAGGAAGTATAAGTGTCGGTTTGTGAAGGTCAGAGTTGTAGAGGGCACTTTGTATGCGAGATGCTTTTTCCTCTCCGTAATAGGAGTGTACTGAAGAGAGGTATGTTGCAGGAGGATAGCACGCAAAATGTAAAGCTTACGAACCGATAGAACACTACACAATTTGTATAGCTCTTCTGTTGGGAACAAAACAGGTCTACTAGTAGCCGTTTTCAAAATCCTCCGCTGGCCAATTTCCAAAGGTTTCAACACAGACTTAGCAACTCCACCCCACGACGTTATACAGTAGGACAATAAACTCTGGCATAGAGAGTAGTGTGTGGTGTTGATTACTCTATCGCTTGCAATATCCCTTAACTTATAATAATAATAATAATAAAATTCATTTATTGGGCATCTAGGGCCTATGTTGTTAGTAACAAGAACAAAAACAAAACAAAAACAAAAAGTGTGTTAGTAACAAAAGAACAATACAAAAAACAATAATAAATACAAAAAGCCGACTGGGGGATGATGGGAACTTGTACCACACAGGACCACACAGGACCACGCAGGACCACGCAGCTATTTATGCATGTGTATGTGCATCCATCGTCCCAGCATAGGACAGTCCCACCTGTCTACCAGTGTGCGCACGATGATGTTGGCGCTGCCGCGCATGCGCATCAACAGAGATGCGCAACGCTTGCGCATTATCGAGTGGAACCCGTCCACTCGCGCCTCTGCGAACATACCCGACGCACTGCAATGGCGCGGCAGCCCCATCAGCACCCTGAACCCGTTATTATATTGCACGCGCAGTGCGTTATACGTCCTCAGCGTATAGTTGTACCACACACTGCAAGTGTAGAAGGTTTGACAGTAAGCCTTGAACAGCGTCGCCTTCACCTGTTCGGTACAACGTGCGAACCTGCGGGCCAACATATTACTTCGGACGGCCAACGCCCTGCGCCCCCTCTCGATATCTACATTGTCTTGCAGATCCTCAGTCACCCAGTGGCCCAGGTACTTAAATTTAACGACCCGGTTTAATGGCATATTATTCAACAAGATCAGAGGAGTAAACTCTATAGATTTACAGCCTGACCTAAATATCATTAATTCGCTCTTACTAACGTTATACTTAAGACCATGAGCCACTGCATAGCGTTCACAGATGCCAAGTAGGCGTCTCAACGCAGCGATCGACGGACTCAAAAGCACCATGTCATCGGCATAACTGAAGTTATTCATGCATACGCCGTCTATATGACACCCGACACCAGTGCTGTTGAGCTCGCCGATCAATCCATTTATATATAGATGGAAGAGCTTGGGGGACGTCAGTCCCCCCTGTCTAACGCCGCACTCCAATCCATACACATCAGAGTAAGTACCCGCCCACCTTACCATATTTCTCTGATTGTCGTACCAATACCTAAACAGTGCCAATAAGCGGGAAGACAACGTAGATTCATCCTTAAGTTTTTGCCATAACAATCTGTATGAAACCAGATCGAAGGCCTTCGACAAGTCCAAGTAACAAGCGTAGTCTTTCTAGACGTGTAGTACTGTACAGTCTGCTTGAGACACGCGATGGCGTTTTCAGTAGACAAGCCCGATCTAAAGCCAAACTGGGAGTCACTTATGTTTAGACTTTTGCCTAAGTGTTGATCAAGCAAACTGTCCAGCACCTTAGCTATCGCAGTAGCCAGAGAGATCGGCCTGTAATTGGACACGTCGGAGGCATCACCGGTTTTGTTTTTAATGATTGGTACAACAATCGTGCACATTAGGTCATCAGGTAAGTAGGCGTGACTCACACACAGATTAAACAACGTTGCGACGACAACAGGTAAGTGGACCCCCGCATGCAGCAGGTGCTCGATGCTGAGACTACCATGGCCCGGGGATTTACCTCTCACCATGTGCCTAATAACAGTATCAACATCCTTCGCAGAGAACCTTATATCAGCATTGACCACTTGACACTCATCATCAAGCACCGAAGCCGCGCCGTCCTCCAGAGGAGACTCCACTCTGAAATGGCTTTTAAATGTCTGAGCAATTTCGTAGGTATTATGCAGTCCAGAGACGCTCACGGGAAGGCTTGGTCGCGGGTTTAGTTTGTTTGTGGCTTTCCAGAATTGTTTGAAATTTTTATTATTGTGGTGTTCAGCAATAATATCCATCTTTATTTGTACTTCGTTGTTTTGACACCATTTCAATCTTGATTTGAAGATTTTCCTAGCTTCTTTCATGTCATCTAATATGCTACCCGTACTGGGCTTGCCACACGACACCCAGCTCCGGTAACATAGTCGCGCCCTCTCGTGAGCCTCTCTAACGTGCATATTCCACCCAACAACTAGTTTACGTTTCCTACGTACATACGTATTGTGACTAGCTTCCGCAGCTCCAGATAGAATTGAGACGATATTTTTATACATATTATTTAATAACACTTTGTGTTCCGGATCTGAACAAGATTTATATTTACAATTATACAATACTGGGGCAATATGTATATCTCTAAGTTGGCTACAACAAAATTGACTATAAATGTCTGTTTCATGGGCATCCCTTTCACCCCACACAACCGTGCTACAAGAGATATCAGATTCGGCAACTTTGGGTACAACTAATCTAATGTTACACTCAATCATTAAGGGGAAGTGGTCCGACCAATACGTATCATAGACCACGACCGCACCAACAATCATGTCACGCGCGACACGGGTCACTATGCAGTGATCGAGCCATCGCCCACATCCGTGCGCATCGCTTATAAATGTATACGTATTAGCCGGCAGCAATTCCATGTCTATACACGACCATGACTGTTCGGTACAAAAGTTCAACATTTCGTTAGCGAAAGGCTCACCTGGGTGTGCGTTGAAGTCACCCAACACATACACTGCATCCAGATTGTTCGCGTCAATAATAGCATTAATTTCACTTAGGCACTCTGTATACTCCGTCAAGTTATAAATCGAATCTGTAGGCATGTACACAGAGAACACCATAATCGATCTATCTTGAAGTTGCACTTTAATTGCGGCTAAACGCACACTATCACACACTATCGGTGACACACTAGGAAACGTAGTCTTCTTCCAAAGCAAAACCACGCCCCCGTGCGGCCTGCCCCGAAGTACGCCGGATGCCGTATCGACGGCGGACTTACCCGTGAAGGCAAATCCGTCGTGTATGGTTCCCAAGTAGGAGATATCCTCTGGCAGCAGCCAAGTCTCTTGGAGAGCGATGATATCAGCTGATTGACAAAGTCGTCTTACACGATCAACAGATCTAACGATATTCTTACAATTAAAAGTTATAATTTTATTTGTTGCATTCATTATATTATAATAATAATAATCTGTTTATTGTCATTCAGATAATGCAGGGCTTGCGCTCTTCTTCCTAAAGCTGACGAAGCGTCTATAGGCCACGCTTTTCATGAAGCTTTCCAATTTTTGTTTTGGCACAGTAACCTTATAACTATCATATTCTTTTTGCACTTTCATATTTACTTTTTCTATCAGGACTCAGCATTAGTTTTATTTTTAATAAAACTAGATATGTCGCTAAGTGATACCTCTTTTGATACATTATAAATAAAAATTGGGATTTTTATTTCTGCTGATTTATCGTTAGCATTTATTGAGGCCGTCCCTCTTTTAGGTATAAATTGATTTCTCAACCTTCGTTTTTGTACAGTAATCCAGTCGTCATTTGGCACCAGAGACCTCCAGGTGCCCTCGCGTGCAACATCAGCTGTTGTTTTGATGCGCCTAGACGACTCAGTTTTATCTTTAGGTAGTTGCTTAGTCGCTCGCGAGTCAGCCACCGCCGCCACAGCGACGGCGGACGGCGATGCGACGGCCTTCCCCACACGCGCGCACCCTCCCGAGCCACACGCCGGCGCCGGCGGCGTGACGTCCGCGCCAGCAGATGACACCTCGCCGAGCTGCCCCGCGCGCGCGCCACCGCCCGCGCCGCCCACAGTGACGTCAGCGACGGGCACTGATGACGCGACTCGGCTTCCTCGCTGCAGCGGCCGGTAGCCGTCGAGCGCGGGACCGGTTTTCTTTTGTCCACTCACAATAGTCGGATTGTGCGCCACACTACTACCCTCCAATTCTGGTGATATTTTGAGGCTATCTCCAACATTTTTGGGTATAGTATTATCTTTAGAAAACACTTCTGTTGGTGGTAATCCCATTGGGCCGCTGTCGTGGTTAAAGCTGCTAAGTCGACAAGCGCCGCGTCTTGAGTTAACATTTATACGTTCACAATTGTTAACTATCGAGGCACCTTTTAAGGCTTCCAGATCACTTTTCAATGTTTTTAATTTAATTGAGGTTACGTACTGCTCTTTGATCTGACTGATTTCATACTGCATTTTAACGATGTCTTTTAAAATACGAGTTACATCAACGTGATCAAATAAAACCGGTGGCAGTTTTTGTAGATCCTTCGCGACGAAGACAGGGAAATCCTCAGGGTTCGTTTCCTTGACGAGACAAATAATGTCATCAATATCTCGTAGGGTCTTCCCCTGCCTTTTTCTAATTTTCTTCCGCTTTGTCGTTGATAGTGAGTCAAATAACAAGTTTTCAGCACCCACTATATCCGTTTCGGAAAAAGCACTAACACAAATGCGAGCGATGCTCTCCTCGTCCATCACGTCAACCTTATTACAGATAAAGGCAAGCACTTAATTTATAACTACGTTACAATTGTGACATTTAACTACATTAGAAGTCATTTTGACCGTTACGTATATCAACGCAGCCGTCCGCGATAACAGCACAACCGTCCGCGAGACGACCGTGACCGTGACTGATAATTTATTATAGACAACGTAACTCAATTTACGGATTCTAGAAGTCAAAGTCAAAATGTGAGTCCTATAAGTCAAGTGTTGATCTATGATGACGCCTAAATATTTGATAGAGTCTGTATATTCGATGGAAGGGCACGCACACAATGAGTGATCATGACAGTTATGTGCTCTGACAGTTGGAGGCACAGTGGGTCTCGAAGATGCAGAAACCGAAAACAGGACACACTTAGTTTTAGAAACATTGAGGGTTAGCAAGTGAGAGCTCAACCACAAATTGACAATATTAAAACCCTCCTGCGCAACCCTCTCCAAAGCTGCCCAAGAGTGAGCCGTAAAAGACAAAACAGTGTCGTCTGCATATGATACGATTTTGCAGTTGGGTACTTGGAGATCACACAAGCCGTTTATATAGATAAGAAATAGAGTCGGACCCAAGACACTTCCCTGAGGCACCCCAAATTCCATCGTCAACTCGTCACTCACTAAGTAAATATATATACCACATAATATAGGTTATGTACATAGAACTTATGTGTTAATGAACCCAGGTATTTTTTTGTAGAAATCTAGTTTCACTAAAATTTAATTTTTCCAAAACTCCCACAAGATAACTTGATTTTAACAAGGGATTTATTCCTTGTAGTAAGCTTTCGTTTGGTATAATATCTGGTGCTACTGCTTGCTACTATAGAATATTGCCCCTTGAAAAGAAAACTATTTTATTAAATAAATCCAGAACCCGTATAGTTTCATACTTCAAAAACATGTGAAAAAAGCTCAAAGTTTTGTTCTATCGACGAATAACTTTACAATAAAAATTATAGTTCACGAAAAGAATTGTTTTTCATTTTATCCGCGAAATATATTCAGGATTTTTATGCTTATTAACTAAAAACTAGTCAATTCTGTCAAACGGGAGTTGTCGCTATGCATCAAGACTCGCAAGAGACCCTTTCCTGATCTACTAAAAATCTTCAAAAATACCTATTCCTTGGCACACTATGCATCGGCATACTCGGACAGTGAGGTCGAGCTGCTTAATGAAATTATCGCCACGGCGCGATACATAACACCATCAAGACCCCTTACTCCGTTGTCATGGGAATCTTCAATGCCAAAGTGGGAGTGCTCGAATGCGTACGGCAAATGCTAGGCAATCCAGGACAAAGAGGGGCTGTACTGCACGAACTCGTTTTTTAGGAAGGAACCCCATAGGAAGTGGACCTGGCAGAGCCGTGGGACGAAGAATAAGATCGAATTTATCTAAGGAGACAAAAAGTACGTATTCAGGGATATATCAGTGGTCAACAGTTTGAAAACCGGCAGCTACCACCGACTAATGAGAGGCACCCTGAGTATTAACCTTAAAAGCTGACCGAAGCCGTTTGGGGTGATCTGTTCTTCGCCAAACGATGTTCCAATGCGTGCACGGCTCTGAAGCATTGCAGTTAGAACTAGGCAAATGGTAAATGTTGACGAGAACCTCGATGATGTAGTGAGAGTTGTTCTTGAAGTGGGTGGAAGACACTTCAAGGCACGTCGAGACAGCCGAAAATCTAAGCTCTCGAATGAAACCCTGAAATTGAAGCGGACTCGACGGACAATACCTGAGGGAGCTTCGTCAGACATCCGATAATCGGTTAGACGTGACCCCCGAAGCTTCAATGCACAAATTATCTAAGAAGTCATTGAACTAAGTTGGGGGTCCAAAATATTTAGCAAGATAATGGGTAGATTTAGTGTGACAAAACCACAGAGACCAAGACCGTCACCTCGGTTCCAGGGATACTTACCAAGGTTAAGAGCTTTTACGGCCGTTTATACGCCTCGTATGCCACGTGGCCTCTACCCGATACGAAGGGCCCAAGAGCTGCATTAGAACGCTATGTCACGGAAGATCTCCCACTCGTGGACGTAGACGAGATTGGGAGTGCTCTCAGACAACTAGATAGTGTGTTAGTGAAGTAGCTTTTTTTGTACTTCAGATGTAGTTCGATAGATAGCTATATATTATTATTATAGATAGATTCTTCAGATAGCGCCTCAGTGGCCAAAATTTGTTAGTGGAGTGCCAAAAGTGTCAAATTAGAGCCACTGAAGTGCCACAGTATCGATACTGAAGTAATATTGTGGCTAAAATGAATTGGTAGAGTAAGGGCCCAGTTGTGGTACAATGTAGCAAATATTTCAAGATTAAAATTTCTAACCTATCGAACATTTTCAAACATAAACAATAACAAACTTGCTAGTTTCACCGATTGCTACTTGATCGCTAGTGGCGCTAGTTTCTACGTGTCATTGAATGAACGAATGTCGGTTATGTTGGTAATAGCAGCAAGAACGCGACCAGCGAGCGAACACCTTACATAATACCAATTTGTATGAACGATCAGCAATCGATCGCGCCATCACTTTGCGACCACTGCTGATTGCAAATTTTTCATAATAACGCTACGGGTTCGATTCCCGAACTGGATACAGTTTATTTTTCAAATAAAGTATGAATGCAGTTTTTCTTTTTATTAAAATCCGTGACTAGGTTCCTAAGAACAAATCTTCGTATGTTTTATAGTTTCAGACTTTCCCATACTGACTGTTTTGAATGCGCTATCCTGCATATTCACGTCCTTTAGTACTAACGTGATTACTAGGTCACTTTTTAGCATGAATATTAAGGTTGTGATTTCATTATATAATAATAATATTGTAGAACACTATTACGACAATTGAACGAGGTTCTTAGTAAGTTCGATATACTTGTGTTACAGTTACTAGTCAAGTTATATTTAATAAATGTAATATGTGTGGCGTAAGGAATGGTCAACCTGGCACCCATCTCAATCCGAGCTAAAACCCTTTTTTAATTTTTTTCTATTATATATACTCAACGACTTAAACGGAAAGCAGAAGAAAAGCGTACATTTCTTACCTCCACCAGAAATGAAATCGGGACCTCCCGTTTAACGTTCAGGTGATTAGCCGTTTGCGCCATGGAAGGCGTTCTAGCCTTTAGTCAACTGTTACGACATGCCGGAGAGACCAGTAGCTCGTTAGCATTCTCTTTACGTCCCAGATCACGCGGGACAATTACTTATTATTAATTTATTTTGTACACAAATAATTGTATAAATTACTCACCATTTTTCTTCAGTGCCGTTTGTTTTTATATCTGGAATACTTGGACTTTTCTTATTAAGATAAGTAGTAGTTAACTTCAACAGTGCCTAGAATATTTTAATTAATAACTCACTTATAATTACAAATTTATAATGTCATCTCTAACGATTTATAGGAGGCAATTTCATCAACGCGGTCTTGTAAAAATTTGATTAGTTTTTCTAGCACGGAATAAAATTCTCAAAAATATCACCAAAACATTGTAATATGAAATAAGCATGCATATCCATCAACCCAACGCAGTCAAGTCAAAGGCAAACGCCCATCCCCTTAACTGCAGAGTTGCTCATTATCAACTGATTAACCAGGCATTCTACACATATCTCGACGGATGTAATCAATTTCACCATTTAGAAGCACTGACTTCTGTGTGATGTGTATTATACAGGTGTCCCTAAACTCACCATGTTTTCCATGCTTCCGAGTCTAGGAAAACTGATTTTTTGCACCGGAAAATTCGTGACATGTTTTTAAATGCTGGGACGTAACAAGAATACCAATTTGCTGCCGTTCTTCCCGGTATGTCGTTCAAAAAAACATGAAAACGTGGGGTTTTTATGCTAAAAAACGGCCTAGAAAACTATCGGATAATCAGAACATATTCAGGGAATGCGCAAACTACTATCATTGAGTTCATCTAACATTGATGCTTTTATCAATTTAGTTGAAAATGGATGTATATGCGGCGGCCAATTGTATGACGCGAAAGGGTATGTTTGTGCCATTATGGATGGGCCAATACAAAACTGTTGCGACCCAGGAGCATCTTTGGTTCAACTTATAGATAATATCTGTAAAAACAGAAGTGTTTGAAATAAAACTGTAATTCTCTATAATAATTTTATGTGATAGACGCGGAAACATTAATGAATTAAAACTAGTTAGATAATTTAATTTAAAACTTTAATGTCGGGACTTAAAAATAAATTAATTCTATGCACTTTACCTTACTCCTCATTGTTGCTAGCCGAATAAAATAGGGCTAGGCATGGGCTGAATTGTCGCTTGCATACTATGTGTTCGCATGGTAGTAATTTAGGCTATGTTGACATTAATTGCATAATCAATAATCAAATGAAATTCAAATATAATTTATACTTTTTTTTATAAATGTAAAAGACAGGTTAAAGTAAATGGCGTCATGACTTACCACCTGTCAACACGTGGGTTCGAGGTGTCCATTGAATTACTACCTTCGCAATTGCGGAGATAGAAACCTGAACCTCTGACTACCTCGCAAGGGTTAATAGTCGTGAATGCGTTTGTTTGTTTGTCTTTTTTTTGACAGGTAACAGAATTCCAGCACGTAACATTTTGTGGCAGAAGTGGGATCCAGAAGTGCCTATCATACTGAGGGTGGAAAACGCGGAGAAGAAAGGCGTAAGGACCAGATCGCAGCAACACTGACAGGATGACGAGGTAAGGTCACCTGCGATTTTCCTGGAGCCAACTGAAGGTGACCCTACAGGCACCGAGTCAGCCGCCTCTACGTCTACCAAAATCTAGTAGCAGCTTCAAGGACCTACTGTAAGGGCTGCAGTCTAGGTATGGTTAGGGACATTTGGAGCATGTTGTCCGGGCTCAATTGAAGGACAGGGTCTAGGAAACTTCCGAAGGGCTCCAGCAACGGTCCATCGAGGTGGAGATGCTCTTCCGCAAAGCATACCCGACGGCAGATGCGCACACGGTGAAGATGAAGGTGGTCCACGTGACATGGAGGTGAGAGCGGCGGTAAAACTATGTCACCATACTTCGCTTAAGGAAGCCTTGGCGCAGGCTCTTGAGATAGAGATGCACAGAAGATCAGAACGGTTAAGAAGGTGAAAGAAGAAAAACCGGATCAATAGATCTCTGGTCCGATATGCTACTAATGCGAAAAGAGGATATTACAAGTTGAGCTGCCCGAGAAGACGGGCACGTGCAAATGTGTCTGGCCAGTTAGCTGCATTGCTCAAACGTCTAGAAAAGTTAGAAAAGAAAGCAAAGTCACACTCTGCCTCGCCGTAGGGAAACGAGTAAGAGCCAGAACTACGGGGTAAGTAATGGCGTAAAGCCCCAAACTTTACTGTCTCACAATCTTGTCATGGGAACACATTGGTTGTCCTTGGATAGGTAAATGGCAAGCAGTGCAAGGTAATGTTGGACACAGGTCTCTCCAGGACGGTTTTTAAGCAACGGTGAAAAAAGGACGTTGCCAATTAGCGCTCAGCCGCTGATCAGGCAATACTCGTCCTAAATGAAATGTCAGTAACAATCCAAGTAACAGATTTACTATTTACACATAGTGTTATTGTCGCTGATATCATTGACGAATGTATCCTGGGCCTTGATTTCATGAAGAAATACAACTGCTATAGCGACCTTAAGACGGGCGAGTTTAAGTGTGAACAGGTAGAAATCTTCATCCAAGGCTGCCGGACTGGTAATATGACATGCTCAAGGACTATGCCTGGCCGTTCACAGACTCTGGTACCTGTTAAGTTACCCAGCCCAGTAAGCGATACAAGATGTGTGCTTGTTGAAGATCTCACCACATCTGAAGAAGATGCTTGACCTGCAGACCGGAGGCACTGGTAAGGCTTGTGAATCTGGAGGAAGAGCCCATTCGACTTAAAGCCGGTGAAGTGATTGGACAGCGTCAAGAAGTCGTTTCAATGAGGTCATGCGAGTCTAAACAAAACCCCAAGATACCTTGCGCTTCCAGCTCAGAGATACTAGCGTCTCACATATATGACTGCAATAACCTCACACCAACGCAAGAACGCTTCAAAGCCAGAAGGCTGTTAACGAGGTTCACGCATATTTTCTCAAGATCAGATAGGAAGTCGGAAGAACGTCGCTGGTTCAATACCGCATCGACAATGGCAATGAGAAACCCATTCGTTAGAAAGCGAGAAGATTGCCGATTGCGAAGGAGAAAGAGCTACATGCTCTGCTTGAAGACATGAAGAAGCATAAGCTCATATCACCGACATCAAGCCCGTGGTGCTCGCCTGTAGTGCTGGTCCACAAGAAGGACGGGAGCACACGGTTTTGCGTAGACTACCGACGCCTTAACGACATCACGAAGAAGGATAGTTACCCATTGCCAAGGATTAATAATAATAATATTGTAGGACGTTATTACACCAATTGAACTAGTCCCTTGGTAAGTACATTTAAGACTTGTGGTAAGGGTACAAGTCAACGTATATTTAAGAAATAAATACTTATTATATATAGATAAATACATATATAGTATATATAATCAAGGACCAGACTGGAAAGCAGAAGAAAAGCGTAGTTCTTAACTCTGCCTCCACCGGGAATCGAACCCGGGACCTCACGATCAGCGTTCAGGCGTCTAACCGATCGCACCACGGAGGTCGTAAAAGGAGGACACCTTGAGTGGAATGAAGTGGTTTTCAACCTTGGACCTGAAGTCTGGATACTGGCATGTTGAGATTCACCCTGAGCCAACCTAAAGCTCAACAGAACAGAGGTCATCTATCGGCCACGTGATATCATGTGAGGGTTTTCGGACCGATCCTGAGAAGCACTGAAGCCGTATGGAAATGGCGTACACCCCAGAATATAACGGAGGTACGAACGTTCCTCGGCCTATGCTCGTACAACAAACGGTTTGGAAAAGGAAAAAACTTTTAGCATTACAATAGACACATAAAATAGCAACACATTGAAACAAATAGAAATATCTTAAAATTAACACATAAAATAAGAGTGACAAATTACAATCAAGTTCAAATCATCAATTATTTGTAAGGTTTCTTTTTAATTTAAGGTTATCGTAAATAGACATTTCAGTAATGCCTTCAGAACTAGATGTTAATTCTATAGAGTTAGAAATTTTATTAGATCTAGTACCGCGTCGCTTATTATAACACTGATTAAATATTTGTACACAACAACCACTGTGATTATGATTACCGTTAAGGTTCCTGTAGCAGTTATATAACTTATACATGACAAACAAAAATATTAATGAAATTAAAACATAAGTGCAGCTAGAATAATAGGTTGCATATCTAAGAAAATGAGATTCAGATTGTAGTTGATTCAATTCGTTTTCTAAATTATCAAGTTTATGCGAGGCATATTGTAAGGATTATAAATTTATTTTACTCAGATTTATAGGAGACAAATGTGGCAAAGTTTCGTTAAATTTCTCCTTTTTACAACAGTCGTCCAAAGTTATATCAAAATGAATATCTAAAGGCGATCTATTGAGAGTTGAGCTATAAGTTGTGCTTGGAACTAGTTGAATAGACTTATAGAAAGCAATACAATTTATTTATTTATTTATTCAGATATCCAACAGCATATTTACATTAATTCTTAATACAATATACATGAATGTTCTTAACTAAGCCAATAACAGGATATCATTGCAAAAACTATGTAACCAAGTAGAACCTAAGCAAAAGTGTGCAGTGTATTGTGTAATAAAAATATCGAGCCTGATCAAGATATAAATACGACAATAAAACAAATAAACTGTGTAAATAATAAATATACACAAAAATAAGAATGTAAATATAATAAAAATATATGAATATACACATACATATTATGATATATAAGTAAAATACATATAAAACTAATATATATTAATTTGCATGTGATAGGTAGAAAACTGAGTATTATACCTAGAAATAGATCGTGTAAACACGTTATGCTATAAACTCTACAGTTAATAATTATAAAGATATCAAGTACTTATATATTTATGTTAACTTTAATAACTTATTTATTTTAATTTATTTTTATATTTTTTATTATTAATAAGAAACGCTTAAGTACTTAACTCATTACTATTCGCGAAGTCTTTTTAGTATTTCTGTTTTAAATTTATTTTTAGAGTTAGCAAAGATGTCAATGTCACTGAAATTTTTGTTATATTGTTTTGTGACCCTTGCTATGAATTCATTACCTCCATAATTAGTTCTAGTAGAAGGAACACAGAATACATTGTGTAACAAATGCCGGGGTCGACGTTGTGGTACAAAGAGGGAAACTAGAGATGTAAGAGCTGGGCAATTAAAATTGGAGTTAACGATGTCATAGAGAAAAGCCATATCCAGCATTGTCCTTCTAGATTTCAATGTGTTGATGCGATGGTGACGACATGCTTCCACGTATGATGGGAAAGATATTTTAGACCTATAATTTAAATGCCTAATAAATTTTCTCTGAATTCGTTCAATTTTATCATTGTATGTAACGTAATGCGGATTCCAAATTATACTACCAAATTCTAGAATACTAAGAACAAACGCATAATATACTATTTTTACACAACTTATATCATCAAACTGTTTACATACCCGCATTACGAAACCTAGATTCTTGTAGGCTTTATCTGTGATGATGTCCACATGTTCATTGAGAGACATTCCTTCATCTAGGTATACATCTAAGTCACGCACTTCACTTACACGATTAAGCGGTATGTTATTTATTGAGTACCTATAGTTTATTCTGTTAATTTTTCGAGTAAACGTAATTTGTACGCACTTATCCACATTTACGTTAATTTTATTTGATGCATAGTAATTAGCTAATCTATCCAGATCAGACTGAATCTTTTTACAGTCATCAATGCTAGAGACTTTTAAGAAATTTTTTTTATCGTCCGCATAAAGCAAATGTCTCGCAAATAAAAAACATGAATCGATATCGTACAGATAAGCATTATAAAAAAGAGGTCCTAAATGTGAGCCTTGAGGCACACCGGATGGAACTTCAACAAAATTAGATTTAAAACCCCCTAGTACAACAGCCTGCCTTCTGTTTGTGATGTAGGATTTAACCCAACGAAAAAGATCTCCCTGAATACCGAGTGTATGTAATTTTATGAGAAGAATGTCGTGATCCACACGGTCGAAAGCTTTTTCAAAGTCCGTGTAGATCACGTCAACCTGAGCTCGCTCATCCATACTTCGCAGTACATAGTTAGAGAAAACGCTTAAATTAGTGTTAACAGATTTCTGACGCATAAACCCATGCTGCCATTCACTGATGTTGGATGATATTGTATTGTATATCTTATCGTAAACTATTTTCTCAAATAACTTTGCAACAGTATTGAGTATAGAAATAGGTCTATAATTTTGGATTAAAATCTTGGAGCCCTTTTTATGAATGGGTACAATGAGTGCCGTTTTCCAATCATCAGGGAATGTGCCCGTATTAATAGATTTTATAAAAATAAACGAGAGAGGTTCAGAAATGCTCTCGACACACTCTTTAAAAAATCTTGGAGGAATTCCGTCACTACCTGCTCCTTTGTTTGTGTCGAGTTTTCGTATGTATTTTTCTACGATGTCTTTAGATATAATCGCCGTATGGACGTAACCAGTATCGCTAATGGACGGAATACTATTCATATTATATGTCGCGGAACTACGAGCCACAGGTGAAATAAATACACTTTCAAAAAATCTACTAAAAGCCTGACATATATCTTTACCATTAGTGAATGTTTCTATACCGTTAGACAATGCCTGTGGGTAACCAGATGATTACGACTGCCACGCATAGTCTGAACAAAAGACCAAAGTAATTTCGGATTGCGTTTAATATTTTCCTGTGAGACTTTGATATAATTATTTTGGCATCGTTCTTGTAGGGGCTTTTGACGTACTCTCAGTAGGGAAAACTCGTCATAATCTCTGGGATTATTCGATTTTTTCCATTTTGTGTGTATCGCGGCTTTATTTTTAATTAGTTTAATTAATGGTAAGGAGTACCATACAGGGTACTGTTCACTACTGTTGGAACGAGTCATAGGTACATGTAATTTAATTAATTTGGCAATTTCCACGTAAAACTTTTCAACCGAATTGTTCACTGTGCCCTCAGATAATATAGAGTTCCACTGGATATTTAAAATTGTGCTGTTTATTTTCTCATAGTCAGCCTTATGAAACTTTGGTGTTGGAGAATGGGTTTTCCGCAAAGGTGGTACAAATAAATCCCTGGCCTCTATATCCAGAGTGGAGTGGGAGGAGTCCTCCGCTACTAGTGACTGGTTAGAAATATTAACTGATTTGAAAACACCAAGTCCAAGACATTACCATGAATATTAGGGTAGTAATTATACTGATTGAGACCCAAAGTATTGAAGTCAGCTAATAAATTTTCAGCGGCTACTTGTGTCTCAGTGTGGCCTTCGTGTTGTACCATGGAGTGTGATTGGTACCATTTGATGCATGGTAGGTTAAAATCACCGGCGACTAGGACATAATCTAGAGGAAATAAATTAGTAATATTAGTGACTGACTCAATCAAGTTATTAATGTGTGTGGCTTGATCCGTTTTACCACCCACAATATACGCGATGCAGACATGTAAGTCGTGTGTTAACCCTATAAGAGCATGTTTTGGTATAGTGATCCACAGGTATTCGGAAAATGAATGAGCCCATTCAGTACGCAACATGGCTGATAGTGATTTCCTAATACACATCATTACCCCTCCGCCCTTGGTGGTAGTAATTCGATCATTACGGAACACGTCGTATCTATTATCACAGATTTCGGTGTCTAAAATGCCAGAATGTAACCATGTTTCGGTAATTAAAATTATGTCCGTATCAGACGCTAATAAATTATTGTAGAATTGCAAAGTTTTCGTCCTTATTCCACGAACATTTTGGTAGAAAATTTTAATTTTGTGATTCGCCATTTAAAATTCTGAAGATTAAACTATACATCCTGAACAATTTTTTTACTGTGTAGACCAGTTTTGTACTTTGTGACATAGTTATGTTTTTAACTGTATTCAGGTAATAGAAAATTATTTTTGACACTTTTATCGATTCAATAATGCTCATGTTAAGAGTTAACGTTGGGCTTTCAAAGGCACTTGACAATAGTTTCAGAAGTAAAAGAAATATGGTAGTTGTGGTAAAGCATTGCAGTACATAAATTTTCAGCGACAAATGAGTATAATTAAATGTACAATAATAATATAGGCATATAATTTGAATTATCTTGAGATTACGTAAATAATGTTTTTTAACTATAGTTTTGTAGAGTAATAAATTTATAGATAGTGTATAGATAGATACTATATGGAATAATGTAGTTTTTATAGTTGTAGAGTGTATTACGATACATATCAAAATTAACACAAATAGAGAAAAATAACAGAAACAGAAGCAGATGTACTTTAACGGATTTGCATTATTTACTAATTTTACCAAGAAAGTCCACGCTTTTCACTCGAATGGCGTCCGTATCGATATCTTTTCGTAAGTAAACTTGGCCGTATTTGACCCACACGAACTTGTAATCATTTTCTTTAGCATAGATTCTTGCGGCACGATGAATTTCCTTACTTTCCAGAGAGAGATGTTCGGAAAGATATATCCTGCGTATGTCACCTTGTATACCAACATGTTTAGAACTCAATTTATCGTTTTGATGAGCTTTGTTGTTGTAGCGGCTCGTTGCTGATAATACATTGTCACGAAGCCGGGGCGTTGCGAGAGTTACAATAATATTGCGAGGTCTGTTTGATGACGGATTCAATTTAGCAACTCGGCGGCAGGATTTTATCTCGTAATCCAGGATGGGAGTGTTAATAACTTCACATATCTTTTTGAATATTTTTATTAAGTCTTCATTTTCTCCTTCGGGAACTGCTTGTATTTCGATATTACATCCCCGGGACATTTTCTCCAAGGTAGAGAGGCGATTTGATAAATTTGTGTAGTCACTCTGAAGTTTGGTACGTTCTTGCTCTAGATTCTTTATGAAATCATCCTTTTCCTTCATTTTCTTTTGAAGATCCTTAACTTGGTCCATTATAAAATCGGTCGTAGTAGTGAAATCTTTCTTAACTTTTATCATTGCTTCGTCAATCTCCTTAGTAATCATAGATTTTATGTCATCCTTTAATGCTGCTCGGAGGTTTAACATGGCCGACGATGTAGGTGATAGTTTTTGATCAAACAAGCTGCCGATGTCTTCTATGGATAGCATTCCTTGTGCAAGACTAACTGCTGAGGGGGACTCTTGCAGAGATATTTTTGTTGCCGATGTAGAGGCCGCCGCTGGACGAATTGGTGTATTATCGTTTCTATTTTTACGCGACGAGGTATTTACATTCATGCATAAAGGACATTTCAGATTAGCAAGTTGTTCAGGTTTTATGTCGGATAAAAGTTCTGCATCTATGCCGAGACAATCAAAACAGTAATGTGAGCTACAGGCATTGCATTTTATTTGTTTATTCTTATCAAGCGTTGATTTGCAGCCAATACAGTTCATGTTTTTTTTTATTTTTTTTATTTTTTCAAAAAAAAATATAAAAATTTCAAATGGATTCAAATTTTAAAAGCAAACTTCAGGGCAGCTATTAGACAGTAATTAGTATATGTGTATGGATCTTTATACAGGTGCTGACCTCTAGCGAAGGTACAGTGAAGCTGGTTGTCTCCTAGTATCGTGCGTGGTGCATGCGCGCTTGCTTGGCCGACGAGCTTTAGTATTATACAACCCGAATAAGTTTCAGGGTAAATCGCCAGATGGCGCGCAGAGCAGAATGTAGTATGTATCGATATTTCGCACGGTGGCAATCACTCTCCGTGGTCGAGCGGTTATTAAGGTGGTATTAGACACTTACGGTCGCTGGTTCGAACATGTCCGCTGTCGAGATCTTCGAGGATTGATGTTTTCACGGCGCGCTGTCGGTCACTGAGGTGGGGTGTAGAGTGTGAGGTCCGATGAAATCAGCAATGGCCGCCGCTCTTTATGAGCAAGTTCCCAGGGTAGAGCAGGAGGTACCGACAAACGAAGCGGTCGGCGAGTGAAAGGTCCGAACTTATTTCAATATGGCCGCCGGTGTTAATGAAGATTTGCCTAGGAGTAAGCAGGAGGGGCCGACAAATTACACTGTAGCGCAAAGGCTAATTAGAGAGACTCAAATAAATAAATTTATAAAAAATCGAGAGACACTGCACACACGTCTGTTTGGTTCGAAATCTACACTGAAAATTGTCAATCAATCGTCAGTTAGCTTTACAACACCTGTGCCTGAAATAGTATAGTCAACAATGTTATCATGACATTTTACAGTTAATTTGTTAGATTGAGACTGTACATATAACCATTTATTATTTAGTAAATTTTGCCAAATATCGATTTCGCCATAAAGTAGTTTAGAGTTGCAGTAGGGTGGCAAAGACATCCCCTGGGATCTTGAGGCGGAGGCGCAAGCGTCCATTTACCACTGGCGCGCGGCTCTCCGCCAAAGGAACGAAGACCCTCCTCCCAGGGAGGTGAGAGTGCGGAAACTCCAAGCCTGGCAGTCCGTGCTGGACAAGTGGCGACAGCGGCTGGCGGAACCAAGTGCCGGCCGCTGGACTGTTGAGGCGGTCCGTCCGGTCCTACGGGAGTGGACGGACAGATCGGCGTCGTTGACCTACCGCATGGTGCAGGTGCTAACCGGCCATGGGTGTTTCGGCCATTACCTGCACCGGATCGCCGGTAGGGAGCCAACGACTGAGTGCCATCATTGCGGCTGTGACGACGACACGGCGCAGCATACCCTAGTGGAGTGCCCAGCCTGGGCTGAAGAGCGCCGTTGTCTCGTCGCAGCGGTGGGGTGTGCCCTGTCCTTGCCGGCCTTGGTCAGTTCCATGGTCGGTGACGAAGGGGCTTGGCAAGTGGTCCTGGACTTCTGCGAAGTGGTGATTTCGCAGAAGGAGGCGGCGGAGAGAGAGCGGAAGTTGGACCCTTCCTCTCACCGAATCCGCCGCCGGAGAGCCGGGGCCAGGAGGAGGGCTTTGCACGGCCTCCTCCCCCCACTTGAGGCCGGTGGGGCACCATACTGGGGTATGTGTGTCCCCGTTCTAGTTACGGCCTCGGGATGATGTGCGCGTGACCTGCGCGCCTCCCATTAGGGTTCGGGCGGGAGAATCTCCCCTTCCGCCCTAAGCGTTAGCTCGGGACAGGGTCCGGCGCCCCCTGCCGGACGCCGCCTCGGTCGGGGTCGCGTGATGTTATGCTCACGCGTTCCCGCGGCCCTGGCCAATGAGGCACCCGAAGGTCACAGTCAGGTTTTAGTCGGTTCGAGTCCGACATAACCTTCCGGCACCCCAGAGCCGGCGGGTATCCGTGAGGATTTCCTGACGTAAAAAAAAAAGGGTGGCAAAGACATAGAAACTTCGGTCAGTAAAGTAGATTCGCAATTTGGATTACAAAAATACAGAAATCTGTTCACAAATTGAATAATCTTGATTAATTCTCTTACAATCACTTAAGTCACTAAACATAAAATAATAATTTCTATCTTCGCTTAAGGCGATATACTTATCACTAGGTAATATGAGCGCGAAAGTCTTCACGACTGAGTCCGCGTGCGGAGTTGGCAGTGGTATACATTTATACACGGTAAAAGATTGCAATGTTACTAGTGGAATATGAAGTACAAAAATTATCTTGTTATTATAGTAATATGAGCTTAACTTAGATATATCGATAATAGAATGAATGTTATTAATATTTAGTTCGACTGGAAAGTCTAATCTTTTGTTTATTTCGCTGCTGTACTCGGCCAACTCTTTAACCAGAGCAATTGGGCTAATGACGCTGGGGTGTAAGATATTTATCTTCGAAAATAAGATTGCATTGAGTGTTGTATCTAAGACGTTAGATATTGATAGTAGAGAACCTTCGACAATGTTAAGTAAGCTATTCAATCGCGATACGTAATAAAGTATGTTATCTGTTTTAGTAACTTGAGATAAGATCTCATTCATGTTATCGATTTGACGATTCAAATTTTGTTCATTCTGATTTAATTTATATACTGTAGAGTTAAAATTGTTTATTGTTGATTTTATGACATGAATGTTATCTTTCATTAAATGGAATAATTCGTTTTCACTCTTTTTACAAGATTCTATTGCGGCATCATATTTTCGGGCATCGTCGGCGTCCAACGTGCCGAAGAAGAACTTGAGGACCTCGCCTCCAAATTCTAAAGAGCGTTTCACCTTATTAGGTTTCTTCGAAACAATTAAATGAGATAGCGATTGGAGTTTGACGAAATTAGAGTGTAATAGTATTTCGATGGGATTAGATATATGTGTACAGTGAATTAAGTCGGGAGATCGAATGTGATCGCAGATATCTTGTGTTTTGTGCAGTAAAATTTCTAAATTGTTTAAATAGGGTTCAAGAGATACGAGATCAATGTGCGTGACTACATTCAAATAATCGTTGTAGAAATGAATAGATGATGTAGGCTCGAAGTATATTCCTGGACTATGAACTATAGGAGTGATTTTTGATTCGGCGTAGCATCCGGAGAGTAGTGTTCTGTAATACGATACCTAGAATTAGTTATGTTATGATCTGGAAGGTTTTATTTTGTTAGTGTGATACTTAACGTGTTTACGACCGACTTGTAGAGTGACGTTGTTTTTGTTACGCACCTTTACTATTTTAAATGAGCCTTTCCACACTGGGGAGAGGGCCTTGCGTAGCCTGTGATGCTGTTTCAGATAGACAAGATCACCGGTTTTATAATTAGGCTCGCGAGAGCTGGAGTCGTAATAAGTTTTCGATCTTTCTTTACTGGCTATTATGTTTTGTAGAGCCTTTTCTCTACTAAAGCGCATTCTGTACTGGAGAGCGCGGATGTACTCGTGGTAAGTGTTATGGTCTGGCGAGTCATACATAGTATTAGGAATAGTGGGTTATAACCGTATAGAAGTTCGAATGGGGTGAATTCAGTGGTGCAGTGAGGGGTAGTGTTATAAGATAGAATTGCAGTGGCGAGATAGCAATGCCAATCATCTTGGTTGTCATTGACGAATGATTTCAAGTATTCTTTTAGCGTGGCGTGGCTGCGTTCAAGCGCGCCATTAGTTTGGGGATGATACGGGCTGGAGAATAAGTTCTTGACCTTAAGAATTTGAGTCAGTTGCTTAAACAACTCTGATGTGAAACAGGTACCTTATTAGGTTACCTATTAGGTAGAATCATTTTCGGGAATCCAAAAAGGGAGATAAAATGGATGAGATTTCGAGCAACCTCGTCAGTTGTAGAAGTAATCATTGGATATGCGCATGAGAACTTTGTGAGGTTATCTTGAAGTGTGAGAATGAATTTGAATTTCTGAAGCCCTGCTTCAGGAAGAGTCCCAACTATGTCTAAAGCCAATCTTTCGAAAGGTTTAGTGTTCGAGGATGTGATAATCATAGGTGCTTTGTAGCAAGCACGTAGTGGTTTATTTATCTGACAGAGTTTGCAACTTCGGACAAAACTTTCAATGTCTGATCTGATGTTTTTCCAGTAATATGACTCTTTGATGCGGTTGAGCATCCTTTTTATACCGGGGTGTCCGGCTATAGTAGTTCCATGGTTAGCCTTAAGGATATCTGGGACTTCAGCGGGAGTAGGATATATAATTTTGTTCTTGTATATATGTATTTTAATGTTAGTGTTACTAAATATATAAGAAACCATGTTATAAACTTTAGTGTAAATAATCTTTGTGAAAGGTTCGGAAAAATCGGATATAGCAATTTCTTTGATTTCTGGGTTTTGAGATAAAATAAGATCTCTTAATTTTAGAAGTAAGTTGTAAATAGTTCTATAGTTAGTTTCATAATAATGATGTACTTTTGTAAATAAGAAGTAAAAAGTCTTATCTTTATTTGTGATAAATTTAATGAAATCGCTTGCTCGTTCCGAGGATAGCAATTCCGATGATTGTGCGTCATCTAACTGAGATAATAACTGTGTACAGTGTGGCATCGAGTCATCGAAATCTAGAGAGGTGGGACAGACTATGAGCTTCTGCTTGGCGAGATGTAAAGCTTCGCTGTGTTCTTGAATGTGTGTGTCGAATGTTAAAATATTAGTAAATTATAGTATATTAGTAAATTAGCTGTAAGGTGATGGAGCGTGTCCTCAATAGAAAACTGCTGTCGTACCTTGAGGCGAATGACATCCTCAGTGATCACCAATACGGATTTCGTAATGGTCGATCTACTGGGGATCTGCTGCTGTACGTCACGCACTTATGGGGGGAGGCCATTGAGAAGCATGGTGAGGCCCTTGCGGTCTCCTTAGATATCTCCAAGGCCTTTGACAGGGTTTGGCATGGGGGCTCCTGAGTAAACTTCCAGCCTACGGACTTCCAGTCAGTTTTTGTCAATGGACCAGAAGTTTCCTCAGTGCCCGAAGCATCAGGGTGATGGTTGACGGTTGCACATCGGACCTTAAGACCCTAGACGCAGGAGTTCCACAAGGATCGGTCCTCTCTGCAACGTTGTTAAAACAAACAAACGCATTCACGACCATTAACCCTTGCGGGGTAGTCAGAGGTTCAGGTGTCCATCTCCGCAATTGCAAAGGTAGTAATTCTATGGACATCTCGAACCCACGTGTTAACCAGATAGTGAGTACTCAATGTGACAGGTGGTCAGCCATGTCGCCATTAACAAGCACTAACTATTACCTGTTCGACGAACAGGTAGGTTTCCTCACGATGTTTTCCCTCACCGTATAATTCAACGCATTTCGTAAATGTGTTTTTGCAACGTTGTTCTTGCTTCATATAAACAATCTGCTGAGGCCAGGGATAATAGGCTACGTGGATGACAGCACAGTTGTAGAGAGGTACCTTCCTGGTCCTAGGGCTAACGTGGATGAAATAAATCTCCAAAGGGAAGCAATGGTCTCGCGAGTGAATCAAACGCTGGAACACGTCTCCCAATGGGGAGATATGAACCTTGTGAGTTTCAACGCCAAAAAGACCCAAGGATGCCTTTTCTCTGCCAAGAAATCTGAGATGAGTATTGCTCCACTCTTTCGAGGCACGCAGTTGCCAGTCACCAGTCGTTTGAGTATGCTTGGTATCGAGCTTACAAACGACCTAAACTTTGGTGAGAATATAGAGTCAAGGGCCAAGCTTGCAGCGAGGAAACTTGGCATCCTGAACAGGGTTAAGCAATGTTTCACACCTGAGCAGCTTTTAGTTCTCTACAAAGCACAAGTGCGGTCATGTGTGGAATATTGCAGTCACCTATGGGATGGCTCTGCCAAGTACCAGCTAAATTCCCTTGACTCTATAGAGCGTAGAGCCAAGCGCATGATTGGTGACCAAAAACTTGCGTCCAGTCTGAATAGCCTAGCGCACAGGCGCAAGGTTGCCAGTCTTTGTGTGTTTTACAGGCTCTATTATGGCGAGTGTGCGAATGAGCTGCACCAGCTCGTACCTCCTTCGCCTTTTTACCACCGAACCTCCCGGAAAACGGCGAGATACCATCCCCATTTGGTAGAGCTACCGCGTGCCCGCACAAATTGCTTTAACGCGTCATTCATAATGCGGGCCGGTAGGGAATGGAATTCCCTGCCTGCCTCTGTATTCCCGGAGGTATTTAATCCACAGTTGTTCAAAACTAGGGTGCATAGGCATTTTCTGGGCAAGCTCGCTACATCTTAGACTCTGTTTGTCGCCTCCTTTGAGTTGCAAACAGGGTCAAGAGTGAGCCCATTTAAGTTAAAAAAAAAAAATTTCTGAAAGAACTTTTCATAAGTATCTTTATTTGATTTGGAATGAGTTATGGCATAGACGGGATTTCGGGATAACGCGTAGGCGATGGCGTTTATCTTGCCTGGTTTGTATACTATTGTATAGTCGTACTGCTCTAGCTTAAGACGCCATCTCAAGAGGCGCCCACCGGCGTCTTTGAACTTGCTAGCCCATTCAAGAGGACGGTGATCAGTAACAATTGTAAACTTTTACCCGTACAGATAGGGACGGAAAGTGTTGACCGCGAAAATGACGGCGAGAAACTCTTTTTCGGTGGTTGAGTAGTTGCCCTCAGCTTTGTTCAGAGTGCGAGAGGCGAAAGCGATCGGTTTATCAGAGCCTATTTCGCCCTGGGAAAGAATAGCACCTACAGCATAGTTAGATGCGTCTGTAGTAACTATGAAAGGTTTCGAAAAATCGGGGTATTTTAATAATGGAGCTGAGATAAGCTTTTGCTTGAGAAGATTGAAGGCATTGGCTTGTTCGAGAGACCAAATAAAAGCGGTGTCCTTTTTAAGGAGAGAAGTTAAGGGCTTAGTAATTTTGGAAAAGTTTTCTATGAATCGACGATAATGTCCTGTAAGGCCTAGGAAGGATTTTACGTCCTTAGGACTTTTGGGAATTGGAAATTCGGAAACAGCCTTGACCTTATCAGGGTTCGGCACAACACCTTTGTCGGTGAAGATATGTCCGAGGTAGGCGACTTCGTGCCTGAGAAATTCGCACTTATCGGGTTGTAACTTGAGATTCGCGTCTCGGAATCGAGTGAAGATGAGATTGAGGTTATGTATGTGAGAATCTAAGTCATGTGAATAACAAATGCAGTCATCTAAATAGATAAGACAATGTATGCCTTGCAGTCCCGTGAGAATTAGATTCATAAGGCGTTGAAATGTCGAGGGAGCATTCTTCAATCCGAATGGCATCCTTGTGAATTCGAAATGCCCGGATAAACCATTGGTCATCACGCTAAAACCTGTCTTAGGTATGTCCTGAGGATCGAGACAGATTTGGTGAAAGTCACTTGCCAAATCTAATGTGGTAGAGTATTTGGAGTGTCCCAATTGGTCTAAGATGTCAGTGATGAGGGGAAGAGGATATACCTCGGAGACTGTGGCGTCGTTTAAGCGACGATAATCTATGACGATTCGCTATTTTTGCGTTCCGGAAGCGTCGAGCTTTTTCGGAACCACCCACACGGGTGCGCTCCGCGCAGATGTAGAAGGACGGATTATATTTTGGTCTAACATCTTTTTAATCTGTCTTTCCACTTCGTCCTTGTGGCACTCTGGGAAGCGGTAAGACTTCACATGAACAGGGGCGGCATCACCTGTGTTAATAGAGTGAGTAAGGACATCTGTATGAGAGAGGAATTCACCATCTAGGTGGAAGATGTCTGTGAATGTGGAGCATAAGTCTAGCTTTTTCTTTTCTTCGAGATTTAGATGTGAGCATCGAATTTGCTCGAGGACCTTTTGCGACCTATTATGATTGGAAAGATACGCGTGATGAATTATTTCGCTGGACAAAGATTTTGTATAAGAGGTAGGAAATTCGAAATGAGTGAGTGAGAATAGTCGCGTTAGTACTGAAATATTAACGCGACTATTAGGCTTTAATGTTACTAAGCTGTTTGCAATATAAACGCCATCGCTTATGCGATGATCTAGTACTAAGGCTTCGTTGTGTTGTGATACCTCGGAGAGGTTAGAGACTTCGCACTCGATCGCACTACAGCTTCCGATCGGGAAGGTATGTTATAAGAAGTCTTAGTGAAAAATAAAGGAATAGAATAATCGTTGAATTTTAATGATTTGGAAGAATACTGAATATCGATATTGAAATGCTTTATGAAGTCATTTCCTATGATCCCATCATATTGGAGATCGATTGAGTCGTCAATGGCATGGAATTTATAATCAAAGGCTAAGTTATTATGAATAATATGAAGTTGAATCGACCCTAATGATTCACAATAAGATTCATTTTTGCTCAAACTTTTAAGTTTGACTATCTCTTTAGATAGCACTGGCTGTGTAGGGAAACAAGAATACCTTATAATCGAGATAGAAGAACCAGCGTCTATAAGAAAACTTAGGAGATTATCATTATAATTAGTTTTTAAATAAACTTGAGGAAGTGACACTTTGTTCACATTGTTTATTTGAAAGAGTTTATCTTTCGATTCAGCGTTTAGTGACTCAGTGCATTGATCCATCTGCGAGGATAAAAGAGTTGGCACACAGCGGGAAAAGCCTAAGTTAGATTTAGTATTATAAGGAATATCCCTATTAAGCTTATCATTAATATGTTTATTAAGAGATTCAGTGGAACATGTCCTGTCATTTATGACGCTTATTCGAATTAGAATTAGAAGAAACAGCGTGTTTATTATTAAAAGAATTAGAATTGTTTGTGTCGTTGATGACTCTATATTTCGGCCGACACACTTCCGAAACTGGGTTTAGTTTAAATGTTGTGTTTCGATCTTGTGCACCTGAGAAGTGTTGGGATGATGGTTCCCATTAGTGAGATTAGGCGCGCGCGTATCAGGTTGCGATTGCGCATTATTCTGATAGCCGCGGTTACCTTGGCTATTATTATACTGTCGCTTTCGACATTCGTGTATGGTGTGTCCTTTGAATTTGCAGTAAGCACACGTTTTTACGTATGAGTTATTTGTGTTCTGTTGTTGGTGAGTTGTATATGACTTGTTGATAGATTTAGGATAAGAATTGGATTTAGTAGGTATGTGATAGGTTTTATGAGAGTGTTGTTTTTTTACATAGCACTCTGATGAGTTATGCCCTGTTTTATGGCAATAACTACACGACTTGTGGACAGACATTCTATTTAATATGTACAATTTCTCTTCCTCAACGGCGTGGTTGATTGCGACGTTGAGGTCTGTTGGATTGCGACACCGAACAATGTTGTGTGTGTAGTTGGGGTTTAATCCCAGCAAGAAGGTGTTAAGAGCGAGGTCTTCCATGGCGGCTAGCCGACCCGGAAGCTCGGTTGGCTCGGTGCAAGAGAACTGTATGTCCAACTGCAAGCGCGTTAAGCACGCTTCCAGTTGCAAGGAGTACTGAGTGACGTCCTCAGTACTGGACTGCTTGCAGCTTTGCAGATTTACAAGTAGGTGTGTTGAGTGTTTCTTTTCCCCCAACGTCGTTTTGAGGAAAGCCTTTAATTCTGCCCACGATTTAAAGGTCTTAAGGGAGCAAGCAAGTTGGGCCTTGCCCTCTAATTGGGATAATATAAACATTCTCAGGAATTTCTGCTGTTCGTCGCTTGCTAGCGACATAGCGTTTTCACAATTGGTAAGAAACGCAGGGAGCGATTCCTTATCGCGATTGTACGGCTTGATAAACTTCGTAAGGACATTAAGTGTGATTTGATTACTCATGGTGTGTGAATTAGAGTGTGTGCTAAGTATAATAGACTGACGTTTATTAGTTTCCTCGGGGAAGTCCTGGAATTCTTCCAAAGGTTCTTCCTTTTTGGGAGGATTTTTAATATTAGGCATTAAAATAAGTATTAATTAATGTCAAACAAAACAATAAGAGAAGACAAATATCAAAATCAAAAATAAGACTTTGATAGATAACTAAGTATAAGTCACTTTTCACTATAGGAAAAAAATAGAGATAACTCACAGGATCAGCTGGAAATTCAAGAACATCTTGTGTCTGTAACTATGGAAACCGCGTGGTTGCCAACCACGATGGTGAGCCTTTACCAGGTCCACTGTGTTGTCCAGGCGATGCGGGCTCAAGCCGAAGCTGAGACTGAGCGTCGAGCACGCTGGAGAAGGGGCAGGACGTGTCCCGCCGGGGATGCTGCTCGGATGCGGGCTCAGGCACTGTGGTGCCTAAGACCTAACGTCGATCACGAATCGCGGCACTAGAACCTCGTTACGGAGCCCAAGGCGTAAACCACAAAGTTTAACGCCGGAATAGCCCTAGAAGTCGCGAAAAATTCTTCCGGACTATCCCACTTCTGACACCAAATTTGTTAGGATGGCGCTCCGTTGGCTCTTTTTAAAAAAACCACTTTATTTTCCTAAAGGGAATTTATTTGTATTACAACACAATGGATAACTATACTAGTTAAGAGTGTGTCTCACTGGTATTTTGAGAGAACTGGCGCGGAAGGAGGATGAGTAAAGACTGCTTAATATATGGAATAAACTTTAGTTTATTGAAATATGCATGCTTGCATTAAAATGAAAGAGAAACAGAGACAATAGATAGTTAAAAAATACTGGGGATGTGGTCAGCAATAAGTAGGAACTGTTATAGGATATAACAGAACGAATGACGCGCCAGTGCCTCAAGTGGCGTTTGACGAACTCTAGAATTGAATTAAAGGGGCAATCGACAGGATTGGCCTAACATTGCCATAGAGGACGATATACTTTCTAAAACACATCTAGAAACTGTCACGTATATCTCAAGTCATCGTTATATCGTGATTTGTAAAGTGATAAATACAGTGCTACATATTAAAGCAACTTTTATCTTGCATATTGCCATTGCTACGTGTGATACATATACATCTCGCCCATTTCCCTGCAGAGGGGTAGGCAGAGATCACGAATCCTCATTTGTCTCGCTTTATTGACACTTATACGCCTTCTCATACACACTCGTTGGTCAAAGCTACTTCCAACGTCACCCTTTTTTGCTATATGTCGTTCATCTAACTATCATTTGTCTCTATTAGGCGCGGGCTACACCAGCGGCGACGAGGCCCGTCGCAAATGCAAGTAGCGGTCAGGTACATACAAGCTCAGGCGGCTCAGGAGACGCACACCACTCACGGCAATATCTTTTATGTATATGAATAACAAACAAATTTAATTTTAGTCTTCTCTTACATTCATGATTGTTTTTTTTAATACGAAGACCGTTAGTGCATTATTTACTTTTGATATACGATTTCTAAAATTAAGCTATAGCTATGTAAAATGCCCTAGTCCTTCACATGGCTTTAAAACAGCTTAAAAAAGGAAAAGCTCTGGGGGAGGATGGAATCACCTCTGAGCTCCTGAAATCTGGAGGACGATCGGTTCTGAGGGAGCTCCAGTAACAACGTCATCTTCTCCGGAAGAACTCCAAAATGTTGAGGCAAAGGTGTGGCTGTTTTGTTCTTTAAGAAGGGAGATAGAACCCTCATGAAGAACTACAGGCCGATAACACTTCTGAGCCACATCTATAAGCTGTTCTCGAGGGTCATCTCTAATAGAATATCAGCCAAGCTAGATAGCTTTCAGCCTCCAGAACAGGCCGGGTTCCGGCGGGATTTCAGTACCATAGACCACATCCACACGCTGAGGCAAGTTATACAGAACACTGAAGAGTATAATAAGCCACTCAGCCTTGCGTTTGCGGACTATGAGAAAGCTTTTGACTCGGTCGAGCAATCTCAAGTTGACTGGCGATACGTGAGTGTGCTGATTCCGCCATGATGACCGTTCAACCCCAAAACCACGGCACGAAACCAATCCAGTTGCAGAGAGATGTCGGACAGGGGGACGTTATGTCCCCGAAACTATTCGCGAGTGCACTGAAAGAAGTTTTCAAAACTTTGTATTGAGTTGACCTCGTTAATATCAATGGGGAGCAATCTTGCACCTCCGCTTTGCTGACGATATCGTTCTGAGGGCAGAGTGACTGCAGGATCTGGACGCAATGCTATCCGAATTAAATGCTGCTTCTCGACGCATCGGACTCAGGATGAATTTAAAAAAAACAAAATTATGTTTAATGACTTGGTAATCCCGAGACCGGTTGCCCTAGGAGGCACTCCCGTGGGGTGGATGGGGCAAGCCTCCTCGTGGCCCACCCTGTGAGTAGCGGTCGAGCAGAAGCGGCCGTGAAACCAATTGCCCCGGGACTGCTTCATCTCCGTCGATGGACCCGACGGAGTCCTGGAGCAGCGGGTGCCGGGACGGCTACTTGGTGCCTGGTCCCGGCCGGTTGTCCGTCCCTGGCTTTCGAGCGGGCCCGGCAATCGACGCGATTGCTGGGCAGGCAGCTTCTGCGCTGCCACCGTCAAATCTCGTAACCCTGTTCCGGAGTTTTTCTCTGGTCAGGGCCGAGGGTCCCTGGGGCTTGCGCCTGGAACCGCTGGAGATGGGCTGAGTGGTGGGGAGGGGTGGTCATGAAACTTTACGCGTGACTTCCTCTCTCCCCTACCTAGGGCCGTGGGGTGGCAATCTGGGACTTGCCGCTCCTTCGCGTTCGGCCTAGAGGTGGTGCACGTGTGTCCCCCTCACCTAGCAGGGGATGGGTCTGACTTCGGCCGGACAGCGCCGGTGGGGTCGCTTGATGTTATGCTCACGCGTTCCCGCGACCCCGCCGAGTAAGGCGCCCCGTAGGACTCCGTCAGGTTTTAGTAGGTTCGAGTCTGACATAACCCTCTGGCTCCCCAGAGCTGATAACCGATCCGTAGGGATTTCCTGACGTTAAAAAAAATAGGGCACTCCCGTAGAAGTTGTTTCCTAATACAGTTTCTTAGGCCAAATTATACAGCTTGACAGAAACACCTTTGAGAGGGAGGCGGACAGAAGAATGCCGCTGGGAAGGGCAGCATTTGGAAGGCTAAGGCATGTCCTCACGTCGTCTTTACCGCAATGCCTGAAAACTAAGGTTTTCAACCAGTGTGTGCTCCCCTTTATGAGGGATCTGACGGATCCGTGGACACTTACTGCGGGATTAGCCCAAAATTCAAGGTCTCTCAGCGTGCTATGGAGCGAAAGATGGTCTCTCTGGTAGATCGCATTAGAAATGTGATGATACGCCAGAGAACTTTTGGTCAACAAACTAGAATCACAAGCACCTCCTCTACTTGTATTCACAATATATTTACCGATTTTAGTTTGTCACATACAGAACTTGTTACGGACATTAACTCTGACCACCATGGTCAGATGATTAAGTTTAGGTGTCACCGAAAAGTCCAGCCTAGGAATGTCACTTGCATTCCTGTGACGAGGACTCGCTTAGTTAATTTCAGGGAAAACGTTTAAAGGCGTTTCCCTATACAATTAGAAACCGATACTCCAAATAATATGTATAGCTCATTTTTCAAAATTATTGATATTGAATATAAAATTTTTTTTACAACAAAGAGTTTTAAAATAACCAGTAAAAGATCTTTCTGTGATTGGGCAACTAGAGGTATAAAAATTAGTAGACAGCGATTATATGAACTATATAAAGAAAAATCTGTTAATTATTGCCCAGATTTTCAAAACTATATAAGAAATTATTCTAAGGTCTTCAGAAAAGTTTGTGCTCGGGCCAAAAAATTGGCAGATGAATTACGGTAAAATCATTCCATTATTTAAATCTGGTAGTACCACTGACCCTGCTAACTATCGTCCTATCTCAATACTACCAGCTTTTAGCAAAATATTTGAGAAACTTATTCTAAATCAATTGCTAGTACATTTTAACCGTTATAATATTTTTAATAAGCAACAGTTTGGTTTTACAAAGGGTCGATCAACAACAGATGCTGGGGTTGATCTTATGAAATATATATTTGGGTCTTGGGAGGAAGCAAAGGATACTCTGGGTGTCTTTTGCGATCTTTCTAAGGCGTTCGATTGCGTGGACCACAAAACTCTGATCATGAAGCTTAAGCATTACGGTATAGGTGATAGGGCACTGGATCTAATTACATGTTACCTGGGGGGAAGGATCCAGAGTGTTGAATGCGGCGGAGCTAGATCGAGCGGCAGCTCGGCTGCTATGGGTGTTCCGCAGGGTTCCATTCTTGGGCCCTTCCTTTTCTTAGTTTATATAAATGACTTACCTTATTTAAGTCAGGGCCGTTGCCAGATAGTGTTGTTTGCGGATAACACTTCTATATTGTTTAAACTTAACAGAGGAAAAGACGAAACAGAGAGGATTAGTGGGATGATTTCAGAGGTTGAACAATGGTTTAGGATAAATAATCTTGCTTTTAATTGTAATAAGACAAAATGTGTACGGTTTACTTTGCCAAATGTTAGGAGCTCAACTACTAGCATCGTTATTAATAATATGGCTTTAGATATTGCGGGGCCCACTACCTTCTTAGGGGTCACAATGGACTCAAAATTACAGTTTAGTGAGCACATCGGAGGTCTGGCGAAAAGGCTGAGTTCTGCAGCCTATATGGTTAGGAAAATAAGACACTTGACTGACGTGAATACCGCGAGACTTGTTTATTTTAGTTATTTCCATAGCATCATGTCATACGGGTTCTTTTGTGGGGCAATTCTGCTGATATTAATTAAGTATTTGTGCTGCAGAAGAGAGCCATTCGCTCGATCTACCGTATGGGCCCTCGTGAATCTTTAAGAGATGTGTTTAAGACAATAAATATACTCACTGTGGCTTCTCAATATATATATATGATAACTTAGTCTATGTTAAAAAAAATATTCATGACTACAGGCTTGTAAGAGACATGCATAATTGTAACACACGCAACAAAAATAAATTGTATTGTTGTGGCTCGAGACTAAAAAGAATAAACAATTCGTTTATGGGCCTGCTCATAAAAATGTATAACAAACTTCCAGAGGCTATAAAGTCCTTACCTCTAGACAAATTTAAAGTTTGCACTAAAGCGACTTTGATCGGGAAGGGCTACTACAAAGTGAAAGATTATCTAAATGATGTTATGTGACGTTTCATGTTGGTGTGATTGCAGCCTCATGATGCATGTTCTTATTGTAGTATCCTTTAGTATGTTGCTCATAATATTCGTTGGTTGCTAGTTCATCATCCTCTGAAGGTAATTGTCGGCAGTTTTGTAAATCAAGTGAAAGGTGAGTGATATGTTTTTTTTCTCCAAATGTACTTCGAAGAAAGCACTTAATTTCGTCCCAACTTTTAAACGATTTAAGGCTACAGGCTATCTGAGCCTTGCCTTGTAATTGAGAAATGATAAATTTACAGAGAACAACTTGCTGTGACGAGGATGCCAGTGACATGGCATTGTCACAGTTTGTGAGAAATGCGGGAAGCGTTTCTTTGTCACCGTTGTATGTTTTAATGAATTGGGTTAATACACTAAGGCTAACGTTATCCTCGGATTTCGGTGACATTATAACGGGAGATTTAACAATATTTGAAGAATATTCGTGTTTGAATTCTGTCATTAAGATACAAAAGTTAGTTAGTTAGTTCAAGTTAGTATTGGCTAAAATCAGTGAAATTTTCAGAATTAGAGTCCTTACAGTAGAATTGGAAACCACAAAACACAAACACAAGCACTTTAGTAAAATAACAAAATAACTCACAGGAATAGCAGGATCTTCAACATCGTCGAAAACAGGAACAACGTGGTAGAATGCAGTGAAGAACGGTAGATAGATAGCGCGCGGCGGCTTCTCAAGGCTGCGGCGGCGAAAGAGTCGGGTGACAGCGCGATTCTCACACTCGCAACGGGTGCTCAATTTGCACTAGGTAACAGCCACGCGGCGATGTCGATCAACCAGCGTGGTGGATGGATACTTGGGGTTTTGAAATATGGTAATGAGTCTTGCCTTACCGGAGTTCTCTCCGTGTGACGAATGCTCACCACTTCGGCTTCTGGCTGGAGCTGAGGCTAATGTCGACCACGTGGACGGGATGTGTGACAGGATCTGGTTCCTGGTGTTCTGCGCAACGCTGGCTCAAGTCTTACGGCTGCTTGAGTCTTACCGTCGGTCGCGACAACACTCACACATACGCTTTGGAATCCTAGAGATCCTAGGGGGAAAGCTGATGCGACACGCCTAACACCGAATAATCCCGGAAATAGTCAAGATTTCCTCAAGATTATCCCACTTCTGACACCAATTGTTAGGATGACCGTTTTAAAAAATAAGACTTTTTATTCCCGAACCCGTTTATTGGGTTGCACTCGCGGCAAGAGTTAAAACAAGACTAATTTAAATGCGGTATGTCCGATTTATATATAATAATGAAATTGCTGACACTTAGGTTTTAACCATACACATTTCTATCGTAACAGAGCCCATTTCAAAAAAAAAAACCGAACTACGAGCAAGCAGACAGGAAGATAGTATCCAACTATCAATACGCCAGGAAAGCCAAGCGGTAGCGGTAGCAGATAGCGGCAAGATACTGTGAGTACTCAAATCGATTCATTGTATTGTGTGCTATTAATCCTATCCTATCCTTTAAGTTTTATAAAATAATTCATAATTTTTCGTCCTAGTTGTA
Source organism: Leucoptera coffeella (assembly GCA_030578115.1). Taxonomy (NCBI): domain Eukaryota; kingdom Metazoa; phylum Arthropoda; class Insecta; order Lepidoptera; family Lyonetiidae; genus Leucoptera; species Leucoptera coffeella. Next base: position 1,506,366 of record JAMBLF010000002.1, read on the forward strand.
AGTCGTTGAGTGATTCTGCATATGCAATAGGTGTATATACATATTCACCTAAGCAACAAGTTTTCATTAAAAACCCATTCGCCAGCAGACAAAAGACAGCACCTCGATACACATCTGACAAAGTAATTAAAAATTTACCTATACACATATATACATCAAAGAAACGAAACCCAGTAGCGAAAGCCAGACTTAAAAGACCCCCTAAACGACCCGTTTTATTACAGAATAATACTTCTGACGCTGACCCCCCTCCTAATCAAGACTGAAGAGATAACCCTTAACAGTTTAGACAATGGACCAGGAATCTTACCATTCAAGAAAAGACCGACTAATATTATTACACATTACCATACCTTTATCCATTATATTAGACTTGACGATATTTCTGACAAAATTGACACTATTACAAACGAACTGATTGACTACGAAAACAGACTCGACTCTGAAACTTATGACCTTTACAAAATTCAACTTAGACACTTATACTCGAAATTAGATAAAATTTCTCAACACCTTGACACTTTAGAACCCAAAAGAGCAAAAAGAGGACTTATTGACGGACTAGGATCTGTTATAAAAAGCGTTACAGGCAACCTCGATTATACAGATGCAATTCAGTATAACTCAGCAATTGAAATGATAGAATCTAACCAGGACAGACTTGCTTCTGAAATCAATAGTCATATAAGTTTTAATAAAGATTTAATGTTAGAACATAATAGAATATTGTCGGATATTATTAAAAATCAACGTAAGCTTAGTAAGACAATGAATTTAACTATTTCTAATGATATATTAATATATGCTAGATTTTCTCAAGTAATGACAGTAATTAGTGAAAATATAGATGAATTATTTAATGAATTATTAAGATTAGAAAACAATTTAGTTTTTATACGCTCTCAGAGCACTCATCATTCGATGATAGATTTAAATACCCTTAGGAATATGATAATTAAGATGAAAAAATTATACGGGAACGATAGTGTTCTTGATATAGAACTTAGGAAGTATTATGATATTATTTAGTCAGGATATTTTTATATAGATAAGCAAGTAGTTATAATTTTTAAAGTACCAATAATTTCAACCACTATATACACCCTTTACCGCATAGCCATTGCCCCTAACAAACAAAACCAAATCCTTATTCCTCCCCATCCTTTAATAGCCACAGCCAAGGACTCATTTGTGTATATCCAGGAGGAATGCCCGAAGATAGAAGAGCACTTTCTCTGCCCAGAAACCACACAGCAGCAGATTCGCACAGATCATGATTGCTTCCATGAAATCATCACGCACCAATCAATCGCAAAAACTTAGAAACCCACCAAATTAGAGATAACTAAAGAAGCAATGGAACAACTAGACGACAGGACATACGTAATCAGCTTTCCGAAAACCACCAAGATCCAAACGTATTGCGTAAAACAATCATATACCCAAGTCGAAGGAACTTACCTAGCAACGATACCGAACAAATGTCTACTACGAACACCCCAATTGACTATCACCAACATACATGATCGAATAGACAACCGTTAGAAATCATGTCAATCCCAAACTTCACAGCGAAAATTCCAGCAGTACACCTCAGTATGGACACGATTGATCTGAAAAACTTACATCACATTCAGAACAAAATACTTCAAGAAGTCCCCATCAGAGATCTGGGACACACACATGAAGCCATTTACCACACCACCATCATCGTCATTGTAATTATGGAGCGACCATTACATTGCTGATCCAACACATCCGGTCAAAGAAGAAATTTGCTGTCGTCGAAGCTAAGCCCGATGCCAGTACAGAAAAAACGACTTATGCAAAAATCACAAGAAACACGCCAGCAACTTTCCATTTGAAAATGAATAGTTGCTGATCTGGGGGTGGAGGACTTACATAATCCGACCACCTACAAAGCTGCTCACACCTCATCGACCGCCAACGAATATTGCACAACCGGATCCTCGTCAGCACTTTCGACCTACTTCGACCGCCAACGAACATATTTCAACTGAATCCTCGTCAGCATTTCTATCTCACCTCATATTTTTACTGTTACAAATAATCATTCTTGTTCACACTTCGAACGGAATCACTAGTGTAGTTTAGAATTAAGATATAGTTAGTAATAAATATTAATTAAGTAAATTAACTTGGTTTTTTTTTTGAGTCTTCCTGCTGCGCAGATCGTATTTGGCGCAGTCAAGATTTCCGGAAGATCCCGCGATCGCGTTCTCACGCCGGTTGACTTTCAAGTCCCGAAACGAATATCCGAACTACGAGCAAGCAGACGGGAAGATAGTATCCAACTATCAATACGCCAGGAAAGCCAAGCGGTAGCGGTAGCAGATAGCGGCAAGATACTGTGAGTACTCAAATCGATTCATTGTATTGTGTGCTATTAATCCTATCCTATCCTTTAAGTTTTATAAAATAATTCATAATTTTTCGTCCTAGTTGTAAGTCGTTAAGTGATTCTGCATTGCGTTTCTCATGTAAATATTGTTTAATAATTTAATATGTATATGATGTTTACTAGTAACCATTAAAAATTGTTCCAGTTTTCGTGTGCAACTGCCCGTTGTAATCTTCTTCCTCGATTGCCTCTCCTTAGAGCTGGTACCCGAAATGGCCTTCGAGCAAGGACTTCAAGCAATCGTATTTTCAAAGTTTGATCGCTTGCCAGCAAACCATACTCTCTCTGTTGCCTTTAAACCAATTGCATCGCCGCCGTTACATTTAGTTGACTTCGTGCAGCATTTCGTATGAATCGGTCCTGTAAATGTGTTGTAATGCGTTGAGGTCCTCGGTGTCCGTAGAACGACCGTGACACGATAATGTGGCCAAAGCCTGAAAATAACGCTCTGATTGGTCCTCATGGTATCGGAAACGGCAATTTCGGTACCGCCAGCTTCAATCACACCTACTGCTTTTAACGTTTCGTGTCTACGTGGCATGATTAAATGAACACTGGAGATCTGTTTGACAAAGATTTATAGAAATTTATGGAGTTTAAATCAAGTTATTAGGTCGTGAAGAATAACTTCTATGAAAGAAATTCAATAAATGCGAATTTCATACATACACAACACGCCTGCTTCCCTGTAAAGGGGTAGACAAAGATCACGGATTCCCATTTGTACCGATCCTCACAGACCACTTTCGCTTCATTGACACTCATACATATTCTCATACACACTCGGCGGTTATAGGTACTCCTAACGTCAGCCTTTTTCAATATAGCGTCTGACTGTTATATGTCTTATAACAAAAACCTTTTATAAACAAAATAGAATTTCAACAATAGATTTTTAGTAAGGCCAGTACTTTTAAGTTATTTAAAAAAATGTTTAGAATAACCCTAGACCATGTTGATGTATGTTATTGTACGTTCTTTTGTCACTTTAATATGTTCTTAGTACGTTCTTTTGTCATAACAAGCATAATAATTTCCATAGGGTAAACAGGCACAATTCATATCCCCTTTTTTTCTATTAGTTTCCATACAATAAAATAACATTAGAGTCAGAAAAAATATGTCACTTAAACTTTCGTTTTATAATAATAGTAAAATTTCAAACCTCTGAATAAGATTTATCTATTGCTGATCGTTTCATAGTAAACATACGAATATCTTCAAGTAAATCACATTCATGCTGGTTCTTTGCATGTAACTTCGCTATTTGTTCCGTATGAATGTTCTTCAAAAACTTTGCACAATTGTTCTGTTAAAGAGATGATATTTTGTCACTAGGTTTAGAACAAGACTGGTACAGAAGTAACCACCTTCTACCGCATAGTGAAAATGGTTCAAAAGTGGTTTATAGTTTCCCAACAAACGTATAGATCAAAATTGACTGCCTAAAAAACTAAAATATCAAATTTGGAAATCTAAAAGTACAAGCTTTTCCTGTATCAAAACTACGCTGTCTCGTGGTCGCTCGTCTTATATACACTAAACGATCTAGTAAAAAAACAGAAATTAAAAGTATGGAACGCAAAGGATTAATAATTTGGTTTAGGTACAGTGTGCATGTAAGAAAGAAACAAATCGATATGAATTTATAGAGTCAAATGGACGGTTATAAATGTGGTTATAAATGTTATAAATGTAATGTGTAAATGTATTCCAGAATTATTTCTCCTAAATTCCTATATTAATAACTTCGCCACTAAATTCTTGCTCAGAAACTGCTAGAAATATAATAGAAAATAATGTACCTAATTATAATAGATGTTTTAGTTTTAGACAAATCAGCCCGGTTGATATTATCAAGAGTTTTAAATTGCTACCGAAAAAAAAAACTTGTGATCTGTGGGGCCATTCGGTTAAGGTGTATTCTGTCATAATGGATCTGATTGCACCTGACCTAACCATTATTTTTAATCATTGTATAGAATGTGGTGAGTTTCCTGATCAGATGAAATTCAGCAAAATTATCCCATTATTGAAATCTGGTAGTAACACTGACCCAGCTAATTATCGTGCCATCTCGGTACTACCAGCAATTAGCAAAATATTTGAAAAACTTATTCTAAATCAACTACTAGCGCATTTTAGTCAATATAATATCTTTAATAAACAACAGTTTGGATTTTTAAAGGGTCGGTCAACAACCGATGCTTGAGTTGATCCTATGAAATTTATATTTGGGGCCTGGGATGGAGGATGCTCTGGGTGTTTTTTTGCGATCTCTCTAAGGTATTCGACTGCGTCCACCACGAAACTCTGATCATGAAACTAAAGCTTTACGGTTTAGGTGACAGGGCACTTGATCTGCTTGTTTGCTACCTGAAGGGAAGGGTCCAAACAGTAGAAATTGGAGGAGCTAGATCTAGTGGCAGTGCGGCTGATATGGGTGTCCCGCAGGGTTCGATTCTGGGACCCTACCTTTTCTTGGTATTTATTAATGATTTGCCATATTTGACTCAGGGCCGTTGCCATATGGTGTTGTTTGCGGACGACACCTCTATATTATTTAAAGTTAACCGGGGAAAGGACGAATCGGCAGCAGTAAATGAGGTTATATCGGACGTGGAGCACTAGTTTAGAGTAAATAATCTTGCTTTTAATTCTAATAAAACGATATTTGGAGATTTACTTTGCCCAATGTTAGAAATTCTAGTACGAACATTGTAATCAATAGTGTGACATTAAATATTGTTGAGTCCACAGCCTTCCTGGGTATTACAATAGACTCAAAATTACAGTTTGGGGGGCACATTGGTGGTCTAGCGAAGAGGCTAAGTTCTGCTGCCTACGCTGTAAAAAAAATTAGACACCTGACTGACGTGGACACAGCGAGACTTGTGTATTTTAGTTATTTTCATAGCGTCATGTCATACGGGATTCTTTTGTCGGGCAATTCTGCTGACATTAATTCAGTATTTGTGCTGTAGAAGAGAGCCATTCGCTCGATCTACCGTATGGGCCCTCGTGAGTCTTTAAGAAATGTGTTTAAGACAATAAATATACTGACTGTGGCTTTTCAATATATATATATATATATGATAACTTGGTCTATGTTAAAAAACTATAAATGATTACAGGCTTGTAAGAGACATGCATAATTGTAACACACTTAATAAAAATAAAAAAAGTATAGTGGCTCTAGACTAAAAAAAATAAACGATTCGTTTATGGGCCTGGGCATAAAATGTATATAACGTACTATATATTATAAATAACTTCCAGAGTCTATAAAGTCCTTACCTCTAAACAAATTTACAACAATAAAAGGGCTACTACAAAGTGAAAGTGATGTTATGTGATGTCTCATTTTTGTGTGGTCAGGGCTTCCCGTTCCAGTTCTTATTGGGACTCGCCTTAAGTTTGTTGTTAAACACTATTTGTTGAATGTGAAGCTTTGATCATGTTCTAATGAATTATTATTAAGTTTAATGTACACATTGTCTGCAGAGTTTCTTGGCACTTCTTCTCTGCAGAGATTTTTTTTTACGAAGTGCCATTAGTTTTATTAATTTAATTAGATTTATTTTATTAATTAGTGTATAATAATGACATATTTTTTAATATGTTTTTTTACTTTCAATATGTGATTTTATGATCCTTATATTAAATACAAAGATTTTTATTTCAATTTCATTTCATATATAGAAAGAGATCAAATCGCATCTGACAGAAGGCTAGTGTATATAAATGAAGTGATTAAATCTTCTTCTATAACCTTAAAATGTACATAAGTATATATATTGCCCCAACGGGATTTGGCAGAGACTATCGATCACCTTTCGGAACGGGTTGTTCCTGGTACGACCTCACAATGAGGGTGATGAGGGTGACCCTAATACAAGGACACGATGATGGCCCTCCTCCAATCTTTGGGAACAACCCTTTCTGCCTAACACTTTCTGAAGAAGTAACACATTAAGGATCCGTGTGGATTTTATGGAAATGTGTTTATTAATTTATGCATTGTTTATATTTACTAGGTGGAGGCTTCTTGTGTGTTGAAATGATTGATTGACATGAAGCAAAAGAGAGTGGCAGCAAAGGTAAAACCGGCTAATGCTGCCATGAACACTGCTGAAGCAGCTCGCATCCAAGCCAAGTCAATTTAATGTTTAAATGAATTTTTTTTACTAAATTTACAAATTAAAACTACATATTTAAATTTTCTATCATTTTTTTCGATATTCTTTTGCCATCTACACAATTTCAATGATCAGGGCGCGCAATCTTCATCCACATTCTAAATGATTCACTTGATCTGAAAATAAAAAATATTTACAATGAGATTACAAACATACACACAACATCTATCCTTCAAGGGAAAACCTAATTATTTCCTATCCTAACGCTACTTTTGTCTCCTGGGCATACATTCGTATTAACAGACACGCATGACATGACACACATACAGACATGCTCACTGGTTGCACATATGAGATGAAATATAAATATGGACCCATATATTCATGGCTCTACGTCTCTCTACGCTACGCTCTACTAGGGGAGAGACAAAGACTATGTCTTCTTATTTCTTCACGCTGCGTACACCCACCTTGACAAGAATGTTTTCTATTTAATCTGTATATGTTCTACGCAGCCTAACTTGTCCTACTCTACCTTCCACTTTAGCTCTATAAATTCCTTTCGTAACCCTCTTCTCATCTATCTGCTCCATATGCCCAAACCTCATAACATACCTTTCTCTATGTTCGTAATTACATATTCTCTCATACCACAGCGTTCATGAATCCATTCTAAGCTATCACACAATCTTACATAATACATTTTCCTAAGGGAGATCATCTCTAACTATTATTCTTCATTCATGACTCTTCTGCCAAACCCAACACTCACTACCATACATAAGTGTAGGAAAAAGAACATGATTATGAATAGCCAGTCTTCTGTGTCATTCTGAATCAACAGACTAGACATCAGTCCGCTCCCAACCGCATATTAAATATCCTAAATGATCGAAGTGAAATGCACAAATATTGTGTAGTGTAAAGGGTAACAGTCAAATTAAATTTTAGTACATAAAATTATAACAACCATATGTTGGAAACTTATATTTGAATATGAGTTCTTACCTTGCGTTGAAAGCTCAAACTCGTGCAATGAGTTTGTAATGGACATAAATATATATATAATAGGCCTTAGATCATCGCAAGGGTGAAGAAACTCCTCGTCAGCCAGAGAATCAGGAATTTTCGTCTTCTTAATTGTTACGCAGTTTTCGTCGCGCTTTCGCCGACATTCGCCTGCGTTGTGTTTCCCCTCTACTGTCTCCTCATAGTCCAAGAGCCAGTGAACCCTGGGAGTAACGGTCTTCCTGTAAGGTTAAAAATTTGCATACCTACTATTTATGGCATTCTAAAAGCAATAGCCATGACCTGGCAGGCGTCAGCTCTGCACGTCATCAACCCCTGTATTTTTTTTACTGTTAGATAAATTAACTTTTAAAACTTGTTTCTGTAAGTTTGAAAATTTTATAGGATAAAGTTTATTTATTGTTCATCTTAAAAACCTAAATGGCAGGCGATTTCAATAAGCAGAAGTACATGACAGGTGAATTAGAAAATGCACATTGATGAGGTAAAATAAACTTTATCCTGTATGATTAAAACTTTTATATGTTTTTAAGTAAACGACTTAGAATAAATATGTACAATGCCAGGCGGTTTTGAACAGCATAAGACCTTGCCAGGCGAGGGGACAGCTGCTAAGGGCGCGCGAGTGAGAGGTGTTATATGAACGCAAAGTTGTTTCTGTAAATTTGAAAATTTTATAGGATAAAGTTTATTTATTGTTCATCTTAAAAACAAAATGCCAGGCGATTTCAATAAGCAGAAGTACATGACAGGTGAATTAGAAAATGCACATTGATGAGGTAAAATAAACTTTATCCTGAATGATTAAAACTTTTATATGTTTTTAAGTAAACGTCTTAGAAACTCGCGCGCCCTTAAACTTACAGAAACAAGTTTTAAAAGTTAATTTATCTAACAGTAAAAAAAATACAGGGGTTGATGACGTGCAGGGCTGACGCCTGCCAGGCCATGGCTATTGCTTTTAGAATGCCATAAATTGTAGGTATGCAAATTTTTAACCTTACAGGAAGACCGTTACTCCCAGGGTTCACTGGCTCTCCAACTATCACTCTCCACACCATGAACCAAATATTAAGAAGACCCGGCGTAAGGAGCGGTCCTCGTTACGCGGTGCGGAGTCCAAATGGCGTGTTTTAATTGGTGCGGAGTCTAAAAATGTATAGTAGAAGATATCTGATTTGATTGGCCGATGCCGTGTTTTGATTGGTTGTAATATCGCCCCTCCATCACGCGTACCTCGTTTTACTCCGCGTAATGCCACACTAGTTTCCATACGAACATTGCGTAAGGGCCACTCCTCTTATTAATTACTCCGTGCTCCACACTCATAATTTACTAGTGCGTCTGCCTAAATTACTTTTTTAGCTTGTTTAAAGTTGCAAAACTTTCTAACAATCTGGAAACAACCAGCTTTTTGTTGATCGCTATTTGACATTTGAGTTTGCAAAATTTTCGCTCATGATAGCTGTCAAAACTGCTTAAATAATACCAATTAATATTGTTTTCATATGTTTTTTCGTTGTCAGATTGCTCGGCGGTTGGTAGCACTGTTTCGATTGCTATTGCAAATGCGATCCCATGATTATTTCAATATTATATTCTTTGCCCATGATACATAATACGAAAGTCGTGTTTGACAGCGAAAATCTCACAATTTTCATCGATTACTTACTGATCGCAAGGTACATAATAACCCTACGGGTTCTTCTCCGCGAACTTGGTGAGCCGCGGCACGCTGGCCAGCCTACTAGCGTTTGGACGACGACCGCCCCCCTACCGTCCGTTATGCTGGCGTACCCCAGAACTATATAGAGTTGCTTGCTATACCAAAAAACTGTGCGTAAATAGTGCCTAATTAGAACAAAAGTACAAGAAATAGTCCCTCTTCAATTGAGGAAATAAACACCACTTTGTATGGGTACGCCAGCTTGACTTAGCAGAATTTCAGGCACTATTTTTTCATATAATATTTATTAGCTTATGTTTAAACACACACCAAGAATTTATGTATGAGTTTCAATGTGTCACTTTTTTTAACTTAAAATTATAAAAAGGATTTGGATTTTCTACAATTTTGTCAACTTATTAAAACTTGATCTCTCTCGCACACGGACCACATTCAAGATTTACATACTCCTCGTTTAAAAAGTCTCCGTGAATACTTACATTTAAGTGAAGCTTCTGGAGATTCAGAAACTATTTCCAGTGTACCTGAGATATGGTTGGATTCAATTATTTCAAATTCGAAGTTAGTACAAATCAATGACATTTATTTCTATTAAACTAAAAATATGACAATTGCAATATGGATAAGAATTTGAGTTCTAGCAATAGAATAGTGTGTCCCATAGCTTACTTGGTAAGGGAGTTGACTTTCTTTAAGTCGACATAGTCTAAAGAGTAAATAAAATATTAAGGCTAAGTCACTGTAGCACCCTCTTTGCTATAGTAGCTGGATCAAAACTCCTTGCTAAAATAAACTCAGTATGAAATTTAGTTAAGTCAATGCTCTATACTAATATTACCCCAGTCCCTAGCCAGTTAAAATTTTTTTTTACGTCAAACTGCACGTTTCTTTCTAGGAATATAGGTATCTTCTTTCACATATCATGTGTTGTTTTGCATTATGATTGCTCCGTTTAAGAATTCATTGTTTCCATTTATGTATAATGGGGCGAATGTGGCCCTTTGCCACTTCAGCTTTCAATATCATCAGACTCTATCACTTTTGATTTTTACCTACATATTTACCACACTGACACTCATCTAAGCTGGGTGCTTCATAGTGTGACACATTGTAACCAATACATAAATAAAAGTGACATTGCAGTGATGCTTTTTAGAAATAATAAATTTTGTTGTCCACAACAACAATTGTGTCCTGTCAGAGAAAACATTCCTAACTGTTGTGTATTAACATTCTGATGAAAGAAAGCACCTTTGACAATCACAAGTGTGATGTGAAACTACATATATTTATTATTTATTGTATAGCATATTACAATAATTACAAAAACAACAAGACAAACGCATTCACTACCAATAATCCTGCAATTGCGGGGTGCTGTGGTTCAGGTTTCCATCTCCGCAAATGAAGAGGTAGTAATTCAATAGCCACCTTAAACCCTCATGTTGACTAGATAGTCAGTACTCAATGAGACAAGTTACAAGCACTAGCTATTACCTATTCGGGGAACAGGTTGGTTTCCTCACAATAGTATTCAGTGCATTATGCAAACTCTTTTTTTACAAAAATGTACATTGAAATTCATATAACTTCATTTCCATTGGCACATGCTCAGGCAGGATTTCAACCCTGTACCCACTGGTACAGAGTCAAACCCCAAACAACTGAACTGCACTGATTTACACAATAATTTCATGGACTCAAATGGAAAATATGGCCATGGCTGCTTGCCATGTCACACTTTGTCACAATGGACGTCCATAGCAAGTATGTCTCTCTATGTGTTAATCATAGATATTAAATAATATTATCTTTTTCAAGTCAACTCAAATGATTTTGTTTCTTCTGTTTAGCTTATTGACTTAGTGAAGTAGCATTTCGTAAGTCACATAATCTTTTTAAATGAATCCCATTCATTTTAATTGCCATCACCTTAGCATTAAGCCACTTTGGTGTAGGTCTTGAACAGAAAACACCCTGCATTTGCACTTCTTAATCATACCATATTTTTCTCTCTACAATTTTTGAAATTGTATAATACTCCTCTGATCATGCAGTTTTGGGTTTTCTACAGTACTAGGCATATTAAACAAGTTATTATCATTAATACAAATCAATTACAAACACTTTATGTTACAAAACATCAACAAACTATGTATAAACTGATTAAACAGAGTGAGTACGCTACACTCTTCATCTACAACCTGTAAGGTATCCGGCACCAAATATTGTGTCATATGATCACTCGCACTCACTCATAATACAATGCTTAGCTAGGCATGATATCAACATTGCAGGATTATTTTCATAGTAGATACAGAATTTTTCATCAGTGTAGTGCCCACAAGTACTACTGATTTCTCATCCCTGCACTATACAGTGCAGCATGGGAATGAGATGAGCTAAAATGACTAAACATGAGAGTTCGAATTCTATATTTATAAAGATATTTCAGTTCATTATCCTAAATCATTAATAAATTCACAGTTATCACAGCCTTAGTATAATTATATGCCAAAATTACATTTGAGATCATGCCATACAATTTCAGGATTTTTCAGTTGTTTGTCCTAAAATATTCCAAAAATCACGAACCTATAACTCTGAATCAATACCACCATAATCACCCTTAACCATTTATGAAATGCTAGGATGGGCCGGTGGAAATTTATAGGAGTCATATATATGTACATTCAAGTCCTCTTATCCCTTTCCATGGGGACAGAACCTTGGGGAGGATAATATCTCTAGTCACTTTTAAGCATGCATATTAGGGTTGTGATGTGAGGGAACATTGGTGATAGGTTGCTGGCCCATCAACCAACAGATTCCATTGACCTCTAGTCCCTTAGCCGCCTCCTTCTACATGTCGGGAAGAATGGCAACTAGCTTCCATTTATTCTAAGTCCCAGCTAGCTAGGACAATATATTATAGAAGTCCTAGCATAAGATACATTAAAATTACTTTCTAATACATTAAACATATAAAAAAAACTAGCTATGATTTCCATTAAATATATGTTAATACAATAATATATGTATCTATTTTTAATGTATTCAATACGTCTAAAAAACGAACCTTGCGGGGTGGTACCTGCATGTTTTTTATTAGTTGTAGCTTTTACTACAGTACACTTAAAGAAATCAAACTTGATGTAATACGAAGAGAAATCTATTGGAATATTCCACGTTTTTCATAGGGATGCCATGACTGTGAAAGTTTCCTCGGTTAATTTCAGATCTGTGCTCAAATTTAAATGTGCATTACCACTGAAGTTATAATTACGATAAAATATAATCTTTCCGTTACAAAATGCTACTGTTTAACTCACTTTATTTCTCTTATTTATGAATATCGATATTACATTAGGGTCATTTTTTTGTTTAGATTTTTTTTTGTCTTAGTAATGGTAATTCGTATTAACGATTAGCCACTAACAGATGTGTAATATTCTTCCTTCATTTATGAAAAGAGATGAATGATGATGAATACTTAAATGCAATGATAAAGATGCAACTCCTCCTCCTTTGGGTCTTGCCTCTGCATCAGTGGGTACAGGGTTCAAATCCCGCTTAAGCATGTACCAATGGAAAAAAATGAAGTGTGATGAATTTCTATGTACTTTTTCGTAATAAAAATACATTGACGAAATGCATCAAATATCATGGTGAAGGAAAATATCGTGAGGAAACCTACCTTTTTCCCGAACAGGTAATACTCAATACTTGTAAATGGCATCATTGCTTACTACCTGTCACATTGAGTACTAACTATCTGGTCAACACGTGGGTTCGAGGTGGCCAAAGAAATACTACGTTCGCAATTGTGGAGATGGAAACCTGAACCTCTGACTACCCCGCAAGAGTTAAAAGTCGTGAACGCGTTTGTCTTTTGTTTAAAGACGCAGATGATAAAAATGAAAATAATGAAATCGATACTAATGATACAATTAAGATGATGGCTCGTAGCTCAGTTATTTGGAGCTTGACTCTGTTTCAGTGGGTACAGGGTTCAAATCCCGCTTGCGCATGTACCAATAGAAATGAAGTTTGAATTTCTATGTACATTTTCGTAATAAAAATATATTTGTATGCGTATGCGTCGAATACTACGATGAGGGAAAACATTGTGAGGAAGCCTACCTGTTCCCCGAAAAGTTAATAGTTAGTGCTTGTAAATGGTGAGATGGCTTGCCATCTGTCACATTGAGTACTGACTAACTGGTCAACGCGTGGGTTCGAGGTAGCCATAGAATTACTACCTCCGCGATTGCGAAGATGGATAACTGAACCTCTGATTACCCCGCATGGGTTAAGGGTCATAAACGCGTTTGTTTGTGTATATTTCGCCGACAGGTATTTCCCCATAAATAAGGAAAATGATAATTATATATTTTAAACAGGCAACAAAGAGGTAACCAAGCAAACCAAATTAACGCATGCGCTTAACCGACATCTAGCAAATATATTGAACGAAACCGTCGAGCTGACATGAAACAACATACCATAACCACTGATAATAATACACTAGCACAGTTCATCAGCCATCCCATACAAAGATATTTTCCAGACAAAATCAGCAACTATTCAGTTCATTTTTTAAAACTCATTTTTGTGAAAGAAGTACAAACGGTAGATTGCAATACATGCACATTAGAACGTAACTAGGCGCCTGACGCAAGAAGCGACGAGAATTAAGATTGTTTTGGTTTTTGTTGAACGTTAGGCCGGCGACTGATTAAATAAATGGCATGAAAAAAAAATCGCATTTAAAGATATTAAACACAAAGTTATGCGATGCTATAATAGCTATTACATGCAGCATATATTTATCGTATATCGATTTTGGCCGCATGAATGAAAAACGATATACAAGAAGTACGTAGCGTTTCCTTACGATACAATGTATAAATTGATATTCTCACTCAAATTCAGATGGTAATTACTAATCCAACACGATATAAATTCAAGCTTTCCAATGTTTGCAATGAAGCTAGTACTATGTATTTTAATAATGTATTTTAATGTATACCTACCTAACCTATTATTAACTGACTCGAAAAAGGTTACCGAATAGATTATAGTTAATTTGAATTTGCGTACGAATTATGATTACCTAAAACTCTGAAAAGAGCTTATTATGTCTGTTATAAGTTTATTAGTTACATGTATCTACACAACATACAAATGTTGAGACAAAATTGAACTCATGAATATAATCGACTTTAATTTTGCCACAACATTGTTTAATTTACTGACTACAAAATAGTGTGTGTATATAATATAATTATATATTGAAATACTGAAAGTACAGGTTCGTTACTAAATGAATAAAAAACAACAAAAACTAAAAGCGCAGGGGCGCGGGTCCTATAGGCGGGCAGTAGACGAAAAATGTAAATGTCTTGATTCTCATACAGATTTCTCTTGATCCTGATAACTTTCAAGTAACTTCTAGTGTAGACAAAAAATAGCTTACTCATTGTATGTATGTTTGTTAGAATGTGTATATTGTATGTGGGTAAGAATGTGTTATACGCGTGAAATAAGCATGGAGCGCTGTGAACGATGAGGGAATATAAAAATAACAAAAGATAAACATTATTTTTAAGTTATTATAATTTATTACTTACACAATTACGACAGTAACACTATCAGTAAGTGGTGCAAAAAACATCTCTAAGGAGATATGGCGCGTCGTGAACGAACAAGTGTCATTACGAAAACCACACTCGGGTCCTAATTTGATGGATGGTGACACGGTCGTTGACAATAGGGACATTCCAGAACGATTCAATAAGCATTTTCTTAAAATAACTGAAAACCTCCCTATACATCCAAACGAAAACGCAGCCTTAGATAACTTACGTAATTATTTATTACATCGAGACATTTCCAAATTTTATTCTTCTACCTATTACCATGGACATTCTAAATAAAACTATTAAACGTATGTTGCATTCGTTTGGTACTTTAGATATCTATGACATTTCTGTACGAGTTCTTCTCTATGACCTATTCTAGTCGATAAGTTGGTTTCATTCATAAATGAAATGTTTATATCCGGTACGTTTCCCGATGCATTAAAATGCACCAGGGTTTGCCCAATATACAAGGGAAAGGATGACAAGACACGGGTGGAGAGTCACAGGCGTATCACCATAGTCCCCACCTTGTCCAAGATAATTGAATTCATATTGTCAGTGAACCTAACGGAGCATCTCGAGGGAAATGGTCTGCTTAGTGACGCACAACGTGCTTATCGGAAGCGTCGGTCAACAGCTGGTGCTGCGTATGATGTCATTGACGCCATCATGACGGGCTTGGATGATAGGTATGTGGTGGCCGGGATCTTTTGCGACTTGACCAAGGCTTTCGACGTGGTCCGACCGAGCCTTTTCGTCAAAAAATTAGAAGCCTACGGAGTAAGGCAGGCCTCGCTTCGCTTGTTCTCGTCCTTTTTGGGTGGTCGAAAACAGGCGGTTGAAATAGCTGCTGGCGGGCATAGATTTCGGTCTCCGATGGGCAATATTTCGATCGGTGTCCCACAAGGATCATCCCTGGGAAATATATTATTTTTGACATTTATTAACGACTTGACATATTATATTACTGACGAAATTATATTATTATTTGCTGACGATACCACGGTTGTAGTTTGTGCGAAAGCGTACGACGACCTAAATATAAAAATTAATAAAGTAGTCGAGCGGTTGCATGATTGGTTCTCGAGCAACGGCTTAATATTAAATGACTCAAAATCATCGGTGCTATTGTTCTCAATAAAGGATATGGCGAAGCCTGCTGCTGTGCGCTGCCCGATACCATTCGCAAGTGAATGTCGCTTTTTAGGTTTCACATTGGATTCCAATTTGAATTGGAAAAGTCACATCCAATCGCTAGGTGAGAGACTGAGTGGGGCGGCCTATGCGTTGCGTAAGCTGAGACCACTGGTATCGGGTTCAGTGTTAAGGCAAACGTATTTCACTCATTTCCATTCCATTATGTCCTACGGAGTCCTGCTCTGGGGTGACTCTGTCGACGTGAATCGCGTTTTTATCCTTCAGAAGCGGGCCTTACGGATTCTGGATGGAATGGGGCCTCGTGAGACGTGCAGAACTGTATTCCAGAAGCATGGCGTAATGACACTTTATTCAGTCTACCTGTATGAGGTGATGGTCCTTGTGCGGAAGAGACTAGGTTCGCTTGAGCGCCGCGTGGGCAGCGAACGGTCGCTTCGTAACGCGGGGTGGCTCGCGGCGGTGGCGCACCGCACGAGGTTCTCGTGCAGGAACCCTTAGGTGGTGGGGCCCAAGTATTACGAGCACCTTCCCACTGAAATTCGTGATATTAGGGATGACGAATCGTTCTGTCACCGACTGAAGAAATTCTTGCTGGAAAATGCGTTTTACTCTGTAAAAGAGTATATGACGAAAGAGTACTGATGTACTTATCGTATTTTAAATTTGTTATAAATTAATTATTTTTATATACATATTATTATTATTTTGTGACATAATTATTATTATTTTTGACATTTTCATTTTATCATTGTAACTTTGGACATGTGTTAATTGTATTTTATTTTTATGTGACATTGTTGCCATGTAATAAATAAATCTAATCTAATCTAAAATCTATCAAACAATATCAATCTCTTAATCTGCTATAGCTATAGCGTGAACAATATTTTTTATTAGTCCATATTTAGCTAACACAAACAAACTGGATGGTTTACCCACTCGAGATCATGCCACGTATTGTCCGTGTGAAAAACATGGTGTTTTCAAATCTAAGCCACAAATAGACATCGTTTGACCTGGGGATTTGTTGATAGTCATTGCAAATGCCAATCTAATCGGAAACTGAATACGTTAGAAATGAATTGGCACATCTGTAGGTATAATAGAAATCCGTGGTATTAGTATATTTTCCCCTTTGAACTTGCCATTTAAAATGCTGGCTTCCATCACGTTTTTCATTAATTTTTGAATGACTAATCGCGTACCGTTGCACAGCCGGGGCGGGTTCAAATTACGAAGTAAGATAATTGGAGATCAAACTTTTAATTGTAAATTATGCGGTGGCATGCCTGGCAAATCCAGTGAGTTCAAAAACTCTGTGGGAAAATTTACTGCTTCGCTGCCGTCGCAAACTGTATCAATAGATTTATATGATACCAAGTTCCCTGGCAACAACATTTGTATCTTCAGATTTAAACTGTCAACGTCTACATTGCTCTTTCTGCAAGCCACTCATGATTTATGTACTGTGTGTGTACATCGGTAAATATTTGTTCAATGAGAGTATCTTGCGAATCAGCGATTATATAGAAATCGGTCGGTAATTTTACGTATACAGTTTCATCTATAGCAACTTTTCCATCACCAATATCTAAGAGTTGTTTTGAAAATGTTTCGGCGGATGGATCTTGAAACATTTGAACGTGCATATTTACTTTTAGCAGTAATTTTTCAACATTACGCCACAATGGAGATGATTTTCAGAAAGCGTTGATCTCATCAGCGTATGTTGAACGTGGAATGACTGGAAGTGTTTGTCTGAAATCACCTGAAAGGACCAACAGAGTTCCGCCAAACAGTTTGTCGTTGTTTTTAATATCTTTCAATGTCCTGTTCAACGCCTCAAGCGAATGTTTGTTTGCCATAGTACATTCATCCCAGATAATAATTTTACACCGTTTCAGCACGGTGGCCATGGACGATTGTTTCTTAATGTTGCATATTACGTCAGGGTTATTCTCAATATTTAGTGGCAGCTTAAATACTGAATGAGCTGTTCTACTTCCATCCAATAAAGTTGCTGCAATGCCCGATGATGCAACGGCCAATGCGATGCCATTATTTGATCGTATTTCAGCAAGAATTAGCGAAATAACGAATGTTTTGCCAGTTCCACCCGGTGCGTCTAAAAAGAAGAACCCACCTTGTCCAGCTGGAACTGCGAGCATAATGCGATCATAAATAGTTCTTTGTTCCTCATTCATTAGTGGGACATTGCGGGCAACAATCGCTGCCATTTCTACAGTACTGTACTACAGTTCACCATTCATTTCAGTATTCATTAAATCAGATGCAGTTCGATTTGGCAAATTCATACCGAAATTACTAAGTGGTAAGTTGGCAATGACAATGCAAAGATCCTCAATAGCAATCAATGCTTCATTGTACATTGCGTCGCTGAATGCTATGGTTAGATCGTGGCACCGTATACGATGTTGATGCAATATATCTTCAGTCATTGAATCATTGCGATTATCCCATAATATCTGTGCTCGGACTGGGAAACATGTAGTCAACACTATAGCGAATAGTAGACGAATTTGTATTGCTGTACACTTCAATGCAGCTTCAGCAAGCATGCATTCCCACTGGTTGTCGTCTTCCAGCAAGCCAACTGCAAGGCATGCATCTTTATACGTTGGATAGTGTTGCCCATTCACTTTACGTATATCTTAAAATGATAATGGGCCAGTAACATTAACCAACAACAGTCGAAGATAAAAGCACTCGGTGTGTCTTGGATTGACTGTACATAATCGCCCCAAGGCGGTTGATTTAAATAAATTGAGACATGCAGCAACTGGTGAGCCTTGCTTGCGGGGCATCCATGTTTTTGTTTGAGTCCATGTGAAATAGCGTGGTACTTGTGAATAATGTTCGTCAAGGCACCAAAATCATCTACACGATTATACAATTCATAAAATGCAGTGAGTGTAGTTTTAGGTGGATTTTTGCACGATCAATCGCTGTCTCGTTCGTGAAAAATACACGCTGACCGTTTTCAAGATGGACGGCTTACTAAACAACTGCTGGATCCCGTTCATGAATTGGAAAACCAAAGATACGCCAAGCAGCTTCATTGGAGCTGATGTACCGACCAATTTGGTAGAGCGTTATTTCATCGTTTTTATTCACTGGAGGAGCATTCACATTAGTATTTTCCACTCTAAACACAGCTATATCACTGCCTTTATGGACATACTTGCAAATGTATTTGATGCTCTTTACAGAACTGCAGAACTCAACATTAATATGACCATTACATGTCATGCTCAGCAGAGGCGAATATGAATGTCTGTGTTGATGATATTTTTAATAAATGATTGTCCGCCATTATCAGGATTTCTTCGACGATATATTGAGCAACCGTCGACATTTGTGACCGTATCATTGGTAAAATCTTTACGGAGATTTTTAGCACATTTTCCATCTGCCATGCAAGGCCATGACCTATTTAGATTACCAAATGGACCATGAATCATCTTTGTTGTAACAATATCAAACAGCAGTTGGTCAATGGATGGATCTGGAATTTCCGCAGAAATGATACTATCGATTTCTTCATTACGGATTTTGTCGATTAACCAAACCAAAATGTGTGCATGAGGTAATCCTCGCTTTTGCCACTCAACCGGCAACGTACTACAACCTACAGCCAGCAACGTGTGGGACCAAATACATGTAATTTAGTAATGAAACTTATTAAAGACTTCAACTTTTGCGATGCATTGCATTTTGGCCTGGCAGTAGCAAAGATGCAATCTCAGGCCATTTTGGATTACATCTGAACGTCATAAATAAACATGGTCGTCCGTATTCGCGCACGAAAGTCAGAGCATCCTGTATATATTCTTGCATATGACGTGGACTGCCTACGTACAATGATGGTAAAATGACATGGTTAGCAATTTCGGCGACGTCAGCGTTGTTGTTGATAGCGTCTCGCAAATGAAAATACTCTTCCGCGCGCAACTTTAATTGATTATATCGTAAGTATCGTAGTCGTTCGCTCTCAATGCTCGCGTACATGTCGACCATGAATTGTTGACAAACTTCACGACATCGTAGAATGACGTTGTCCACGTCATGTCTAATCATTAATCGGTATACATAATAATCCTTTGAGCTAACGTTCTTGTTGGTTTCAGCTCCTGTAATATTTGTTCATAAAAAATAATGTAAATTTATTACGTTCAATCATTTAGAAAGAAAGAAATTTTTGAGTGGCATTGGCAGCAGTGAGCCCTTTTTATGATAAACTTGGTCTCTGATTTTGAATGTACAATTGTAATGTTGACCATTTGCAGTAGTATATCGAATTATTTCTGTTGCTCCGAACGATGTCATTTGAAAGCATGAATTGAATGTTCAAATTGACTTCAGGAACACATTAGAATCTGTGTGAATAGAAATGGCAAGGCTTTCCCTTGACGAGAGCACGCAAAGCATTCTAGAAAAGGGCTTTAATTTTGCAATGATTCCAAGAGCAATTCCAAAGGAGGCAATAATTTGTAGCATAGAGGAGGCAATTACAATAAACAGAATACCCTCAAAGGAGGCGGACATTTTACGAAAAAATGTGGCCGTTATCTTGCGAAAATCAAAATTGCTTAAGTCAATGGTTACTGCAGGTGAGCGAAAAGCATTGATGAACCTTAGAAAAAACAAAGACGTTTTAGTTCTCAAAGCTGATAAAGGGAATGCCACTGTATTAATGAATGTACAAGAATATAATGCTAAAATAGGTCAGTTGTTATCAGACACGAGTGTATATAAGTCGGTGTCGTATAACCCCACAGCGAGAATAAACAAGCGAATACGTGAACTTTTGAAGTGCCATCAGAATGTCTTTACGGAGGAGTTTAACACACTTTCACGACCCAGGATAACTCAGGATAACCACCTAAGTTATACGTATTGCCGAAGGTGCATAAAACGAATATGCCACTACGTCCTATTGTGAGTCAAACTTGACTCGTTACGAGAGGAAGTCCTAGAAGAAGGACTACGAATCAACGCTAAGAAAACCGTAGAAATGCGTGTTCAGTCGTGTGAGAATCGGCCTGTAATGCTCAACGGTGCTCCGCTAGAATCTGCCGCAAAGTTCACATATCTCGGCAGCACAGGGACTAATAGTGGTGGATCTGGTGACGACGTCCACGCCAGGATAAGGAAAGCGAAAGGCGTCTTTGCCCAGTTTAAACTGGTCTGGGACTCTATTGTGCTTACAAGCCGGATCAAGATTTCTCTCTTCAATTCCATAGTAAAGTCGCTTTTGCTCTTCGGCAGTAAGACGTGGAAGGGAGACAAAGGGACTGACGAACAAACTGCAAGTGTTCGTCAGTAAATGCCTAAGGTCCATCCTTCGTATATTCTGGCCGAGCCCTATCAGCAACGAGGATCTATGGAAGCGATGCCACCAAATCCCAATCAAGCGTGAAATGGCTCAGCGTAAGTGGAAGTTTAAAGGGCACACACTCCGAAGACCGGGCCGCCAAGGCAGCGTCGACGCCGAGTTGCGGGCGGCTGGGTTTAGCTAGAGGGACGCGGAGCGCAAGGCACAGGACAGGAGCGGTTGACGACATCTCACGAAGGCCCTCTATACCACTGGGGTACCATAGGAAGACAACAACAACAAGAAACCAAATTTTAGTCGGAAAGGAGTTATTATGAATGAAGGACAGTCGGCTCTAAATCATGTGACTATTGTGTGTGTGTGTAAAAATTCATACTTATTTCGCGTGTTTCACTAGATTGACAGCATCCAACGTGATAGCTAGTGAACAGTATCGCCATATATAGACACAGGCTATTACATATCCCGAGCGGCAAGCTAGGCAGGTTTCCTCAAGATGTTTTCCCTCACCGTAAGCGAAAGTAAATTATGTCCGTAAATGAAAATACAAATTTCATGCATAGGTACATACCAGAACCGGGATTCTAACCTAGGACCTTCCTCAGAATTCAGAGTTCTTACCCACTGGACTACAGGCGATTTTTTTATAAAGGACCAATATCGTCAAACTTAACTTTGTTCGTAAATGGTTTACGACGCGAATTTAAAATTAAACATAACAAAAATACAAAAAATTATTCAAATGTTTGTAAATACCAACTCAAACGATGGATTCAATATTTAACTAAATGTTTAAATGAAAATAATTACGTAATAGCAATAAAATGAAACCAAAATAATTACTTAACTTCCAGAAATTCCCATCGTTGCGATTTGGTTTTGAGAATAATCGGTTTGCCAGTGTAAAGCTGTATATGCGGGTAAAAGGCCCAACCGAGACAAAGATAGTGCAACAGAGTGCAATGCGCCTGCGGTTTTTTTTTATTTATTTATTTAGGATACAAACAATAGTTACATAATAGAACTTAGACTAAACATAAAATTAATTCTAATTTAAACCTACAGAATTCATAAAAATAACAAAACTACTTTGCTACTAACACAATAATAAGAAACAATATACAAAACATAAGTACACAATCTTATAATGTCACACCTAATATTTCCTTGACTTTTCTCTTAAACACTGGGAGCGAAACGTCCCATACGTTGATACCTACCAGCTGCTCATTGAACTGTCTGGCAGTTTACGTAGCTTGTGCGAGATGCTGCTTCAAACAATAATTGTTTAGAACGTGAGTTGACACGAGGCACCCGAAACCAAACCATGCCCAAGAGCTGTTTAGAATCAATGAAGCCTGCAATGATCTTATACAAGAACACCGAGTCGATGTACCCCCCGCCTGCTTTCCAACGTAGCAATGTGATGACGGTCCGCAGCGAGACGGTGCCCTCTGAATTCGTGACCCGTACGATAATCCAACTGCTTTAGAAACCTATTTTGCACCCTCTAAATTCGGTCTATATGAACTACGTAATAAAGGCTCTACACTACGGAAGCAAATTCTAAAGTGCTACGAACATAGGCGTTAAAGAGAATTTTTAGCGTTGAAGCGCGACAGAAAGGCTTTCCTAGCCTCAATATTAAATCAAGCTTTTTATAGGCTCTACTTAGTGTAACATCGATGTGAACATTGAAATTTAATTCTAACATCACGCCAAAATCCCTGACTTTATTAACGCGTTTAATTAATGTGTTATTAAAATTACAATCATAACTTATTATCGAATGTTTTCTCGAATAAGTAATTACGTAACATTTATCAACATTTGAAGACATCGAATTCATATTACAATATATAATAAAGTTGTTAAGATCGGATTACAATTTATAGCAATCGTCGACAGTTTTGATTATTTTTGTATCATTAGCATAATTATAAAAGATGATGGCTTTCTTGAAAACATTGTCCAATGTCAAACAAGTATACTATAAGCAAGTGGGCCTAGGTGAGAACCCTGAGGTACGCCAGATGTGATAGGCAAGAACCTAGACGTAAAACCATTAATGGAAACTGCCTGGCTCCTATTACGGATATAGGACTCCATCCACCGTAGCAGATCACCGTGCACACCCACCCAACGCAGCTTATCCAATAGAAAATTGTGATTAATTTATCAAATGCCTTAGAGAAATCGGTGTACACGGCGTCTACTTGACAACCAGAGTCAAGAGGGTCCAGAATATACTCCGTGAAGGTGACAATATTAGTCTCTACACTTCGACCCGCAATAAATCCATGCTGTTTGACAGGGAAATGCCGCGAAAGAGCTTGAGTTATAGAAGTGACCACTAATTTTTCCAGGATCTTACCAAAAACATATTACTTGGATATGGGTCTATATTGCGTCACATCATATCTATCGCCGCCCTTAGGTATCGGTGTCACTAATGCGACTTTCCAAGCATTAGGGAAATATTCCTGTTGAAATGGATTTATTGTAAATTATGCTGACAGGTTTACTGAGTTCACAGTTGCACAGTTATAGTATATATGAAAAACGGATGAATACCGTCACAACCGGCCCCCTTCGAAACATCTAGTTTTTGAAATAGGTGAAAACATCGTCCTCGCGAATTCGAACAGAGCAAAGATCAATGGGTGAGCTAGATAGTCTCAAGGTATTCGAGTCACTTAACACCTGGCAATCTCTTTCATGAAACGCTGAGAAAAAATAATTATTAAAAAGATTGCAAATAGTCTCACCGTCAGTTCCAATCCTGTCCTGAAAAGTCATGAACTCAGGCAACGCATTAGCAGAAAATTTTGATTTAATAAAGGTCCAGAAGTATTACGGACAACATAACAACTTATCCTCAGAAAAAGCAACATATTTAGAGTAACTTTTTTTTTCCATTTTCCTAAATCTAATTCATAAGAATTTATAAACCTCGTAGTTGAGAGGATTACGATATATCTTCCACCTTCTGTAAGCTCTCTCCTTCTCCCTCTCAAGCTTTACGAGCGGCCTAGTATACCAAGGTAGATAGTCCGTTCCAGAGATACGTCTCTTCGGTACATACTCATCAATCAACCTGTCCAACAACTTGTATAAATGCGGCACCATGTCATTTACATTACCGCTCAGTTCCTCCTGCCAGACGTACCGCCGAAGATATTCTTTAATAGAACCGTAGTCAGCTGAGCGAAACATAGACCTCAAAGTGTTATCCGTTTTCTAAAAATCTAGAGAACGCACGCTCAGCTGTATATCCAATGCCTTGTGGTGGGGGTCCTCTCGAGTAAGGGGATGCAGGCACGCCCCCACGGAGCAGCCCACGCCCGCTATAACGAGATCCAGTATTCGGCCATTAATGTCCTGACACCAATTGTACTGATTTAAATTAGTTAGCGATAAGAAATCAGACAGGATAGACACCTTCACAAGGGTTTGTCAACTCTAATCCCGAAGAAGAACCACCAACCCAGGTAGAATGCGAAATATTAAAATCCTCCTAGTATTAAAAATTACTCATTGGGATTTCCAACAATTAAATCAGCAGCATGATCAAAAAATGAGTGTAATTTATTAAAGTGATCATTATTATGCGGAAAGTACGAGCAAGAGACATTTAAAAAAAGGTCATTTGTTTTTGAATTTAAAGAATTTCCAGGCTGTAAGTCCAGCGTCACTCACAGCTCCTCGTGGGTTGTAAAAGAACGCCACTCAGTCCTTCGGCGCGCAAACAGAGGCCGGTGCACTGCCACCAGCACCCCGCGCCCGCGGACTCCCTCCCATCACCAGAGGTCTATCCAAATGAAACACATTATATGTATTTGGGAAAAATTCTGAAACCAGGAAACTGGGAACATCCAAGTCTCAATGAGACAGATGCAATGGTAGTTACAATGCAAAACTTCACTGAAGAAAGAATGCGCCCTGGTACGTAATCCCCTCACGTTCTGGTAGTAAATAGATAGGCTTTTTATAACAGACATTTTAATTTATAAAAATATTTATTTTAGTAAATAAAGCACACATCACGATAAAGCACCTTTACGTAATAATTGAAATAAATGTATTCTACCAATGACAGACCTAATAAGAACATTATGTTGTGATTGCGTAAGTTACCTTTAAGTACCATTGTTTTATTAAGAACAGTGAAGAGGGAAACGAATGCGACACCGATATATCGCACATCTACTAAACTAATAACTAAAACAAAAACAAACGCACGCACACCATAATTCTGGACTGTAATATATATACGTATACTACGGTTAGTTAACTTATTAAGATTCACATGAAAGCATAAGAAGTGTTCAACAACATAATCCCCTAATATGTAAACAAATATTAAAGAAGCACAACGAAATAATAAAATTGAAAGTTTACTTGATAGTCATACAAGTTTTACAAGATCTGATTCATTAGTAATATAATTAATTTTAGCATGCTCAGATTTTTGCATTAAAATCTTACAATCCCTGACCCACAAGAAAGCATCAGGGGTATCAAATGCTCATTAATGTAAATATTAGAAGCAGGCCCCGGCATCCCAATATCAGTGGTAGTGAGACCACGCCGGGCGCGCACCGCAGCGATCAGCTGATCCTTACGTAAACGCTGGACAAAGCGAACAATGACGGCAGGCTCCCGAGGCGGGTGTGTTGAGCAGCCACTGTCACATCTGTGCGTTGCACGATTTATTGCATCAACTTCAGTATCGCGGAGAAAGATGCCAACTTTGATGGATACATATGTCACGAAGCATCGAATGCAGATTCTCGCCCTTATGATAGAGTAAGCCGAATATTTCAATATTATTCATGCGTGCGAATTGTTTCCGGGCATTGTTTTGCAATTGCAAATCGTTCATAGAAGCCTTCACAACGTCTAGTTCCCCTTGCAAGTGTGAAAAACTATCAAGCATCTTTTCCAAGGCCGATAGCCTGTTGCCAACAACATCGAAACGTGACGTGAGCGTAGACAACATGGAATACAGAGATCAGATCCAGCGCCTTCAACTCAGCCAGCACCAAAGCGATATCCGCAGAGGTACAGGGCGCGGGCGTGGCCACCGACAGCTGCCACGGCGACGCCCTGCATGAATATTTGTGAAATACGTTGATTTTTTATTAGTATTAGAGATCGCGCGACATAAGGTGGCAGACGGCAAACTTGGAACTAAATTTGACGTTTCCGCCATTGCGTGTTATTTTGTTTGTTAAGGGTGATTATAATAAATTGATTTCTGGAGTTTCTTGTTAGTTCTTCTCCAAGCTAGGGTCTCCGCTGAACTAACCTCGGTAAAAAATATGTAAAGACAATGCTCAGTGCCATGTTTGAAATAAAAACATAACAAAACATACGCTTCACGACTTGTGTATACACATTCCCTTTTTTATTATGGCGGGGTAGTCAGAGGCTTGAATGCCCATCTCCGAAATTTTGAAGGCATGTTAGGTATGGGTCATTCGAAGCCCGCGTATCACTAGATAGACAACACCCAACGTGATAGGTAGTATCGCCGTATAAAGGCACTGACTATTACCTATCCTGCGGGATAGGCAGGTTTCCTCACGATGTTTTCCCTCACCGTTAGCGACTGTAAATTATTATGTACGTAAATTAATTTTCCCTAATCTGTGAAATAGTTTTTTTAATTTATACTTAGATCATAAGATAACTTTCAAGAGAGCTTGTGATATTTATAATTTTGAATAAAAATATTTTGACTTTTGACTTTGATATATTAATTTGTTTTATTTGAGTTTATAGCTCTGCAACCGTTAGATTAAAGACCGTTATAAATGAAACCTATAATATATCGAGCCGTATGGCACAATGAGTGCTAGTTTTGGCGTGTTTACTGGTACTTAACACTGAATTACGCTACTGCAGCGACGCCTCCATCTGCCACCTTATGTGGCGCGATCTCTAGAGATCCCGTCACATAAATTGGCAGTAGCCAAACTTGGAACTAAATTTGACGTTTCCGCCATTGCGTGTTATTTTGTATGAAAGGTAAATTTAGTATTACCAGCGTTGTGTTTTTTGCCCACTCTTTGTAATTTTTATGTTTGTTAAGGGTGATTATAATAAATTGATTTCCGGAGTTTCTTGTTAGTTCTTCTCCAAGCTAGGGTCTCCGCTGATCTACCCTTGGTAGAAAATATGTAAAGACAATGCTCAGTGTCATGTTTGAAATAGTTTTTTTAATTTATACTTAGATCATAATATAACTTTCAAAGAGAGCTTGTGATATTTATAATTTTGAATATATTATGGCAGATGGAGGCGTCCCCGCAGTTGCATAATTCACTGTTGCCAGTAAACACGCCAAAATTAGCAATCACTGTGCCATACGGCTAGATACATTATAGGTTTCATTTGTAACGGTCTTTGGTTGCAGAGCTATAAACTCAAATAAAACAAATTAATATATCAAAGTCAAAAGTCAAAATATTTTTATTCAAAATAGGCCCTATCACAAGCTCTTATTGAAAGTTATCTTATGATCTAAGGATAACAACAATAAAGATTATTATTTTTATAATTAACAAACATAAAGATTACAAAGAAAGTGAGCAAACAAATAACACGCAATGGCGGAAACGACAAATTTAGTTCCAAGTTTGCCAACAATATCGTCACGAAAATCTGAGATGCAAGAGAGGCTAAGAAGCAAAAATCTTTATTTTGAGGATAGCTGGACAAAGCCACTTTTTACCGTTTACCACGTTAGGCGATAGGGATCATAATTATTGTTAAGGAAAAACTGGCACACTGCTCACTTTCTTAGTAATCTTTATGTTTGTTAATTATAAAAATAATAATCTTTATTGTTGGTATACTTAGATCATAAGATAACATTCAAAGAGAGCTTGTGATAGGGCCTATTTTAAATAAACATATGTTGACTTTGATATATTAATTTGTTTTATTTGAGTTTATAGCTCTGCAACCAAAGACCGTTACAAATGAAACCTATAATGTATTGAGCCGTATGGCACAGTGAGTGCTAGTTTTGGCGTGTTTACTGGTAACACTGAATTACGCGACTGTGGCGACGCCCCCAACTGCCAATTTATATGGCGGGATCTCTACAATGTTGCGAATAGAGTAGTGATGGGAATCGAGTGACTTTTTTCACTCGGTACTGTTAAGTTTGTCATGAATTTCTAACTCGATTTTTTTTCTTCTGACCAGCGGGTACTTACGTGAATTTATAACACGAGTGTTTTTTACCCTTAAGTCACTCGGTCCTCTCGAGTGATTTTTTCCATCAAGAACAAACGAGGAGGCTCCCACCAATGACCAGCGGGTAATTCACACTCAGCATAAACCACTCGAGTCACTCGGAACAAGAGTCGTCAAAAATTTCACTCGAGTAAACGCACGAACCAAATAAAAAAGGACCCGGCGAAAGTCGTGGTCTTCGTTGCGCGATCCGGAGTCTAAATGTCCTCCGTGACGTCATCAAACAGGTGTCTACGGGGGCAGTCCGCTTGAAAGTAGAATCAGTGTGTCACATATCTATTTATTTACGTATCTTGTAAAGGAGAATGTGGAAACATGAAATATTGTGTTCTTAAATACGCTAATTACATAAGAATGTGATTGGATGACCGAAAATATGTTCCATTCCATAGCTAACTTAATATTTCGTATTAATATGTTTAATTAATTAGTTAGTTAATTAATTAGTAATATGTTATTATTAGTTTGTCGTTTCGAATAGATGTCGTGTGTGGAGTAGAAAGAAAATACCTGTTTTGTCTCACAAAATGCCGTGTTTTGATTGGTTCTAATATCCCCCCTCCATCCAGCGTCCCTCGTTTCACCCCGCGTAATGCCACGCTAGTTCACCACACAACTACAACATAGTTTGCCACGTTAGTTTTAGTATACAAATATTGCATAAGGCCCACTCCTCTTATTAATTGCTCCATGAATAAACATAATATAAAAATAACTCGAGTCACTCGAGTGAAAAGTCACTCGAATCCCATCACTAGAACGAAGTATCAGTTGAAAAGTATTTATTAAAATTCGAATTAAAAAAATATGCACACACTTTTTATTTTTAAAATCGGCATTTTAATAAAACTCTTATGTGCCACGATTTTTTATACCGCACATTTTTTGCGCAGCAATCACTTTACGTCACTAGAAGTATCTTTTGTAATGATGACAAAATTACATATCATATATGGACATGGTATTTTTTGCCTTTCTGAAGGGATAAGACTTTATTCTACTACTGTCTCCAATGTCTTGTCAACTCATATCAGTAGATAATTCTATTAAAGGGCGGTTGTGAGTGGTTGGAAAATATTGAGACATTCAAACAATCTCTGTACCTGTATTAATCTAGTCACAAAATTGAGTACTTCCCTAGTTTTGCAGCATACGATTTACCTAATGTAATGAAAATAAAACATGATTGATGTTATTATAATGTGCATTTGGATTCATTACGGAAGATGAAAAATATTTCTGACTTAAAAGTGTAAGCTACAAGTGGCGACAGATAAGGTAAAAAATAGTTAAAAGTTCTCTAAATCATTATTATTTGGTATACCTTTATTTGGAGTAAAAATGTGATCTTTTGTTATAAAATTTCAGTTTTGCTAAAACCGAGCGACTGTCGAATGTTTATAATAACTAGATACCTATGAAACAGGCAATTTGTATAGTAACGCATTATATACAACATCTAGTGATTGTATACATTGACTAAGAAGTCAAGGTAATGCACAGTAGTCTTGTGTTTTTAAGAAGGGCTGTCAAAACATTTCATACAGTTAACGGCTGTTAAAATACATGTCAGTGCATCTAGCTATAACTTTGTTATCAGTTAAGGTTGTTAAAAAGACTACATTCTTATTTATTTTATTTATTTCTTCTAATTTTTGATTTAAACCCACATTTAGCATACACTTTGCTAAAATATTTTTTATTTGTAAGTACCTAAATTAATGTATAGTTTAAGATGCACTCATTTTTGGAAGTTCAGTCATCTTTTTAGTGATTTCGATTGAGTAATTATAAAAACACTTTCCAAAATTTTCAATTGCCCTATTGATGACCGCTGTTGGATGCAGGCTTCTCTGTCCATGCTTGACAGTGCTTCAGCAGTTGCGTTACCTGCATTTTTGTTTTCTGCACACGGGTGGTCAGAACTGAAAATTATGTCCCCATCGTTTAGACATATCGCACCTTCGGGACCAAACTCGCACTTGTGCAACTTTTTACGAAAATGACTTAAGTATACAGATTAACCGCAATAATCGACTTTATATACACAGAAAAAGTTTTAAAATCCTTTGAAAAATGGAGCGGTGAGGCGGGGGAGTATGTTATGTCATTACGCATAATTGTAAGAGAATTTTAGAGTGAAAAATCGCTCTCCTGTCAAATTAGGTTTGTTGCATAAGTGCAAGTTGGGTCCCGAAGGTGCGATATGATGTATTAGGTTTGGTAGAAGCCAAAGATGTGAACCCTGGACCAGGGAACTACAAAATTTGAGATGGAAGGAACACGATGGCTCGAGCCATTCAAAGGAAGTTTTTCCGGAGTTGGCCCGCAAATTAACGAACAAATTACTTCAACTAACGAGAAGAGAACTGCGTGTGATGACCGAAAATATCACCGGCCATTGCAGACTAAACGGGCACCTATTCAAGCTCGGAATCACGGATAGCCCACTGTGCAGGGGCTGCATTGACTCCACTGAAACCATTGGCCACGTTGTCCTGGAGTGCGGGGCCGTGGGTGAAGAACGGGCTAAAATCCTTGGGAAACCGGGGTCGCTTCGGGAAGCCTGTGAAGACACTAGGCGTGTTATATTTTCTAAAATATGAGACCTGTTCTTTTTCTAATATTTATTTCGTATATAATTGTAGCGTCTAAAATCCGGCAAGCATGTTTGATTATCTTGTCTTAATAAATTAAAAAAATACAGCTTTTCAAAAGTCTAAATGTCATGAAGCATGGGGTGTGACTAGGCTATTTTTTCGTACTCCTGCCTTTATAACTAAATTTTAAGCAGAATTGAGGAATATTTTTTGTTCACAGGTGTTTGAATATAAATTTGTTATTAATTATAAGTATCAGACCTACAATCCAATGACAAAATATATTGTTCACACGCACTTACTTTTGTGACTATAAAATCGGTCAATGACGTGGTGCTCCAAAATCGCAGATATTTTTTCTCCAATTAATTATACTATTTAAGAAAAAATAAATTGTAACACATGTTACGAAAGAAAACAAACTCGGCCATTTATTTGCAGCGTCGGGTGAATAGAGATTGTTTCTGGGGTCGAGATAATGAATTTCAAATTTTTTTGAGTTAAAAATGTAAAGCATAACCTGTCAATGACGTGAGTCGAGTCAGTATTTTTTGGGAAATATTTTTACTGTCGGTTTTTACATATAACTTAAGAAATGTCAAAATGCCTCCAAAACAATAACGACGTCATCATATAAGTTTTAGGGAATGTTTTGCAGACACGTTCGAAGAAACTCAAAAACGTGGTTGGTAATTTTTGTCAAAAACCTGTGTTTTGTGGTTTATTGTTAAACACGTTTATGACATTAATTGCACGGTATTGACATTTTATTCAATTTAAGATATAATCTAGGATATAAAATCGCGAGAAACTTTTGATAGGCGAGATTCGTGAGTTTAGAACTTCAAGGATTTATTATTTCTTCCTCTTAGTATATATTCCACTGCTGGAGATACGCCTCTCCGATAATCTTCACCTTGATTACAACACAAGATTTATTTAACCTATTCTTTTGATTTTGTTTGTGCTTACGCGGGTTTATCTAAGGGTTTCATAGCCTTTCACGTTGAAACCATTATTTCTGAACAGATGGCTCGATATAAGAATAAACCTATGGCTCTATTCCTTTCGTAACTCTACTTTCACTACTCTACTGCTTTCATGACTCTTCGGCCAAACCCAACACTCACTACCATACATAACCGTAGAAACCAGAACAGCGTTATGGATAGCCAGTCGTGCAATTTCTGACATCAACTGACTATACATCATACCACTCACAGCCCCATTCACCGCATTTCCCTTCTTCACTCTTGTAATTTCCTTCTCTTGTATGCACACTTCCCAAATACACAAACTCCTTCACTTGTCTCAGTTACTTACCATCCATTTTAATAACACATTTTGTCATACTTTTCTGTCTCTCAAAATAGTATTGGTATTACTTACTTTCATTTTTTCTTTCAAAAGCCTTTCATGTAATCTCTCTCATCATTAGGCGATGAAGCAAGCAACACTTGATTGTTCGCGTACAAGACGCACCTGATAAAAAACTCGCCTACTCTCATGCAAATCTGTCTAGCAATCATCCATGAATAGGTTGAAGAGCCAAGGTGAGGTGAACCCTGGCGAACACCCCGAGAGATGGCAAATCAGTCCGTGCAACCATAACCCACTCTCACACATGTACTCGAACCATAACACAATTATTAGAGTGCCCGCACAAGCTGACCCTCCAACCCAAACGCAGACAACGCTTTCCACATATCCATCCACCTTTTTACCACCTTATCATAAGCCTTCTCTAAGTCTCAACCAATCAGCCTATGTCAGTCCACTGCTGGACGTAAGCCTCACTAAGGTAACGCCACAAAACACGATCGCTCGTGGCCCTCAGCCAACCACTACCAGCGACCTTTTTCATATCATCGGTCCATCTAGCAGGGGGGCGCCCTACACTACGTTTACCGAGACGCGGTCGCCATTCGAGAACCACTATGCTCCAACGGTCGTAGGTTCTGCGACAGACGTGACCGGCCCACTGCCACTTCAGCTTGCAACATCGATAGACAATGTCTACGACTTTGGTTCTCTGCCGGATAATCTCGTTCCGGACTCTGTCCCTTAACGATATACCCAGCATTGAATGTTCCATTGCTCACTGAGTGACATGTTATCGGTGCGCCAGCTCGACTGTCATGTTCCACGTCTCGGCACCGTATGTCATTTCAGGTAGGACGCACTGATTGAAAACCCTGGTCTGAAGACACTGCGGTATTGGCGACGAGAAGATGTGATGCAGCTTTCCGAATACTGCCCAGCCCAGCTGCACTCTTCTGGAAATCTCACGCTCGAAGTTGTCCCTACCCATTTGCAGAACCTGGCCCAGGTAGACATATTCCTGGACCACTTCGAGCGTTTCTCTACTGATCGTGATCGGCTCCGGGACAACTAGTTCATTGAACATGACTTTCGTCTTGTCCAAGTTCATCCGGAGACCGACCGACCGTGAGGCAGCGTTAAGACTGTGCAACATTCTCTGTAAATCCTGCAGCGACTCCGCCATTATGACAATGTCGTCAGCGAAGCGGAGATGTGTGAGGTATCTGCCATTGACATTGATACCCATCCCAGTCCAATCCAGAGTTTTGAAGTCGTCCTCCAGTGCGTTCTTGAACAGTTTCGGGGAGATGACATCCCCCTGTCTAGCTCCTCTGAGCAACTGTATAAAACTCGTCTACTTGAACAGATATCGATGCCACGCTGTCTCCTCCTCAACACCTGCACATAACGCCAATCGACCTGGCATCGCTGCAAGGACTCCAGAACAGCCCGGATCTCGATGGAGTCGAATGCCTTTTTGTCTCTAAGTCTATAAAGGAGCAATACACCTGAAAGTCCTTCGCTAGAAACTTTTCGGTGATGCTCTTTAATGAGAAGATATGAACCATGCTTTTCTTTTTGAATCCTGCTTAATCCTGTTCGATAGCACACTAACGCAATACAAATTTATTTTGTTTCACCTTTCTGCTTTGAGTGTACTTAAATATTACATGAATATACATGTGTCTTTATGGTATTATTGTGCAATGAAGTAAAAAATAGTTTTCTATTCAAAAATATTGAAATGCAAAAAATAGGTACCTACGTAATCTACTTAAATATTTTATTACCGTTAACGTAGCTCCATTTATGGCTACTTGTCAAAAACGTGAACTCATTTGTCAAGGCACGTGGCGGTTATTTGGGGGGGGGGGGGGGTTATTTTTTTCTAATTTAGGGGGTTGTAAGCATGGCGACCTATACCACGAGTTAGCTGGCTATGGAAACTATGCATTACATGTAAAAAAATGGATTTTGGAAAAAAAATGTTAATAACACATTTCGTGCAAATCGCCCATAAACGTAAATCTCCTCGCCCTGTAATATTTAATCTGCTTCGTTTTTTTGTCAACATGTTTGTTACGGCACTAAAACTGCGTTCGACAAGAAATGACGAGGGAAACGCGATGAGAAATTTTTCCACAATGCCCCACAGTCCTGGATATTTTTCAGGTATTTTTACCTGCAGCCAAAATGGTTGATACCCTCTGTTGAATGCTACTTTGCGCTCCTCATTGGTGCAAAGCTCGAGTAGCTCTTCCTACAGTTCCACATTTTCCATTTCAGTTTCTTCATAATATGGATTTACTATCCAAGGTCAAGGTATCCATGGAGAGAATATCTTCAAATGTGATTTTAAAATCATCGTACAAGTCAATCAAATGTTGAACATACGTGTGAATATCTTCGTCGAGGCATTCTACCTGCGATAAATTTGGAAACTGGGAACATTCACGCCGACCAATATTTTGCTTCATAAGTTTTAATTTACCTAAAAATGCTGATATTACGCTCTTAGTTTTTATCAAATAGAGGCTGTCCCCTTGTAATTGCAGGTTGAGGTCATTGAATTTTTTTAACAAATCTGTCAAATAAGCAATGTCTGCTTTTAAATTCATTAAGTTTTCTTTCAATTTTGGATCTTTATTGTTCAGAAACTCTAAAACAGAGTCGAAAAGTAAATTAAATCTCGTTAAACAAGCACCTTTCGACAACCAGCGTACTTCAGTATGTAATATCAATCTTTCGAAGTCCTCATCGTTTTCTTCGCACAATTGTGCAAATAAGCGCGTATTTAATGCATTGCTTCTTATTTTGTTAACTGCATTAATCACAAATTGAAGCGCCCGGTGCAATCTACTGCTAAAATTTTTCGCTACTAGATGTTGTCGGTGAATGACACTGAAGTGCAATTATCGCTGGTTTAATGCTTTTTTGATGGCTTATAAACCCACGATATCGCCCGAACATGGCAGGAGCTCCATCTGTTGCCACCGAAATAATGTTTATGAATGGAATTGATGGACCGTACGAAAATCATTTAGAACATTAAAAATTGATTCACCCTTAGTGTCAGTCTTTAAAGTTTTCGCGAATATTTACTCTTCAAACATTTCTTCGCCCTTGATGACTCGAACAAATGCCAGTAATAATGCTTCATTGCCAGGTAAAGTTGACGCGTCCAGTTGGATAGAAAAATGAGTTGTTTTCAGATAATTACACAAGACACTTTCAACATTAGAGTTCATTTCATCAATACGTCTGTGTACAGTGTTGTTACTCAATGGAATTCTTTTGAGTACGTCAAATGAAGATCACAAACCTTGTATGTTTTGGTGCACTAAAGTGACGTCAGGCGGTACTACCAACTCATTAAATATCCCAGAGTCTATCTCTTTTGTCTCTCATATTAATTTAAATTGAAATTATTCCTTGGAACTTTTTCTAGGGAAAAGTCAGTACCCAAACGGGTATTCTGGCCAATAGGGGCCTGGTCAGAAACCAAAACTTTGGTTCGTTCACATAAAGAATAGTGTAGCGATGCTGCGCTACCTGCCTCTTACAGCTATTAAATAAAAAGTATAAACTATTTTTATATTTTATTTGATTTTTAGTTATACAACTTATGTCAATAAAGTTAAAATTATGACAATGCGTACATATAGTATGCAAAATATATATATAGTAATGTACATGTAGTAAGCAGCAATTAAGTCCATGTCTAACCCTATTTTCTTCAGCTGGCAACGATGAGGAGTATGGTAAAGTACAAATAATTAACCTATTATTAAGTTTAGATATTAAGCCATCAAATAATCAGACTAGCGTTAATTTATTCATGTTTCCGCGCCTACCACATACAATTATTATTGTTTTATTCCAATCGCTTTTGTTTTTACTGATATTATCTATCAACTGAGGCAAAGATGCTCCTGCGTAGCAACAATTTTGTATAGGTGCATCCATAATGCTCCCTAAGTACCTGCCTAGATTTCTACCTATCTCATCACTATAGATTATGATGCCTGCCTGTCCACTAAGGCTGCCCTCCTCACACCTACTCACTTCTGAGCAATCTACAAGGGTTTCAGCCACAGGCTGGACACAATCATACTCTTTCACACCATTCAAGTGGCCACCGCACATACACCCATCTTTCACTAAATTGTTAAACGCATCAATGTTAGATGAACTCAAGGAAAGTAGTTTGTCCATTGCCTGTATATGTTCCTCTATCTCTGTTTGGGTCATCTCATATTTATAATTTATTGAGGCAAGTGAAGCTTGCAACTCATCAATTTTATCATTTAAATGTCTACATTGTATTTCGTAGTCCTTTATAGTACTTACATAATTTGAATTCTTATATAGTTTCTTAAAGTTAACCCTATTGATTCTTTTTAACTTATCTGAAGTATTTTTGATCACCTTGTTTAGTTTTTTGTATTTTTTCAATGTATTTCTAGATACTTGATTCTTTGGGTGGTTGGTTTTAGTATTATTTATTCCTAATACAAGCTGTTGATACTGAATATCATTGCATAACTTTTGGTGATCTTAATTATCTGCCTCAAGAGACACTATGCGCCTGTGTGCATTCCGTAGGTCTAATTCTAATTTACCAATATGTCTCAGCGCACACTCATATTCATCTCCAAAGTATGCAGCTGAGTCTTGAATCTTTTGCAACCTATCCTTCTCATTCATGATAATTTCCATCTCTCGATGGATCACAGCCATCTCAGCCTTCAATTTCCCATGGCCACTAATCAATTCAATAATCTCTTTCTCACTATCATCTCTCTCTAACAATAATTTATCATTTAAGACCTTACTTTCTTTAAGCTCACTCAGTGTCAGCCTTAGTTTTGTCTCCAGCTCACGAATAGTTGTGCTTCTGCTTACAACAGACATTCTGTCTTGCACTAGTTTCACAGTACACAGTCAGAAAAGTGCAAGTCAAATGCCAAAGTCCTCACACCCCACAAGCGCCAAAACCACAAGACTCAGACACAGGAGGCTAAAAAGGTATTTCCCAATCAAGAAATCATGTACTAGCGGTTCCCAAACTGACTAAGTCAGCAATACCAGAGTCAGAAGGATCCGAGAAACGATTTTATTCAAACTGTACACTTCCTTACAAACAAAAAAATCAGAATCTTTCGTGCACTAATTTCCAAATACTAATCCAATTTAAAAAGCACACACTTCAGATAAATTTAGTGAAACACAACCGCAACTCTTATAACAATTAAACTTAAAAGAATACACTGATTGTATCTGTTAGAGGTTATAATTTATTTTTTCATATGCATAACTTTTTTTAGTTTTAAACTTTATTGTTATGTTTAATGTCCTTCAATATCATGTAATAATATCTGAGATTAGTTCTCACTATTAGTCTGTTAATATTTCCTAGTTAAATGAAATTAAAAAAATGTTTTTCGATTTTAAACTTACCGACATTAATCACGAGTATAATTTTTATTGAAGATTTTTTATTACAACAGATATTTAATTAACACTTTTTATCGCGGAACTAGTTTCTAATGTATTACTAAACACTTTTTATTTTAAATTGAGCTATATAGTTTATTTCATACCTATTTACGAATTTATTTCCTCAGAGCTCAAATTTTACGTTTACTTATAAGTAGGGTTGCCAGCCGAAAAAAAAAGAAAAAATATATATAATTTATTAGTCTTGCACTAAAAGTTTATATTTTTGCAAACTGAAAACTTCGCCATGCCAGGTCATATCAATGAGCATGAAGAGGGGAGTCAGCCACAGCTCAATGAAAATGCAGGTGTTGTCTTCTTGAAGAATATGTTTAAGTTTAAAAACTTGTAACCCATAATAACAACTACAGTGACTATAGCACAATTACTTGGACCATCTGAGTACTTACCTAAATACATTTTACGTCTTGCTACACACGTTGGACAGAGATTATGAATCCACATTGATCTCAATCCTGTTAAATCACTTTTACTTCATCTACATCATACAACTTATTGTGTACCCTACATTACTGTTGTTTTAGTCTTCATTACAAATTCCACGGGTATCTTCACCCAAACCATACCCATAGGTTACACAAAGAATGGTAAACAGTAATTGTAATATTACTACTGGTTTGTCATGAAAGTTGCATCAATGCTGTTGAAATGTGGCCAATGCGAAGCATGTTAGAAGAGTCATTGAATGGTAGAATTAAAAATAGTGAGATAAGGGAATGTTGCAGTTTGAAAGAAGATGTAGTGACTAATATTGAGAAGGGCATGCTACGATGTTTTGTTGACGTTATGAGGAGTGAAAAAATAAATATGTGGGTGAAGTGGAA
This sequence comes from Leucoptera coffeella, assembly GCA_030578115.1. Taxonomy (NCBI): domain Eukaryota; kingdom Metazoa; phylum Arthropoda; class Insecta; order Lepidoptera; family Lyonetiidae; genus Leucoptera; species Leucoptera coffeella. The sequence continues at coordinate 1,545,338 of JAMBLF010000002.1, forward strand.
GGGTGGTTGCGTAGGGGCCAGCCCAATGGACACATGTTACAGTCAGATAGACGCTATTTTGAAAGTGATTTTAGAAACATATAACTACTGACGGTGTATGATTGTTAATGAAGCGAAAGAGGCTTGTCAGAATCGGGACAGATGGGGATCCGTGATCTCTGCCTACATCTCTATAGGGAATTAGACGTGATGTGTATGTATCTTATTTGTCAGTATCGTTCTAGGTGGCAATCAATAGTCTCTGTTTATCCCCTTAAAGACAGGACGTGTGAATGTACCTATGTATGTACTACAATTATTTAAATTTACTTGATGGAGGCTTCTTGTTGATCTGTGTTGAATTGATTGATTGACATCCTCCATACTCTATCACACAATCATACTTAACATATTTTCCTGAGGCATCATCTCTAGTGCATTGAACTTCTTGCATTCTGCCAAACCCATCACTCACTACCAAACATAAATGTAGAAACCATCATTACATCATTATGAATAACCAGCCGTGCCTGTTCTGTAATCAAATACGATCAATACTGTAATCAAGACTAGATATCAAACCGCTCACAGCCCCATATTAGTTTCCTTAATGATAAAAAAAAAAAACGTTTACTGATAAGTGAATTGCAGAAATATTGTGTAGTGTACAGGGCAACAGTGAAATTATGATGCATAGACATGCTATTATAATTCTATTTAATGTTACTATATTTGACCCTGAGGAAACTATAATATATAATTGTATGATATTTATAATTAAATATGAGTTCTTACCTTGCTTTCAAATCTCAAACTCGTGCAATTATTTTGTGATGGGCATAAAGGGCTTTAGATAATCGCAAGGCGGAACAAAGAATCTCCTCGTCAGACAGAGAATCAAGAGTTTTCGTCTTGTTATTTGTTACGCAGTTTTCATTGCCCCCTCGACGTCATTCCCCTGCGTTGTGTTTCTCTCTACTATTTTTCCATCCTCCGATCCATAATTTACTAATGCGAGTGCCTAAATTACTTTTTTTGCATGTTAAAAGTTGTAAAACTTTCAAACAATCTCGAAGCGATCACCTTTTTGTTGATCGCTAGAGATCGCGCCACATAAGGTGGCAGATGGTGGCGTCGCCACCTGTTGCGTAATTCAGTGTTGCCAGTAAACACGCCAAAACTAGCACTCACTGTGCCATACGGCTCGATACATTATAGGTTTCATTTGTAACGGTCTTTGGTTGCAGAGCTATAAACTCAAATAAAACAAATTAATATATCAAAGTCAAAAGTCAAAATATTTTATTCATAATTATAAATATCACAAGCTCTCTTTGAAAGTTATCTTATGATCTAAGTATAAATTAAAAAACTATTTCACACATTAGTGAAAATTCATTTACGTACATAATTTACAGTTGCTAACGGTGAGGGAAAACATCGTGAGGAAACCTGCCTATCCCGCAGGATAGGTAATAGTCAGTGTCTTTATACGGGATACAGTTTACTACCTATCACGTTGGGTGTTGTCTATCTAGTGAGACGCGGGCTTCGAATGACCCATACTTAACATGCCTTCGAAATTTCGGAGATGGGCATTCAAGCCTCTGACTACCCCGCCATAATAAAAAAGGGAGTGTGTATACACAAGTCGTGAAGCGTATGTTATGTTATGTTTTTATTTCAAACATGGCACTGAGCATTGTCTTTACATATTTTTACCGAGGTTAGTTCAGCGGAGACCCTAGCTTGGAGAAGAACTAACAAGAAACTCCAGAAATCAATTTATTATAATCACCCTTAACAAACATAAAAATTACAAAGAAAGTGAGCAAAAAACACAACGCTGGTATTACTGAATTTACCTGTCATACAAAATAACACGCAATGGCGGAAACGTCAAATTTAGTTCCAAGTTTGCCGTCTGCCAACTTATGTGGCTTTTGATGATTTTGTGGGATTTTGCTGTGAGAACGACTTCGTACTAGGAGGATCCATTTTCCCACACAAGGACTGTCATAAGGTGTCATGGGTCTCGGCGGACCACCGCACGGAGAACCAGATAGATCACATTATGATCAAGAGAATGTGGAGGCACTCACTTTTAGATGTAAGAAACAAACGAGGTGCTGATGTGAACAGTGACCATCACTTAATCGTCGCCAAGATCAGGCTCAAAATAGCAGTCGCTCAAGAGAGATCTAAACCTAGTGCTAAGAAGTTTGACATCAAGAAGCTGGTTGATCCTGAAATGCGAAGGCAGTTTTCGGTAGAACTTCACAACCGATACCATGAACTGCACACTGATGAAGCTGCTTCAGTGGATGAGCGGTGGAGCGCCACTAAAAACGTTCTGCATGAGTGCTGCAGGGAAGTCTTAGGCTACAAAGATTACTCTAGGAGAGAGTGGATTTCTGATGAGACCTGGGCCAAAATCCAAATCCGGAAATCCTTCAAGGATAAGCTCAACACCGCACGGGAATACGCCGCCAAAGAGAAAATTGCCTATGAGTACTTCTTGGCTGAAAGTGACGTTAGGCGCAGCGTCAAACGCGATAAACGCAGATGGGCAGACACTGTTGCTGACAAAGCTGAATATGCTGTAAGGATGGGCAATATAAAGGGGCTCTGTGAGGCAGGACGGGAGCTGTGCAAAAAAGCCCAAGCAGAACGCCCAATTAAAGATCTCAATGGACAAACCTTGGTAACAATAGAGGATCAGCTCAAAAGGTGGCATCAGCACTTTAGGGACATATTCCGAGCTGCAGACTCTGGAGTAGAAGAAGAAAACACACAGCATGCTAATATCTCCCAATGGCAGCTTAGTATAGATGTTCTTCCTCCAAGCAGAGACGAATTAGCAAAAGCCATCGAATCACTGAAGAGCGGAATAGCCCTTGGAAATGATGGTATTCCTATTGAAGCCCTGAAGGCTAATGCACAGGTAACAGCAGATATACTGTATCCCTTGGTAAAGAATATCTGGACTAGAAAGAAGGGATTGTAGTGAAACTGCCCAAGAAGGGAGATCGATCAGTATGTTCGAATTGGCGAGGAATCAACCTGTTACCAACATGCTCCAAAGTTATGTGCAGAGTGCTTCTTAATAGGATTGCTCCAGAAGTAGATAAATTCCTAAGGGAAGAGCAAGGAAGCTTCAGACCTTGCCGGTCATGTACCGATCAACTAAGTTTGCTGAGAATAATCTTGGAACAGTGCAATGAAATGCAGTATGAGGTGTTTGCACTGTTTGTTGACTTCGAAAAGGCGTTTGATCGAGTGAAATGGAGCAGCATTTGGAAGATTCTGAATGCACGCGGAATTCCCAGCAAAATCATAGGAGTTATTAAGGGCCTCTATGAAGGTTCTACTTGCAGAATACTTCACAAGGGTAAGCTTACAGATCCTGTATCTGTCACAGCAGGAGTGAAGCAGGGATGCTTACTTTCTCCTCTTCTTTTCTTGATTGTTTTGGATTATGTGATGACGAGAGTAACTACGATTTAATTATAAGCATTTTGTCACGATGATGTGTCTTCTCGGCATATTCAAAACCTACCTACTTTATTATTTGTTAATTTGATATAGTAACAGTCTGGCGTAATTAAAATGAAAGTGGTAAGATGATTATTAGCTCTCAGAAACTGTAACTGTCAGCTATTCTTTTACGTTTAAATATGGCTTAGACCACGAACCTTTGTAATTGCTCTTTGGTTTAGAAACTAGCACCAGATGTAAGTACCTCTTAAGGTGTTAAAATTTGCAAACACCCATCGTGTATTGATATACAATTTACTACTTATATAAGCTCCTGAAATAAGTATACTATAATGTACGAGGTGTGTTCAAAAAATAACGAGAATTTTTTAAAATTCGCAGGTTTGGAGAGTTTGTCTGTATAAAATTTTTCTTTATCATGCTGTTACACATGCCACTGAAGTTCTATAAAATTTTCAGCAATATTCATTGATTACTTTTTAAGTGACACCCGCTAACGTTAGACGTGTTTTTCGAGCTCGGCGATTTTCGTTTGTGCAAAAAAATTTATCAAAGAGTGTATTCAATTCTTTTCGACGATTCTATAAGCGCGCAAAACTTGTTGAAATTCACAATAAACAAAATAAACTGATTTGTGATGGCTTCAATACGTGATAGTTACAGAAATAAACTGATTTGTGTCAAAATTATAATAGTATATCATAGATAAATATCTACTGTGAGTACTTCATGACTTTTATTTAACTACTTCAATTTCGAGGAAAATATTTTTCTACACCTAGATATCAATATTTGATCACCGTGCGCCGGGCGACTACTATCAATATTAATGACCCGATGGAAAAAGTGTTCTATTGAAGAAATCGCCATATCAACTATTTTGGCACATTGTACACAGATCGACCAAAGGCTACAACATGTTGCTTTTACCACTGAAATTACAACCAGGGAAAAATTACAGAGAGAATTAATGGCATTTTCTTATCGTAAAAGAAGTTCAACTACAGAACACAAATCATCGCCATCTGAAAAACGACAAAAATTTGAACAAACACCGATACAGTGTTATACTTGTGGCAAAACGGGACACAAATCTTTTCAATGTTCAAAGAGCCGAGTAATTAATTCAAATATTTCGGAACATAACAAGAACAGTGTTACGTGCTATAAATGCGGCCAAGCTGGTCATCTAGCCCCGTCTTGTTTAAAGAAGAAAAATGATTCTTCCGCTAGTTCTCGAACGCCGAACGAAAAACAACCAACTACTGTTGAACAACGACAAGTCAACCTATGTGTTACACAGTCGCCAGTTAGCGAATTGTTACAATCAGGTGAGTCATATTTATTTTGTTTCGATAGTGGGTCAGATTGCTCTCTTATTAAGGAAAGAATTGCATGTAAATTTAATGGCAAAAGATTTAATAAAATAATAAATTTGGTAGGTATAGGAGGGTCTGGCGTGTGTTGCACAGAACAGGTTTTATCGCGAATATGTTTGAATGAATATCAAATTGAATTATTATTTTATGTTTTACCTGATAGTTACCTAAATCATGACATTATAATAGGTCGCGATTTATTAAATTTAGGTTTTTGTGTTGAAAATTCTACAACAAATATTATTTTTAAACGTAGTCCTATTGTAAACTTTTGTTCTAATAATAAGGTAAGTACTGACTTTGATAATGTCATATGTGGGGGCGGTTTTGAACATAAGCAAAATTTAATAACTTTACTGAAAGAATTCGCAAATTATTTTGAATCTGGTATACCTAAAGCTAAAGTAACGACGGGCGAGATGAAAATAAAACTTATAGATCCTAACCGTACTGTGCAACGCAGGTCTTACCGATTTTCAAGTGAGGAACAAGAAATTCTTCGCATTAAAATTAATGAATTATTAGAAGCTGGTATTATACGACCAAGTTGTTCACCTTATTCGAGCCCCGCATTATTGGTTAAAAAATCAAATGGCTCAGACCGTTTATGTGTTGACTATCGTGAGCTAAACAGTAATACCGTACCGGATAGGTACCCCTTGCCTCTTATTTCTGACCAGATTCAACGCTTAAGTGGAGCGAAATATTTCACTGTTCTTGATATGGCAGCAGGTTTCCATCAGATACCTATGCATCCAGACTCTGTGGAACTTACTGCATTTATTACACCGTTTGGTTTATTTGAGTACCTATCTTGTCCTTTTGGCCTTAAAAATTGTCCGTCGGTCTACCAGAGGGCTATTCACAGGGCACTCGGTGATCTTGCTCATTCTTTTGCCGTTAACTATATTGATGATATTATTATTCCAGCTTCTAACGAATCTGAATCTCTTGAACGTACTAGAGTTGTTTTAGAAACGCTCACACGAGCAGGTTTTAGTCTAAATTTTAATAAATGTTCATTTTTACAAACAGAGGTAGAATTTTTAGGTTTTTTGATTAGTTCAGGTGAAAAACGCCCAAATCCAAAAAAGGTTTACGCGTTATCTCAATTACCTCCACCGCACAATGTCACTAAACTACGTCAGTTTTTAGGTTTGGCTTCATATTTCAGACAGTATATTCAAAATTTTTCTAAAATCGTATCACCTTTATTTAGGCTCACTTCTGGTAAAGGAAAAATAGAATGGTCTGATAAACACGAACAAATTCGAAAAAAAATAATTTCGTTATTAACTACCGAACCGATTTTAATTATTTTTGACCCTAAATTGCCCATTGAACTACACACAGATGCGAGTTCAGACGGTTACGGTGCCATATTATTCCATAAAGTAGATGGTAAAAATAGACCCATAGAATATTATAGTAGACGCACAACTAATGTAGAATCGCGATACCACGCTTATGATTTAGAGACACTAGCTGTATTTAATGCTGTCAAACATTTTCGAAGTTATTTGGCAGGCAAAAAATTTACAATTGTTACCGACTGCGTAAGTTTAAAAGCTACTTCAAAAAAGAAAGATATTCTTCCTCGTGTCTATCGATGGTGGGCATACCTACAATCTTTCGATTTCGAGATCGTTCATAGAGAAGGTAAAAGAATGGTACATGTAGACTATTTATCAAGAAATCATCCGGAAACCGTTTGCGAAATTGAAAAGGTAGAACAAAAACGGGTAAATTTAGTAGAATTAGGTGATAATTGGATTTTAACTGAACAACAAAGAGATCCCGAAATTACTGATATAGTCAACGAATTAGGCAATTCTGAACTTAATGATGATAATATTAATGTTTACGAACTACGAAACGATATTTTGTATAGGAAATTACAAAGAAATGGTAGAACATTGGTTTTACCATTCATTCCAAGAGCTTTTCGTTGGTCTATTATCAATCAATTGCATGAATCAATAATGCATCTCGGTTATGACAAAACTTTAGAAAAAGCATTTCAACACTATTGGTTTCCTAAAATGTCAAAATATATCCGAAAATTTTGTGAAAATTGTGTAACGTGTAAGTTGTCAAAAAGTCATTCAGGTAGAATTCCAGCAGAATTACACCCCATTCCGAAAGTTGCTATTCCGTGGCACACATTACATATTGATGCCACCGGAAAACTAAGTGGTAAAAATAATGTCAAAGAATATCTTTTTGTTATAATTGATGCGTTCACAAAATTTGTAGTTCTTCACCATACCCTTAATATCAATTCTCATAGTGCAATTAAATCCCTCAAAAACGCAATATCTCTATTTGGAGCCCCCTCAAGGGTAATTGCTGATCAAGGTAGATGTTTTTCAAGCACAGACTTTAAAGATTTTTGTAATTCCCATAATATCAACTTGCACTTGATTGCCACAGGCACTTGCCGTGCTAATGGTCAAGTTGAAAGGATTATCCCTTAGAAGTATGTTAACCTCTGTCGAGTCGTCGGAATTGAAAACTTGGCAGGACTCAGTTCAAGATGTTCAACTCGCCTTGAATTGCACTATGAATAGAGTAACTAAAGCTAGTCCCCTAGAACTTTTAGTAGGTAAAGTCGCGCGCCCAATTGATCTAATGGTATTGAATGATGAGGATGACATTGACCTTTCAGAAGTAAGAGAGCAAGCGGTCCAATCTATTGAAAATAATGCCTTATACGAAAAACAACGATTTGATAAGACCAAATGCCATTTTAATAGGTATTCCGTTGGTGATTTTGTGTTAATAGAAAATCACGAAAGGAATAAGACAAAATTAGAACCTAAATTTAAGGGACCTTTTAAGGTGATTGAAGTACTTGAAAATGATAGATATTGTTTGAAATCTTTAAGGGGCAATCGTACTTACAAATACGCTCACGAAAGACTGAGATTGGTACCTAGTTGTGATGTTCCAAAAGAACTTGATTTTGACTCGGATTCTAGTACAGATAACGCAGACGAAGTATTTGAGGATAGTCAGGTGCCGTTGTCGGCGTCAGTTGAAGATGGTACACAAACAGATTAGTTTTGCAGACTAGATTGTTTCTAGTAATTTGGCTGTTGAGAAGATCATATTAATATGATATTGTTTACTGAGGTAAACTGCAGATCACTATTACAGTGATAAACTACTGCGGTAGTTATGATTGATTGTCGTCGCCATACGACAACTTTTTTGGAACTAACCTTTTTGTGATTTTGATTTATAAACAGATCCTTTTAATCCCAATATTTTTTTGGAACATCACAATGAAAGTCCTATTATTGATTGTCAGGATGGTCGAACGGTACTGTTCGGTTTTCTCGTTTGTTACAGGTCAATAAGGGAGGTGCCACACGTGGTCGTGTGATAGTCAAGGTGGCCGTGTCGGCGCCTAGGGTTATAGTTATTTAGTTATGGTTATAGTTTAAAATCATACGATATCGCCTCATGAGTAGGCAGCTTTTCTATTGGCCGGACTGGATCGGGTGATGACCAGTGGGCGTGGCCTGTGGTTATGACTCTGTGGGGCCGCGAGTAACGTTAACTGTAGAATTTTGGATGGTCATAAGCTGTAACTTGACGAATTAACACGTCTACCTCGCGGACCTACAAAGTATCACAGTCCGCATTTAATTTAATGGTTAAATTAATTTAGTAATTTAAAATAAAGAAAGGAAACTGTTTAACATTGATTAATAGTGAATTAATTATTATTGAAAGTACATTTAAATTTATGATTGTGATTTAAAAGATTAAAAGTGAGTTGAAGTTTAAAATTGAACTTTTAATTATTTTTTTCAAAATATTATAAAATGGATTCGCCTCCTGAAAATCATGGAGTTCCAGTCCAGGCCTCGACATATATATATATATATATATATATATATATACATACATACATACATACATATAACCTATTTAAAATTGGGTTCACTAATTGCTGCCTACCTACTGGAAAGATGACTGAAGTGATGTCAGTATGTATCATGTATTCTCAACTTCTTATCATAATATCCGAAACATCAAGTGGTAATGATTAATAACTAACGGGACTTATCGCGTATGTTTTTAAATAATAAAGTTACCTTTATTAACCCGACGTTTCGGCTACGTTGCAGCAGCCATGGTCACGGGCAGACTCAGTGACCATGGCTGCTGCAATGTAGCCGAACTAAGTATTCCAAAAATAAATTCACGATCTGTCAAAAATCCGAAATTTCTAGCGCAGCGGCGCTGAGTACCGTGCGAGTAAGTGCTGTTTTTAGCGGCCGGACAGAATATTAAATAAATAAAACGTACATTATCTATCTAGCATAAAATAAACATTGTGATTCGACAATCCAGACCGACTTCTTAGCAGATATTCTCTGTCGAACGTGACAGATAGTTTTGATCATGACGACGCGCCGCCTACGAATATGTACCAGGGGCGCAGACTTTTAAAGGCGGGCTGTGTCGTACGAAAAATGTAAATGTCTCGATTTCCATACAGATTTCTTTTGATCCTGATAAACTACTATTAAACTGTCAATTATTAGTTTGTGTTATGTAATGTCAATAATGTTTTTGCTGAAATATTGGGTAAGTATTTGAATCGCGCTATCGCGTAGTTGTGATCGTAAATAATAGGATTTTACGGTTGTGATTTATACACTGGTTCTTGTTCTATCACCGAAGTTAAGCACAACGGAGGCGTGGGAAGTAATTGGATGGGTGACCATTTAAATTGTTCACGTGCTGTTGTTTTAGTGAGGGAGCTTGGTTTGGTTATGTAAGGACTTAGTAAATCATCTATTGGCTATTGATAATCAGGTAACGATTGGGATTCGACTCTACATCTGACTACCCCGAAAGGGATGTGAATGCATATTTTGTATATAGGTTTTTTGTATTCGTCTGTCGGGTAACGACACGACGCGACGTAGCCATATCAATCGAGATCGGCGGCAGCGACGTAATGTGAGCACAGTATTTTGTACCTATTCAGAATTATAAAACTATAAACAGAGATCCCGCGCACTCGTAGAGATCCCGCCACATAAGGTGGCAGTAGCCAAACTTGGAACTAAATTTGACGTTACCGCCATTGCGTGTTATTTTGTATGAAAGGTAAATTTAGTATTACCAGCGTTGTGTTTTTTGCCCACTCTTTGTAATTTTTATGTTTGTTAAGGGTGATTATAATAAATTGATTTCCGGAGTTTCTTGTTAGTTCTTCTCCAAGCTAGGGTCTCCGCTGATCTAACCTCGGTAAAAAATATGTAAAGACAATGCTCAGTGCCATGTTTGAAATAATAGTTTTAAGAGATTCGCGATTTATACTCATGATATAAGATATAAGGGTGTGTATAAGATTGATTGCAGCTGTGGGAAATCCTACGTCGAACACACTAAACGGTCTATTGCGGACAGAGTGAAGGAACACATAATGTATGTAATATATAATAAGAAGGATAAGTCCCGTTAATTATTAATCATGTTTGAAATAGTTTAATAAACATATTTTGACTTTGATATATTAATTTGTTTTATTTGAGTTTATAGCTCTGCAACCAAAGACCGTTACAAATGAAACCTATAATGTATCGCGCCGTATGGCACAGTGAGTGCTAGTTTTGGCGTGTTTACTGGTAACACTGAATTACGCGACTGTGGCGACGCCTCCAACTGCCACCTTATGTGGCGGGATCTCTAGATAGTTTTCAGTTACTTTAGTAACTACGATTTAATTATAAGCATTTTGTCACGATGATGTGTATTCTCGGCATACTCAAAACACATACACCTGACCTGACAAAGCGTACCTACCTACTTTATTATTTGTTAATTTGATATAGTAACAGTCTGGCGTATGAAAGTGGTAAGATGATTATTAGCTCTCAGAAGCTGTAACTGTCAGCTATTTTTTTACGTTTCACGTTTCAGCTGCTGTAAAATAATAATAATAAATCGTAATAATTAAAAGCAATACCTTGGATATAAGAATGCTATAATAGCTACTTTTACGTTTTGACATATAAAACAGAAACTAATAATTGATTGTGTAAAAGTGGTTTGTTAGACTCAAGAGAAATCTGTTTGGGAATCTAGAATTTCTTACATGTTTTAGTTTTTATTTGTTATCGAACTTATGGATTTACATAACATTTAGTACTTGATATTATAACATATCAAATCATTCTTTATAGCGGTTTGTTGTAAATACTATGAATACATTTGATATCATTTCTAAATAGTATGCGTCAAGTTAGTTTACTATGTTCTCACAGATACCTACCACCTTATTCTAAAACAAAATCGATGTTTTGTTATAGAAACAAGTCCGTGTAAAACAATTGCAGCCCCTTGTTTATCTCTGGGATAAATACTTTTGAGGTTACCTTTCTGTTTTAGTAGTGGCGAAGTATGTTTTTATATCTAAAATAAGTTAAAATCAAAGCTAATATAAGTCAATATCAAATCAGTATGATGAATTAGATTTCTTGCAGATAAATTGTTGTTATTTCATTTGTAAATTCTTATGCTATGAGTGACGAAGCATTTTTCTATAAATATTGATTCACAAAGCAATGCAGCGGGATAATAGGGGATATTTTATGTAATGTTATTTATGTTTCGATATAAACAGGTTCCACACTACGATAGTTTCAAAAACACTGAAATAAATCACATCAAACTTGATGTAACAAAATCATAACAAACTTTATTGTCATGGCGGATGCACGTTCCGTGTATCAATTGAACTGTAAACGAAACAAACACTAATAAATTATAAACAGGTTATTCAACAACTTATTATTTATTAATATATATTAAAAACATTGTAGTCATAAATATATAAAAGTAATCAATATTTAAATAATTAATCACTTGTGGTAAATAATTGTAATTTTATAGTAACAATAAGAAATAGTGTATTTGAACGTACTTGAGTGAGTACTCTAACCCGACCTCCTATAGGAGTCTGTGAGCCTAGTAATGCGCTTGTATTTTCGTATGGTTTTGAGCTGGAAAAGAACTTCGAAAAATATAATTTCTTCGATTTATGCGTAAAATTTGACGAGGCAAACAATTACCTACAGACTACTGAGCAAAATTTTGGGCAGCAGGACATGTATAATAAATATGTTTTTTTTGGCGCGACCTCCAACTCCGTTATGAGAGCCTAGTGACCGAATTCGGATTTCGATAGCAATTTGTCTCTAAAAATTGCTCCGCGGTCTACCCTTCTTGAGAGAAATGAGTCTGAGTCGTAAAAAAATCGAAATCTAACCAACTCCCGTTCTTTCCGTATATCTGTCCGGCACCGGTATAACCTATTCTGCAGTTCGCCAAATACTCAAATTCAAGTTGCCAAAGAGCATCCCAAATGTATATTTATGATTTCGAGCATCACAAATGCATACTTAACCTCTGACTACCCTGAATTCGGTCACGGTCGTAATGCATAATATATAGTATATGTAATTATATATAATTATGTATATGTGTGTGTGTGCATATATATATATATAGCATAAATAACCTATCCTGGGGTTCACTAATTGCTGCCTACCTACTGTAAAGAAAGCTGAAGTGATGTCAGAATGTATCATGTATGTATTCTCAACTTCTTGTCATAATATCCAAAACATCAAGCGGTAAATCAAAATTATTTACATTCATTATCATGAATTTTTCATATCATGTCTGATATGTACCTGTCATAGGCATAAATGACGCAAGAATAAATTTATATCAAATATGGCGTCGCATCAAGTAAAATACTTCTTAATATATACATGTAGAATAAATCAACTTTAGCAGTTCACTTCGAAAGAAAAAAATCGCTTGTAATATAATAAGCTATAACCTCAAACACCAAAGTGATTACACATTGTTTTCCAAATTTCACTTATTGAACTAAGAAATAACTGATCTCGTGTGATTATCTAGCGGTTTAGCTGTCATCGCCAACAAAATGGACGTGCTCTCACGCTGGCATTCGCCAAAGACTGTTCGCGATCTATTGAAACTAGCGACTCGCGGCGCACGCGTAAACTGTCCATATAAAAATGTATGAAAAAAACGGCGGTCCAAAATTGGGCGTTTTATACTTACGAAAACTGCAGTATTATGAATAAAACAGGACCTTATATGTTTTTAGTCAAATTATTTAGTATTTCGAGAACCCATTATTGTATATTTTGATTTCAGATGTTACTCCGTGACAAAATAAACGAAAAAATACAAAAGCCTGTTTGCGCCATTTTTCTGATTTTTTATCAACTTTATGCGTTTATATTTACGTAATTATTGATATTTAACTCGTGAAACTACTTCAGTCATCAATTTCAGTCTTTCATTATGCTACCTTGAAAGTATGATAGGTGTCAGTAAGTTCTAAATAGGTTTAAACTGAAAAATGAAAACACTCGTTTCGCTCATTTCCGCGAACAATACCCTTAACTCTTGAAACTACTTCAGTCATCAATTTCAGTCTTTCATTATGCTACCTTGAAAGTATGATAGGTGTCAGTAAGTTCTAAATAGGTTTAAACTGAAATGAAAACACTCGTTTCGCTCATTTCCGCGAACAATACCATTAATTTGCTCTTTTACTCAAGATCGTGAAAGATGCAGGGTGCCTCATATTCGCGGACGACATCAAACTATCCGTGATAGCAAAAAGCTCTGGGGACTGTCAGGCATTGCAATGTGAGTTTGGGAGGGAGTGGCCCTCTCTTGCGACTTCATCGTTGGTTGCTGTAAGAAGGCATTCAGGAATTTGGGCTTCCTTTTGAGATATCTTAAGAATTGCACTAACGTAAAGGCAATCGTGGCTGTAGTGCTGAGTGAGATGAAATATGTTGTTAGTTAGAGCGTGTGCAAAATAAGTTCTTGGCTATTTATATATGTAAGGTTTACGGGCTAGACTCTTTCTATCCGCGTATGAACCCTACTGTATTTGTACGGGGTATGGTCTTCTCTATGAGGTTCTCATTGGTGTCTTACGTGTTCAGACTGCTAGCGGGGAGGCTGTACCACCCGAAGTTGTCACATGGCCGCCCTTGCTAGGCGAGCCGCCCGTCTGCCGCGCCATTCGCACGCTTAACCTGATCAGAGGAAGCAGATGTATTTATATTCCCTCTGAAAATTTCCCAAAACTGCCATTTATACTGTTTTATAGGATTGAAAAATAGTTTTATTAGGAATAGCGTGTTAATAGTCAAGTGTATTAACGAGTTTTAATATTGAATTATTATTGACATTTTATATATACTTTACTAACTATACTTTGCCTATTGCATTGGGATTTTTCCTGTATGGATTGATACTTTTTAATATTTAGCAAACTCCGTAACATACTTATGACCTTCTTAACAACAATAGACCCGGTGTATAATTTCAATGAACATTTTGAACTTCAGTTTAGATTACGAAGGTAACAGATGGAAGCATAAAATATATTATGTAAAAATTAAAAGCTGCGAAAATTTACTCAATATGTTAACCGTCATGTATGAAAAAGGAAAGAAATAAAAAAACGAACGAATGACTCGTAAGCTGGGTAACTTGTACCTAGTACCTTCGTTGTTGTAAGAGATGATGTCAGAAATATACAATCCATAAAAATAGGACAATACACTATAATATTAAAAAAAAAAAAACACGAGTAATTAATATTTTTGTTCGAATGAGTGGGCGTATGGCACTACTGCCCATACTACTGCTACATACTACTGTCATAAGAGCCCATTAACTTCATATGCTTCCTCCTTACATGAAAGCCATTACTTGATTGTAGCTTTACCACTTAATATGTGAATACGCGACCAGCAGTAAAAACATGTGATGCGTCTTAATCCGGTGTTTGCCGACTCCAGATTTAGGAAATTTGTCCAGGCGTATTGGTAGAAATATTTAAAAATAACCTAATAGCCTGTTGGCTTTATTCAGTTCATGGCTGGCTGGGCTGCGTCCGATTCACAAGGTCAATGCTTTGAGCAATTTTTGGATGATTTTCTAAACTGTATGTTTGTATACTTTAACGTATCGCCTTTTTTGATATCGAAAACAAAAAAACTAAATTTAGATTTGTTTGAAGCGAACTATGAGTGATGATCAGAGTATAAGTGGTGGAAACATAAAAAAAAATCAATCTTTGGATCCACAAGATTCTTTAAAATATGTTAATCCAAAGGTGCAATCAGCTGCGATGGCTATATACAAGGTGAGTGACTAATATTTATGATTTATCCATAGGTAATGACATCAATCATGTATTCCATTCGGAGTTAAAAGACTTGATGTTATTATAATTTGCACACATTGAAAAGGTTGACATATTGTAAAAGGGGACATTAGAAGGGCCTATAACCGCCGAATGTGTATGAGCGTCAATGCAACAAAAAAGGTATGTCACGATCGGGGCAGATGGGGATCCATGGTCTCTGCCTAGCCCTCTTTAGATAAACGGATTTTATTTTAATTATGGGATAACTCTTGTTTATGTGTACGAGTATAAAAAAAAAACCAAAACACGCGTTCACGACCATTAACCCTTGCGGGGTAGTCAGAGGTTCAGGTGTCCACCTCCGCATTGGGGAAGGAAGTAATTATATGGCCACCTCGAACCCACGTGTTGACCAGATAGTTAGTACTCAATGTGACAGGTGGTAAGCCATTTTGCCATTTACAAGCATTGACTATTACCTGTTCGGGAAAAAGGTAGGTTTCCTCACGATATTTTCCCTCACCATGATATTTGATACATTTCGTAAATGTATTTTTATTAAGAAAATGTACATAGAAATTCATCAAACTTCATTTCCATTGGTACATGCTCAAACAAGTATAAAATTTAAAATTTTATATATAAATTAATACTAATTAATCTATCAGAGGGAAATCGTCTATATGTCTAATCCATTTTCAACCCTTAAATTTGAACCTAACTCAACTTTTATTCCAATTGATAAAATAACCGATGGTTCAAGGCCGCTTAATAGTTTTTCAATTGCTAATCGTGAGTTAGTACAATTATCATAAGGTGGAATATAAGCAACTGGTTGACGTAATTATTATAATTT
Organism: Leucoptera coffeella; assembly: GCA_030578115.1. Lineage (NCBI taxonomy): Eukaryota > Metazoa > Arthropoda > Insecta > Lepidoptera > Lyonetiidae > Leucoptera > Leucoptera coffeella. The sequence goes on from JAMBLF010000002.1 coordinate 1,561,287, forward strand.
TTGGTTATTAAATTATTATACATCATTATTTGTTGTGAACAGATACGATCGTTCAATTTAATATTATGTGGCATATTTTTTCTTAATTTTTAACTATGCCATACATTAAACATTACTAATTCTATCAAATATACGTTGAATAACTTGTGTTTTATTCTGTCTAAATGATGTCGATAAAATTTTTTTTTATGAACACTTAATGTAAATAATAATTTTTCTTCTAAAAGAAATTCACTTCCTTCACTTTTATCACTGTAAAGAGGCATTTCATGTACAGGTGGCAATTGATTGATATATCCATAATATATACAAAAAATCCACCAAATGGCTCGCCTTGCCTTGAGGAAAAGCTTTACAAAAACTTAGATCAATTTTCTTTCTAAGTATGCTTCCAATAATACTCAATTCGAATAAAAATATATTTCTACCATTGAAATAGAATGCTATTTGTATCGGATATCAATTTCTTTTCTATCTAAATCAATTTCATGATGAATACTTTTCGCTCCAGCAACGACTTCCATCCTATTTTTTTAGTTCAACTTGATTAATTTTCAATCAATCAATTCGGCGTACGTTGTTTGGGGCTTGACTCTGTATCAGTGGGTACAGGGTTCAAATCCCGTTCGAGCATGTACCAATGGAAATGAAGTTTAATTAATTTCTATGTACATTTTCGTAATAAAAACACATTTACGAAATGCATCGAATACTTCGGTGAGGGAAAACATAGTGAGGAAACCTCAGTCAGTCAGTGCTTGAGTGCTTGAGTCAGTCTAACCTGAACCTCTGACCACCCCGCAAGGGTTAATGGTTCTGAAAGTGTTTGTCTTTTCTTTTTTGATCAATTTCTTCATAAACTTGTTCGTCCTCAAAATTGTTAAATCTTTTATCCAATTCAGAATTAATCATATCATTACCATTATCGAAATGACGTACATACACAATTTCAAGTGTCATTATCCAGATTTAAGTTAATCAATTGTCTCCAAGCTATATTTAATAAAACTTGTTGCTTCTAATATTTTTCATTATCAACACAGAAAATAAAAATGAATGAAAATGAAAAATCTCTGCAGAGAAGAAATGCCAAGAAACTCTGCAGCCAATGCGTACATTACATTTAATAATAATAATTCATTAGAACATGATCAAAGCTTAACGTCCAACAAATAGTGTTTTACACACACTTAAGGGGAGTCCCAATAAGTACCGGAACGTGAAGCCATGGCTACACAAAAATGAAACGTTACAAAACATCGATAAGACACGTCTTTTACTTTGTAGTAGCCCTTCTCCATCAGTTCGGGAAGCTGCGTCATATTTTCTCGTCGCCACTACCGCATTGTCTTAAGACCAGGGTTTTGAACCAGTACGTACCTGCATTGGTATACGGTGCTAAGACGTGGAAAATGACAGTCGCGCTGGCTCACCGATTACATAAGGGACAGAGTCCGGAACGAGATTATCCGGTAGATAACCAAAGTCCTAGACATTGTCTATCGATGTTGCAAGCTGAAGTGGCAGTGGGCCAGTCACGTCTGTCGCAGAAGCGACGACCGTTGGAGCAAAGCGGTTCTCGAATGGCGACCGCGTCTCGGTAAACGTAGTGTAAAACGTGTCTGTAAACCTGAAAAAGGTCGCTGGTAGTGGTTGACTGAGGGCCACGAGTAATCGTGTTTTGTGGCATAACCTTAGGGAGGCCTATGTCCAGCAGTGGACTGACATAGGCTGATTGTTTGATTCTCTATCAACGTCGCTTTACTTGACTCTAGAAGTTTACTATACATTTTTATGGCCATAAACGAATCGTTTCTTCTTTTTAGTCTAGAGCTACTATAACACAGTTTATTTTCATTGCGTTTGTTACAATTACGCATATCTCTTACAAGTTTGTAATCATTAATATTTTTATTATCATAGACCACGTTATCGTATATATATATTGAAAAACCACAGCCAGTATATTTTTTGTTTTAAACACATCTCTTAAAGACTCACGAGGGTCCATACGGTAGATCGAGCGAATTGCTCTCTTCTGATGCACAAATACTGAATTAATATCAGCCTCAGAAATAATTGCCCTACACAAGAAGCTCGTATGACATGACACTATGAAAATAACTTAAGTACACAAATCTCGCTGTGTCCACGTCACTCAGGTGTTTTTGGATCCAGTGAATAAAATTTGGAAAACGGTAAGTAGAGATCGCGCCACATAAATTGCCAGTTGGAGGCGTCGCCACAGTCGCGTAATTCAGTGTTACCAGTAAACACGCCAAAACTAGCACTCACTGTGCCATACGGCTCGATACATTATAGGTTTCATTTGTAACGGTCTTTGGTTGCAGAGCTATAAACTCAAATAAAACAAATTAATATATCAAAGTCAAAATATGTTTATTTAAAATAGGCCCTATCACAAGCTCTCTTTGAAAGTTATCTTATGATCTAAGTATAAATTAAAAAAACTATTTCAAACATGATTAATAATTAACGGGACTTATCCTTCTTATTATATATTACATATATTATGTGTTCCTTCACTCTGTCCGCAATAGACCGTTTAGTCTGTCCGACATAGGATTTCCCACAGCTGCAATCAATCTTATACACACCCTTATATCTTATATCATGAGTATAAATCGCGAATCTCTTAAAACTATTATTTCAAACATGGCACTGAGCATTGTCCTTACAAATTTTTTACCGAGGTTAGATCAGCGGAGACCCTAGCTTGGAGAAGAACTAACAAGAAACTCCGGAAATCAATTTATTATAATCACCCTTAACAAACATAAAAATTACAAAGAGTGAGCAAAAAACACAACGCTGGTAATACTAAATTTACCTTTCATACAAAATAACACGCAATGGCGGAAACGTCAAATTTAGTTCCATACATACATATATTACATATATTCTTTTTTTATTGTGGCGCAAAATAATGAGGCTTGTTCTCCCATTTTCAAAATTTCGAATGCATGTTAGGCAAGGGTCACTCAAAGCCCGCGTTTCACTAGATAGACAGCAGCATCCAATGTAATTGGTTGTAATTCGTATCGCCGTATATAGGGATAGACAGGTTTCCTGAAGTTATACCTCACAGTTAGTGACTGTAAATTATGTACGTAAATGAAAACATATTATAAATTTCATTCATTGGTACATGTCTAAGCCGGGATTCGAACCTAGAACTTTTTTTACAAGAAGTCAGAAGTTCTACCCACTGGGCTGCAGGTGCTACGCTTTTTTATAAAAAAAAGGATTAAGGGAGTGTGTAGTGTATATGTGTATTAATATGTATACACAAGTCGTGAAGAGTTTATGTTATTTAGGATCTCAAACCCAAACAGATGTTACGCACACACGTAGATAGCATTTGGTACTTGCTACAACTGTTGCGATTTATTTAAAAAACTTGATAAATAACAATGCGTACCTACGTACGTACTGCTATAGGGATAGGCTAAATATTTCTGGGATTTGAATAGAATGTAACTAGATGCACCCCGTTTGGAAAGTTGTAGAGTTTAGGAGTGATATAGGTTATTATTGGTCGACGGGTTGAGAGTAATTTTCTAAACATAATGCTGTAATAAGATTATGTTTATAAAATTTTATTACAGTAATGATAAAGAAAGGAAGAGCCACAAGCCGTTGCCAACGATTCTGTTATGTTTACAGACTAGCGCAGAGGTAAGAAGGTGCTAATATTTACAATTACATCGAATGCCCATCTCCATGCCGCGTTCAGATTTCTTTTTTGTATGTGGTAAGAAATATGATGACTATATATAAATAAAAATAGAAATTTTCTATTTATTACTTCAGTTAATATGTCAACAATTCAAATAACGATCGTTTTATGATTTGTTTTACTTCTTGGCATTTGACTTTAAATTAGTGTTGAAATCCGCACTGCGTTGAGCATTAAATATAATGTATTCAGCTACCAATTTCATTTCCCGTATGTGCAAATTGCATAACATATGAGTATACCACAAACGTATCAAGATTTATTATTGTTGTTTTGAATCATTTCGTAGCTATTATTATAGGAATTTGGTGTGAATGCAGAGGACGGCGACGCCAGCCCCGCAGTCATTGGGCGACGTCTGACAGATGTCGGCTACTTTTTCAGGGCTTTGCAAGTCATCAGCGATCATGGTCCTTTGGGTTGTAAGTTAATTTGCCTCAGTATAACTGGTGAAGTGAAGAATAGTCTGGTCTCGCTTATGGTAGGGTTCAACTTACCATAAAGTGTAGAATGTGTAGTAAAATGATTGTCATACGGTTGATTGAAAAGCAAGAAGATAGTATGGATGTGAATCAGTATCATAACATCTGGTGGGGAGTACGCTCATCTAAAAACGTTAACCTCTACGATAGGTTTACCCATCATATCACCACCATATTACATTGAAATTCATAATGAAGTTTGCTAATGGTGGGAGACAGCAGCACTCACAATGGCAGAACCTATCATAGAAGGAATCAGAGTATGCAGTATCTATAGGTAGAGTTAATAAAAATGACACACCATTAATATCTGTTACTGTTGATGGTTATTGGAGTAAGCGAAGAGTTCTTATAGGCATTTAAACTCATAAAGTTTTATAATTATTTTTTACTCCTAAAAAATAAATACTGCATAGTCTGTGCACGAGCTGCAAAGAATTAAATCCAACCTCCGGAGCACAAGTGTTTCAAAAACTATGTAGGACCGTCTACCGGCATGGAATCGACCATTATAATTCAGTGTTTAAACGTTCCTTCGATCTAGGCGTAATTTATGATAAATTTGTAGCAGACGGCGATTCCAGTACTTATAAAAATTTTAAATTCGCGACCGTGTTTGAGATAATTGAATGCAAAAATCATCTTTTAAGGAACTATTGCAACAACTTACTTATGATTAATAATTAACGGGACTTATAGCGTAAGTTTATATATAATAAAATTACCTTTATTAACCCGACGTTTCGGCTACGTTACAGTAGCCATGGTCACGGGCAGACTGACGATTCATGTTTCTTCGCCTCCATCGCAGTGTTCTGTCAGATTCTTCTCCGACTACCATCACTGCAACGTTTTTATCAATAACACGCGATCTACACACTACACTCACAGTATCTTGTGGCCTCACACGATCATGCTGAGCCGAATGGGGATCTATATCTATATAATTCCTCGTTGGGTATTCGATAATTACGCATCCACGTCAGTCCTTTCTTTAAACAAAAAATCAAAACTTAGTTTAAAGTTATATTTTGTAGGAGTGTGTGATATCATTCTGTAGCTGAAATAAAGTGCTATATTGTGGATTTTGAACCGTGATTATATCTCAAGGATTAAGGAAGTTATAGAGAAAACTTGTCGACGTCTGACGAGAAAGCGTAAGCGACGCAAATTTCATGGCGCTTACGACGTTCTTTTCGCGACCCAGCTAGCAAGTTTTGTTGTGTACCCGCTGCGAGCCGGCCGCACAAAGATATTAACTACACTGGATAATTTTGCTAAAACTATTTACCTACGTGATCGAGAATGGCTCCGAATGATGCTAAATGTGCTGGATGTGGAAAGACTGTCCCCAAAACTACGTCGCTAAAATGCTGTCTGTGTAAATCAGCATATGACATCGAGTGCGCAAACATAACTAAACAACATTATCAATTAATGACTACAGTACATAAATCTGCCTGGAACTGCCCGCTGTGTAAGTGTCAAAAACCGAAGTCGGACAATACAAACACTCCGGTGCGTGAGGCGGCTGCGCCGTCCGCGTCGTCGAGCGCTCAGGTGAGTCCTACTCGCCATGACTTTGTGAACACGACACAACGTAGCAGACCACGACGTGAGTCATCAGGCGGCGTCCCCGACTACCAGAACATGTCCGAAGTAAAGGAACTGGTGTCTGAAGTCCGCCTCCTAACCCGGGAAATTACATCATTAAAAGATAAGCTAGAAGGTGCAACATTATCATTAACAAAATGCCACGAGCGTATTGAGTACCTCACGTCAACAATAGCTGAAAATGATTCCCGAATAAAAAACCTCGAAAGTCGAGATAGCAAAGTGATAGAACTCGAAGCTACTATTCAACAATTACAATACGACATGAATGTCCAAGCGCAAGCCCAACTGCAAAATGAGATAGAGATATCGGGCATCCCCGAGAACAAAAGTGAAAGCCTAATCCATATTGCTGTCGCAGCCGCTCGGAAGATTGGAGTTGAGCTGGAGGACCGGGACGTCGACTGGGCGATACGTGCAGGGCCACGACGTTCATTACCACTCAGTAAAGGCGATACCAATACAGCCTTCTCGCGACCGGTGGTCGTGCGTTTACTGCGCAGAGCTAAGCGCGAGGAACTACTCAGAGCATCGAAGCCGCGTCGGAACCTGACAAGCGCCGACCTCGACCTGCCTGGCAACCCACAGAGAGTTTATTTCAACGAACGACTAGCAAAGGCAAATAGGATGTTATTTCGGGAGGCAAGACTCAGATCGAGACAACAGGGTTACGCTCACTGTTGGTGTTCAAGAGGATCTATTTACGTGCGTAAAAATGAAGGTAAAGCGGCCCAGGTTATCGAATCGTTCGACCGCCTGGAGAAATTGCTACCGCAGGTATGTACCACATCGACTACAGCAAATCCCCAGTGAGTATAACAATCCTGATAAAAATGTGTCTGTTGCCTTGCATGGTTCACGCTTGCGTTTCTTACCAAGCTTATTATTAACCTACTTTTCATATTTAACTACTTACTTAATTAACATCACTCCAAATCCCTACAATATAAAACTAACGCCGAATCCCTACATTATAAAAATAGACAATACAATGTATATTATTATTATATGGTACAAAGACAAACAAGCTATTTTTATTTTTATTTTATACATATTCTATTTCATATCAATGAATGATACAATATATATTATTAAGGAATGGTACGTAGGCAAACTAGCTATTTATATTCTTATTTTATACATATTTTATTTCAAATCTATTTATTTACCTGTTTACCTAATCACACTGAATCCCTATATTATAAAAACAAATAAAATAATATATATTGTTAGTATTTTCACATTTATACCAGGTATTAATAAATTGTATATAGACAAAGCAGTTATATATATATTTATTTTATACATAATATTACTTTGGAAAATTCATATTGTATTACTAGCTTTGTTTTTGTTACGGAAATCGTTCATCTACATTTACAAAGTTGTGTGTATACTATCTATAGAGGTGCATAATATGAACTCTCAGGTGCATATTGATTTATTACTTGGAGTGCTTTCCATAATGACATGTAATGTTCTATACTTGAACACAAATTGCTATAACTTATTTGTAGTTTCAATTTTCTTTAATTACAGTATAATTATATACTTTGCTATTGACTATTATTATATTGCAAAATGTTCACAGAGACCATAGAAACAGATTTAGACTCAATGAACATTGCATGTCATCAAATTACTGACGCTGCACTATGCAGGACATTGCTGACTCCAGATTATAACTTTAAAATCTTAAACTTCAACGTACGAAGTATTAGAAAGAACCTCGACAGCTTGATGGCTTATATAAGACATACAGGCGTGGTATTTGACATTATCACGCTAACTGAATGTCGTATTGATAAATCCTCGATAATAACACAAATGCAGGGATATACAGTATACAGAACTGATAATAACATAAATCAAAATAGTGGAGTTGTTGTTTATGTGAAAGACACATGGACTGTTAACATAAGTGAACCAAAGCTAATGGAAGCAGAATGTTTGGTAATCGAAATACCTAACTTTTTAACATTACTCGCATTCTACCGCTCTCCCTCTTTTAGAAATACAGAAATTTTTATGACGGACCTTGACCTACTACTACAAAAATATAAAGACAAAGAAAATATAGTGACAATGGGGGAATTAAACATTAATATTATACCACTAGCCGACGGCCGCCTTAAAAACGAATCACTGGAATACCTTTGCCTAAATGCTGAATATGGACTCAAACCAACGATTACTAAACCAACGCGAATTAGCTCGTGTTTAGACCATATTTTTGTTAAAACCAACGACCCAGCTGTTGGCATCGTTTGCGATGCAGATCTCACAGACCACTCAATAACAATCTGTGGTATTACTCTTAAAAAAAGACTAATAAATCGACCGCAAAGAACATACCTAAAGAGAGATATAAACGCAATATTACACGAATTACAAGGCACTGACTGGTCTAAACTTGATGGTATGGACGTTAACGAAGCTGTGGACATATTTAGCAATTTATTAAATACAATAATAAATAAACACACACAAGAAAAGAAAATCCCAAGAAGTAAATATAACCTGAAAGAGTGGATTACCCCAGGGTTAATTCGCTGTATGAAAAATCGAGATAAATTGCACATCAAAACAAAAAATAATCCTAACAATTTGACAATAAAAACGACATACATTCGATATCGCAACTTTTGTAATGACCTTATGCGTAAGCTAAAACATCAATATGAAGAAAATATGATAAAAGAAAACAGTAAGAACCCAAGAAAGCTATGGAAGGCTATAAAAGAAATTACACATTTAACAAAAATAAATCAAGAGCCTGTGGATCTATTAGATATCCCAAATTCAAGTGATACTAACAATTCTTTGAACATATGCAACAACTATTTCTCCACAATTGGACAAAACCTTGCTAATGAAACTCTGACAAATCTAAACACAAATGAAAAGGATCTAGCTGCATCAGCCTTGAACCACTCTAATTATACATTTTCTAGATCCCTTTTCCTACAACCAACTGATCATGTGGAAGTAGACAAACTTATAACGCAATTACAAAGCGGCAAAGCTCCTGGTATGGACACGCTAAAAAATGATTTAATAAAACAAATTAAAACCCGTATTATTCAACCACTGACAACAATTTATAACAAGAGTCTTGCTAGTGGCATTTCCCAAATTTATGGAAATTAGCATTGATCCGTCCTATTTTTAAAAGTGGAAATAAAAACATACCAGACAATTACCGTCCTATCAGCCTCTTAGGAGTTTTTTCTAAACTGTTGGAGAAACTAGTAAACAAGCGCTTAATAAGCTTTGCTGAAAGACATGGTCTCATATCGGAAAGACAATTCGGATTTAGACATGGAAAATCGACGGCCGACGCAACAGACTTGCTGGTGACTCTGATATCGTCGCACTTAGATGTCAATAAAAAAAGTTTGGGTATATTCCTTGATCTCTCAAAAGCGTTCGATACGGTCTCCATACCAATTCTGCTCAGAAAGCTCGAGCATATGGGTATCCGTGGTGTCGCTTTGAACTGGTTTCGAACGTATTTAATGGATAGAAGACAAGTTGTAAAAATAGGCCAACAAACAAGTCAACAAAGTACTGTTACTTTTGGAGTTCCACAGGGAAGCATACTAGGCCCTACATTATTCATTTTATATGTAAATGACATTCATAAAACCTTTGATCAGAGTCAATCAGAGATAATATGTTATGCTGATGACACTGTTGTTCTTTATCATGGAAGTAGCTGGAACGATGTGTTCGCACGAGCAGAACAGGGAATGGCTGATATTGCTAGATGGCTACAGCAAAACTTGATGACCCTAAATACAAAGAAAACTAAATACATCTGTTTCCATAAAACAGCAGCGTCATCTCCCAAAACCACTCCTGATCTAAAAATTCACTTTTGTACAGGAAATGTTAATGTCAACTGTAACTGTGAATCGATAGCTAGAACAGACTCAATAAAATACCTAGGATTAATAGTGGACGAGAAATTGAATTTCAAGCAGCATATATCTATGCTATCTGGTCGGATTCGGAAAGTCATTCATATAATGAGAAAACTGAGAGACGTAGCTTCATTTGACACACTAAAGACTATATATTTTGCACTATGCCAATCACTACTTACATATTGTATAACTACATGGGGATGTGCAACGAAAACTACTTTAATAGAACTCGAAAGAGCACAACGATCAGTACTTAAAGTAATGCTCCACAAACCTTATAGGTATGCAACAACAAATCTTTACCAAGAATGCCAAATTCTAAATGTACGACAACTATATATTTCAAAAATGGTTATAATAGCCCACAAAATTATGATAAATTCAAATGACTACAAGTCACGTCTACAAAGACGAGTATTTAAAATGACAGTTCCCAGAATATGTACATCCTTTGCTGGACGCTTTTTTCCACATGTGTTACCTTATATATACAATGCAGTACTTAATAAATGCGACATTAAAACAGCATCTGTAAGAGATGCCAAAAAACAAGTCAATAGTTGGTTATTAGGACTCACATATGATGAAACTGAACAAATGCTTCTTATTTTAAGCTGACCGAAATTAGTAATACTTTGGTATAACACAAATCGAGCACGTACTTTAAATTTTTATTTTTAAATATTATAATTTATCTACATACTAGTATATATTAGTTCATATTTATTATTACAAGTATTTTATGTATACCTATATATTTTATTAATTATATGTATATATAATATATATATATATATTTTATACTATATTATTAAGTTAACTTAGTTAAATGGCGAAACCACCCAACATAAATACCCTGCTGATTCGATGTGGTACTCATAATACAGGCTTGCCTAGTGTGAGGCCATGGTTGATCCTCTTGGACACTCAACACCCGCGTGGGATCGTGCGCTCTGGTGCCCACTGTATGGGAGTTTGGAGAGTGGGACCGGACCGGATAATCTTTTAATTCTTCTTTGAATTTATTGTTACACGCCGAATAAATACCTTTTTATCTTTATCTTATCTTTTATAATATTTTGTATATTGAAAGGAGACGCACAAGAAGTAGATAAGTGGTTGATATACCTGAATGCTATTCATCCGAATATAAGGTTCACTTGTGAGATGGAAATTGATAGATCACTTGCATTCCTTGACGTTAAAGTTTTGGTGAGACCTGATGGCACACTTTCGCATACTATCTACAGAAAACCTACACATACAGATCGGTACCTTCATGGATCCTCACATCATCATCCGAAACACATGGTTTCTGTGGCGACGTCTCTTATAAGCAGGGCAAGGGATTTGTGCGACCTTGAGCATCTGGACGAGGAGCTGCAGTACGTTCGGGGTGTACTTAGGAGAAATTGTCATTACATAGGTACTAAGTTGGTAAGACGTATATCCAAAAGTGAGAAACCACCGTGTGTGGATCGCGCGCCGGCGTTCCTACGTTATGTGAGAGGTGTTACAGATAAAGTTGGAACAGTCTTGAAAAACTACTCACTTAGCCTATTTCCGTTCCATCTTCGAAAGTAACAAATTTTCTGAGGACACCTAAAGATGTAATCCCGTACCAAACACCGGGTCTGTATAAGATTGATTGCAGTTGTGAGAAATCTTACGTCGGACAGACCAAACGGTCTATAGCGGACAGAGTGAAGGAACACATTGCAGCGGTCAAGAAATTGGATACCAATAAGTCAGCAATAGCCGAACATCTGCTAAACGAGGGTTCAAAATTAAATCATTGGATTGAGCTTCATAAACCCACTGTGCTCTATAATGAACGCCGATATTACAGTAGAATTGTACGCGAGGCGATTGAAATAAAAAAGCACAGTACATTGAATCGTGAAGGAGGTTACAAACTGTCTTTGACGTGGAATACCGTAATAGATCCCCATTCGGCTGAGCATGATCGTGTGAAGCCACATGATACTGTGAGTGTAGTGTGTAGATCGCATGTTATTGATAAAAACGTTGCAGTGATGGTAGTCGGAGAAGAATCTGACAGAACACTGCGATGGAGGCGAAGAAACATGAATCGTCAGTCTGCCCGTGACCATGGCTACTGTAACGTAGCCGAAACGTCGGGTTAATAAAGGTAATTTTATTATATATATAAACTTACGCGATAAGTCCCGTTAATTATTAATCATGAGTATAAATCGCGAATCTCTTAAAACTATAACAACTTACTTATTATAATAATAATATTTGGACATTATTACACCAATTGAACTAGCCCCTTGGTAAGTACATTTAAGACTTGTGTTAAGGGTACTTAGTCAACGTATATTTAAGAAATGTATACATATTATAGTATAGATAAATACATATATAGCATATATAATCAACGACCAGACTAGAAAGCATTAGAAAAGCGTAGTTCTTAACTCTGTCTCCACCGGGAATCGAACCCGGGACCCCACGATTAGCGTTCAGGTGTCTAACCCATCGCGCCACGGAGGTCGTCAAAATTATCACAGGGCACTAATTATCCATGTGAACTCTGAAAGTTTCTTAAAGAAAGGTATTAGCGTTAGAGAATGGGAGTTAAATCTGCGATTAAATATTGTGGCGCAAAATGAGTCTCTTGAAGAAAAAATAAAGTGAAGATATCCTAAATGGTCCACAGCACGTTTTTGGCAATCACCAACATTGCAAGGATTACTTTTGTACACTTCACTTCATACATGCCGAACGGAACCTGTCGGGCTTGTATCAGCAATGGTGGGTAGCGGATTAATGGAAGCTATAGAATTTTTTGCTTAAAGACTTTGTTACCATTCTAGAAGTTTAATATGTAATTGTACAAGTAGAATATATATCTTAATGAGTATATATAGTTGAAAGTTTCAACGCAGTGTTTGTAAAATTCGTTGGAGGCAAGCGTGTCAATTATTCATCACGTGGGTCTTACGCAAGCCGCTGCGCAGCTGCTGTTGTCTTTTAATACGGCGTCGATTCAGACTAAAACTCATGAGACTATATTTAAAACAAAACCAAATATTTTGATCGTGAAAGTGGAAAAATATCACCGTAACAGTTGTTTAGTTAATAAACCTAAATTAAGATTAAGACCTGCAATACTGTATTGAAAGGCGCTCACTATGGACCATACTGCGCAAAACTTGATTTGAGTCCCGAATTGTACGAGTCAGCTTTTCTTATTAATTTAAAGCTAATACGGTAATAATTATGATGCGGTTCACTACCTATCACGTTGGGGGCTGTCTATCTAGTGAATGGCGGATTTTGATTAGCTCATACCTAATAAGCATTCGTTATTTCGGATAAGTTCTCTCAAGCGTCAGACCACCCGGCAACAATAAGAAGGGAGTGCGTATACACAAGTTGTGAAGCGTGTTATAATATCAAAATAAAAGTCTAAACAGTCTGTAAAAAGTAAGTCTATAAAAATTAAAATAACAGCCGTCGGCTGAGACTATGGCGTGGAAAATATTGTTCGGTCAAAGTATAACAATATCGATAAATTACCTATATTGAAATGGTCATACTATATGTATTCTGTATACCTTTTAAATTTACTCGTACTACAATAATTACTAGATAGTTTAGTAAAATTAAACACATATGTATAAGCAACTGTGTACTAAGGTAAATATATGCTAATGTCACTAAAGTTTGTCACTAAGGGTGAGGGTTGAAGTGGAAGGTAAGATATTATAATAGGCGAGTGTCAGCTAAGATGATTTATTGAAGACTGTCATAAGTAGGTGCTAAAGTACATAACTACGGGCGGATTCGTTGCTTAGGTAATCACACGTTAAATGCTTATTAAGTAAATTATAAATTTAGTTAAATCAAGATAAAATAAATTAAATAGCTTTTTAGGTTACATGTGCCATTGTCTAGGTAAACAAAAATATTCTAATGGCAGGACAAAATGATAATTAAGTATTAAATTATGTAAACAATAAATTATGCTAACAATAAATTATGTTAACAAAAACATTGTCAGATGGTTAATTGAAGCCTTAATTTTGTTTATCGAACAATACAGTTCTTCGGGCCATCGGGGAGGTCGCCTTGTCCAAACTTAACACTGAGCCACGATAGTCACTGTGAGGTTCTATTTCTATCACTCTGGCACTTGGTAAAATATTCATTTCAATGTTACGATTGTCAAAGTTAATACGTTTTTTCACTTGAAAGATATAGTATCCGATCACTAAAAATGCTATAATCACAAGAGTTAATAAAACATAGATCATAGTATATTGGTGAAGATCATGCGATGTCACTTTCACTATTTGAGAGTTTTCTTTTAAGTTATCGATGTCACTCTTTATCTTGTCAAATAACACATCGTGAGTTTCCTTGTGATAGGTGTATTCTGGCAATGACGTATTGATCACTTCATTCAGAAGTGACATCTTCGGGACTTCAACAGAGGTGTCTGTAAATAAGTTACTGCTCAACTGATTATGTGAAAATATAGTAGTCAAGTCATTCGCCTTGACAACACAACCTTGACCTATATTAATAAGACCTTTATTAGTTAAATGTTTAGTTATTATATTTCCTGGACAAAGAATGCGGAGCACGCATTCTGTGCCGCACGCGAACAACCAGGTGTCCGTTTGATGTAACTTGACCCATTTGTCGGAACAATCCGTTATCTCTGTTTTGCAATATCTTATTTCATTATTTGTTTTTAATTGTAAATCACATAATGAATTAGTGTTACGCGATTGTATGCTGTATTCTGGGTCATTTAGTTTGCAAAACAATTTTAATTCATTTAGTTGAAGGCAGTTCGATATCTCATTTTCTGAGAGTGGTATAAAGACGTCCCTTTTTACATTGACAGCAATAAAATTGGTAGCTATGCTTGTAGTAATCATTTGTTTATTTTTGATGAATTGTGGCACTGTTATCACTCTTTCTAATTCGAATGTGTCATGAGTTATCAATGGGATTTTTATTTCAATTATAAGATAGGACTCTGTCAATCGCGCTTGACCTCTTAATAGCTTATACATGTCAAATATGTTTTCTCTGAAATCGGGCAGTGTCAATTCTGCGGGTAAATGGTCAGAAATATCATTCAAATGTTCCTGTAATTGTTTTGGTGGCAGTAAGTGCATATCAATGTGACCTTGGTAGGTGTTTGTCATGGTATTTATCAAAGTTTGCTGAATTGTTTTCAGATTAGCGATTATGCGATCTGCAGATGTACTGGCGGATAATGTGTAAAAAATATGTTCGATATAAACCATGTGAGATTTAAGTGATGATGTTAAGTTATTAATTTGTTCATTTATCAGCTTAAATTGCGTATTCATAATTGCTTCATTTCTTCGAATTATATTATTCTGTGCTGCAATAATGGTTGTTTGATTTTTTATTAATGCAAGAATGTGATTGTCATTTTGCTGAATCTGATCTATGTCTTTGGTGTATTGGTCTGCAAAACGTTGATCTAAGACTCCAAATAATGTGTTAGCTACGTACCCAATGCCGTTAATTAGACCTCTTTTCTGCCTTTTCTGATGGTGCGACCGTAATATTGAATTATAGTACTCAAGTTCATTCATATCATGTTGTAATTGGTGTATTATCAGTTGGGATTGTGAATCGGGTTCGGTATTCAGTGACGACGTTGTCAATATGTTTAACGTAGCCCTGTATATTTGTCAAGCTTTGCCAATATGATGTCATATTATAATACAAAATTAATTTCCAATCCTGTCGTATACGATGCACTTGTGAGATTTCATCAAAATATAATGCTCTGTCAGGTGCCAATGAAGTAATTTTTAAGTTCGTGAAGTTCGCTGCAATGCTGGATGTGAACATGATAAAGAGTAAGAATATGAGACTGAGCATACTTGTTAAGGTTTGTAACTTTTGTGGTTTTTTATATCGTCTGGTAGGTTTTGGATCTTCAATTTTATTTGATTGTTTAACATCTTGGTTTTCATTTGTCAGTAACTTTGCCTTTTGCCGTTTTCAATGTCACAACTCTCACGCGCTTGTCACTTCCCGGATGTGTTTCAATAACTCTTCCCATCCCCCACTTGCCAGGTGGTAGGTTTTCCTCTTTTATGCAAACAATGTCATCTATTTGAAGGTTTCGTTGGCCAGTTTTCCATTTGAAAGAAAGAAAGAAAACACTTTATTCACTGCACCACAACTACACAAATTACATCAAACACACAAACAATAAACATCAAAAATGAAAACCATTGATGAAGTGAAAAGGTGCTGCCTCAGTATACGATGCAGCTAGGCTGCATCACTGGTCCTCCGGCAGCACCCGATTCGAAAACTGTCACAAGCTGCATATAATAAAGATAATAAACGTACACACAATTATATAATTGTAATAAACATCGCAATAATTACTTACATACATAACTTTATATAAATACTTACTATATAATTATACTTTTATATAATAGATTTATAAATAAATATACAAACAAATATATAGATAAACATACGCATGTAAATATATTTATACATACATATATAAATTAATTCAGGAGCATATTTAACACATACATCCATATAATATATACAATATAAACTCAATACCTATATATCCAGTACATCACAATTATCACTCAACCAAACATTAATATATTTCATATACAGACATATTAAAACAAACACATTTATATAAATATCTGGTATTTGCACCGACAAGGTTAGACATAGGTAGCATTTGCTACGTGATTGTAGTTGAGAAAGATACTCGTTAGACCATGTCTTCCAGAAATCTCTGTTTGCCTTTTGTGTCAATTGCCATCGTTTTCTAATGTCAATATGATGTGGTTCAGGATCTGGCGTCGATAGTAAAGGAGCACCAATCAAGAAATGACCCGGTGTTAAATATTCTAGATCTGTATCACTATCTGTCAGAATGCATAATGGTCTCGAATTAAGACATGCCTCAATTTGGCATAATATAGTCCTCAATTCCTTGTATGTATATTTTTGACTGCCAATAACTCGATGCAAATGATATTTCATGCTCTTAACTGCGGCTTCCCAAAGGCCGCCTGTGGCTGGCCACGCTGGAGCATTGAAGTGCCAAGTCACCCCTAACTCGCTTATTTCTTTTAAGAAGGTCGTATCAATGCATTTAAGTGCTTCTTGCACTTGTTGTTTAAGAACTTTATTTGCTCCAATGAAATTTGTGCCTTGATCGCTATACATGTCACTTGGTTTGCCTCTACGCGAACAGAACCTTTTGAATGCTGCCAAAAATGATTGCGTATCCATATCTGTCACTAATTCCAAATGAATTGCTTTTGTAGATAAGCAAACAAATACTGCTACGTAGCCCTTCAAAGTGCGTATGCCTCTTCCTTTATTAGCCTTCACTTCAAGGTGTCCCGTGTAGTCGACGCCAGTGTGTGTAAACGGTCGTGATGGTGTCACACTGGCTGCGGGTAAGTCTGCCATCAATTGGTTGTTATTTTGAGTGGCATAACGGCGGCATACAACACATCGATGCAAATATTTTTTGACAGTTCGATATCCTGATAAAATCCAATATTTTTCTCTGAGGTATGCAAGTGTTAATTTAGGACCTCCACGGACGTAAAGTAAAAGTACGTAACAATCAATACACATTTATTGGCATAATGTATGTCGCCGGCAGAATAGTTAATTGACCAATGCTAGCTGCATTTCCTTCAGAGGGTAACTAGCATTTAATTGTGAATGTTGTGTTTAAATTCGCTCTTGCATTAAAAATAGATTTACGTGTTATAAACAAAAATAAGTTGTGAATAAGTGATTCGCGATAAGTGACCAAGCTCGGGAAATCATATTTGGTTAACTTGGTTGAGCACTACTAAAATTACAAGATGTCTTCTGCGGCTGGGTTTAAGTGCTCGGGCTGCCCGCGGCTCATCATGGACCGGCAATTCCTCGCCTGGCGTCTGTGCCGGGAGCGCTTCGACCTGGAGTGCGCGAACGTCTCCACCAAGCGCTTCCGGGAGATGAGCAGGGAGCAGAAGTCCAGCCGGTAGTGCGTCGGCTGCCGGAGCAGGGCGCCCAGGACGGACAACACCGAGACGCCCGTGCGAGCGGCAGCGGAGTCGGTGTGCACTCGCCGTGGTGGCGCCGTTCCCAGTCCTGATCAGGCTGCAGCAGTGGTGGGAACTGGATCCGGCGGAGTGTGGCACGATGGCGACGGAGATGCACCTGCTTCGCGCCGAGATCCGTGCCATGCGCCAGGAGATGGGCACCTCCACTGCGGCCATGTCTACTGTGCTGGATCGTTTGGCAGCCTGTGACGATCGGATCGATTCACTGGCGGATAGATTCGACCAGTTGGAGCGCAGGTTCGAGGAGGTGTCATCTGCGAAGGTCCAGGCGCTGGTTCAGACGGTCCTCCACCGTCTGAACCAGCGCCAGCTGAGGGCGGACCTCAACGATCGCGATCAGGAGCTACTTCTCAACGAGGTCGAGATCAGTGGCATTCCGGAGGCGAAGGTCGAGAGGTTGCAGCATGTGGTGAGAACAGTCGGGACGAAGCTTGGCGTCGATCTGCAAGATCACGACGTGGTGCACGTTGCGCGTGTTGGCGGCGTGTTCCCGGTGGCTGAGGGTCCCGCGCAGTCGCGAGTGATCGTGGTGAGGCTGGCGCGCCGCGCCGTCCGGGACTAGCTGCTCCAGCAGGCCAGGGTGCGGCTAGGTGCTACCACCGAGGACTTTGATTTGCCTGGCAAGCCACGTAGGTTCTACGTCAATGATGTTAATGGTTGACTCGCTGCAATCACCAGATCTTCCGCCGGGCACGTGAGCTGAGGCTCAGACTAGGACTCCGGTACGTATGGACACGCGACGGGAAGATTTTCGTGGGGGAGCGGGCGGATGACTCGCCACGGCTTCGGTTACGCACGGAGGCCGATCTGCTTCGGGTTTTTGGCTGTGTCTCCGTTAGCTCTGAAACAAAAACAATATTTAATCATCACGTTGTCAATTCAATCAAGGTACACAGTTTTAGTTATTTAGTACGTGCTTACCTAGTTTTCATTAATGTTCAGTTTTTGTTTACTGGTGTGGTGGTCTCGAATTGCTCATTTGAGGTGACTAACATATAGTATCACTAACGAAGTATATAAGTATTATTTTTATCCTATTTTACTTCTATCACATTCAACACAATAATAACACTGCACAAATATTTCATACTACCCACATATACAATACTCTTTTATCTGACATCATATTTGACATAACATATGTACGCCATAGACTAGCAAAATTATTCGAATTGTTTTTGTGCATGCTTTATTTTATTTAACTCTTGACCTCATTATTTCCTGTGATAAATTTGTTTACTGGGCAACAACATTTGGCAATTTAACTTTAATTATTGTTATATATTCTGATTATGGTTTGACTTTAAGTATTAAATATGCCTGTTAGGATAAAATTAATGAAATTAGCACTTTACAACGCGGGATCACTGAACACAGGTCAAGATAACTTTATAGCTGCCATGAATCTGCATCGGCCTGACTTGGTGGGAATCTGTGAGACCTAGTTGTCTGGCCGCAACGCGGTGGCACCAGTGGTGGCTGGCTATAGGATCTATAATCTGCCGTGACCGACGGCCATGAAAGGGGGACGGGGAGGATGCTTGGCATTCTTTGTCCGGGATGGGTTGCGTGAGCGCCGTTTGCCACTTGGGCGATGGCCTGGAGCAGATGTGGCTAACTACGAGTGCGGGGGGGCAGCGAGTTGTCATTGGGTTGGTTCATCGGCCAAATTGGATTGGCGTCGATCTTTGCGTCGAGTCGCTTACTAATTCTATTAGTTCTTTTGGTCATTTTGATTCTATTATACTTATGGGGGACTTCAAATTCATTTTGCTTATCAATAATAGGGACACAAAAAAAATGACAGATTTCCTCAGCAATATGGGCCTTAAATAGCTGATATCAGAGCCAACTCACTTGACATCGGATAATGAGACCTTAATTGACCTGGTATGTACTAATGCTCGTGTAAAAGACATAAATCTATATAATGTAACTGGCTCATATGGACATTTGATGGTCAGCTTTTCCGTTTGTCTTCCCAAACCTATGTCAACTCCTAGGTATATAACTTACAGACCACTGAAACATATTGACATGAACTTATTTAATTATGATTTATATAATATTAACTTTGAACATTTATTGACATTATCTGACATTGATGACATGATTGATTATTTTGAATATTGTATGCAAACTTTGTTTAACATTCATGCTCCGATTACAAAAATTAAAGTAAAAACTGATCGTGCACCGCCTTGGTTGACTGATAATATAAAACTCACGATATCTCTGCGCAAAAAGGCCTTCACCAGATTCAAAATAAATAAGAAAGATAGTCATAGAGCGTACTGGCTAGATTTAAAGAAATTGGTGACTAAGAGTGTGAAACGTGAAAAAAGAGCCTACTTCGATCACTTTGTAAACCAACATGTCAGGAGTGATAATGCATCCTTTTGGAAGAACATTAAGTAAAAACTTCCCACTAGTCTAAACCATCATATTATCTCAGATAGATTCACGAGCGCTGATGAAATTAATAAACATTTTCTGGAAACTCCAGACTCGGACCGTGCTGGTGAACTAGTGAAATTGATAAGTTTACATTGCATTACGTGAGGTTCCGGAAGACACAGTTTTGAAGGCCATAATGTCGATTAAATCGAACGCTACGGGTGTAGATAGCATCACTAGAGATATGGTCATATGTACACTGCCACGGACACTTTCAGTCACAACACACATGATGAACGTCTCACTATCCACTGGGAAGGTTCCGCGCTGATGGAGGCATGCCTTGGTATCTCCGATTCCCAAGCATGACAAGGCTTCAGCGCTTAAGGACCTGAGACCTATCAGTATTCTGCCATTCCTTTCTAAGGTCTTAGAAAAGATTGTATACACACAGCTCTCAAGTTTCATAAATCATGAGGGGATCCTTCCTAAATTTCAATCCGGTTTTAGGAAGGGACGGGGAACTGTTACGGCCTTATTGGATGTTGTCGACCATATTTTGACGGACCAGGACAGGGGACTGGGGACTATTTTGACTTTATTAGATTACTCACGTGCGTTTGACTCATTAAATATAGAATTGTTACTTTCTACACTACAATATTACGGAGTAGGGCTAAGTTCACTTGATTGGTTTGACAGTTACAGTTTACAGTTAAATGGAAGGAAGCAGATGGCAAAGTTAACACAGGATGACGGCTCGGTTGTATACTCGCGTTTGTGTGATGTTGATCGGGGTGTTCCACAGGGATCTGTCCTGGGGCCTCTTCTTTTCATCATCTACACGGCTGATTTGCCACGCGAGATAAAAAAACTGTCGCTACCATCTGTACGCTGACGACGTGCAGCTCTATATGTCTGCACCTCCAGGAGAAATGGCTTTGAGCGTCACGGGATTAAACGAAGACTTAAGGAGGATAAGGGAGTGGTCTAACCGGAATGACCTCGTTCTCAACTCGGCGAAGTCCAAGTTCATGATGCTGGGTAGTCGGTCGCAGCTTAATGCCATGGGGGCTGTTGCTCCGGTTGTTAGGATCGCGGACAATCTACTTGAACGGGTGTCTGAGGCTAAGAATTTGGGCGTGCTGTTCGATGAGCGGCTGCGATTTGAGTCGCACATTGTAGGGACGATATCGTGCTGTTTCTATCGTTTGAAGCTCTTATACTCTGTGCGTGATATGCTCTCCGTGAGTTCCCGGGTGGCCCTTTGCCAGGCACTCGTGCTATCCAAGCTCAACTACAGCGACGTGGTCTGCGGACCTCGCATCACTGCCGATACCGCGAGGGCTATGCAGAGAGTGCAGAACGCTTGTTGCAGATATTGCTTCAACGCGCCGCGCCGAGCTTACGTAACGCCTTTTTTGAATGAAGCAAATATGCTAAGGATGGAGTCCCGACGACGGCTGCATATTGCCTGCCCTGTATTCGATATTATGAAGTACCGGGAGCCGCCTTACCTGTTCGATAGGCTCAAGTTCGCACGAAGCGGTCGCACTTTTGCACAGAGAGTGGCGAGGGCTCCTCTTGAACTACACAAACATCACACAGCGGCTTTCGAGGGTGGTTTTCACTATGCAGCGACCAAATGTTGGAATAATATAAATAGAAAATCGGCGGCTCTGTGGAGCCTTAAGGGCTCTATAGACAACCGCCGAGCTGGACACCTTTTGAGATTACCACATCTAGCTGTATAATACCATATTTGAAATCCAATTATTGTCTTTGAATTTTATTGTAAATGTTGAATATTGTATGTAATCATTGATGTGGATGTCTCAATAAAGATATTATTATTATTATTACTAACTGCATCACATAAATGGACGTACTCCTCAGAACGCAGTTTGGCTTGGTTCAACCTAATGAATGTTAAACGTTCCGTTTCTATTTTTACATACATGTCAACGCAATACTGCTGAAATAATCGACGAAACCGCAGCAAATAGTTCTCAGCATTTTGACGAATCATCAAACGATATGCGTAATAATTCATTGAGCTAACTTTCTTTGTAGTTGCTTCACCTGAAATAATTTTTTTTATAATTAACCATTTCAAAGGCAAACAATACAGACATAAATCATTTTTTTAATTAGCATTATTTTAAATCAGTGTTTTTCACAAATAAATGAAATAAATTATGATTCTGATACTCACCATTCAATGGATTTTTCATTTTAATATTAAAATAATACCCATCTTCTCTTTGCCTAAACATTAGCGGGTATTGCAATATGTCATATGATCGATGAGTTTCAGATATTTTTTGCAGTTGCCCAGTATCGCGACGTGTAAACACAATATAGCGTTTTTCCAATTGTTCACCAACAATCAGGATGGCAACTTCGTCTACTGTTGCAGCATTAAATGTCCTTTCGTGTGTTCCAGATGGTCGTTTATCTGCTTTGATGACAACTTTATAGTCATCACTTGGCATGCGCTCTAAAACACTCTTAAACAACCTGACCAACGCATGATGTTCATGAAGCAGACACTGCAAGTCTTGAAGAATTGCTCGCTTCATTCCTGCATTGATCTCAAGGCGTCGATCAAGTTGTTCTTCCATGTTCCCCATGAAATATATTTGTAAAAATTTATTCTGTGTATCTTCGTAAGGTACTAATGATCCAATTCGATGATGAATCTGTCCTTGTATAAAGTAAAGTAAAAGTAAAAACGTTTATTCAGTAAAAACGGAAATCTAGTGTACATACAGCGAACCCCCTATTAAAAGGCATAGCCCTGTGACTTAGGGTGGGTTAGCTCAACCCAGATTATGAACAGTTTGATTTACAATATATGGGGAACTGAAAATATTATAAAATTAAACTTATCATACAATACACAAGGTTTTCCACATTAGTGACACATCATCAAACTATGCAACAGCTTTTCTCATTGCAAGCCTCTACAGGCATTTTAAATTCATAAAACTCTATATAAATGGCCTCAAAAATCTCTCAGTTTCATCATAAGATAATGAAAGAAGCCATTTTAACAGTTTTTTCTTACATTCATATTTATTTAAGATATACATTTTAAAAGTTTTACTTATAGAATTATACAGCATTGGAGAAAGATAGATACTATGATGAGTGCAAAACATCGTGTTAAATGTTTCTCTATAGCAAACTAAATCAATCCTTCGCTTAGAAGCATTTGCACATTTATACGCAAACTGATGCTGAAAAAGAGTTGATTCCAAAATGAACAACTGACGCACAGTAAGCTAGCCACAAAACCCATACAGTGATACCGTAGGGAAACGGAATGGCTTCCTAAAAATTACCTTTAAAGGTAAGCGTCCATATATCGGTATCGTAAGTATCGCACGCAACGCACGCATCGGATTGTATTATTCTTTGTATAGAATCTCATACTAGAGCGTCCACTATGTCTGCATCGTACGAATCGCATTAAACTGCTTATCGGAAATGCCGGTGATGCTGCTCCGAGGGGCAACTTTTACGTTGCGTGCCGATGACGTCATACGGGATACCGATCAGGTGGACGCGCCCCCGCGCGCTCTTTTCTCGAATATATTGTGAATCCAAGTAGAATGTTTTCTTTTTCTAGATTTGGCATTTTCCTCCTCTTCTGCTAAAACACAGGCAATGATTATTTCTTCTTCGCTATCATCCATGTCAAATTTTTAACACAGAAACACGTGCAGTTTATGTCACAAATCCGAACAAGTTGCGGCGGCATTGACGGCATTCCGATTGCTGGAACTTCTATCGGCAAATCCGATCACTGCGTATACAGTGGACGCACAGTCAAAAAATAATCCGTTTAATGCGATACCTCCGATACTCACGACACCGATATGTGGACGCTTACCCTTACAAAGCTCTTTGAGCTCTCTCTATTCTTAACATTGTAGTCTTATGTATGCCGCCCCAAGAAGTGATGCAGTATGTGAAAAGGCCTTGGCAGAGTGCGAGATACACATTATTAAGAACTTTTTGGTTCATGACATCACGTAACTTCTTAAAAACACATATGAGAGATCTTACCCTTCCACAAAGGCTATGAATTTGATGCTGAAAGTTCAAATTGCCATCAATAAATACACCGAGGTATTTGACAACATCACATTTCTCAATATGTGAGCACTGCTGACATGTCAATTGGTTCCTACAAACAGATGAGTGGACCTACAATTTCATGTCACTGCCTGGCTGAGTAGAGTTCCGAATAGAGAAAGGTATATACTTGGTTTTGTTTATATTTAGCGTAAGTAGGTTCTGATTCAACCAATAATACACCAAATCAAAGCTCTCTTGTGCTGTACGAAAAGTGTCCTGCCAGCTTGAACCACTAAACAAAAGTTCCGTGTCATCAGTATAAGAAATAATTTTGACTGATTGAGGTAAAGATAAGGATAGTAAATCATTCATGTATAATAGGAACAATTTAGGACCTAGAATACTACCCTGAGGGACACCATATTGAATATTTAAATCAAGACCTTTGATGCTGATTAATTTTGACACATTGGGTACGGTTTGTAAGATAATCTGAAAAGAGTTCTAGAGCCTTGCCACGAATACCAATGGTTTCAAGTTTATATAACAAAAGTGGTATGAAAACAGTGTCAAAGGCCTTAGAAAGATCTAAGAACATAGCCAGCACCTTTTTTTTATTATCCAATTCACGGGCAACAAAAGATGTCACATGATGAACAGCTTCTGCTGTCGACTTGCCATTTCTAAAGCCAAATTGGTTATTAGAAAGAATATTATTATGTTCAATAAAAGAAGTAAGCCTTTTGTTTAAAATCTTCTCTAAAATTTTGGATATTGCCAGGAGGAGAGATATTGGACGATAGTTATGAACACTATCCTTAGCACCAGCCTTGTGTATCAATGTAACCATAGCTCTTTTAAGAGACTGAGGAAAAACACCTTGTTTGAGACAATTGTTAAAAATATGAACTAAAATAGGTGTAATTATAGGCTTAGCAAGTTTAAAGACTTTATTTGGAACTAGATCCCAACCACAAGAGCACTCAATTTTTAGTTCATTAATAAGAGATTCAATTTCTGAACTGTCAGTGTCCAACATTACAAAAGGTCACAGCTTCTCCGCAGAGGATTAACTCTTAACTTTGATAAGTATGATTTGCCGAAGGAATCAAAACAACCATTCGAGATATTTTCAGCTAAAGTTTTTCCAACATCAACTAAATGTTGATTAATATTGTTGATAGTGGTATTACTGTTGACTGCTTCACTAAAAAGTAAATGACTATGACTCGATTTAAGATTTGCTCCCGTAATCGATTTGATGGCCTCCCATAAGAGTTTTTGATTTTTCCTGCCTTATCAATCCTATCTCTATCATACTGCCTTTTGTTTGCTTGATAAGATTGAAATAATAAGATTTGTATCTATGATATGTAGTTTTAGCTATTTCCTTTTCAGGGTTTCTTTTATATTTTGCGTGGAGACAGTCCTTATTCCTTTGACATCTGAGTAGATCCGGTGTCATCCATGGCTTCAAGACAATTTTTCGACCAGAAACTTTCACCTCTTTAGAGCTATTGCTAATAACGTTTTAAAGTTTGTAAATAAGAAAATCTGTACATAAATCCGGATCATCAGATTCAAAAATAGGACCGAAGTCAGTAGCTTTTAGTAGCGTTCCAACATTCAATTTTTTTGGAAAATTTAGGATACTGATAATTGGACTCACACTGCTGAAGATAAAATACAACTGGCCTATGATCAGTGACAGTAGTGTTAATAACAACAGTAGATACCGATGACCTTGAGCGCACAAATACATGATCTAAAGAGGAATCTGAAGCCACTCTAGTAACAAGACTATGGCAACATATTAAACCATAGAAAGCTAGCATATTTTAATACTTTTCCGCGTTGGAGTCTCTAACATAGGGCATTATGTTAATGTTTATGTCTCCAATCAAAGCGAAATTTGGTATTCTTTTGTACTCAGCCAAAACCCCATCCAAAAACATAAAAAAGTTGTCAAAACTACCTTGTCTTGAGCTGAAATCCCTATCAAAAGCGTGGTGGCGATAAATAGCAAGAATTACAATGTCTTTTGACCTTAAAAAAATGGCATTGCAGCTGGTAAGGTCGACCTCATTCACAGTGAAGAGCAAATCATCTCTAATGATATCTGTTTGATTGCGTACTAACACTGTAATAACCTTTAACACATGGTATTATA
This sequence comes from Leucoptera coffeella, assembly GCA_030578115.1. NCBI lineage: Eukaryota > Metazoa > Arthropoda > Insecta > Lepidoptera > Lyonetiidae > Leucoptera > Leucoptera coffeella. The sequence goes on from JAMBLF010000002.1 coordinate 1,587,863, forward strand.
GGACAGCCTGCCAGCCAACATTCCGTAAGAATAATAATGTCAAAGTCAACCCCAATCCTTCCCAAGAGAACCAAAAAGTCACTCATACGCGACACATGACCTATACTTCTTATTTTCTGAGTCAACACTCTTATACCAGGACATGTTGGCAGAAGTAGGCGACAATCTTCAACGCTACCTAAAGCCGAAGAAGGTATGAAAACCTCGTCGATTTCGGTTATGATACTACAGGTATCGAACTTTAAAGTGAGACAAACACTTATCCAAATAAATGTACAGAAAATACTAAATTTTGTATAACAGTTAGAAAAGTCATAGAAAAACAACGTTATTGATAGACGAGAACAAACAAGCAGTACTCCAAACGCATGAAAGTGCAACATTATATCAATTCGGTATACACATAAAATATACTTAAATGGCGTAAATGAAATGTATACGAATGAGCTTATTGAACATAAATAAAGTGATATGAATAATTGGTACATATAAACGACTGAAACTATCAGAAACATGAAGTCACTGTCAAAAACATACAAATAACTTAGTGTAATAGAACTAAAAATAAAACTTAAAACTAAGGCACACAAATCACCAACTTGATCCCACACTCCAACTGACCGTGTCAGTCAGTTTAGGTCATGCAACCGCTTGAGATCAGTCTCATCCCTGATTTTTGAGAATGGAGCTCCCTCTGACTTTCTTAAGTAAACAACGCCTCTTGAGGTCCAGCAAAAAGCAAAGGAATTGTCTCTAGCGAACATCCTGGCCATGTAGATTAGTCTTCTAGTCTTTGTTGAAAGTAGTTCAGAAACATAGAGAGGCCTTATAGGCTGGCTCGAACTAAGCACACTAGTGTTCAGAGTTCGTCCCTTAGGCTGGGCCTTGTTGAACTGCCGTACTCTTGATAGGAACTCCTCTTTTTTAATGACCGAACTAAACTCAACAACCAGAGGCGGTGAGGATTTCCGGTCATTAGATCTTGGCCTAAAGACGTCCCGAACATCTGACTTATCCAGCCGAAAGTTGATGGCTGACGTAACGTTCATTACGATATTGCAAAGATCAGTCTTACCTTGCAACTGTTTCTCACCCGGAACATTGCGTATCTCAACTCCAGACGTACATGCTCGCCGCTCGAGAGAATCAACCCTCTGCTCCAGTTCCATGATATACTTCCTATCCTCAGATCTTCTAGTTTCTAGGTCTTGAATTTTCTTGGAGAAAGCATCATAATGCTCCGAGAGAAAAGATACACTGGATTTCAATTCCTCATTCTGGCTACTTATGTCCCTGACCGATTGTTGAAGTGAGTCAAAGTTCCTCTTCATCTCGTCCGCAAAAGATCCAAACATATCTCTCATAAACGCCTTCATGTCTGTATTAATAGAGTAACCTTAGTACCTAAATCTTCAGTGCTTAGATCAGGCGCAGAGTTTTTCTTTTCAGAAGATTGAATAGATGGTATTGACAACCTCTTACCAGATGACGAGGGAGGAGACCGCTGAATACTCATTGTCTCTTTGGTCACAAGAAACACAGATAATACAAAAATATATTTACTAGAAATCACTTCACTAATTCACAATTGCCAACAACAGATGGCGCCACATGTAGATTTCAATACGTAGTAGGTCACTTTAAACTATACAACAATAGGTGGCACTAGTAATCGGTTTGAAATTGAAATAGATTAAATCTAGTCGATTATTATTATCAAAGATTAAATTTGATGCGCACTGTGTGAAAACGACCGCTCACAATGAGATCCGAAAGGGTAGAGGATGTATGTATGTACAAAATAAAAACGAGACAGTATTAAGTCACTTTAAACTATACAACAATAGGTGGCACTAGTAATCGGTTTGAAATTGAAATAGATTAAATCTAGTCGATTATTATTAACAAAGATTAAATTTGATGCGCACTGTGTGAAAACGACCGCTCACAATGAGATCCGAAAGGGTAGAGGATGTATGTATGTACAAAATAAAAACGAGACAGTATTAAGTTGGTTATAAATACTTTTTTCCGGTGGGAGAGTAGAGTTCAGAATTAGCAAATATACTACATAGGTACCAATAGAAGTAAGTTATTCTTTAACTACATTCTATATAAGTACAAAAATAAATACCTTAAAAAATAGTTTTAAGAGATTCGCGATTTATACTTATGATTAATAACTAACGGGACTTATCACGTATGTTTTTATATAATAAAGTTAGTTAGTTAGAATTGTACGCGAGGCGATTGAAATAAAAAGCACAGTACATTCGATCGTGAAGAGGGTTACAAACTGTCTTCGGCGTGGAATGCCGTAATATATCACCATACGGCTCGGCATGATCGTGTGAAGCCACAAGATACTGTGAGTGTAGTGTGTAGGTCGCGTGTGTTTAATAAAAACGAAGCAGTGAGGGTAGTCGGAGAAGAATCTGACAGGGCGCTGCGGTGGAGGCGAAGAAATATGCATCGTCAGTCTGCCCGTGATCATGGCTGCTGCAACGTAGCTGAAACGTCGGGTTAATAAAGGTAACTTTATTATGTAAAAACCTACGCGATAGGTCCCGTTAGTTATTAATCACGAATACCTTAAATGTCGGATTAAATCCTCGTTCTTCGAAAATATCTACCCCAAATGACGTCATTTGGAAACAAACATTGTTTTTTTGTGTATTTGCAAGAAAGTGGCGTGATTCTTGTGTTCCACCACAAAGCTATGAATACAATGGCTCAGGTGGCGGAGTCAATAATGGCAATTTCACTTTACCATTAAGGCAGCATAATCCAGGCGTTTCTCCGGAAAACTTTTATGCACCACAATACTCGCAAACTACGACCATTTGCCCAATGCAAACGCTAGGATGCAAGCTATAATCATTGCTGCAATCGTATTGAAACGCTGCTCGATTCAAATCAGTACTTGATAAATATCTTGTTCTACGTCGCAAATAATTTATTTGTTGACCTCTGTTTTTCGCTCGACGATTCTGCATTGCCAACCGAGCTGTTTCACGGGCTGCTACACTTTGCTCTCGTGATTAAGAAGCACGAAGTCGAGTCATACAATCGCGGCGCTGTTCACATGCAATTTCTTGTTCTTCTTCAGTCCTTTCATTTGCAGTATTTCGTATTCTTCTTGCATTACGACTTTGTAGGGAAAGATACAAAGGTCGCGACATTATTAATTAAACTTCACTTCACCTAAAAACTCAAATTTTCAACCATATCGAGTTTTATAGTTTACTTCACTGTTTATACAATTGGGCAATGGCACTATCATTACATTATAATTGTTAATTATTTAATTAATAGAAATAGTTTTATTATATTGATTTCTTACAATTATCAAATTGCTATCCATACGTCATTACATAGCTCTCATTATACGTCAGTTACATAGCTGTCATTTGCGTTTTGTTATTCCAAGTCTGATTCTTTTTTGTTATACCACGTTTTATAGTGACTGACGTTTCATGTCAAGTCACAAGGGAATTATGTCGAAGGGGATAAAAAATCCTTCTCGCTTTAAGCTACCTCCCTACCAATTTTCAGCAAAATCTGTTTTGCCGTTCTTGAGTTATAAGTGGTGTAACTAACACGACTTTCTTTTATATAGATACCAATTACCAATATACCAATTACCAGATTCAAAATAAGTAAGAAAGATAGCCATAGAGCGTACTGGTTGGATTTAAAGAAATTGGTGACTAAGAGTGTGAAACGTGAAAAAAGAGCCTACTTCGATCACTTTGTAAACCAACATGTCAGGAGTGATAATGCATCCTTTTGGAAGAACATTAAGTAAAAACTTCCCACTAGTCTAAACCATCATATTATCTCAGATAGATTCACGAGCGCTGATGAAATTAATAAACATTTTCTGGAAACTCCAGACTCGGACCGTGCTGGTGAACTAGTGAAATTGATAAGTTTACATTGCATTACGTGAGGTTCCGGAAGACACAGTTTTGAAGGCCATAATGTCGATTAAATCGAACGCTACGGGTGTAGATAGCATCACTAGAGATATGGTCATATGTACACTGCCACGGACACTTTCAGTCACAACACACATGATGAACGTCTCACTATCCACTGGGAAGGTTCCGCGCTGATGGAGGCATGCCTTGGTATCTCCGATTCCCAAGCATGACAAGGCTTCAGCGCTTAAGGACCTGAGACCTATCAGTATTCTGCCATTCCTTTCTAAGGTCTTAGAAAAGATTGTATACACACAGCTCTCAAGTTTCATAAATCATGAGGGGATCCTATACCACAATGCCTGAAAACTAAGGTTTTCAACCAGTGTGTGCTCCCCGTTATGACGTACGGTTCTGAGACGTGGACACTCACTGCGGGACTAGCCCACAAATTCAAGGTCGCTCAGCGTGCTATGGAACGGAAGATGCTCGGGGTTTCTCTGGTAGATCGCATCAGAAATGAGGTGATACGCCAGAGAACTAAAGTAACCGACATTATGAAAAGAATTAGCACGCTGAAGTGGAGTTGGGCTGGTCACGTATGCAGAAGGACTGATGGTCGCTGGAGCAAAAAAGTCCTAGAGTGGAGACCGCGTCTCAGTAAACGTAGCGTGGGGCGCCCCCCGGCAAGGTGGGAAGACGACCTGCGCAGGTTGGCCGGCATCGAATGGATGCGAACGGCCACTGACAGGGAGAAGTGGCGTCATTTGGGGGAGGCCTATGTCCAACAGTGGATTGATACAGGCTGATGATGATGAGGGGATCCTTCCTAAATTTCAACCCGGTTTTAGGAAGGGACGGGGAACTGTTACGGCCTTATTGGATGTTGTCGACCATATTTTGACGAACCAGGATAGGGGACTGGGAACTATTTTGACTTTATTAGATTATTCACGTGCGTTTGACCCATTAAATATGGAATTGTTACTTTCTTCACTACAATATTACGGAGTAGGGCTAAGTTCACTTGATTGGTTTGACAGTTACTTAAATGGAAGGAAGCAGATGGTAAAGTTAACACAGGATGACGGCTCGGTCTTATTCTCGCGTTTGTGTAATGTTGATCGGGGAGTTCCACAGGGATCTATCCTGGGGCCTCTTCTTTTCATCATCGACACGGCTGATTTGCCACGCGAGGTACAGAACTGTCGCTACCATATGTACGCTGACGACGTGCAGCTCTATATTATAGTTTTAAGAGATTTACGATTTATACTCATGATTAATAACAAACGGGACTTATCGCGTATGTTTTTAAATAATAAAGTTACCTTTATTAACCCGACGTTTCGGCTACGTTACAGCAGCCATGGTCACGGGCAGACTGACGATGCATATTTCTTCGCCTCCAACGCAGCGCCCTGTCAGATTCTTCTCCGACTACCCTCACTGCTTCGTTATTATTAAACACACGCGACCTACACACTACACTCACAGTATCTTGTGGCTTCACACGATCATGCTGAAACGAAAGTCGATCTATCACGGTATTCCACGCCGAAGACAGTTTGTAACCTTCTTCACGATTGAATGTACTGTGCTTTTTTATTTCAATCGCCTCGCGTACTCGCGTGGTGCCGGTGTCCTTGGCTTACGGTGGACTTGATGCCAATGACTACAGGCCGCTGGCGGTGCTGAGAAATCCGGCGATGGTTTTCGAGGGTGCATTGCAGAACTGGTGCGCGCGCAGCGGTAGGATGCGCAGCACGGCTTACAGTAGGGTTATTATGTAAAAATTTGCAATCAGCAGTGGTCGCAAAGTGATCGCACGATCGATTGCTGATCGTTTATAGAAATTGGTATTATGTATATAAATTGTTCGCTCGCTGAGCGCGTTTTTTGCTGCTATTAGCAACATATCTGAAATTTGTTATTCAATGACACGTAGAAAGTAGCGCCACTAGCGATCAAGTAGCGATCGGTGGAACTAGCAAGAGTTTGCTTATGTTTGTAAATTTTAATAATTAGAAAATTTAATCTTGAAATATTTTCTACATTGTGCCACAACTGTACATGTGGAAAGTCAAGAGCTAGCGGATACGGCATAATGGTAAGTATTTTACACTAAAATCATATAATGAAATGAACATGAATGTATGTCATTAATAAATAATATATAAATGTAATTTATTACTTTGGAACTAAAAGTTTATGGTTTTTCAGACTGAAAACTTCGATATGCCAGGTCATATCAATGAGCAAGAAGAGAGGAGCCAGCCACAGCTCTACTTACTTGACTTGACTTTTTTCCTGTTATCCTTAGCAGGGATATATATATATAACTTACTTATTAAAATACACTTGACTCAGTCTAGTTACACACGGTTGAACAGATATTATGAATTTTCATTGATACCAATCCTGGAAAATAACTTTTACTTCATCTACATCATACACCTTTATTATTTACCCTACATTAATCTTGTCATAGTCATTATTGCACTTCCACGGGCATATGCACGCCAAACCATACCCAAAGGTCACACAAAAAAGTGTTAGGAGTGACATTGAATGATAGAATTAAAAACAGATGTAGAGGCTAAGATTTAAATGGGCATGCTTCGATTGTTTATACATGTTATGAGGACAAAGGATAGTAGATTGACAAAAGGAATATATGTGTGTGCATTGGAAGGGCGATTACCCAATAGGACAAATGACAGTTAGACAGACTCCATATTGAAAGTGATGTTAGAAGTATATATAACCACTGAGAGTGTATAAATGTACAATGAAGCAATGGTTTGTCAGGGTGGGTATCTGTGATATCTGACTATCTATCTGTGATGTATATGTATGTATGTTATTAGTCGGGATCATTCGAGGTGGCAATCAATAGCCTCTGCTTGTCACCTTAGGGACATAGGAGGTGTGAATATATGCACGTACTAGAGATCCCGCCATATAAATTGGCAGTTGGGGGCGTCGCCACGGTCGCGTAATTCAGTGTTACACGCCAAAACTAGCACTCACTGTGCCATACGGCTCGATACATTATAGGTTTCATTTGTAACGGTCTTTGGTTGCAGAGCTATAAACTCAAATAAAACAAATTAATATATCAAAGTCAAAATATGTTTATTTAAAATAGGCCCTATCACAAGCTCTCTTTGAATGTTATCTTATGATCTAAGTATAACAACAACTGGCACACTGCTCACTTTCTTTGTAATCTTTATGTTTGTTAAGTATAAAAATAATAATCTTTATGGTTGTTATCCTTAGATCATAAGATAACTTTCAATAAGAGCTTGTGATAGGGCCTATTTTGAATAAAAATATTTTGACTTTTGACTTTGATATATCAATTTGTTTTATTTGAGTTTAAAGCTCTGCAACCAAAGACCGTTACAAATGAAACCTATAATGTATCGAGCCGTATGGCACAGTGATTGCTAGTTTTGGTGTGTTTACTGGCAACAGTGAATTATGCAACTGCGGCGACGCCTCCATCTGCCATAATATATTCAAAATTATAAATATCACAAGCTCTCTTTGAAAGTTATCTTATGATCTAAGTATAAATTAAAAAAACTATTTCAAACATGGCACTGAGCATTGTCTTTACATATTTTTTACCGAGGTTAGATCAGCGGAGACCCTAGCTTGGAGAAGAACTAACAAGAAACTCCGGAAAACAATTTATTATAATCACCCTTAACAAACATAAAAATTACAAAGAGTGGGCAAAAAACACAACGCTGGTAATACTAAATATACCTTTCATACAAAATAGCACGCAATGGCGGAAACGTCAAATTTAGTTCCAAGTTTGGCTACTGCCAATTTATGTGGCGGGATCTCTACAAATATTGTTTTTATCATAACATAATATGTATTTCGAAGATCAGATTAAAAAGTAAGAATGATTAAAATGTCCCGAATGAGATAACTTATGACTTCTGGGTGCTGACAAATTAGTATATTTGGAGTATGATTTCTGGTAGACAAAAAGAATTTAAATTGTTAAAAGAAACAAGCTACAATTTAATTAATCTTTTAATTAAATTAAATTTTTATTTGTTTCCATAATTGTGTAAGATTTTATGAAAATGTGTTTATTAATTTATGCATTGTTTATATTTACTAGGTGGAGGCTTCTTGTGTGTTGAAATGATTGATGGACATGAAGCAAAAGAGAGTGGCAGCAAAGGTAAAACCGGCTAATGCTGCCATGAACACTGCTGAAGCAGCTCGCATCCAAGCCAAGTCAACTTAATGTTTAGAAGAAAATGCTAAACTAAATTTACAAATTAATGTACATATTTAAATTTTCTATAAAAATTTTTAATAATAATAATTATATTTGGACATTACTACACCAATTGAACTAGAGTACCCGCCACATAAGGTGGCAGTTGGAGGCGTCGCCACAGTCGCGTAATCCAGTGTTGCCAGTAAACACGCCAAAACTAGCACTCACTGTGCCATACGGCTCGATACATTATATTGAGGTTTCATTTGTAACGATCTTTGGTTGCAGAGCTATAAACTCAAATAAAACAAATTAATATACCAAAGTCAAAAGTCAAAATATTTTTATTCAAAATAGGCCCTATCATAGCTCTCTTTGAAAGTTATTTTATGATCTAAGTACAAATTAAAAAAACTATATATTGACAAAAGGAATATATATGAGTGAAGTGGAAGGGCGGTTACGTAGGGGCCGGCCTAATAAGACATATATGTAACAGTCAGATAGACGCTATATTGAAAAAAGGTGACGTTAGGAGTACCTATAACCGCCGAGAGAGTATTAGAGAATGTATAAATGTCAATGAAGCGAAAGTGGTCTGTCAGGATCGGGACAAATGGGGATCCGTGATCTCTGCCTACCCCTCTACAGGGAATCAGGCGTGATGTGTATGTATGTATGTAAAAAAACTATTTCAACCATGGCACTGAGCATTGTCTTTACATATTTTTACCGAGGTTAGTTCACCAACCATTTCGGCTGCTCAAGATGCCACGTCATGAAGACCACGACCGCTCTGATAAGAGCGTAACGATTGAGAAGAAGAAGTTCAGCGGAGACCCTTGGAGAAGAACTAACAAGAAACTCCAGAAATCAATTTATTATAATCACCCTTAACAAACATAAAAATTACAAAGAGTGGGCAAAAAACACAACGCTGGTAATACTAAATTTACCTTTCATACAAAATAACACGCAATGGCGGAAACGTCAAATTTAGTTCCAAGTTTGGCTACTGCCACCTTATGTGGCGGGTACTCTAGCCCCTTGGTAAGTGCATTTAAGACTTGTGTTAAGGGTACTAGTTAACGTATATTAAAAAATGTATACATATTATATATAATAAAAATAAATTGTATACATTTTTTTACACAATTTATTTTTATTATATATAATATGTATTTTATTTATTATATATAAATTGTATACATTTTTTTACACAATTTATTTTTATTATATATAATATGTAAGGTCACTCGAGGTAAATGCGTACCATTTTTGAAACATTTGACTTTGAGGTCTCATTACACAGCAACTATAATGTTTTGTGAGAAATGTGTGATACTGAAATATTCATTAACTATTTAGCTGTGATATTTGTGTTTTCAAATCGTTGTAGGATCAATAATCGTTCGGATATAAACATATCTTTAAAAGAGGTCATTTTAGACGCATTTACCTCAAACTGGGGTAAATGCAACCAAGTTCAATATTTCATTCAAATATTATCATATTAAAATTTAGTTTGGGCTCACTATTGCATTTTTTCAAGAGTTATATCGAGAACATATCAATACGTAGGAATATGTTATTTATATATTCAAAAAACGCTTCCATAGTCAAATGAGGCAAAAGCGTCTAAATTTTGAAGACGCATTTACCCCATCACAAAATCAGAGGTTGTTAACATTTTTCAAAAATTATTGCTAATCCGTACCATGAGAATTGGAGACGGTATTCAAAGCGCTGCCTTAGTATATGCTTTGTCCTCGGTACGAATCTCGATCTAATCATAGAACGTGTACCTATATGCTATCGAACCAAAGTCGCAAAGTGTGGGCTCTATGTAGAATCATTTTGTATGAAAAATAAGTTTTTATTTCTCGTCAGTATTTTTTTAGCATGCATTTCTTGTTCCTAGCATGATACTGAACCTACAGTTTGCAGCTTTGGTTCATTAGCAGATTATGTTTATTATAAAAAAAAATACAGGGAATTAAAGCGTTTATTTTTAACTGTGGCAGATATTGTCAAAAACACTGAACACGGCTCACTCAACGGGTTGATTATCTGTTCTCAAAGTTTCTGAAAAATTGATGGCAGCTCTGATTTTGCGGAATTTTTACATTCTGTGACTACAGCCAACAAAATACAAAAAAAAAATCACAGAATATAATAATCCCATAAAATCAAACCTGCCATTAATACTTTTGAGAGCTTCAAAAATAGCTCTTTATTTACTTTTTTGTTATGTCTAAAATAAACTATGCACATAAAAATAAAACTACTACAATAAAAGCGTACTGTATTATATCTACACCTCAAGCCATGTTCAAGGTTCTTACACTACATCTGTAAGTACACTATTTATTTGCTTTATAAAAAAAAATCAAAATGCTTGTATAAAAAAATGTTTACAACATCTGGGTTCGGGGTAATTGCGTCTTATAGTCGGAATTACCCCACACTAATAGACGCATTTAGACAAAAAAATTGTTTATTTTAATCATTTTGAAATTTATTTTTTATTATAAAATATTGCCGTTAAATGAAAAATAATTATCTGTAAGTATGCACTGTAATTTTCCAAACACAAAAAACAAGGCATAACTACAAAACACTCCATATTTCCAAAGATAAAAAAAGATTTAATTGGACTCACCTCGCATGTCAACTTTTCTCAAACACTGCAAATTTCAAAATTGCCGTTTTTTTTTGTTTTAAGGTAGTTATGCCCTCTGTCACACTTTCACGAACTTACTCTAGTAATTATCTCCATGTCCAGGTGTCACTAGGTGTATGATTTTGCATATCTTTCAAGTTATTAAAGATAGTCGTAATAACCCCATAGACGCATTTACCACGAGTGACCTTATACATTTTTTAATATACGTTAACTAGTACCCTTAACACAAGTCTTAAATGCACTTACCAAGGGGCTAGTTCAATTGGTGTAGTAATGTCCAAATATAATTATTATTATTAAAAATTTTTATAGAAAATTTAAATATGTACATTAATTTGTAAATTTAGTTTAGCATTTTCTTCTAAACATTAAGTTGACTTGGCTTGGATGCGAGCTGCTTCAGCAGTGTTCATGGCAGCATTAGCCGGTTTTACCTTTGCTGCCACTCTCTTTTGCTTCATGTCCATCAATCATTTCAACACACAAGAAGCCTCCACCTAGTAAATATAAACAATGCATAAATTAATAAACACATTTTCATAAAATCATACACAATTATGGAAACAAATAAAAATTTAATTTAATTAAAAGATTAATTAAATTGTAGCTTGTTTCTTTTAACAATTTAAATTCTTTTTGTCTACCAGAAATCATACTCCAAATATACTAATTTGTCAGCACCCAGAAGTCATAAGTTATCTCATTCGGGACATTTTAATCATTCTTACTTTTTAATCTGATCTTCGAAATACATATTATGTTATGATAAAAACAATATTTGTAGAGATCCCGCCACATAAATTGGCAGTAGCCAAACTTGGAACTAAATTTGACGTTTCCGCCATTGCGTGCTATTTTGTATGAAAGGTATATTTAGTATTACCAGCGTTGTGTTTTTTGCCCACTCTTTGTAATTTTTATGTTTGTTAAGGGTGATTATAATAAATTGTTTTCCGGAGTTTCTTGTTAGTTCTTCTCCAAGCTAGGGTCTCCGCTGATCTAACCTCGGTAAAAAATATGTAAAGACAATGCTCAGTGCCATGTTTGAAATAGTTTTTTTAATTTATACTTAGATCATAAGATAACTTTCAAAGAGAGCTTGTGATATTTATAATTTTGAATATATTATGGCAGATGGAGGCGTCGCCACAGTTGCATAATTCACTGTTGCCAGTAAACACACCAAAACTAGCAATCACTGTGCCATACGGCTCGATACATTATAGGTTTCATTTGTAACGGTCTTTGGTTGCAGAGCTTTAAACTCAAATAAAACAAATTAATATATCAAAGTCAAAAGTCAAAATATTTTTATTCAAAATAGGCCCTATCACAAGCTCTTATTGAAAGTTATCTTATGATCTAAGGATAACAACCATAAAGATTATTATTTTTATACTTAACAAACATAAAGATTACAAAGAAAGTGAGCAGTGTGCCAGTTGTTGTTATACTTAGATCATAAGATAACATTCAAAGAGAGCTTGTGATAGGGCCTATTTTAAATAAACATATTTTGACTTTGATATATTAATTTGTTTTATTTGAGTTTATAGCTCTGCAACCAAAGACCGTTACAAATGAAACCTATAATGTATCGAGCCGTATGGCACAGTGAGTGCTAGTTTTGGCGTGTAACACTGAATTACGCGACCGTGGCGACGCCCCCAACTGCCAATTTATATGGCGGGATCTCTAGTACGTGCATATATTCACACCTCCTATGTCCCTAAGGTGACAAGCAGAGGCTATTGATTGCCACCTCGAATGATCCCGACTAATAACATACATACATATACATCACAGATAGATAGTCAGATATCACAGATACCCACCCTGACAAACCATTGCTTCATTGTACATTTATACACTCTCAGTGGTTATATATACTTCTAACATCACTTTCAATATGGAGTCTGTCTAACTGTCATTTGTCCTATTGGGTAATCGCCCTTCCAATGCACACACATACAGGGTGGCGCATTCAAAACGGTCAGTATGGGAAAGTCTGAAACTATAAGAGATACGAAGATTTGTTCTTAGGAACCATGTCACCGATTTTGATAAAAACAAAAACTGCATTCAAACTTTGTTTGAAAAAACAACTGTATCCAGTACGGGAATCGAACCCGGTTGCTTTGAAAAAATAAACTTGCACTTTTCTCTTTTTCTTTTTAAATATCGATTGTGTAGGTCTTAAGCTGTAAATGTCTGTATGAAACATGATGTCAAAAATGAATAAAATGCATTATTTTGGCATACTTTAGTTTATCATAGTAGTTTACATACACCGTTACAATATTCAACAAGTTCAGACATGTAAAATTGTCTCTATGGCTGTTTGTAGTTTTGTACCTCTCTACTTGTTACATACACCATATCATATGGCAATAGCATTGCATTAGTCCTTTAAGGAGGTTTTGTTATCTACAGTAATCAAACATTAACAATCTATTGAGAAGTCTACTTAAAGAAACGTGTTAAACCATATTTGAAAATTTCTTGTGGGGTTAAGTTAAAGATAAATAATTTTACAAAACAAGCTATGACACCGTTGAAGACCTAAAAGTAGCAATAGAGTAAATTTTGACGCAAATTTGCCACTTGAAAATACAAAATTCAATAGTAAGATCGTTATCTAAACGTGTTGAATATTGTATTGAAAACAACGGTGGTCACTTAGAACACCTACTATGATAAACTAAAGTATGCCAAAACAATGCATTTTATTCATTTTCGACATCATGTTTCATACAGACATTTACAGCTTAAGACCTACACAATCGATATTTAAAAAGAAAAAGAGAAAAGTGCAAGTTTATTTTTTCAAAGCAACCGGGTTCGATTCCCGTACTGGATACAGTTGTTTTTTCAAACAAAGTTTGAATGCAGTTTTTGTTTTTATCAAAATCGGTGACATGGTTCCTAAGAACAAATCTTCGTATCTCTTATAGTTTCAGACTTTCCCATACTGACCGTTTTGAATGCGCCACCCTGTATATTCCTTTTGTCAATCTACTATCCTTTGTCCTCATAACATGTATAAACAATCGAAGCATGCCCATTTAAATCTTAGCCTCTACATCTGTTTTTAATTCTATCATAATTCGACGTAGCTCAGTTGTTAATTCGACGTAGCTCAGTTGTTTGGGGCTTGGCTCTGTATCAGTGGGTACAGGGTTCAAATCCCGTTTGAGCATGTACCAATGGAAATGAAGTTTAATGAATTTCTATGTACATTTTCGTAATAAAAACACATTTACGAAATGCGTTGAATTATACGGTGAGGGAAAACATCGTGAGGAAACCTACCTGTTCGTCGAACAGGTAATAGTTAGTGCTTGTTAATGGCGACATGGCTGACCACCTGTCACATTGAGTACTGACTATCTGGTTAACACGTGGGTTCGAGGTGTCCATAGAATTACTACCTTCGCAATTGCGGAGATGGACACCTGAACCTCTGACTACCCCGCAAGGGTTAATGGTCGTGAATGCGTTTGTTTGTTTGTTAATTCTATCATTCAATGTCACTCCTAACACTTTTTTGTGTGACCTTTGGGTATGGTTTGGCGTGCATATGCCCGTGGAAGTGCAATAATGACTATGACAAGATTAATGTAGGGTAAATAATAAAGGTGTATGATGTAGATGAAGTAAAAGTTATTTTCCAGGATTGGTATCAATGAAAATTCATAATATCTGTTCAACCGTGTGTAACTAGACTGAGTCAAGTGTATTTTAATAAGTAAGTTATATATATATATCCCTGCTAAGGATAACAGGAAAAAAGTCAAGTCAAGTAAGTAGAGCTGTGGCTGGCTCCTCTCTTCTTGCTCATTGATATGACCTGGCATATCGAAGTTTTCAGTCTGAAAAACCATAAACTTTTAGTTCCAAAGTAATAAATTACATTTATATATTATTTATTAATGACATACATTCATGTTCATTTCATTATATGATTTTAGTGTAAAATACTTACCATTATGCCGTATCCGCTAGCTCTTGACTTTCCACATGTACAGTTGTGGCACAATGTAGAAAATATTTCAAGATTAAATTTTCTAATTATTAAAATTTACAAACATAAGCAAACTCTTGCTAGTTCCACCGATCGCTACTTGATCGCTAGTGGCGCTACTTTCTACGTGTCATTTAATAACAAATTTCAGATATGTTGCTAATAGCAGCAAAAAACGCGCTCAGCGAGCGAACAATTTATATACATAATACCAATTTCTATAAACGATCAGCAATCGATCGTGCGATCACTTTGCGACCACTGCTGATTGCAAATTTTTACATAATAACCCTACCGGTGTCCCGGCTGTAAGCCGTGCTGCGCATCCTACCGCTGCGCGCGCACCAGTTCTGCAATGCGCCCTCGAAAACCATCGCCGGATTTCTCAGCACCGCCAGCGGCCTGTAGTCATTGGCATCAAGTCCACCGTAAGCCAAGGACACCGGCACCACGCGAGTCAGCTTCCACCGTGCAGAGAATTCGGCAGACCCCAGGCAAACGTTAAAAATGTGTGTCAATGGATCCGTCAAAGCCCCACGACAGTCACGGAACACGAACGGCGGTGTGTCGCCCCACTGAGTGCTTGGCCTCCAAGCGAGCAAGAGCGCGATAGACGTCGGCCGAACGAAAGTTGGACGCGCGCGCGGCAGTCCCATGCCCGGCACCGCTCGCCGCCACCACGCTGAGCCCCGGCGCCTCCACCACGTTTACCAAACTGAAGTAGTTGGCCACGGCCCACCGGCGGTCGTGCGCCCGCTGAGCCCGCAACTGGCTGAGACGCGCGAACTTCTTGTAGTCCTTCGGGCTTTTACTTCACTTGAATCTTTTGTGTGCCTTTGAATGGATATCAATGAGGTAAAACTGATTTGTTAAGTTTATTTAAGGCTCTCCAGAAGGTTGGGCAGTAGTAATCACAATATATTAAAATCATGTCTTTATCTCCATTAATGATGTACGTTATTGTATGTTATTACCTCAATAATCACGGTTATATTAACATTGACGTAAATATGTCTTCTGTTACAGGAATTGGAAATTCTCATGTCAAAGTTTGGAAAAAGACACATGGAAACAATTATATCACTAATTTCAACGGCCATGGAAAGCTTAAGTGATGAAACTTCTAGACGTGAACAATTAGTAGTTGATGTGGAAATGCTGAAAAACGACCATGATCAAGTAATGACTCAATATGAAAGAGAAAAATTCGCAAGACGTCAATCTGACTTAAAAGTGAGTACAACTATTGTTTCAATAATGCCTAGTGTATTATGAGTCAAATCGCTAAAATGACTTATCGGTTATGGCTTAAGTCTACATGACCTTCATGATTCAAAGGTTCAGAGTATTTCAGTTATAGGCACATTGGAACCACTTCGATAGTCAACACCTGAAGTAATGTCCACCACACCACTGGTCAAATCTCGATTTTTATTATTTTTGTGAATGAATAAACGTCATGTTTTTTAGTTAATTATGTAAAATTAAATTCTTTGCTGTTGAAATCATCGTGTCATAAAAGTTCGGTATCAGTAGTTTCAGGGTGAACCCCAAACCATGAACTAAAGTCTTTAGTTTTTTTTTGCACATTTTTGCAGCAAATATACATTACCACCTCGAAAGGGTTAATGGTCGTAAAGGAATTCTTTTTTTTAATGCTTATAATGCAATTATAGTACCTTATACTTTTTGAATATAATAAACGCATTATTATCATTTTACCATATAGTCTTTAGTTCAACTGCAGTGAGTATAGATGAGCTAGATGTGATGGGTGTTTCTGAGTGCAATTATTTCCTGTAACTTTCGCTAGTGTTCACTTCACTTCACTACTTAATTGAAACACTATTTACTGATTATTACACTTTATTTAACACTTATTATGAGATACTTTTTAAGACAATGGTACAAATAAAATCTGGGATATTTATACCCAGATTAACAAATAGTGATTGCGTGTTGTAGAGGACATGCAGCGCCGTCTAGTTTATAAATACAGTAACTAAAATAAAGTTCTATGTAGACTACATGTGGCGCCATCTAGTGTGGAAACGGATTAACTAAATTATACCAGAATATTGACAGTGACGGATGAGGTTGGACATTCCGGGCCCCAAAAAACCCTTGTTCTTTAACATAAGTGGTGCGACTAAACTAACTTAAAGAACTTAAAAAAATAACAAACTTTATGCTTCTAAAGGAAGCACAATTATCTTAGATAATGGTCTAGTATAAGAATGATTGGAACACTGCACTGTCACAACACGAACTCTTCCGTCTCCTCCAACATGCACTTCTGAGATTCTTCCAAGAAGCCATTTCGTTGGCGGCAAGTTTTCCTCCTTCAGTACGACTATGTCTCCCATCTTTGGGTTAGGTACTGAATCCTTCCATTTGTATCGATGCTGAAGCGTGTGCATGTATTCGGTTCATCCATCTTTGCCAAAAATGTTGAGTCATTCTTTGGACTAGTTGCCATCGAGTAATTAGATTGATGTTTTCTTGTTCTATGTTGGGTTCAGGTATGGCCATCAGACTTTCTCCAACCAGAAAGTGTCCTGGCGTTAAAGGTGTCAGCACATCCGGGTTGATCATATCTCGACACAAGGTTCTCGAGTTAAGGCAAGCCTCTACTTGTGCCAGAAGTGTGGCCATCTCTTCATAGGTCAGGGTGCTCTCCCCTATAACTCTGGTAAGATGGTATTTGGTGGATTTTATGGCGGCTTCCCAAAGTCCGCCGAAATTGGGTGATCGTGGAGGGATAAAGTGCCACGTTGTGCCTGCGTTTGCTAGGGTTTGAGCTGTGTCTTGAGTAATATTCCTATCTCCCTTTTGTAAGAGTTGTTTCAGCTCCTTGGCTGCTCCGATAAAGTTGGTGCCATTATCGCTCCACAGGTGCTTACAGTGTCCTCGTCGTGCCACAAACCTTCTGAATGCCGCTAGGAACGCGTTAGTCGTCATGTCAGTGACCGCTTCGATATGCACTGCTCGGGTCACCATGCACACAAAAAGACATATATAACCCTTTGTGGACTTACAGCCTCTTCCTTTGGACATTCGGATCTGAACTGGGCCGGCATAGTCTACTCCACTGTTTTCAAAGGGACGTGCCGGATTTACATGCTGGCAATTATCCCATCATCTGTTGGTTATTGGTCGCTTTATATCTTGTACAAACCACGCATCTTCGGATGTATTTTTTAACTTCTCCTTTGCCTTGCAGTATGTGGAATTGGGATTTTACAACAGCCAACGTCAATTGGATTCCACCGTGCAAAGAACGAAGATGAGCATCTTTGATGATTAAATCACTCAGGTGACATTTGCCAGGTATGATGTATGGATGTATCCCTTGGTATGTGATGTCAGCGTTCTGGAGTCTTCCGCCTACTCGGAGTAATCCATTTTTGTCTAAAAACGGCGAAAGAGATGCCAGAACGTTCCTTTTTGACACCTTTCCGGTCTTTTCTATCCGAGCTATTTCATCTGAAAATGCCATCTTTTGACAGGATCTTACACATACCTCTAGAGCTTCAGTTAATTTTCTTGTGTTCAAAATTGTGGGATCTTCATCGTTCATCAACTGTTTTCTTGTAACCATTCTTCTGCAATATGCTATTATTCTCTTTACTTTACTAAAGTTGAATACTTTTCCCAGATAGGTTTATCTGCTTCACCTTCAGTGTTTATATCCTTTCTGTCAGTCTCCTTTTGTCTTCTATTTGTATGTAGTGCATGTGTCTTAATTCCTTTCTTGTTGTTTCATTTCTTGTTACTAATCTTTCTTTTGTCCATTTTTGTTTCAGGTACTGTCAACTTCTTCGTTTCTAACTTCTCTTTCAGGCAACAGGGTCCTTGCCACCACAGTTTGCTCTGTATCAATTCTTGTGCGGTGATGCCTCTGGATGGTAAATCTGCAGGATTGTCTACGGATTGAACGTGTCTCCAGTTGGTGCTATCCAAGATCTGCAAGATATCTGACACGCGATTGGCCACAAAGGTTTGCCATTTACTGGGATGTGATTACAGCCAAGCAAGGACTATAGTACTGTCAGTCCAAGCGTAAACCTTTTCCTTATCTATCTTCAAAATAGCGGTCAGATCTTTCAGGAGTTTGGTGAGTAGTGTAGCTGCGCATAATTCAAGTCGAGGTATTGAGATTTGTTTCAGCGGCGCGACTCTCGACTTTGCTGCGATCAACTGAATGTGAGTATTTCCATCGGCATCAGTGACTTTGAGATATGCTACAGCTGCATATGCTGCCATGGATGCATCAGCGAAGCCGTGTAACTCCACATTTTTGTTGGTCGACTCGGTGTAGAACCATCGTTTTAGTGAAATGGATTCAAGAAGGTGTAGATTCATAGTGAAATTCTGCCATTTATCGGCTAACTCTTCTGATATATCTTGATCCCAATCTGCTCCTGATAGCCATAGTTTTTGTATCAAGATTTTTGCATTTATCAGGACTGGGGCCAACCAACCAAATGGGTCGAACAGGCGTGTCAATTGGGATAATATTGTTCTCTTTGTTGGCGGTGCTTGATCTTCGGGCAATTGTACTGTAAATTTGAATACATCTTCTATTCTGTCCCATCTCAACCCAAGGATTTTTATAACTTGGTCCATTTTGATCTCCAGGCTGGTGGTGTCCTTTTTTAGAGATTTTGTATAGTCTCTAGTAATTCATTTGAGTTACTCGACCATTTCTGGGTTTCAAAACCACCTTTCTAAAGTAGCTCGTTAACTTCGTTGTAGATAACTTTGGCTTTTTCTTCGGTTTCAGCGCCGGTCATCAAGTCATCCATATAAAAAAGAGGTTTCTACTATTTCAGCGGCGATTGGGTATTTGTCTTGTTCATCACTGGCTAGTTGGTGGAGAGTTTTCACGGCGAGATATGGTGCAGAGGCAGTTCCAAACGTGACGGTAAGTAATTTGTAACTCTCCAGGTCTTGTTTAGGGTTATCTCGCCAGATTATTCTTTGCATATCTGTGTGTTGTGGCGTGACCTTTACTTGTCGGTACATTTTTATGATGTCCGCAACAATACAAATCTTGTGTGTTCTCCATTTTATTAACAACGTGCGTAAATCGGGTTGTAGACGCGGCCCAACTAACAGTTGTTCATTTAGTGAAGAGCCATTGTAGCCTCTGGACGACGCATTAAACACGACGCGAACTTTCGTCGTATCTTTATCTTCTCGAATCACTGCGTGATGAGGTAAGTAGATAGACAATCTTTCTTCTTCTTTAGCTCTTTCCATATGTCCGAGTTCTTCATACTCTTTGATAACCTTTGTATATTCATTCCTCAGTGTATCATTCTTTTCAAATTGTCTTTCTAGTTGTAGAAATCTCTTGGTTGCTATTTGTTTTGTATTGCCACATCTGTTTATTACTTCTTCTAGACTCTCTTTTAGGGGTATCTGAATCACATATCGGCCCGTACTGTCTCTTGCTGTTGTTTTTTCGTAGATTTCTTCACACAGCTCTTCATCTTTGTTCATCATCTTTTTCTCTGCATATGAATCAGTCTCCAGTTCCCAAAACTTTTTCAAAAGGTCATTGTCTAGGATGTGTGTATGTAAACTGACGACTCTTGGTTTTTTAGCGTTGACAGCTTCGGTTTCTCCTGACAGAATCCAACCCAAATGAGTATCTTGTGCTAGCAGTCCAGAGGGACCTTTCATTAATCCTGCTTTCATGATTTTAGCATTGTGTGCTGCAC
This sequence comes from Leucoptera coffeella, assembly GCA_030578115.1. Lineage (NCBI taxonomy): Eukaryota > Metazoa > Arthropoda > Insecta > Lepidoptera > Lyonetiidae > Leucoptera > Leucoptera coffeella. The sequence goes on from JAMBLF010000002.1 coordinate 1,608,480, forward strand.
TAAGTATTACATCGATCTTGGTCGTTGCGGTGAATGATGGATCTGCCAATCGTAATGACTTCAGTACCGGCCAGTCAGGCTTTGTATTCCTGAAACCACGCCATTGATTCTTGTACGTTTCAATCCCAATAATTGAACCATATTCTCTGTTACGAACGCGGCTTGTGCGCCCGGATCAACTAAAGCACGGAAGACGTGTTGCTTTCAACCAATGCTGTTGCGAGGAGTACATGTTGACCGGGTTGTTCATGTATGGAGAGATGTGTATTGACATGAGCTCTCTCCCCTTGGTCTTTGTGTCTGTTCTCTACATCTGTTTTGTCATAATTAGTGCGTCGTTTGTCCGTGTGCAGTAAATAATGATGTTTTTTGTTGCAGATTTTGCAGGCCGTTGTTTGTTTGCAGTTGTATACGGAGTGGTTCGGGATCAGGCAATTGAAACACAGTCCCTTTTTTTGGACGAAGCTGTATCGATCATCAACTGTTAACTGCGTGAATTTTTTGCACTGGTATATGTAATGACCTTCCTTGCAGAACGCACATTGTGGCTGAGCTGTTACAGTTGCCGACAGACAGGCTCTTTTTGTGATTTTAAGCCTTTGTTTGATGATTCTATCATTTCAAGGCTTCTGAATCTTGTTTCAAGGAAGTTCTTTAGCTTTTCCAAACTTGCTATCTCATCAGAGCTCTCCGCGCTTACTAATTCCTCCCATTGTTTGTGGCTCTCTGCATCTAAATTTGCGACGACTATGTATACCACTATGGCATCCCAATGCTGTACGGGCAATCCCTGGTTCTTCAATGCGCTCAAACATTCGACGGTGGTATCCGACAGTTGTTTCAGGGCTTGGGCAGACTCTTGCGCCAATGTTTTTTGTGAAAATAGTCGTTTGAATATGCAGTTTGTGATGAACCGTTTGTTACTGTACCGCCTCCTTAACACGCTCCAAGCCTCGCTATAGTTTTCTCCTGTGACTGCAAACTGCCGTAAGAACACTTCGGCTTCTCAGTCGAACTACTTTTCAAGTAGTGAAGTTTTTGAACAGATTCTAAGCTTTGATTTTTGTGAATGAGCGCTTCAAATAAGTCGTGGAACGACTGCCATTTTGTATAATTCCCAGAAAATGTGGGGATTGTGATGCGGGGAAGTTTCACTTCTGGTTGTTTCGGTGTGGCTAGAATTTCATTTGGCTTTGCTACAGGGCAAGGTTTTAACGTGCTGATAGCCGTCTTCAGCTCCCCTTTGTAGATATAGAATAGTTCTTCCATCTCTTCATATAAACCTTGTTGAAGTAGGATATGTCGATTCTGTTTGGCACTGGTATACCACTCACCAGTTGATCATGATTTTGGTTAAAGTTCAGCCAATACCTATCCAATGCTTCTAATCTAGTTTCCACATAAGCCTCTGTAACCCTCTCTTTTGGTGATTTTTTGAAATTCTTATGACCTTTTATCACCTTATCTAAGGTTTCTACTTGTAAAGCTATTATCGCTGTGTGTGTGCGTTGTATTAAGTGTCTGTGTGTGTGTGTCTGTTTTTGTTAAAGTAACTTTCTAGAAATTTTTTAAGTCCCCAATCACAAATCCGAAAATCCTCTAAGTGTACAGACTCAAATTTTGATTACGCCAACCAAGTCTTTGGTAACAACACTGCACTACTGAACTGACCTGTAGAATTGCGACTGAGCCACGCACGGCACTGCACTACTGTACTGTCCTGTCACACGCGCACGACACTGTACTGATTTGTCACTCACGCGCGGCACTATTACTTTTATCCACTCGCGGCACTGCACTTTTATCCACTCGCGGCACTGCGCTTTAATCCATTCGCGGCACTGCACTTCAATCCATTCGCGGCACTGCACTTCAATCCATTCGCGGCACTGCACTTAAATCCGGCTCGAAGGACCACTTTGTTCACTTCACTTCACTACTTAATTGACACACTATTTACTGATTATTACACTTTATTTAACACGTATTATGAGATACTTTTTAAGACAATGGTACAAATACAATGGTACAAATGTGGAAACACTTGAAAAAAATAATACTAACTGACAATAACCAGACTGACTTGACTGAACATTTTGACGACCCTGACGATATTAACAAGCATTTCCTGGACATTCCAGGAAATGCAGAGGTGACTATTAGTGATTTGACGTATTACGAATTTCACCGATTTGGTTCTTCGTCATTCTCGCTGAAGCCGGTTTCGGCTGAGGCGTTGACAAAGATTGTCTCGGCGATCAAGACGAAGGTCAAGGGTGTTGACGACATTGACATGCTATTATTGACATTACCAGAGACTATTGACGTATTGACAGCAATTGTGAACAGGAGCCTCAGCACTGGTATCTTTCCGACCCGTTGGAAAGCTGCCAGGGTCCTGCCGTTGCCGAAAATACTTAACCCGACTGATATATCCCACCTTCGTCCCATAAGTATCCTTCCATGTGTGTCAAAGATAGTGGAGAGGGTTGTGAGTGATCAGCTTACGAAATATCTAGAAGAAAACGGTATTTCGCCCGAATATCAATCGGGCTTCCGGAAGGGCCGCTCTACTGCGACCGCCTTGGCAAATGTGGTCGACGACGTTCTCCAGGCCCAGGGCGATGGCATGAGCACCCTAATGGTATTACTCGATTTTTCTAAAGCTTTCGATAGTCTGAGCATACCCTTGCTATTATCCAAGATGACGTATTATGGATTTTCTACCGGTGCTGTGAAGTGGTTCGATAGTTATCTATCTCATCGAACGCAAGTCGTTGGGCTGCGGGGGATGGACGGTGGAACTCGGTGGTCTTCCCCTCGTGTGTTGACGAGGGGAGTTCCACAGGGTTCTATCTTAGGTCCTCTGCTTTTTATACTGTATAGCGCCGATGTCGTTAGCAGTATCGAAAACAGTCGATATCATCTCTACGCTGATGATTTGCAGCTTTATGCGTCTGCCAAACCTTCGGGGATGTCGGAATGCATACGGAGCATTAATTCTGAGCTCGAACGAATTGCGTGTTGGTCTGATAGAAATTGTCTTACGCTGAACCCCTCCAAGTCTAAGCTTTTAGTTCTTGGAAGTCGGTCGCAAATTCGAAGTACGATGGATGTCCTTTCCGCCAATGATATAGTTATCAGGGGGAACGTCATAGGGGCGGTGGAAGAGGTTAGGAACCTGGGCTTGCTGATGGACGGTAGGCTTAATTTCGAGAAGCACGTCCTCAGTGTAGTCGGGAACTGCTTCTACCGTTTAAAGGTTCTTTACAATATCCGCGAATATCTCAGCGTAGACTTGCGTGTCAACCTGAGTGAAGCGTTGATATTGTCAAGGCTGAACTACTGTGACGTTGTTTATGGTAGCTGTATACTTGGGCGAACTAGGAAACTGATACAACGGGTTCAAAACGCATGCACCCGTTTTTGCTTCCATATACCTTACCGATCCCGCATCACTCCGTATTTGAACGACGCGAACTTGCTGAACATGCAGTCACGTAGGCGACTGCACTTCGCGGCGTTGTTGTTTGGTGTCATTCGGTCGGAGAGCCCTTCTTACTTGTACCGAAAACTTAAGTGGTCAACAAACCCCCGTCACTTTAAGGTTAGGGCTGCTTTGCCAGTGCATCATTCAGCAGCGTTTCGGGGATGTTTCAAGTTCGCGGCGTCCAAATGCTGGAATGATATACCGCCACCTATCCGTGACGTTGCTTCTAGGGGCGCCTTCTACCGTAGGTATAAGGCTTGTCTTCTCGAACAACAAAAATCCTTACCCTAACTCCTATCAATGCCTCACCTTGTCAGTGCAAATACCACATATACAGGGTGGCGCATTCAAAACGGTCAGTATGGGAAAGTCTGAAACTATAAGAGATACGAAGATTTGTTCTTAGGAACCATGTCACCGATTTTGATAAAAATAAAAACTGCATTCATACTTTCTTTGAAAAAACGACTGGGTCCAGCACGGGAATCGAACCCGGATGCTTCGAAAAAATAAATTGGCCCTTTTCACTTTTTCTTTTTAAAAGTCGATTGTGTAGGTCTTAAGCTGTAAATGTCTCTATGAAACATGGTGTCGAAAATGAATAAAATGCATTGTTTTGGCATACTTTAGTTTATCATAGTAGGTGTCCTAAGTGACCACCGTTGTTTTTAATACAATATTCAACACGTTTAGGTAACGATCTTACTATTGTATTTTCATGTGGTGAATTTGCGTCAAAATTTACTTTATTGCTACTTTTAGGTCTTCAATGATGTCATAGCTTGTTTTGTAAAATTTATCCTTAACGTAACCCCACAAGAAATTTTCAAATATGGTTTAACACGTCACTTTAAGTGGACTTTTCAAGACATTGTTAGTGTTTGATTTCTGTAGATAATAAAACCTCCTTAAAGGATTAATGCAATGCTAATGCCACATGCTATGGTGAATGTAACAAGTAGAGAGGTACAAAACTACAAACAACCATAGAGACAATTTTTTATGTCAGAACTTGTTGAATATTGTAATGGTGTATGTAAACTACTACGATACAATAAAGTATGCCAAAACAATGCATTTTATTCATTTTCGACACCATGTTTCATAGAGACATTTACAGCTTAAGACCTACACAATCGACTTTTAAAAAGAAAAAGTGAAAAGGGCCAATTTATTTTTTCGAAGCATCCGGGTTCGATTCCCGTACTGGACCCAGTCGTGTTTTCAAAGAAAGTATGAATGCAGTTTTTATTAATATCAAAATCGGTGACATGGTTCCTAAGAACAAATCTTCGTATCGCTTATAGTTTCAGACTTTCCCATACTGACCGTTTTGAATGCGCCACCCTGTATATATATAAATATTTTCTATTAATTGTTTGAATTAATGTGTATGTGTCTGAAATATATTAATGTATGTTTATATGATGTTTATGATGTTACTACAGTCTATAGTGTATATATATGCATGTGTGTGTATATATATAATGTGTATATGTATGAGTGTGTATTTATGTATATGACTATATCTATTTACATGCCTATAACTAATGTTCTTGTTTATGTTCCCCAAAGTATGATTATGAATTATAGTGTATCAATTTTATGTATGAGTATTATATCTGTATTTGCCACGATGATTATTATAAATGAATTATTTTGTGTATGTTTGTTATTTATTAAATGCAGCTTGTGACAGTTTCCGAATCGGGTGCTGCCGGAGGACCAGTGATGTAGCCTAGCTACATCGTATACTGAGGCAGCACCTTTTCACTGCATCAACGGTGTTCTTTGCATATTTTTTTTCCATGTTTGTGTTTTGTATGTTAGTGAATAAAGTTTTTTTCCTTCTTCTTTCTTTCAAAATAAAATCTGGGATATTTATACCCAGATTAACAAATAGTGATTGCGTGTTGTAGAGGACATGCAGCGACATCTAGTTTAGAAATACATTAACTAAAATAAAGTTCTATGTAGACTACATGTGGCGCCATCTAGTGTGGAAACGGATTAACCAAATTATACCAGAATATTGACAGTGACGGATGAGGTTGGACAAGTCAGTACTACGACAAGGGCCTGGTAATAAAAGCCTGGCTAGGAACCAAATTTTTGATTTGTCTGTATAAACAATAATGTAACGATGCTGCTACCTGTCTCTTAGAGCTTCTAGATAAATAAAATTATTTATAAACTTTCTTTGTTTATTAATTAAACAATTTATGTCAATGAAGTCTAAATTAGTAGTGTAGTAGTAGTGCACACATAGTAATTAGTATTTATTTTCTTCGGTTGACAATCATGTCGAAGATGGTAAAGTACACAAAATTAATTTGTTTTGTTATGTTTGCCAATAAAGCACTAATTGATTCAATAAGTTTTAATTTATTAATGTTACCGCGCCTACCACATAAAATTATTATTGTTTTGTGCCAATCACTTATATATTTCTCTGATAACTTTATAAAAATTTGGTATTCGTACACACGTAAGGTATGATCATTTTAAGAATTTAGCGGATAGATTTCTTTTGCTCCAGAAGATAAGCCTTAAACCTACGATTACCTTCCTTCCAAGCAAAACTTCCAGCAATTGATCGTCGCGAACTTGAAATATCCTCGAAACGCTGCTAAATGGTGCACTAGCAAAGCTGCCCTAATCTTAAAGTATCGAGGATTCACTGACCACTCGAGCTTTCTATACAAATAAGACGGGTTCTCCCACCGAATGACATCAAACAACAGCGTCGCCGCAAGGTGCAGTCGCCTACGTGACTGCATGTTCAACAAGCTGGCGTCGTTACAGAGTGCTTGCTTACAGAGTGACATGGGAACGGCGAGGTATATGAAAGCAAAAACGGATGCATGCGTTTTGTACAAATTTTCTAGTTCAGCCTCGACAATATCAACGCTTCACGAGATGTGTGATATGATATGATGTGAACGAAGAAAGGTATGGTAAAGCACCTTAAAACGGTAGAAACAGTTCTCAACCACAGTTCTCTTCTTCTCACACTTCTGGTACTCAAAACAAAGTCCACTGTCCACCAGTAAGCCCAAGTTCCTGACCTCCTCTACCCTTTCTTTTCGCCTGTTAGCTACACCATAAGCGGATCGGGCATCCATCGTACTACAAATTTGCGATCGGCTTATACTTGGAATGGCTCAATGCAAGACCATTTCTATCAGACTAACACGCAATTCGGTTGGGCTCAGAATTAATGCTTCGTATGTATTCCAACATCCCCGATGGCTTGGCGGACTCATACAGCTGCAAATCATCAGCGTTTAGATGATATTGTCTGCTTTCATTACTGCTGACGACATCCGGGCTATACAGTGTGGTACTACCCTCGGCAACACACGTGGGGAAGAGCACCGAATTCCACCGTCCATCCCCCGCAACCCTGACCACCGACTTGCGTTTGGCGAGATAGATAACTATCGAACCACTAAACAGGACCGGTAGAAAATCCATAATACGTCATCTTGGAGAATAGCTGCTGTATGCTGAGACTATTGAATGTTTCACAATGTTCCTGTATAACATTCAATGAATCAATCAGCCTATGTCAGTCTACTGCTGGACGTAGGCGTCCCCAAGGATACGCTGCAAAACACGATCACTCGTGACCCTCAGCCAACCACTATCAGCGACCTTATTCAGTTATCGGTCCATCTAGCAGGGGGGGCGTCCTACACTACGTTTACCGAGACTCGGTTGCCATTCGAGAACCGCTTTGCTCCAACGGTCGTCGGTTCTACGACAGCCATGTCCAGCCCATTACCACTTCAGCTTACAACATCGATATAATTTTTGTGCTCTGCCAAATAATCTCTATCCGGACTACGTCACTTCACGAGATACCAAGTTTATCCGTAGAGCGACCGACTGTGAGCATTAAAACTGTGCAGCATTCTGCAGCGACTCCGTCATTATGACGCCGTTGTTCGCGAATCGAAAGTGTGTGAGGTATCTACCATTTACATTGGTACCCATCCCAGTACAATCCAGAGTCGTGAAGACGTCCACCAGTGCGTTTGCGAACGCTGAGCAACTGTGTTGGACTCGTCTTTTGGTTTTGGACTTGGATAGATATTGTTGCCGTGCTATAACTCCTCAACATCTGCAAATCAGGAATTCCAGAACAGCAGGAATTCCAGAGCAGCACAGATCTCAATAGAGTCAAAAGCCTTCTCATAAACCATACCGGCAAGACACGGCAGCTTGTTATGCTCATGGGACTTCTTCAATCTGCCGCACTGAGTGGATGTGTTCAAAGGGACTGAAACCTTTTTAGAATCCGGCCTGCTCCGGTGTCTGGAAGGCGTCAAGGCTTTCTGGCCAGATGATTTGTGAGCACTGTTTAACACAATTTTTAGACTTGGTATAGGAGCGCGATAGGCCTTTAATTCTTTCGTAGCTTAGTTGTTTGGGGCTCGTAGCTAAGTTGTTTTTCGCTTGACTCTGTATGAACGGGTACAATGTTCGAATCCCGCTTGAACATCTACCAATGCAAATGAAGTTTAATGAATTTCTATGTACATTTTCGCAATAGTAAATAATTAACGAAATGAGTTGAATACTACGGTAAGGGAAAACATCGTCAGGAAACCTACCTGTTTATGCTTGTAAATGGCGACATGGGCTACTACCTGTCACATTGAGTACTATCTGGTCAACACGTGGGTTCGAGTTGGCCATAGAATTACTACCTTCGCAATTGCGAAGATGGGCACCTGAACCTCTGATTGACACCGCAAGGGCTCATGGTCGTGAAAGCGTTTGTCGTTTGTTTGTCTTTTTTGTTAAGGTCTTGTCTTCCTTTTTGAAGTACAAGGCCACCACCCTGTCACTCCACGCCGTCAGGGAGTCACATTAGCTACGACACAATTGAATGGATGCTTGAGCTTCGCAGGACTTCAGCTCCCCTCGTCCTCAGAATTTCAGAGGTGATTCTGTCCTCGCCGGGAGCCTTCCCATTACGCAGTTGTTTGAAAGCGCTGTCAATTATAGTTTGAAGAGATTCGCGATTTACACTCATGGTTAATAACTAACCGGACTTATCGCGTTTGTTTTTATATTTTATATTATTGAGTTTTCCCGTGACCATGGCTGCTGCATACCTGCTTAATAAAGATAACTTTATTATATAAAAACGTACGCGATAAGTTCCGTTCGTTATTTATCATGAGCGCCGTCAATTTCGTTTTTGTCCAGTTCCATCATCTGTGAAGTGGTGTACCAATGTAACTTTTCGGTACTTCGCATCGGGTGGAGGCTTCGGGGCATTGGAGTTCTATAGACGGTCGTAAAAGCTCTGAACCTCGGTAAGTATCCCTGTAGTATGAAGTAAGTATGCCTGGGGACTCTTAGCACCCCCTGCCCTACCGTGACCAAGACCCCTGCCGTGGGCCGGAATAGTAGGGCGACTGGGAACTGAGGGCCTATATGTTTTTGGCTTTTGCTATTGGGGAGTATTGCCCTTACTGCCCTTATTGCCCTTACGGCTGTGCATGCGGGTTGGTGAGCGCAGAACGCCGCTGCCCATCACTGGTCTGTTGCATTTAGCCTCGCTTGATTACGATCTGTTTATACCGCCATTTATCGGTCGCTAGAGCCTCGTTCGTTAGACAGCAGGATGCACCACGGGCATGTGAGGTTGGCTTCCCTAACATTAATAAGATAGGTGAGTATGAGTACAGTCGAATTAAAGTGATAGTTACAATCACAAAAAATAATACAAGGCTGTTTTATTATATATGTGGAGCGATGGGTCTGGGTATACACCAAGACAATACACAATTACAACAATAGACAATATACAATTACAAGAATGTTTCTAAACAATACAGCACAGGCAGATGGAACCAATATATAAACACAGAATAGAACTTTATTGTACACATCGATTAATGATGAGAAACTGAAAATACCAAGTGAGGTATAGGTCCAATAATTCGATCGCAGTAGGTAATAGCTTGAGACCGGGAAAGATGTCTTCTGTGCATATTCAAAACCTGAGGATGTCAACAAAAGAGTGAGCCCATGTTTGTCTTATTCGACTCTCGTGCAGCAAGTGCACGAACCAAATACCCTGAGAGCCCTTCAAAAGCCGTTCATCACGTCATCAAACAGCTGTCTATGGGGGCGGGGATAAACAGAGGGCTTGAAAATAGAATCAATCTGTTACGCTCTTATTTATTTACGTAAATTTAAATCAAAATAAAAACCAACGCAATTTATACATTCATAACAAGAACAATAATATTCATAAATTTAATAAATTTCAATTTTTTTTATATAAATTACCGAGTACTGCGCTCAAAGGAAATGTGTCTTAAGGCCATCCTCCAGCATTAAGCCGAACACGCAAACAAGTCAAGTCCCGTTCAAGAGGCGCAATCCGAGGGCGAAGAGTCATTTCCAATAGAATCTCAGCCAGGCTAGATAGCTTGCAGCCTCCAGAGCAGGCCGGGTTTCGACGGAGTTTTAGTACAAAGTTAAACAAAGTTCAATAATAACTTATAAAGCACTGATTGAGGTACTATTAACATTAGCACATATGGACATTGATGCCTATAATAGGTAAACCTGATCTATAGGCATCAATTACAAGTACAGTGTTAAACAATGAAATCCGTCTTAAGCTTATTTCAATAAAAAAAACAAAATCCTAAACTAAACAGAAATAACATTACAATAACAATTTTCATTCTTTAATTTTCTGCCTTCATATCCCTTAATTGCCTATTTTGATGCTTAAACTGTATACAACATAATCTTAGAGTACATACATTATTCGAGTAGGTATATCCAAAACCAAAGAGTAAATAAAATATTTATAAAGTTAGCATGAATAAACTCCTGCACTGAAATAAACTGGAGATCATTCAGGCCCCCTGAATCAGAAGTGCCTCAGTCTCGTCATAGTTTAAGTCACTTAGCCATTTCTCAACAAGCAGTTTGAAGTCATCTGAATTTAATTTATTCATGATTAAAGTTTTGCCACGGAGGCGACAAAAACTATTATTTAAGTAGGGTCCCAAAAAACAAAAAAACCGATTGCAAATCTGTTCTTTCGTATCTCGTGAGACCTTCTCTTGCAGACAAACGCAGACACACATTTAGTTGTTTTCCTACTCACGCCGCCCACTGGGAGGAGTCAGCCATGAGAAACACTCAGGAAGAAACGGGAATTTAGTTTTCGATAATTGACCAATAGCAAATTTAGAAAATGTAAATAACGAACAACTTAGATAGCATTCGAATACACGTCCAGCTCAATACTGTTAACGAATGAAACGTGAACTACAATGGGACATAGGAACACGATCAGTCAGCCAATACATTACACAAATCACAGTGCGACTCTTATTGACTAGTAGTGTTGCCAGTCCTCTACTTGAGTCATTGACTCTGATGTGACTCTCAAACCATAACTAAGAAATCCATACTATGTCATCCCTACAATCACATTGACATAAATATTTTTAACGATGACTTGAGACGAATTGACTGGATCGCGATACACCGACATAATACAGTTAATGACATTATAGTGCATTTTAATGCTTTGGTGACTATGCTGTTCGACCAACACGCACCTCTTACACTCTATACATTAAACTCACAACACACACCTTGGCGAAGCAATCTCAGGTTTTTGATGCAATGAAAGAAAGAAAGAAAAGAAAGAAAATACTTTATTCACTGCATCACAACTGCACAAATTACATTAAACACACAAACAATAACAATAAACATCAAGAATGAAAACCATTGATGCAGTGAAAAGGTGCTGCCTCAGTATACGATGCAGCTAGGCTGCATCACTGGTCCTCCGGCAGCACCCGAGTCGAAGACTGTCACAAGCTGCATATAATAAAGATAATAAACGTACACACAATTATATAATTGTAATAAACATCGCAATAATTACTTACATACATAACTTATATATAATAGATTTATAAATAAATATACAAACATATATATAAATATATATACGCATGTAAATATATGTACACATGCATATATAAATTAATTCAGGAACATATTTAAAGACATACATATACATACCACTACAACATATACATCCATATAATATATACAATATAAACTCAATACCTATATATCCAGTACATCACAATTATCACTCAACCACACATTAATATATTTCATATACAGACATATTAAAACAAACACATTTATATAAATATCTGGTATTTGCACCGACAAGGTTAGACATAGGTAGGATTTAGGGTAAGGATTTCTGTTGCTCCAGCAGATAAGCCTTAAACCTACGGCAGAAGACTGTCCTAGAAGCAACGTCACGGATATGTGGCGGTATATCATTCCAGCACTTGGACGCAGCGAACTTGAAACATCCCCGAAACGCTGCCGAATGGTGAACTGGCAAAGTAGCCCTAACCTTAAAGTGACGGGGGTTCGTTGACCACTTGAGTTTTTGGTACAAGTAAGAAGGGCTCTCCGACCGAATGACACCAAACAACAACGCCACGAAGTGCAGCCGCCTCCGCGACTGCATGTTCAACAAGTTCGCGTCGTTCAAGTACGGAGTGATGCGGGATCGGCGAGGTATATGTAAGCAAAAACGGGTGCATGCGTTTTGAACCCGTTGTATCAGTTTCCTAGTTCGCCCAAGTATACAGCTACCATAAACAACGTCACAGTAGTTCAGCCTTGACAATATCAACGCTTCACTCAGGTTGACACGCAAGTCTACGCTGAGATATTCGCGGATATTGTAAAGAACCTTTAAACGGTAGAAGCAGTTCCCGACTACACTGAGGACGTGCTTCTCGAAATTAAGCCTACCGTCCATCAGCAAGCCCAGGTTCCTAACCTCTTCCACCGCCCCTATGACGTTCCCCCTGATAACTATATCATTGGCGGAAAGGACATCCATCGTACTTCGAATTTGCGACCGACTTCCAAGAACTAAAAGCTTAGACTTGGAGGGGTTCAGCGTAAGACAATTTCTATCAGACCAACACGCAATTCGTTCGAGCTCAGAATTAATGCTCCGTATGCATTCCGACATTCCCGAAGGCTTGTCGGACGCATACAGCTGCAAATCATCAGCGTAGAGATGATATCGACTGCTTTCGATACTGCTAACGACATCCGCGCTATACAGTATAAAAAACAGAGGACATAAGATAGAACCCTGTGGAACTCCCCTCGTCAACACACGAGGGGAAGACCACCGAGTGCCACCGTCCATCCCCCGCAGCCCAACGACTTGCGTTCGATGAGATAGATAACTGTCGAACCACTTCACAGCACCGGTAGAAAATCCATAATACGACATCTTGGATAATAGCAAGGGTATGCTCAGACTATCGAAAGCTCTAGAAAAATCGAGTAATACCATTAGGGTGCTCATGCCATCGCCCTGGGCCTGGAGAACGTCGTCGACCACATTCGCCAAGGCGGTCGCAGTAGAGCGGCCCTTCCGGAAGCCCGATTGATATTCGGGCAAAGTACCGTTTTCTTCTAGATATTTCGTAAGCTGATCACTCACAACCCTCTCCACTATCTTTGACACACATGGAAGGATACTTATGGGACGAAGGTGGGAGATATCACTCGGGTTAGGTATTTTCGACAACGGCAGGATCCTGGCAGCTTTCCAACTGGTCGGAAAGATACCAGTGCTGAGGCTCCTGTTCACAATCGCTGTCAATACGTCAATAGTCACTGGTAATGTCAATAATAGCATGTCAATGTCGTCAACACCCTTGGCCCTCGTCTTGATCGCCGAATCAATCTTTGTCACCGCTGCACCCGAAACCGGCTTCAACGAGAAAGACGAAGAACCAAACCGTTGAAATTCATAATATGTCAAGTCACTAACAGTCACGTCTGCTTTTCCAGGTATGTCCAGGAAATGCCTGTTTATAGAGTCAGGATCGTCAAAAAATTGTGGCAAGTCAGTTTGGTTATTGTCAGTAAGAATTAACTTTTTTAAGTGTTTCCACAATGTCTTTGAGTTATTCCTGTTATTAATTGTCTTGTCAAAATATGCCTGTTTTTCAGAACGCAGAGCCTGAACGACAAGTCGTTTCAGGTCCTTATAGTACTGCTTATGTGCCTCGATTCCAGTACGCTTGAAACGCCTGTAAGCGTTGTCGCGTAGCCGCATCATAAGCAGTGCAGTGCTCGTCAACCAAGGCTTAGGAGCATCCTTCACCAAATTACTCCTGTCCGGGGCGTGTTTGTTAAAAAGTCGTGTTATATTGTTAGTCAAGAAAGTTACCATGTCATCAACGTTATCATGAGTTGTCATACTGGTCCAGTCTATTTCAGTTAAGTCATTGTTAAATTGGTCCATGTCAATGTCTTTCAGCGGCCGGTACACAATGTGTTTTGGTACTGGTCCCTTCCGCTTCAGGTCAAGTTCAGCCAAAACGAAGGCATGTCTGCTTAAGTCAGGGCTGTGTCGTATGTCAACAGACCGAACCAGTGCGTCAGTCAATATCAGGTCAATTGTACTTTGTGAATGGTTAGTAAAGTGAGTCGGTTTATTTACATGCTGTGTTAGTTTTAAGATTGTCATAAAGTCCGTCAAAGATTTATAGTTTCTGTCATGTATGTCATTAATATTAATATTCATGTCACCTACTAAAGTTTGTCATAATTATTAAAAGATGTCACGAAGTTAGTCAATGCGTCAAAAAAGTCGTCAGCGTCATGCCAAGGCGGCCGGTAAGCCGTCCCAACCACGAGCCGGTTGCCACCAACTACGACGCGGAACCACATTTGTTCCACCGTGGGCAACATGGGGTGGGAAACCAGGCACGCACGCAAGCCACGCCGCAGGTAGAACCCGACGCCACCCCCGCGCGCCCCTCGTCGCCTCCCCGCAGCCACGTCTCGTTGATGGCCACCAACTCGCAGTCTGCACGAAGAACCACCGCCTCCAGCTCGTCATGGCCGGTCCCCAGCGAGCCCGCATTAAACAACCCAATTCGAATTGCTTAATACGAGTCATGGAAACCATTGAAGGAAATGTCTGCATAAACCAACGATTCATAAAGATACTTAAACATAATATAACTTTTTACAGTACATACACATATAAATTTAAAACATATTTTTAAACATACATATGAATATAATAATAATAATATATGATAATAAAATTAAATATATAGGCAGCGACACAGACGTCAAACCGCACTGAATCAAAGGCATCCATCAGAACATGGTTCACAACAAATAAACAATTGCAAAAAAGAACATGTGTACATAAAAAGATTAACAAACACAAACAGGGAGAGAGCCAAAAACCCTCTCCACATCCTCTTCCTCCCGGATGCGGTGAACAGGGGCCCCATCCGCCTTGCGCGCCAGCACTCGCCCGTCACGAGTCCAGGCGAAGCGCCAGCCGCAAGCCTTGGCCCGCTCGCGCGCTCGTCCGAACAGCTGCCGGTTGAGGCGGGTGAGGCACTCGTTCAGATAGAACCTGCGAGGCTCACCCCATGTCTGCGGTGGTCGCTCCACGGCGCACGCGGGCCGCGCGGATCAGCTCCTCGCGAGTCGACCGCCGCGCAAGCCGGACCACTATAGGCCCCTATACGGCCGTCCGGCTAATCGACGATCTGGTCCACCAGCGGCTCCATCCGCATCCCATCCGCACGGCGCTGACCACGTCCCGTTCTTCCAGCGCCACGCCCAACTTCGCAGCCACCAGCGCCGCCAAGTGTGACGGATTCTCACCCGGCACCTCCGGCACGCAAATGAGCTGAACATCATTTGCCAGCAGGTCCTGGTCCCTCTCCGCTAACTGATGCTGGAGCTCATGGATAGCTCGCTCCAGAGGCTTAGTAGCAGCCAAGAGGACGGCATCCTCCAGCGCAGCAACATCCCCTGTCCTCCCCTCCAGCTCGACCAGACGGCGCTCGAGATCGCAAACTTTGTTGCTGACGAGCGCGATCTCCCGCCGCATATCCCGGCGGAAAACCTGCAGCTCTTCCCCCAGTCCGGAGTAGTTGCATCTGCGCAGCGATGTCCCCTACCATCGGTGACGGTGGTCGGCTCAAGTCACCGAAACCCTCGGGGTCTGGCACTGCTTGCACCAGGCGCACGGGAGTGTTCTCGTTATCAACCCTCGGTCGTACGCAAACGCACTCTGGACAAGTCCATTTATTGCGGGCAGCCCTAGATTGCCTTTTATAAGCGCTCATGGACATCCCTAAACATTTTTAGTGGTAGCTACCACTACAGCTGCTACAATCGATCATCTCCGAGACAGACACAGTTTTCTTACAAGCTAAACAGTTCATTTTAGAAATAAAAAAATAAAATAAAAATAAAATAAAACTAAAAACGAAAAGAAAATAAAACAAAAACGAAAAATTAAATTAAATAAAAAAAAGCTTTTAAATAACTATTGACAGTTAATAGTACACTGAGATTCGAACCACTTGATCGTTACTTAGCACTGTTAGATTCTATTGTTACCAACTGAGCCACCACTCGCTATTATGTGAGTTCGGAAATATCTTACAATTTAAAGTTAATTAATATATATTTTTTGTTAACTACCCACGATATTTTGCGTACTTAATCTATTTTCACAGTATTGAGCACTGAAATTCCTTAAAACACTATTTTAATATGTGAAAAAAAGACACTGCACTGTAACTAAAGCGATACAAGGTAATTGAGATTGATTCTGGGCTTTTAAACACTATTGCAGAATTAAATTATCGGACGTTAACAAAAGCTTAAACACTTGGTCTGACACTAATAATAATAATAATAAAAGCGTTTATTTACAGCCACAAAAACATACACAATACAAAACGTTTACAATTAAAACTTACAAACTAGGGGATAAAACTTATGCATGTTATTGTCGCAGCAAAAGGGTTCCAACTCAGCTGGGTATGTTGCGTTTGATAGCAATTATTATTTATTGACTTTTAAAACATATACTCATGACTAAACGAAAGTTTTTGAAAATTGGACTGTTCAATGCTGGGTCGCTGAACACTAAACACGAGGAGCTCGAGGCCGCGGTGGCGGACCTAGACCCGTGCCTGCTGGCGGTGAACGAGACCTGGCTCCGAGGCCGCGGCAGCGCCGGGGCACCGCGGCTCCCGGGCTACCGCCTCTCGCACATCCCGCGGCCGCCCGGCACCAGGGCGCGCGGCGGCGGGGTGGGCTTATACACTAAGACATGCTTGAGGGCTACAGTGCTGCGTCATCCGTCGTCCCATCCCACCGTAGAGCAGATGTGGATGAGGGTCAGCATCGGCACCGTGAGGGTGCTGGTGGGCACCGCCTATCGGCCTAACTGGATTGACGCAGCCACATTCTTTGACGCTTTGACAGAAACTATGACCACATTTAACTCATACGAACATATAATTCTTTTAGGTGACTTTAATATTAATATTTTGGACTCGCAATGTGCTTTGACCAAGCAGCTTATGACATTTTTAACTACGATGGGACTTGGGAACACGATCAGTCAGCCAACTCATTACACAAATCACAGTGCAACTCTTATTGACTTGATCTGTTGCCAGTCCTCGACTCGAATTATTGACTCTGATGTGACTCACATACCGGAATTAGGTAGCCACGCTATTGTCACTACGACAATAAAAATAGTAAAGCCTAAACGGCATAAGAAATCCATTCTATGTCGTCCCTACAAACGCATTGACATAAATAATTTTAACGCTGACTTGAGACGAATTGACTGGACCGTGATACAACGACATAATACTGTTAATGACATGGTAGTACATTTTAATGCTTTGGCGACTATGCTGTTCGACCAACACGCACCTCTTACACTCTACACACTAAACTCACAACACACACCTTGGCTTACAAGCAACCTCAGGTATTTGATGCAATTGAGGAACAGAGCACACAATAAATACAAACACACTAAACTTGACCTTCATTTGCAAGAATACAGAGACCTGAGGAAGTTTGTACACACTTGTATGCACACAGAAAAGAAGGCTTATTTGGAGTATCACATAAACAACCAGTTAAAGACTCCCAAGCTTCTTTGGAAAACTCTAAAGAGTTCTGTTGCGGACTTTAAGCCCAAACAAGACCTTCCACCACACTTCGACAATCCAAACACCATAGCACAACACATCCTGGACACTCCTGGTCCGACCTCGCCTCCGCCTGCTCTGCTCAACTCATTTCATACGAGCCGCTATGGCTTAGCAACCTTTGAACTGCATCCGGTGAGCGAGGCGTTCGTGGCTAGGGTGATCGGGTCTATTAAGAACAACGCCGTTGGGTCTGATGGGGTCTCAAGGGAGATGGTGCATCTGATGTTGCCGGAGATACTCGATACCATAACACTACTAGTCAACACTTCTATCAAGTCGGGTACTTACCCGGATGCATGGAAAACGGCGTCCATAAAGCCTATACCCAAAATTGACGACCCGGTTGATGTGTCCGACCTGAGACCCATCAGTATATTGCCCTATCTATCAAAGATCCTTGAGAGGGTGGTACATGGACAAGTGACGGAATACATACACAAACACAATATCTTACCATTGTATCAATCTGGTTTTCGGGGACAGCATAGCACCACCACTGCATTGATGGACGTATTTGACAATATTTTGACAAACGAAGACAATCATAACGCAACAATACATGTGCTACTGGACTACTCTCGTGCTTTTGACTGTTTGAATACTGACCTGCTTTTGGCAAAAATGACTTATTATGGACTTAACAATTGATTAACCACACACTTAAACGAACGAAAACAATTAGTTTCATTGACAAGGCCAGATGGTACCACAATACACTCGACAGTTCACACGACTAGTAGGGGAGTCCCACAGCGCTCTATCCTAGGTCCATTATCATTTATTTTATATACCTCTAACATTGCACTACGCATAACTAACTGTAAATATCAAATCTATGGCGATGACATTCAACTCTACATACATATTGACATTAATAATTTTGCTATAGAACTGCTATAGAAGCACTTAATTACGACTTGAAACGAGTATATGATTGGTCGGTTGACAACTGCCTCGTTCTCACCCCTGCCATGACCAAGTACATGGTGCTGGGTAGCCAGCGAATGTTGACCAGAGTTGTTTCGCGACGATCAGGTATTATTATTGACGACGTTGCCATTGACAGGGTTGAGGAGGCTTGAAGCCTGGGCGTCGCGGTGGATAGTGGGATGCGTTTTGAGAGGCACGTCTCGCAGCTGGTGTCTGCATGTTTCTTTAGTTTGAGGGCTTTATACTAGAGCCGCGCGTTTTTGAGTGTAGAAATACGAATAAAGCTGTGTGTGTGTGCTAAATTATGCTTTGGCAGCGTACGGTCCGTGCCTCTAGAAGAAATCTCCTAGGCTTTTACAACGTGTGCAAAATGCGTGCGCCCGGTACTGCTTTCCCATTCTACCCTAAACCCATGTTTCACCGTACCTCAATAATACTAAGATACTTAATATCGAATTACGGCAAAAACATTTTTGGCATTATTCGTAAAAAACAACCGAAATATTTATTTAATATAATAATATAATTTATTTGTTCTCTCACAAAATTTATTTAGCACGTGTATGTTTAGTGTTTTGTTTATTTTATTGTAAAGAAAGGCACTTAAAAAGAAACTTTGATAATCTGTCGTGGCAACCCCAGCAACAGAAATCGACCCGTGCTCGTGTACCACCGTTTGTTCTGCCTCGCCTTCGCATTGTGGTAGTATTAGATACTTACCGTGCCGGAAATAGGTTTTACAAATGGTTAGGTAAGAATTAGCAATGCATAGAGATCGCGCCATATAAATTGGCAGTTGGGGGCGTCGCCACAGTCGCGTAATTCAGTGTTACCAGTAAACACGCCAAAACTAGCACTTACTGTGCCATACGGCTCGATACATTATAGGTTTCATTTGTAACGGTCTAAAAATATTTTGACTTTGATATATTAATTTGTTTTATTTGAGTTTATAGCTCTGCAACCAAAGACCGTTACAATGAAACCTATAATGTATCGAGCCGTATGGCACAGTGATTGCTAGTTTTGGCGTGTTTACTGGCAACAGTGAATTATGCAACTGCGGCGACGCCTCCATCTGCCATAATATATTCAAAATTATAAATATCACAAGCTCTCTTTGAAAGTTATCTTATGATCTAAGTATAAATTAAAAAAACTATTTCAAACATGGCACTGAGCATTGTCTTTACATATTTTTTACCGAGGTTAGATCAGCGGAGACCCTAGCTTGGAGAAGAACTAACAAGAAACTCCGGAAATCAATTTATAATAATCACCCTTAACAAACATAAAAAATACAAAGAGTGGGCAAAAAACACAACGCTGGTAATACTAAATTTACCTTTCATACAAAATAACACGCAATTGCGGAAACGTCAAATTTAGTTCCAAGTTTGGCTACTGCCAGCTTATGTGGCGGGATCTCTAGGTTTATGTAGATAAATAAATTTTCTTTCCAATGGGAAAGTTTTTTTTTATCATATTTTTAGTATTAATATGTGTTTACAAAACCTAAAGTACAAACTTTGATTCTACGTAAAATCACATGAATAAAATTGTTGACTTCATGATACGTTTCCTACCCTATATAAGTCTTAAAAATATATACATATTATATATTTTTGGAAAGCTCATTTTTTAGTCTTTTAAAGAATAAAGAAATAAAAATCCAAACAATCATGAAAAAAAAATATATACACATCAATAAAGAATGAGAGCAAATTTCAATTACTCCGATTTTTCAACAGAAATATCATTGTTAGCTCCAGCTGCTTCCGTTGACTTTTTTACAGTTTTTAATGCTTAATCTACTAAATTATAATAAACCAAAATTCAATTTTGCGTAAAATTTGGATTTATCACGTAAAACATGCAAAGAGGGATTTTTCATTAAATCTAGATTTTATGGCTATTTTTTAGTATTTTATATACTAATATAAAATAAAGCTTTTATCAATAAATATTATTTGATTATAGTTCCTGATGAGATGATACAATTACTTACTCTTGATTGTTATTAAGTATTTAAGTAGTTATTTTAGTGCAATGTTTGTGGTTTATGATGAAGCAAGATAGACATAGGATATCACTAGTGGTTTCCGATTTGTGTAAACAAATGATAACGATGTTATAAATAATGTTTATAGTAAAATAAAGGAAGGTTATGCGATTTTGCACTCGTTGAGTTTACATAAAATTGAGTGCAATTGCTAAGGTATAAATAGGAATACCAGTTTGAAACAACCTAACAATAAATTTGATCAAATTATAAGAATAACAAGTCTTTGTAGAAAAAGTTTTCAATACGAGTGAATTCGTTTGTACTCGACGTGATTTGTGTACTTTGATTATAAATGGAGTAAATCCACTAGAAATTGAGGAGTATTTGGCGAACAACTATCATTTGACCCCCGATAATGTAAAGACGGATACAAAGTTTCCAGGAGCAATTGTTATCCAAATGTAATGACAGGTGAAATAAGACCCATAGGAAAAAATATCGTTTTGAGCAGGAAAGTTTAGAATGGTTAAATGGTGAATTCAAAGTTTCCTTAACCCTCGAACCCTGCACTGATGACTCTTCCAGTGCCCGTGGTCGGCCATCTAAGAGTTATAAAGAATGTTCTGCAAGGACAAAGAAGCGCAAAAATATGGAGCTCATCCACGAGCATGACATGGGATTTGTGTACAACGCTTATGTTCAAGGGCTGAGATCGTCAGGTGAGAATGAAGAAGCTTCAATTGTGAGCATCGTGCACAACATTGAGAAAGACGAAAAACGAAATGTTTTACAAAACATACTGCACAAGTCAGAGCACTTAACATTTGATAAAGAAGAAGCTCTTGCGTTATACATAGATATAGATTTGTCAAAAGCGCAATACTGTTATTTGACAATAGCTCTCATTCAGAAGAATTTAAGAGCTATTAGCCGTCTTATAGTCAGATAAATGAAGCCGAAAAGGAATGTTACCCACCTAATATCACAGTTACTATTATCGGTGCTAACGTAAAGTTGCAAAATCTTTTGGATCGTACAGTAAGACGCATTTTGAAAATAAATTCAGTTTCAACAGATTCGAAGCACTTTCAGCTGTATTGTAAATGGGGATGTGATGGTTCACCAGGAAAAAGTAAATACAAGCAAATTTTACGGGAGGAAAACGAGCAAGTATCAGACGCCAATCTATTTATTGTATTACTCGTACCTTTGAGACTTATAGACAAAAATAATGATGTTGTAGTATGGAGAAACCCAACCTATTCCTCTGTAAGGTATTGCAGGCCAATTTCAATTGAATTTTCCAAGGAAACTCCGCAAAAAAACAAAATATACAGTTCGAGAGATCGATAACGACATTAACGAATTAGCTCCAACACTTATGGCTCACAATGAAGATGTCATACAAGTGGAACACAAATAATTCTTGACGATGATTGATGGAAAAGTACAGGTACTGACCGCAACGCGGTCTAGCGCTTCTTGTACCGTTTGTGGTGCAACTCCTAAACAAATAAATGACTTAGCTAAAGTCATAGCAAGAGATGTGAACGAAATTTCATTTAAATTTGGGCTCTCCACCTTACACGCTTGGATCAGGTGTATGGAGATGTTACTGCACATTTCCTACAACTTGGCATTTCAATCGTGGTCAGCAACAACAGATGAAAACAAAAAAATGAAAGAAGAGAAGAAAAAGCAAGTTCAATTACGTTTCCGAGAATTACTTGGCTTATATATAGATAAGCCACGATAAGGTGCTGGTAACAGTAATGACGGTAATACTGCTCGTAGGTTTTTTCAGAATTATGAATTTTCAGCAGAAATTACTGAAGTTGATATAGAATTGATAAAACGATTGTATATTATTTTACTAGTTATGTCTTCTGGTTTTTCTATAAACACATTGGAACAGACAGTATACATTGGATACAGCTCGATTATATGTTAATAAGTATAATTGGTACTATTTGCCCTCATCTGTACACAAAACTCTTATACATGGAGCAAAGATTATTGAATTTTTTGCTGTGTTACCAATCGGTGAACTTTCTCAAGATGCGCAAGAAGCAAAGGTAAGGATTACAAGAAATTTCGATTGCATCATGCCAGAAAATGTTCGCGATCGGCTACAAACGAAGATGTTTTTCATACTTTGCTCTATAGTTCTGATCCGTATATTACAAGTTTAAGCAAGCCGAGTGCTGTGATACACCAAGAGTTGCTTGAAGAAGCGAAATCTCTCCTTGAAGTTACAAGTTAGTCAATTCGTACCTCCGAATATAAATTAATATTAGCAATAAGGCACATCATTTATATAAATTAAATATTTTATATATAATTATAATGTAGTCTTATATTGTAAGATATTTTTAATGTTTCATTCTTTTTTGAAACTTAGTTTTGAATTCATTTCTCTACATAAAGTATGTAATTTTACGAATTTGAAAATTTATCATCAAATAAATACAAAACCTAATGGTTGCATTCATTATTACTAGCTGCATTCATTCGATGAAAAATTTATTAAAGTATATATGGGCCAAATTTCACAAGAAAAGGAGTTACAGAAAGAAAGTTACAGAATTTTGGCACGGAGAGTACCTTATATTCCCATAGTGCATGTACCACCGTTTTCAGAGCAGCTTTTACGTACGCCGCCTCTAAATGTTGGAAAAAATATTCCTCCACCAATTAGAAAACTGACGTCTAGACCAACATTCAAACGTTCTGTCCGGGAACATTAGCTCTGCCAGCAAAGGGAGGCGGCTGCTCCTTCTGTTGCCCATCGTACTAGCCACTGATTTCGTGTTGCCACTTGACTTTATTATAATTCATTGCATATATTAATTATGAATTATCTATATAAATATATCTATACTATTTTTAATTAACCATATTATAGAGTGTATTATCGGTTTTCAAATTTGAGTATAAGCTATACACATGATATCAAATTTTATATGTATTTATATGTTTATTTTGAATATTTAAGTTGTACACAACTTCAATATTCTTCAAAATATAAACGGTGCTCTCCAATGGTTCGGCCATAAGACCAGCGTTGTGTTTGCTATCAAACGCAACATGCCCAGCTGAGTTGGAACCCTTTTGCTGCGACAATAACATTCACAAGTTTTATCCCCTAGTTTGTAAGTTTTAATTGTAAACGTTTTGTATTGTGTATGTTTTTGTGGCTGTAAATAAACGCTTTTATTATTATTATTACATGGAACGGATGGATGAAAGGAGGATTACAAAAGGGACTATAAAACCAAAGTGGAAGGTAGAGTTAGACGTGGTAGGCCACTTAAAACTTTTTAAAATCAAATTGAAGAAGCGAAGAGCAGGTATGAGAAGGTCAATGCATGTGAGTGAAGCAAGAGACATTTTTCAGTATCGTTCGAGGTGGCGATAAATAGTCTGTACCTATTCCGTTGGGGACGTAGATGCGTCGTATGCGTAGTTGCGACGTAGATGATTGTATTATGAAAGAGATCTTCAAAGCTTTGAAACTGAACAAACGGAAGTGATTTCAACCAAAATTATCTTACTGCCGCTCTTACTGCAGTGTGCTCGCACGACCAGTCATTATCATCTGCTGTTTGAGACATCTATCCTACGTCTTCCACAAACTGTCTCTCAAAATATATAACTCTTCCAAATTATATTCATACCCTCAACGTCCATTACCATTTTCAAGTTTGCTAAGCTATATGTAAAGCAATAAGTGCACTTATTTTTTAACTACATTGTGTATTAATTATTTTGTAAAATTGACATTTGTCGAAAAATTCATGTATACCGGAGATTCTTGCTGGTTCTTCTCTGAACCAAAAGTAGAATCCAAGTTTTCAGAGACATCCAGAGACTGATACTTAATAAATATTTTGAAGCCATTCGAAATTGTTAGGGTTCCACCTTGTGTCATACGCGCGTCAACTCTGCAGATTATAATCAAAAATAAATTTAATTGTAATCCATTCGAATGTGATTGAAGAAATATTCTTTGTATTGGAATGGACATTCCAATACAAAGAATATTTCAGCGCAATAAACTTTAGGGGTCCCAATAACAAATCGCATCATGAAGCTGCAATTATAGTGTGTATAATGAGACATTACATCTCATCAATAAAAAGTCCTTTATTTTGTAGGAGTCCCTCTCCATTAATATCGTTTTAGTGCCAGCTTTAAATATGTCTAGAGGTAAACTCTTGATACTCTGGAAACTTATTATAAATTTTTATTTCGAGGCCACCAAAGGATTTTTTTTCTGCCCCTACAATACAGTTTATTTTTATTTAGTATAATGCAATTATCCATGTCTCTCAGAAGCTTGTAATTATCAACATTTATCTCAACATACACCAAATGATCACAACACAGTTTATACAACCAAAGATGCTCCACCGAATGTTTTCCGTCAAGCGTACTAAGAACTCTATTCCAGCTTTACTATACATTTTTTGTTGCGGTTGAATTAAATAACATTTTGTTTCAGTTGCTTGCATTGGAAGATCAGTATGAAGGTGAAATTCAAGAATTAAAAATAAAAATCAAATCATTGGAAAATATTGTACGGTTATTGGAATTACGAAACAAAAATGCGAATGACCATATAAGTCGTTTGGAGGAAAGAGAACAGGAGCAGAAAAAGGTACATTTTCATCGTCGTCATGTTCAGTCAGTTTGGGTAAAATAAATAAAGATACTACTTTATTGTCAGTAAACCACCAGTAGTAGATAAATGGCTTTATCCCTTTAGAAGCCTTCAACAAGATGTGGCAATGAAGACATTTTTAATGAGAAGGAAACACTATCTTGTGGTTTGCCGTTTAAGTGGTTTGTTCGCTTGTTGACGCCATCGAGCACATCAAGGCTATAGGTGTATCGATCGCGATACACCGACATAATACAGTTAATGACATTATAGTGCATTTTAATGCTTTGGTGACTATGCTGTTCGACCAACACGCACCTCTTACACTCTATACATTAAACTCACAACACACACCTTGGCGAAGCAATCTCAGGTTTTTGATACAATTGATACAAACACACTAAACTTGACCTTCATTTGCAAGAATACAGAGACCTGAGGAAGTTTGTACATACTTGTATGCACACAGAAAAGAAGGCTTATTTTGAGTTTCACATAAACAACCACTTACAGACTTCCAAGCTGCTTTGGAAAACTCTAAAGAGTTCTGTTGCGGACTTTAATCCCAAACAAGACTTTTCACCACACCTCGACAATCCAAACACCATAGCACAACACATCCTGGATACTCCTGGTCCGACCTCGCCTCCGCTTGCTCTGCTCAACTCATTTCATACGAGCCGTTTTGACTCGGCGTCCTTTGAATTCTATCCGGTAAGCGAGGCGTTCGTGGCTAGGGTGATCAGGTCTATCAAGAAAAACGCCGTTAAGTCTGATGGAGTCTCAAGGAACATGGTGCATCTGATGTTGCCAGAGATACTCGATACCATAACACAACTAGTCAATATGTCTATCAAGTCAGGTACTTACCCGGGTGCATGGAAAATGGCGTCCATAAAACCGATACCCAAAATTAACAACCGGTTGATGTGTCCCACCTGAGACCTATCAGTATATTTCCCTAACTGTCGAAGATCCTTGAGAGGGTAGTAACATAATACATACACAAACATAATATCTTACTGTTGTATCAATCTGGTTTTCGGAGACTGCATAGCACCACCACTGCATTGATGCACGTATTTGACAATATTTTGACATTATAGTTTTAAGAGATTCGCGATTTACACTCATGATTAATAACTAACGGGACTTATCGCGTATGTTTTTATATAATAAAGTTACCTTTATTTAACCTTTATTTAACCCGACGTTTCGGCTACGTTACAGCAGCCATGGTCACGGGCAGACTGACGACGCATATTTCTTTGCCTCCAACGCAGCGCCCTGTCAGATTCTTCTCCGACTACCCTCACTGCTTCGTTTTTATTAAACACACGCGACCTACTACTACACTCACAGTATCTTGTGGCTTCACACGATCATGCTGAACCGAATGTCGATCTATTACGGTATTCCACGCCGAAGACAGTTTGTAACCTCCTTCACGATTGAATGTACTGTGCTTTTTTATTTCAATCGCCTCGCGTACAATTTTACTGTAGTATCGGCGTTCATTAGAGAGCACAGTGGGTTTATGAAGCTCAATCCAATGATTTGAACCCTCGTTTAGCAGATGTTCGGCTATTGCTGACCTATTGGTATCCAATTTCTTGACCGCTGCAATGTGTTCCTTCATTCTGTCCGCTATAGACCGTTTGGTCTGTCCGACGTAAGATTTCCCACAGCTGCAATCAATCTTATACACACTCGGTGTTTGGTACGGGATTACATCTTTAGGTGTTCTCAGAAAGTTTGTTACCTTAGAAGATGGAACAAAAATAGGCTTGAGCGAGTAGTTTTTCAAGACTGTTCCAACTTTGTCTGTAACACCTTTCACATAAGACAGGAACACCGGCACGCGATCCACACACGGGGGTTTCTCTCTTTTGGATATACGGCTTACCAACTTAGTACCTATGTGATGACCATTTCTCCTAAGTACATCCCGAACGTACTGCAGCTCCTCGTCCAGGTGCTCAGGGTCGCACAAATCGCTTGCCCTGCTTGTAAGAGACGTCGCCACAGAAACTATGTGTTTCGGATGATGATGTGAGGATCCATGGAGGTACCGATCTGTGTGTGTAGGTTTTCCGTAGATAGTATGCGAAAGTGTGCCATCAGGTCTCACCATAACCTTAACGTCAAGGAATGCAAGTGATCTATCAATTTCCATCTCACAAGTGAACCTTATATTCGGATGAATACCATTCAGGTATATCAACCACTTATCTACTTCTTGTGCGCCTCCTTTCAATATACAAAAGATATCATCAACATATCTTAACCACAGTTTAAGATTTTGAGCCCCACTATTCAAAGCCTTCTGCTCAAAATGCTCCATCCAAATATTGGCCATCACTGGAGCTACAGGGCTACCCATAGCCACGCCATCAATTTGAAAAAAGAACTGTCCTTGATATATGAAGTAATTCCCAGCTACACAATTTTCAAGCAAGTCAGCATAATGGATAGGAAGATCATGACTCACAAGCCACGTTCTAACAACATCAAGACAATCCCTCACTGGAACGTTGGTGAATAATGACTCAACATCAAAACTCGCCATAATTTCATCCGGTTCCAACTTTAGATTATCAATAATGGCGACGAAATGGCGAGAATCCTTCACAAAAGACGGAGTTTTACCCACTAGTGACTGCAGTACAGATGCAACGTGCTTTGCCAAATAATACGTAGGCGAGTCAATTTGACTCACAATAGGACGTAGTGGCGTATTCGTTTTATGCACCTTCGGCAATCCGTACCACCTAACTTATACCACCACCTAAGTTATACGGATTACCATTATTGATAATCTAAAGTTGGAACCGGATGAAATTATGGCGAGTTTTGATGTTGAGTCATTATTCACCAACGTTCCAGTGAGGGATTGTCTTGATGTTGTTAGAACGTGGCTTGTGAGTCATGATCTTCCTATCCATTATGCTGACTTGCTTGAAAATTGTGTAGCTGGGAATTACTTCATATATCAAGGACAGTTCTTTTTTCAAATTGATGGCGTGGCTATGGGTAGCCCTGTAGCTCCAGTGATGGCCAATATTTGGATGGAGCATTTTGAGCAGAAGGCTTTGAATAGTGGGGCTCAAAATCTTAAACTGTGGTTAAGATATGTTGATGATATCTTTTGTATATTGAAAGGAGGCGCACAAGAAGTAGATAAGTGGTTGATATACCTGAATGGTATTCATCCGAATATAAGGTTCACTTGTGAGATGGAAATTGATAGATCACTTGCATTCCTTGACGTTAAAGTTTTGGTGAGACCTGATGGCACACTTTCGCATACTATCTACGGAAAACCTACACACACAGATCGGTACCTCCGTGGATCCTCACATCATCATCCGAAACACATAGTTTCTGTGGCGACGTCTCTTACAAGCAGGGCAAGCGATTTGTGCGACCCTGATCACCTGGACGAGGAGCTGCAGTACGTTCGGGATGTACTTAGGAGAAATGGTCATCACATAGGTACTAAGTTGGTAAGCCGTATATCCAAAAGAGAGAAACCCCCGTGTGTGGATCGCGTGCCGGTGTTCCTGCCTTATGTGAAAGGTGTTACAGACAAAGTTGGAACAGTCTTGAAAAACTACTCGCTCAAGCCTATTTTTGTTCCATCTTCTAAGGTAACAAACTTTCTGAGAACACCTAAAGATGTAATCCCGTACCAAACACCGAGTGTGTATAAGATTGATTGCAGCTGTGGGAAATCTTACGTCGGACAAACCAAACGGTCTATAGCGGACAGAGTGAAGGAACACATTGCAGCGGTCAAGAAATTGGATACCAATAGGTCAGCAATAGCCGAACATCTGCTAAACGAGGGTTCAAATCATTGGATTGAGCTTCATAAACCCACTGTGCTCTCTAATGAACGCCGATACTACAGTAGAATTGTACGCGAGGCGATTCAAATAAAAAAGCACAGTACATTCAATCGTGAAGGAGGTTACAAACTGTCTTCGGCGTGGAATACCGTAATAGATCGACATTCGGTTCAGCATGATCGTGTGAAGCCACAAGATACTGTGAGTGTAGTAGTAGGTCGCGTGTGTTTAATAAAAACGAAGCAGTGAGGGTAGTCGGAGAAGAATCTGACAGGGCGCTGCGTTGGTGGCGAAGAAATATGCGTCGTCAGTCTGCCCGTGACCATGGCTGCTGTAACGTAGCCGAAACGTCGGGTTATATAAAGGTAAATTTATTATATAAAAACATACGCGATAAGTCCCGTTAGTTATTAATCATGAATATTTTGACAAACGAAGACAATCATAACGCAACAATATTTGTACTACTGGACTACTCTCGTGCTTTTGACTCTTTGAACACTGACCTGCCTTTGGCAAAAATGACTTATTATGGACTTAACAATTGATTGATTAACCACACACTTAAACGAACGAAAACAATTAGTTTCATTGACAAGGGCAGATGATACCACACAAACAACCGACATATTTATTTAATAAACTGACGTGGCGATCCCGGGAACAACAAAAATCGATCCGTGCTTGTGTTTCACTATTTGTTCTGCCTCGCCATCGTACCACCGCTTTTAGAGGAGCAATTTTCGTCCACCAATTAGAAAACTGACGTCTAGACCAACATTCAAACGTTCTGTCCGCGATCATTTGCTCTACCAGCAAAGGGAGGCGGCTGCTCCTTCTGTTGCCCATCGTACTAGCTACTGATTTCGTGGTGCTACTTGACTTTATTATAATACATTATATAAATTCATTGTCAATTTATTTATATATCTATATTATTTATTATTAACCATATTGTAGAGTGTATTATCGATTTTCATATCTTAGTATAAGCTATACACACTCTCTCTCTCCGCCGTTTTCGACCCTCTCTTGGGTGAAGGCCTCCTTCAGCACCTTCCAGCGACTTCGGTCTTGTGCAGTCTTAATCCATGATAGACAAACAGAAGCTATACACATGATATAAAATTTCATATCTATTTATATATTTAATTTGAATATTTAAGTTGTATACTATTCACTGTTCTTCAAAATATGTTGATCTTCAATGGTTCCGACATGAGACCAGCGTTGCGTTTGCTATCAAACGCAACATATCCAGCTGAGTTGGAACCTTTTTGCTGCGACTATAACATTCACAAGTTTTATCCCCTAGTTTATAAGTTTGTAAACGTTTTGTATTGTGTATGTTTTTGTGGCTGTAAATAAACGCTCTTATTGTTGTAATTATTTTTGTTTATAGTAAGTATATATTTTTATTACAGTCTTCCTAATAAGTAATTTTATTTAAAATCAAGAACGGATACACACGACTATAACTTAAATAATTATGCCTTATATCTAAAAAGCGAATTTAACAATATCTAAAATAAAATTATCTAATGTCTCTTTTATATAAACTCAAAATATCGAAAAAAAAAACATCTTAACGTTACTTCAAAAACAAAAAATCTATAATATAATTCCCAAATCAACGCACGAGTCGAGCTAAGCGTGTGGCGAAGTACCTGAAGCGACTCGCGTTTTTAATACTAGATTATTATATAAGATTTGAAAGGAATCAATTCCATATTAGGTAGTAATTAATTAATTATTAATAAAGAGGTTTATTAAAACAGATATAACAGTGCGTGTAAGTTGCAGGAGATTATCACTTGCATGAATGAGTCCCTTAAGAGGAAAGGAATGAAAGTTAATAGAAGTAAAACGAAAGTAATGGTTATGGAGGGACTTGGCAAGACAGAGTGTAAGATTGATGTAGATAATGAAAGAGTCGAACAAGTGAATGATTTTGTGTATTTGGGAACAGTATTTACTAGTAATAGAATAGTAGAAAGTGTGAGGGAGATATTGAACGTAGAGTGTGTGTAGGTAATAAGATTAATGGGGCCATGTTTAGTGTTATGGGTATGTTGGTTTCTCAATCGGCACGTAAGGTTATTCATAGGGCTGTGCTGGTTCCAACTTTGACTTATAAGTTGGGTATGGCAAAAGAAGCATGAAAGTAGAATCAATGCCGTCTAAATGCGGTCACTGAGAAGCATGTTAGGAGTGACATTGAATGATAC
Source organism: Leucoptera coffeella (assembly GCA_030578115.1). Classification (NCBI taxonomy): domain Eukaryota; kingdom Metazoa; phylum Arthropoda; class Insecta; order Lepidoptera; family Lyonetiidae; genus Leucoptera; species Leucoptera coffeella. Next base: position 1,639,764 of record JAMBLF010000002.1, read on the forward strand.
AATTAAAAATATTGTTATACGGGAAAAGTTGCCGTTTGAAAGAAGATGTAGAGAATAAGATTGAAAAGGGTATCACAACAATTAACAAGAAATATAATATATATATAAATGGATGAATGATAGTGGAATGACAAAAGGAATGAATGTGGGTAAAGTTGAAAGGCGGTTAAGTGGAGCCGGCACAATAAGACATATGACAGTCAGATAGACGTTATATTGAAAAAGGGTGACGTTAGGAGTACCTATAACCGCCAAGTGTGTATGAGTCAATAAGATATAAAGCGAAAGTGGTCTGTCAGGATCGGGACAAATGGAGATCCGTAATCTCTGGCTACCCCTCTACAGAGAATCGGGCGTGATGATAAGGAATGTAGAAATAACAACAATAAACATTAAAACCGGCGTTGAAACTCAAAACAAATTAATATCTCTAAGTAAAAAATCAAATATTTTTTTTCAAAATAGGCCCTATCATAAGGTCTCTTTGAAAGTTATCTTATGATCTAAGTATAAATTAAAAAACTATATATTGACAAAAGGAATATATATATATGAGTGAAGTGGAAGGACGGTTACGTAGGGGCCGGCCTAATAAGACATATTACAGTCAGATAGACGCTATATTGAAAAAAGGTGACGTTAGGAGTACCTATAACCGCCGAGAGTGTATGAGAGGATGTATGAATGTCAATGAAGCAAAAGTGGTCTGTCAGGATCGGGACAAATGGCGATCCGTGATCTCTGCCTACCCCTCTACAGGGAATCAGGCGTGATGTGTATGTATGTTGGATATGAATTTAAAGCCGTCATTTTGTTTTTTATTCCATTCTGTTGTAAGCCCTTGTAATGTAACCGTTGAGTTGAATAAATAATCTTCTGATTATTAAGATACCGTAGAACGCTGCAACTTTGCCTGGATTTTGAAAAACTATAAACTATTTCAAACATGGCACTGAGCATTGTCTTTACATATTTTTTACCGAGGTTAGTTCAGCGGAGACCTTAGCTTGGAGAAGAACTCACAAGAAACTCCGGAATTCAATTTATTACAATCACCCTTAACAAACATAAAAATTACAAAAAAAGTGGGCAAAAACACAACGCTGGTATTACTGAATTTTCCTGTCATACAAAATAACACGCAATGGCGGAAACGTCAAATTTAGTTCAAAGTTTGCCGTCTGCCAACTTATGTTATGTAATATAATATATGGAGGTATAAGTGAAAACATCTCAAAAATTCGGCTCCTGTATAAATTAATTATTTAATTGTTTAATCAGTATATATCATTGAAAATTATCAAGAATTATAATTATATCCTGTTGTGAAAACAGTACTTATTTGTATAAGAAGTAAAAATGGCACCACCATCGAAAGGAGCCCTTGAGAGGTTAGTGGTAGTTATTTCAAATTTAGAACAAAAATTACAAACAATGGATGACAAATTACACCAATGCTACAATGTTATTTGTGATCAGAAGAAACAAATACAGGAACAAGGTAAATTGATAGAAAAGATATGTGAACGTACAGTATGGAATCGTGAAATGAGAAACTGTCGAAATACAAAAAATACATGTAAAGACTCACCGACGCTATTTAACTCGTCCATCTTTCACGACACTACGGTTGTAACTCCATCAAGACTAAGAGTACCACTGGCTCTGAATGAATCTGGTCCTAAAGCACTGAGCATGACTACAGAATATCCAATCTTGAACAGCATTTCAACGAACTTACCTAGTAGTAAGGACTCTAAGATTGCCACTAAGAACGTGTGGGTATCCACTCCAATGACAAAACCGACTCCACCTGAGCAGGCTTCAACGCCAGATCAGCCGAGCAGCCCTCCGCGCATCACCCCAAATCATCTAACTGCAGCTGTGGCTGCTCCTGGAACCCTTCGCGCCGCTCCGCCTAGGTCTTGTAGTCTTCATCTGTTTAATTTTAGTGTCGAAACGGGTGCTGATGACATTCGGGCTCATTTAAGGTTACACCTTGGAATGACTGACATCCCTTGCGAAAAGCTGCCAACTCGGGGTGAATACTCCTCGTTCAGAATTGATGTTCCGGCTTCCAAGGTCAGGATTCTTCGTGACCCCAAATTGTGGCCTGAAGGTGTGTCCATACGCAAGTTCAATTCTATTGTGTCAAAAAACTTAAAAGTTTCACATCCAAAACAGAACCAACAATAACCTCAAAGTCACATATAAACAAAGGCCACAAAAACTACACAATTCTTCACCAGAATGTCCGATCGATAACAAATAAGACGGCGCTCATGGACATAGTTTTAAACCATCACAACCCTGATGTGGTTGTTTGTACGGAAATATGGTGTACTGAGAGTGAAATTAAACGCGTCAACTTATCTGGATATCAGCTCGCGGTTGACTACTGCCGATCAACTATTCAACATGGAGGTAGTGCGATATTTTTGCGTAGTGATAATGAAACAGTGTACAAAGCGCGCGAAGATTTAAAAAACTTTTCAGTTCAATACCATTTTGAGTGCTGTGCAGTGGAGTTGTGCACGATAAAAATAATCGTGGTTGGAATGTACCGTGCGGGAAAAGGAGACTTTTACATATACTTGGGAGCACTGGAATTACTGTTAAGGAAAATTATTGACGAAGGTAAAAGGTTCCTCTTGGTCGGCGATATTAACGTAGATTATCTAAGTGATAGCAGTAATTGCCGGAAGCTAAGTGACTTATTAAAATCCTACAACTCTCACAACATTGTCACGTTCCCAACACGCGTATGCGACACATGTAGTACGTCTATCGATTGCGGCATAGTTTCTTACAGTGATAAGAAGGTGACTGTTATACCGTTGCAGACTCCTATAAGTGATCACAACGCCCAACTGTATACGTTAAAGGTCGGGGGAGCGTGTTCACGAGGAGTGAGTACTTATGTCCAAAAACGCCTATTTAACACTAGTTCTATTTGTAACTTCTATTGTGACATTTTGAATTGTAATTGGAATTTTGTATATAATACTGACATAGATATTAATAATAAATTTAGCAAATTAATTACATTATTAACTTATTATATCGACATTCATTATCCTATAAAAAGAGTACAAGTAAAAAAGAAAAATAGAACTCCATGGGCTAGTAATGAACTTATTGAATACGTGAACCAATTTAACAAACTATGCTTAATAAAACACGAGTATCCAAATTGCACTGACATAAATCATCAAATTGTATGCTACTCAAATAAAATAAAATGCCTAAACATCCGTGATCGCCGTAACTACAACGACAAAAAGCTCGCCAACGCCAAAAAACCATCAAGAGAGGTATGGCGCATTGTAAATGACGAGATATCATCGAAATGTAAGGGATCTAACGCGTGTATAATGGATAATGGGCAAATCGTTGATCCTGAAAACATGCCGGGTCACTTCAATAACCATTTCCTTCAACTGACTAGTGGCCTTCCTCTAGCAGCTGATGACGACAGGGCGTTGGCTTATCTGCGTGAATATTTGGCTGGCGAAAACCCACCTGAGTTCGTTTTGCCCACCGTGACTACTGTTTGTCTTGATCGCTCGCTAGCGAAAATGCTACGTGCTTCTGGAACGCTTGATGTATATGATATCTCCATCAATATACTGTTATCAATATGGCCAATAATAAGAGAGAAGCTGGTGATAATGATAAATAATATGTTCACTGTTGGTGTCTATCCTGACGTATTAAAGTGCACTAGGGTATGTCCTGTGTATAAATGTAAGGGTGATAGAACACATATAGATAACTATAGGCCAATCACCATAGTACCAACAATTTCAAAACTAATTGAATCCATTCTGTCCCGCAACCTAATGTCACACCTTGAAACAAATAAATTGATCAGTGACGCGCAATATGCTTATAGAAAAAACCGATCTACTTCTCGTGCAGCCCATCGGGTCATTGACTGCATTGTTACAAGTTTAGACGACAAATATAAGACTGCTGGCATATTTTGCGACCTGACAAAAGCGTTCGATGTTGTCAGGAGTGATATAATGCTTAGGAAGTTGCAGTGCTACGGTGTAAATAACTGTGCACTTAAATTGTTGGCATCGTTTCTATCTGAACGCAAACAAATAGTACAAATAAATGCAAATGGGCAGAAGATTAGGTCAACTGAGGGAGTCGTGACTATGGGTGTTCCACAGGGGTCGGCATTGGGGAACGTCCTTTTCCTTACTTTTATAAACGACCTTGAGCGTTCCACAAGTGACGGGTTAATAACAATATTTGCTGACGATACGACCGTTGTGGTCTGCGCGAGGACTGATCGAGAGTTAAACGCGAAAATTGGGAAAATATATAACCAATTATGTGATTGGTTTTCTAGTAACGGACTACTGTTAAATGCCACAAAGTCCCTTTTGGTGCCGTTTACTATTAAATCCATGTCTGGTTCTGTGGATGTGTGCTCCCCTATACCCGTTAGCCAGACATGTAAATTCCTCGGTTTCTTGCTGGATTCGAACTTGAGTTGGAAGGACCATGTTCAATCTGTGTGTGACAGACTCGCCGGGGCGGTTTATGCCCTTCGGAAGCTGAAACATTTGGTTTCAGCAAGATTGTTAAAGCAGGTATATTTCGCCCACTTCCACTCTATTATTACGTATGGAGTAATGTTGTGGGGAAATTCGCCTGATGCGCGCCGGGCGTTCCTACTACAAAAGCGTGCGTTAAGAACAATGTTAGGGAAAGGTCCCCGGGAAACCTGTAGAACCCACTTTGCCAAAGAACGTATCATGACGTTGGCTTGTGTTCACATATTTGAAACAATCAAATATGTGAGAGAAAATCTAAAGACATTTAAGCGTCGAACGGGTGGCGATAAAGTATTGCGAAACGCGGGACGCCTTGCTAGCGTGTCACGTCGAACTGGATACGGTTCCGGAATACCTCGGGTGATCGGTCCCACGTACTACGAGCATCTTCCTCGCGATTTACGGGAAAAAACTGACGACGAAGCGTTCTATCGCCGACTAAAGGGCTTTTTACTGGATTCTGAATACTACAGTGTAGACGAGTTTTTGAAATAATAACTGTTTGATAATTATATTATAATTGTAATAACTTGACAATTTAAATTTATTTATTCAAATTTAAATTGCTATTTTTATATAATTTTATTCTTTATTTTTGTTAATTTATTATTATTTAATCATTAATTTTTATTGTGTTGTGAACCATGACATTAAGCATACAAAATGGTATGTTAATAACTAAGTATACCTATTTTTATATACGATAATTATTATAAAGTTATAAGTTTATTTTTGACGATCATATAACACTCTCTGTATGCACATTGGAGCCTTTGTCCATTGTCATATAAATTGGTTATGTGTAATAAAAAATCTAATCTAATCTAATATGTGGCTCGATCTCTAAGTATAGTAAGTACTTTATAAAACCCTGTTCTTAAGACACTGCGGTAGTGGCGACGAGATGATGTGACGCTGCTTCCCGATTGCTGCCCATCCTTGGTGCACTCTTCGGGAAATTTGAAGCTCGCACGCTTTAGCTAATGGGACTACCTCGACGGCGTGGAGTGAGAGTGCGGTAGCCTTGTTGTTGTTATTCTTCAAAAAGGGAGACTAGGCCTTGTTGAAGAATTATAGACCTATCGTGCTTCTGAGTCACGTCTTCAAGTGCTCCTCAAAGAGCTCACTAATCGTCTGGCCTCAAGATTTGATGCCTTCTAGCTGCCGAAACAGGGCTATAATGTGTCTTGCGATCAGTTAGCTATCGACGAAAATTGCGAGATTTGCGCTGTCAAATATTTCTTTCGTATTACGTATCATGGAATCGCTTTTGCAAAAGCAATGAAAACAGTGCTGCCATCAACAGGCAGAATAGAACAAAAAAACATGAAAACAATAATATTTGCGATTACAAAAGCGAAAATTTTGCAAACACAAATGTCAACTAGCGACCAACAAAAAGGTGATCGCTTCCAGATTGTTTGAAAGTTTTGCAACTATAAACAAGGAAAAAAGGTAATTTAGGCAGTCGCATTAGTAAATTATGAGTCTGGAGAGGGAGGAGACAGTAAAGGGAAACAACGCAAGCGAATAACGGCGAAAATGCGACGAAAACTGCGTAACAACTTTTGTTTCTCTGTCTGACGAGGAGTTTGTTCAGACTTGCGATGATCTAAGGCTCTTTATGTCCACCACAAAGTCATTGCACGAGTTTGAGCTTTGAACGCAAGGGACGAATGTATATCCAAATATAGATTGAACTTAATATTTCGTATTTATATGCCTGCAGATCGTTTGGTTTGTTATATAGGATTTCTCACAACTACAATCAATCTTAAAAACACCCAGTATTTGATACGGAATCCCATCCTTAGGTGTCCTGAGCAACTTGGTCACTTAAGAAAACGGTCGATAATTCTCGATATCGATAAATTTCTCAAGATTACTACAGTTTTGTCAGTGACTCCTTTAACACAGGGACGCGTTTGATACTGGGATGTTTTATCTTCTTGGATGTAAACCGTGATTCGCCGGGTGTTCTCTAGTATTTATAAGTCTGTGTCCATCAACCATACTGCCAGGTTAATAAAGCGAATACATGAACTTATTAGTCGTCATCGAGATGTCTTTAAGGAAGACGAGATCAAGCATTTGTATAAGCCCAGGAATACGCAACCACCAAAGCTGTATGGCTTGCCTAAGATAACGTGCCTTGCTCGCAAGTTAGTTGACCTGTAACCATGGCCATTGCACCGTGGCCGAAATGTCGGGTAGCAAAGGTAATACTGTGGTGGTACCAATTGTGAAAAACAAGACAAGAAGATAAATCTAACCGTAGACCCAATTACTGGCTACTGCTATCGCTAGACTCTTTGGCAGCCTGTTTGATTCTCAACCTACATATAATAAGTATGTACTTTTTTACGTTTGCAAGACAATAAATTCGACTTTAGGCCTGGTCTCTCCACTGATGGTTTTGGTTGTGTGTATGATTGTGGTTGCAGTAGCAATACTGGGGTTGGAGCAGATGGTTAAATGCGATGTGGATCAGCAGGCACCCATATATGCCGGTTTTCTGGCCCTGTCAATCTGGCGTTTGACTTGGTTAATTATGATATAGTGTAACAGAAAATGCCTAGTATTGATTACCTCCTGAAATCAATGAGTTTTCTAAATTCTGGTACCAAAATCAGGTTAATGTTGTGAAATGAGCTGGAATGTATTCAGAACCATATGTGTTGAACCTGCTATAGATTGATTAATTTGTATGAATATTGTGTTTCTCCCTGTTTTGTCACATTCTCGACCTCTGATTCTCAATTTTCGTTGGCTTTGTATGCAAGGAGAGTACAGTTTATTGTAACATTGTTTAGCAATTAAAATAAAATTGTCGGGCTCGTGTGCTCGTTATTTCCTAAGACTCGAGTCGTTAACATGTAACAATATTAATTGCGATTTACTTTACGAAATAATATTAATTTTTTAGGAATTTACGAGACTTCACAACCGCTATACGGAACTTTTGAAGTACCATATGGAATACATGGAGAAAACCAAAATGGATCTTGATCTTTCTGGTCAAAACTTATTAAACTGCAGGACTAATAGCACAAGTAAACGTTATAGCATGTCTGCAAATGCCAGTTTCTATTAGTAATATTTAAAATTGTAATTCATATGTACGATTAAACATTAACTCGGAAAAAATATCTTCATTAATATGTATACATAATTCACGACTGTTATCCCTAGCATTTAACCATTATTTTTGCCCTCAGCTAGTCTGTGACGTTAATAGAACGGTAACTAGCTTTTCAAACGATTATGTCGCAGGAGACTAAAAAACTAAGGGTCAATGGAGATTTCAGTGGGTGATAAGTCACCAACTTGTCACCAATAATATTCAATATTAATGTTTTCACGGCTCAGAAACTAATATTAGAAGTGACCAAAGAGATATTATGTATCCCTTGGGAGGCAGCTGAAGATGGGCGTGTCCTTAATTGTGGAGTCATCAGTTAGCGGAGTCAAAGGCCGTCTTGCATTGTGCGGGATCCAATCCAGAAAGTATGAGCTAGGATAATTCTGAGTATGGAGATCAAATATGTGTTCTGAGAGATGATGTAGATAAATGTAAGGAAGCATTACCCAATGTTTAAAAAACACTTCTGCCCAGAAACGCGTCGCAAATATGATCCTAGCTAGAAAGTATGAAATTGAGAGATTTATTTATGCAGTTTGATAGTCTCATGAGCAATAAATTTGGGTAAAAATACAAAAAAAAATGTGTACTGGTTTCAGAGATATTCGAAATCTTACCAGGATCTTGTTTACCAAAATACTGATTTGGGAAAACCAGTGGACACACATAAGTGTGAAATCAGAATTATGAAAACCCATACGGTAAAGAGTTATAGGTCCAAGACAATTCTCAAAAAACTAAGCAACACGCAATAAAAACAATGTACACAGTAAACTGTAAAGACACTTCCCAAATATACAAACTCTCTTGCTTGTTTCACTTTCTTGCCGTCTACATTAATAACACATGCTGAAGCACTTTCCTTCCTACTTTCCATAGTTTTGGGTTTACTTACATTTTCTTTCAAAGTACTGAGACTGAGGAAACCACTGGGTACGCTGCACCCTGCTGCACCCTGCTCAGGACGGCCAGCAAATAGTTCTCCAGCATATGTGGCGCATCGCGACCGTATGAATCCGTGGAATTTAATAAATTTAATTTCAGTAATTTGCATCAGAATATTATGAATGCGGACGGCGGATATGTAAATGAGGCACTAGATTATTTTTATAATAAATTGTATACAATTATTGGTGAATGCACTCCCATTAAAAACCGTTGTGCAAAAAACTCAGGGTACAAATATTCAGATTGGTTCAATGCTGAAACAATACGCGACATAAGGTGAAGCTCCATAAAGAACATAAGATTAGCGGGCCCAGGATACTGCCCTGCCCCACGCCGGACCTTGCAAAATAAGTCGACGACCGATGTCCCTCGAACTCCACGTACTACCGCCTGTGTTTTATGTAGCTGGCAAAAAATGCTAGAAGATGAGGGGTGAAACCAAATCCAGCCAGCTTCGCCAGCAAGACATCATTATATACGAGATCGAATGCCTTCTGGTAGTCAAAATATGTGGCATCCACTTGGAACCCGCTATCCACCAATGGAATTATGTCAGATACGTAAAACAACAGATTACTCGTACCCCTGGCCGGCCTAAAACCATGCTGCGCGTCTGTTAGGTGAACCTGCACCTGCTCATAGACTTATTTACAAATCGCAGATTCGAAAAGGTCTGCGGAAGCTGAGAGTATCGCCACTGGCCTGTATACCCTCCACACCACCCATCGAGTTCCCCTTCAGTACCGGGACCACTCTGGTAGTCTTCCATGTCTCCAGGAAACAAAGCCATCTCCAGGCAACCATTGAATATATGTACCAAAGGCCCTGCGAGAGCGAACCGACAATACCTAAGCAAATAGAGCGACACCCCATCAGGCCCCGCCGACCACTCAGCGTTCAGGCAAGCCAGCGCTCGCACCACGTCCCGCAGCGTTAGCTGAGGAAGCTGAACGCGCAATAGTGTACCACTCGGGGTAACAGTACCTCGAGCGAACACCATTTCGCTTTTGTTTTGGAATGCAGCTATCACGTATTGAATTGAATGTCTCATAGAAAAAATCTAATCCCTGCCTAACGTCCAATTCCTATAAATGAGTCCAGTCCTGCTCATAAATCGATTCATATAGGCGGGAAAAATCCGCCTTCCGAAAGTTCTTTTTATATATATATATATATTGTAGGACGTTATTACACCAATTAAACTAGCCCCTTGGTAAGTACATTTAAGACTTGTGTTAAGGGTACCAGTCAACGTATATTTAAGAAATATATACTAATTATATATAGATAAATATATAGCACTATGAAAAGGCATTTGACTCGATCGAACACTGGGCAGTAACAGAGTCACTTTATCGTTGTCACATAGATTACCGATACATTCAAATTCTGAAAAACCTGTACAAATCGGCTACTATGATGGTTCAATTAAAAGAAAGGACTGACTTAATACCAATCCAGAAAGGAGTTAGGCAAGGAGATGTAATCTCACCAAAATTGTTCACTAATGCAATGGAGGACATCTTCAAAACCTTGGACTGGGAAAGGAAAGGTATAAATGTCGATGGTGTATACTTGAACCACCTACGCTATGCGGACGATATTGTATTAATTGCTAAAGCAAATGATAGAGAAATTATACCGGGCGTCTTTGCGGACTGGCCTCAAGATGAATATGGATAAGACCAAGATTATGGCAACAGAAGGTCTCTCACACTATCCAATGTCACTTGACGGCCAACCACTAGAACAGGTGGAGGAGTACCCATACCTTGGCCAAATCATAAAGCTGGGACGTCATTCTATGATGGCTGAGATAAGTCGGAGAGTACAGCTGGGTTGGGCAGCTTTTGGGAAGATGAGACATGTACTTCAGTCTAAGCTGCCACAGTCCCTCAAGACGAAAGTGTTTGACCAGTGTGTTCTGCCAACTATGACATACGCATGCGAGACATGGACTTTGACAGACAAAATGATGCAAAGATTAAATGTCACGCAAAGACACATAGAACGCGCCATGCTCGGCACTTTACGAGATAGGGTCCGGAATGAGACCATAAGACAGCGCACCAAAGTTGTGGACATAGGACAACGAGTTGCTAAGCTGAAATGGGCTTGGGCTGGACATGTGTGTCGTAGAGATGATGGACGATGGAGTAAGCGCGTCCTGGAATGGAGACCTAGACAGCTAAAAAGAAGTGTCGGCAGACCACCTGCCCGATGGTCTGATGATCTGTTGAAGGTAGCTGGCTCGCTCTGGACAAGAAAAACCGAAAACCGCGCACAGTGGAGGAAGATTGGAGAGGCATATGCCCTACGGTGGGCGAATTAGTGCTGTAAAGAAGAAGAAGAAATATATAGAATATATAGCAACGACCAGACTGGAAAGCAGAAGAAAAGCGTAGTTCTTAACTCTGCCTCCACCGGGAATCGAACCCGGAACCTCACGATTAGCGTTCAGGCGTCTAACCGATCTCGCCACGGAGGTCGTTCTACCGCCATTGCGGTAAATCATCGTTAACTCGATATCGTCAACTGATGTGTCACTGCAACCATAACTATCGGAGGAATACCTCGAAAAGCATTTATCCTATATAGCAAGGGCGGAAGACACGCGTCAGCTGACACAAGCGGACAGTCCGCTGCCAACACCGACTCTTTCCTGCGGTCCCCCAGACTGCTCAGGACCAACCGACCAACCAATCGACCAACCAGCAGACCAACAAGCAGACCAACCGACGACCGTCACGGTTGTTTCTCTAAGCAAACCCACAATACGATACAAAGTATTTAAAATAAATACTAACATCTACGTTCGAAGAAAGCAAAATAAAATCATCTATAACTAATACACGCTCATAATAATTAATACTAAAATGTTCAATTAACCTTAATAATAATAAATAGTCACATTCTTTGCTTTTTGGTGAATATACACAACCCAACATACAAAAATCATTCTACAGTGGAGACACATAGCAGCACATACTAGTTCGAACACTTGCTCACTCATGTTTATGACACTAGGCACCGATACGTTGCGAAGTTCGAAGCGTGGTGTTGCCACACGAAGCGCACCTCCCTGCTTTCGACCATCTGAACGATCGCACCTCACTATGTGATATCTTTGAGGAATTTCAATTCAATTTCGCGTCATGCATTGCAATCTGATTCCGTAACTGCGTATAGATTACTCGGGGCAGAACAAGTGGCGGCAAACAAGCGCGGGATGACATAAAATGCTGGGATCGCGACGTTAGTTTGTCGAATAAATATTGCAGTTGTTTAGTGTGAATGATGTCAAAAAGTAGTTTTTGTCGGTTTTCTATATTAAGTAATTTGTAACTATTCAAGAATGGTGAAACATGGGTTCGGGGAGGAAAGGGGAAGCAGTAACGGGCACAAGCATTCTGGACACGCTGCAAAAACCCACGGGTATTTTTGCAGACACGGGCCGTACGCTGTCAAGGCATAATTGAGCTTGGACAATACCAAAGTCTCGCAAAGACTGACCCGCAAGTCTACCCTCAAAAACCCCCGGCACTGATATAAAACCCGCAACAGATGGAAGCACGCAGAAACCAGCTGAGCGACGTGCCTCTCAAACTGCATCTCACTATCCATCACGACACCCAAGCTTCGAGCCTCCTCCAGCCTGTCTATGGCGACACTATTGACAGAAATACGTGGGCCCCTCAACAAGACACCAGACATCATACGCTGACTGCCCAGCACTAGGTACTTGGTCTTGACAGGTCTGAGGACTAGACTTGACCAGTTGTTTACAGATCAGTCATACACCCTTCTCAAGTCCCCATTTAGCGCTTCTATAGCAGAGTCAAAATTATTAATGTCAATATGTGTGTAGAGGTGAATGTCATCGGCATAGATATGATATTTACAGTTAGTTAAGTGTAGTGCAATGTCAGAGGTATATAAAATAAATAATAAATGACCTAGGATAGAGCGCTGTGGGACTCCCCTACTAGTCGTGTGAACTGTCGAGTGTATTGTGGTACTATCGGCCCTTGTCAATGAAACTATTTGTTTCCGTCCGTTTAAATATGTTCTGAACCATTCAATAGTCAAGTCGTCAAAGCCGTAATATTTCAATTTTGGCAAAAGGAGGTCAATTTTCATACAGTCAAAAGCACGGGAATAGTCCAATAGCACGAGAACAATACTCGTGCTATTGGACTATTCCCGTGCTTTTGACTGCGTTATGATTGTCCTCGTTTTTCAAAATATTGTCAAATACGTCCATCAATGCAGTGGTGGTGCTACGCTGTCTCCGAATCGCAGATTGATAAAATGATATAATGTTGTGTGTATCTACATACTTCGTAACCTGCCCATGCACCACCTTCTAAAGGATCTTAGATAAATGAGGCAAAATACTGATAGGCCTCAAATCCGAAACAACAACAGGGTCGTCAACCCTTAGGGATTGGTCTAATCGTTGCTGTCTTCCATGCCTCTGGGAAGACACCCGACGCGATGGAAGCGTTCACAAGCCCCGTTAGTCTCCAGCATTTCTGGCATCATCAGGTGAACCATGTCCCTTGATATACCATCATAACCGACTGCATCACTCTTAATGGACCGGATCACCCTAGCCACGAACGCCTCACTCACCGTATGCAACCCAAAAGTCGAGGAACCAAAACGATCCTCATGAAAAGTGCGGAGCAGAGCAAGTGGGGGTGATGTGGGGCCTGGGGTGTCAAGGAAGTGTTGTGCAATGGTGTTTGGGTCGTCAGTGTGGTGGTAGGTCTTGTTTGGGCTTAAAGTCCGATACAGAACTCTTTAGAGTTTTCCAAAGCAGCTTGGGAGTCTTTAAGTGGTTGTTTACGTGAAATTCAAAGTAAGCTTTCTTTTCTGTTTGCATACATGTCGTCACAAAATTTCTTAGGTCCCTTATAGTCTTGCAAATTAAGTTCAAGTTTAGATTGTTTGTATTTGTCGTGTGCTCTATTTCTTAATTACACAAATACACAAACATTCACAAATACACAAACACAAACACAATATCTTACCATTGTATCAATCTGATGATTAATAGCAAACGGGACTTATCGCGTATGTTTTTAAATAATAAAGTTACCTTTATTAACCCGACGTTTCGGCTACGTTGCAGCAGCCATGGTCACGGGCAGACTGACGACGCATATTTCTTCGCCTCCAACGCAGCGCCCTGTCAGATTCTTCTCCGACTACCCTCACTGCTTCGCTATTATTAAACACACGCGACCTACACACTACACTCACAGTATCTTGTGGCTTCACACGATCATGGTGCAACGAATGTCGATCTATCACGGTATTCCACGCCGAAGACAGTTTGTAACCTCCTTCACGATTGAATGTATTGTGCTTTTTTATTTAAATTTTTTTTTATTATTTAATGTACGCGAGGCGATTGAAATAAAAAAGCACAGTACATTCAATCGTGAAGGAGGTTACAAACTGTCTTGTTTGAATACTGACCTGCTTTTATCAAAAATGACTTATTATGGATTTAGTGACGTAACAGTTAATTGGTTTAACACATACTTAACCGAACGAAAACAAGTAGTTTCATTGACAAGGCCAGATGGTACCAGAATACACTCGACAGTTCACACGACTAGTAGAGGAGTCCCACAGGGCTCTATCCTAGGTCCATTATTATTTATTTTATATACCTCTGACATTGCACTACACATAACTAACTGTAAATATCATATCTATGCCGATGACATTCAACTCTACACACATATTAACATTAATAACTTTGACTCTGCTATAGAAGCACTTAATGACGACTTGAAACGAGTATATGACTGGTCGGTTGACAACTGCCTCGTTCTCAACCCTTCAAAGACTAAGTACATGGTGCTGGGCAGCCAGCGAATGGTGTCCGGAGTTGTTTCGCGACGACCAGGTATTATAATTGACGATGTTATCATTGACAGGGTTGAGGAGGCTCGAAGCCTGGGCGTCGTGGTGGATAGTGGGATGCGTTTTGAGAGACACGTCCCGCAGCTGGTGTCTGCATGTTTCTATCGCTTAAGGGTTTTATACCAAAGCCGCGCGTTTTTAAGTGTGGACATGAGAATAAAGCTATGTGAAGCGTTGGTTTTGTCAAAGCTAAATTATGCTTTGGCAGCGTACGGTCCGTGCCTCCATAAAAAAATTTCGTAGGCTTTTACAACGTGTACAAAATGCGTGCGCCCGGTATTGCTTTCCCATTCCGCCCCGAACCCGTGTTTCACCGTACCTCAATAATACTAACATACTTAATATTGAATCACGACAAAAACTACTACTTAGTTGCTTACTTTTTGACATTATTCATAACAAACAACCGAAATATTTATTTAATAAAATGACGTGGCGATCCCAGCAACAGAAATCGACCCGTGCTTGTGTACCACCGCTTGTTCTGCCTCGCCATCGCACCACCGCTTTCAGAGGAGCTTTTAAGTACGCCGCCTCCACACTCACGGCATCTTACAAGCGCACTCAGTACAAATCCAGCTATTCTTGCGATAAATTCCTGAACTTTTTTTCCATCATCGAAAGATACTTTATATGGTATACTTTTTGGCACTTATATCATTCCACATATAACAAGTCATATATGTTAGCATTACACCCATAACACTTTGCACCATGTTATGCAGAATGAAAACACTTAAGCACTATTAATTAATAAATTTTTAATATACGTTCTCCGAAAACACGTGCGTTCCGTCGAATTACCCACGAACCTTCAAAACTATATTGCATTCCAACCAAAGTTATTGAGTGCGTCCCAGTCCCAAAACGTGACCTTTTGAATGCACTGAAATTGTTACGACTAAACCCGAGCACTTGAGTCTTTCTTTTAAATTTAATAAAAAAATATCTTCCTACTTCTTATAATGTTGTAGAGTTTAATTCTAATGAGGAGTCTGTGGTTAATACAGCTTTTTGAAGGTAAAACATCCTTTTTAAATTAAGTAATGAAAAGTTATATATTATTGTTTTGCACCCTTGTGTTTCTTAATAGACACAGGCGCTTCCTTAAGTGTTATGAAAGTTACATGTTTCGATATATATACCAAGACTATCTAAAGAAATTATTAAGTTGAAAGAAATTGACGATAACAAAACCTTTGGGAAACTTTGATTCATTTAATTTGAATTTCTGTGTATAAAATAGTAAATATTCTATTAGTGTATCTTGCGATCAGTAAGTAAGCAATCGATAAAATTGAGAGATTTTGGCTGTCAAACATGACTTTCGCATTATTTATCATGGGATCGCTTTTGCAAAAGCAATTGAAACAGTGCTGCCACGAACGAACAATCAGAGAACTAAATAACATATGAATACAATAATATTAGCTATCATGTAAGCATTTTTGACAGCAATCAAGAGCGAAAATTTTGCAAACAAAAATGTCAAATAGCGATCAACAACTCCTGTTTCTCTGTCTGCCGAGGAATTTCTTCAGCCTTGCGATGATCTAAGGCCTTTTATGTCCACTACAAAGTCATTGCACGAGTTTGAGGTTTGAACGCAAGGTAAGAACTCGTATTCAAATATAAATTGCAAACATTTATTTATTATAATTGTAAAACATAATTTTTTTTACAGATATTGGCTGCTTTTGTATTTATATGCTACTGTTTCAGACCACAAATCAACTGGGCTGAGCTAAAGATAACATTGTTTCAAACACTGTGCGTGAAGTTACAGCTGCACTTAACAATATATTCAGGAAATATAATAGTTTCCTCAGTGTCAATCAGACTGGCTATACCTAGATTGAAGGTCAGTTTATGTTATTGTATTATATTTATTACATAGAGAGAAACAGGCTTAACATGTCTATGTATTATAATTTCACTGCTACCCTTTAAACTATAGAATATTTGTGTAATTCATCATCATCATCAGCCTATATCAATCCACTGTTGGACATAGGCCTCCCCCAAATGACGCCACTTCTCCCTGTCAGTGGCCGGTCGCATCCATTCGATGCCGGCCAACCTGCGCAGGTCGTCTTCCCACCTTGTCGGGGGGCGCCCCACACTACGTTTACTGAGACGCGGTCTCCACTCTTGGACTTTTTTGCTCCGGCGACCATCAGTCCTTCTGCATACGTGACCAGCCCAACTCCACTTCAGCGTGCTAATTCTTTTCATAATGTCGGTTACTTTAGTTCTCTGGCGTATCACCTCATTTCTGATGCGATTTACCAGAGAAACCCCAAGCATCTTCCGTTCCATAGCACGCTGAGAGACCTTGAATTTGTGGGCTAGTCCCGTAGTGAGTGTCCACGTCTCAGATCCGTACGTCAAAACGGGGAGCACACACTGGTTGAAAACCTTCGTTTTCAGGCATTGAGGTAAAGACGACGTAAGGACATGCCTTAGCCTTCCAAATGCTGCCCATACCAGCTGTATTCTTCTCTCCGCCTCCCTCTCAAAGTTGTTTTTGCCAAGCTGTATAATTAGGCCTAAGTATGTGTATTGGGAAACAACTTCTACGGGAGTGCCCCCTAGGGCAACCGGCCTCGGGACTACCAAATCATTAATCTTGATCTTGGTTTTTTCTAAATTCATCCCGAGTCCGATGCTTCGAGAAGCAGCATCTAATTCGGACAGCATGGACTCCAGATCCTGCATCGACTCTGCCATCAGGACGATATCGTCAGCAAAGCGGAGGTGCGAGATGTATTCCCCATTGATATTTATTCCTCGTTCAACCCAATCCAGCGTTTTGAAAGAATCTTCCAGTGCACTCGAGAACAGTTTCGGGGACATAACATCCCCCTGTCTGACACCTCTCTGCAACTGAATAGGTTTCGTGCCGTGGCCTTGCAGTTGAACGGTCATAATGGCGGAATCATAAATATGTCTCAACACACTCACATATCCTCGTGTGGCCCCATCCTCGATTCACCACTCTCCCTTTGACCAACTTTAGCGTTAAAGTCTTCCATTACAACGTTGTAGTGAGCGGATGTGATATGATGTAAGGCCCGTTCGATGTCTTCGTATAGGGCCCCTACCTCTTGGTCTGAATGTGCCGATGTAGGGGCATACACCTGGATCATTTTAAGAGAGTATCGATCCGAGAGCTTAATAACGATGTACGCCACCCTTGTCGACACACTGGACACTTCCACAACGTTGTTACAAAGGACTTTGTTGACGAGGAAGCCTACGCCCCCCTGGGACTTGCAGTCTCCTTCCCGGAAGTAGAACAGGTGGTCAGAGCTTAGGGTTAAGCAGTCCTGTGCCATTCACTTATCAATAAAACTTAATATGGGGCTGTGAGCGGACTGATGTCGAGTCAGTTGATTCAGAATAAAACAGAAGACTGGCTATTAATAATGATGTTCTATTTCCTACACTTATGTATGGTAGTGAGTGCTAGGTTTGGCAGAAGTGTCATGAATGCACAATTAATACTTAGAGATGATCTTCCTCAGGCAAATGTATGATGTAAGAATGTGTGATAGCTGAGTATGGATTCATGAACGCTGTGGTATGAAATATGTAGTAAGTTAGTAAAGAACATAGAGAAAGGTATATTAGGAGGTTTGGGCATATCGAGCGGATAGATGAGAGGAGGGTTACGAAAGGACAGGCTAGGCTGCGTAGAACATATATAGATGAAATTGGAAACATTCTTGTCAAGGTGAGTGCACGCAGCGTGAAGAATAAAAGAGCATATATGAGAAGGTTAATGGGTGTTTGTTGTTAATGGAACCTTTGCCAAAATCGTTCCAGGCGGTGATCGATAGTCTCTGTCGGGCCCTCCATATTAATATTTCATCTCATATGTGCAAACAGTGGGCATGTCTGTAAGTATGTCATGTCATGGATGTAATACTTACAGACAGATTGTAAATATTTTTTTTATTTTCAGATGAAGTGCATCATTTAGAATGTGGATGAAGATTGCTGGTCATTGAAATTGGAATTAGATGGCAGATGGCAAAAGGACAAAATAAATAATGTAAATTTAAATTTGTAGATATCTAATGCATTTTAGACACAATATCACTTAGTGTACTAGTAGTGATACAGTAATATTTCAGAGGCCGTAATTTAACACTTTTGGCACTCCACTAACAAATTTACGCCACTGAAGTACAAAAAAGCTACTACACTAATCAAACGTGCCTCAATATCAGTTCAATAGCCTTATTTTTGGTACTCCACTATTGTTTTGATAGCTTTGTCTATGCTCAATTTCCCAAATGTTAATGTTCACTCCCCTTCCCTCCGGACCTCGTAACCGAGTTGACGTGTGTGAAACTGCCAAAATATTTTTGTTAAATAAATAAATAATAATAATTAAATCAGAAAATAAATAAATCAGTTCAATAAAATAGCAGTGACTACCAGGCGACCAGAAGTCTTAAGGAGCTCTTTGCAATCCAAAAATTCCAACAAAGTGTGAGTGAGACAAAAAATCGTTACTTAAAAATAAATGTGCATTTGGAACAAAAGATTCCTTATCAGTGCTGCCCATCATCGTTAGTGTGTCTTTTGTGTTCGAGTGCTCGAATTTAATATCTACTATTGGAGTTCAACTGTTTTGCCATCTTGAATCCTATTAACAGTGAATAGATACTAGTATGGCAAATGTTAGGCACTCTCCCAAGAATCTGTCTTCTTCTGATTCCAATTTAGCTGGTAGGCCTAACCAGCCCCAGGATGGTTCTGGGTTTGATCTCAGTATTGTTCAAAGAACAAAAAGACCTCGTAGCTCCAATGAGCCGATTTCTAACACCGACTTTCAGCAAGCAATGTATGAATTTATGGAGAAACAATCGGCTCGCATGGATAAGCTTGAGCAGCATTTGACTGAGCTGGTGCAACAATCTACTACGCTAACGAAGACTAACTCGGATATTGAGAGATCGTTGACCTTTGTTAGTGACAAAATAACCTCGATTGAGTCGAAAATCGTTTCGCTGGATGTGGAACGTAAAACTATGGCAACCCAACTATCACAACTGGAGCTGAAAATGGATTCAATTGAGAAGCAGATGGCAATCACATCAATTGAAATACGCAATATTCCGAAAAAGCTAGCTGATACCAAGGAATCCATGTTTAATGTCACCTTTGCTCTTATTAAAAACCTTCAATGCAACAATATACAACAGTGTGACATACGTGATGTTACCCGCCTGCCTACGAAAAAAGAATCACGTACTACTTCCATCTCGGTCGAATTCAATAGTACATTGGCTAAGTCATCGTTTCTGTCTAAGGTAAAAGAGTATAACAAAAACCGTGATACTTCGTCGAAGCTCAATACATCCAACATAGGCTACACGGAGGAACTTTTACCTATCTATGTTAACGAAAAGCTTTCACCGGTAGCTAGGAGGTTGTTCTTCCTTGCTAGGAATTTCGCTAAGCGGGAAAAGTACAATTTCTGTTGGACTGTTGATGGGCGTGTTCTGCTTAAGAAAGATTCAAATAGTTCCTATATTGTCGTTCAAAGTGAGCACCAGTTAAACAACCTGTCACTATTTTCTATCAGTCAAATAGCGATTGCCTTTGCTTTGTTCATATTGTCTTATGTTTCTGGAACTAGTTAGTAGTGTACACACTTATTTTATTCATAATTACACCACTATATACATGGGTACACAAAGTAACATTCCATCCATGGATGAATTTCCATCAGCCTTTGCGCCACTTAGTAACAATAGATTTTATTTATTTTGCTTACTCTACACTGATCAGTTAACTTGTTTCTGCACTGCGATGAATAATACTGGGTTCAATATGGGAACCTATCTCTATTTCTGTCATGACTCTAACATGAAAATTTCAATTCCATACTTTATTAATTGTTTGCTTATGACTAAAAATTTCTATAACATTCGATACCCATTATGAAATAATAAATGAAGTTGATAGTTTTTCAACAGCGAATTCTTTTAGTTGTGATATTTCTGAATGTCGATCTAGATTCAAACCACATATGTCCATTCTTAGCCAAAACATTCGTAGCATACATCGAAATCTTTCAGAACTTGAAATTTTTCTGGAAAGGTTAGGCATTGATCATGACATTATTATACTCTCTGAATGCTGGCTATTAAATAACGACCATATACCTCAAATTTGTAACTATGATAGCTATTACACTTGCAACAATTATCTTCAAAATGATGGTGTTGTCGTATACGTTCGCTCGGATTTAAATGGAATTCTTGTGGTTGAGCCGGAATTTAAGGAAGCCAACTGCATAGTGATCAAAATTGGTAAAACCATAGCTATTGTTGCTATCTATCGTTCTCCATCATATAAAAACTTAGATGTATTCTTAAGTTATTTAGATAATGTCTTACGTTCATTGACAAATTATAAAAATGTGATTATAATGGGGGATATAAATATCTCTATCTCAAAAAATAAGTATGATGTATCAGCAGATTCTTATCTCAATTTAGCGGCATCTCATGGACTCTTGAATGCTCATTCTTTGATAACTAGACTTGAAAGTGGGACATGCTTAGATCATGTGCTAATTAAGTCAAAGTTTGAAGCAGAAATCGCGATTTGCCACTCATCGATAACAGATCATAGTACTGTACTTCTTGGACTAAACACTACAGTTGACCGAATCCCCACGAAACGTACTTTATACAAAACTAACTATGATAAACTTCAAAATGATCTCATGAACATTGATTTAAACTCATTTGTTGATATACTCAATCCTGATGACTCAATCAATAAGATAATTTTTGCGATTAAGAGCACAATTGATTCTAACACATCTGAAGTTTTGTTGCCAAGACGTAAACGAATAGTTAAGCCCTGGATCACTCCTGGACTTCTACGCTGCATACGCAATAAAGATAAGTTACACACCAAGTATAGGAAAGACCCAAACAATATCGTTGCTAAGACAACATATAGTCGCTACCGTAATTTCTGTTATAAGCTACTGAAAACAATGAAAACTAAATATGAGAAGGAATTAGTCGAAAATGTGGGCAATGATAGTAAAAAATTATGGAAAATTGTAAAAGGATATTCGAAAAATAACAAATCTATAAACTCTGACCTACTCACAGGTTCTGACGATCCCATTGAGACAATCAATTCTATCAATAAATACTTTGTTGAGATAGGTCACACGCTTTCTAAAGAAATCACAATTAGAAAATCTGGCAATAAAACTACGTGCAAGCTACCAGTGCAAACTTGTAACTCATTTGTACTTTTTGACACTACTGAAAAGGAAGTAGGTGGGATAATCAAAAGCCTGAAAAATAATTGTACAAAAGGTATAGATAACATCGACAATAAGATTTTAAAACTGAACTCTACCACTCTTGTTCCTGTTCTCACAAAGGTATTCAATGCCTGTTTTAAACAGGGTGTGTTTCCTAAAGCGCTAAAAAAATCAGTCGTTTGTCCAATTTACAAAAGTGGTGAGAGGGACCGTATCCCCAATTTCAGACCAATCTCCATATTACCTTCTATATAAAAAATACTAGAAAAACTATTGTCTAAAATACTTACAAATTTTTTTGAGAGTAATAATCTATTGAGTGATAATCAATTTGGCTTTCGTGTTGGTAAATCTACTGATAACGCTGTTCTAAAACTTGTTAACAGTATTTCAAATAATCTTGATAAAGGTAAAAAATGTATTGGAGTATTCATCGACTTAGCAAAGGCATTTGATACGGTCCCAATCAACATTCTCATTAATAAATTGGAACGATTTGGTGTTAGAGACTGTCCTATTTTGTACAATTATTTGTCTGGAAGGACACAACGAGTTAAGGTAGGATCTGTAATCAGTAATGAGCTCCCTGTTACCATCGGCGTCCCTCAAGGCAGCATTTTGGGGCCCCTGCTGTTCCTGGTATTCATTAATGATGTCCTTGATTTACAGATAAATGGTAACATATTTGCATATGCTGACGATACTGCCTTACTTTTTTATGGTAACACATGGGACGAATGCTATATTAACGCTCAAACCGGTCTATCAATGGTTACTCAATGGTTTCAGGATAACTTGTTAACACTGAACACTGAGAAAACCAAATATATGTGCTTTTCAATACGCAACTTCAAATCCGCAATTAATAGTAATTTGATTGTTCATAATTGTAATTTGCCATTAAAAGATGACTGCACTTGCAATCCATTAGAAAAAGTCTCTTCTATTAAATATCTCGGTGTAACTCTTGATAATAACCTTAACTTCAAATCACACATCAAGGTGTTGTGTGGACGAATCCGGAAGCTCATGCATCTCTTTAGAAACATAAGGCACATACTGGATGGCAATCAACTAAGACTAATTTATTTGTCGTTAGCTCAATCAGTTCTTACTTATTGTATTTCGTCTTGGGGCGGAACTCATAAAACAACAATTAAAGGTCTGGAGATTGCACAGAGAGGTTTACTAAAACTGTGCATATTTAAGCCCTTTTACTATTCTTCGATTGACCTATATCGTTTTTGTGAAGTCCACACAGTTCGTCAGTTATATATAAAAGATGTCGTTCTCAAACAGCACAAACTTATACCGTATGTTGATAACCAGCAAAAAGTAAAAAGAAGGTGTAGGTTCAAATATGTGGCAGTTCCAAAGGCTACACGTACATCACTAGCACGTCACTTCTTTGAATTCACAGGGCCTCACCTGTATAATATAATTAATAATTCAATTGAAGTATCTCATTTAACCATGTTTGAATGTAAACGTAAGATCACTCAACACCTGAAAGAACTTTCTTACGAGGATACAGAAAAACTATTTGGCAACCCTATAGAGATATGTTTTAGTAAAAAACCAATTTGAACTTTAAATATCCTTTTTCTCATAATCATAACGTTATCAATTCCTTATAAACAAACAAGCTACTTTACTGTAATTACCACATAGACTCGTCATATCGTATTTTCCTAGGTACTTACTCCCTATGTATATAAGTTACTAATGTTTTATGTATTAAATCTATTTACGAGTTTAAGTATTACAAATATGTATGTACTTACCTATTATAAAGTGCTTTCGATCATTATATTTTCTAGGCTCACACTCATCTACTCATCCCCTTCAACATACACACAATCATAATTCACTTACTCACAAAAGGGGATCACACTACACAAAATATATTTATGTTATATTATAGTTATCTAGGCCATAAGTGTGTAATTTCTTGTAATTAGAATTAATAATATTGTAAAAAAATTATATGTGCTTGCAATTTATTGACCATATTTGGCATTTTTATTGTACCTCTTCAAATTAAACTCGATTAAGAACTTCTAAGGGAAGAGTGTCTCTCCCGAGATACAGTCAACAGACTAGTTTAGGAGAGCACTGCCCATTTTTGTAACTAGTTTAAGATTTTTGTGAAATAAACTTTTTTAAACTTTTTTTTTTTTAACTTAAAAATTATGGGTGACTCATCTTAAAGATTGAGGAGTCAATTTGATCGCTTTAAGATACTCGCTAAGATTTAAATTGCGATGTATTCGACGAAAGAATAAAAAGTTCTTGTTTGAAAAACTACAAAAACTAACTTATTAAAAGAGTACATATTCAGTATCAATAAAGTTTTTTGATTTTTATAATAGATACGTCCAAATCATTTTTCCGATCTGATATACATTATGTAAGAATTCAATCAACAGAAATTCTTGTTTGATAATATATGAAATTTTGTTACTCACATAGTCAGCTAGTTTTAGTTTCAATGAAAAATATAAAACACGTTTTTTTCAGTTTTAAAGTAATAATAATTATAAAAACCGTTTATTTACAGCCACAAAAACAAACACAATACAAAACGTTTACAATAAAAAACTTACAAATTAGGGTGTATAACTTGTGCATGTTATTGTCGCAGCAAAAGGGTTCTAACTCATCTGGGTATGTTGCGTCTGGTGGCAAACGCAACGCTGGTCTTATGGACTGAAGAGAAACTATTTATATTTTAAAGAAATATTTAAAGAGTGTTTAAAATATTTAAAATAATCAGAATTAAGTAATATATACATAGATATAAGATATGATAACATGTGTATGGATAGCGTATGCAAAGTATTGTGATTAGGGCAATAATAAAATAAAATTGAATAAGATACCGTAGAACGCTGCAACTTTGCCATTGGCATACAACTTTGCCTGATTTCATTTTAGAGTAATTATACACGATTGCTAGGTTTTTTTAATTCTATTATTAAATATAAAAAAAATACATAAACCATGGCAACACTAAAACATTTATTTTTACTAACAAGTTTTTATTGACCTGTCAAACGTCAAACAAAGTTCGTTAGTCGCAGTCGTAATTTTATCACTCTTAAAAACTTTTAGATTTTTGGTGGATTTTCAAGTGTTTTCAAATGGTTTTTAATCGTCCAGGGTAAGTAAATAGAGTCTATTTTTTATGTTATATTTACGGAATATCGATGTTTTAATATATAAATCTTAGAAGGCAAAGTTGGGCATGGATTTTGAAAACTGAGTAACACAACTTTGCCTGGGTCTAGGGTTGTCACTCTCAATGTAATTAATTAAAAAAAGTTCACGCCTGGGTAATTAAACTAAAAAAAAAGAATTTTGATGATTGTCTTTTAGACTACATACTTTTTCTATAATATAGATAATATCAAAATGAGGAAAACATACAATTAAAAAAATACGGACATTATTTTAGTTATTTTTGCAAGGGTATTTCTTTCTTTTTTTTTTAATTCTTTATTAAGCCATTCACCACTAAGGTTATGTCGGCTGAAGTACAAACACTGATGCCACGGCGTTTGAACTTATTATTTTTCTTTCATCGCCATGGTTACA
The DNA here is from genome assembly GCA_030578115.1 of Leucoptera coffeella. Lineage (NCBI taxonomy): Eukaryota > Metazoa > Arthropoda > Insecta > Lepidoptera > Lyonetiidae > Leucoptera > Leucoptera coffeella. Next base: position 1,665,271 of record JAMBLF010000002.1, read on the forward strand.
CCAACGCCGCCAGCCGCTACAACCGAAGAAAAACGAAATCGATGCTCCAATTCCTTGCTCTCTTCCTTGTTCTTCGGTTCGTTCCAGTTGAGGATCCAAATCCTATCCCAAAGCGAACATATTTAGCCAGTTTGGCATCACAATTAACTAAATATTCAGCCGAAAATAATTATTTGTATTTTCAACTTTCACTGAGCTGCTGACTTTGTTGACGCACCATAGAAGACTGTTCTTTTATTTTGTTAAAAAATAATTGTAAGGTAGCACTTTTAATCACCGCACGGAATAAAATAATTTTAAAATAAAGAAAACATACATAAAAGGTACGGAAGGTATCTTTCTTAAGGTACATATTTTTAAGGGTTTCTCGTTTTTTTTTTGTGATCAAAATTTGCTATCTTATAATGTACAGTCTACAACTAGAAGGGCTTAACATTTTATGGTGGTTGGTGGTTTACCCATATTCTATGTCAATAAGAGCGAACCATATACCAAAAAGTAAAGCTGACCATGTCTTAGACTTAACACAGTTTTGTTGACTTTATTTGCATTCATTTTACAGTTCAACTTCGAAAAATTAATTAATTCAGCGTTGTAGACTGTTGAAATATTGTATTTACATTGTTCATTTTTGCTACAAATATGTAAACTTAATGTGTAAACTTTACACTTGTAATTATTGTTTTGAACTATATTTTTCTAACATAAATATGAGAATTCAGCTATTAAAAGTGACGAGTTTCACTTTAAAAAAATTACCTAACCAAATAGGATTATGTTTTATTTTGACTTTAATTTTCTAAATTGTTTGTATTTTGGAGTTATTACCCAATAAGCTCAAAAGATTGACCTTTGCTCGTTCGTTGCATTATTTTTTAATAATAAAGATAACATACATATTACGTAAATAATCTTTGATTGGTGAAAATTCTTGTTGGACAACCCTACCGTAAACAATTTTTTTGTATGAAGAGTTTGAAGAGTTTGTGAAAGGCTGCTACAACTTTGCCGATTTGTTTTTGTGTAAATATTTTATATGGCCGCTTAGTATTATTATTGTGTTTTTGGTAAGTATGGTTACTATAATGTTCTAATGAAAATATTACCAAAGTGAGTGCCTTATAAAGTTTCTTATCTATGGCAGCAGGCAAACTTAGAGCTTTTAGCTGCAACTTTGCCTTGGAGTTTGAGAGCCTATAACTGAAAAACTATGCATTATTTTAAACGAACTAGATCTTTACTGCATTAACATAAAGTATATATTTCGACAATTGCTCATTAAAACACAGACAGACAAATATTGTCAGAGGTATAAAGGAAAAACGTCAAAATCCAGGCAAAGTTGCAGCGTTCTACGGTATCTTAATAATCAGAAGATTATTTATTCAACTCAACGGTTACATTACAAGGGCTTACAACAGAATGGAATAAAAAACAAAATGACGGCTTTAAATTCATATTCAACATACATACACATCACGCCTGATTCCCTGTAGAGGGGTAGGCAGAGATCACGGATCCCCATTTGTCCCGATCCTGACAGACCACTTTCACTTCATTGAAATTCATATATCTTTTCATACACTCTCGGCGGTTATAGGTACTGTTATATCCAACTCTCCCACTTAAATTTAACGTTACGTCATGGGGTCCCATCCCATACTATTTTTTTCGACCAAAACTTGAAGCATCAATAGGTGGCGCTATAAGTCATCAAAGCCAGATAAAAAAATAATTATTGAAAAATTTTGCGATTTTTAGCTTAATTCTTACAAAATTCATCATAATATGTCATAATATGAATTTATTTACTTACTAGTGAATAATGGACAGAGCGGATATCAATTTCATAAATAATAAAGAAAGTAAAACTTATTTAATCTTGCCATCTAGTCTCATCTAGTCAATACTTGTAGAAGCAACATTTCAGGCACGTTTTCTATTCGAAAGCAGATGTCGCTGTGTATAAATAGACATATACATACATAGTGTGTGTGTGTGTGTTGGCGGTTAGTATAACTACCTATAAATAAATGTATTCAGTCAATTAAAATAAATCTATAAATAAATGTGATTGACAATTAGATAACTAGTTTCAATACATAATATGTATTGTTATTACGTATTATGAATACTTGTTTATTTACTTAAGTATAGGTTTTTATAGTTTGTTAGCTCAAACTAAGCACTTCTTGATTACGCGCCGTAAATTGTAGACACGTATGTCAAGAAATGCGTATCGTTTCCATATGATACAACGTATAAACTAATATTCTTACCCAAATCCAGATGGTAATCAATCCAACACGAAATAAATTCAAGCTTTCCAGTGTTTGTAATGATGCTCGTACATATTACATTATGTATGTATGTAGGTATGCAACTAACTAACCAATTATTTACTGACTCCGAAAGGTTAACGAATTTGTAAAACTATGTATTTAGATTATAATGCTTTTGAAATAAAATATGTTCTTCACCGAAAGATCGGCTGTAGTAATTTTTCATATGCGTAAGTATTATGATTACCTAGATTAATTCAGTTCATTCACGATAAAATTATATATTCTACAATACTTGTTACCAAATTGTAGATTTACCTAGTAGGAAGTCATACAGTTAATTAGTTACATTTATCTAGGTACACTACTTACATCGTAACAAAATTGAGCTCGTGAATGGAAGTGTAAACTCGTTGCAATGCATAAAATTTAATTTAATTTTGCCCCAACACTGTTTGATTTTGTGACTAATAATAATATAATGTTATTATTTACATAATTATGATTTCAAAAACATCTAAAATACAAACGGAATACAAGGTCACCGACTTTTATAGGCAGCCAGTCGTATGAAAAATGTTAAAGTCTCGATTCCCATACAGATTTCTTTTGATCCTGATAAACTTCTATTATACGGCCAATAATTAGTTTATGTGTTAGGTATGTAATGTCAATGTTTTTTGTTAAATATTGGGTAGGTAGGTATTTGAATCGCGCTTATGAAAAATTATGATGTGTAGTTGTGATCATAAATATAGGATTCTACGGTTATGATTCATACACCGGTTCTCGTTCTATCACCGAAGTTAAGCAACGCGGGCGTGGGTAGTAATTGGATGGGTGACCATTGAAATTCCTCACGTGCTGTTGTTTTGGTGAGGGAACCTGGTTTGGTTATGTAAGGACTTAGTTAATCACCTATTACATTGGTTATCAGGTAACGATTGGGTTTCGATTGACTTAAGATTGCAAAAAAACTTAGTTGCCACTCAACACCTGACTACCCCGAAAGGGATGTGAATGCATATTTTGCACATAGGTTTTTTGTGTTCGTCTGTCGGGTAACGACGGGGATCGGGGATCAATCGGGGTCGGCGGCGGCGGCGACATAATGTGAACACAGTATTCTGTACCTATTCAGGATTATAATACTATAAACAGAGATCCCGCGCACTCGTAGATTGGGTAGAGTACCCGCCACATACGGTGGCAGTAGCCAAACTTGGAACTAAATTTGACGTTTCCGCCATTGCGTGTTATTTTGTATGAAAAGTAAATTTAGTATTACCAGCGTTGTGTTTTTTGCCCACTCTTTGTAATTTTTATGTTTGTTAAGGGTGATTATAATAAATTGATTTCCGGAGTTTCTTGTTAGTTCTTCTCCAAGCTAGGGTCTCCGCTGATCTAACCTCGGTAAAAAATATGTAAAGACAATGCTCAGTGCCATGTTTGAAATAATAGTTTTAAGAGATTCGCGATTTATACTCATGATATAAGATATAAGGGTGTGTATAAGATTGATTGCAGCTGTGGGAAATCCTATGTCGAACAGACTAAACGGTCTATTGCGGACAGAGTGAAGGAACACATAATATATGTAATATATAATAAGAAGGATAAGTCCCGTTAATTATTAATCATGTTTGAAATAGTATAATAAACATATTTTGACTTTGATATATTAATTTGTTTTATTTGAGTTTATAGCTCTGCAACCAAAGATCGTTACAAATGAAACCTATAATGTTTCGAGCCGTATGGCACAGTGAGTGCTAGTTTTGGCGTGTTTACTGGTAACACTGAATTACGCGACTGTGGCGACGCCTCCAACTGCCACCGTATGTGGCGCGATCTCTAGGCATAGTTTACGCGAGAACATTGAGCGAAGCGGCGCACGCGGCAGCCCCCGCCACCCTCGCCGAGAGCGCTGCAAGTCGCTCTCTACTCTATTAATAATAATAATAATAATAATATAATATTACGGGCACTAATAAATGTAAATAATAGGTATCGCTGAGAATCAGCGTTCCATCCAAAATAGACTTTATTACAAATGCAGAAAAAATATTTTCCATTTACACATTTCAATAAAATGCAATAGGTATGCATTTTGTATTTCATTTTGGCATGTTTTTGTACTGTAAATATCTGTCAATATCTAATCATATTATGATGATGCAAAATTAGACTTTATTGCATTAGAATTTTAAAACTAATTTTCAATTTTATGCATTTGCAATATTTAAAATGCAATAGGTATTAATTTTATATTTCTTTTCATTTGCGTGGCGTGGTCACTATGTATGTATATTGCGTTAAAATTAATCGACTTATTTAATCGAATAAAAAGAGAATGATTAAAGTGTGCATTGCTAGATCTATATAAGTATACAAGTACATATATAAAACATTATTATAAAATTAACTACCGAAATATAATGATAATATATTTTTATATAGGTTGCGAAGGTAATTTATAGTGGCAAAGTGGAAGGAAGATTATGATTGAGACAATCCTTTCTAGGCAGGTGTAGGTAGCGTGAAGAACAGAAGAGCATGTATGAAAATGTTTATGAGTGTGAGTGAAGCAAGAGCAAACAGGCGTAAATATACGTATGTACCTATGTAACGAATAATAATAATAGTCTAAGTAATAATAGTTTTTTATTCAATCTAAACAATTTCTTCTTCGGATGAGACTTCGTATGAGAAAGGTCCTAGGTTCGAATCCTAACTCCGGCATGTACCAATGAATGAAATTTAAATATGTGTTTTTCATTTACGTACAAATTTACAGACGGTAACGGTTAGGGAAAACATCGTGAGGAAACCTGCCTATTTCTCAGGATAGGTAATAGTCAGTGCCTATATACGGCGATACGGTTTACTACCTATCACGTTGGGTGCTGTCTATCTAGTGATACGCGGGATTCGAATGACCCATACCTAACATGCCTTCGAAATTTCGGAGAAGGGCATTCAAGCCTCTGACTACCCCGCCATAATAAAAACGGGAGTGTGTATACACAAGTCGTGAAGCGTATGTTTTATGGTTTTTTCTTTCTATCGGTACACTATTTCGTTTAAAAATCAATTCTATTATATATATTTCGAAGGCATATTCGATAGAATGAAAATTTTATTATTATATTTAATTATATATATATATATATATATATATCACTAGCATACACTTCACAGTGAAAACCTTTACAATCTTCCCCAAAATGTGAATATAACAAGTTTTTCGGATTTTACTTTTTAGTTTCTACCTAGCTAGGTACTACGCACCTAAACACAAGTCACGCACACTCGCGCGATAAGGCGTGGCGCCTCTCTGTGGTCGAGGTAGTCGCGCGCGTCGCTTGATTTCGATTTATAAATGAATACCTTGGTAGGTATAACTTACATTCATGGGAGAAATGGGGCTACGTGATTTCTGCCACCCCTCTAGGGAGAAGCGGGCGTGACGCGTATGTACGTAATTCTATTTCATAAATATGTATACTTACGTACGTGTATGCGCTCACTGCTAAGACGGTACCTACTTTTACCGGTCTGCATCCCTCAGTCGCCTTTTACGACACCTACACGAAGGGTGTCAAACTGTATTGGTGAAACACGGATTAATTATCTATTTAAATTCTATAATATATTGTAGGTATTCCAGAATACTCATGAGGATTAGGTATTTATTTAGGTTAACTCTTTGACCAAATGTAACTGCCTATAGTAATCTAATAATCTCAATCTAATAATATAATGCAAAGCAAATTAAACTGGCTTACTATTTATTTTGGGCGATGGGTTGGCAACCCCTCACACGTGACAGAATTATATTATCTGTGCCCGTGACTTGATTGATATTGATGCTGGCATACCACTTTGTTAAATTTACATACCTACTTAATTTTATAGAAACACCTTAATATTTTATTATCTGTAACCTTATGAATCGAAAATAAACCATAAAATGAGCAAACAGACATGCTGTATTTGTAATTTTATATATTAGTTAAAAGTACTGAGAAAAAGGGATGTAAGGAGTACCTGTAATTGGCAACCATGTATGCAAAGGTGTTAAAGAGGCGAACGTGGCATGCCAGGATCAGGAGAAATGGGGCTACGTAATCTCTGTCACCCCTCTAAGGGGAAGCGGGCGTGACGCGTATGTATATATATATGTAATTCTAATTCATGACATAATATGATGTATGCGTACGTATATGCGCTCATGACCATAGTCCCTAGTCTCCTTGTCGCCTCTTACAGCTTAATGGAAAAAAACCGGTATATACAATAATATCTGTGAGACCTGTGACCAAGCACAGAAGGCTGAATTGTGAGTACCTATTAAAGAGTCCGTGAATCGTGATCGAGGCACATCGAGGAAAAATCGTCTGACGACGGATGATTGTACGCTAGAAATAGACTCTGCGGTGAATTTTACATACCTACTTTATTTTATAGAAACACCTTATGAATCTAAACACCTTATGAAATAAACCATAAAATGAGCAAACAGTATTTGACATGCCCTGCCTATCAGATCCTTTATACCTACTTGTATGTCATTTAAGTTTTTTAAGGAAGGTACCTATACATAGGTGGCGGGGTAGCCGAGTGGATTAGCGCCTTAACTCTCTGGGTGATCCAGGTTCGAATCCCGGCGGCACCAATGTTTATTTCTAATTTCTAATAAATATGTGCCTTGCGTCCACACTCTGGTCCGTCTTAGCCGTAAAACGTGTTAGGTGGTACCAATTAAAACAGAGATAAAAAATAATGAAAAAAGTATCGGCGAGTATAATATACCCTACTGAAATTTAGATGGAGCTATTTCACTTAATTTAGCTAGCTAATCGCTCTAGTATGGACAAACAAAAAAGTGCCCTCTATTATTCAGAAGATGCACGATTTCATGCATTCGATGATTGATTGATTTCACGCCATCTGTTTTTCCAATTTCGCTTCAAAAATAAGCGGAGTAAAATAAGAAGTTAGCACTTACCAAAAAATTTGTATGGGATGGGGTATCTGTACTGTATAGTATTATATTATCTGTGGTTACGTTAACAATTAACAATTAACTTTAAATTGATTCTAATAGACTAGGTACATGTAATTATTTAAACCATAAACACTAAGTTAAAGACAAACATTTTTCATCATTTTATCTCTAATAAAAATAAACTTAATTACAGGTAAATCTTTAGTTAGAAAGTCGGCCAGCTGATTTGAGCTTTCTACATATTTAATACTAATAAAGTTTTTAGCAACATTCTCTCTTATGAAGTTATATCTTATGTCTATGTGTTTACTTTTTCTACGATACACAGGATTATTGATTAGTTTCATTGCACTCTGATTATCTACATATTATTATATTTACAGTGATAGAGTTTTGTGGCTCCCTATTATCACACAAAAATTGTTTAAGCCATAAAATATCTTTTGAGGCTTCGATAGCAGCCATGTACTCTGCCTCGGTTGTGGACAATGCCAGTGTTTTGTTTACGACTAGAGATCGCGCCACATAAGTTGGCAGACGGCAAACTTGAAACTTAATTTGACGTTTCCGCCATTGCGTGTTATTTTGTATGGCAGGTAAATTCAGTAATACCAGCGTTGTGTTTGCGCACTTTCTTTGTAATTTTTATGTTTGTTAAGGGTGTTCATAATAAATTGATTTCCGGAGTTTTTTGTTAGTTCTTCTCCAAGCTAGGGTCTCTGCTGAATTAACCTCGGTAAAAAATATGTAAAGACAATGCTCAGTGCAATGTTTGAAATAGTTTTTTTAATTTATACTTAGATCATAAGATAACTTTCAAAGAGAGCTTGTGATAGGGCCTATTTAGAATAAATATATTTTGACTTTGATATATTAATTTGTTTTATTTGAGTTTATAGCTCTGCAACCAAAGACCGTTACAAATGAAACCTATAATGTATCGAGCCGTATGGCACAGTGAGTGCTAGTTTTGGCGTGTTGACTGGCAACACTGAATTACGCAACAGTGGCGACGCCTCCATCTGCCACCTTATGTGGCGCGATCTCTCAACCAGATGACAGGCCCTCCGTTCATTAAAAATATATAACCTGTATTTGATTTCCAAATCACCTGCGTAGTCAGAGTCAGAGTAACCATCTACTTCAACATGACCTTTATAAACAATAGATATTTCTTTTGAATCAATCAAATAACGTAACATTCTTTTCACATCTGTAGCGTGTGTAGGTTCGGGATTATTAACGTACCTACTCACAGCATAAGCTATGTCAGCTCTAGATACAGATGACAAGAATAACAATGCTCCCACTGCTTCTCTATATGGAAAATTAATAGGCACATCACTTTGTACATTACTTGTATTCTTAGACATACGACATTTATATCAACAGGGGTACTGCTACTCTTAGCCTCTGATATATTAAGTTTATTTATTATTGTTTTCATATACTGTTTTGACTTATAAATTTACAATCTTCTTTTCTATTTATTCCCATGCCAATAAATGTATTACACTTTATAATTTTCATATCAAAGTGTTGTTGAAGATCATTTAATATGGTAGATAAAACCATTTTATTTTTGGCTAAAAGCAATCCATCATCAACATACAGAATTAATAATAATTTGATATCATTAAAATATCCAACGAAAACCATAATTAGTTAAATAGGAACTAATTTTCTTATTCCAACATCTAGAAGATTGCTTAAGTCCATATATAGATTTAACTAACTTACATACTTCTGACGGCTGAGCATTCAATCCCTCTGGCACCTCCATGTATATCTCTTCCGAGAGCTCCCCATACAAGAAGGCTGTTTTCACTTCAAATTGTGCAATCTGATGGAGTCATACCTGCTAGTGGGGAAAAAGGTCTCAGTCTAAGTCTTTTACTTGGGTAAAACCTCAAGCACATAGTCGTGCTTTGTATCTCACAATTTCTCCATCGTTATCCTTCTTTATAGTAAATACACATTTACAAGAAACAAGCTTCTTCTCAGTTCGATCATTCATAATCCAAGTTTTGTTATCTTCATATGACTGAAGCTCTTCAGCTATAGCTTTCCTCCATTAGTGACAATTTGGACTCTTCTTATCTAGATTCCTACGTTTTTCTTTTGGAACATGTACATACCCAATGGAACCAAATATTCTTATATGTTGTAGTTTAGGTTTTGCTCCATACCAGAGTTCAATAGATGAAATATTTCCAGTCTGACTTGATGTATTTCTATTTAATAGATATACTGAACAGTTGACAGCTTCTGCTCACATGTTTAATGGGATGTCCTTAGCATATAACATTGTTCTAGCCCAGTGTTCGGAAAATCCATTTAAAAGATTAACCGATTTAAACGGTGAACACCCTAAACAGTTAACCGATATAAACGGTTAACACCCTAAACGGTTTACCGAAATAAACGGTTATTATAACGGTATTAAAAGATTTTAACGGAAATAAAAAGTTATTCAGTGTGAATTTTTGGTTAGTAGGTATATATTAAAAATCCTAATACTACGAGACCTTAAAGACCTTATTTTAAACATGAGGAAAATAAAAACAATCTTAGTATAAATTTTAAATTCCTAAATGTATTCATTCATATCCTTATATATACCACCTTCATATGTATGTATGTGTATATATATATATATATATGTCGACGTCAGGGGCCTGATTTTGTGTGCTATCCATCTTGCACTTGATTTTATTTCTTGGGCGTTGGGACAGAAGCTAAGTTAAAACACTGGCTTCACAAAACTTGGTTTATTAAGGCTCACAAAACCAACGCTAGACGGTTCCCAAGACGTAGTGACCGAACCGAGTGCAGAAATTAATGTGGTATCCATCTGTCGATCGGCCACAAATAATGCCTCGGTAGGGGCGAACCTCCCCTCCCTCGATACTCGCTTAGACTCCGTCATGGCTGCACCCGTGAGAGCCCCGTGATTGGTACAGCCATACAGCGTTCCTTGTTGCTTATGCGCCTCGCCGACACGCCCATCCTGACGATGACGCGTCCACGCGTAGCCTGGAAAGAGGAGAAAATCTCCCACAGTATCTCTCTTATAACTCGGCCATATCTGACCAACACATGACAGCCTACTTGGGTATCCAAGTTAATGAACCTCTAGGCATTTTCAATTAAATCAAGAAAAATCATTAAATCTTTCAATATCATCTTAAATGATCATCAAATTCTTAAGGTTAACAATCAATCATCATCAATAGTCGATTACTCATTAAAATCATATCAAAACAAGACCATAGCAGCACTAACAACCCCTTGATCCAAGTACTCATAGTACAAAATCATCTTTAAACCATGCCATGTGTGGGTACCTCGTGTCTCCGGTAACCTCCGTTACCCAACAGACTTCCTCAAAGTCTACTTGGGGCCGAATCGCACTACCGCGTACCCACTGAAACAGCTCGCAAGCCGACCAGATTTCGCTTAGGCTACGGCTACGAAAGCGGCTCACCAACACAACATTGTGACCATACAGGCTCACAACAACACTCACGAGACCACGCAGGCTAGCACCCCACAGGTAGCTCACAATAACTCAGCTAACTCTCTGAATCATCAGACAAGTCATTAATGGTGCTATGATCCACAGGCATAGGCCTCAGCCTATCATGCGCGTACTTATAGGTACGCCTACAATTCAAAGATTTTATCATGTATCGATAACCATCCAAAACTTCTGTTATTTGAAATGGTTCTCTAAATTTACCTCATTCTGTAATAATACAAAGTCACCAATGGAAAATTTATTGACCTTTGCCTTAGTTCTATCGAACCGCCTTTTATCAAAGGAAGCCGCCTCTTCTATGCGGCGTACCACATTATCTCTTAGTACAGGTAAATCTAACTCACTCTCATCATCGCACACCATGAGTGCCAACGGTCTCGCCACCTATCCTATTAGAAACTCTAATGGGGATGCCTTGGTTACCCTACTGATGGTGCAATTAATAGCTAATTGAACGTCTCCTAATGCATCTTGCCACGACCGATTAGGGTTACACTCAACTGCTGTCAACATGTTTTTTAGGACAGACATAACGCGTTCTACCTGACCATTTGCACGAGATGACCCTGTAGCTATAAGATGTAACTTGATGTTACTTACATCACAAAATTCTTTGAATTCACGATTAGCAAAACACCTGCCCTGATCAGCGAGAAGGTGAACCGAATAATTAAGTACTATTTCTCACTGCTTTTATACTGCTCACAGAGTCAATATTTTGAGTGTGGTACAAAAGAACGTATTTCGTAAGAGCATCAATCAAAACAAACGCATACTTCTTAGAATCACTTTTCCCGCAAAAGTGTCAAGTGGTGTTTGACAAGACATATGGCCGCTTGTCAAATGATTAAAAAAAAAAAGGTCCTTAAGGCGCAAGCAACCTTTTTGGTGAATTGGCCATAGATTATGTTTGGAGGCAACATTTATTGCTAACGTATGGTATAAGACTATTGTTTTTGAACAAAAACTTAGACCCTTTTTAACTTTTTGTACAATAAACTAACTTAAGAAACATAAGTAGTGCAGAAATATTGACACAAGTTTTATTTATGTAGAAAATAACTAAAAGAACTTAGACCGTATTTCTTAAGCCATGTTACCACTTAAAACACAAGAGGTACGTTTCCTCACGATGTTTTCTAGCTGATTTCCGATAGATTCTACATTACACGAATTAATAGACACACAGGGTATTTTGCTCATTTTAGATGAAGTAGCCGTCATGCTAATAGAAAACCTAGTTGTAAAATTTCTCGGCCTATTAGAACATCACACTGAAGGCAAAATCGGGCAAAAGGTGCAATAAAATTTCCAATACACAATCATCAATGCTCACAATAGCAAGAATCTGTCGAGTGCTGACTGTTCTCGTGTTACCAATACCCACCAAATTTACAATATTCTCAATTCTTTTGCCACTAAACTTGGTGGCCACGCTTTCCCTAACCAGAGAACACTTGGCACCCGAATCATAGTGAAACACGATACACTGACCTTTGTGCATAAGCACGCTGCTTGACGCCTTCACGGTGCATGCATTGATCTGGCGCTCGTTTTGAGGGGCGCCCGATGCCGCTCACGACGTGGATGGCTGCACCTTGGCTGCTGCTGCTCCTCGCGCCATTACCGCAGCGGCTGGCCACGTGTCCCGCTCCTCCACACTTGTAGCAGATCAGGTTGCAATTTCCTCGACAGAACTATTTTTCCATCGATTGAGTAGTTTTGCTACTTGATGGTTGCCGTATGCAGCGAGGGTCTCATTTTCTCTGGGTTTTTCACTGTTTAGGCGTATCAAAGTACACGCAATCGTCTCGTTAAATGCAAAACGAGCCATGAACATGTCTTTTAGAGCTGTCCACGTCATGCCAGGGTACGATACCTGTGACAGCCATGACGATGCACTTCCTTTGAGCGCCTTGCTGATGGCCATCACTAATTGACCACCGGTTGGAGGGTTGCGTTCGAAGCACATGTCGACTGTGGTGCACCAGGATCGTGCGTCCGCATCGCCTTTGTCTGGGTAGAATTCAGGCAACGACACATTTTTGCTTTCACTTGGAGCTCTCAAGACTTCAATTAGCGCCTTCGTATTCTCGTTTTGGAGCTCGAACATATTCTGCAAAATTGCTTGATTTTGGCCGTTGCAGTTTGGATTTTCTTTGTACAGATCGCTTGGTTCTTGGATCGTTCTTCTGATCCCACTTCTGATGTCGACGTCAGGGGCCTGATTTTGTGTGCTATCCATCTTGCACTTGATTTTATTTCTTGGGCGTTGGGACAGAAGCTAAGTTAAAACACTGGCTTCACAAAACTTGGTTTATTAAGGCTCACAAAACCAACGCTAGACGGTTCCCAAGACGTAGTGACCGAACCGAGTGCAGAAATTAATGTGGTATCCATCTGTCGATCGGCCACAAATAATGCCTCGGTAGGGGCGAACCTCCCCTCCCTCGATACTCGCTTAGACTCCGTCATGGCTGCACCCGTGAGAGCCCCGTGATTGGTACAGCCATACAGCGTTCCTTGTTGCTTATGCGCCTCGCCGACATATATATATATATATATATATATAGTAATATGTATATACTTATGTTAACACATTTTATAAGGATAAGTGCCATTCTATCAAGTTTCAATAGGAAGTATATTATTTAAATTTGTAGTCAGCAAATCAGTTTCGAAAGTACCGGCAAAAATACCTACCGCTTTGCGCGCAGACCATTGGGCCATACCTACACGGTAGCTTGCGGTGTGAGCAGAAACATGTAGACGGTGCGCTATGATGTTCATATTGTAATGTAAAGCATTGATGAAGACGAAATGTGATCATCATATTACTAATTATTCTAGTGATAGATAAGTTACTAGACGGGGAGGGAGACGTGGCGAAGAAACCTACCTTTCATACGAGATAGGGATAGTCTTGGTATATAGCGGCGGCTAGTTTTTAGATAAAATCCATAATTTTATTGAGATAAAATTAAACTGGAACTTAAGTGAGAATTATGGAATGTGTTTTAGGTGCTTCTAATTGGGAGGAAATTGTTTAAATTAAATAAAAAATAAAGTTTGATTAAGAGAAACATTTATTAATCCATGACATAAAACAATAAATCACATTCATTCACATGTTAATAAGCAGTTTGGGACTATAAATTCTTACGCGGTAAGATAATCAACAATCAATGTTACAGGTGGCAAGCCACTGACTATTACCACTTGGACTATTATTATTATTTGTTACATACGCCTGTTTGCTCTTGCTTCACTCACACCCATAAACCGTTTCATAGATGCTCTTCTGTTCTTCACGGTACCTACACCCGTCTTGACAAGATTGTCTCCATTTGATCTGAATAAATCGTACCCGGCCTACCCCTTTGCTACTATAAAATACCTTCGTAACCCTGCCTTTCATTCATCTGCCCCATATGTCCAAACCTACATACCTTTCTCTATTTTCATTGTATTATTAGTACCTATAGTTTAGTTATTATGTAAAAGTTATATTATGTGTTAAACAAATCTTCGTTACATTTTAACAGAATTATGCTATTAATAATCTGATCCAGGAGTTAAAATAAACTTTAAAGTGGAAAACAACCGCTCTACAGAGTCTTGAGTGGCCGGAGCAGCTAGCACAACGAAAGCTACTGCAGCAAGAACGTTAGGAAGCTTTTGTGTCCAGTACTCTATACCATTCTCTGTCATAGATATTCTCCCAGCAACACTATATTCTGCTAGGTAATAATCGAAATCAAGTCTTCTGGAATCAATACCTTGATCTCTTTGATTTAAAGTGATTTGGCAAATCTATTTTTAATATCAGTACATGATCAGACGAGATTTGAACATTGAAATGAAATGAAAATCTTTTTATTCAATATAAGGATCATAAAATCACTTATTGAAAGTAAAAAAAAAGAACATTTTTTATAAAAAAATATGTCATTAATATACACTAATTATTAAAATAAATCAAATTAAATTAATAAAGCTAATGGCATTTCGTAAAGAAAAATCTCTGCAGAGAAGAAGTGCCAAGAAACTCTGCAGACAATGTGTACATTAAACTTAATAATAATTCATTAGAACATGATCAAAGCTTCACATTCAACAAATAGTGTTTAACAACAAACTTAAGGGGAGTCCCAATAAGAACTGGAACGGGAAGCCATGACCACACAAAAATGAAACGTCACATAACATCATTTAAAAAGTCTTTCACTTTGTAGTAGCCCTTCTCGATCAACGTCGCTTTAGTGCAAACTTTAAATTTGTCTAGAGGTAAGGACTTTATAGACTCTGGCAGTTTGTTATAAATTTTTATGGCCAGGCCCATAAACGAATCGTTTATTCTTTTTAGTCTAGAGCCACTATAATACGAGAATTCGACGTAGCTCAGTTGTTTGGGGCTCGGCTCTGTATCAGTGGGTACAGGGTTCAAGTCCCACTTGAGCATGTACCAATGGAAATGAATTTTAATGAATTTCTATGTACATTTTCGTAATAAAAACACATTTACGAAATGCATCGAATTATACGGTGAGGGAAAACATCGTGAGGAAACCTACCTGTTCGTCGAACAGGTAATAGTTAGTGCTTGTAAATGGCGACATGGCTGACCACCTGTCACATTGAGTACTGACTATCTGGTTAACACGTGGGTTCGAGGTGTCCATAGAATTACTACCTTCGCAATTGCGGAGATGGTCACCTGAACCTCTGACTACCACGCAAGGGTTAAAGGTCGTGAATGCGTTTGTTTTGTTTTGTTTTGCCACTATAAGACAATTTATTTTTATTACGTGTGTTACAATTATGCATGTCTCTTACAAGCCTGTTATCATTTATATTTTTTTTAACATAGACCAAGTTATCATATATATATATTGAGAAGCCACAGTCAGTATCTTTATTCTGTTAAACACATTTGTACCCAATACAGAGTCAAGGGCCAAACAACTGACCTACACTGAATATATCCTATATTTTTTTATTATTAGAAATATATTATCATTATATTTCAGTACTTAATTTTATATTAAGGGTATTGTATTCCAAAAATAAATTCACGAACTGTCAAAAATCCGATATTTCTAGCGCCGCAGCGCTGAGTACATTGCGCGTTAGTGCTGTTTTTAGCGGTTGGACAGAATATAAAATATAAAAAGGCGCGAATTTCAAAACATCGCGAAACGATGAAACGTTTATGGGAGTTTTATATTAATAATATAATTGATTTTTAAACTCAATAGTGTGCCGATTGCAAGACAATTTTTTAATTGCTAAATAAAACGTACATTATCTATCTATCTAACATAAAATAAACATTGTGATGATTTTTCGACAATCCAGACCGACTTCTTAGCAGATATTCTCTGTCGAACGTGACAGATAGTTTTGATCATGACGACGCGCCGCCGCGACGTGTAAATTGCAGATAGTTATATCAATAAATACGTATCGTTTCCATATGATGTAACGTATAAACTGATATTCTCACCCAAATCCAGATGGTAATCAATCCAACACGAAATAAATTCAAGTTTTCCAGTGTTTGTAATGATGCTAGTACAGATTACATTATGTATGTATGTAGGTATGCAACTACCTAACCACTCATTTACTGACTCCGAAAGGTTAACGAATTTGTAAAACTATGTTTTTAGATTATAATGCTCATTATATGATTACCTAGGTTAATTCAGTTCATTCACGGTAAAATTATATAAGTACCTATTCTACAATACTTTTTACCATATTGTAGATATAGTAGTCATACAATTTATTAGTTACATTTACCCACACTACACATATTGAAATAAAATTGAGCTCATGAATTTAAGTGTAAACTCGTTACAATGCATAAAACCTAATTTTATTTTGCCCTAATACTGCTTGATTTTGCGACTAAATTTACAAACGGAATATGTACTAGGATCACAGACTTTTATAGGCGGGCAGTCGTACGAAAAATGTAAATGTCTCGATTTTCATACAGATATCTTTTGATCCTGATAAACTACTATTATACTTACTGTCAATTATTTGTTTTTGTGTTATGTAATGTCAATAATGTTTTTGTCGAAATATTTTATGTTGTGATCGTAAAATAGGATTTTACGGTTGTGATTTATACACCGGTTCTCGTTCTATCACCGAAGTTAAGCAACGCAGGCGTGGAAAGTAATTGGATGGGTGACCATTTAAATTGTTCACGTGCTGTTGTTTTAGTGAGGGAACCTGGTTTGGTTATGTAAGGACTTAGTTAATCACCTATTACATTGGCTATTGATAATCAGGTAACGATTGGGTTTCGATTGACAAAAAAATGCAAAAAAACTTAGTTGCCACTCAACATCTGACTACCCCCGAAAGGGATGTGGGATGTGACGTAGCCATATCAATCGGGGTCGGCGGCAGCGACGTAATGTGAGCACAGTATTTTGTACCTATTCAGGATTATAAAACTATAAACACTGCGCACTCGTAGATAGTTTTCAGATACTTTAGTAACTACGATTTAATTATATGCATTGAAATTGTCTTGTTGCTTGTTGTTTTGTCACGATGATGTGTCTTCTCGGCATACTCAAAACATATACACCTGACCTCACAAAGCGTACCTACCTATTTTATTATTTGTTAATTTGATATAGTAACAGTCTGGCGTATTTAAAATGAAAGTAGTAAGATGATTATTAGCTCTCGGAATCTGTAACTGTCAGCTATTCTTTTACGTTTAAATATGGTTTAGACCACGAACCTTTGTAATTGCTCTTTGGTATAGAAACTAGCACCAGATGTAAGTACCTCTGCATCCAAATGCTGGAATGAAATACCTCCACCTATTCGCGAGGTTGCTTCTAGGGGAGCTTTCTACCTTAGGTATAAGGCTTGTCTTCTCGAACAACAAAAATCCTTACCCTAACTGCTATCAATGTCTCACCTTGTCAGTGCAAATACCATAGTTATATATTTTTCTTTCTATATATGAGTTTGAATAAATGTGTATGTGTATGCAGCCTAGCTGCATCGTATACTGAGGCAGCACCTTTTCACTGCATCAATGGTTTTTTACATACCTATATTTTTTTCCATGTTTGTGTTTTGTTAATGTAGTGAATAAAGTTTCTTTCTTTTTTTCTCTGTAGGTGTTAAAATTTGCAAACACACATCGTGTATTGATATACAATTTACTACTTACATAAGCTCCTGAAATAAGTATACTATAAATTTAGTTATAGTCTATAATGTATGTAAGTAATGGTTACTGCACTAAAATATTGTTTGTAATAATAGGTACCTATTATTTAATTTTATAAATGCTCATATTAAGGTTACATTACACTTTGATTAGTGACTAGGTATGGACATCTACTGATTAGTGTAAGTTATTTCCTGTGTATGGAAATGAGTTCCATTTTTAGCGAGTAACCTTGTCCAGCGTTCCGTCACTGCCCCCTCACTCATCTAAAATAAGTTAAAATCAACGCTAATATAAGTCAATATCAAATCAGTATCATGAATTAGATTTAAATTTAATTAATAATAATTTAGATTTAATACTGGCCTTACAGAAAAAAATAAGATGACAAATTATCTGCGCGTATCGTTACAACTTGGTTACAACAGCACGATGTCCAGGCTTTAGACTGGCCTGCGCAATCTCCAGACTTAAATCCTATTGAGCATGCCTGGGATATGCTTCAGAGAAGAGCTCTAAGAAATTTCCCAGAAGATATTGTCAGTGAAAACCATCTTTTCTTGCATCTTAGCAGGACTTGGGACAATATTCCACAACGGGATATTGACACCCTTGTTTTAAGCATGCCGAACCCCTGCAGATGTGTCTGGAATGTCTTAGGAAGATCTACACATTATTGATTTTCAGTGGAACACTATTTTAGTAAAAAAAAGTAAATGTTATGTTGAAGTTTTAATGTTTTAAAAATAAAGTTTAGTTTGAAGTTTTATCAGAGGTTTTTCTCTTGTTCTAGATTTTTTTAAATTACAACTTTCACTAAAATATTTTCATTTAATCAGATAGGCTAATAATCAAGGTTTAATTTAATATACAGGCACAGATGATATAATACTACAGATACAGGTGTCTTAACTAAAAGGTAGTATAATTTTAGTTATTTAGGTTTGAGTTAAATATCCCTAGACCATGTTGATGTGTGTATGTTCTTACAGATACCTACCACCTTATTCCAAAACAAAGTCGATGTTTTGTTATAGAAACAAGTCCGTGTAAAACAATTGCAGCCCCTTGTTTATCTCTGGGATAAATACTTTTGAGGTTACCTTTCTGTTTTAGTAGTGGCCAAGAATGTTTTTATATCTAAAATAAGTTAAAATCAAAGTTAATATAAGTCAATATCAAATCAGTATGATGAATTAGATTTCTTGCAGATAAATTGTTGTTATTTCACATGTAAATTCTTATGCTATGAGTGACGAAGCATTTTTCTATAAATATCGATTCACAAAGCAATGCGGCGGGATAATAGGGGATATTTTATGTAATGTTATTTATGTTTGCGATATAAACAGGTTCCACAGTACGATAGTTTCAAAAACACTGAAATAAATCACATCAAACTTGATATAACAAAATCATAACAAACTTTATTGTCATGGCGGATGCACGTTCCGTGTATCAATTGAGTTGTAAACGAAACAAACACTAATAAATTATAATCAGATTATTCAACAACTTATTATTTATTAATATATATTAAAAACATTGTAGTCATAAATATATAAAAGTAATCAATATTTAAATAATAAATCACTTGTGGTAAATAATTGTAATTTTATAGAAACAATAAGAAATAGTGTTTTGGAACGTACTTGAGTGAGTACCCTAACCCGACCTCCTGTAGAAGTCTGTGAGCCTAGTAATGCGCTTGTATTTTCGTATGGTTTTGAGCTGAAAAAGAACTTCAAATATTCGATTTATGCGTAAAGTTTGCCGAGGCAAACAATACCTACAGACTACTGAGCAAAATTTTGAACAGCAGGATATGTATAATAATTATACATTTTTTTTGGTGCGACCTCCAATACCGCTATGAGAGCCTAGTGACCGAATTCGGATTTCGATAGCAATTTATCTCTACAAAATTGCTCCGCGGTCTACCCTTCTTGAGAGAGATGAGTCTGAGTCGTAAAAAAAACAAAATCTAACTGGCTGCCGTTCTTTCCGTATATCTGTCCGGTACCGGTATAACCTATTCTGCAGTACGCTAAAAACTCTAATTCAAGATGCCAAAGAGTATCCCAAATGTATATTTATGATTTCGAGCATCACAAATGCATACTCAAACTCTGACTACCCTGAATTCGGTCACGGTCATTATGCATAATATATAATTATGTATATGTGTGTGTATACATACATACATATATATATATATACACCATAAACAACCTATCCTGGGGTTCACTAATTGTTGCCTACCTACTGGGAAGAAAGCTGAAGTGATGTCAGTAGGTATCATGTATGTATATTCTGAACTTCTTATCATAATATCCGAAACATCAAGCGGTAAATCAAAATTATGTACATGTCATAGGCATAAATGACGCAAGAATAAATTTATATCAAATATGGCGTCGCATCAAGTAAAATACTTCTTAAAATATACATGTAGAATAAATCAACTTTAGCAGTTCCCTTCGAAAGAAAAAAATCGCTTGTAATATAATAAGCAATAACCTCAAACATCAAAGTGATTACACATTGTTTTCCAAATTTCACTTATTGAACTAATAAATAATTGATTTCGTGTGATTATCTAGCGGTTTAGCTGTGATCGCCAACAAAATGGACGTGCTCCCCACACTGGCATTCGCCAAATTCTGAACGCGATCTATTGAAACTAGCGACTCGCGGCGGACGCGTTAGCTGTCCATATAAAAATGTATGAAACAGATGGCGGTCCAAAATTGGGCGTTTTATACTTACGAAAACTGCAGTATTATGAATAAAATAGGACCTAATATGTTTTTAGTCAAATTATTTAGTATTTAGAGAACCCATTATTGTATATTTTGATTTCAGATCTTACTTCGTGACGAAATAAACGAAAAAATACAAAACCCTGTTTGCGCCATTTTTATGATTTTTTATCAACTTTATGCGTTTATATTTACGTAATTATTGATATTTAACTCTTGAAACTACTTCAGTCATCAATTTCAGTCTTTCATTATGCTACCTTGAAAGTATGATAGGTGTCAGTAAGTTCTAAATAGGTTTAAACTGAAAAATGAAAACACTCGTTTCGCTCATTTCCGCGAACAATACCCTTAATGTTTTATGTATATCTAGCAATGCACATTCTCTATTTATTCGATTAAATAATTCGATTGATTTTAACGCAATGTACATACATAGTGAACACGCCACGCAAATGAAAAGAAATATAAAGTTAATACCTATTGCATTTTATTCAAATGCATAAAATTGAAAATTAGTTTTAAAATTCTAATGTAATAAAGTCCAATTTTGCATAATCATAAAATGATTAAATATTGACAGATGTCCACAGTCCAAAAACATGCCAACGTGAAATATAAAATAGGTATTCTATTGCATTTTATTAAAATATGCAAATTGAAAATATTTTTTCTGCATTTGTAATAAAGTCTATTTTGCATCATCATAAAATGATTAGTGTTTTTTACAGTTCAAAAACATGCCAAAATGAACTTTAATTACGAATAACCGGTATCGTTTCGGTTTCTGTTAACCGCCATATTTCGGTTATTAACCGTAACCTTCGGAACGCTGGTGCTAGCAGTTTCCATGATAGAACGCATTTCTCTCTCTGCTCTCCCATTCTGTTGTGGTGTGTATGGAGCAGTAAGTTCGTGTGTTATTCCCTTCTTTTCCAGAAATGATGTAAATTCTTGGTTCACATATTCACAACCATTATCGGTATGCAGAATTTACAAATCTCGTTGAAATTTATTCTTCACTATTGCACTATAGAAAATAATTAAATACTTCACTCTTATGTTTCATGAAATACACATAACGATAGCTCGTAGCTCCATCTTTGAACAAAGCAAAATACTTAAAACCGAATACAGAAGCTTCTTCGATAGGACCACATACATCACTGTATACAATTTCTCCAGGCTGTGATGGACCTATAGTGGATTTTATAAAGGGAAGTCTTGCTTGTTTGCCATATTGGCATGCTTCACAAATAAAATTTCCAATGTAACTGGAATCGTACAATTCTTGCTCATATTTTGAAGTTCCTTATCATTCAAATGCCCTAATCTCTCATGCCAAAGTTTTATATCTGTTTGCACAATATTACAAGTTTCTTGTTTGCTTCTTGTATCCAATTCATATAAATTGCTTTCTGATAACTATGCACTCATAACAGTAATATTATTTTTCATTATCATTGTTTTTTAACTATCATTTATTATAACATAGCCCTTTCTAGTGGCAGCTCCTTCAGAGTACAGATTTCTACGCAATTCAGGGACATAGAGAACATTCTCAAATTTACATTTCTCCCATTTTCCTTTCACATGTTTGTTTATCAATATGATACCTTCACTACACACTTTGATACTTTGTTTATTTCCTAATTTAACACAGTGATTTGTGTATTGAGGCTCACTTCACAAAAATAGTCACGTCTGAATGTCATGTGCATTGAAGCTCCGCTATCTAATATCCAAGTTTCTTCATTACATTTAGATAAAGAATTTCCTTCTGCATTGAATGCTAACATATTGTTTGGTTTCTGACTATTATATCGCTTCTTTGGCATTCTGCAGTCTCTTGCAAAATAACCTCTTTTATTGCAATTATAACAGACCAATCTATGACTTGAATTTCTTGGCTCATTTGAAGTATTCTGTTTATTTCCAATTGTTTTGGAAATTCATTTTGTAGTTACTAATGCTGTCTCACTTGTTGTATCATTGGCAAGACTAGCTTCTTCATCTACTAAGGGTGATGTGAGGTTTTGAATAGTTTGGCTAGTTTTACCCAGTGACAGCCAAGCTTGTCTAGGTGAACGATACGTAGATGGTAATGAGCTAAGTATTTTAGTTATTATTGCTGTATCACTTAATTTTTCACCTGTTTCCCGTAGTTCTTTTGCTAGACTTTCCACTTTGGAAACATGTTGTGCCATTGTATCACTGACGCAATAAGAATATTGGTAGAATTTATCATGAATTAACATTTTTTATTATATTCTGATTTCTGTTCATACCTCTTTTGCAGTCTCGCAGTATTCTATCAAAAATATCTGGTTTAAATCCATCGACGAAGTCAGGATAAGCATGGCCATGCCATCGTCTTTGTCCCATTGTACTTGCGAACTGGCTTCAATAGGTTTAACGTATCTATGTTTAACCATTTTGCTCTTAATGCACATTTCCTTTGAAACGTCCAATGTTTAAAATTTCGTCCATCGAATTTTTCGACTTTCATTGCGTTACTTACCTCCATCGTGTAGGGTATTACCGAAATTATTTCTTATCGCGGTTCTGGGCCCATAACCTATCGTGATTAGGGCGATAATAAAATAAAATTGAATAAGATTTCTTAATAATCAGAAGATTATTTATTCAACTCAATGCTTACATATACGTATATATATATATATATATATATATATATATATATATATATATATATATATATATTTGTATTTATAGTTTTAAGAGATTCGCGATTTATACTCATGATTAATAGCAAACGGGACTTATCGCGTATGTTTTAAAATAATAAAGTTACCTTTATATTTGTATTTTTATGTATATAGTATATATAAATCTCATGTATAACCTTTCCTTTTTAACTCGTGCCCTCTGCGGCTCAGGCGGAGGATTGGCGTTGTGGGCTTTGGCCTGCAACATATGCTGAGCCTGGGCCCTTTCACAGTGACAGTGCAGTATCTTGTCATTTGTAATAAATGTAAATGTTTCTGTACTTGTGCTGTTTTTTGTGAATAATTTTTTTTTATCTATTCTATTCTATTCTACATTACAATGGCTTACAACAGAATAGAAGAAAAAACAAAATGGCGGCTTTAAATTTATATCCAACACAAAGATCTACTTATATATTATTATAATTTATGTATATTGCATTATAAATTAAGTGGCAATCGAAATCGAAAGCACCCGCCTCCTCTTGCTGGCAGAGAAAATGTTCCCGGAGATAATGTTTCAATTTTGGTATAGAAGTCATTTGTCTAATTGGTAGGGGGAAATTGGTCCAACACTTGAAGGCAGCATACCTAAAAGCTCCCCTGAAATGCGATGGCGAGGCAGAACAAGCGGTGGTGCACAAGCACGGATCGATTTATGTTGCTGGGATTGCCACGTCAGTTTACTAAATAAATATTGCGGTTGTTTGTTTTGAATAAAGTCAACAAGCAAGCAACTGAGTAGTAGTTTTTGTCGAATTTCAATATTTAATATATTAGAATTATTAAGGTACGGTGAAACATGGTTTCGGGGCAGATTGGTAAAGCAGTACCAGGCGCACGCATTTTGCAGACGTTGTAAAAGTCTACAGGGCTTTCTTATAAAGGCACGGACCATAAGTTGCCGAAGCATATTGAGCTTTGACAAAATCAAAAACTCACAGCTTTTTCCGCATGTCCACATTCAAAAACACCCGGATCTGGTATAACACCCTCGAGCAAAAAAAAAATGCAAAAACCAGCTGCGACACGTACTACTCAAAACGTGTCCCACTATCCACCACGACGCCTAGGCTTCGAGCCTCCTCAACCCTGCCGATGATAACGCCATCAATATTAATACTCGGCTGCCCAGCACCATGTACTTAATTTTGGTAGGGTTGAGAACGAGGCAGTTGTCAACCGACCAGTCATATATTCTTTTTAAATCGTCATTATGTGCTACTATGGCATAGTCAGTTATTAATGTCAATATGCGTACAGAGTTGAATGCCATGGGCATAGATATGATATTTACTGTTATGTATAGTACAATGTCAGAGGTATATAAAATAATGGACCTTTGATAGAGCCCTGCGGGACTCCCCTACTGGTTGTCTGAACTGTCTAGAGTTTTGTGGTACAATCTGGCTTTGTCAATGAAACTACTTTTTTGCGTTCGTTAAGTATGTGTTAAACCAATAAATTGTTAAGGCACTAGAGCCATAATAAGTAATTTTTTCCAAAGGCAGGTCAGTGTTAAAACAGTCAAAAGCATGAGAGTAGTCCAGTAGCACAAGTATTGTTGCGTTATGATTGTCTTCGTTTGTCAAAATATTGTCAAATACGTGCATCAATGCAGTGGCGGTGCTATGCTGTCTCCGAAAACCAGATTGATACAACGGTAATATATTGTGTTTGTGTATGTATTATGTCACGTGTCCATGTACCACCCTCTCAAGGATCTTCGACAGATAGGGAAATATACTGATGGTGTGCTGTGAGTTGAATGTGTAGAGTGTAAGTGGTGCGTGTCGATCGAACAGCATAGTTACCAAAGCATTAAAATGCACTATCATGTCATTAACAGTGTTATGTCGGTTATTACAGTCCAATTTGTCTCAAATCTTCATTAAAATTATTTATGTCAATGTGTTTGTAGGGCCGACATCGTACGGTTTCCTTGTTAATGACAACACATGAAGTCGATAAGAGTTGCACTGTGATTTGTATGCAGAGTTGGCTGACTGATCATGTTCCTAATTGTTGTTAAAAATTTCATAGATGCGCAGGTGTAGTCTCATCGGAAATTCCATTCCCACGCTCAGTCATCTGCGAGCGCGCAGACCCCACGCGAGACACCTCCGCAATAGCGCCTCGAGTGCCACGCGCTTTTATGCGATCGTGATGGCGACGTGCTCCAGACTCTCACCGTTGCGCTCGAACACTGCCACGTCCACGTCGCGAACGAGCCCGGCCTGCTCCGCCTCGTTGAACTGGTCCTGTAGACGTTGGATGGACTCGACAGTCAGTTCACCATGCAAGCGACGGTTCTCCTCACCGAGAGCAGAGACCTAGGCACCAAACCGGCTGATGTCAGCCTTCGTGGCGTGCTGCTCGTCAGCGCCACCGCCTGGGCGAGCCTGCTCTCGAGCTCAGCGGCGATCTGCACCCGGTCGACCTCCAGCCGCGCATTGAAGCGCTCAGCGCTCGCCGCCATCTGAGCATCCAGCAGGGCGGCTATGGCCAACAGTGACAGGCGTGGCCGCCGGGAGCGACGTAGTGAGCGGCACGCCAGAAGCCGCCTGCCCGAGCGCAGAGCAGTCTCTTATTTTGATATCAATATTATTAATATTGTTTACATAATAATAGCAGAAAAAAGTTGTTTTACTTATGACGGTGTATTTTTAATAACTTGAAACTTTATAACTGCTCAAATATCAATGCAATATGCGTTAATTGGCACATTGTCAGCGCACTTAGTTTTTTTTAAATAGTTGTAATCCATGGACAATGATGACATTTCTGTACTTTGAGTTGCCCCTGAAGCACCACTGACTCGCTATTGAGGTATAATTGTGACAATACAAAATTTTAGCAGAGTGCCACTTTTACAGCACTATACTTTTACGCAGTAGTGACGCAGTAGCTACGCAGTTTATGGCTGTCATAGTTAATTAGTGGAGTAAGGCCCCTGGAGAGATGCTCGTAATCAGGTGACAGGTGAAATACTGGTGATAGTCTCAATGTGGGAGAGGGCGTCAGCTACGGGGTTCAGCTTACCTTGGATGTATCGTATGTCGCTAGTGACTTCGCCATTATACTACAATAGACAAACTCTCCGTAGTTACTCCTTAGCGCTACTACTTACTTCCATTGCATGCATTAGGGGCATATGATTTGTGTACACGGCATGCATGTACAACTGACAACCTTTCGACCACGTTTCTAAAGTGTACTATGGCGTCTTATATGGTTAGAAGTAGTACTATACTTAGATTGTGCGAGTGAATTTCGTTTTCAAAGTTATCTAAGGGTTTCTACTCGTTTTTCCTTTTTGTTGAAGGACTGCACTGTTCGAAATGTTGCTGACGTCATTAAAAAGAGCTAATATATATAATAATAGAGACCGTCTGGTAGTGGGTGTGTTAATGTAACTGCGTTTTCTAAGCTTCTTTTACACTCCTCTAAAGCTTGATCGGAATGAACATCCCAGTCAATATCAGTTTTGTCCCGTTTCTTTGATCCATGCAAGAAGTTCATATAAACATAACTTCTTAGTTCCAAAGGCACGCTCCAATTATGCAAAGAACTCATATTTCAGACGAACCGCTTCACTTTTTAACGAACAATTGATTTAAAAAGGAAGCAAAAAATATGTTGTTTCATATCAGTTAGTTTAATATATAATGTTAATATATGGTGTTAAATGTTTATTGTGTATTGTTAATTCGACGTAGCTCTGTTGATTGGGGCTTGGCTCTGTATCAGTGGGTACAGGGTTCAAATCCCGCTTGAGCATGTACCAATGGAAATGAAGTTTAATGAATTTCACACCTATTCGTCGAACAAAATATAGTTAGTTTAATGAATTTCTATGTACATTTTCGTAATAAAAACACATTTACGAAATGCATCGAATTATACGGTGAGGGAAAACATCGTGAGGAAACCTACCTGTTCGTCGAACAGGTAATAGTTAGTGCTTGTAAATGGCGACATGGCTTACCACCTGTCACATTGAGTACTGACTATCTGGTCAACACGTGGGTTCGAGGTGTCCATAGAATTACTACCTCCTCAATTGCGGAGATGGAAACCTGAACCTTTGACTACCCCGCAAGGGTTAATGGTCGTGAATGCGTTTGTCTTTGTCTTTTTTGTATTGTTTTTATTTAAATTGTGTTTATTATTTGTATATAATGTAATGGACACTGTAGGTTATTATGAATTTAATGTATTTGTTATTTTCTAGAATAGTACTGTTTGTTTCCTAAATAAATGAAAAAGTTATTCCATAATGATTGGTGCAGTGCTCTTTGAGATGTGATACACAAAAGCTTATCATGCCTAAAAACCTTCGAAATTCTTCTACGGTCTTCGGCTTAGGATAATTTTGTATGGCCTTCATTTTGTCCGGTAACGGCCTGATGCCTTTATCACCTCATAGCCCAAAAACTCGATATTTCTTTGACCATAACAGCTTTTACTTGTATTAATAGTTATTCCTCAATCATAAAATTTTAGAAATAACTGATACTTTTTCTGTATTTCTGCCGAATCGGACGCTACTAGTATCAACTATGTAACAAAAAAGATAAGAACTTTCCTTACCTGTTGTAATATTTTGTAATCCTTGTAAAACGTTGTGGTCCATAAACCTTTGAAAAGTCTGAACTGCGTTTCGCAACCCGAAACCTATTCGGGAAAACTCTTAAAGTTCGAAGTGTGTTAATGTAACAGTATTTTTCTAAATCCTCTAGAGCGACAAAAATATAATAGTAAGGTCTGTTTATATCTACACGTGCAAATAAAACCTTACCTGCTCGACCATATGTGAAATCCTGGAGTCTTGAGACAGGACCCCTATCTGTATTGGTAACTGAATTAAGACGGTGGGAATCCCCGCAAGGTCTCAATCTTTCTTCGGTGCTACGTGCAAAGGACTCGCCCATGGACGATTCGGTGGGCTGCATATACCTTCTGCGTTAGACGAAAATCCTCCCTGATTTTATTATACCGATCCGGGATGAATTCGACGTAGCTCAGTTGTTTTGGGGCTCGACTCTGTATCAGTGGGTACAGAGTTCAAATCCCGCTTGAGTATGTATCAATGGAAATGAATGAATTTCTATGAGTTATAATGATGAGTTTAATGAATTTCTATGTACATTTTCTTAATAAAAATACATTTACGAAATGCATCGAATATTATGTTGAGGGAAAACATCGTGAGGAAACCTACCTGTTGGTAATAGTCAATGCTTGAAAATGGCGACATGGCTTGCCATCTGTCACATGGAGTACTGACTATCTCGTATTTGTAATTGCGGAGATAGAAACCTGAACCGCTGACTACCATGCAAGAGTTAATGTTCATGAACGCGTTTGTCTTTTTGTCGATCTGGGGTTAGTGGCCTTGACCTTGCGAGCACTGGAGACCCCGTGTTTTTAATGTGGTAAAAAACTCTTAAATCAACTAACTTAATTATTTCTGGGCATTTTCCTAACGCATCTCTATAGGGGTCTTGAATAGTTTTCATTGACGAAGAACTAAAACAGGTTATCGTTTCTATCGAGCTTAAATGCGTTACCGGATCTATCAATTTCTTATAATATAAAGACTAACTTACACTTGAACAGAAAATCTGCGCCTATGATAGCCTTTTTGACGTCGCATATTGTAAAATCCCAAGTAAATGCACGTCTGAGCTCTAAATTTAATTCTAATGTAATGCCTCTGTAAGTTCTTATTTCGCTATTCTTATATTTTATGTGGTGGTATAACCAGTTCGAGTGGGTAGGTTTAGGGTCCCTGCGTCTGCTTCTCCTTCTGTCCTGGCGGCTTCTGCTTTTTGATCATTGACGGCTCGGTTCACCTGCGCGCATAGAGTCGCTACCTCTATAGACAAAGTCCGCATCCTTTTTAGCAACTCGGTAAAAGGTGAATCGTTTGGAGAATCGTTTGTACTGCTTGAAATACCAGTTGTCACTTCTGCGATGTTCTATTCTAGCTAGGCTGTCCAAGTCATCCTGATTACTAACGGCAATGACGGCTCTTACTGCTGCGGGCATGCGAGGAATCCACAGATTTCTTAACCTCTGGTCAGATACCTGTGAATTCTTTCCCAAGTCTCTCATTTTCCTCAAGAGCTGGGAAGGTTTCCGCGAGCCCAAATCTATTTTGCTGTCCAAATTTTTGGAATTGGTGTTCGGCGCTCTCTTCGTACACTTGCAATAGCCGGTCTTTCACTGCTTGGTACCTATTCGTAGCCGGTGGGGTTAGGAGTATGTCATTTATTTGCTGCAATGTATTTTATCACGTCGGTAGGGTTATTATGTAAAATTTTGCAATCAGCAGTGGTCGCAAAGTGATCGCGCGATCGATTGCTGATCGTTTATACAAATTGGTATTATGTAAGGTGTTCGCTCGCTGATCGCGTTCTTGCTGCTATTACCAACATAACAGAAATTCGTTCATTCAAAGACAAATAGAAACTAGCGCTTTGGGGATAGGATAGGAATCCCCTTTAGATAGATAGATTTTAAATACAACACACAGTAACAATATTAAATATATACATAACCATTGTCCTTTTTAAATTTCACTATCCTGCCTGATTTCGAAAAGAAAGGCGGTTGTGCTGGTGGTGGCAAAGATTTAGGGTTGGGTGTTACATTACATTTTGAGGCGTCAGTGGTGGAGGGGCCATCAGAGGGTAGGTTTTCCAAATACGCTGGCTTGAGCCTATCAATACTAACCACTACCTTCTTGTCCTTGATCATCAGAGTCATGGTCTTGCCGTCACTGGCTCGATCCACGACTCTGAAGGGACCATTGTATGGTGGCTGCAGAGGGCGCCTGACCGCATCCTCCCGCAAGAAGACGTGCGTCGCAGTTGATATGTCTTTAAAAACAAACATAGCAGGGTTTGAGTGACGCGACGCAGGAACTGGTCGCAGAACCGTCATTTTATTCCTAAGCTGTTTTAAAAATTCAGCCTCCTGGAAATCGTTGGAAGATGCTGAAGAAGACAACATATCTCCGGGAAGACACAATGTTTCTCCAAACACCATCTCAGCAGCAGTCGCCCCAAGGTCTTCTTTGAAAACCGACCACATCCCAAGCAGGACCAAAGGCAGAGCACGGATCCACGAGTCTCCGTGCCACATGAGGGCGGCTTTCAGCTGCCGGTGCACCCTTTCGATCATACCGTTAGCACTGGGATGGTAAGACGTAGTTCTATTGCGCTTTGCGGCGAAAAGATGAGTGAGTCGGCGAAACAAATCGGACTCGAATTGAGCTCCCTGGTCTGTAGTGATGATAGATGGGACACCATATCGGGAGATCCATTCCCGAGTAAGGGTCTCAGCAACTTCTTCGGCCGTGATCGACCGCATTGGCCATATGTACTTCAGGCCACCTTGTAACTCTGTCGATAGCTGTGAGGAAATAACGGTAATCATTACAAGAAGTCATCGGACCGATGATATCGATGTGAATGTGACTGAACCGGCCCGAAGGCAAATCGTAATTACCAAGAGAAGCGGTGTTATGGCGTGACACTTTAGAACGCTGGCAAGAAACGCAGTTACGTGCCCACTCGCGGCAGTCTTTATTTACTGAAGGCCAAACGTACCTATCGGTGACAAGGCGGGTAGTAGCTCGAATACCAGGATGACTAAGGCTATGAAATTTATTAAAAGCTTCGCGACGGAATGGAGGGGTTAAATAGGGACGTGGTTTCTCTGTTGTGACGTCGCACATGATGGAGGTTGAAGTTCCTGGAATAACTATTTTGCTAAGCTGGAGGCTGGAATCACCCTGACGAAGAGCAGATAGTTCCGGATCATTTTCTTGCGACCTGGAAAGTTCTTCATACTCGCATACAAGTGAAATAGACTCGATGCGCGACATGGAGTCAGCCACGATATTGTCAGCACCTTTTATGTATCTAATGTCAGTTGTGAATTGGCTGATAAAGCTCAATTGGTTCAGCTGTGCCGGTGCCGGTGGTAGTTTTTCACGACGCTGCACGAAAGCGTACAGCAGCGCAGTTATGGTCAGTATAGATGGTGGCATGCTGGACCTCAAGGATATGGTGGAAATGCTGTACGGTTTCGTACACCGCCAAAAGCTCCCGGTAATAAGCTGGCCACAAGACCTGCTTGCTTGTCAGCTTTTTGCTGAAAAAGGCAAGTGGGCACCATACATCGTTGACAAGTTGTTGTAAACAAGAGCCAATATGGAGGCTAGAAGCGTCCGTGAAAACTGCAAGGGGCACATCGCTCATAGGGTGTTGAAGGAGCGTTGCATTTGGCAGACTCTTCTTGCATTCCTCAAAACTCTTCAACAGCTCCGCAGTCCAAGTGAAAGGTTTGCTCCCCTTTCCGTTGATTTCAACAATCTTCTTCTTCTTTGGGTGCCATCTCCTATCGGAGGTCGGCTATCATTGAGGCTACACGATCACGCGATGTTGTCGCTCGGAAGAGTTCTATATTACTCGTGTTGAACCACTCTGCGAGATTCTGCAGCCACGACGTTTTTCTGCGGCCAGGCCTTCTTCGACCTTCAACTTTGCCTTGCAGAATAAGTTGCAGTAGATTATATTTGTCGGCGCGCATAATATGACCAAGATATTGCAGTTTCCTCCTTTTTATGGTCTTCAGGAGCTCTAACTTCTTATTCATTTTCAGTAAAACCGTTTCATTTGTTACACGATCCGTCCATGATATTTTCAACATCCTCCTATATATCCACATTTCGAATGCTTCTAACCGTTTACATAACGTCTGGGTTAGTGTCCAGGCTTCTACTCCGTATAACAGGATTGAAAATATATAAGACCGCACTAAGCGGCATCTCGTGGAGAGTTTCAGATTCCGGTTACAAAGAAGGTGATTCATCTTCATAAAAGCGCCTCTGGCTTGCTCTATGCGACATTTTATCTCTACACTCTGGTCTTCTTGGTCGTTCACCATACATCCAAGGTATTTATATGAACGGACTCTCTCAAGTGGTTGGTTTTTAACGCTTATAACTGCAGACATCTGTGGCGTACGACCTACGATCATGTACTTGGTCTTCTTTATATTGATGTTCAGACCGTTGCTAGCACTGATCGACTCAACACGGTTAAGTAACTGTTGTAGATCTCCCATAGAGCTAGCTAAAAGGATTGTATCGTCCGCATATCGGATGTTGTTGAGGGGCCTCCCGTTTACAACGATCCCTTCGGTTGCATTCTCAAGGGCTTCTGAGAAAATCTCTTCGGCATAGAGATTAAATAGCAAGGGCGATAAAATACAACCCTGTCGCACTCCTCGTAGAATTTCCACATCAGCGGTAAGTTGGTGTTCCACGCGTACGTTAGCGGTCTGCTGCCAGTATAGGTTCTTAATGATGAAGACGTCTTTGGAATCAAGGCCTATTTTCTCGAGGATCTGAATCAACTTTTCGTGTTTTATGCGATCAAATGCCTTTTCATAATCTATGAAACAGACGTATACACATCTGTCCATATCCCAACAGCGTTGCATCAGCACTTTATAACCAAATAAAGCATCCCGCGTTCCATAGCCATTTCTAAACCCAAACTGTGTCTCTGAAATGTTATCTTCGCACTTTCTGTATATTCGTTTATGGATAACTTTAAGGAAGATTTTCAGGACGTGGCTCATTAGTGATATGGTGCGGTACTCGCTACATCGTTTTGCGGTGCTGATTTTTGGCAGAGTAATGAAGGTGGAATGGAGCCATTCTGAAGGAATTGTGCCGGAATTATAAATAACATTGAAGAGATTCACAATGACATCTAGATGGTCGTATTCTAGCAATTTCAAAACTTCCACGGGTACTTCATCTGGGCCTACTGCCTTACCGTTCTTTGCAGATTTTATTGCATAAGAAATTTCATCTTTTGTGATAGGGGGTCCAGTTAATTGTACATCTGTGCTTAAATGTTCCCCTCTTTGGTCATTAAAAAGCTCCTCAACATATTCTTTCCAGATCCTTAGACGGTCTTCTATACTCATGGCGTAGTTGCCATCTTTATCCTGAAGAGTAGAGGCTGATCGTCGTTTTTTCTGCCCAGTGAGTTCGTTTATCTTCTTATACATATTGAAGGCGTCATGTTTGGCTTGTAACTCTTCTATCTCTGTGCATTTGTCATTGATCCACAAATCCTTAGCCTCGATACATTTCCGTCTGATCTCTCTGTGAACCTCTTTATATTGCTTCTGGTCTGTATGTTTTACCAGTCGTCTCTGTGTCATTAAATCTAGGATTTCCCCTGTCATCCATTCTCCTGACTTGACAGCTTTAGCCGGCGTGAGCATCTCCTTTGCTGTGTTTATAATAACACCTTTGACATCTTTCCAAACTTGTTCTGGCGAGGTTTTTGGCGTTTGAAGTTTGATTTGTTCCCGTAACTCATGGAATTTATTATGGAGGGCACAATGAAGCTTTCTCTTTATGTCCTTATTCCTAAGTTGAGAAACATCAATCCTTGATGACGCCTTTGATGGTATCAGTTTCTTTAGCTTCGTGGTAAAGACTCCCAAGAG
The DNA here is from genome assembly GCA_030578115.1 of Leucoptera coffeella. Classification (NCBI taxonomy): domain Eukaryota; kingdom Metazoa; phylum Arthropoda; class Insecta; order Lepidoptera; family Lyonetiidae; genus Leucoptera; species Leucoptera coffeella. The sequence continues at coordinate 1,699,351 of JAMBLF010000002.1, forward strand.
AGGATTGTGATCTGCACCAACATCTGCTCCCGGATAGGTTTTAACCGACTTAAAACTGTTACGGTACCTCATGTTGACTAATATGAAATCTATCTGGTTTCTTATAATATTTGTCGGAGAATCAGCAGGGGATTTCCAAGTGTAAAGACGGCGTGGGGGTAGCTTAAAATAAGTGTTCATTACTACCAGAGATTCTTCTTGACAGAATTGAATGAGACGATCTCCCCGATCGTTGCGCATGCCCAAGCCGTAAAGCCCGACAACATTTTGAATAGGACCTTCACCGATCTTAGCGTTAAAGTCACCCATGATTACAGTACACTCTGACTTTTTTAGTTTGGTGAGTACGGTTTTCAAGTCCTTATAAAACTCTTCAAGAATGCTGTCATTTTTATCTGCAGTAGGTGCATATACCTGGATGATGTTTAAATTTATAGGTTTTGCTCTAAATTGTAACAAAATTATGCGGTCCGATACTGGTAGAAAGTTAATTACTGTTGTCTTAATATGCTTTTTGATCATAACTGCAACTCCGTTTCTGTGATGTTTGTCGTCGTTACCACTGTAGTAGGTAACGGTATCATCAGTCGTTTCTATACCGCTTCCTTTCCATCGGGCTTCACTTATCCCCAGTACGTCGACTTCGAGTCTCCTGAACTCCTTTTCTACGTTTTTAAACTTCTCTTCCTTAAACATGCTTTGCACGTTCCATGTCGCAATTTTTATGGCACACCCGGGGATTCTTAGCACCCTCTGACCATTTAAGGTCTGCCGGGGACTGAGGGCCGTTGTATTTTTGTACTGAGCCATAATGATTTTCCTGGGAAAAGTTAATGCGGTGGTCTTCCCTTTGCCTTCCGCATCGCTGTTTGTCAACGTAGTAACAATAGTGACCCTCGACTGTTCCAGTCTCCGTAACTTCCACTCTCGGGTCTACTGCAGACGCAGCTGCCCGCTGCAGGGAAAGGATGTGCTTATTTACTGGCGGCACTTACTCGCCATGTCACATGGTAGTCATTGAACGCATGTAGCATTTTATAGAGAAGTCCTTTCCACCAGACTTCCCACTACGTTCTCGTCACCTTGCCGCTGTGTGGTCGGGGACTGCTTATTCAACATATTCGCAGCTAACCATCATATCTGATGGCCGTTCACTATCCGCCACCTGTGACCCCGATGGTAGCCTACAGCTCAGCCCCACGAAATACAACTCAACATCAAACGTGCCTCAAAACACTAAAAATACTAAAAACTCATTTTTCAATAAATATTTTGCTATTTTTCGTTATAATGGTTGCTATGGTTATGGATTTCAACAATAGCCTCTACTAACGGGGCCTGGTACTGGGCAGCGTGGGGAATAAAGCGTCGGTAGTAGTTCAACATTCCCAGAAACGACGCATGCCCTGTACGGTTTTGGGAGAAGGAAATTCAACTATTGACTGTACACGCTGAGGAGGAGGGCGAGTGCCCTCAGCACTAATGTGATACCCAAGAAAAGTGACCTCGCTAGCGGCGAGGGTACACTTTGATGGGTTAATGACCACTCCGTACTGTCGAAAACGGGTGAAAATAGTCCTCAGATGATTGCGATGGGTGTCCCTGTCCGGTGAGAAAACTAGGATGTCGTCAATATACGGAAAACAGAAATTGAGACCACGCGTCACTTCATCAATGAAGCGTTGAAAAGTTTGTCCAGCGTTTCACAATCCAAAGGTCATGAACGGAAACTTGAATAATCCGAACGGCGTGACGATAGCAGTCTTGGCGATGTCCTCCTCCACGACAGGAATCTGGTGGAAAGCTTTCATTAAGTCCAGGGTGCTAAATATCATGGCACCTGCAAGGTTGTGAGCAAAGTCTTGAATGTGGCGCACAGGGTAACAATCAGGAACAGTCCTGGCGTTGAGACCACGGTAGTCACCACACGGGCGCCATATATTGTCCTTATTAGGGAGCGGCGAAGACCAGGAGCTCTTGGACGGTCGTGCAATTCCATCACTTACCATGCTCTCAAATTCTTGGCGCGCTAAGATGAGTTTTTGCGGCGCCAGGCGTCTTGGGCGGCAAGAGATGGGACGTCCATCTGTGGTCTTAATGTGGTGCTTCGTATTATGTTTCGCCAGCCTTGGGACTCCAGGTGGGCGTGCAATGTCCGCAAACTCATCCAGCAACTGTGCAAAGTATGGGTCTGCAGAAGCAATCGCCTTAATACTAGGTTGGTCTGAAATGTCAGCAATAGCGCTGCATGAGAAGCTGGTAAGGCCATCAACGATCCTCTTGGACTTGCAGTCTGGCAACAGATGGCATTTATTCCAATGGTAACATCAGTGACAACAAACTGCCACTGAAAGCTTCTGCGAAGACCAAGGTCAAGGGTAACATTGATAGTGACATAAGTGTTGATGTTGCTCCCATTTGCGGCACTAAGCTCGTATGAAGAGGGACGCCTCTTCTCTGCAAGCCAATGAATAGGAAAGCAACAAAGGTCAGAGACGGTGTCTATAAGGAAACGCCGTTTGGTAAGGCGGTCCATGACAAAAAGACGGCGACCTTGGGAGGAGCCCATGTTATTGCAGTCAGTCGACGCCGCTACTGACTGCTTTTGAGATTTTCCGGAGCCGGTGGCTTCTCATACCAGTCACAGAGTTTGATGCATTTAACGGCGTTTTTGCCGAGCCTATGGTGGTACCAGCATCAAGATACACTGCGACTTGCAGAGCGGCTGCGACTTATAGAGCGGTTGCGATTGCGTGATCGCAAATGCCGGTCTGCAGGCCGCGACTTGTTTAGGGAGCTCTTCAATGCGGTCCATAATTGAGGTCAGTTGCGGAGGAGTAGGTGTGACGGTGGCAGCATACACCTGGTACTAGCTAGTCTCGGCGGACGCGTAACCTCTCCATATAAAAATGTATGAAAAGATGGCGGCCCGAAATTGGGCGTTTTATACTTACGAAAACTGCAGTATTATGAATAAAACAGGAGCTAATATGTTTTTAGTCAAATTTTTAGATATTACTCCGTGACGAAATAAACAAAAAAATACAAAACCCTGTTTGCGCCATTTTTCTGATTTTTTTACGTAATATTTTAATTTATATATTAGTTTATATTTACGTAATTATTGATATTTAACTCTTGAAACTACTTCAGTCATCAATTTCAGTCTTTTATTATGCTACCTTTAAAGTATGATAGGTGTCAGTAAGTTCTAAATAGGTTTAAACTGAAAAATGAAAACACTCGTTTCGCTCATTCCCGCGAACAATACCCGTTTCTCTATGTAATAAAAATAATTTATTCTATTTAATTATTATATAATACTGACCTTCAAACTATATACATCCAGTCTGATCAACCCTGAGGAAACTATAATATTTTCTGAATATATTTTTATTGTTAAGTGCAGCTGTAACTTCACGCAGTGTTTGAAACACTGGGCTGGCCCAAATGTTATCTGTAGCTCATCCCAATAGATTGGTTGAAGCAGCTATAGTAAATAAATGCAAAGGCCGCCAATAATCTGTAAAGAAAATTATGTTTTTAGTACATAAAATTATAACAACCAAATGTTGGATATTTATATTTAAATATAAGAACTTACCTTGCGTTCAAAGCTCAAACTCGTGCAATGAGTTTGTAATGGACATAAATATATATATAATAGGCCTTAGATCATCGCAAGGGTGAAGAAACTCCTCGTCAGCCAGAGAATCAAGAATTTTCGTCTTCTTAATTGTTACGCAGTTTTCGTCGCGCTTTCGACGACATTCGCCTGCGTTGTGTTTCCCCTCTACTGTCTCCTCACTTATAATTTACTAGTGCGACTGCCTAAATTACTTTTTTAGCTTGTTTAAAGTTGCAAAACTTTCTTACAATCTGGAAGCAACCACCGTTTTGTTGATCGTACGTACGCGTTCACGACCATTAACCTTTACGGGGTAGTCAGAGGTCTATCTCTGACTACCCCGTCTATCTCTGTCTATCTCCGCAATTGCGAAGGTAGTAATTCTATGGCCACCTCGAACCCACGTGTTAACCAGATAGTTGGTCAATGCGACAGGTGGTCAGTCATGTTGCCATTTACAAGCACTAACTATTACCTGTTCTGGGAACAGGTAGGTTTCCTCACGATATTTTTCCCTCACCGTAGTATTCGACGCATTTCGTAAATGTTTTTTTTTATCGCTATTTGACATTTGAGTTTGCAAAATTTTCGCTCATGATTGGTGTCAAAACTGCTTACATAATACCAATTATTAGAATTTCATATATTTTCTTCGTTCTCGTTCGTTCTCTGATTGCTCGGTGGTTGGCAGCACTGTTTCGATTGCTGTTGCAAATGCGATTCCATGATACATAATACGAAAATCGTGTTTGACAGCGAAAATCTCACAATTTTCTTTGCTTTTCTTGCATATACATAATAACTCTACCGGTATACTTTCACTTGGTTTTCATCACGTCGTGTTTACCAGCACATCGATTTGATCACATCTTGGTTTCATCATCACATTTGTTTTTCATCACGTTGGGGTTACCAACTGTAGGATCCACTGTGTCCTACAGGAAAAGAGGAAGCTTCCTACCTGGGCTGCTGTTCGTCCAGACCAATGGCCTGAGTTGAAAAGTCAAAGTCAAATGTTTTTATTCAATATAAGTACAAGTACAGTACATTCATTGAAAGTCAAAACATTTGCCTGACACTGGTTGTCTCTTGGCATTGAAATTTTACCGTTGGTTCGGAAGCCCTGGCTCGGAGAAGAACCAACAAGAAACTCCGGCTTTCAGGATTTTTTGCCCAGTGCCAGTTACAAAAACAAATTATGTATAAAGAAACATAAAATTTATACACTTATTAACATAAATTATCTTTGCACATATAGCTTAGATGCACTCATTGCCAACCCTGAGCATCGGCGAGGTAGTCCCCGACCGCGTAGTAAGCGCCCCGGACTAGTCGGCCTCTAACTATAGTCTTAAATTTAGGTAAGGACAATCGCGTAATCCAGTCCGGTAAATGATTATAAAAACGCACGCAGTTTCCAACAAAAGATTTCTTGACCTTTTGAAGCCTCGAGGGCGCCACATACAGCTTATGTTTGTTCCTAGTATTAATTTTATGAAAATCACAGTTTCTTCTAAAAATATTTTTATTTTTATGTACATAAATGACACACTCATATATGTACTGAGCAACAACCGTCAAAATATCAATTTCTTTAAATTTTTCGCGAAGTGACTCTCTAGGGCCCATTCTGTAAATGCAGCGAACAGCCCTCTTCTGCAAAACGAATATTGTGTTTATGTCAGCAGCACAACCCCACAGCAAGATGCCATAAGACATAATGCTATGAAAGTAGCTGAAATAAACAATCCTAGCCGTGTACTCGTCCGTATATTCCCGAATCCGTTTTACAGCATATGCCGCGGAACTAAGTTTTTTAGATAAAACGCAAATGTGGTCTCCCCACTGCAGCTTTGAATCTAAAGTTATCCCTAAGAAGACAGTAGTATTAATTTTATCTATTTTCTCATTATTTATTATTAGATTGGTTTCGACACCATTAACATTTGGCAAAGTAAATTTAATACATTTTGTTTTATTATTATTAAGAACTAAATTGTTATATTGAAACCATTGAACTACATCTCCTATCACCGAGTTTATTGCTTGCGACTCATCAATCTTCCTGCTAATTTTAAAGATTAGGGATGTGTCATCAGCAAAAAGGACCGTCCTGCACCTATCTTTAGTTCAAAAGGTAAGTCATTTATGTATACTAGGAAAAGAAACGGACCTAATATTGAACCTTGAGGCACCCCCATCTGGACTGTACGACCCAACGACTGCTCCACACCAATAGTTACTTTTTGTACTCTATTACTTAAATATGATTTTATTACATTTAGTGAATTATTTTTAACTCCATAATATTCTAATTTTCTTATTATTATATCATATCGGACACAATCGAACGCTTTAGAAAGGTCACAGAAGATACCAAATGCATCCTGTGACCGTTCCCAGGCATCAAAAATCCCTTTTATTAGTTCTACACCAGCATCAGTGGTGGACAAACCTTTTGTGAAGCCGAATTGTTTAGAATGTAGTAGTCCGTAGTCCGTCCGAAAATTTGTACATATGTTGTTTTATTTTAATTACGCGTTGTAGGATATTGATTTTAGTAATTATTATTTTATTTCTTGTTGGCGGTATCTGTGATATTTATGTTTAACTAATTGCAACTTAGGTTTCTCTGTGTGTGGCGCTCTAGAGGCCGCCGCACTTATGTGCGCCCTTTATTAGAATATGCCTTTCTAATAAAAAAAAGATAAAAAAGATATAGACATGCTTGAAACAGACAAGAGAAGAGCGACAAAATTCGTTGCTGGTCTTAAAGACAAGTCCTGTACAGAAAGTCTTTTAAAACTGAACTTACAATGTACCTAATTTGAAAGACATTCAACCTTCAACATTAATATTTAGAGGACATACTAAGAAACTGTCTATTGCCCGATGTGTTAGCAACCCCCGTAAACAATCGTGTTTGGAAAGTTTGGAACTCTTTTCCAGAGACTGTGATCGGTGCGCCCTCAGTGAACTGTTTTAAAAACAGACTTGAGAAACATTTTGTAACTTTAAAAACTCAAGTGCAATTATATACACGCATCAGCTCGAAGACCTGCTTGTGTTTTTAATAATAATAATGTGAGTTTAATAATTATATTACATTTGTTGTTTAACCGAACCGAACGTTTATTGTTTGCGAATAATAGGATTTTGGTACCTTCGTTCGAGTCGGTATCGATATATATAATATAATAAATATATATATAATATATATATATATTAATAAACATATAATATATATATTAATAAAATAAGCACATGTATACGTTACAATATATTGTAATTTAGATATTAACAGTAGTCTACATAATAGCAATAAAAAAAATATTAAATTCATAAAATTAATTTTAAGGATTTCCCCTTTTAAGGATTGAGGTACGTGATAAGTATTCTTATATCTCTAACAGCTGTTAGCTATGGAAAATATTTCTCCCTCTATACATATCGATAATATGTATAAAAATTTTAGATTGGTCTTATAATATAAACGTTCAAATTTACTTTAGGACAATTTGTAGAAAGATTAAATAGTAAAATTAATTAAACCTAATAAACAATTATTGTCATAATGATGTACGTCACAGCTATTTTTCATCAGAATCTGTAACGAATGAGTGAACATAAAAAAATGGAGCTGAACAATTAATGTTCTTCACAGTAAATAGTTATTATAATCATTATTTTCGCTCACTCACTCATCATTTACAGTTTTGATAGGTAATAAATATTTTTTTAACTTTATATGTGAAGACATAGCTATATTTACATGAAGGTATAAATCCAAAAAATAAGACTATATAAATAAAGATTAATAACATAGATCTACAAATTTCAACATTTTTGATCCTTTGAGATGACTGCGCTGATTACGAATATAGTTAGTTTGGTTTTTTTTCAGTAAAGCTACGATTGTGGGATTTTCTCTTAAAACTAGTATATAGATCATCTGGCTTTAACAACCAATAATAGTCATTATAATATTCCTTGATACCTACGTGCCATCTCTTTTAGATCTTGATGAAATCTTTAGCCTTGGTCTGCACAGAAATCAGGAAGTGAAGTTTGACGCTCATTGAACACCCCATTTTTCCGTAATTTTCAATTATTTTCTGGACGATTTGCTCGTATTTATCTTTGAAACTTGCGTCCCTCATCAATTTTCCTATATCAGGGGGCCTACCACAAGCTTTATTAAAACGGACCAAACGCAGAGCAGTTCAGTTTAGGTTCCTAAACTGAATCGCAATATTTGGTACCACAAGCTCTTTAGAACAAGTCTGCTTTTGAATCGCAACGCGATTGACGAAAGACTCATCATTCGTTTTCGTTCAACCAGCTTGGCCTCCAAAATACATAGAGCTCCCAACTTAGAGAGTTCATTATTTATTGGACAATTATTGCCGTGAGCCGCGAGCGTTCGAAAGTCTAAATGTAGATATTTAAAATGTTGTAAATAAAATATGTTTTTGAAGAATCAATTATTATTTTTAAAGTTGTCTTTATGAAATAAATATTGACCATTTATTCAAGTCTATTTTCAAGTTTATTTTATTTCAAGTCTACGACATTCTTAAAACGATTAATTGTTTTTTTTTCTCTCTCAGAGTTATGTTTGATAATATATATGTTTTGAACGTTTGTTTTGAATTCGTCACACAACACACGCACACACAGCACACTTTTTTCGAGAGACGATATTGCTTAACAAACACATTGTCATTCAATAGAAAGGGGTCCATTTGTTCGCGAATAAGCATCCTCTGCATTTTTCTCCTTTTATTATATTCATAATCACTCTTCAGAAACTCTTAAGTTAATCAATTCGTCACACATCTTGTTGCTAATGCAAATAATAGTGTTCCGAAATGTTAGCAAGAGATGCGCAATATGTAAACGTTATGGGAATGAGCTAAAGATAAACGTGTGATAAAGTTGAAAAACTTCTCGGAATACGTAATAGGCCGCGACCGAGCAACTTTTTTTGGTCTGCTTATTTTGACAGTTGAGCGATTCTTTTTAGGTTTGTAATCTGTCAAATAAGAGGTCATGGTACGAAATGAGTGAACGATTTCGGCTGGTCGGCTTTTAGCGAGCAAGCCAGTTTAAGTTCTGCTAATATGAGGTCTTGGTACGAAATTGCGAATCAGTTCAGAATAGGTCGTAAACTGAATCGCTATAAGAGCTTGTGGTAGCCCCCCAGGACCCATAATTTTTTTATGTTTAGCTTGGTTTCTGATGAACCTGGAAATATCTGTTGCAGGTATTTAAAGCCATCCCCTTCCTTATTTAGAGCCTTAGCGAATTGGCGGCAAGGCGAGAGCGGTGTAACAAAGTAAGGACGATATAATGCGTTCGTGACAGACAGCACATCTGGGCATATCAAGTCTTGTTTGGATTTCGAGGAGTATCCTTGGGTCTTGCAACAACAAATGTAACAGTTATCAATGTGTTTCTAGGGGCTCTCTTCACATCGTTGGTGATTGTATTTTGAAATAATGGGTCCGCTCTTTGGACAGCTTTCGAAGCTCCTGAACACACGCAACACAAAGATTATGCGGCGCCCATTGTTCGTCTTGGTTAATAATAATAATATAATATCTTTATTGAGACATCCGCATCAATTACATACAATAGAATTCATAGACCATAATTGGATTACATAATACACAACACATAAAATTTCATCAAACATTTCATTTAATTAAATTGCATTATATTTCACATATGATATCACACAGCTAGTGACAAACAAAAAACCAAAATACATTCACGACCATTAACCCTTGCGGGGTAGTTAGACGTTCAGGTTTCCATCTCCACAATTGCAAAGGTAGTAATTCTATGGCTAACTCGAACCCACGTGTTGACCAAATAGTCAGTACTCAATGTGGCAAGTAGTAAGCCACGTCGCCATTTAAAAGCAATAACTATTACCTGTTCGACGAAAAGGTAGGTTTCCTCACGATGATTTCCCTCACCATAGTATTCAACGCATTTTGTAAATGTATGTTTATTACGAAAATGTTCATAGAAATTCATTTAACTTCATTTTCATTGGTACATGCTCAAGCGGGATTTGAACCCTGTACCCACTGATACAGAGTCAAGCCCCAAACAACTAACTACGTCGAATTCAAAATTGGTAATGATCTCCTTGAGTAAAGACCTAAAATATAAGGTTTTGATCTATCACTGTAGGTTAGTTACTAAGGGAGATCAATACAGTAACACCATTAATAAAAAACCATTCACAGACAGTAATTAAACCTAATCAACAACTATTAACTATTATTATAAAAAATAATTTTTTTTGCTGGTTCTGACTTATTTTATTTTACCACCTTATTTTAGTAAAAATAAATTTGAGTAAAAAAATTTTGATTAAGAAAAGGTTTCAGTACCGTAGACCACATCAACACAGTGCGGCAGGTTATACAGAAGTCTCATGAGTATAACCAGCCGCTGTGTCTTGCCGTTGTGGACTACGAGAAGGCCTTCGACTCCATCGAGATCTAGGCTTTTCTTGAATCTTTTTATAAATCAAACAATTTCATGTCAAATCTGTGACGAGTTTACGTTTTCATTTATGAGTTGAATTTTGTTACAATGTATCATCATCATCATCAGCCTGTATCAATCCACTGTTGGACATAGGCCTCCCCCAAATGACGCCACTTCTCCCTGTCAGTGGCCGTTCGCATCCATTCGATGCCGGCCAACCTGCGCAGGTCGTCTTCCCACCTTGCCGGGGGGCGCCCCACACTACGTTTACTGAGACGCGGTCTCCACTCTTGGACTTTTTTTGCTCCAGCGACCATCAGTCCTTCTACATACGTGACCAGCCCAACTCCACTTCAGCGTGCCAACTCTTTTCATAATGTCGGTTACTTTAGTTCTCTGGCGTATCACCTCATTTCTAATGCGATCTACCAGAGAAACCCCGAGCATCTTCCGTTCCATAGCACGCTGAGCGACCTTGAATTTGTGGGCTAGTCCCGCAGTGAGTGTCCACGTCTCAGATCCATACGTCAAAACGGGGAGCACACACTGGTTGAAAACATTAGTTTTCAGGCATTGAGGTAAAGACGACGTAAGGATATGCCTAAGCCTTCGGAATGCTGCCCATCCCAGCTGTATTCTTCTGTCCGCCTCCCTCTCGAAGTTGTTTTTGCCAAGCTGTATAATTTGGCCTAAGTATGTGTATTGGGAAACAACTTCTACGGGAGTGCCCCCTAGGGCAATCGGGCTCGGGACCACCAAATCATTAATCATGATCTTGCTTTTTTCTAAATTCATCCCGAGTCCGATGCGTCGAGAAGCAGCATCTAATTCGGACAGCATTTCCTCCAGATCCTGCAACGACTCTGCCATCAGGACGATATCGTCAGCAAAGCGGAGGTGCGAGATGTATTCCCCATTGATATTTATTCCTCGTTCAACCCAATCCAACGTTTTAAAAACATCTTCCAGTGCACTCGAGAACAGTTTCGGGGACAAAACATCCCCCTGTCTGACACCTCCCTGCAACTGGATAGGTTTCGCGCCGTGGCCTTGGAGTTGAACGGTCATAATGGCGGAATCATAAATATGTCTCAACACACTCACATATCGCCAGTCGATCTGAGATCGCTGCAGGGATTCCATGACTGCCCAGGTCTCGACCGAGTCAAAGGCTTTCTCATAGTCCAAAAACGCGAGGCAGAGTGGCTGGTTATACTCTTCAGTTTTCTGTATAACTTGCCTCAGCATGTGCATGTGCTCTATGGTACTAAAATTCCGTCGAAACCCGGCCTGTTCTGGAGGCTGAAAGCTATCTAGCCTGGCTGAGATTCTATTAGAGATGACCCTCGAGAACAGCTTATAGATGTGGCTCAGAAGTGTTATGGGCCTGTAATTCTTTAAGAGGGTTTTATCTCCCTTCTTAAAGAAAAGAACAGCCACACCTCTGCCCCAATATTTTGGAGTTCTTCCGGAGAAGATGACGTTGTTAAAAATTCTCTGGAGCTCCTTCAGAACCGGTCGTCCACCAGATTTCAGGAGCTCAGAAGTAATTCCATCCTCTCCCGGAGCTTTTCCATTTTTAAGCTGTTTTAAGGCCATCTCAATCTCGTCCATAGCTATTTCGGGCATGTCCTCTGTGAAGTGGCGCGTCAATGTGGCCCTCAAATCGGAAGGGTCAGGATCCGGATCCTGGCAGCGCGAGCGGTATAATTGGCCGTAAAAATCTTCTATCTCAGACAAGATCTCTGGTTTTGAGGTGACCATGTCTCCACGAGCTCGATCAACTCTTTTACGAGGAGAGCATTAGCCTTACGTAGGTCACGTCGTATTGCCTTCTTTATCCGTTTGTTTAGTGTAGCACTTTGCGAAGGAGATCTCTGTGGAGTTTCTCGTCTTAACCTCATAAGATCCAAAGTCTCATCCGAGAGATCCGACTTTCGGTTCCCCGCTCGAGCCCTGCAGAACCGGCTCCCTTCCTCGCCGATTATTTTGGTCACATTTTCGAGGTCCTCGTCAACATTGGTCGCGGTGTGCAGAATGGCAAATCGGTTCTGGAGTTCCAGTTGGAACTTGGGTGAACCAGCGGCCATTTGCAGTCGAGTAGGTCGGAGCGTGGACTTCATCATGCGCAACATCTCTAGCTTAAAGTTGATATTCAGGGTGCCCCTTACCATACGGTGATCACTTCCGGTGTTAAATCTGTTGATCACGGAGACATCCCTGAATACATGCTTTTTATTCGCCATGATGAAGTCGATCTCATTAAAGGTTTTTCCGTCGGGACTTTTCCAAGTCCACTTTCGTTGGAGCTTCTTCTTATAAAAGGTGTTCATAAGATACAGCCCCTGCGATTCAAGAAAGTGGACCAGCATGTGTCCCCTGGAATTTCGACTGCCAATGCCGTGTGGCCCCATCCTTGATTCACCACTCTCCCTTTGACCAACTTTAGCGTTACAATATATGTAGTGCAGATAAATAAAGCTTATTAAATTTGTGACGATCATATCTACAAATAGAAAAAAAGTGTATTGTAGAATATACAGGAGGTTTGGTAGAGGGTTGGATAAAAGCCTATGGGAGAAAGAGGAGGTCATGTCAAACACAACTAGCCATAGAACTCGGGGCTATTGGCCTTATTTTTTTTAGGCGCCCTTTTAATTTTTTTTAAAAATCACCAGAATTCGTCATTAAAATACCTACAGAAAAAAAAGTATGCACGTTACGGATCTAAATTTAATTATTTATTGTTCTTGAATAAATTTCCAACATTTCTAACTACATTTTACTAGTGTCACATGCAAAAATACGAAAACATGGGCTCTTGAAGTTTATCAATGCTACAAAATTTTACCGAATTACAAACTTTCAAGGGCTATAAAAAAAATACTTCATACGATATTGCTTTACTTTTTTCTTTTAAAATATCCTGCATTAATGTCCTTTCTAAACATGTATCACATGATATAAAAAAGAATATCGTTGTGGAGATATTGACTAAAACTCACCGAGGGGTCTAAAATACTAACTAAAGCAATAAAATACTACACTAGTAAAATGTAGTTAGAAATGTTGGAAATTTATTCAAGAACAATAAATAATTAAATTTAGATCCGTAACGTGCATACTTTTTTTTCTATAGGTATTTTAATGACGAATTCTGGTGATTTTAAAAAAAATAATAAAAAGGCGCCTAAAAAAAAGGCCCATAGCCCCGAGTTCTATGGCTAGTTGTGTTTGGCATGACCCCCTCTTTCTCACATAGGCTTTTGTCCAACCCTCTACCAAACACCCTGTATAATTTTATCGTGAATGAACATTGGACGGTCAATGCTAAACCGTCTGACGCCCCAGAAAGACCCTTTTACAGTGTATTAGCTAATCTTAATACTTACGCCTGTACAATATTGGATACATGGTACTTGATACATACCTTACTTATGAACAAGTACTACAGCCGAACTTTAAATAAAGTAAACCATTTTATTTCAAAAGCACTATAATCTAAATACGATGTGTTAAAAATTCGGTAACCTTTCGGAATGAGTAGACAATAGGTTTGGTAGGGACATACCTATATAGATATATAATGTAATCTCTATTAGCATCATTACAAACACTGGAAAGCCTGATTTTATTTCGTATTGGATTGATGACCATCTGGATATGAGTGATTAAGATATGAGTGGTTAAGGTAGCATTGCACCGTAGAGAAACGCTAAGTACTTCTTGAAATGTCTGCAAGGCGGCGGCGACACGATTAATCAAATAAACACGAATGTCTTGAGAGAAGGGTCTGGAGCGGAGTGAACATTTCATGGTGGACAGTTACCGTCTTATTACAAAAAGAAAACAAATGGCGGACAAGATAGTCCGGGAATATCTGTAAACATTCGATCATTCACTCAATTACATTCCATTTAACATAATATGATAATTACTTCAAACCTACAATTATTTATAAGAAGTGATAAGCGATGTGTATGTTGATTATATTGATTGCTTAAATCTTTTTCATATGTTTTTTTTCATATAAATAATTAGTGATTAAATAATCTCATAATTAATTAATCAAACAATTAGTGTTTTTTTTTCGTTTACAACACAATTGTTGCACGGAACGTAATGCGATGCGCCATTACAATAAAGTTTGTTATGATTTTGTTATATCTAGTTTGATGTGATTTATTTCAGTGTTTTTGAAACTATCGTAGTGCAGAACCTATTTATGTTGTACCTAAACGTAAATATGATTACGTAAAATATCGGCTATTATCCCGCTCAATAGCTTTGTAAATCAATATTTATAGTAGTAGAAGAATTTCTTCATCACTCATAACATAATGTATAATTAAAACAACAAATTTATCTGCAACAAATCTAAATCATCATACCCATGTCAATAAAACATATATTAATCATTAATATACTTATTTTAGTAATAAAAACATTCTTTACTACTAAGAAAACTAGGAAATAGTAACCTCAAAAATATTTGTTCTAGAGATAAACTAGGGGCTACAGTAGTTTCTTTAGTATCACAGATGTTACCGTACTAAGGAATAGTTAGTTTTTTGTAAAGGTAGCATTTGGTTCTTGGCGACGGCGACGCGCGACGGCGACTGTACGGGTCGACCCCTAGCTTTTCGATGTCAGCGACCACGACCGGCGACATTGCCAGTCTTCCCGCAGTTTTTATGTGTGATGGTTGTGTTCTATTGCAGTACGATATGTCGGACAATTTTTCCGCAGCTAGGAAGAGTTATGCAGCTGCTTTTGGAGGAAGAGCAAAATGATGATAATCTTATTATATTATTATCTATGCCTCCAGAAAAAAGGATGAAGGTCGACTCAATTTTCTCATCGCGACACGAAGAAGATTGTTTTCAAACACTCATAAAACGACATTTAAATTATAAAGAAGAAAATGACGCCATTTTGACGTGCAATATAGTCGGTCTCGCGGCGACACTGCCACCGACGCGACCAAGTCGCGGTCATCACGCTGCTCCCTGGCCCCGCCCCCCGGTCGTGCGTAGCGGTCGCATGCTCCATACAAATTCATACAAAGCAGTGGGTCGCGTAACCCGGTCGCGGTCGCCAAGAACCGAATGCTACCTTTAGTAACATCTCTGGACTAAACCTGAGTTGTTCCTAGAACTAAACTTTTGTAATAAGACGGTTAATGTCTATGTAATAACCATCACAAAAGCAATCACACACGTGATGCATATGCTGGCTTTAAGTGGCTCATACTTAACATGCTTGCGAAATTTCGGAGATGAGCACTCAAGCCTCTGACTACCCCCCGCCCCCATAATAAAAGGAATGTGCATACATAAGCGTGTATATCAAACTCCCGCAAAAATGTCCTAAAAAACGCCCTTAAAAATTAAATATTCGTTGGAGCAGTTAACATATTTGGCATTCCTCGGAATATATCCGTATATATTCAATGTTGAGTCCATAGTGTATAGTCTGATTTATTTGGCAATAACCGAACTTAATTATAACTTGCGGGATTATTTTATACAGTCCAACCTACATTGCATGTTCATTTATTTGTAGGTCCAATTTCACTCGGATTTATGTTGCTAGATGAACCAGTTATCGTAGCAACTGATGTGGCAAGAGGAATCGTGTCATCATGTTCTGTGACTGATAAGCCATGTAATGAGGAATATTCAACTCAGATATCGAGAGTAAGCTAAATATGTAGCAGTTATGTATATAACAGTTATAGATAGAGAGATACTAGCTGCCGTTCTGTCCACCATGTCGGAAGAGGCGACTAAGGGACTTGGGGTCAATAGAATCTATCGGGCACATTGGCTACTAGTCACCAATGTTCCATTATGATATCGCATCCCCAATATTTATGCAAAAAAGTAACCTAGGAAAAATTATATCTCCGAGGTTCTGTTCACCCCCAAAGGGATTGAAGGACGTGAATGTATGTTATAACATATGCACGTGAATATCATGTTAAGCATAGAAAAATATTATTGCTTTAATATATTCCAATGTTATATAGGATGTAAGGTTACTTTTATCTAAGCAGATGCCCCGTCTATGGCTGCTTGTCGAGGTCGCCGTTCTCAAAACTGACAATGGCCTCTTCCGATAAAGAAGATGTTTTCCTTTTGTGTAGTTGGTACATTTCGCGCATGAAGTTTTTATTGTGTGAGTAAAACTGAAATGTGAATAGAAAAATGTAATTTTAAAATATATCCGATAATCAGATTTGTTCCGGTATTCCAATAAACGATAGTGGTATACTAAAGCTGTCTGTTGATATTTTTTGTTTAAGGAGAAAATATAACAAATAATAAGATATAACATAAAGAAAGTAAAATTTTAGGGACACAATTATACTACTCGCAGCATCATCCAAAACCAAACATGAAGATCATTGCTACAGGCTTAAGATTGTTTTTTGTATTACCAAAGCAGGGCCCGTGTTGAGCGTCCGTCTGTGACGGGACTGAATGTTATTATAACATCATTTACTTGTGAAGGAATAGCAGTAACGTAGAAAAGGATAAAGTAAAGGGACCTGCTCGAGAACTTTATATAACTTAGACAAGACAAAGACAAACGTGTTCATGACCATTAACTCTTGCGGGGTAATCAGACGTTCAGGTTTCCGTCTCCGCAATTGCGAAAGTAGTCATTCTATGGTTAACTCGAACCAACTTGTTGACCAGATAGTCAGTACTCAATGTGGCAGGTAGTAAGCCACGTCGCCATTTAAAAGCAATAATTATTACCTGTTCGACAAACAGGTAGGTTTCCTCACGATGTTTTCCCTCACCGTAGTATACGACGCATTTCATAAATGTATTTTATGGCGAAAATGTACATAGAAATTCATTAAACTTCATTTCCATTGAAACATGCTCAAGCGGGTTTTGAACCCTGTACCCACTGATACAGAGACAAGCCCTGAACAACTGAGCTACTTAGAATTAATATAATATATAACTTATCCCTCTTTATACCATTAAATCCATATTTAATGTCCAAAGGCAAGTGCTGCGTGGATGACGGCTTCGCAATTTAAAGGCGTACAAAAATCTGATTTGGCTGTATGTAGTTGGACATATCTGTTCTCACCAAAGAGCACCCAATCTTAGCAACGAGACGACAGAAAATATTTCCTATAGCAATAAGTCTTACACAACCTTCTTTATTGTACAATGCACACTAAGACGCCCCATACAAACAGGACGAACCTCCAGATTCAGTTATCTTGTGAGGAAATAATACATAAACTAGTTAGCGAGGCGGTGAGACGACCGCCTCGATCTCCTGCCGTTGCAGACGTGAGCTCTTTCAAGTGATCTGGACGCAAGCCATCCAAAGGTAGAGTAGATTTACAGTATGAAATACCAAGAGCATCAAAAACCATACCAACATTGACGAGAGCGTTCCCAAAAGAAGCAGGTTCTACCAGAAACAATGCAGGACACGATGGAGGAGGGTGTTTGAGACGCTAAGCATCGAGCGTCTCCGTATTATTAAGAGCAAGAGTAGATTTGACATAGGAATCCTAATAGTATATATAATAATTTGAGGGGTTCAAATCGCCATCGTAGATTTTACTTTGTACCAATTTACACTTCTATCATTCGCTGACTTCAGGAGTTCTAAAACTGAGGCTTCTGTTATCTTGTTAAATCACCATTTTAATTTTAATTTGAACGGACTGCTACATTGTAAACAATTCGACTTCACAAAGGGTTTGTCCACCACTAATGCTGGTGTAGATTAAAAGGGATTTTTGATGCCTGGTAACGGTCACAGGATGCATTTGGTATTTACTGCGACCTTTCCAAAGCGTTCGATTGTGATTGGAGTCAATGGGATACATGGATTAAATATTCTTGTTAAGGAGTACATATAAGGTATTTGGGAAGTGTGTTCATAAAAGACGTCAGTTGGTGTCAGTACGGGCATGACTGGCTATTCATAACGATGTTCTGTTCCCCACACTTATGTATGATTTTGCACTCAATATGCTGCGGAGGTCGAAGATATAATCGTGGACACAGCAATCAAGGACAAGTACAGCAGACTAAAGGCCGAGCTGGTGAAGCGACTGAGTGCTTCACGTGAGAAACAAGTGATTCAGCTAGTGACACATGAGGAATTAGGTGATAGATCTCCATCACAATTTCTGCGACACTTGAAACAGACTGCTGGGCCTGACGTACCCGCTGATTTCCTCCGTACGATTTGGACATCTCGCCTACCTACCACCGCACAATCTATCATCGCATCTCAGCTAAATACGCCACTGGAACAAGTAGCTGAACTGGCAGATAAAATCATGGATGTAGTTTCAAACACTCCTCAAGTGTCGGTGACGAATGGAGTGAATAAGGATGCACTGATTGCGAGTCTTCAGGATCTGATTCATCAACTTCGTAAGCAGTTAAGCAGCCTTTCAACCCGACGAGACACTGACAGGCACTGACAGGCGGCCACGTTCCCGATCAACGCGTTCATCCCGTTCCAGCTCACACAGTAACAAGTATCCAACTTGTTGGTACCACAACAAGTTCGGCGCGCGGGCTAAGCGCTGCCTACCACCGTGTGACAAGGGAAACGCACGCGGCAGTCAGTGATGGCGACCAGCGACTGCCCGAACATCGGTCGCCTATTCGTGGTAGATAGTAGGACAAAAGAGCAATTTTTAGTAGATACAGGCAGTGATGTGTGTCTGTATCCCGTCTCGGCAATACGAGATCGTCGTGTGCGATCAAATTACGAACTCAGTGCCGCGAATGGATCGACTATACATACCTACGGTTATGTGCAATTAGTGCTTAACATAGGGCTGCGCCGCGATTTCGCTTGGAAGTTTATTGTTGCGGATGTGACTAAGGCAATAATAGGTGTTGACTTTTTATCTCATTTTAATATTATGGTAGATGTTCGTAACCAACGCTTATTAGATTGTAACACAACTGTCTCGTCCGTGGCATCACTTGACCGATGTTCTGAAAATGTTTCTTCAGTCAAAGTAGTGTTAGGAAATACTGATTTTCATAAAATTCTTTCAGATTATCCTGACATTACCCGGCCAACAGGCATTCATCGCACATACACACACAAAACTAAACATCACAAACGTACCACCCCTGGTTTCTTGTACTCCACGCAGGTTGTCTCCTGAGAAGTTAAAGATAGCGAAGGCCGAATTTGAAGAAATGCTTCGCAACGGAACTTGTCGACCTTCAGACTCACCATGGGCATCTCCTCTTCACTTATGAAATGAAAATGAAATGAAATGAAAATGAAAATCTTTTTATTCAATATAAGGATCATAAAATCACTTATTGAAAGTCAAAAAAAAAACATTTTTTATA
Source organism: Leucoptera coffeella (assembly GCA_030578115.1). NCBI lineage: Eukaryota > Metazoa > Arthropoda > Insecta > Lepidoptera > Lyonetiidae > Leucoptera > Leucoptera coffeella. The sequence continues at coordinate 1,718,857 of JAMBLF010000002.1, forward strand.
AAAAAAAACATGTCATTAATATACACTAGTTATTAAAATAAATCAAATTAAATAAATAAAACTAATGGCACTTCGTAAAGAAAAATCTCTGCAGAGAAGAAGTGCCAAGAAACTCTGCAGACAATGTGTACATTAAACTTAATAATAATTCATTAGAACATGATCAAAGCTTCACATTCAACAAATAGTGTTTAACAACAAACTTAAGGGAGTCCCAATAAGAACTGGAACGGGAAGCCACGACCACGCAAAAATGAAACGTCACAGAACATCATTTATAAAGTCTCTCACTTTGTAGTAGCCCTTCTCGATCAACGTCGCTTTAGTGCAAACTTTAAATTTATCTAGAGGTAAGGACTTTATAGACTCTGGCAGTTTGTTATACATTTTTATGCCCAGGCCCATAAACGAATCGTTTATTCTTTTTAGTCTAGAGCCACTATAATACAATTTATTTTTATTACGTGTGTTTATTAAGGACAACGGATGGCGTCCATGTGGTGATTACCGCATGCTCAACTCGCGAACTATTCCTGATAAGTATCCTATCCGGCACATTCATGATTTTTCTCATAACATATCTGGTTGTAAGGTTTTTTCTACCATCGATCTTGTGAAAGCCTATAATCAAATCGCTATCTGTGCTGATGACATCCCTAAAACAGCAGTTACTACGCCGTTTGGAAGCTTCGATTACCTTTTCATGAATTTTGGGCTCCGTAATGCCGGTGCCACCTTCCAACGTTGTTGTGATGAGATGTTACGCGGTCTTGACTTCACATTTGCATATCTAGATGACATTTTAGTGTTTTCCACTGATGCAGATACACATAAAAAGCATCTGAGACAGGTTTTTGAACGGCTTAAGCAATATGGGATGGTTATCAACACCGCTAAAACTGTTTTTGGTGTTTCTCATGTTCAATTTCTTGGGTACAGCATTTCTGTCGAAGGGACTAAGCCACTGCCGTCCAAAGTTTAGGCAATCAAGAGCTTTCCTTGCCCCAAAACCATCAAAGAGTTGCGTAGATTCTTAGGAATGCTGAATTTTTACCGTCGTTTCATACCGAAAGCCTCTGAACATCAGGCACCTCTCAATGATTTGCTAGTTGGTGCCAAGAAAAACTCTCAAGCTGTGGACTTCACGCAGAAAGAGATCAGTGCTTTCAACATGTGCAAGGACAGTTTTGTGAGGCTGCTATGTTAGCTCACCCAGAATGCGGTGCGAAGATCGCACTAGTGACTGATGCTTCCGACAAAGCCATTGGTAGTATTCTCCAGCAGCTCAAAGGCAAGGATTGGCAACCTCTAGCGTTTTTCTCTCGAAAACTTTCTCCAACGCAACAAAAGTACTCAGCTTACGATCGAGAACTGTTGGCCATATATGAGCGTATTAAGTACTTCAGGCACATGATAGAGGCTAAAGATTTTGTGATTTACACGGATCACAAACCTCTAACTTTTGCATTTCAAAATCGAAGAGACAACTGTTCACCTAGACAGTTTAGGTATTTTGACTTGATTTCGCAGTTCAGCACTGACATACTGAATCAACTTTTTGATGAGAACACTACTTCTCTTCATCTCATTAAAACCAAAGTCCCCGGTTTTGATGTTTTACTATACTGTGATGACAATCATAACGTACTCAGGCCTTTTCTTACGAAAGATTTGCGTAAGCAGGTTTTTGACTGTCTACATAGCCTAAGCCATCCTGGTGTCAAAGCCACAATGAGATTATTGTGTGAACGGTTTATTTGGCCAGGAATGAAGAAAGACTGTAGAGAATGGGTACGCGCGTGTCAAGCTTGCCAAAAATCTAAAGTCAATCGTCACGTAGTTTCTCCATTAGGTAGCTTTGAACTTCCACGTGTAAGGTTTTCCTTCGTTCATATCGACTTGATTGGGCCTCTCCCTTCTTGCCAAGGTTTTCGTTATTGATCACTCACCGCCATTGATCGTTTTACGCGATGGGCTGTGGCAATACCTATCCCAGACATGTCTGCCGAAACCACCGCCAAAGCTCTCGTGAGTGGATGGATTTCACGCTTCGGTTGCATGACGGATATAGTTACCGACCGTGGAAAACAATTCGAAGCTGATTTGTTTTAACAACTGTCGAAAATCATTGCTTTTCAGCGTAGACGTACAACCGCGTATCACCCAGCCTGTAACGGTATAATCGAACGGTTCCATAGGCAGCTCAAAACTGCCATTATTTGTCACGGTGATATTAATTGGGTTGAATCATTACCACTTGTCCTCTTAGGTATACGTAGTGCATATAAAGAAGACATACAATCATCTTCTGCTGAATTGGTCTACGGCCAACCGTTACGCTTACCTGGTGACTTCTTTGACGCCACAATAGAAGACACAATTGACGTTACAGACTATTTATCTTTACTTCGCAAGCTTATCTACAATTTAAGTCCATTGCCAGCTTCACGACACGGAAACAAACATTCTATCTTTGTGTATAAAGACCTAAACAAAGCTTCTCATTTGTTTCTTAGAGACGACACTGTAGGTGGTTCTCTAAAAGCAGCTTACACAGGACCCTAAGAAGTCGTAGAACATGGTAATAAAGTTTTAAAACTACTTGTGAAAGGTAAAAACGTAACAGTCTCGATAGACCGTGTAAAACCTGCATACATTTTACAGACTGCTAGCGATACACCAGCTAAACAAACATCATTAAAACCTCCAACAAACAGACACACATACTCACCTATAACTCAAAAAAATCAGGAAGAAAACATTGTCAGAACATCATCTGGTCGTATAGTTCGTTTCCCTGATTACTATCGTCGCTAGTTATTGTTAAGTTTCTAAGTTTCATTTATGTATACTTTAAGATTTTTGTGTAAATGTATTTTATGCATTTGAAATTGTAAAACATACTGCTTTAATATTGTTGTAAAAAATTTAAATGTTATGCTTATAATTTTAATTCGACCTAAAGGTCTGGTAGGGGGTGATGTAGCGAACAAACAAACATAAGAAATTAAGTAGTTACTAAGTCGTCGCCCGTAGCAACAACAATTGACGGTTGTTGTTAGAAAAAATAATGACAGGTAAAAAATAAAAATGGTACTGAACTACTGATGGATGGTAACAAGTAAAGAACTGGTGAAATAGTGCTTGTGTTTTATTTGGGAGTCTTCCCAATACACCCAACTACAGAGTCAACATAACTTGTGTTTTTTTAGTTTTGGTTCAGTTGGAATGCGCCATTCCGAAGCTTGTTGACTGGTTTATATTAAATCTGTAATGATATGCTATGATATTTTATTATAATTATATTATTTTGTGTATGTTTATTATTTAAAGCTTCTGACAGATTCCAAATCGGGCACTGCCTAGCTGCATCGTATACTGAGGCACCACCTTTTTACTGAATTATTATTTTAATGTGTAATGGTTGTATTTATATGCAGTTAATAAAGTGTTTTCTTTATTTTTTTATAGTTTGCATGTCAAACTCGCAAACCCACCTCTCATCACCAGTAAAAATGCATTTCATGAATGTTCGATTGGTACTCACTCGTTCTAACATGTCCTCAGCGTCTCTCATTTTATTGAGTTTTTGAAGAAAATTCTGTTTTTATTGGGACTGGCAACACGTTTTATATCCAAATAAATAGTTAAAATGGTTCGGGTCGACTTGTGAGATACAGAAAGTTTGGTGCCCATCTCTCTTAAAGAGATATATTAAAACGGACAGGCACACATCATTCCTCATTGGCGTACCTGAGACCTTATTCTCGAAATTCTTTGACGCAAATACATGGCCCCTACCTGTGAAATGCGCCGACGCTGTTTCTCAGACGCCCCCATGTGCAGGCGGGGGAGACTGCGATGCCCGAAAGCTCCAAGGCGAGGGAAGCCTGAACATACGCAGATATATTACCAAAACATGAGCGGACTCTGAACCAAGCTACATCAGCTCATACCTGGCATACTGGCGCTTAACTATGAGCTGTACGCGCTCACTGAGACCGGATGTAACGAGTCCATTCACGATGGAGAACTTATTCCGAGTGGCTACTCCATAATACGGTGTGACAGAGTGGACGGAAGAAAACAAGGAGGAGTTTTAATCGCTTCGTCGATACGTATAAAATTAAAAAAGTTAATCATATCACACATTAACCTAAATGAATTGTGCTTCGAAATGGTGTGTATGGATGTGTACTGTGGTCAACATTACTTGTTCATGTGTTGTGTTGTTTATATTCCGCCTAAAGCCTCGAGTATGGACTATTGCAAACTATTAAACTCTATTGAAAAATTAAGTACAAACCGTAAAAATGTAATTGTCGTAGGTGATTTTAATTTACGCTCTGCTCCTGCAGAAATATCGGAATATTTTGATTGTTTTACGACCTACTGTGAATTCAGCCAGTGTAACTTAGTCACTTGATTTACGGTCAAACCCAATAACGTATCTGTAATCCAAGATTGCAAGCTATCTTAGATTGATGCCTATCCGTGGATAGATCTCCAACCCGCTACCCAATATCGTTTTTGTCAATCCGTTTTTTTTTCGACAACAGAAAGCTAGCAATCCATTCCCTCCAATATAAGCAAGAAAAAACCACCAAGAAACGTCTGTATGACAGGACTCAATCGTCAGATTACGCGCGGCGCCAAACAAACCATTGAAAATTGTACTTCAGCTTTGACTCCGATTCAAGTGGTTTAGCAAATATTAGAAAAGTATATAAAATCAACGAATTTTTAATAAAAATGGACAAATGTAACTCAAAACAGGAAATGGTAAGTGGCTTATCTATATATTATTACCTTTTTTCTAAAATCATGCGCATTAGCGTTAGATGCTTACCCGTTACCGCCATATATAATAAACAATAATGGTTTCTTTGTTACAGGTGAAAGGAAAGCCTCTGTCCAGAGAAGAAACCAAGGGGCTCCTTGACATAATAGAGAGGAGCCCTATAATCACGACCAAAGCCACCAATGCCACCAACAACTAATGAAAGACCGAGGAGTGGATTCGGATTGCCAAAACTTTCAACGCAACCGTAGCCCGCTGTCGGAGGCCGCCCGCCCAGCTGCGCTTCAAGTGGGATAACCTGAAGAAGAATGCCCGCAAGCGCAGCACTGCAATACGGATGAATAATATTAAGGTTAGCTAGATATTATATATCAAGAATATTATTATATCTGAGTGTGGATGAGAAGATGTATGACTGTCAATGAAGCGAAAGAGGTCTGTCAGGATCAGGACAAATGGGAATCCGTGATCTCTGCCTACCTCTCTACAGGGAATCAGGCGTGTATTATTGTACCAGTATTAAAATAAATTAGAAATCTCTGCTGTTTGTGAATTGGGCTCATATTCTTTCAGACTGGTGGCGGCCCAGCGGACTACATTCCACCAGACGACCTACTGGACCGTGCCATTTGGTGGGGACCGTGAACCAGACACTGAAGTTGTTCTTGGTGATGGTGGTCGTGCAGAGGTGGACTTGGAGTGTCTAGAGTTCCAACTGGAAGTGCCTGAGTTGAATGAACTTCCAACTCCAGTAGTTGTTGAAACTTTAGACTACACATCTACCCCAATGCGAACTCCAGATACTAAGAGAATTAGTTTCTTAAATCGCCCTAAAAATGGTAAAGGTTTACTTGTGTTGTTAATGCTTGATTTTTATTATTATATAAAATAATATTATAAATATGTATTTATATATACAGGGTTACCAGTTAAGTCGACCTATTTCCGTTAAGGGCGTGTAGTACTCATCATATCTGATTAATTTCACTATGGAACACCCCAACCTAAACCTAACCGTTTTCGAGATATTTGACTTTAAGTATTTTTTATCAAAATAGCCGTTTTTTTACTATTCATTTTTTTTTATTAATTCGCGACCTTTATCATTATTATTTTTAATTTTTTATAAGCTAGATTGAATGCTTTATAAGATTAATAACTAAAATAGTACATAAGCTGACTGAGTAGGTCGTGGTATACGATTGAAAATGAAAAAGATAATTAAACATTTACGTAGTTAATTTTTCTCTACCTTATAAAAAATTTACGGTTATAAACGGTTAGGTTTAGGTTGGGGTGTTCCATAGTGAAATTAATCAGATATGATGAGTACTACACGCCCTTAACGGAAATAGGTCGACTTAACTGGTAACCCTGTATAGAAAGTGAATGTGGGAGAAGTCGAGGGAACCATGTGTGACGTGTATGTATGTTATATATATAATATTAATTGCCACTATATTCCATGTAACGTTAACCTTTCATTAAGAAATTTCAAATTTTTTATTGAGTCGGTGGGAGTAGATTTTAGTTTATTAATAGATAAAATAGAAAGTATAGTTTTAGCTCAGGTTTGATAATATCTTAATAACTTTTTGTGTTGTATAATATTCCAGCTTACAAAAAGAAGGCTGCTTATGACCTGAACCGGAACGAGAGGAACACAGCGGTTAGGGAATATTTTGAATAAAAAAAAATATATAGAGTGTAAGTTAGAAAATATTATGTTAGAAAATGAAAAATTAGAAAATGATAAGTTAAGACTAGAGTTAAGAAAATTTGAAAGTAAGAAAAATTTATAATAAAGAAATCAACTATAGTTACAAATGTTTTATTGAAAACCTTTAAAAAATACATTATTATCAGTGGTTACAAATTATAACTCTTTCATACAAACAGTTCACAACTTCATCTATTAAGTTAAATACATCAAACATACATTAGATACACTATTTCTCATTATCACTGTCCGTGTAAGGCATGCCCAAGATGCTGGCAGCGTTACACCTCTGTATTGCCAAACTTATATGTTGCAAGGAGACTAGCCTTTGCTGTTTGTCCAAGGCATTACAGACATCCCGTTAGGCTTCTTGCCGTCCTCTCGCACCAAGGCTGTTGGTAAAAATTATATAATTATGTAGATGATATAATTACACAGAATCCTATATTAATTGCCAATTCTCACCTAACTGTTGCCTCTTACATGTTTGGCAGATTTTTCAGTAATTCTAAAAATAATTTCTTACAACGCCTTCTCTGTGTGTGATATCATTGAGCCCAATATCAGCATGTGCCCCATTTGATATTTCAGAAGTCTCAGGATTATTTACTTCAGGAGCTAGCTCCTCAACACTTAAATCCCTGCAGATGTTGTGCAGTATTGCTGTTGCAATTACAACTGCCTGGATATTGGGCAATGAGAGACGCATTTTTAATGCAATCACACGAGAACTTCGTTTTCACACTCTGTAAGTTCTGTAAACAAGAAAATTTTGATTTGAGTATATGTGAGTGAATAGTTTTACAGTAGATGATAGTACAAAGGTACCTTTCAATAGTGTTCCTAGTCTTTATATGTGCCTCTTTGTACCTTGCTGCATTCAATAATGGGGTTAAGAGGTATGATTAATTTGGATAGGCACTGTCTCCAAGTAGCCACTGATTACCTAAAGCCCCATTTTCACACTCAGCTGAAATTGAATACATTATACCTACGTCAATGGCTATTTAATAATGCCTTAATTTATAAATAGTTATTAAAATATACTACCTCTTAATAAGGAATTATTAAAAATTGTTGCATCATGTGTCGAACCTGGCCACCGGGCAACAAGATTCATAAATTTCAGGTTTGCGTCACAGACACCCTGAACATTTAAAGAAAAGAATCCCTTCCTGCTGCGAAATTCTTTACCAATCTAAAAACAATAGGTTTTGGTTAATTTTCAATACTTTAATGCAATATCTCATATATATATATATGCACATTTATTCTAATTTTATCAATACATACTTGGAGATTGTATGTGTACATGAGTACAGTCAATGGCACCATTCACTCGGGGGAACTGGGCTATATGATAAAAATCATTTACACTTCTAGTGTGTAAATATATATATTTATCATACAGCCTCGCTGTGGCAGCTGAAACGTCAGCTATTATGCGACTTACTGTGGATTGTCCCCAAAGCGTAGAACCGGAGTGTCAGGAGAACTTGGTGAAGCGGCAACACACTTCCTGTAATACAAAAATAATGTCAAAGACTATTTCAATGGCAGCAAAGTGTATAAAGACATCTACAAAAACGCAATTTTACAGGGGAGCGAAAAACGTGAAAAAACGGTGTATTTTCTAAACCATACATACAATGTTTATGAAATTTTCAGGAATGGTGTTTAATATTACTATACATTAAATATTATTTTAGTTTGTAGTTTTTGAAATACGGTACTTGTTTTTTTTACGCTGTATTATAGAATCAAGCAATAAAGACAACTGACTGATGTCTCTATTTACTTTGTAAAATTAAATAAACTTTTTAATACAACATAAACACGTTATTTGCAATAAAAACCATAAACATATGCATAAAAACTAATTAAACAAATGAATTATATATCTTCGTAAAGACAAAATAATATTATCTAGCCAAATAATGCAGATGTCTTTAGTAACACTGGAATGTTTAAACACGTTTTTATATACTTCATACTAACATACATAAAACACAAGAAATATTATTATGTAATTACAATCATTTACTTGTAAAATCAATTATATTATTGAGATTCAGTTAAAGTATGGCATTCCTATTTATTTTAATTGTTTTAGTGCGACATTAGGGTTTTTTTTCGTTAACTTAAACTTTAATTAGAATTATATTTCATTATAGTTTTTATTTTTATACATTACATTAAGTATCTTTCTTATTCACGTAGAAAACAAAATTAAAATTTGAATGTAAGTAAACGAAAATGTATGAAATAAAATAGTCTAGTAAGTCTTCTCGTTTTGTCTCAATCACAAAGTAGGTTGAATAGGAACTATTCATCAGTGTCAACGTCTCCTTCATCACCTAGACCATGTTTTAACTCCTTAAAGAAGTTGTGATCAGATGGTGGGATTTGATTTTGCAAACACAGACATAATCATTGTATTTAGCAGTCGTGATTGATATTCCTGCATTATAAGAATTTGAGAGTTCCAATGGAATGGTTTCATTCTGCTGAGACCGTGCCTTTTTTGCAACATTCAATGATCATAGACATTTCATCTAAACATCTAAGTCGTAATTTTAAGATATCATGTCCGACTTATTAGGTTGTACCAATATTTCGCATATTTGGTTTCTCGCTCTATTTGGTATCGCGCGTCCTGGGTTTTTTAATCATGTGTAGGTACTGTTCAAATAACTTTTGAAGTTCAGAATTTCGTTTTAGCTCACTTCAACAACTGCATAGGGTTCATTACTGAGTTTACTCCAGCGAACGCAGGTGTACCATTCTAGAGACAGAAAATCTGTTTAGTTTTAGAAAATTAATGCATGGACGCTGTCTCCTTCTTGTTATGTATGACCTTTTTCTAAAAAGCAAATACGAATATGTAAGGTAATGAGTGCTGGGCTTGGCAGAAGAATCACGAAAGCAAAATTATTGTGGTAGAGATGAGGTCCCTCAGGAGAGTGTGTAATGTTAGATTCTGTGGAAGGCTACGGTATAGTGTGATGCGTGAACGTTGTGTTATGAAAGAAGATTTAGAGACGAAAATAGAGATAGGTATGTTACGGTGATTTGATGTATGGATGGATTAAACGAGGATTATTAAAAGAATCTATAAAGCCAAAGTGGAAGGTAGATTCGGACGGGGGAGGCCGCATCGAACTTATTGAGATCAAATTAGAGACATTCTTGTCAAGGTGGGTGTACGTAGTGTGAAGAACAGAAGAGCATATATGATAAGGTTAATGGGTGTGAGTGAAGCAAGAGATATTTTTTCAGAAACCTTTCAGATGGCGATCGATTGTCTCTGACAATTCGTAAACACAACTTATAGAAAACAATACGGTTCCGGTTCTGACCACCGTAGCTATCTGACCATAAGTGCATATCTTCTAGACCCTCTTCAGCTTCCCTTCTAATGTAATCGTAAAGGCAACTGACAACTTCGTTGGAACCCCTTTTTGCCACAGTTTCATCTTTAGCAAATTGCTTTTATCAAACCCTAGTCGAAGTTGTATATTGATATTTTTTTTAAGTAAAAAGACTGGGGATAGCGTATGGGTGAGCAGAGTAAACGACCAGGTTCAACTTGTCTCATCTGCTGGGGAGTTGCAGGAAATGCTCACGTGTGTGGATCATGCACTTAAGATGAGAGGTATGAAGCGAAAGTTATGACAGTAGAAAGGAACGGAAGGACATTGTAAAGTTGAAATTGATAAGGAGATTGTGGAGCTAGTGAATGACTTTGTATAACAGGGATGCCTTTTTACAAGGGATGGTACTATCTATGAACTTGCGAGCATGAAGATATGGTATGGATGTAAATGTAAATATGGGTTGGACAGAACCTTGGAGGCATAATAATACCTCTTAGGTCGCTTTTTAGCATAAATATTAGAGATGTTGTGTCATATACAACATTGATGACAGATTGCCAGCCCATCGCCCAAAAGATTTCATTGAATCACGGCACCTAATTAGCATTATTAGGTCACAGACTAGAACGGGACGGATACGTATCTACGACGTAAAATATAATAATATAGTATCTTTTATTTAGGGATTGCGTTTCAATTTCTTCTATGATGCCCTCTTATTGTATAAGAGCGTTCTCGGTATCTGAATTAACTGAAAAAATAAATTTCGATCTAAATACTTGTATGAAGTGGTTATAAATAGAGACATCTGAGTAGTATCGTCCGCAGTAAATAATGACACCTGCCAGATATCTGCATTTACGCCGTAATAACCTCAAGTTTTGAATTAGTCTAAATAAGAACGAAATCAACATCGAATAAAGTAAAACGTATTAAAAGTTATTAAAATATATTTAAAATAAATGCCTTACATAAACTTGTTCTTTCCATAGTTTCTGTTTAATTAATTTGTTAGACCGGTGCTGTCGTTAATTTCTTTCTGGACGCCTTTTTTGCCATATTTAACAGTATTTTGTTCCTTGTCACACATATTTTTTCTTCTTTTTAATATAAAATCATCTAGTTTCATGTGCAACTCAAGAAAATTATTTTTAAATTATTTTTTGCTCTAAAACATAACCTGTCCGCGAAAGAACATGACAACTGCCACTTGTTCTTGTTTACGCCAGATTACGGGGCGCCAACTCCCGCGCAATTACGGACATAGTTACATGTCACTGTTTACGTTGCTTGTTTTAAAAAAAGGAGGGTATATATCTTTAATTACTTCCGAAAAAAACCACAATAATAGGAAATTTTATAATTATGTTTCGTGAAACGTTAAATATTGATATAATATGCTATTTTCTATAAAAAAAACATTTTGTAAAAATTGCAGTTGTCCGTAATTACTTTGCTGCCATCGATTTGATGTCATGCCACAGTACAAAATTTGGGTTGACGTATTTGTACATACCTCCTCGATGTCACACACAAAAATGGTGTTATCTCACCCAATAGTGACTCCACAGCAGATTTGTTGAGTCAGAATCTGAATTTGAATTCAGCGTCGTTTAGAGACGCCATGAAGTTAACGCGACGCCGTCTGGGAGTTCTAAGCGATGGTTCGTCATCACTATCATCCCAATCAGATAATCGATGCAGCATTTCCAAATCACTATCGATATCACTTGAAGAAACCATTTTATTAATCCAAATAATTTGGTGAAATCGCCCTAATATCACGGATTGAAAATTTAGATTGATTTCAATCCAAAAGTGCGCTGTCAAAATGACAGATCGTTTATTGAATAGCCCCAACTGTCAGTTTCATACAGAGGTCTATCCAAAAGTTTCGATCGGACCTCACACGGATAGATAGAAAAAATGGATTGACCATTCTATCCGTGGGTAGGATATTGGGACGCGTTTTGCAAAAATAGATAGAAATTTCAATCTCGGATAGTCAATTTTGGATAAGGATTGAATATTGGGTTCGGCCGTTAGCGTGGCGTGCGTGTGCGCCCGGCGGACGAGCCGCTACTGGCGGAGGACGCCTACTACCCGCCTCTGTGCGAGTGCGCATGCGCGGTCGCCGATATCTCCGACGGCGTCGTCATTTGCCCCGCCCCTAGTGGCGCGCGCTTCTTTTGTTGACGGGGTGGACAGTGGTCAGATTTGTATATTTTATTTGTGTCTTTGTTGTTTTACAAATGCGATTTCGTTCGACTATATTCCCTGATTGCTGACGCGCCTTTGCGAAGGGGGACCCAACGAAGGCGTTAGACATGTTTTAAAATAAAATAGTTTATGTAATAAATGAAGACACCCCCATTAAAATGCGCAAAGGCATGAGTCTCATAAATTTCCTGATTGGTTTAATGCCGACATAATACGCGACATTAAGGAAAAATACATGTTACATAAGTTTTACAAACGAACTGAGTGTTCCCAAGATTATACTAAGTTTTCGGTGGCTCGTGCAAAATTAAAATTGAACACGCGTATTTAGTATATCAACAAAGTTACAATATCAGTTTAGATCAGATCCTGGATCTTTCTGGGAATTGGTAAGGTCTCAGAAAGCCAGTGCGGGATGCGATCGGCTGCAAAGGGGAGTGTTTCGTTGTCGGACGATGAGTGTGCCCACGAGTTCGCGACTTACTTCCGCTCTGTGTACGGGCGGGCAGCTCCCAGGCTCAGCATGGACGAGGCGATGGCCTCCGACGGTGCCCATCGTTGGGAGGCGGCGCGGGTGCATCTGGCGGAGCTCACGAGGCAGGAGGTGGCGGCGGCTTTGCGCCGCCTGGCACCTAAACGTTCGTATGGTCCCGATGGGGTTCCGGCCTTTGTCGTGAGGGACTGTGGGCCCGTGCTGTGCACCGCTGCTCCATATATTTAATGGATTCCTGCGGAGTGGGATCTATCCTCGGCGCTGGAAGGTGTCGCGTGTTATACCTATTCCAAAGGGGGCGCCGTCGGGCTGTGCTTCGGGTTACAGGCCCGTGGCTGTCTTGTCGGCGTTCGCGAAGGTGTTTGAGTCCGCCATTCAGCGCAGCGTCAAGTGGCGCCGTACCTGAGCGAGGCCTAGCACCTAGAGAGCACCGCCACGAACCTGATGTCGTTTCTATCTTATGCGGCGCCGCTGGTGGATGCGTTGGGGCATGTTGACGTTGCCTACTTTGATTTTAGGAAAGCGTTTGACATGGTGGACAATGACTTCATGCTCGCTAAGCTGGCAGGGATGGGCTGTACCCTGGGATTGTTGGCATTTTTCGATTTCCTACTTATAAAAGATCTTCCGCAGATGGTGAAGCATTCGCTGTGCTTGCTGTTTGCGGACGACCTTAAGGTTAACGCCAGCATAGCCAACATGGAGAACTGTCTTCGCCTGCAGGGGGACATCGACGGGGTCTTGGATTAGACTGCGTGAAATACCCTTTAGCTCAACGTTGCGAAGTGCAAGGTGGTCAGTTACAGCGGGTGCGTAGCCCGCGGCACCATCGCTACTTGCTGGGCGACGAGGCGCTGCTTCGCTCCTCCGCGGTACGTGACTTGGGCGTTCATATCGCCTCGGAGTTGTCATTTAGAGCTTGTCCAGAAAGGGTGAATTCGCCGCGATTCTCTCGCGCGTGTTACGCGGAATCGTTGCGTCCACAAGGTGCGTACCCACGCGCGAGCATTTGGGTAGGAATTCAGTACGAAACATGGAGTTGAACGATGGTAACGAGCGCGGCGAATTCGCCCTTTCTGGACAAGCTCTTAGGGTTTATCCTTCGGCGTTGTGCACACTTTGAGAACACACATGTTGTCAGAGTGTTGTACAACACACTAGTACGAAGTACATTAGAAAGTAGTGTTATGATTTGGTCTCCACGTGAAGTTGAATATGGCCTCATATTAAAATGAATTCAAAATAAATTTGTTAGGATCCTGTATTTGAGAGAGTATGGGGTATATCCGTACTACCCACTCATGTACCCTACGTTATTTGTGTTGGGCATGGTAGGCTACACAAAGCTTGAGTTGCGCCGGGATCTGTCCCTGGTCTTGTATCTGTTCAAGCTGCTGCGGGGAAAGGTGCAGGAGTCTTGGGACCTTTTTTTATAACGTCAGGAAATCCCCACGGATACCCGCCGGTTCTGGAGTGCCGGAGGGTTATGTCGGACTCGAACCTGACTAAAACCTGACGGTGACCTTCGGGCACCTCCTTGACACGAAGAGCCGCAGGAACGCGCGAGCATAACATCACGCGGCCGTCACTAGAGTAGGAACACACACGCACACCCTAGTATGGTGCCCCACCGGCCTCACTCTGGGGCGGCTCCGGCTGCGGGTGCCCACCGACTACTTCCGTAGCAGGGCGGGGAGGCTGTTGGTGGAGCCCCGGTGCTCCACGCAGCTGCTTCGTTGGGCCCCGCTCTGCAGGGGCGTGCGGCTGCTCAATTCCATGGCGGAGGATATCGACATCTTCTCCTGTACGCTGGCTGAATTTAAATAGGAGGCCCTTTGCCTTATTTGCTCTTTCAATTATAACTAGTATGACATTTCAACATTAATTCATGATTAATAACTAACGGGACTTATCGCGTATGTTTTTATATAATAAAGTTACCTTTATTAACCCGAAGTTTCGGCCATGGTCACGGGCAGACTGACGATTCATAATTCTTCGCCTGCACCGCAGCATCCTGACAGATTCTTCTCTGACTACCCTCACTGCTACGTTTTTATCAATAGCACGCGACCTGCACACTACACTCACAGTATCTTGAGGCTTCACACGATCATGCTGAGCCGAATGGTGATCTATTACGGTATTCCACGCCGAAGACAGTTTGTAACCTCCTTCACGATTGAATGCACTGTGCTTTTTTATTTCAATCGCCTTGCGTATAATTCTACTGTAATATCGGCGTTCATTAGAGATCACAGTGGGTTTATGAAGCTCAATTCAATGATTTGAACCCTCGTTTAGCAGATGTTCGGCTATTGCTGACCTATTGGTATCCAATTTCTTGACCGCTGCAATGACTGTGAAAGTGTTCATTCGCATGTTCCTTCACTCTGTCCGCTATAGACCGTTTGGTCTGTCCGACGTAAGATTTCCCACAGCTGCAATCAATCTTATACACACCCGGCGTTTGGTACGGGATTACATCTTTAGGTGTTCTCAGAAAGTTTGTTACCTTCGAAGATGGAATGAAAATAGGCTTGAGCGAGTACTTTTTCAAGACTGTTCCAACTTTGTCTGTAACACCCCTCACATAAGGCAGGAACATCGGTGTCGTATAACCCCGGCTTATATTTGTAAATATTATAATATTTGATATTTTATTGGGGTAACCTGTAAGAATATCAAATGCAATGTATGAAATAAATAAACTGGAATAAGAATTTTCAGTCACTATTTCCTGCACGTGCCGTGTGGCGGCGGCTTTAGAATAAGACTGTAGTACATTATTGCAGTCCGCCACCCCATCTCTTCCCGTGGGTGTCGTAAAAGGCGACTAAGGGACTAAATTGGACCTTTAATAACCATAGGTTCCACGTCACATAGTGTTCACGGATTATGATTATATTATTTTTTTGATAGAATACATATCATAAACATTAACTTAAATTTATTTATTAATTTTATTTTTGGAGGGTACCCGTACAAAATTTAATCAGATATAATAATACATATATTTTGGCGGTGGTATGAGATTTACTTCTAAAGTAAATATCATTTTGATAGTAAACATTTTTGCATACCACCGTCATCTTTTTATAAATTAAATTTTTAATATAGTTGTGCATCATAATCCGTGAACATTATTGTGCGACCGACCGATGGCGGTATATCCATCCGAAAAGGGTAGGGAGGCCAAATACAAAGTCAATGACGGGCAGCAGCGTCATTTGTGCTAAAGTCCTTACCCCTGCGATCTCCAACCCGCCTGCCCAGCGTGGAGATTAGGGCAATACCCCCCACAAAATAAAATGACGGTACCGAAAAAAATGGCCCCGAGTTCCTGGCGGCACTGTCGTCCTGGCCACGGTGACGGTCGGGGTAGCGGCAGTGCCAGGGGTGCGAAGAATCCCCAGGCGTCGAACGAGTCACCAAAACGACTGACCGTGGCGACGTACAACGGACGCAGTCTCCGGCTAGATTCGCATCTTGCCGAACTGGAAGTAGAACTTACAAAACTCAGGTGGCATATCTTGGGGTTAAGCGAGGTCCGAAGACAGGGCGAGGACTGCTTAACCCTAAGCTCTGGACATCTGTTCTACTTCCGGGAAGGAGACTGCAAGTCCCAGGGGGGCGTAGGCTTCCTCGTCAACAAGGTCCTCTGCGACAACGTTGTGGAAGTGTCCAGTGTGTCGACAAGGGTGGCGTACATCGTTATTAAGCTCTCGGATCGATATTCACTTAAAATGATCCAGGTGTATGCCCCCACATCGGCACACTCAGACCAAGAGGTAGAGGCCCTATATGAAGACATCGAACGGGCCTTACATCATACCACGTCCGCTCACTACAACGTTGTAATGGGGGACTTTAACGCTAAGGTTGGTCAAAGGGAGAGTGGTGAATTGAGGTTGGGGCCACACGGCATTGGCAGTCGGAATTCCAGGGGACACATGCTGGTCCACTTTCTCGAATCGCAGGGGCTGTATCTTATGAACACCTTTTATAAGAAAAAGCCCCAACGAAAGTGGACCTGGAAAAGTCCCGACGGAAAAACCTTTAATGAGATCGACTTCATCATGGCGGATAAAAAGCACATATTCAGGGATGTCTCCGTGATCAACAGGTTTAACACCGGAAGTGATCACCGTATGGTAAGGGGCACCCTGAATATCAACTATAAGCTAGAAAGGATGCGCATGATGAAGTCCACGCTCCGACCTACTCGACTGCAAATGGCCGCTGGTTCACCCAAGTTCCAACTGGAACTCCAGAACCGCTTTGCCATTCTGGACACCGCGACCAATGTTGACGAGGACCTCGAAAATGTGACCAAAATAATCAGTGAGGAAGGGAGCCGGTTTTGCAGAGCGCGAGCAGGGAACCGAAAGTCGGATCTCTCGGATGAGACTTTGGATCTTATGAGGTTAAGACGAGAAACTCCACTGAGATCTCCTTCGCAAAGTGCTACGCTAAACAAACAGATAAAGAAGGCAATACGACGTGACCTACGTAAGGCTAATGCTCTCCTCATAAAAGAGTTGATCGAGCAAAACCGTGGGATGCGCGTATTCGCCCGAAAACTGGGACGTAGCCACATGACGAAGTTGAGGACAGCTCGTGGAGACATAGTCACCTCTAAACCAGAGATCTTGTCTGAGATTGAAGATTTTTACGGCCAGTTATACCGCTCGCGCTGCCAATGTCCGGTTCCTGACGCTTCCGATTTGAGGGCCACATTAACACGCCACTTCACAGAGGACATGCCCGAAATAGCCATGGATGAGATTGAGATGGCCTTAAAACAGCTTAAAAATGGAAAAGCTCCGGGAGAGGATGGTATTACTTCTGAGCTCCTGAAATCTGGCGGACGACCAGTTTTGAAGGAGCTCCAGAGAATTTTTAACAACGTCATCTTCTCCGGAAGAACTCCAAAATGTTGGGGCAGAGGTGTGGCTGTTCTTTTCTTTAAGAAGGGAGATAAAACCCTCTTAAAGAATTACAGGCCTATAACACTTCTGAGCCACATCTATAAGCTGTTCTCGAGGGTCATCTCCAATAGAATCTCAGCCAGGCTAGATAGCTTTCAGCCTCCAGAACAGGCCGGGTTTCGACGGGGCTTTAGTACCATGGACCACATCCACACGCTGAGGCAAGTTATACAGAAAACTGAAGAGTATAACCAGCCACTCTGCCTCGCGTTTGTGGACTATGAGAAAGCCTTTGACTCGGTCGAGACCTGGGCGGTCATGGAATCCCTGCAGCGATCTCAGATCGACTGGCGATATGTGAGTGTGTTGAGACATATTTATGATTCCGCCATTATGACCGTTCAACTCCAAGGCCACGGCACGAAACCTATCCAGTTGCAGAGAGGTGTCAGACAGGGGGATGTTTTGTCCCCGAAACTGTTCTCGAGTGCACTGGAAGATGTTTTCAAAACGTTGGATTGGATTGAACGAGGAATAAATATCAATGGGGAATACATCTCGCACCTCCGCTTTGCTGACGATATCGTCCTGATGGCAGAGTCGCTGCAGGATCTGGAGGAAATGCTGTCCGAATTAGATGCTGCTTCTCGACGCATCGGACTCGGGATGAATTTAGAAAAAACCAAGATCATGATTAATGATTTGGTGGTCTCGAGCCCGATTGCCCTAGGGGGCACTCCCGTAGAAGTTGTTTCCCAATACACATACTTAGGCCAAATTATACAGCTTGGCAGAAACAACTTCGAGAGGGAGGCGGACAGAAGAATACAGCTGGGATGGGCAGCATTCGGGAGGCTTAGGCATGTCCTTACGTCGTCTTTACCTCAATGCCTGAAAACGAAGGTTTTCAACCAGTGCGTGTGTGCTCCCCGTTTTGACGTACGGATCTGAGACGTGGACACTCACTGCGGGACTAGCCCACAAATTCAAGGTCGCTCAGCGTGCTATGGAACGGAAGATGCTCGGGGTTTCTCTGGTAGATCGCATCAGAAATGAGGTGATACGCCAGAGAACTAAAGTGACCGACATTATGAAAAGAATTAGCACGCTGAAGTGGAGTTGGGCTGGTCACGTATGCAGAAGGACTGATGGTCGCTGGAGCAAAAAGGTCCAAGAGTGGAGACCGCGTCTCAGTAAACGTAGTGTGGGGCGCCCCCGGGCTAGGTGGGAAGACGACCTACGTAGGTTGGCCGGCATCGAATGGATGCGAACGGCCACTGACAGGGAGAAGTGGCGTCATTTGGGGGAGGCCTATGTCCAACAGTGGATTGATACAGGCTGATGATGATGATGATGATTTCCTGCACTTTTGCGATGTAAACTTTGTTTGCAGACGTTGATGACCCCTCACATAAGGCAGGAACACCGGCACGTGAACCACACACGGGGGTTTCCCACTTTTGGATATACGCCTTGCCAACTTAATGTCTACGTTATGACCATTTCTCCTAAGTACATTTCGAACGCATTGCAACTCGTACAGATGCTCAGGGTCGCACAAATCCTTTGCCCTGCTTGTAAGAGACGTCGCCACAGAAACCATGTGTTTCGGATGATGATGTGAGGATCCATGGAGGTATCGATGTGTGTGTAGGTTTTCTGTAGATAGAATGCGAAAGTGTGCCATCAGGTCTCACCATAACCTTAACGTCAAGGAATGCAAGTGATCTATCAATTTCCATCACACTAGTGAACCTTATATTCGGAAGAATAGCATTCAGGTATATTAACCACTTATCTACTTCTTGTGCGCCTCCTTTCAATATACAAAAGATGCATAAATGCTCCATCCAAATGTTGGCCATCACTGTGGCTACAGGATGTCATAGCCACGCCCTCAATTTGAAAAAAGAACTGTCCTTGGAATATGAAGTAATTCCCAGCTACACAATTTTCGAGCAAGTCAGCATAATGGATAGGAAGATCATCCCGTGATCATCGTCAGTCTGCCCGTGACTTAATGTATAGGAATTATGCTGATAATGGATAAGAAGATCAAGACAATCTCTCACTGGAACTTTCTTAAAACTACACACTAGATATTATAAAACTAAAAATAGTTCTATGTTTTATGTAAACGACAGATGTAGCTCGAACTCTACGTCAAAACGGACAACAGTTCTGCCAACCCAACAACAACAAAAAACATTTATTGAATTCGGAACCACAAACAAATCATTCATTCCTTATACTTTGTTGACTGTATATATATATATATATATATTAATAGCGTAAATTATTTCTGTATCGTTTTATTTTAACACTAACTGACCTTACAATCGCTGCGTTATACATAACAAGATGTGAAATAAGAGATTGTAATTCAGCAGCCAAATTTATCATCTTTAAATGTAACATAGATATCTCATTATGTCACTAAAATTTTTGTATTCTTTCACCTATCAGGATTCACCGACAGTAGACTCATCATTATCTGCAGGAAAGTCACAAACCACTTGTGAAAGACGTGCTGGAAATACATTGTATCAAGAATTAGCATTTCTAGAAATGTCTAGCGAACCCAGAGAAGGACAATCCATCATAAATGGTACGTCAGAATAATTATAGTTTTTACACTTCGCTTTAAAATGGCTGCATGAAATGTTGCGAGTGTATCCATGATAAGAAAATCTTCTGTATTGTGTGAAGGCATTATTTGATATGTATGAATTAGAATTATAAAGGTTACAATAAATTCTAAACTATAAAGTTCTGAGATCGAACCCATTGAGGCATCAATCAATGTTAACAAATTTTTAGTACTTTCAAACATTTTAGCACAAAAATCGACGAACTACTCGTATAACTACTGACGTCTTGACAATCTTTTCTTAATACTGCATTGTTGTTTTTGTCAGCTGAGTTCGTATTTGAGCTGTTACAATCCTTATCAAACAATATAAGTTATAAGAGTGTCAGACACGTTGTAGCATTACATCTCAGCAGAGCCAGATGTCATGTCCATCTACGCAATCACAGTTTAGTGATTCTATGGCCACTCCGAATTCACGTGTTATTCAAATAGTCAGTCTTTAATGTGGCGGATGGTATACAATGTGGCAATTACTATTATCTGTTTCGAGAAAAATATGTTTTCCCTGATCATATTTAGTGCATATAGTGCTTCCTATTTCTCGAAAGACGGAGGTGAAGATAAATATTTATTTAAACGTGGTTTAACATGTGCCCCTAAGTACTCGTATACATATAGTATGTTTGAAAGAGACAAAAACATTGTTTTGTTATGTTTTTAATAATTATATATTTAACGATCTCCTTGGCATGAACAGGTCAAAATCACCTGGTGGAAGCAGGCAGAGGTAAGAAATACTCTTTTCTTTGGTTTTCCAGTCTTGTCGTTGATTATATATACATACATACTCATCACGCTCGTTTTCCATTGTAGGCTAGGTAGAGAACACGGATTCCTATCAGTCACGATCCTGTACTCCACGTGGCTATAGGTATTTATACCGTCATCATTTTTCAGTATGTTGTCTATCTGACTGTCGTATGTCTTATTGGGTCGACCCCTACGTAACCACCCTTCTACTTCAACCATACATTTTCCATTTGTCAATCTACCATAATTTTTCAGCGTAGTCAAGTCATCAAGTCATGTCATGAAAGCAGACCCTTGTCAATCCCAGACATATTTCAACGGCGTTCATTCGGATTTCATGCTTCTTTTGCCATACTTGCCTACCATAAGACAATGTTCGTATCAGAACAGCCATATGAATAGTCATACGTGCCGATTGAGAAACCAACTGACTACTCATAACTCTAAGCATGGCCCCATTAATTGTATTACCTAGACACACTGTACATTCAATATGACCCTCACACTTTCCGTCTCTAGTAAATCTTCTTCTTCTCAGCATTAACCGAATCCACTGCTGGAAGCATGCCTCTTGGAATTTCCTAAACTGAACTCTGTTTAGGGCGTCTCTCCTCTAGGTCAGCGTTGTCGTCTTCTTGATGTCGTCCGACCATCTGGCAGCTGGTTTGCCCAAGCTTTGGCTTCCCGTTTTTGGCCTCTGCATTAGGTCTGGTACGTTCATCTCCCGTCATTGTATAATAGGGAGAGTATTTATCCTCTTGCGTACACCTCATACTTCGATGGCAGTTTCTACCATACCACCCCTTAACATAATCGAAACATTCTCTATTTAGTCTTCCGTTCCTCGTATTGAGCAAAATCTTTTTTCCAATGCTATTCTATATTTTTCTTTTATTTATTACAACCTTGTAGTGGATTCAAGAGCACGATGACGCTAACTTTGGAACAGAGCCCTCATTCGGCTGATCACCAAATAATGATTTGTTTCCCGACTTGCCGCCTCAATCGTTCATCCACAGTGACAAAATCTATTACACTTCTATCTTCCCTTCCCTTACCAAATAAATCTGTATACATATATGTGGGCCTTTGTACGACAAAACATTGTTTTTTTTCACAAATATATCCCCCTCCAAACATATTTCGAGAAGGCTTTCGTAATTCTCATTAACACTTTCATCTCTATAATTACATAGAAAACTCATACATATGTCGCTATACCCCTACTCCACCATTAATTTCAATAATTATACAAACATTTTCATTGTGATTTGGTAGATTTATTTTATTTGAAAATTTAAGAACTTATAGATTTTAATTTATAATGATCAGTTTTTTTTAAATCTTTATTTGTTTTGTGAATATTCGTTTAGACATATATTTTAAACTTATTCATTCATGTTCATAAAGTTAAGATAATTTTTTTTTATCTTCTACAACTGACCCGGCAGACTTTGTGCTGCCTCATCGATAAATAAAAGACCTAATCTTGTGCGACTTTACGATGTTTTCCCTCGTCGTAGTAGAGATCGCGCCACATAAATTGGCAGTAGGCAAACTTGGAACTAAATTTGACGTTTCCGCCATTGCGAGTTATTTTGTATGAAAGGTAAATTTAGTATTACCAGCGTTGTGTTTTTTGCTCACTCTTTGTAATTTTTATGTTTGTTAAGGGTGATTATAATAAATTGATTTCCGGAGTTTCTTGTTAGTTCTTCTCCTAGCTAGGGTCTCCACTGAACTAACCTCGGTAAAAAATATGTAAAGACAATGCTCAGTGCCATGTTTGAAATAGTTTTTTTAATTTATACTTAGATCATAAGATAACATTCAAATAGAGCTTGTGATAGGGCCTATTTTAAATAAACATATTTTGACTTTGATATATTAATGTGTTTTATTTGAGTTTATAGCTCTGCAACCAAAGACCGTTACAAATGAAACCTATAATGTATCGAGCCGTATGGCACAGTGAGTGCTAGTTTTGGCGTGTTTACTGGTAACACTGAATTACGCGACTGTGGCGACGCCTCCAACTGCCAATTTATGTGGCGCGATCTCTAGGTTCTGAGTTTTTAAACCTAGTTCAATTTAATGTTGCAGTATATTGTTATTTTTTGATAAATTTTTGTGTCCTAAAAACACAACAAAGCTATACTTCATACAATTTATATATCAAGCTCAGAATGTGTCCGTTTGATTAAAATTGTATAAGATACAACTACAACGCCGACGATTTCATTATTCATGTACCCTTGTTCGTTTTTACTGACGTGGGCTGGTCGTGTATGGAACTTTTCGGTGGAAACTGCTAACAGCTGCACAAACTTAGATATTCGACGCATTTTGTAAATGTATTTTTATTACTACCGTTTTTATTATTATTTATTGTCTACCGTACAAATAATAGTATAGATAATTATAAAAGAAAATATATATTTGGGAGATTTATAATTTTTACAAATTTCACAAGAAAACGGGACTTACGGCGTATATTTTATACAGTTGACCCGTAATTAAGGCCATTATGATATGGTCGAAACGTCGGTTAGTAGAGGAAATATCTTTGTTAATAAAGCTTGTTCGTAAGTCGCGTTTTCTTGTAAAGTAAGAACATTATACAAGTGTCTCAAAAGAAAATTTATATTTAGTGGATCGTTTAAAAAAAAGTAAGCCGCATATAAAAAAAAGGTTTATAAATTATTAAAATACACTTTTTGGGGATTTATTTTTAAAAAATAATATCGTCTAAATGTAGACCCTCGCGTTCTCGGCACTCGTTTAATCCAATAGTAAAATTACTTATGACGGCTCGACAGGTGGACTCAGGGATGGCTGCCATTTCGTGATGGATATTTTCTTTCAAATGCGCCAGTGACGTCGGTTTACTGGCGTAAACTTTAGATTTAAGATAACCCCATAGGAAATTGTCCATAGGGGTTAAATGAGGACTGCGTGGAGGGCAATTTATGTCACCTCTCCGGGAGATCAATTTGCCTGAGAAAATATCACGAACACGTGGCACAGACATATTGGACGTGTGTGAAGTTGCTTCGTCCTGTTGGAACCATTTTCTTTGGTAGCCGGGAAAGTTTTGCAGTTCAGGCACCAAAAAATTGTCTAAAATAACGCTCTGAATTCACTGTAATTGCACTCACCCTTTCGTCTTCAAAAAACTACTAGAACGAGGCGATAGTGGTCGAACTAATACCAATTAAATGACATCCAAATATTATTATTTACTGACTAAAGCGTTTGAGCAACTTATCGAAAGCTTTTTCGCGTGCATCTTATTTCGTTATATGTCGAAGGTATTCTTGTTGTTACAATTAAATGTATTATTTAATTGAATTAGTAAAAGTTTTCATTTCATTGTATAAGGTTTGCGATGCCTTATTAATGCCGTATCGACCCCCAAAATATGCTAAAACAGACTAAAGAGATATTCAATCTCCGAGGGTTTTGTCCTCCCCGAAAGAGGGATGAAAGGACGTGAATGTATATACTTGAAGTTCGCTGGGGCCTTGAAACTGAACCAGTGGGTTTAAGTTTTAAATTTCGTCTGTGCCTTTAAAAATTGAAATTAGGTTTACTTATTTTCTCTGTACATGTTGGCAATAAAAGTTTTATTAGCGAAATATACCGTTCACGGTGGTGGAAAACAAAACATTGTGGAGAAATTTACCTAATCTATGAAAGAGTTAGTCAGTACTTGTAAATGGCGACACGTCTGACTATCGGTCATATTGGGTACTGACTGTCTGATGAACAAGTGGGCTCAAAGGGTCATATTATGACTTTCTCCACAATTTCGGAGATAGATACACGAACATCAGACTACTCTGCAAAGGGCAAGAAAGGGTTTATTTGTTTATAAGTTTATTTTCATGTATGTACCGGCAGCACAGAGAATAAAGACTTTAACAAAATACCCAATATGCTCTTCCTCTAATATTCTTCTGAATAAATATTATATTAATTTTATTCATATGACAGATACTAATTTAGTTTATTTTTCGAATTATTGACATAATTTAATTTACGATTTTTGGCCGTTATAATTTGCGGATGTGTAAAATGCGATGCTAATGAATCAATTTCATCTTCATACCCAAATTAACAATTATTAAATTGTTTTAAAATTTCATTGCATGAATCAACGTGGAATGGCAACTTTTAAATAATTTATATTCAAAGATAACTATTTTGGTAAGTGATTTGTGTTTTTAAATAAAAACGTTATATTGCTAAAGCTTGTGAAGCTGTGAATAGAAATTCGATTGTTGAAATGCTGCTATCCAGTAACATGATACTTAAATGTGATGTTGTTGACAAATCAAATTTATTAACATTCCTTCTACAACGTCTCAGTATTCTGTAGACTTATTTGACTTAATGCTGCAAACATTCAGGAAGCAGACTCGATAAGATAAGTAAAGTCGACCAGCATCACCCGCCGTGACCCGCCCCTTTTAATTGAAATGCCAATATACTCTCGCCCTAATTCGATACGATCCGCTGTAAATAAACATTATATTTTTTTAAAGGCACACTATGAAGACACTAAGTTTAAAATAAAAAATATAATCTGGCACGAGACTCTATCATCGCCTGATATTGATCAATATATTGAATTTTTTCATACAATCATTTACGTAATTGCTGTGTACATGCTGTTACATAGCAGCTGCAAGGCATATGCAACCACAAAAGTCGGCGATTGCTGAACACCTGATGTCTAGTTCAAACCATTGGATTGAATTACATCAACCTCAAATCATTTCCACAGAACAACATTATTATCCCAGGGTTGTTCGTGAGGTCATTGAAATTAAAAAAGCATCCCAATAATTTCAATCATGAGGATGGCTTAAAGGCTTTCGGAAACCTGGAAACAGGTAATCATGGGATTAAATTCGCGTGGCGTAACTGCAAATTTGTCTTCGGATAGTGTGAATGTTGTGTATAGTGCTATGAATTAACGAAAATTCCAATTGTGAGGTAAGACAGACATTAGCTGAAACGCCAGTCTTCCCGCGGCCACGGCCTATGCAACTGGGTCGAAACGTCGGATGAAATAAAGGTATTCATATCTTTATTAATTTATCGTGATACAATGCGGTCTCACGTAGTAAATAAAATTAACGTAATTATCGTCAAACGCCGTTATCAAAACGCTTCTCCTCCAAACGTCCCATATGGTTCACACCTGCTGTTATTAATTGTTTGAAAGAAAAGGTTTCATAAAAGATATAACATATATAAAAATCCATGTGATTTTGAAACTTTTCCCCAGCTCGTGCTAAGGCCCTTATTCATGACTGCTGTAAGTCTTTCGTCGCTTCTGTTGAAGAAAATTTAAAAATTAACAATAAGACATTTTTTACATACGTTAAAATAATACGAGTATGTACCTCAAACACAACTCGACAAATTGCACTGAATTATGTTAACTTTTTGCTGAGTAACTTTTTGCTGGACAAATTGCACTGAATTATGTTAACTTTTTGCTGAGTATTATAGCTCTGTTTACACAATACCAGTATGTAAAATGCTTACGTCGCGTCGTTCCAATTTTCAAAAATGGTGACAAAAACAAATGTGAAAATACACACCGATAAGCATTCTCTCTTGCATTGCCAACGTTTTAGAATCGATTGTATACGATCCTATTTATCTAAACGTGGTTTTATTAAGAAATGGTCAACAGTGAGTAATCTATTGGAATTCAAAAATTATCTGTGTAATGCTTTTGCCAAAGATGGTAAAGTTGACAAAGTCTACATGGACTTCTTTAAAGTCTTTGACACAGTTATCCATGATATATTATGTCATAAGTTATTGCCATTGGCGTACAGATTGCATGGAAGTATATTTAGATGGTTTTGTTCATACTTATCAAACAGATGTCAGCTTGTGACTCATTAAAGCAAAATTGCAACTCTATTTGTCATTCATTTAGACGTTCCTCAAGGGTATCATCTTGGTCGTCTCTTTTTTGTTGTTTTCGTAAATGACTTAGTCGTTAGCTTTATAAACAAAAATCTGCTATACGCGGATGATCTTAAGCTATTCTGCGAAATTATTGATGTCAATAACTGTTTACACCTACAAAATAATATTGACAGAGTAGCCTTAAAAATTTCATGTTTAGTATATCACGGTTTTGTCGTTCGAACTCTCCGTTTTGTTGAGGCCTATATGGCACTGTATTGAAAAGAGTAATGTTTCTTTCTGTAAGAAATGATTTAAATCGCTGATGAATTGACTTCCGTTAACTACGGTTATTGAAGTTGGGTTTCCTAATCGACTAAATATTTCATGAAGTTTTGCTACAATTTCTGTAGAAGTGGTTTTCCGACAGACTTTTACTTCCTTATATCTGCTGTAATAGTAAACTACAACAAATAAGTAGTCACCACTTGGGAGGGGCCCCATCAAATCGATCGCGATATCAATCTAAGGCCCGTCTGGCAGCTCACGTAGTTTCATTGGATTGGGTGCTTTTGGTGTAGACACAAGAGTGCATCCTTTTCACGCTTTCACGACGTTTTCAGTATCCTTGTCGCATCTAGGCCACCAAACTTTTGTTCGAAGCCTTGCTTTCATCGACACGATACCGGGATGTCCCTCGTGGGCTGCATCCAAAACTCTTTTGCAAAAAGCCGAGGGAATCACAATTCTCGTTCCTCTCAATAATATACCTTCGTGGAAACATAGTTCATTTTGAAAGATTCTGTATAGTTTCACGTCGTCGTTCCATATGTTTATATGTTCATACGTCGGTCCATATTTCCTTCTTTTAACTTCTAAATTTCTTGATCGTCCATTGAGCTATCTCTTATCTCTTGGAGGGAAACTGCCCGAGGTCGGGCAAAATCCACAGTTTGGCAAATATGGTGGTCTTTCAATTGTATTACAGATTTTCCTGCACTTTTACTAAGTCTAGACAATGAATCTGGAATATTGGTTTTACCCAATTGATAAATTACTTTATAGTTGTACGATTGTAGGCGCATAACCCATCTCTCTATCCTGGCACATGGTTTGGATTTAGTACCAAATATAATCTCCAACGGTTTGTGGTCTGTTATAAGTTAAAAAATTTTGCCATAGAGAAATATGTGAAAATGTTCCACTGCCCATACAAGAGCTAACGCTTTTTTTCTGTATGGTGGTATCGGCGTTCACAGTCGGTCAGAGTTTCGTGACCATATGCAATAATTTGGGGTTGCCTTCAGAACAATTTGAACTTATACTCCTCCCAGACCCGCTGGGCTTGCGTCACCATGACCATCGCACGATCGTTTACATCGTAATACTTTAAGCTAGATATTTGTCATGATTTCCTTCAATGACTCAAAGCATCGCTGTTGTTCTGTCCAGTGTTCTGTAATGTTGGTTCAATTTCCGTTTTTATTACGTAGTAGTATTTTAAGAGGTTCTGTAATTGTCGCATAGTTAGGGATCCATTTGCTCACGAAATTTATCAGACCTAAGAAACTTTGTAACTCTCCGGTAGTTTTAGGCGCTCTAAATTATTTTATTGTGGAAATGTACTTCTTCAGTGGCCTCACCCCTTCTGGTGACAACACATGTCCCAAGAAACTGACTTTGCTCATCCCGAAAGAACATTTATCATTTCTTATTAATACATTATTGTCTTTCAGAATAAACATTACTTTCTCTAATCGCGAATCATGTTCATACATGTCTTTTCCGTATACCAAAATGTCATCAATGTAATTTACCACTCCTTCACAGCATAAAAGCATCTGCTCTAATGTTTTTTGAAAGATTTCTGGAGCACACGATATACCAAACATAAGTCTTATAGGAAATTAAAACATGCGAGTCGTTTTGGGGTAAAATTACAACTGTTTATTTGACATAAATACAAAGATAATAAAAATATAGAAACTTACTTTTATAGGCAACGGCAACACTGTCCCTCCTGAGTGTGAAACACAATAAAATCTAAGTTAAATGTTCCTATCAAAATAACTAAAAAATCACGCTCAAAGGTGACAATTTATGTATGGTGACAATTAATGTATGTTAACAATTTACAAAACTCAAATATAAAATATTTTCACTTAGCTAAATATTAATGAATATGTACAAAATAACATAAAACATTGAATAATAATATTATATTTTTTTAAATAACACAAAATATTGAATTTTTTTTTTAAATAACATTAAACATTGAATTATGGCTAAGGAACAATTTTCTTCACTGGCCGCCGAAGAACCCCATTTGTGGTCTTTACGTCTACAACCCTTACCACATCGTCGCGTCCACGTATGACTCTGCCTCTTGGCTACACTCCTCTTGGGAGAGTGCAATCTACAACTCTCCAACTTCAATATTCTTATGTGGCGTTGAAGGTGCTCGGGGAATAAGAGTGGGCAAAACTTCTTTCGTCCAGCGCGCCCAAAAGTGATCAGCCAACCGGAGACCTTTTTTCCATTGCTTTCTCAGGTTCAAACCTTCATCGGAAACACTTGCTGCAATGGAATACGAAGTTGTTGTACCATGTAAGAAATGAAACGGTGTTAGTGCCTCTTCGTCGGAGGGGTCTACTGACACGTTAGTCAGGGGCTTTGAATTAACAAGTGCTTCAGCTTCTTAAAGCAACGTTAACAAAACTTCTTCTCTAGGTGCACGTTCATTTAGGGTTACTCGGAGAGCAGTTTTGATGCTTCTCACCAATTGCTCCCAACATCCACCCATGAACGGGGCTGCTGGTGGAATGAACTTCCAAACTATCTTTTGGTTACAGGCAAACTCTTGGACTGGGGTTTCGAATAATATCTTCAGTTCTTGTCTTGCTCCAGTGAACGCGGTAGCGTTATCAGAATAAAAAGTGAGAACCGACCCTCGTCTCGATATTAGGCGCCGGATAGCCATAATAGCTGAGTCAGTTGACAGGTTTCCGACAATCTCCAAGTGAACGGCACGAACTGTAAGACACGTGAACAATGCAACATATCGCTTTTCTGTACGTCTTCCGACTGTAACGGTCACAGGGCCAAAATAATCTAAACCGACATGTGAAAAAGGCTTTATATGGTGAGCTAGCCGTTCTTTAGGGAGATCTCCAATTGGTGGATTGATTTATTGGTTGAGCCTTTCTTATTCTGCACAACAGACACTCTCTCGCTACAGTCTTCACGGCTGGGCGTATACCAATGATGAAAAAATCTTGCCTTAACGTGTTAACTATAGTTTCATTGTTGGCATGCGCTGCTTGTTTATGGTAACTAGCAATCAGAAGCCGAACAATTCTGTGTTTCCCATTCAAAATGATGGGATCTTTTTGCAGCTGGACGTCTTTTGCTGCTTGGATTCGACCTTGTAAACGCATATGGCCGTGCTCGTCTATGTAGATACACACGTTCTTCAAACGACCCTCCTTTGACTGTGATTATCCTCTTGCAATCTGAGCGTAATCAGTCTTGAAAGAATCTAACTGCGTTTGTAAGTATAATGATGTTCTGCTAGTAACATTTCATCAGCGGCCAGTAAAGTTAGATTAGTTAATGAACAAGATCGCAAATTTCGGTTAAGGTATAACTACTTAAAAAACGTTTGAAGAACTTGGCGCATTGAAATGCTCGCGCGGTAGCTCACTGAAGGCGTAGCCAGTCACTGAATCGCGACGAATCTATCACTACCGGTGTAGGTAGCGATTGCGTGTTGGTGACGCATACCAGGTCCAAGATTGTTGATTCATGTTGTTTCTTCATCTCACTTGGATCTGGTACAACTGAGTAAGAGGGCTCTACAGGCCATTTAGACTTCGGTAAAGTCAGAAATGAGGGGCCCGAGAACCATCTCGATGAACGTGAATGATGACGAATGCGTGTAGCATCGTCCGCAACATTTAAAGCACTTGGCAAATAACGCCAATCCGAGGTATTTGACGTTTCTAAAATCTTCCCAATCCTATGGGCCACAAATGGTTTAAACGATCGGGCGTCGCTACGCAGCCATTTAAAACAGTTTGACTGTCTGACCAATCTTTTTGAGGTTTTTGCCTGTGTGCTTCATTGATGTAAGATGCGAAACGTGCTGAAATTAACGCAGCTTGTAACTCTAATCGAGGAATGGAAACTGGTTTCAACGAAGACAGCCGTGTTTTACCTCCTATTAATGAAAGTAAAACACTGCTGTCCTCGCAAACGAAACGCCAATACGCAACACAAGCAAAAGCAGCTTCACTTGCGTCAGCAAACATGTGAAGTTCCGTTGAAACTGCTCTTTTAGCGGTTAAGTAATGTTAAACTAGCTATTTCTTGGAAACAAGAGTTCCATTCCATTTTGCGGCCATTTTGGGTGGAATTTTTTGATCCCAATCGATTGCTGCCAAATACGTTGAAACATGATTCTACCTTTGATAATCGATGGAATCAAAAAACCAAGAGGATCATAAATACTCATTAAATACGAAAGAGCTAAACGCTTATTAGCTTTTTAGACACTTCATCAAACTTGAATGATGACAAATGTAAAGTATTTTTAGAAATGTTCCAAGTAATGCCCAGTACACGTACTGACTTTGTGACATCGGTGGCGGCGCACAATTTACTGGGTATCAAAGAAAGTGCTTCTTCATTGTTCGAGAGCCATGATCTCATTTCAAGACAGGAATGAGCATACGCGATGTCAGCGGCAAGGCGGGCAGCCTTCTCTACAGAATCTACACTACATATAAAATCATCCATGTAATGATCCTGAATAATAGCTCTAGCAGCTGCTGGGTGTGAATGACTGTGCTCTTCAGCATTTCGGTTTTTTAAATAAATAGCTGTGAAAAGGCGTGACGTGGCACCGAAAATCAAAGATGACATCCAGAAATGTTGCAGCTTTTCAGATGGGTGATAGCGCCACAAAAAGCGCTGCGCGTTTCGATCATCCATTCAATTTTGGTTTGCGGATACATTTCTCGGATGTCTGCACTAAGTGCCACCTCACCTTCCCTAAACCTCATTTAAATTGCGAGAGCAGGTTGAAGCAGGTCTGGACCTGGTAACAAAACTAAATTTAGACTAGCACCCATTGTTGTAGCGGCGGCGTCGTGAACTACCCGTAGTTTACGCTTTTGAGGATGGAAGACTTGAGGTGGGAGGTACCATACCTTGTCATTCACAGGTGGAACTTCGTAACAAATTTCAGCATAACCCTTGTCTAAAATTTCACGATTGTAGGTACGATACGCGTCACCATAAGTTTGATCTATTTGCATTTTCCTCTCAAGACTTGAAAACCGACTTCGCGCTAGTGCTAGACTGTTGGGCAAATACAGTCATCAGTCTTCCATAATAGTCCTGTTTCAAACCTTCCTGACGGCAATCTTCGCGTAGTGCGGTCGAGTATATCTACTGCTCTTTTATCTACCTCAGACACTTACTTTTTCTTTGAGATACCTATGGAATCTATGTGAAAGTATTTTTTTAACTGCGCGTCTAAAGAATCTTCTACGGAACAATGATAAACTGACACGGCTGAGCTTAAAGCTTTCTTGTTTAAACCCAACCTAGCAGAGTTCTTATTGCAACCGGTTCATTTGGAGACCCTCGACGAATCTCTTGAGGGAGAGACAGATTCCAGTTATCCGCCCCAATCAACAACAAAGGTTTCACATTTTCGTGGAATAAAACTGGGACCAAGTCTTCTAGATAAGCAAATTTACCGAGATCGCTTGCCACAACAGACTGTTTGCTTAAGTCTAAGTTGCTGATGGAACGAACATTTTCCAAGTGAAATAATTGAGAACTAAGTCTGCCCCTTATGTGTAGAGAGACGTTCGTAACTTCTACATCTGTAGCCATACCACCTACACCCGCAATTCTTATGTGTGACTTACTACCTTCAACGCCTAAGGCCGAAGTTACGGATGAGTCTATCATGCTCGCCGTGCTGGCGTCATCATACAAAGCAAAGATATCTAAACTAAGCTTTGGACCGGATACTGTGACTGGAATCACCTTCAATAATACCTTTGCTGGTGTGTACGGCAGAAAATTATGCGCACAAGTCTCATTCACATTGCAAACCTCGGTCTTATCGTCCTCATTAATTGCTGGCGATGATGATGTGTTAGTGGTCATCGTATAGTACGTGAGTGGTTGCTCCCTGTGTAACAAAGTATGGTGAGTGAATTTGCTGCGACAAGATTTTATTTTACAGACAAATTTCTTGCAGTGACGAAAGTTGTGAGCACGCTTAAAACACTTATAGCATAACTTGTGTTCAGTAATCCAAGCCCAGGTCTTATCTACAGGTAATTTTCTAAAATTACTACAAGACACAACAACGTGAGTATCGTTGTCACAAAACAAACACAAACATTCGTTGTCTATGGTTGTTTTGGTCGATTCCTTCACAGCTGTAAGGTTACATGTCACATTTTTGAATTTGCTGTCACGAGCATCTCGACTGTCACTTTTGGCAGAATTCAAAGCTATGAAATCGTATTTTGACCTGATTTCAGCTTCTTGACTAAGAAATTCAGCCAAAAGCTCTAGTCGAAACCAAGTAGGAACAACAGATTCTTTACCCTTAGCAAAATCTGCCCACCGTGACCGTAGCAAAGGAGTC
This sequence comes from Leucoptera coffeella, assembly GCA_030578115.1. Lineage (NCBI taxonomy): Eukaryota > Metazoa > Arthropoda > Insecta > Lepidoptera > Lyonetiidae > Leucoptera > Leucoptera coffeella. Next base: position 1,752,409 of record JAMBLF010000002.1, read on the forward strand.
AGCTTGCCTATGATTTCATTGGATAGCTCAGGAGAGGCCGAATATTCAGCTCTATTTAGCAATTTTACAACTCCTATACAATTACTTACCCTGCACGCGAAACTGTTGAGCTCCTTCGTGCTCTCGAAGTTTGCGAGTTTACGACTAGTTCTATAATATCCCTTTCTTCAGTTTTGCTTTCCATTTTAGCTTCTAAAGGATCCTTCTGGAAATTTAATAATCAGGTGTAATTAATGAGTAATAACACTTTAATTAATACCGTGTATTACAGTATCAGCAATCATTATTTATTTTTAATAACAAAGAAATCAATACCTGTAAGGTTGTGATACGGGCGGAATTGTATTATCAATTGGTAATTGGATTAATAGATCAATCAATCGACATCGTCATCAATATGGAAAACGTATTCGGTTCCTTCCTCTTTGTGTACCATCTTGTTTGAGAAATCACGCACTTGATTGACTTCACTCTTTTCTTTATTGAATCGGCCTTTTTTCGTTCTCGACTATATCCTTATTCTCTTTTCCTCTTCGAGGCTTGCCTAGTCTTGCAATATTGTCTAAGATGTCGTTTGAGACCACACTTTAGACATTCTTTATCTCTTGCTGGGCATTTGGCATCATATGCAGGATGTCTGGGATTACCACATCTACCGCATCCATGCTCTATATTCTTTGGTTTATAAACATTCCTTTTATCTTTACTATCCACTTTATTTACTTCTTCATTGCCGTTTCATTTTATAGGGTATTTGAATTCTTCTAACTGTTTATTTACAACTTCAAATGTGTTTGCTTCCGTGATCCTATCTGTAGTATCTTTTTTCTCAGTTGGGGTAAGTAAAATTTCTCCGTGACTTGATCAATAAACTGACATGACATTAGCTAGTCTTCTCAGTCTCACTAGGAACTTCTCAAACTTTTCGTCAGGTTCTTGTTTGAGCAGCCTGAATGTATGTCGCTCATAAACTTTACTTTGTTTTGGTGCAAAGTAAGAATCTAGTTTAAATATTGCTACTTCAAACACGTCCACGCCATCGCTTGGTTCAATATTAATATTAATAAAAACGTTTATTTACGGCCACAAAAAAATACACAATACAAAACGTTTACAATAAAAAACTTACAAACTAAGGGGTATAACTTATGCATGTTATTGTCGCAGCAAAAGGGTTAAGTTAGACTCAGCTGGGTATGTTGTGTCTGGTGGCAAACGCAACGCTGGGTTTATGTCAGAACCACATATTAGCTCCAGGAATGTTATAAAATACTTCTTGCAAATCTAAACCACCGAAATGTAAAAGTGAGGCTCTTTTCTTTACGTCCTTATCAATGTTAGACGCTTCCAAATATATAAACAATGCTCGTTTCCATCGTACACCTACCGAGGTTGATCCCCCCTTACAGTCAAACTTTTCTAATGTAAGTAGTGACATCTTTAGGGCGACCTGGAATAATCAATTTAATGATTCAGATTAATATAATCTGTTGTTGTATTTTTATTTAACATGTTTCCCAACACAATCAATTTAACGATCGGATAACATTTATCCGCTTTATGAATATTAAAAATATTTCGTTTTATTCAATATTAAAAATATTTAGTTGTTTAATCAACTCATGCGTCAACTTATTGTTTCATATACCTACCAAATTATATTCACTCAAAGCTTGACAACACTGTTACTGGTTTCAGTATATAAATTTAATGATCAGATTTTAATCTGCTCTTTGTATATGTAGGATACCTTCTAAACTTATAAAGTAGGTATTATTTTACATACATACATACACATCACGCCTGATTCCCTGTAGAGGGGTAGGCAGAAATCACGGATCCCCATTTGTCTCGATCCTGACAGACCACTTTCGCTTCATTGACATTCATACATCCTCTCATACACTCTCGGCGGTTATAGGTACTCCTAACGTCACCTTTTTTCAATATAGCGTCTATCTGACTGTTATATGTCTTATTAGGCCGGCCCCTACGTAACCGCCCTTCCACTTCACTCATATATATTCCTTTTGTCAATCTGCTATCATTCATCCGCATAACATGTCCAAACCATCGAAGCATGCTCTTTTCAATCTTAGTCACTACATCTTCTTTCAAACCGCAACCTTCGCTTATCACACTATTTTTAATTCTATCATTCAATGTTACTCCTAACATGCTTCTCAGTGACCGCATTTCGACGGCATTGATTCTACTTTCATGCTTCTTTTGCCATACCCAACTTTCACTACCATAAGTCAATGTTGGAACCAGCACAGCCCTATGAATAGCCATACGTGCCGATTGAGAAATCAACTGGCTACCCTTAACACTATACATAGCCCCATTAATCTTATTACCTGCACACACTCTACGTTCAATATCTCCCTCACATTTTCCGTTACTAGTAAAAAGTGTTCCCAGATATACAAAATCATTCACTTGTTCGACTCTTTCATTATCTATGTCAATCTTGCACTCTGTCTTGCTAAGTCCCTCCATGACCATTACTTTCGTTTTATTTACATTAATTTTCATTCCATTCCTCTTAAGGGACTCATTCATGCAAGTGACAATCTCCTGCAACTCACACGCCGATGACGCAAGAAGAACCTGATCGTCAGCGTACAAGAGGCATTTAATGATCAACTCGCCCATACGCAATCCTCTGTCACTTTCTTTCAAATCAGTCAAGCAACTATCCATGAACAGATTGAACAGCCACGGCGAAGCTACACAGCCCTGCCTCACACCCTTTCGGATACTGAACCAGTCTGAGTATGCCCCATTAACCCTAACACAAGCTCCGGAATCCATATATAAAGACTTTAGAGCCCGTATTAAGGTACTGCCCAAACCAAACGCAGATAGCGCCCTCCACAAATCGTTCCGGGATACACGATCATACGCCTTTTCCAAATCCATAAAAGCACAGAAAACCTTTTGGTTCTTCGCCAAAAACTTTTCAGCCACCTGGCGTAAGGAAAAAACCTGATCTGTACATCCCATTCCCTTCCGAAAACCTGCCTGTACATCCCATATCTTGGTTTCAGTCTCACGAACAACTCTTTCAATCAATACTTTTGCATATATTTTTCCGACGATGCTCAGAAGGCTAATCCCCCGGTAGTTCTTGCAATCTTGCAAGGGTCCCTTCCCCTTGTACAAAGGAACGATAACGGCCCTGCACCAATCTTTAGGCACACGTCCATACCGCCAACACGCATTAAAAAGTAAGTAAGTCGTCGGAAAAATATATGCAAAAGTATTGATTGAAAGAGTTGTTCGTGAGACTGAAACCAAGATATGGGATGTACAGGCAGGTTTTCGGAAGGGAATGGGATGTACAGATCAGGTTTTTTCCTTACGCCAGGTGGCTGAAAAGTTTTTGGCGAAGAACCAAAAGGTTTTCTGTGCTTTTATGGATTTGGAAAAGGCGTATGATCGTGTATCCTGGAACGATTTGTGGAGGGCGCTATCTGCGTTTGGTTTGGGCAGTACCTTAATACGGGCTCTAAAGTCTTTATATATGGATTCCGGAGCTTGTGTTAGGGTTAATGGGGCCTACTCAGACTGGTTCAGTATCCGAAAGGGTGTGAGGCAGGGCTGTGTAGCTTCGCCGTGGCTGTTCAATCTGTTCATGGATAGTTGCTTGACTGATTTGAAAGAAAGTGACAGAGGATTGCGTATGGGCGAGTTGATCATTAAATGCCTCTTGTACGCTGACGATCAGGTTCTTCTTGCGTCATCGGCGTGTGAGTTGCAGGAGATTGTCACTTGCATGAATGAGTCCCTTAAGAGGAATGGAATGAAAATTAATGTAAATAAAACGAAAGTAATGGTCATGGAGGGACTTAGCAAGACAGAGTGCAAGATTGACATAGATAATGAAAGAGTCGAACAAGTGAATGATTTTGTATATCTGGGAACACTTTTTACTAGTAACGGAAAATGTGAGGGAGATATTGAACGTAGAGTGTGTGCAGGTAATAAGATTAATGGGGCTATGTATAGTGTTAAGGGTAGCCAGTTGATTTCTCAATCGGCACGTATGGCTATTCATAGGGCTGTGCTGGTTCCAACATTGACTTATGGTAGTGAAAGTTGGGTATGGCAAAAGAAGCATGAAAGTAGAATCAATGCCGTCGAAATGCGGTCACTGAGAAGCATGTTAGGAGTAACATTGAATGATAGAATTAAAAATAGTGTGATAAGCGAAGGTTGCGGTTTGAAAGAAGATGTAGTGACTAAGATTGAAAAGAGCATGCTTCGATGGTTTGGACATGTTATGCGGATGAATGATAGCAGATTGACAAAAGGAATATATATGAGTGAAGTGGAAGGGCGGTTACGTAGGGGCCGGCCTAATAAGACATATAACAGTCAGATAGACGCTATATTGAAAAAAGGTGACGTTAGGAGTACCTATAACCGCCGAGAGTGTATGAGAGGATGTATGAATGTCAATGAAGCGAAAGTGGTCTGTCAGGATCGAGACAAATGGGGATCCGTGATTTCTGCCTACCCCTCTACAGGGAATCAGGCGTGATGTGTATGTATGTATGTAAAATAATACCTACTTTATAAGTTTAGAAGGTATCCTACATATACAAAGAGCAGATTAAAATCTGATCATTAAATTTATATACTGAAACCAGTAACAGTGTTGTCAAGCTTTGAGTGAATATAATTTGGTAGGTATATGAAACAATAAGTTGACGCATGAGTTGATTAAACAACTAAATATTTTTAATATTGAATAAAACGAAATATTTTTAATATTCATAAAGCGGATAAATGTTATCCGATCGTTAAATTGATTGTGTTGGGAAACATGTTAAATAAAAATACAACAACAGATTATATTAATCTGAATCATTAAATTGATTATTCCAGGTCGCCCTAAAGATGTCACTACTTACATTAGAAAAGTTTGACTGTAAGGGGGGATCAACCTCGGTAGGTGTACGATGGAAACGAGCATTGTTTATATATTTGGAAGCGTCTAACATTGATAAGGACGTAAAGAAAAGAGCCTCACTTTTACATTTCGGTGGTTTAGATTTGCAAGAAGTATTTTATAACATTCCTGGAGCTAATATGTGGTTCTGACATAAACCCAGCGTTGCGTTTGCCACCAGACACAACATACCCAGCTGAGTCTAACTTAACCCTTTTGCTGCGACAATAACATGCATAAGTTATACAGGGGTATAACTTATGCATGTTATTGTCGCAGCAACATTGTCCCTAGTCTCCTTGTCGCCTCTTACAGCTTGATGGAAAAACACCTGTATATATTATAATATCTGTGAGACCTGTGACCAAGCACAGAAGGCTGAATTGTGAGTACCTATTAAACTTATGAATAAATTGTCTTTTTTAATAAAAATCAAACTAAGGGTACTTTGTAAGTTTTTTATTGTAAACGTTTTGTATTGTGTATTTTTTTGTGGCCGTAAATAAACGTTTTTATTATTAAAGAAAATTTCTTTCACAACAATTTATTCATAAGTTTAATAGGTACTCACAAATTGTTAACTACCAAAATAATGGCTAAAACAACATGAAATTATGCACTGCGGTGAAAATAAAAAAAAATCTTCCATTTTATTTTGCCATATTTCAGCATATATTATCTTGTCGGATGGCACAAATTTTAAATTACCACCTTCTTTTTTATACCTTCTCTAGTCGCCATGAGAGAAACAACGTTGGATGTGTTTAAAATATTTCTAATACGAGTTTTGTCATTTTTTAAATCACTGAATTTGCGCTCTACTGAGGCATTAGAGAACGGCCGGACAAACAATAAGCCCAGAGCAATTTTTAAATTAGGAAATATAAGATTCGCTGCTCCATTTCTTTTTTTTTAATGGCTGTCATTAGTTGAGCCCAATATATCACTTGATTTTAACAGAGGTTAATCGTAGTACGACAAAAAAACCACAAAAGCGTGTTGCTTATTTTGTTATTTTTTTCTTGTGTTGAATGATCTGTAAAGAATTAAATTAATTTGATTTGAATTAAATTAATTGTTGATAATCTGTTAGAAGCGGCTGTAGCCCAGTGGGTAAGACATCGGACTTCGTATGAGAAAGGTCCTAGGTTCGAATCCCGACTCTGGCATGTAGGTACCAATGAATGAAATTTAAATATGTGTTTTTCATTTACGTACAAATTTACAGTCGCTAACGATGAGGGAAAACATCGTGAGGAAACCTGCTTATCCCTCAGGATAGGCAATAGTCAGTGCCTAAATACGGCGATACAGTTCACTACCTATCACGTTGGGTGCTGTCTATCTAGTGATACGCGGGCTTCGAATGACCCATGCCTAACATACCTTCAAAATTTCGGAGATGGGCATTCAAGCCTCTGACTACCCCGCCATAATAAAAAAGGGAGTGTGTATTCACAAGTCGTGAAGCGTATGTTATGTGTTTTAATCTGTAAAGAGTCAATTTTCCATAGAAATGTCATTCTACTCATTCCATCAAAAATACTTACACGAGCCATAATTCCCCGCATTTTGGAGAATTCCCCACAAATTGGCAACGCTGACCAGTTGCTGGAAGGTGACGCTGCGCCTCAGCCGCCGCGCGCAAGCCCCAAACGACTGCGCTACATCGAATCACAGACTATCTGGTGAACGCGTGGGTTCGAGGTGGTCGCAATCACTCGCCTTCCTTCCTTCGCAATTCGCAATTGCGGAGATGGCCACATGAACCTCTGACTACCCCGCAAGGGTTAATGGGGTTGAACGCATTTTATAAATTAAATATGTCTTGTTTAAATTATAGAAGTACAGGTTACTTATAAAATAAATTTAATAAACATATAGGTATACAACTAATTCTTAAACAAAAATACATCACGAATGTAATCTCTTTCGAGACAATCAGAGCCAATATTGTAAGTACATAAAAACAGGAATGGCTCAGTAATTCAGGGCCCAAAAGGTTCAGGGCGCAAATCCCGGAGCATGCACCAATTGACCAAGTTTTCTAATATTCACTGTCAATTTTCAAAATACTAAGAACTATCTTTATTCCTCGGAATAGGTAAGTTAATGTAGTGAGCAACCGTACCACATTGACAAACATACAATTCGGGTGTCTGTGTCCGTAATTGCGGAGGTTGTCATTATATGTCGGCCTCTATGTGTTAACCAGATAGCAAGTACTCAATATGACAGGTAAACTTTGTCGCATTTGAGTCCTACCCATGGAGTAATTAATAAGAGGATTGGGCCTTACGCTATATTTGTATGGAAACTAGCGTGGCATTACGCGGGGTGAAACGAGGTGCGCGTGATGGAAGGGAGATATTACAACCAATCAAACACGGCATCGGCCAAACAAATTAGGTATCTTCTTTCTACTACACATTTTTAGACTCCACACCAATTAAAACACGCCATTTGAACTCCGCACCGCGTAACGGGAACCGCTCCTTACGTCGGGTCATCTTTATATTTGGTTCGTGGTCCTATGTAGTTACCATCGTGTTATTACTACTCCGCATATCCGTTACTTTATCCGCATTTGCCGAGATGGGCCGTGTTTGTTTTGTTCCAGGTTCCCTCATAAGCATGATGTATTTATTTATACGAAAATTATCAAAACTAGTAATTTACAACAAAAAGAATTATTGTAATCATATGAACAAATTATTTCGATGTGTTTTGTTTGTACGGAATTCACAACAACCTCCGAACTTGTAATAGGTACATCAGATACAAGGGAAATCGATAAACAAAACAAGCCATAATCACAAATAATATAATACTACAGTACAGATACCCCATCCCATACTGATTTTTTGGTAAGTGCTAACTTCTTATTTTACTCCGCTTATTTTTAAAGCCAAATTGGAAAAACAGATGGCGTGACATAAAGCTTGCATCTTCTCAATAATAGAGGTCACTTTTTCATTTCTCAATACTAAAGCGATTAGCTGGCTAAATTAAGTGAAATAGCTCAATCTCTCTCAATCAAAGCTTGCATCTTCTCAATAATAGAGGTCACTTTTTCATTTCTCAATACTAAAGCGATTAGCTGGCTAAATTAAGTGAAATAGCTCAATCTAAATTTGAGTAGGGTACTCGCCGATACTTTTTTTCATTATTTTTTAATCTCTGTTTTCATTGGTCCTACCTAACACGTTTTACGGCTAAGACGGACCAGAGTGTGGACGCAAGGCACATATTTATTAGAAATTAGAATTAAACATTGGTGCCGCCGGGATTCGAACCTGGATCACCCAGAGAGTTAAGGCGGTAATCCACTCGGCTACCCCGCCACCTATGTATAGGTACCTTCCTTAAAAAACTTGAATGACATACGAGTAGGTATAAAGGATCTGATAGGCAGGGCATGTCAAATACTGTTTGCTCAATTTATGGTTTATTTCATAAGGTGTTTAGATTCATAAGGTGTTTCTATAAAATTAAGTAGGTATGTAAAATTCACCGCAGAGTCTATTTCTAGCGAGCAAGTATCCGTCGTCAGACGATTTTACCTCGATGTGTCTCGATCACGATTCACGGACTATTTAATAGGTACTCACAATTCAGCCTTCTGTGCTTGGTCACAGGTCTCACAAATATTATAATATATACAGGTTTTTTTCCATCAAGCTGTAAGAGGCGACAAGGAGACTAGGGAAAATGTTAGTGATGGTCGTGAGCGCATATACGTACGCATACATAATATTAAGTCATGAATTAGAATTACATATATACATACGCGTCACGCCCGCTTCCCCTTAGAGGGGTGACAGAGATTACGTAGCTCCATTTCTCCTGATCCTGGCATGACACGTTCGCCTCTTTAACACCTTTGCATACATGGTTGCCAATTACAGGTACTGCTTACATCTCCTTTTCTCAGTACTTCTAACTAATATATAAAATTACAAATACAGCATGTCTTATACTGTTTGCTCATTTTATGGTTTATTTTCGATTCATAAGGTCACAGATAATAAAATACTAAGGTGTGCTAAGGTGTTTCTATAAAATTAAGTAGGTATGTAAATTTAATAAAGTGGTATGCCAGCATCAATATCAATCAAGTCACGGGTGAGGGGTTGCCAACCCATCGCCCAAAATAGATAAAAATCAACTGCTCTAGGTTGATTTTTCCACTCTTACAACATCCACGGGGATAGATGGGGTGGCGGACAGTTGATTAAGTCCTATTAATCCGTGTATCACCAATATAGTTTGACACTCCCATCCCCCCTGTAGGTGTAAAAGGCGACTGAGGGATTGAGGTAATTTCGAGTATTACTAGAGTTAAGACAGTTTAATTTGCTTTGCATTATATTATTAGATTGAGATTATTAGATTACTATAGGCAGTTACATTTGGTTAAAGAGTTCACCTAAATAAATACCTAATCCTAATGAGTATTCTGGAATACAATATATTATAGAATTTAAATGGATAATTAATCCGTGTTTCACCAATACAGTTTGACACCCTTCGTGTAGGTGTGGTAAAAGGTGACTGAGGCATGCAGACCGGTAAAAGTAGGTACTCTCTTAGCAGTGAACATACGTATACATATTTATGAAATAGAATTACGTACATACGCGTCACGCCCGCTTCCCCTAGAGGGGTGGCAGTAATCACGTAGCCCCATTTCTTCCATGAATGTAAGGTAAGGCGACGCGCGCGACTACCTCAACCACAGACAGGTGCTAGGCGCCGCGCCTTATCGCGCGAGTGTGCGTGACTTGTATTTATGTGCGTAGTAACTAGTACCTAGGTAGGTAGAAACTAAAAAGTAAAATCCGAACTTGTTTGTATAAGGTTGTCACTATGAAGTGTATGCTAGTGATTAAATGTGTGACAGGAATTAAAAAACTCAATATATATATATTACTAGCGGCCCGTCCCGGCTTCGCACGGGTATATAGGATTAATTAAGTTATTTGACAAAAGAGGATTCCCCTTGCATCAGAAATGAAACTTGTGCACAGCTTAACTCCACACAGTGTCTTAGTGTTGTTCATCAGAACATTCAAAGCATAGCTGGAAAGGAATTGGAAATTGAATTATTTTTAAATAATAATAATATAAATGTATTTTGTATTTGTGAACACTGGGCCAAAGATTATGAATTAATATATAATTTTAAAAATCATAATATTGTTAGTTCTTTTTGCCGTGAAAATTCAATACACGGTGGCTCTATGATAATTATGCATAAAAGTATTAAAAATAAGGTTCGGAATGATGTAATCTCAGAAAGTGTAGAAAAAATAATAGAAATGTCCTGTGTGGAGGCAGATGCATTCATTGTTTGTTGCTTATATAGGCCACCTAATGGCGACTTCTGTGTCTTTGAGAAAATTTTAGAAATGGTATTGCTTAAGCTGTGTAAATCTAATAAGACCATAATCTTTTGTGGTGATTTCAACGTTGATCTTTTGGAGTCCTCGACACGGGCTACTAGACTTCTAAATTTGTTCTGGTCTTTTGGGTTGGATAGAATATTTGAAAGCCCAACAAGGGTGACCAGCCATTCTGCTACATGTATTGATAATATATTCAGTAATGAGAACCCAAACAGCAGCAAAATTATTAATGTTTTGAGGTCTGATCACAGTGGCCTGTTAGCTTCGTTTAACAAAAATATATATTCTATTAATTCTCAGCTTATAACTTGTATTCCGGTAACTGAACGGCGTTTGGAGCGTTTTAGAGAACAAATTAACAACAAACTAAGATTGTTTAATATACACAGTAGCTGTCCTAACAAAATGTTCCAAACAGTTTTTGATCTAATTAATGGGGAACATAAATCTGTTTTTATTCCAAAAACTTAAAATATAAATTCAAGGAAAAAGTTTAGTGATTGGGCAACACCGGGTATCCATGTTAGTAGGACAAAATTGTATCAATTGTATGAAGAAAAAACAACAAACTTTAGTGTAACTTTTAGAAACTATGTAAAATTATATTCAAAGATATTCAAAAACGTTTGTATCCAGGCTAAGTCGCTGTATATTAGGAATAAAATACTCAAATCTAAAAATATAATCAAGGAAACGTGGGATGTCATTAAATCTGAAACTGGTAGAGTTAAAACATATAATCAAAATAATCTAAAGCTGAAACTTAATAATAAAATTGTATGTGGCGAAGCAGATGTTGCTTCATGTTTTGAAGAATATTTTGGAAACCTCCCTTTGATGACATCCAGCTCACTAAACAGTTGCGCTGAGAAGGCTTGCGATCTGCTTGCGTTGTCGGCCCCGTGTTGTGATGGTGAGTTCCGTTTTAGGCCTACAACTCCATTAGAAATAATAAAAACATTCAAAACTTTCAGTAAGAAAAAAACTGTGGAACTGTTTGGACACTCGGTCAAAACAATTAGTGTTATTATTGACTTGTTGGCACCTTATCTGGCATCGGTTTTCAATGCCTCGATAGAATCAGGTTCGTACCCTGATTTAATGAAACTTAGTAGAGTAACACCGATATATAAGTCTGGTAGTACCTTGGACCCATCTAATTACCGTCCAATATCCGTGCTACCAGCATTAAGTAAAGTATTCGAGAAAATCTTGTTAAATCAGATGTTGTACCATTTTAATTTGAACGGACTGCTACATTCTAAACAATTTGGCTTCACAAAGGGTTTGTCCACCACTGATGCTGGTGTAGAATTAATAAAAGGGATTTTTGATGCCTGGGAACGGTCACAGGATGCATTTGGTATCTTCTGTGACCTTTCTAAAGCGTTCGATTGTGTCCGACATGATATAATAATAAGAAAATTAGAGTATTATGGAGTCAAAAATAATTCACTAAATGTAATAAAATCATATTTAAGTAATAGAGTACAAAAAGTAACTATTGGTTTGGAGCAGTCGTCGGGTCGTTCAGTCCAGATGGGGGTGCCTCAATGTTCAATATTAGGTCCGTTTCTTTTTCTAGTATACATAAATGACTTACCTTTTGTAACTAAAAATAGGTGCAGGATGGTCCTTTTTGCTGATGACACATCCCTAATCTTTAAAATTAGCAGGAAAATTGATGAGTCGCAAAAAGTAAACTCGGTGATAGGAGATGTAGTTCAATGGTTTCAATATAACAATTTAGTTCTTAATAATAATAAAACAAAATGTATTAAATTTACTTTGCCAAATGTTAATGGTGTCGAAACCAATCTAATAATAAATAATGAGAAAATAGATAAAATTAATACTACTGTCTTCTTAGGGATAACTTTAGATTCAAAGCTGCAGTGGGGAGACCACATTCGCGTTTTATCTAAAAAACTTAGTTCCGTGGCATATGCTGTTAAACGGATTAGGGAATACACGGACGAGTTCACGGCTAGGGTTGTTTATTTCAGCTACTTTCATAGCATTATGTCTTATGGCATCTTGCTGTGGGGTGCTGCTGACATAAACACAATATTCGTTTTGCAGAAGAGGGCTGTTCGCTGCATTTATAGAATGGACCCCAGAGAGTCACTTCGTGAAAAATTTAAAGAAATTGATATTTTGACGGTTGTTGCTCAGTACATATATGATTGTGTCATTTATGTACATAAAAATATAAATATTTTTAGAAGAAACTGTGATGTTCATAAAATTAATACTCGGAACAACGCCCTCGAGGCTTCAAAAGGTCAAGAAATCTTTTATTGGAAATTGCGTGCGTTTTTATAATCATTTACCGGACTGGATTACGCGATTGCCCTTGCCTAAATTTAAGATTATAGTTAGAGGCCGACTAGTCCGGGGCGCTTACTACGCGGTCGGAGACTACCTTGCCGATGCTCAGGGTTGGCAATGAGTGCATCTAAGCTATATGTGCAAAGTTAATTATGTTTCTTTATAAATTTGTTTTTGTAAATGGCACTGGGCAAAAAATCCTGAAAGCCGGAGTTTCTTGTTGGTTCTTCTCCGAGCCAGGGCTTCCGAACCAACGGTAGAATTTCAATGATAAGAGACAACCAGTGTCAGGCAAATGTTTTGACTTTCAATGAATGTACTGTACTTGTACTTATGTTGAATAAAAACATTTGACTTTGACTTTAACTTTAATGAAACAAAATTTATAAGATTAGTTTATTTTATATTTTCACAAATACTCCATTAAAATTATTAAGTTAGAACTTCCCAGTACACAATATTTGCTGTTGTTATATTTTGTGGCAACAAAATAAATTGATTTTCAGGGGCTCCGACCCGCGATAGTCCATCGTACAATTGTCCGTGAGTAAAACATGCCTTTCGCAAGTCATCCCTACTAACTGGAAGGTCTGACCTTGCGACTTGTTGATTGTTAATGCGAAAGATGTTTTCACTGGAAATTGAAACCGTTTAAATGGGATTGGCAGATTAGTTGGGATCATCGGTATCCTCGGTATATGAGCTAGTTGACCAGCTGCTGGGCCGGTGATAATAGTCGCTACTATTAAATTTTCCTTCAATTCCTTAATAAGCAGCCTCGTCCCGTTGCACATGCTCTGAGGACTTAAATTTCTCATAAGCATGATTGGAATTCCGATTTTTAACGTCAATTCATGTGGTGGCAGTCCAGAAGATAGTGGATTGCATCAATATTAGTTACATTGTCTATTGATTTGTATTTTTTTATTTGGCCGGGGACTTTTTGAATTATTAGATTGTTTATTTCGTTGACAGTTTCATTTTTAGGCGACACGATTGCCCTAGAACACACCCAATTAAAGTCTTGTTCAGGCAAATTCTCGATATTAGGGTATATTGCATTTATTAAATGTTCTAAATTATGGACTATTTGGCCTAGGGACTCATCCAGAAGAATGTCACTACATCCAGTATAACTCGGAGTGGGAAAAATTCCTTCCCCAAGTTTAAGCAGTTGTTGTGGAAAATCACTATTACTGATTCCTCTTATTGATGATTCCTGATGAGCTCTCATATTGGTCCGTAATTTTAACCTTTCAATCGAAGTCCATAAGGAAGACGACTTCAAACATGCTTTGATTATATCTGCTCGGGTACCTCTGGCTATAACAGGTAGAGTCTGTCGGAAATCTCCAGCGAATACGAATGTGATTCCGCCCATGAATGCAGAGGAGTTCCTAAGATCTTTTAACGTTCTGTCCACGGCCTCTATATGTGCTCTATGGCTCATAGTGCATTCATCCCACATAATCAAAGAAGCCTCTTGTAGTAATTGACCAAGAGGCCCATTTTTGCGGATAGAACATGTAGATTGTTGGTCAAGATTAACGGATAGCGGAAGTTTAAAAGTAGAATGAGCAGTGTTGCCATCATTCAAGAGAGTTGCAGCAATTCCTGAGGAAGCAACTGCTATTGCTATCTTCCCAGAGTGTCTTACCTTAGCAAGTATCAAATTTGCTAGAAACGTCTTTCCAGTTCCTCCTGGCGCATCAAAAAAAAAACTTTTCTTTTGTCATTGTTCACGCTATCGACTATAGTCTCAAAAGCATATCTTTGATCTAGGACTAACTTTGTCAGGTTGTCAGGTTTTTTGACAAAAGTGGCCAAATTATTTGTGTCATAGTAATGTGCCATAGTATCTGCAGCATTGTTTTCTGTACGAATTGGAGAAGGTAATCCAAATTCACTTAAGCTTTTGTCATTTAATTGCAACAGTTTGTTTTCGATTTGTATCAAACCTTCGTTATAAATGTCCTCACTGTACGGATCGGCAGAGTCCTGGTCTTGCTGTCTGATTCTGTGTCTAATATCCTCACATAAATCGTCTTTGAAACTGTCCCATAGTTTAAATGGTTCTGATGGCTGACAGAATAAAAGTATGACCACAAACAACTCTCTCAGTTGTATTGGACATTGCGAAAGGGATGCTTCTCTTAGAGTATTTTCCCAATGGTTATCGTTTTCTAGCAACCCTCTAGCACGGCAAGCAGCTTGGTATGTCTCTTTGAGAACTCCGTCGACTATTTTCAAGTACTGGAATGAGGTTGGACCGCGTACGTGATGTAATAACATCCTAAGATAGAAACACTCAGATTGAGAAGGATGGACACCATAGACTCTTCCTAAAGCGGCATCTTTATGCCTGGATGTCCAACTACTTCCTCACCACGTCTCCTTCTTGTGAACTTATTATTGGCCCATGTGTAATATTGCGGGACTTCGTGGTATAGCAGTGTCTTTGCGAATTCGTCTTCATTACAGAGCTCAAAGCAAGCCAGCAAAGTTGTTTTACGTGGATTTTGGGCCACTTGTTCAGCCGTATCTGCGGTAAAAACACCCATTGGCCATTTTCTAAGTGAACAGCTAACTGCAAAACAGTAGCATGCCGCTGGTGGATCGGAAATTCAAATATTCTCCAGGCAGCTTCAGATGTACTTATGTACCGGCCATTCACGTAGTTTTCAACTTCGTCATTTGGGTTTCTGACGCCAAAATTAGCTTGGTCTGATCCTTTATTTATGTATTTACAAATGTATTTGATTGTTTGAACTGAGTGGCAGTACTTCACGTTTATGTGAGCGTTAAACGTCCTACGCAACAGAGGAGAATAAGGAACAATCCATCTATTATCTATAGTTAAATTATTTCCTCTGAGAATTAGCGAAGCGCTCTGTCCTCCATGTTCGGCGTCACGTCGACGATATAATGGATATCCGTCCTCTCCGGTTTGAGTATCGTTGACGAAACGTCGTGGGTATTTTTTTGTGCAAATACCGTTTTTCATACATGGTGCTGTTAGGTTAAGCTCTCCGCATGGTCCATGCACCATATTTTTAGTAACGATATCGTGCAGTATCGGATCGTTTTGATGGCTAGGCAATTCCGCAACAATGACACTATCAATTTCGTCTGGTTGAATTTTATTTTCTAGCCAAAATAGCAAGTGACAGTGTGGTAAACCTCGCTTCTGCCACTCCACACTTGTCATGCAACATTTTACTTCGCCGAATATTTCGTCTTTATTAAATAATTTTATGATTTTTATCATCTTTAAATGAAATACCCTTGTTATGATGTCATGACGATCGAAACACCGCTGCCCAGGTAATAGATCTGCTTTAATTTCAGTCCATTCTGGGTTACACGTAAAAGTGACAAATAAGTCTGGTCGTCCATAGTTTCGGACATAAGTCATTGCATCTTGGGTTTTTTCACGCAGATAACGCGGAGAACCAGTGAATGACGATGGCAAGATTACACGTTGACCGATATTTGACGGATCTACATCACCGTCTTGATTTAAAGCGTCTCTGAGATAAATATATTCATCAGCCTCTGTTGATTTCAACAGATGTAATTTAATCTTTCCGATATCATTTTTGCCATCATATCGACAATAAACTGACTAAATAAGTCCCTGTAATAAAGTAATGGATTAAAACAGTTTGCTCTAATCATTAACCGAAATGCATAATATTGGATGCACGTCACAGTTTTGTTACGCGTGCCTTGCTGTGGAATGGTCAAATAATAACCGTCTTCTCCTTCAACGAACATTAAGGGATACTGTAGTGAATCATATGATCGGTGTAACTCAGAAACCCTTTTAAGTTGGCCGTCTCTCCCGTGCAGCACTATATCTCTTGTGCCCTTTTCTTCGTCAAATAAGAGAACGGCTACCTCGTTTACCCGGGTGTGCTGTCTGCGGTTGGCTGTCGGAATGAATTATCAACTTTAAATTATCCGAAGAGTTACTTTCTAAGTTTTGTTTAAAACTACGTATGTATACATTGTAACTATTCAGGACGGTCTGCAGTTCGTTAATCAAATCGATTTTTAGTGTTGGAGCCATGTTTGACCGCAACGATAGCTGATCTGCGTCTGAAATAAAACATATCTGCAAGCATTGTGGATTTAAGCCTGATGGTGGTAAAAGGCTACCTATAAGATGATATACTTGTCCCTCTATTTTAAAGGTTGGCATAAAATTTCCTTCTCTTATTTCTTTGGCGCCAAAAGAAGTCATTTGAAAAAGGCTATTGTACCTACGTATGTTGCTCAAAAAATGTTTAGATTGTGGATGATTGTTTGTCAAAAGATTTGTTATTGGCTGTGGTGGTTCCTGAATACTGGGAAGACTTACTTTTCCAGAAGCACAGCACATGCCATTCGTTTCATCAGCCCATTTTTTGGCAGAACACTTTGGGCAAATCTTGTTCATGACGCCGATTTGAACGGAAGGCTGTTGAGCATAATCAATTTGTGGATCGTATCTAAAAGCAGATCTGTTACTGTGAGCTAAAACTCGATTACGACCTCTTGTTCTTGACACCCGTTGTCTTTCTCTTTGATGTTGAAGGCGTTGGGAATGCTCAGAGCTTGGTTCCCTAGTGCGAGCTTGTATGTTTCTATTGTTTTGCTTCTCAAGCCGCTGCAAACGCTCAATACTTGTTTCTCGCGTGTGCATTCGAGATGTTCGTAAATTTTGTTCATTGAGTCGCTGCGAACGCTTCACACTGGACTCTCGCGCTGGTGCTTGAGAAGCTCTTAAATTTTGTGTAGCAAGCCGCTGCGAACGCTCGATACTCGATTCTCTGGCGCGCGATTGCGACGCAAATTCTCTCTGACTTAACAGACGATTTTCTGTTTCTAATGAAGATTCTCTATTTCGACGTATTTTTAATGACCTCGCCTGGGAACTATTTCTAGAAAGTTGAGATCTTGATCTTTTAGGCATTTTACAAAAGATAAGACCAAATAATAAATCAATATTTTAGACGACTTTTCAATTATCAATTTTTTAATAAAAGAACGCTAATTGTGCCATAACCATGATAGTTAGCCCTATACTATCGAGACATTTATTATAGATAATGATGTGTTCTATAAAACTGTAGTACATTATTTTATTCTATTATCAATAGTTTATGCAGCGCACGCGATGAAAGAAAAATTTTTGGTATTTTTTTTGTTTTTGACACCACAATTTTGCCAATGTCACCGTTTACTTGGTAACATTTTTTTCCGTTTTTTAATTTCCTTTTTTTTTGGTATTTACCTTTATTTTAAACCTTATATCTCCGCGTTGTTCTGAAGTCAAACTCAGTAGATTGGGTAACAGAAAATTCAAGGAAAACAACACTTGTACACCGGCAAATCGACATAAACACTTTTATGATATGACTTGTAGTCTTTGTGTTTGACTCTATTTATCTATAGCCGAAAGTAATTCAACGATGCTTTCTGTGTTTCAACGCACACACGCACACTGTTTTAATAGATATGATTTTTGACATTAGGAACACACCTACATTGCTTAGACAATAGTTTGTGATTGTAATTCAATATGAACTTTATGCAATAGCAATAAAGCTCAAATTGACTACGTTTAAGTTGGAAAACATTTATATGGGAAATAGAAAAGGGCTGTTTCGGGTCTTCCCGGAAACTATTCAATTCATTTTTGTCTTTTAAACCTTCCCTAGACCTCCACGATCATTTCAAGACTAAGATAAGATAAGTCCGTTTAGCCGTTCTTGAGTTTTAGTGAGACTAACGAACAATTCATTTTTGTATATATAGATAATTATTAGAGTTTTAGTACGGATCCCTATATTTTTTCAAAATGAAATATAGCCTATGTCACTCAGGGATAATGTAGCTTTCCAAGGGTAAAAGAATTTTTCAAATTGATCCAGTTGTTTCGGAGCCTATTCGCGTCAAACAAACAAAAAATCAAACCTTTCCTCTTTATAATATTGGTATAGACATATAATTAAATATAATAATAATATAATGTTCTTTCTATCGAATATGCCTTCGAAATATATATACAATAATAGAGTTGATTTTTAAACAAAATAGTGTACCGATAGAAAGAAAATAACATAAAACATACGCTTCACGACTTGTGTATACACACTCCCGTTTTTATTATGGCGGGGTAGTCAGAGGCTTGAATGCCCTTCTCCGAAATTTCATTTCGAAGGCATGTTAGGTATGGGTCATTCAAAGCCCGCGTATCACTAGATATACAGCACCCAACGTGATAGGTAGTGATCCGTATCGCCGTATATAGGCACTGACTATTACCTATCCTGAGAAATAGGCGGGTTTCCTCACGATGAGTTACCTCACCGTTAGCGACTGTAATTTTGTACGTAAATGAAAAACACATATTTAAATTTCATTCATTGGTACCTACATGCCAGAGTCGGGATTCGAACCTAGGACCTTTCTCATACGAAGTCGGAGGTCTTACCCACTGGGCTACAGCCGCTTTCCAGCGCTTCTAATTTAGAGGGAATTGTTTAGATTAATTAAAAAACTATTATAACTTAGACTATTATTATTATTCGTTACATAGGTACATACGTATATTTACGCCTGTTTGCTCATGCTTCACTCACACCCTTATAAACATTTTCATACATGCTCTTCTGTTCTTCACGCTACCTACACCCGCCTAGAAAGGATTGTCTCAATTTGATCTCAATAATAATCTTTCTTCCACTTTGCCACTATAAATTACCTTCGCAACCCTCCCTTTCATCCATCTGCCCCATATGCTCATACCATTCTCTGTTTTCATTGTATTATTAGTATAGTTTAGTTATTATGTAAAAGTTATATTATGTGTTAATCAAATATTCGTTACAGTTTAAAAGAATAATTCTATTAATAGTCTGATCCAAGAGACGGTTTCTACTTGGAGTATACTATGACCGCTCTACAGAGATTTGAGACGCCGGAGCAGCTAGCACAACGAAAGCTACTGCAGCAAAAACGTTAGGAAGCTTTTGTGTCCAGTACTCTATACCATTCTCTGTCATAGATATTCTCCCAGCAACACTATATTCTGCTAGGTAATAATCGAAATCAAGTCTTCTGGAATCAATACCTTGGTCTCTTTGATTTAAAGTGATTTGGCAAATCTATTTTTAATATCGGTACATGCTCAGACGGGATTTGAAAATTGTACCCAGTACAGAGTCAGGGGCCAAACAACTGACCTACACTGAATACTTCCTATATAAAAATATATTATCATTATATTTCAGTAGTTAATTTTAAATTAATGTTTTATATATGTACTTGTATATGAAGATCTAGCAATGCACATTTTAATCATTCTCTTTTTATTCGATTAAATAAGTCGATTAATTTAAACGCAATATACATATGTACAAAGTGACCACTGACCACGCCACGCAAATGAAAAGAAATATAAAATTAATACCTATTGCATTTTATTCAAATGCATAAAATTGAAAATTAGTTTTAAAATTCTAATACAATAAAGTCTAATTTTGCATCATCATAATATGATTAGATATTGACAGATGTTTACAGTACAAAAACATGCCAAAATGAAATACAAAATGCATACCTATTGCATATTATTGAAATGTGCAAATGGAAAATATTTTATCTGCATTTGTAATAAAGTCTATTTTGGATCATCATAAAATGATTACTATTTTTACAGTCCAACAACATGCCAAAATAAACTTTAATTACGAATAATCGGTATCGTTTCATATATCGGTTATTTTCTTTACCTGTTAATGGATATCTGTTAGGCTTAATAACAGATACATTTCGGTTATTAACCGTAACTGTCGGAACACTGATTCTCAGAGATACCTATTATTTACTTTTATTAGTGCCCGTTATAGAGCAGAGAGCGACTTGCAGCGCTCTCGGCGAGGGCGGTGGGGGCTGCCGCGCTGCGCCGCTTCGCTCCATGCTCTCGCGTAAACTATGCCTACCCAATCTACGAGTGCGCGGGATCTCTGTTTATAGTATTATAATCCTGAATAGGTACATAATACTGTGTTCACATTATGTCGCCGCCGCCGCCGACCCCGATTGATATGGCTACGTCGCGTCGTGTAGTTACCCGACAGACGAACACAAAGAAACCTATATGCAAAATATGCATTCACATCCCTTTCGGGGTAGTCAGATGTTGAAAGCCAAAGAAGTTTTTTGGCAATCTTTGGTCAATCGAAACCCAATCGTTACCTGATTATCAATAACCAATGTAACAGGTGATTAACTAAGTCCTTACATAACCAAACCAGGTTCCTTCACCAAAACAACAGTACGTGAGCAATTTAAATGGTCAACCATCCAATTACTTCCCACGCCCGCGTTGCTAACTTCGTTGATAGAATGAAAACCGGTGTATGAATCACAACCGTAGAATCCTATATTTATGATCATAATTTTTCATAAGCGCGCTTCAAATACCTACCCAATATTTTACCAAAAACATTATTGACATTACATAACACATAAACTAATAATTGGCCGTATAATAGTAGTTTATCAGGATCAAAAGAAATCTGTATGGGAATCGAGACATTTACATTTTTCGTACGACTGCCTGCCTATAAAGTCTGTGACACTGGTATTCCGTTTGTATTTTAGATGTTTTTGAAATCATAATTATGTAATATGTACCGAATACATTTATTTATAGGTAGTTATACTAACCGCCAATACACAGCGACATATGCTTTCGAATAGAAAAATGTTGTTTCTACAAGTATTGACTAGATGGCAGGATTAAATAAATTTTACTTATTTCATATTATCACATATTATGATGAATTATGTATGAATATAGCTAAAAATCGCAAAATTTTTCAATAATTATTTTTTTATCTGGCTTTGATGACTTATAGCAGCACCTATTGATGTTTCAAGTTTTGGTCGAAAAAAATAGTATGGAATGGGACCCCATGCCATAATCATTTCAACGACTTTACCTATTTTATGTACAAAATTCGAATAATTTATATTCTATGTAAGTACAGTATATTACATTCATTGAACGATATATTAATACAAACATAATAACTAAATAATAGTACAAATTAACTCAACATTTTAAATTAGGACGCATTCTCTCAATGCATACCACAGATAATACATGCACAAATGCTACTGACCGTAAACTCTTTTAGAGTAGGTATAATATAGACCTAGGGCCTTAGTCTACTAATGCATTTCGGTTCAGCAGTGATACAGTAATACTTCAGTGTCCGTAATTTGACACATTTGGCTCTACACTAACAAATTTACGCCACTAAAGTACAAAAAAGCTACTGCACTAATCAAACGTGCCTCAATGTCAGTTCAACAGCTGTACTCCACTATTGTTTTGACAGCTTTGTCTATGTCCAAATCTCAATTTTAATGTACACTCACACACTCAGTTAGTAGTTTTAGTTTCAATGAAAAACATAAAACAAATTTTATTCGGTTTTAAGTACCTATTTTCATATAAATACGATTAATATTATCACATATGTTAGCAGAATAAAATTGTTTTACTTACATTAGCGAAAAAAGTTTTAAACGGCGATGTATTTTTAATAACTTAAAACTTTTTAACTGCTCAATCATCAATATGCATTAATTGGCATTGCCACATTGACAGTGCACATAGTTTTATTTAAATAGTTGTAATTCAAAAACAATAATTACATTTCTGAACTTTGAGTAGCCACTGAAGCACCACTGACACGCTATTGAGTTACAACTGTGACAGATCAAAATTTTAGCAGAGTGGCACTTTTACAGCCGAGATGCAGTATCGATGCAGTTGTATGGTTGTCATAGTTAATTAGTGTAGTAAGGCCCCTGACGAACTGATTTATAATTGCACTCAATGGTCTGGTCATCATTTAGACTTTAACATTTTATTCCTAATATACAGCGACTTAGCCTGGACACAAATGTTTTTAAATATCTTTGTATACAATTTAATATAGTGTCTAAAAGATAAACTGAAGTTTATTGTTTTTGCTTCATACAATTGATGCAATTTTGTCCTACTAACATGAAAACGCCGGGGCGTTATCTAATTACTAAACTTTTGTCTATAGTTTATATTGATAGATTTTGGAATAAAAACTGATTTATGCTCCCCATTAATGACATCAAAAACTGTTTGAAACATTTTGTTGGTACAGCTACGGTGTATAATAGAAAGTCTTATTTTTTTCTGTTTTAGAGCGCCAGGCGCCGTATAATTATATCCGATGAAATGCCTGTATCTCACTGTCATGCCTACTACTATCTCATCAATCATCAATCAGCCTATACTAGTCCACTGCTGGACGTAGGCCTCTCCAAGGGTACGCCACAAAACACGATCATTCGTGGCTCTCATCCAGCCACTACCAGCGATCTTCTTGAGGTCATCGGTCTACCTGGCAGGGGGCGCCCTACACTACGTTTGCCGAGACGCGGCCTCCACTCGAGAACCGCTTTACTCCAGCGGTCGTCGGTCCTACGACAGACGTGGCCGGCCCACTGCCACTTCAGTTTACAATAGCGATAGACCATGTCTATCACTTTGGTTCTTTGCATAATCGCGTTCTCCGGATAATCCGGATAATCTCGTTCCGGATTCTGTCCCTTAACGACATACCCAGCATTGAACGTTCCATTGCTCGCTGAGCGACATGTAGTCGGTGAGCTAGCCCGACTGTCATGTTCCACGTCTCGGTCCCGTATGTCATTACGGGTAGGACACACTGGTTAAAAACCTTGGTCTTCAGGCACTGCGGTAGTAGCGACGAGAAGATATGACGCAACTGACACAACAGCCAAGCTGCACTCTTCTGGAAATCTCCCGCTCGAAACTATCCCTACCCAACTTCAATACTTGGCCCAGGTAGACATAATCCTGAGCAGCTTCGAGCGTCTCTCCCCTGATCTTAATCGGCTCCGGGACCACAAGTTCATTGAACATGATCTTAGTCCTGTCCAAGTTCATCCAGAGATCGATCGACCGTGAGGCAGCGTTTAAACTGTGCAGCATTCACTGCAAATCCTGCAGTGACTCCGTTATTATTAGCGAAGCGAAAGTGCGTGAGGTATCTGCCATTGACATTCATACCCATCCCAGTCCAAACCAGAGTTTTAAAGTCGTCCTCCAGTGCGTTTGACAGCTTTGGGGAGATAACAACCCCCTGTCTCACTCTTCTGAGCAACTGTATAGGACTCGTCTTTTGGTTTTGGACTTGAACAGATATCGTTGCCATACTATATAGGCTCCTCAGCACCTGCACATATCGCCAATCGATCTGGCATTGCTGCAGTGATTCCAGAACAGCCCAGATCTCGATCGAATGGAAAGCCTTCTCGTATTCCACGAAGGCAAGACACAGCGGCCGGTTATACTCATGGGACTATATATATATATATATATATATATATATATATATATATATATATATATATATATATATATATATATATATATATATATATATATATATATATGTATAACCTGCCGCACCGTGTGAATGTGGTCTACGGTACTGTAGCCTTTTCGTAATCCAGCCTGCTCTGGGGGCTGGAAGGCGTCAAATCTTGAGGCCAGACGATTAGTGAGCATTCTCGAGAACAACTTGTTGACGTGGCTTAGGAGTGCGTTAGGCCTATAATTCTTCAATAGTGCCTTGTCTCCCTTTTTGAAAAACAAGACCACCACGCTCCCACTACACGCTTTCGGGGTAGTCCCATTGGCTATGACGGAATTAAACAAATCGAGAAGCTCAGAGGTGATTCCGTCCTCGCCAGGAGCCTTCCTATTACTAAGTTGTCTGAGAGCACTCCCAATCTCGTCTACGTCCACGATTGGGAGATCGTCGGTAAAATGACGTACTAATGCAACTCTTGGGTCCCTCGTATTGGGTGGAGTGACGGTCTTGCCCTCTGAGGTTTTCAGCTTCGTCAGACTAGATCGACCCATTCTTCTACTAAAGATTTTAGACCCCCGATTCAGCTCAATAGCTTCTCGAATAATTTGAGCATTGAAGCTTTGGAGGTCACGTCTCACCGATTTTCGGATGGTCTTGTTGAGACGTTGGGTGTCTGACGAAGCTCCCTCTGGCATTGTGCCTCGAATCCGCATCAATTCCAGGGTTTCGCTTGAGAGCTTAGATTTTCGGCTGCCTTGCCCTGCCTTGAAATGCTTTCCACCCACTTCACGAAGAACCCTCACTACATCATGAAGGTTCTCGTTAACATTTGCCGTGGTCTTCAGCGCATCGAAGCGATTGCGTAGTTCCAACTGGAACGCTTCAGAGCCGTGCACGGATTGGAGCATCGTTGGGCGCAGAACGAATCACGTCAGACGACTTCTCTCAGCTTTGAAGTCAATTCTCAGGATGCCTCTCACTAGTCGGTGGTCGCTGCTGGTTATGAACCTGTTGACCACTGAGACAACCCTGAATATGTAAGATAAAGTCAATCTCATTCTTCGTCCCACCATCTGGTCTATGCCAGGTCCACTTCCTATGGGGCTTCTTCCTAAAGAATGTGTTCATGCAGAACAACCACTCTTGGTCCAGGAAGTTGACCAGCATTTGCCCTCTGGCGTTTCTCCGTCCAATTCCGTGCACCCCGATACGCGACTCGTTGCATTCGCGCACTCCCACTTCGGCATTGTAGTCCCCCATGACAACGGTATAGTGGATCTTGGTGGTGTTATGCATCGCCTTGGCGATATCTTCATAAAGCTCCTCGACCTCACTGTCCGAGTATGCCGACGTCGGCGCATATACCCGTACGACTGTGAGAGAGTATCTCTTGGTCTATTTCAGTACAAGGTACGCTACCCGGGTTGACACACTCGAAATCTCCAGCACATTGTCACGAAGAACCTTGTTGACGACAAAGCCTACGCCACCCTGAGACCGCTGGTTGCCCTCCCGGAAGTAGAACAGATGGCCTGACTCCAGGTTTATGGTGTCCTCACCTTGCCTTGGGCCTTCCGATAACCCTTGAACATGCCACCTTATGTTAGATAGTTCCACTTCCAGTTGCGCCGAGCTCTCGTCCAGCCGCAGACTGCGTCCATTAAACGTCGCCAGGGTCAGTCAGTGTGGCAGCCGTCCGTAACCCTTATATTCTTTCTTATATTATATTATTATTCTACCCTTAAAGGACTCTTAGCACCCTCTGCGCTACCGTTACCGAGACCTCTGCCATGGTCCAGAATAGTAAGGCGACCGGGAACTGGGGGCCAACCTTTTGTGTCGTAATTCATTGGGGGTTGTTGCCCATACTCACCACGTTGGGCAGGCGGGTTGGTGAGAGCAGATCATAGCTCGCCGCACCAGGGACGTTGCTGCCGGTCACTGGCCTGATGTATTTGGCAATGCTTATTTAGGAAGTGGTTAAGCCGCCATGTGTCGATCGCCAAAGCCTCGTTCGTTGATCAGCAGAGCGCACCACGGGCAGGTGAGGTTGGCTTGAGGCACTTGGATGATGAGCTGCCTCCTTGTACCCCGTGTACTACTATCTAGTTTGTGTGTAAAATTATTTGAATTTATTATTTATAAAATAGTTTTTGGTAACAACGACCGAATATATTCATTTTGTAAATCGGCATTAAGGTAGGCAAGATTATAAAAATAATTTTAAGAAGAATTGATATATAATAAATAGGTCGTTGATTATATAGCATATATAATCAACGACCAGACTGGAAAGCAGAAGAAAAGCGTAGTTCTTAACTATGCCTCCACCGAGAATCGAACCCGGGACCTCACGATTAGCGTTCTGGCCGCTAACCGATCGCGCCACGGAAGTCGTCACTTAGTACAATTGTACGATTTTGGCAACTAAATGAGAACCTTTTAAATATACCCAACGGTAACAAATACTTTGAAGTTGATCAAAACACTATATATCAATATAATTTACACTTAAAACACTGTTTACTATTTGCTTATTTCGTTTTATATAGT
The DNA here is from genome assembly GCA_030578115.1 of Leucoptera coffeella. NCBI lineage: Eukaryota > Metazoa > Arthropoda > Insecta > Lepidoptera > Lyonetiidae > Leucoptera > Leucoptera coffeella. The sequence goes on from JAMBLF010000002.1 coordinate 1,779,105, forward strand.
CTCAAAATACTCAGAATGAGCATATAAACAATTAAATATCAATTTAATAGAGCTTATTTTGACGTCACACTTAAAATGTTGTCTCCCAAATGTTAAGAAAATTTAAAGTAGTATTGTTTTACGTTCAATATCACTCTTACACTTTCCGTCACTAGTAAATAGTGTTTACAAAATGCATATAGTCATTCACTTCATCGACACATTCGTTTAAAGTATCAATATTATAATGGGTCTTCCGAAGTCCCTCAAGAACTATTATTTTGGCTTTACTTGGCTTTTGTTCCGTTTCCTTTAAATCTAAAATTCATTCATGCGTAATGGAATATTCTTTATAAATTTATAGATCAGTACCTAAATAATTTTTTTTCTACATTTATAATTACAAAAATATGGTCCGTTGTGATTGGTTGTTTTGATTCATGTTCATATTTGTTTTGTTGAAAAAAAAAGCGTAAGCGACCTAGAAAGGAAAAGGGGTTGTTCGGGATGACCTAGCTACGTTGTACTGGAGGAGGCGAAATGGAATCCCGACCAGGATACTTGTCCTACGACCAGTGAATGTGGCAAAGTTGAGTAAGATTTATATTTATTCCGCTATTGTATTTTATTATTAATCTTAGATTTTTGTTACTCAAGTAGTTTATAAAAAATACTATGTTAAAAATTAAATATAACATTTAGTTTATTTAATATGTATAAATAAGGTATGTTTTTAGATGTATATAAATTAAATGATTTACATTACAGCAACAACTGCTGCTTCTAAGTTGATTTCGGCTCTTGTGGACGGCCAAATAAATGATAAGCTTATTTTGTACACCATTTTTATTTTGTTTTAATTAATAGAGATCGCGCCACATAAGTTGGCAGACGGCAAACTTGGAACTAAATTTGACGATTCCGCCATTGCGTGTTATTTTGTATGACAGGTAAATTCAGTAATACCAGCGTTGTGTTTTTTGCTCACTGTCTTTGTAATTTTTATGTTTGTTAAAGGGTGATTATAATAAATTGATTTCCGGCGTTTCTTGTTAGTTCTTTTCCAAGCTAGGGTCTCCGCTGAAATAACTTCGGTAAAAAATATGTAAAGACAATGCTCAGTGCCATGTTTGAAATAGTTTTTTTACATACATACATACACATTACGCCTGATTCCCTGTAGAGGGGTAGGCAGAGATCACGGATCCCCATTTGTCCCGAACCTGACAGACCACTTTCGCTTCATTGACATTCATACATCCTCTCATACACTCTCGGCGGTTATAGGTACTCCTAACGTCACCTTTTTTCAATATAGCGTCTATCTGACTGTTATGTCTTATTAGGCCGGCCCCTACGTAACCGCCCTTCCGCTTCTCATATATATATTCCTTTTGTCAATATATAGTTTTTTTAATTTATACTTATATCATAAGATAACTTTCAAAGAGGCCCTATCATAGGCCTATTTTAAAAAAAATATGTTGACTTTTGACTTTGATATATTAATTTGTTTTATTTGAGTTTATAGCTCTACAACCAAAGACCGTTACAAATGAAACTCACATATAATGTATCGAGCCGTATGGCACAGTGAGTGCTAGTTTTGGCGTGTTTACTGGCAACACTGAATTACGCAACTGTGGCGACGCCTCCATCTGCCATCTTATGTGGCGCGTACTCTACCTTGAAAATTATTTTCTCTCCGAAGAACTAATAAATTATTATCTAACCTCTCTCTAACACGTCCAGCTTGGTTCTGTGTTACGAAAGTTTAGTAATAAGTATGGTTGAAAGTTGATTTAGCAAGCTACTGTTGTTCGCTGGTGCTGGAGCCGTTACGGTTCCGGCTGATCATGGAAAAATGATCCAACAACGCGGTTAAATGGTTAAATAATAAAATTTGAATTGACAACAGATGAAAACAAAAAGCTTGAAGTGTAGTGAAAATTGTTCTGGTTTAATCTACATTTGGGCATGATCCGTTATGCAACAACACTCTGACTTATGCAAAGGTGATGCATGTTTATGGGTTGGTTCTCAAGTCGGTTTGTTATAGTCATTACAATATGCTAAGGACTTACCACCTGTCAGGATGTATTTTGGCTATCTAAAGTAACGACTTTTGAGTGGCCAAATGCCTTCAAGGTCGTTGGTCACGCAAACCTTGGTCGTGCAGGTCAAATATTTTGTAAATCTGGAATATTTTTTAACTTAAATTAAACTACAATTACAAAGAATATGTTATGTACTTCATAGGCATGGGTAAAGAAGTGGAGAACCTAATTTTAGAAAACAACGAGTTGCTCGCAACCAAGTAAGTAAAATTAGTAATAAATTCGTTTTGTATCTAATAGTAAGGTAAAAAAATATGATTCCTTTCACTACGGAAAGTAATTTTAGAAGATTACTATGGTTAAATGGAATTAATTTTTTTGTCAAAACTGCACATTACTTATCACTCGACGTTGCTCAGTTGTTCGGGGCTCTCTGTATCAGTGGGCACAGGGTTCAAATTCCACTTGAGTATATACCAATGCATATGAAGTTTAATGAATTTATATGTACAGTTTCGTAATAAAAATACATTTACGAAATGGGAAACCATCGTGAGGAAACCTAATAGTTAGTGCTTGTAAATTGCCTCCTGTCACATTGAGTACTAACTATCTGGTCAACACGTGGGTTCGAAGTAGCCATAGCATTACTACCTTCGTGATTGCGGAGATGGATAATGATGATGCTGAACTAAAGTCAACTTAATTAGATTAAATAAGCGCTATTTATTCTGACTGCCATGTAGTCTTAGAAACTAAGTTTCACCTTTAAGGTTTATAAATACCCTAGAGTGTTATACCTTGTTGGATAGCTGATAAAATGTAGATGTCAGAAAGCTCATCTGCAGAGCAATTGCCATAATATTTTTTTGCGATATACAGAAAAGAAAAATATTTTCTTATAATTTGTACTTATTTTCTTAAGTTTTGATCGTCTACAACGACCTATTTAGTTACCTTACGTGCAATTTTAGTCATTGAGGTCATAAAGAATCTCATTATTTATGTTAAAAACCTAAAAAATAATCATAAGAGTCAAAAAAATTCAATTCAATAGCCGAAAAATTGGGCATTTTCATAAAAAAAATTAAAACTCGATAATCTTGAAAACGGTTAAGTTTAGGATGGGGTGTTCCATAGTGAAATCATTCAAAAATGATGTGTACTACACGCCCTTAACGGATCTAGGTCGACTTTTCCTGTAACCCTGTACAATGAAGCATTGATTTCAATTGAGGACATGTGCTTGATGATGTCAAACATACTATTAATTCAATTAGGCCTGACCGCGCCAAATCGTCCAATGCATGATGCTTTTAACCAAGAGTTGCATCGAGAAAAACTGTATGATCTCAACACTTTGAAAGAATTAATTCAAACAAATCTTCCACTGTTGAATGAACAACAGAAGTATGTATTTGATACTCTTATAAAAGTAATGTAATGTAATAAAACTTATAAAAATAAAAGTAATGAAACTGGAGAGATTTACTTCTTAGATGCACCGGGTGGTACAGGAAAATCTTTTTTGATTTCATTAATATTAGCAACAATTCGCTCACAAAATGAAATGAAATTGCACTTGCACTTGCTTCGTCGGGAATTGCAGCAACTTTGCTTGAAGGTGATCAAACTGCCCATTCAGCAGTAAAATTGCCATTAAATATGCAAAGCAATGAAACTCCAACCTGCAACATTTCGAAGAACTCTGCAATGGAAAAGGTTATACAGCAATGTAAATTGATTCTTTGGGATGAATGTACGTCTGCGATTTCCTCTATCCGTCAACAATGAGATGTTACGCTTACAGGAGTCTGACCCTACACCAACAGATGTAGAAACAAACACCTGGAGTAAATTCAAGAATACGATCACAAAAGAAGGTAAAGAAATTTTACCGCCGACTACTAGTGAGGCAAAGCAGGATTGGATGACTCCAGAGATACTGGGACTTATGATTTCGAGACGGGAAGTGAAGGGTAAGGATGACCAGAAGAAAGTCATTCAAAGTACAGGGTGGCGCAATAAAACGTGCATATCATTTTTTACAGGGTAGAAAGCGCGCGGGTGGGGAAGACCCTTTACCGTTTGGTAGGTGAGCTCATGGAGTTTTAGTCGCTATGAGTCACTTCGAAGGGAAGCATCGCGCATTTTGGGTACGTGCCTTTTACGAGAACTCACGTTCATACATCGTCACTAGACGACTTTATTGTTCTGAATATGGACTACGCCGAATTAGTGAAGCTCTGAGTGCTAATTTGATTAAAATATGGATGAAGCGGTTCGAAGAAACTGGTTCAACGTTTAAACCACAAGCAAAAGGTCGTCCAAGAACATCTAGGACCGAAGCCAGTGTGGAGAGAGTTATGCAGTCGGTACAAGAAAATCCACAACAGTCTCGCAAGAGATCGTCGGTCTTACAGTATCGCGACGAAGTTTGCAACGGATTTGAAGCTTGAACCTGAAACTGCATCCCTATAAGCTGTAATTAACACAAGAGCCAAAAGAATCCGATTAAAAAGCAAGACTTGCATTTGCTAATGATATGCTTAATCGTTTTTCGAATTTTGTTAACATCCTTTTCTCTGACGAGGCCCGTGTCCATCAATGGTTTTGTAAACCGTCAAAATTGTCGTTACTGGCACAGTGAGAATCGGGGGGAAGAAGCGTGGGCAAAACGTCACTGTTAATACAGAACGCTATGTTGCGATTTTGGAGAGTTTTTTTACTTCAAAGCTTGAAAACTTGGTTCCAGCAGGATGGAGCTACCTGTCACACTTCAAACGACTTCATGATGGTTGTGAAACAGATGTTCCCTGGCAGACTGATTTCGAAAAGAGGTGATATCCCATGGCCCCCAAGTAGCCCAGACTTAACGCCTGTTGACTTTTTTTTTGTGGGGATACCTCAAACACAAAGTCTACAGCAATATTCCGAAAAACATCGATCAGCTTAAAGAGAATATTCGTTGTGAAATGGCAGCAATTACACCAACATTATTGAAGAAAGTTTTCAATAATTTTCGTTCGCGGTTAGAGGAGTGCCATCGAAGAGTGGGCAATGAGAGGGAAATGAACTTCAGTTATTAAATTACAATGCCTTATTTTTATTTTAACTCTACTCTTTATATTTATTTTTTATAATTTTTTTAAATATGTACGTTCTATTGCGCCACCCTGTACCATTCGGAAGAAAATAATTGAAGCTAGGGAGAGTTGATTGTCAGACAGATGTCAGGAGATTGAGCAGTTTGACGCAAAGCATTGTAATGTTATGTTATTTTGCTACTATGAAGCCATAGAGTATTTTCTTATTTTGCTACCATGAAGCCATAGAGGATTAGTTCGACCTGATTGTTGATCTTGAGTGTCAAAAGATAAAGAAAAACAGGATTCTGATTTAGATTAGGACAAAAGCTTCATGGGACGAAGAGAAGAGAAATCGAGGTCTTTCTTGGGGATCTGCCCAATGGATAAGTCGTCCGCATTGCGCGGGTGAATAATTTAGTATTCCTATAAACTAATACTGTGTTGTATCTTCCCGCATATATTGGAGCAAGTGATTCCGACTTCGAGGAATACCCGAAGGCTATCAATAGAGAAGTGGACGACTATCAGTGAAAAGGATGCAGTGCCAGCCAAGACACAATTAGGTGTCTCGCCAGCTGAGAGATTGAGGCCAGGGCTAATTCAGAGCCCCTGGTGACGGCGATCTACGCAAAGGACTTTCAGAGGTACTTCTCCCATTCAGTGCGCGGTGCCAACATAAAAGACATTAAGTGCAAATAATTAAATTTGGTTAAATATATTTGGAAAATAAATTGTATTTTATGTCAAAAGGTTTTTCTCTTGTTAGTTGTTTTCATTGTACAAGAACCTTTTACAGCATAACTCCTTCAATATGCACTAGAAGATTAAGGAATTACTGGGTTAAAAGAACAACACCCAAAACCATTTGACTTTGCTGGATGAGGACGGCAAAATTGCTGCGTCCATCACTGAGAAGTTGAAAGTTTGGGAAAAGTACATTCATGAGCTTTTTCATGATGACCGCACGGATTGCGTCAATATCCAGAACGATGATTCCAGCCCACCGATTATCAAGGGGAAAGTAGCCAATGCTATTAAACAAGCTTAGAGTGGGAAGGCTGTCGGGCATGACGAAATTCCAGTAGAACTACTAAAGGAATTGGACGAGGACAGTTTGGATTACCTGACGCATCTTTTTAATCTAACTTATACCGCAGGAACTATTCCGATGGACTGGCTGAAGTCAACTTTCGTTGTTCTCCCCAAAACGAACAACCCGAAAAGCTGCAGCGAATATCGTACAATATCACTCATGAGCCACGTGCTAAAGATCTTCCTTAAGATAATACACGGGAGAATATACCCAAAATGCGAGGCTACCCTCTCAAATTCGCAGTTCGGGTGTAGATCCGGACTCGGAACGCGTGACGCTCTATTTGGGTATCAAGTGCTGGTACAGAGATGTTGGGACGTCAATCGCAAATTACATATATGATTACGAGAAAGCGTTCGACAGAGTAAGTCATCAAAAACTTAGAGACATATTGCAAAACATTGGCATTGACTCTCGAGATTTAAGGCTAATTAAAAATTTGTATTGACAGCATGTGGCCAATGTAAGAGTGGAAGAGCAGCTTTCTTCTTACGTAGAGATAGTGAGGGGTGTAAGACAAGGCTGTATTCTCTCGTCCTTGCTGTTTAATATATACGCTGGATTTATTTTCTCTGAGGCTCTCCAGGATCTGCAGGAAGGAATAGTCGTCAACTGCCAGGTCATCACTAATATTCGATATGCTGATCACACCATTTTGATAGCCGATTGTCTTACAGGGTTGTAAGCACTCGTGGATCGCGTACACCTAGCCAGTGCTAAGTACGGTATCAACATAAACTGCAAGAAGACCAATTACATGACTGTGGGTCGAACACCAGATCCAACTTCTTCCTTAAACATCAATAGTAATAACCTGGAACGCGTTAACCGATACAGATATCTTGCTACGTTAGTGAATGACAAAGGAGTTAACAGCCTGGAAATAAGACGCAGAATTGAGCAGGCCCGAAATACGTTCCGAAAAATTGAGAAGATTCTCTGCGATCGCAGGTTAAACCTAAAACTGCGCATTAGAACCGCTCGATGCTACGTGTTCTCTGTACTTCTATATTGGGCTGAGGCTTGGACGCTCACTAAGGCCATGAGCGACAAAGTGGAAGCGTTTGAAATGTGGGTGTATCGGAGAATGCTGAAGATTTTGTGGGTACAGCGGGTCCGTAACGACACGGTGCTGCAGAGGGTGGGGAAAGGTACAGAGATTCTGAGCACAATAAAGGCTGGGAAACTACAATATCTCGGACACCTAATGAGAAGTAGCAAGTATGACCTTCTCCAACTAATCATACAAGGGAAGATCCAGGGCAGGAGAAGGCCTGGTAGAAGAAGAATATCTTGGCTGCGAAATCTACACGATTGGTACAACAAAAGTACTAGATCGCTCTCCCGTGCGGCGATGTCCAGATTGCTAATAGCCCTAATGATTGCCAACCTCCGGAAAGAGACGGCACCTTAAGAAGAAGAACTATGGCACATAAAAAATCTTTGGAGATTTTAGGCAGAACTTTAAAAGATCTACGAATCAATAATAACCGATTTGGTGGTACAAAGATTTTATTAGCAGATTTTCGTCAAACATTGCCAGTGATTCCACGATCAACGCCAGCCGATGAAATCAATGCCTGTCCTCTAATTTGTGGAAACATGTCAAAGTATTTAATTTAAGCAAGAATATGCGTGTCGAGTTGCAAAATGACCAATCTGGAAACATATTCTCTAAACAACTCATTGACATTGGTAATGGCAAATTTCCTATAGACATGTTGACTGGCTGCATTAACTTTCCTCAAAGTTTTTGTCAGTTAACGCAATCAAAAGATGAACTTATTCAGAAGGTGTTTCCAGATGTTTCTCAAAATTACAAAAAGCATGATTGGTTGAGCGAACGAGCTATATTGGCTGCAAAAAACATAGATGTAAATAAATTAAATTTCGAAATTCAAGAACAAATTACAGGTGAATCGAGGATATATAAATCAGTCGATTTGGCTACTAAACAAGATGATGTCGTCAACTATCCACCGGAATTTTTAAAGTTGCTGGATTTGCCAGGATTGCCGCCTCATAATCTTCAATTAAAGGTTGGATCAATAGTTATAATGTTGCGAAATATCAACCAACCGCGTCTTTGCAACGGTACACAGTTAGCGATAAAAATATACTAAACAACGTGATAGAAGCAACTATACTCAAAGGAAAGTATAAAGGAGAAGTTTCCAGTGCGGCTTGCTTTTGCTATGACCATAAACAAGTCCCAGTGGCAGTCATTAAGTGTTTGTGGTATTAATCTGGAAAACCCATGTTTCTAACATGGTCAATTGTATGTTGCATGTTTCCGCGTTGGAAAACCATCAGATTTGTTTGTCTATGCGCCAAGTAATCAAACAAAAAACAACGTATATCACAAAGCACTACAATGATGATAAAATAAAACTGATTCTGTAAATAATTATGATTCACTTGATTAACAATAAAGAGATTACTTACTTTTAAATCCTTCTATATGTTTTATTTCATTATTTTTTATTCACAACGTCCTATCCTATCCAGGCTAACGGTTTTGTTCAGGAGAATTTTAGCTACGACTATAAAATACGTAGGAACAAAAAACTGTCACATTACAAATCTTTATGACAGGATGAATTCTGTCGGGTCCGCTAGTATATATACTATATATATATATATTCGTATACTTAATACTAGATACATGATTTTTTTATAAAATGTTTCACGTAATTTTCGATCATAATCGAAAACTTCAGGACACGCCTGTCGTGTCCGCGGCTTGGCGATTACAATTACCAAGAACACGCTAATCGTGTCGCTGGCATTCAATGTGTAAACAGAAATATGCTTTACAAAAATATTCATTTTAAATTTTCGCATGTCTTGTGTTTATGTTTCTTGGCATTACTGTGACTTGGTAAATTGAACTAAAAATAAAGCGCGTTAAAGCAAGAACAGGTAAAAAATGCGCGAAGAGCTGTACTTTCTGTTTATGCCGTGCCACGACAGAGCCTTAAATTTTGTTATCATATTCCAAATTCAAAGTACCTGAGAAAAAAACAAGGCGCATTGAAAAGTATTCAATTATGTACATGTTGAAATTTTCATCACTGGCAATACTTCAAGGGTAAATTATATGATCAAAATTATGCGGCCTGGCTTAATTATTTTAGTACCCTTCAGTACAATAATATTGAGGAAAGCCTCCTCAAAATTTGGGAGCCAATTCAGAATAGATGGACGCCCTACATTATTTCATTCATAACTTCTCATCCAAATAAACATCTTCCAACACCCAAAACAAAAAACTATCATCAACAAAAAAAAACAACTATCAACAATAAAACATCCTGGAAATAAGGAAAATTTTATAGAAAAGTTTTATTAACATAAAACTTAACATTTAAACGTAATCTTTGTACAAAATAACGTCGGAAAGTGATGATCATAACCATCGATCCAAGAACAAGAAACGTCCTAGATTGACGGAAACCATTGATGAAAGTAAGATATTTTCACCATACTTTAAGCCGGGATACTTGAGAACGTACCCGGAATCAACTATTCTTTGCGAGTATCCGGTTTATGTGGAGAGTGAATCGGAAAAAATTGGCAACTAAAACCCATTTCAACTATCAGAGTTATTCAAGGATATTAAGGGCCTTATTGAAATGTGACGATCTCATGCCAATAAAATTGCTTTAATCTTCAAGAGGGCTAATGAAGCTAATGAATTCTTATCACATGAATGTCTGATAAATAATAAATAAGCTCCGAGCTTATATACTTATATATATATACTTATATATATATCTTCCATTGAGAAGGTAGGTGTAGTGCGTCACATACCTACCGAACACAGCAATGTGGAAATACATAAAAAGCTGACTTCTGAAAATGAAATAGTTGGAGTAAGAAGATTTATAAAGAAGATTGATGGTAAACTCGTTCCACTTCCATTAATTTCAGTTACATTTGTTGGTTCAGTATTACCTGACTATATTTATTTAGGCAAGTGGCGGCTTCAAGTTTCAATTTATGTACCGCCACTTCAACAATGTTTTAAGTGTTTGAAATTTAATCACTCTGCGAGAGTGTGTAGAAATGAACAAAAATGTTCGAAATGTTCAGGTGCACATATTTATAGAGAATGTACATCTGAGACATTGAAATGCGCTAACTGTGGTGGTGACCATTTCGCAATAGCGAATATATGCCCCATTAAGACACAAAAGGTCAAGTTAAATAATACAAAAGTTAATAAAGTAACTTATGCTAAGGCACTCCATCACAGTTCAAGTTTCAATAGGGAGTTTCCAGAAATTACAGGTAGAAACTCAACTACACCTGAATATAATAAGAACATAAACATTAGTGACATAATTGTAAATGATCATAAAATTATAAATACCTTAATAAAAACCTTAGTAACCTTAGGCAATTCCGGCCTACATACACATAAAAGATATATTATTAAAAGCTTTAAAAAATGGGTCTTAATATTGTACAGCATAATATACAAAGTTTAAGAAACAAAAAACCATTACTCATAAATTTTTTAAATGAAAACCGAATAGATTTGTGCTTGCTTAATAATACTTGGTTAAATGATAATAATTCCAAAGTTCATATACCAGGATATGTATTTTTGTACAAAAACTCTTCCAATTGTCATGGAGGGGTGGCTATTTTGATTAGAAATAACATGAAATTTAACTCATTCGATGCCGCGCCATTTTTCAGCGTCTTACTAGCGGAGCCGCCATACAAACGGTCATGAACACGCGAGGCGTGTCCGCGGCTCTGCGACTAAGAAAAAATGAACACACCACGCGTGTCCACTGGCTCTGCGCGAAGTTTAATGTTTCTAAATACGTTAATAATACATTGTGGTAGTTAATTTCCTTAGTTCTGTTTGTGCAACGAAAGAGAAGGTTGTGGCAACAGTATAGTAATTTCAAACCAGGAATTATGGCGGAATATGTCTATTTAGGTAAATAGGTAAATTAAATATGATGTGATTCTCAAACTTACTTATATATTATTAAATTTATAATATTTTTTGTTGTTTGTATAGCATATAAATTATTTACTCATCTATCGACTAAAATCACTCAGAAACATATTATTGTGTAAGTACTAATATTATAATAAACAAGCTAGCGTAGTGAGTTTGATGGAAAGTTAAACAAACTTTTAGAACCTCTGGTCGCATACTCAAAGTGGACATGCGTAGCGTGTTCTGGCATCACTATTGAGTATTCGTTTTTAGTATAAACATAACTTCTTTCAAAGTAGAAATCACGTGAATATATGGTTATTCGTGTGGCAAATACCATGTACACAAATTCTTATAATTTTTTTTCATATACTTTTCGAGATATAATCGTAAACTTCTGGACACGCGAGGCGTGTCCGCGGCGTGGCGAGTAGAATTTTCATGGACACGCGAGACGTGTCGTTGGCTCCGAATGAGTTAAAGAAGTTGATTCTCAGTTTCATGAATCCATTCAAAATATTGGGATTACCATATTTACAGATAGTGGTACTGTTATAGATTAAAATAATACATAAGTTTTAAAGTTTTAAGAGATTCGCGATTTACACTCATGATTAATAATTAACGGGACATAAGTTTTGCTCGCGTAAGCCTCCTCATACCGCGTCGTTTTAAGTGCTGACTTTGCAGCCAACGTTTCATTATTAGTATCGTGCGCTCATATCGGAGTTCTCTTCCAACCAGCAAATGGTTAAGACGGTTCGCTAACAATACTATTTCGGCTTAGGGAAAATAAAAAGTGTTTTTTTAAAGAGGCATTTCATTGCGTCCGCACAACATTGGTGGCAGCGGTGGGATACCGTTCTTGAGGCATATCGCATATATGCCCACCGGTATTCCAAACAAAACGCGAACGAAATTCGGTGTGCTTGTAAGCCGTGAGGACCCGTACCTCACGCCAGGACCGTACTTCCCGAGGAAGCTCGTCAGTCGTGACACAAGCCGTGTCACGCCAGCCCTCGACCAGCCGAGCATAGCAGCCGTCGCAGACGTCGTTGCAGAGAGAGACCTGCAACCCCGAGAACTGACGTCGTCCTCTGCTGTCCAGCAGAAATCCGGTAACAACATTAGGACCAGTAAAGTGATGCAGTTTCTACTGTGAGTCAATCTTTTCTAATTTTGTGGGATACGAGAGCGAAGCAACTAAACATCTTTTAAGATGATAATTTTCTACTGAGTATATTTTATCGTAACTTTTTTAGTTTTGACGGTTTGACTAGCTTTGATTTATACCCTTTTTAAAATGGCTCCTAAAAAGGACATTAAAAACGATGAGTTCACAGACGCAGAGGAAGTAGAGACAAAGAAGTTGTCTCTCAACCTCCTCACTAAATTTATAAAACCCTATAATGGGGATAGAGCGTCTCTTCCCGCGTTTCTCACAAATTGTGAGAACGCCATCGAACTAGCAGAAGATAGCCAGTTGGGCTTCTTGTGCAAGTATATAATTTCACAATTAGAGGGAAAAGCTCAGTTAGCTTGCTCCCTACGGAGATTCGACAAATGGTCGGATTTAAAGAATTTCCTTAAAACAAATTTCGGGGAGAAAAAGCACTCCACCCACTTACTTCTAGAACTTCAGAACTGTAAACAGTTCTTGACCGAAGAGGTCATTCGATTCTCATTGCGGATAGAGGCTTGCCTAACAAGACTCCTATTTGACATTCAATTTTCGGGATGTTCGGAGGCCGAGAAGCCTGGCAGAATAGCTGCCATGGAGGAGGATCTGGCACTCAACACCTTCCTCCTAGGTTTAAACCCTAGTTTTTCTCATATAGTCCGATGTAGAAACCCCAATACGTTGAGTGAGGCTATCACTCACGCTATTGAAGAAGAAAAGCTCTTCAACCTCACGAAGGTATCGAGGCCTTCAAAAGTATGCGGCTGTTGCGAAAGGCAAGGGCATACATGCAATGAATGCTTTAAGCATAAATCAAAATTTTACTTAATTAATTTTCAATCCAATTACAGGGCTAATAATTCTAGGCCTAATAACTATTCTTACAATAATCCTAATTCTTATAACAATAATTCTAATGCTAATACCAAATTTTGTAAATATTGTAAGAATCCGGGGCATACGATACAAGAATGCCGAAAGTTGGTATTTAAGAATAAGTCTAATCCCCAACAAGAACAGCGAGCACCTTATCAGGTGAAACCTGAGCCTCGCGTGTCTGCACCCGTACAACACATTGTATGCAAGTCCGCCACAGAGCAGACTTTAAATTAGATGACGCTCCTGTTGTGTGTCGCCTGGGGGCGTATACAGAACTTAAGGACACACTTAAAGATGATCCTAATTTTTCTAATTTCTCTGATTTTTCTAAGTTCTCTGATTTTTCTAATTTTTCATCTCAACCAAAGTTGTTGAGTTCGTTCCAGTCACAAGACTTGAGTATCCTTAACAGGTTTAGACTTGACGTCATTATAAGTGTTAAACTTTAAATTCAATTTAGAATCGAAACTCAACTGCTGGGGTTGAGATGTAATAAACTCAGTGAACTAAGAGGGTTGCTCTTAGTTCACTGAGTTTATTACATCTCAACCCCAGCAGTTGAGTTTCGATTCTAAATTACATGTAATTTTCATGACGCTTACGGAAGCACCCGTGTCAATTAAAAAGCACAAAGGTGAGGAACAATGTTGCGGTGCATTAATATATAAATGTGGTAAAGAAATACTCAGTGAACTAAGAGGGTTGCTCTTAGTTCACTGAGTTTATTACATCTCAACCCCAGCAGTTGAGTTTCGATTCTAAATTGAATCTAAAGTTTAACACTTATAATGACGTCAAGTCTAAACCTGTTAAGGAGCCTGTGGTTTGTACAGATGCTCCGAAGGTCATTCATTCTGTTCCTATTTTTGAAACGAAAAGTTTGTTACGTATTTCGTGCTTTTGTTGTTTTGTGCTTTTTAATTGACACGGGTGCTTCCGTAAGCGTCATGAAAATTACATGTTTCGATACTTTACCGAAACTTTCTAAGGAGATCATTAAATTGAAAGGTATCAATGACTCTGAATCCTTTTGCGAGACTCTTGGCTCGTTTAATTTAAATTTTTGCATACAGAATAGTAATTATTCTTTTAAATTTCACGTCATAAACGATGATATTAACCTTAATTATGATGGCATGATAGGGTCAGATTTTATGAGATTTTTCAATTGCACACTTGATTTTAATTCAAGTGAACTGTATTTACATGGTCATATTTTTAAAATAAAGTACACGCAACCTACATACATTATTCCCGCACGTTCAGAAGCCGTGATAGAATGTAACTTAACTAATGCTGACAAAGATTTGCAACGGCTATTTCCACGAAACGAAGGCCTGATACTCGATCACACGATTTGTGATGGTGTTTACGTATCAAATTGCATCGCCACTATTAAACAAAACAAGCGTGTGAACGTCTCAATTTTGAATACCACTGAAACACCAGTAAAGGTAGATAATTATTCCGTGTACTAAAGTCCTATTGATTACGATAATTTTTCATTTCCGATAAATAATACTTACATTTATTCCAACCTTTCTCGTATAGAGAAAGTTTTAAAACTCGTTCGTCATGAGCATCTTAATCCAGAAGAGAAGAAGGCTCTTTTGGATTGCTGCGCAGATTACGCTGACATATTTCATCTCGAAGGCGAACCATTAACACACACTCATGCATTGAAACATAACAATAACACGGGAGACGCGGCTCCCATCCACGTCAAATCATATAGATTTCCGGAATGCCACAAGGAGGAAGTTGATAAACAAATCAACTCCATGTTAGAACAAGGCATTATTCAAAATTCAATCTCCCCATGGTCCGCCCCTGTGGATCGTTCCTAAGAAGGCAGATGCCTCTGGGAAAAAGAAATGGCGTATAGTCATTGACTATCGCAAACTCAATGAGTGGCCGAAATCTTCCCAATTCCACTGATTAGTGATATTTTGGATCAATTAGGCAAAGCTAAATATTTTTCCACGCTTGACCTTGCTTCCGGTTTTCACCAAGTATTAGTCGATCCTTCAGATATTCAGAAAACCGCTTTTACAATTGTTAATACTAATGCTTCAACAGGGCACTACGAATTTACACGAATGCCTTTCGGACTTAGGAATAGTTCGCACACATTCCAACGTCTTATGACGATGGTTCTTACGGGATTACAAGGATTACATTGCTTTGTTTATTTAGATGACTGTATAGTCTATTCATATGAACTCCCTAGTCATATGGAAAAATTACGTTTAATTTTTGATCGTTTTCGTAAATTTAACCTCAAGTTACAACCCGACAAGTGCGAGTTTTTACGTCGTGAAGTTTCTTATTTAGGACATGTCATAACCGACCAAGGGGTCCAACCAAACCCAGATAAGGTGAAGACTATTACCAATTTTCCGATTCCACGTAATGTTAAAGATATAAAGTCATTTCTAGGACTAGTTGGTTATTATCGTAGATTTAATCGATTTTTCTCCCAAATTACGAAACCTCTTACTAGTTTACTAAAGAAAAACATTACTTTCGTTTGGAATCCTGAACAGGACCAAGCATTTAATTTATTAAAGGAAAAACTAACTACTGCACCTTTATTGCAGTATCCTAATTTTGAACAATCTTTTATTTTAACTACGGATGCTTCTAATTACGCCATAGGCGCTGTCTTATCTCAAGGCGATATCGGCAAAGATAAGCCCATCGCTTACGCATCCCGAACCTTAAACAAGGCGGAATGCAATTATTCCACTACGGAACGCGAAATGTTAGCTATTATTTTTGGCGTTAAATCCTTTAGACCATATCTTTATGGTCGAAAGTTCACCATAGTTACTGATCATCAACCCTTAAGGTATATTTTTAATGGTAAAGATCCAAGTTCACGCCTTATTCGATGGCGTTTGAAGCTCGAAGAATACGAGTACGACATTGTTTATAAACAAGGCAGACTGAATTCAAATGCTGACGCATTATCTAGATATCCTATTCACGTTACGACACGTTCGAATCGTAATCAGGACACGAGTCCTTACTCTGAATCTTATGAAACATATTTCAAATATCAATTTACTAACACTTTAACTACACATAATACACAAATTGAGGAACATTCACAGAGTATTCATACTACTAAATTCGATTTGATTGTTATACCTACTTCTCTAGATTTTGACGAGAGTATGCCAAATGTTAACCAAATTTTATCCAATTTATCTAACTCTGAATCTTTACTTAATAATGAACGTGAACCTTTTACTATTCTACCTTATGTAGATGATAATAAAACTTATTTCTTTTTATTTACAAAGACTCATCATTTCGAGGATAGTAATTATAAAACTATTTTTAATTTACTAATGAATTTACGAGATCTTATTTTAAGATCTTTTTTTTACAATAATCAGTTGAGAAGAGTGGACGTGTTTTTAATTTTCTTATAAAATAAATTCTTAATTCAAGTATTCATGTAGTATTTGTGAGTGTGCAAGTAACGTTGATAAAGTACCTATTTCATATTTGATTGTGATACGCATAGCAACGGCGTGAGTACCTACTACATTACAATACCTTTAATATTATTCTCACAACTACCCGCATTCTTTCAAGATGAGTTTGTGCGCTGCTTGCAATAGTACAGTCAAAGTGAATGAAAGGGTAAAATGTACTGCCAAACCGTGCACATTATTATATCACTTAGCATGCGTAAATCTTACCGCGGCCGAGGCCAAGGCACAACCTAAGTGGTCGTGTCCAGCTTGCTTATCAAAACTACCTAAGGGAGATAACCATGACACACCCATCAGAAACAAGTTTCGAGACTTAGATCCGATAAGTCTAGATCCCAACGTCACATTGCGCAAACAGAAATCCCAATCGGACCCTGACATCGCGTCAGTCAATTCTGCACCCCATTCTAACCTATCACGCGAAGATATTTTAAATATTATACGCAATGAAATATCTACAACCATAAAATGTGTGATAACTACGGAACTACAATCGTTTAAGAACGACATAAAGGAAATCAATAAGTCCTTATCCTTTTTATATGAGGCAAATGTCCAGCTAAAGGAGCAGGTCAAATGCTTGCAAAGTGACGCCAGCGTTCTCAACAACCGTGTCCGCGAAGCGGAGGCGCGACTTAGCCGCCTGGAGAGCGACACCGCTAAACAGGAGCAATGGGTACGACTTCAAAATATAGAAATAATCGGCGTGCCTGAAAAATCCGACGAGTCACTCACAGATGTGATGGTGAAGCTCGCTAAACATGTGGGCGTCGATCTGCCTGCCGCTGAGGTCGAGTTCGTCCATCGCGTGCAGGCCCAGCGCGCCGCGCCCGGCCGCCCGCGCTCCATAGTGCTGCGCCTCCGCGCCCGCCGTACCAAGGACACACTACTATCAGCGGCGCGTAAATGCCGCGGCCTTAACGCACGGGACATCGGCATCGGATGGGAAAACAAACCCATTTACTTTAATGAACATCTGACGAGACAAAATAAACAACTATTGAACGCATGTAAGACGAGGGCAAGAGAACATAATTACAAATTCACATGGACAAAAAACTGTCGCATCTACATAAGAAAAGACGAGAAGTCCCCACCCGTGCTGATTTCGTGCGAATCGGATGTACAGAAAATACAATGAAAATGTCTATTTATTATCATATTACGCTGCCGTCGTTACGTTGTCACTGCCTGGACTTTTACTGTATCGGGTTCAAGTATAATTATGTACAAAACAAGATAAAATACTACACACGCACACATTTTACACATTTCACAAAGTCAATTACACAATCACATTATTTCTTATACATATTTACATTCATATCTAGGTGCAATTCGGTATTATGCCGTTATTCGCACTCATTCATCACCGTATCGATACGAATATATTACTATCGAACACCATACACAAAGTACAGGTTACCTATTGTAAATATCACAGTACCATACTTAATCATTCATATAGCTAGTTATGTACAAAATAAAATATCAAAACGAGTTTATTACTACTATTCCTACCGCACAATTTATTTACACAATTCGCTAGTGTACCAATACGTGAATAATAAACAATGGATTTCATGTTATTGTTGTTTATTACTTATAATATTAAATGTTAAGTTTAAGAATAATTCTATCATAATGATTTCCGTATTTTTGTACTTACTGAAGTTTAAGAATAATTCTATCATAATGTTTTCCGTATTTTTGTACTTACTGTATATATACCTATTAAAAGAAATGACAAATAAGTTTAGTATACTTTTTAATGACTCAAATGAGCATTAAACCGCTAAGTATCTATTACGAAAATTCTAACGGTTTACGTACAAAAACCAATACATTTTACAACAATGCAATTTTATCTGAATTTGATATTATCCTGATCACTGAGACATGGCTTTGTGAAGGTATGCTTAATTCTGAGTTGACTGATATGGACCGGTATGATGTTATCAGACGTGACCGTCACGCGGGCACCAGCAACACCACGGTGGGCGGCGGGGTGCTCGCCCTGTGCGCGCGCGCTCTCTGCGCCCGGGAGCGCGTCGAGTGGCAGCCGAGCGACACACAAGACATAGAATGTATATGGTTGACTGTGAAAGCGTGTATGCTTGGCTCCTCGTCGGCCGACTTACACGTCTGTCTCGCCTACTTACCGCCGAATCGATTATTACCAAATCGAATAGAATCTTTTATAACTTCATTTTCTAATGTGATTAAGAATAACATAAATTATTACTTTCTACTCGCCGGAGATTTTAATTTATTGTCTATAGTGTGGGAAAATAGTGCACCAATATTTCTAAAAAAAGGGTCGTTCGAACTTCAAAACGCATCTATGAATTTAATTAATAAATGTAACTTTTTTGGACTAGATCAGTATAATTTTAATCGTAATTTTTATGGTAATACCTTAGATTTAATTTTCAGTAACTTTCCTTTGGATTTACGGTTACAACAAATCACATCACCAATGAAGTGGCGGCTCATCCACCCTTGGAGATTGACGCCACTAACATTACAGTACCCGCGATAATACCTGCTCCACGGATAAAATATATTTATAGAAAAGGAGAATATGACAAAATATGCGAACACTTAGATGGATACGACTGGCGAGCGCTTCTTAATAACGGTACAGTCAACGATGCAACTTATGCCCTTTATGACATTTTATATGGAATAATTGACAAATTCATACCCCAAAAAGTACAAAAAGCTACACTACGTTACCACTCTTGGTACAGTACACCTCTTATAAAGATGATTAAAGAAAAGTACAAATATCATTCTAGATGGAAGAAGTACAATAATCCTATAGACTATGACACCTTTTCACTCTTACGTAAAAGGGTGAAACAAATACAAGCACAGTGTTACAATTCTTACATAACAAGAGCGCAACAAGGAATAAAAGTTAACCCCAAACTTCTTTGGTCGTACGTTAAGTCAAAAAGGAAAAACGTTGCCAATTATCCTAAATCTATGTATTTTGAAAACAAAATATTTGACGATATAGATCAAATATGCTCTGCTTTTAATACTTATTTTGAAAAATAGTTTTGTCCGCCGTGCAACAAATATTCAGATTGTGTAGAACTGCTCGACCAACATCTTCGTCTGTTGCACACTATTATTGTCTCTCGTGATGATGTTCTTACACAGTTGCAAAAGCTAGACAGGAACAAAGGTCCCGGCTGTGATAATATCCCTCCCATATTCTTAATAGAATGTGCTGCTTCTTTAGCCCTCCCGGTTTCCATTATCTTTAATCGATCTTTTCGTGAAGGTCAGTTTCCAACAATTTGGAAAACTGCACATATTGTGCCGATACATAAAAAAGGTTCTAAGTTGCACGTTGAACACTACCGACCCATATCAATTTTGAGCATACTAAGCAAAGTCATGGAAAAAATTGCATATAATCACCTTTATCCATTCATTAGTGATTGCATCCCATCACAACAGCATGGATTCCTCAAACATCGATCAACTCTTACGAATCTAGCTGTTCTCGTTAGTGACATACACTCAAACAACAACCCCTCTCATCAGGTAGACGTGATCTACACGGATTTCGAAAAGGCTTTCGACCGCGTGGATCACGTCATCCTTTTACAAAAACTTTATGGTTTAGGCATAAGAGGCGACATGTATAGATGGATCCGCTCTTACGTCACAAACAGAAATCAGGCTGTGGTCATCGGAGGACATAGATCGGAACTTGTCAGAGTGACGTCAGGCGTTCCACAGGGTTCCCTCCTGGGTCCTTTGCTGTATATTGCTTTTTTACATGACATCGACAAATGTTTCCGGCATGCTAGTTTTCTTATGTATGCCGATGATACAAAGATATATATGGATATAAAAACAAAACATGACTGCGAACTCCTTCAACTTGATCTTGACAGACTGAATAATTATTATATTATAAACAGAATTAATGTAAATATACTTAAATGCAATACAATCACGTATACGAGAAAGAGACAATCTATATCTCATACATATTACCTGAATGATATTCCCATTAAAAAGGTTGATGCTATGTTGGACTTAGGTATGATTCTTGATGCTAAATTATCCTATACACGTCACATTGAATCAATAATAGAAAAATCATATAAAAACCTTGGTTTTATTCTTCGCGTTAGTCAACCTTTTACTGATATTGAGTGTATAAAGATGCTATATTATGCATATGTTCGTAGCATTCTTGATTATTGCAGCCCAATATGGACTCCACAATATATATCTCATGCCCAATCAATCGAAAAGATACAATGCAAGTTTTTGAAACATCTTAACTATCGCACTCATTACACAAATATTTACGATATGTCATGTAAAAAACACAAAATGCTGACATTACGGCAGAGGCGACAACTTACTGACATGATATTTCTGTATAAAATATGTAGAGGTCCAACAAATTGTTCCTAGAGATCCCGCCACATAAATTGGCAGTAGCCAAACTTGGAACTAAATTTGACGTTTCCGCCATTGCGTGTTATTTTGTATGAAAGGTAAATTTAGTATTACCAGCGTTGTGTTTTTTGCCCACTCTTTGTAATTTTTATGTTTGTTAAGGGTGATTATAATAAATTGATTTCCGGAGTTTCTTGTTAGTTCTTCTCCAAGCTAGGGTCTCCGCTGATGTAACTTCGGTAAAAAATATGTAAAGACAATGCTCAGTGCCATGTTTGAAATAATAGTTTTAAGAGAGCGATTTATACTTATGATATAAGATATAAGGGTGTGTATAAGATTGATTGCAGCTGTGGGAAATCCTACGTCGGACAGACTAACCGGTTTATTGCGGACAGAGTGAAGGAACACATAATATATGTAATATATAATAAGAAGGAAAAGTTCCGTTACTTATCATGTTTGAAATAGTTTTTTTAATTTATACTTAGATCATAAGATAACTTTCAAAGAGAGCTTGTGATATTTATAATTTTGCTCTGCAACCAAAGACCGTTACAAATGAAACCTAGAATGTATCGAGCCGTATGGCACAGTGAGTGCTAGTTTTGGCGTGTTTACTGGTAACACTGAATTACGCGACTGTGGCGACGCCTCCAACTGCCAATTTATGTGGCGCGATCTCTATCTTACTGAAGCCACTGTTAAATTAGCTATCCCAAATCGACGTCCAAAGCGTTTGGAATATACTCCCACTTTTTATTTACCTTTGATAAAAACTAACTACGAACGAAATGCTATTACTCATAGACTACGTGAGACATATAACAAAAACTTTCACGATATCGATATTTTTAACCTTACACTTTACTCTTTTAAAAGAAATATTACCTATAAATTATTGTGTACTTAATATAGCCTGAATTAGAAACTATTAGTTATGAATGTATATACATAAAAAATAATATTATTTAAATATCAATAACATTTGTGTAATATTAATAGCACATTCTTACACTCACCTTTATGCAACGAATACACAAATACACACACCCACACCCTCACACACGCACACACATGTTACACCCATTAGATCTAAACTGTATAGGTATGTACATAATATTAGTTGAACTACTGATCTACAAATATATTTTTTTTTGTTTTTTTGTGTTTTTTATCTCTCTTTTTATTATGTATTTTTTAATTCACTACATCTCTCTTTTAACAAGGATGATTTGTTTTATTGTTTCTATTTTTTATTATTATTAGATATTCGCTCTTCTTGTATTTGTAAAACTAAATAATAGGAATCTATTATTAGCCAATGTTTAGAATAATGTACTTGTCTAATATAAATGTAATGTGCTGTTGATTCTGTTAAAATAAAAATAAATAAATAAATAAAAATAACAAATAACCCCTCTCTTACTGATCTCGCTATCACTGACTTTATTGAACCTTTTTCTAAGTTCGTTTATACTAAAGTACATAATATGATACGTTACATATTTCATAACACTAAAGTTAAGATACATATATACAAAAACAGTTTAAGATATCCTACTCCTGCGGAAGTACCGCAGATATTAAATGACAATCATGATTCTCCAATTGCCGGACACCCAGGTGTCAAACGTATGTTAAATAGAATTAAAGAATCTTTTTATTGGAAATCTATGTCAACCGACATACAAAATTATGTTAAAAACTGTAAGCTCTGTCAGGTCAATAAACCTTACAGACATAAGAATAAATCACCTATGATTATTACTACTACGAGCACAAAACCCTTTGAAGGACTAGCACTTGATGTAGTCGGACCTTTACCGAATTCCGGTAATCAACAGTTTAAGTATATGCTTACAATGCAAGATGACCTAACTAAATTTACATGCGCTTATCCCGTGGTATGTGCAACAAGCGAAGAAATTGCTTCTAATTTAATACATTTCATGTCTCTTTTCGGTTTCCCAAAGACAATTTTGACAGACTTAGGTACATGTTTCACATCGGAATTATTTCAACATGTGACCAAAATTTGTAAGATTAAGAATCTTCTTACTACTCCGTATCATCCACAAACAAATGGTGCGTTAGAACGTAGTCATTCCACTCTTAAAGAGTATGTAAAATCTTGTGTTAATGAGAATCAAAATGATTGTCATAAATTCTTATTTACAGCTATTTTAGCTTATAACACTACTCCGCACAGCACTACTCAGTTCACACCTTATGAACTTCTATACGGTTATAAACCATCGATACCATCTTGAAATTTTGTCCCAAACAACTAAAAATAATGATCAATTATTATATATGTCTGGTATAAACAGTCTCCTGAACATTGTAGAGGCTTCTCTATTTATTATTTCTAACCTCTTGGACACTATTCTGAATTCTATTCTCTTGTCTAAGTCTAATATTCTACACCCTTCTATCATAAGTCCTTCTAGTTTATATTTAGAACTATCTAAGCATAATAATTTACTGAATAGTCGTCTCGATTTCCCTGTCGTTTTGAATATCGATAATATACATAACTTAATGGATATCTCAAAGCTGGTCTTCTATTTTTATAATAAGAAAATTGTATTTGTTTTACAAATTCCATTAGTTTATCCAGAATTATATGGGCGATTTGCATGAAATGTGTTATTGAAATTTTTTTTCCAAAATCCGTTTTTTTTACATGAAATGCATAGTTTCCATGGCCAGCCATATCGTGGTATAGGTCGCCATGCTTACAATTCCCTAAATTAGGAAAAATAAGCCCCCCAAAAAATAAGCGCCACGTGCCTTGACAAATGCGTTCACGTTTTAGACAAGTAGCCATAAATAGAGCTACGTTAACGGTAATAAAATATTTAAGTAGATTACGTGGGTACTTTTTTGCATTTCAATATTTTTTAATAGAAAACTATTTTTTACTTAATTTCACAGTAATACCATAAAGACACAATGTGTCTTTACGTGTCATGTACATTCATGTTATATTTAAGTACACACAAAGCAGATCGGTGAAACAATATAAATTTGTATTATGTTAGTGTGCTATCTAACAGGATTAAGCAGAATTCAAAAAGGAAAGCATGGTTCAAATCTTCTCATTAAAGAGCATCACCGAGAAGTTTGTAGCGAAGGACTTGGAGCTCGTATTGCTCCTTTATAGACTTAGAGACGAAAAGACCTTCGACTCCATCGAGATCTGGGCTGTTCTGGAATCCTTGCAGCGATGCCAGGTCAATTGGTGTTATGTGCAGATGTTGAGGAGCCTATACAGCGTGGCATCGATATCTGTTCAAGTCCAAAACAGGAAGACGAGTTCTATACAGTTGCTCAGAGGAGTGGGACGGGCGGATGTCATCTCCCCGAAACTGTTCACGAACGCACTGGAGGACGTCTTCAAAACTCTGGATTGGACTGGTATGGGTATCAATGTCAATGGCAGATACCTCACACATCTCCGCTTCGCTGACGACATTGTCATAATGGCGGAGTCGCTGCAGAATTTACAGGGAATGCTGCACAGTCTTAACGCTGCTTCACGGTCGGTCGGTCTCCGAATGAACTTGGACGAGACGAAAGTCATGTTTAATGAACTCGTTGTCCCGGAGCCGATCACGATCAGTGGCGAAACGCTCGAAGTGATCCAGGAATATGTCTACCTGTGCCAGGTTCTGCAAATGGGTAGGGACAGCTTCGATCGTGAGATTTCCAGAAGAGTGCAGCTGGGCTGGGCAGCATTCGGGAAGCTGCGTCATATCTTCTCGTCGCCACTACCGCAGTGTCTTAAGACCAGGGTTTTAAATTAGTGCGTCCTACCTATAATGACATACGGTGCTGAGATGTGGAACATGACAGTCGGACTGAGCGACATGTCGATGGCAGCAAAGTAATTACGGACAACTGCAATTTTTACAAAATGTTTTTTTTATGGAAAATAGCATATTATATCAATATCTAACGTTTCACGAAACAAAATTATATTTTTTTCTATTATTTTGGTTTTTTTCGGACGTAATTAAAGATATATACCCTTCTTTTTTTAAAACAAGCAACGTAAACAGTGACATGTAACTATGTCCGTAATTGCGCGGGAGTTTGCGGCCCGTAATCTGGCGTAAACAAGAACAAGTGGCAGTTGTCATGTTCTTGCGCGGACAGGTTATGTTTTACAGAAAAAAAATATTTAAAAATAATTTTCTTGAGTTGCACATGAAATTAGATGATTTTATATTGAACAGAAGAAAAAATAAGTGTGACAAGGAACAAAATACTGTTAAATATGGCAAAAAAGGCATCCAGAAAGAAATTAACGACAGCACCGGTTTAACAAATTAATTAAACAGAAACTATGGAAAGAACAAGTTTATGTAAGACATTTATTTTAAATATAATTTAATAACTTTTAATACGTTTTACTTTATTCGAAGTTGATTTCGTCCTTTATTCGAAGTTGATTTCGTCCTTATTTAGACTAATTCAAAACTTGAGGTTATTACGGCGTAAATGCAGATATCTGGCAGGTGTCATTATTTACTGCGGACGATACTACTCAGATGTCTCTATTTACAACCACTTCATACAAGTATTTAGATCGAAATTTATTTTTTCAGTTAATTCAGATACCGAGAAAGCTCTTATACAATAAGAGGGCATCATAGAAGAAAATGAAACGCAATCCCTAAATAAAAGATACTATATTATTATATTTTACGTCGTAGATACGTACCAGTCCCGTTCTAGTCTGTGATGTAACAATGCTAATTAGGTGGAATCTTTTGGGCGATGGGCTGGCATTTGGCAATCTGTCATCAATGTTGTATGTGACACAACATCTCTAATATTTATGCTAAAAAGCGACCTAAGAGGTATTATTATGCCTCCAAGGTTCTGTCCACCCCATATACACATCCATACATATTTACATTTACATCCATTACATTTACATCCATACATATCTTCATGCTCGCAAGTTCATAGATAGTACCATCCCTTGTAAAAAGGCATCCCTGTTATACAAAGTCATTCACTAGCTCCACAATCTCGCACAAGCTCACACAAGCTCTTACATTGTAATCGGTGAGCAATGGAACGTTCAATGCTGGGTATCTCGTTAAGGGACAGAGTCCGGAACGAGATTATCCGGCAGAGGCCCGAAGTCGTAGACATAGTCTATCGATGTTGCAAGCTGAAGTGGCAGAAAGCCGGCCGGCGGTTCTCGAATGGCGACCGGGTCTCGGTAAACGTAGTGTAGGACGCCCCCCTGCTAGATGGACCGATGACCTGAAAAAGGTCGCTGGTATTGGTTAGCTGAAGGCCACGAGTGATCGTGTTTTGTGGCGTTATCTTGGGGAGGCTTACGTCCTACAGTGGACTGACATAGGCTGATTGATTGATTGAGACTTAGAGAAGGTTTATGATAGGGTGGTAAATAGGTGGATGAAAATGTGGAAAGCGTTGTCTGCGTTTGGGTTGGAGGGTCAGCTTGTGAGTGCACTCTAATCATTGTGTTATGGTTCGAGTACATGTGTGAGAGTGGGTAATGGTTGCACGGACTGATTTGCCACCTGTCGGGGTGTTCGCCAAGGTTCACACTCACTTCGCTTCACCTTGGCTCTTCAAACTATTCATGGATGATTGCTAGACAGATTTGCATGAAAGTAGGCGAGTTTTTCATCGAGTGCGTCTTGCACGCGAACAATCAAGTGTTGCTTGCTTCATCGACTAATGAGTTGCAGGAGATGATAGACATTACATGTAAGGCTTTTGAAAATGAAAGTAAATAATACCAATACTATGAATTTCGAGAGACCGAAAAGTATGACAAAATGTGTTATTAAAATGGATGGTAAGGAACTGGGACAAGTGAGGGAATTTGTGTATTTGGGAAGTGTGCTTACAAGAGAAGGAAACTGTGATGGTGATATTGAAAGAATAGTGAAGAAGGGAAATGCCGTGAATGGGACTATGAGCAGCGGTATGATGTCTAATCAGTTGATGTTAAAACAAATGTGACACGATAACTTATTAAATGTGGTAGGTGTACGTGAAACTATTCCAAAATTAAATTTGCTGTTATTTAATAGTAGAAAACAATCACGATCAAGTGTTTCTTGCGTCGTCGGCGGATGAGTTGCAGAAGATGATGGATACACATGTAAAGCTTTTGAAAGAAAAGTCTATATAGGTGAATGTAAATAAAACCAAAAGTATGGTTTTTGAGAGACTGGAAAGTATAACAAAATATATTATTAAAGTGGAAATAGAATAAGTAAGAGCTTGTTTATTTGGGAGGTGTGTTTACAAGAGATGGTAATTACAAGAGTGAAGAAGGGAAATGCGGGGCTGTGAGTGGTATGATGTATAGTTAGTTGATGTCAGAAATGGCACGACTGGCTATCCATAACGCTGTTCTGGTTCCTAAGGTTATGTATGGTGGTGAATGTTGGGTTTGTCTGAAGAGTCATGAAAGCAGTAGAATAGTGAAAGGAGGGTTACGAAAGGAATTGAGCCATAGGTTTATTCTTATATCGAGCCATCTGTTCAGAAATAATGGTCTCAACGTGAAAGGCTATAAAACCCTTAAATAAACCCTCGTAAGGACAAACAAAATCAAAGGAAATAGTTGAAATAAATCTTGAGTTGTAATCAAGGTGAAGATTATAGAGTGGCGTATCTCCAGCAGTGGAATATATACTGAGAGGAAGAAGAAATAAATCCTTGAAGTTCTAAACTCACGAATCAAATGTCAATACCATGTAATTAATGTCAAAAACGTGTTTAGCAAATAACCACAAAATACAGGTTTTTGACAAAAATTACGAACCACGTTTTTAAGTTTCTTCGAACGTGTCTGCAAAACATTACCTAAAATTTATATGATGGCGTCGTTATTGTTTTGGAGGCATTTTGACAACATTTCTTAAGTTATATGTAAAAACCGACAGTAAAAATATTTCTCAAAAAATACTGACTCGACTCACGTCATTGACAGGTTATGCTTTACATTTTTACAACCGAAAAATTTGAATTTCATTATCTCGGCCCCAGAAACAATCTCTATTCACCCGACGCTGCAAATAAATGGCCGAGTTTGTTTTCTTTCGAAACATGTGTTACAATTTTTTTTTTTTTATTAGTTGGAGAAAAAAATATCTGTGATTTTGGAGCACCACGTCATTGAACCGATTTTTTAGTCACAAAAGTAAGTGCGTGTGAACAATATATTTTATTATTGGATTGTAGGTCTGATACTTATAATTAATAACAAATTTATATGACAACACCTGTAAACAAAAAATATTCCTCAATTCTGCTTAGAATTTTAGTTATAAAGGCAGGAGTACAAAAAAATGGCTTAGTCACACCCCATGTTTCATGACATTTGGACTTTTGAAAAGCTGTATTTTTTAAGACAAGATAGTCAAACATGCTTGCCGGATTTTAGACGCTACAATAATATACGAAATAAATATTAGAAAAAAAACAGGTCTCATATTTTAGAAAATATAACCCTGTCACAAAAAATGTTTGCCCCTGCAAAACGTCCATATACTGTGTATAAGAATATACCTTTACTAATTCCTCATGATCAAAATAAACCAAATACCTTTTCTTTGGTTCAACCTTCAAAATCTTATATAGCATTAACAGAGGATAGACTGCAATACGCATTATTAGATAATTTACAAGATTGTCAAAAGATTTATAGTAATTATTCTATTTGTCCTCAATTAAATTCTTATTCTACTATTAACAACCCTTGTTGTGAAAGTAAACTTATTTGTGATGTAATATTGTCTGTGCCAAAAGAATGTTACACTAAATTACTATTTGGAAATATTGATATTTGGCAGAAACTGCTTAATAACAGATGGATTTTTGTTCAATCTTCTTCTTCTAAATTAACAGAGAAATGTGATAACAACATTATTGCAGATTACTCTATACATGCCACAGGCATTTTAACCGTAAATGAAAATTGTATTGGTTATGCAAAACAGATAATTCCAAGCTCTACTAAAAATTTATTAATGTCTAGTAACTTTGAAACTGATTTTGATATAATTAAAGATGATTGTTCTCGAAAAGAAAAATTTAATTATACTATTCCATATTTAGCTCCTATAACGTTATCGAACATCGATTTAGAATCTTTACAATTCGCAAAATATGATTTACACAATTTAGAAAAAGAAAAAAATAATGCTGAAAGTAATTCGCATTTTATAAGATACGGAATTCTTATACAACATATACTATTGTAATACTTATTTTGGCATATATTGCTTTCGAATTATATAAGTACTTTAAAAGATGTGATTCTTCTAATTGTTGTATAGCGATATACAACCAGTGTTATAATAAAAAGCTTTCCAGGGAAAAGCATAAGGTCTCTATTGAATTACATGAGATAACAGATGATTCTGATTTGACTTCCAGTAAAGTAGATTTTAGAAATTTAAGTAATCATTAACTTTGATGTTTGTTTACGCATTTTTATGATGCTGAAGTTTTTGTTAAATTTCAATGTTTTATTTTAGACTAATTACTAATGTTTGTAAAACCGTTTTAACTATTTGAGATTTTCTAATTTCGAATTTTAACTTCTATTTTTGTTTTGATTTCGCTTCACCCTCTTAAAGGGATAAAGCTCAATTTTATATGGGGGGCTGTTATAGATTAAAATAATACATAAGTTTTGCTCGCGTAAGCCTTCTCATACCGCGTCGTTTTAAGTGCTGACTTTGCAGCCAACGTTTCATTATTAGTATCGTGCGCTCATATCGGAGTTCTCTTCCAACCAGCAAATGGTTAAGACGGTTCGCTAACAATACTATTTCGGCTTAGGGAAAATAAAAAGTGTTTTTGTCCGCACAACAGTACGTTATCTGTTTTGAATATTTATTGTCCTCCAAATAATAATCATTTTAAAAGTAGGTTTAGTAGTAAAAAATTTAAAAGTATTGTCCAAAATTTTCCCAAACCAGCCATCATGGCTGGAGATTTAAATGCGCATCATATGGACTTTGGATGTCTAGGTTCAAACTCACGTGGTCACGAGATTGTTGAAATATTTGATGATCTCAATTGTTTCTTATTAAATGATGGTTCATGTCAGCAATAGATTTAACTTATGTGAGCCATGAGTTGGTAGCTAATTATAGTTGGGTGATTAATGATGACAGCCTAGGTAGTGATAATTATCATATTATAACAGATATAAATTTAGTGCCAAAGATATATAACTCAGTCCCATTAATTGAGAAATTTAATTATCATAGAACGGATTGAAAACAATACACAATCAAATCAGCTTTACTTTTTAATGACTTTAAAATTGATGACACAAATCCCTTAATTGCGTATTCTTTATTTTGTGATACTATAAATGTTTTAAAGAAAGAATGCATTCCTTCAATAAAAATTAAAATTCCAAATAAAATGAGGTTGCCAGCTCCTTGGTGGGACAGCCAGTGTGCTGAGGCTGTCAAGAAGTCCCAGAATGCCCTGAAAGTATATAGGAAGAACATGTCATTAGAGAACTATGTTGATTATAAGAAATTAGATGCTCAGAAAAAGATGATTATTAAAATTGCAAAGCATAATAGCTGGCAAAATCTTTGGTCCTCTTTTAATAGACATACTAATCCTTCAATTATTTGGCAACGTATAAAAAAATTCAAGCGTGCCTATGGGAATGACAATAACAGGTACAAAGGTGATGAATGAATTTCATGAATAAGTTAGAATTCACTGATACTAGATCTACAGATTTAATAGAAATTTTTTTTACAGAAAATAATAGTGGACAAACATCAGTTTTCTTTTCTCAGACTTTGAGTATGGGAGAACTTGAATTTACATTAGCCTCAAGAAGGGATACAACACCTGGTCTTGATGATATTCCGTATATATTATTAAAAAAGCTACATATTTCAGCAAAAATTCATCTTTTGAATATTTTTAACATGTTATGGTATGCTCAGTGTATTCCAGAAAGTTGGAATACTCAGTGTTCATCAATCAATCATCAATCAGCCTATGACAGTCCACTGCTGGACGTAGGCCTCCCCAAGGTAACGCCACAAAACACGATCACTCGTGGCCCTCAGCCAACCACTACCAGCGACCTTTTTCAGGTCATCAGTCCATCTGGCAGGGGGGCGTCCTACACTGCGTTTACCGAGACGCGGTCACCATTCGAGAACCGCTTTGCTCCAACGGTCGTCGGTTCTGCGACAGACGTGACCGGCCCACTGCCACTTCAGCTTGCAACATCGATAGACAATGTCTACGACATTGGTTCTCTGCCGGATAATCTCGTTCCGGACTCTGTCCCTTAACGAGATACCCAGTATCGAACGTTCCATTGCTCGCTGAGCGACATGTAATCGGTGAGCCAGCCCGACTGTCATGTTCCACGTCTCGGCACCGTATGTCATTACAGGTAGGACGCACTGATTGAAAACCCTGGTCTTAAGACACTGCGGTAGTGGGAAGATATGACGCAACTTCCCGAATGTTGCCCAGCCCAGCTGCACTCTTCTGGAAATCTCACGCTCGAAGCTGTCCCTACCCATTTGTAGAACCTAGTATTTCAACTTTCTTTTCTTACCTATCCTCAAACCTCATATACCAGCTCATGATCATAATTCTTATAGGACAATATCACTTGCTTCGTGCATTGGTAAGTTGTTTGAGTATATGTTAAAATCAAGATTGGAATATTTTGTAGAAACAAGTAATATATTACAATCTTTCCAGTTTGGTTTTCGGAAGGGTCGCAGTGCTTCTCAGAGTTTTGTCACTTTTATAGAGGATATGAAACCTTGTTTATCTATCAGATTCCATGCTATTTGCTGCTTCTTGGATGTTCAGGGTGCTTATGATTCAATTGATGTACACGAATTGATTAGGATACTCCATGGTTTAAATTTACCTGGAAATTTATTAAAATGGATATTTAGATTCTTACATCATCGTAAAGTCTTTATTAAGTATAATAATATAATTCATGGTCCTAAGATAATTGACAGGGGAGTTATGCAAGGGTCTACCTTGTCTCCACTACTTTATAATATACAAGCAGTAACTATTACCCGTTGGGGTAGGTTTCAAGCAATATCAAATAATTTGCCACATTTTTATTTTTTCAGAAGTTTTTAATACATGAAACATACATGGCACTGCAATTATATATTTTTTTATATTATATTCTTCGCTCCTATTAGTAGCAGGATGATGTTATATAGCCTAAAGCCTTCCTCAATAAATGGTCTAACTAACATAAAAAAAAATTTGAATTCGAACCAGTAGTTGCTGAGATTAGTGCGTTCAAACGAACAAACAAACAAATTCTTCAGCTTTATAATATTAGTATAGAAGTATAGATATACTTCACAAATAGGCAACCTATTTACTAATGATATAAAATGTCTTACTTTTGCTGATGACATACTACTTTATTCAAGAAATCGTAATTTAAAATTAGCAGAATCAAAATTAAATAGTGCATTGAATCAATTATGTATTTATTTCAGGGATACACTTAAACTAGATATTAATTCCCAAAAAAGTAAATCTTTGGTTTTTGGTCGTACTCATAACAAGGTGGATGTACATTATTATGTATATTATTATGGTGAGAGTGTTCCATTGTCTACTCAGCACAAATTTTTAGGTATAGTGATAGATAATAAACTTAGGTTTACAAATCACATTAATCAATTATGCAGTAAAGCTATGAAGGGCATTAATATAATGAAATACTTATGTGGGGTGTCTTGCGGTGCAGACCTCAGGGTGCTCACTAATTAATATCAAGGTCTTGTCAGAGGCCACTTTGATTATAGTTGTTTGGCATATTTTGATGCAAAGCCGAATTTATGACAAAAAATTAGATGCTATACAAAATATAGGATTGCGTTTAATAACAGGGGCGAGGAAGTCAACCACTATTAATTCTATGGAAGTAGAGACGAGTGTTCCTCCTTTGTTAATTCGAAGAATACACTTAGTACAAAAAGTTGGAGTTAAAAAATATGTAAAGACAATGCTCAGTGCCATGTTTGAAATAGTTTTTTTACATACATACATACACATCACGCCTGATTCCCTGTAGAGGGGTAGGCAGAGATCACGGATCCCCATTTGTCCCGATCCTGATAGACTACTTTCGCTTCATTGACATTCATACATCCTCTCATACACTCTCGGCAGTTATAGGTACTCCTAACGTCACCTTTTTTCAATACAGCGTCTATCTGACTGTTATATGTCTTATTAGGCCGGCCCCTACGTAACCGCCCTTCCACTTCACTCATATATATTCCTTTTGTCAATCTGCTATTATTCATCCGCATAATATGTCCAAACCATTGAAGCATGCTCTTTTCAATCTTAGTCACTATATCTTCTTTCAATCAATTTATTATAATCACCCTTAACAAACATAAAAATTACAAAGAAAGTGAGCAAACACAATGCTGGTATTACTGAAATTACCTTTCATACAAAATAACACGCAATGGCGGAAACGTCAAATTTAGTTCCAAGTTTACCGTCTGCCAACTTATGTGGCGCGATCTCTAACTTTTTAATTTAATGGTCTGATTATATGTTTTAAAAAGTACATGATATTATTAGTGACAAAATAGTACATAAAATAGTACATATGTGAAAGAATCAATTTTATTATTCTTGATTTACTTTTCATTGTTTATTCTTCATCTCATGTATATTTATTAATTAATCGTACAAAATATTTATGCTCGTAGTAAGTCGAAAGTATGAAATGTAATGCACGTCACCCTGGCTGTATAATACAAACTTTTAAATTTTATCTTTACTTAATATGTGGCTAACTTATTTATTTGACTATGTTTGTTGTCATTTTTACAATGCTATGGCGGTAAAAAGTATTTTTGTTGTCTGAATTTATAATTTAATGTTAAATTGCCTTTTCATAGTACAATCATGGTGGATGATGTTTATTAATGATGTCAAAGTAAAACATGGTTTTATTATGAGAATGTAAATTCATACTTTAGTGGAAATGAAATTAATTACTGAAGTGTTTTTGAGGTTATAATATCGAACTTGTTTTAGACATTTTATTGGAATTAAATGTTTTAAAGAAGTTATCAAAGCGTAAACTAAAGGGAGATAAATTAATAAGCAGCATTGACATATCACACGATTAAATTAAGTACAACCCATAACCGGCTAGTGTTCATGTTGTCATTGTGTGCAGTGATGATTGTTTTTTTTTTAATTCCTTATTATGCCATTCACCACTAAGGTTAAGTCGGCTGAAGTACAAACACTGATGCCACGGCGTTTGAACTTCTTGTTATTCAACGCTGCCAGCCGCTACAACTGAAGAAAAACGAAATCTAAGCTCCAATTCTTCTCTTCCTTGTTCTTCGGTTCGTTCCAGTTGAGGATCCAAATCTTATCCGAAAACGAGCAGCCAGTTTGGCATCACAATTAACTAAATATTCAGCCGAAAATAATTATTTGTATTTTTAACTTTCACTGAGCTGCTGACTTTGTTGACGACTAGTGATGATTGTTTGGATTAAAAAACTAATAGTGCGTTACATTGTCGTAATTAATGTTTAAAAGAAACCACTTAAGTATGTTCTATTGGCTTCCTAACCAGTGAAAACAATGTCTCAATAAAGAAAAAAGTTTCATTCAACATGCTATCCTGGTCCACAAACACTAGATTACCATAGATAATTACATAGAATGTAAACTTACAATTTATGAATGAACATGACCTTGGTAAGTAGTACGTAAATAGGGTACCCATACGTTATGGAAAATTTAAAAAATTCACCAAAATTTCCTACCCTTTTTATTATGAAAATAGATTCTATCGGTGCTACTAATAGCCAGGTAGCCATTGATAGCCAAATATTGCCAGTGATGAATCTGTCATCCTGTATTTGCAATTATTTTTACATATAAATTTTAACTTCAAACATTCAAGAAAATATATATTCATCATTCATCATCATTATCTAATCGATCAATCATCTATTTTATGGTTTTAAATAGTTGGTAATGGATAAAAATCAATTATTATCCAAACTAACATGTTGTTTACCCATCTAGCTAGACGTAAGTCTATGTGTGAAACGGAAACAATACGCTTACGTTAGTACTTTTTGTAATATGAAAATGTACTATTTTTTTTCGCAAGTTAAGAAGTTTTTTATGTATGATTACAATCATTATAGCAAAAACGATAACTATCATTTTACTCAGATATTAGAAGTTTCCTAGCTGTTGCTGGCACAGCCACGGAGCCATATCTATGGTCCCAGAACTAGATCAGGGTTTATAATTGCTTTCTACGTGGTGACATGTCATGGTGAATGTGTTATCTTGAGATACTTTATTAATACTTTATTGACTAGAATTTCGGTAATTATAATTAAATTTTAATTTTTTTTTTATCGAATTTATTTTATATGCTTGAAATAATTATAATATTAGTTCATCTAATTCGTTCTGCAACCTTGATATTTTATATGTTATATATAATTATGGTGAAAACAACTGTACTTTAATTCACATATGATTAATTTCATTGCATTAATTCCAATTTTAGAAATGCATTGAATGTCGTGAAAGATGATTTAATTGTTCGATTAGATGAGCTTAATGCAGAGTTAGAAATGGTGCGAACTGAAGCTGCAGCTTTATTAGTTTCAAAAGACAAGTTAAATGCGCGAGTCATTCAGCTAGAAGATGAGTTGAGGAAACTCAAGGTAAGCCATTGATTTCTCAAACAATACAAAGCAAACGACGCTTACACGACCATTAACTTCAGCGAGGTAGTAGAGTGCGGTTCTTAGTCTTTGCAATTGCGAAATGAAATGATCAGATAGACAGCACTTAATGTGACAGGTGATAAGCCATGTTGACATTTACTGTCACTAACTGTAGTACTAAGTACTTTAGAACTTTAAAAAAATATACCATACACGTGAATTACTTACTTACTTAAATCCTTGAGTCCCTCATCAGGGACATAGAGCCTTCAACAGAGCACGGTACCTGAGCCTATACTGCGCGATGATTTCAAACTCAGCCAATAGTAAGCCAAGACTGAGAGCCTCTTTTTTCCTTTTTTACATCGACTTAGTACCGTTGAAGTATTTTTATTATCTAAAAACAATTTTACAGTTCAATCGAAAGTGTAGCTTGTATACGCTCAAATAATCGAATGACCGCAATCTGTTATAA
Source organism: Leucoptera coffeella (assembly GCA_030578115.1). Taxonomy (NCBI): domain Eukaryota; kingdom Metazoa; phylum Arthropoda; class Insecta; order Lepidoptera; family Lyonetiidae; genus Leucoptera; species Leucoptera coffeella. The sequence goes on from JAMBLF010000002.1 coordinate 1,815,549, forward strand.
CACATTATAAAGTTAAGCCAAACTTTCGATTACTGATGTTACATTAAATTTCAGGGAGAGGTTCGATTACCTAAACAGTTCACCTTCGGTCTCCCATTTACAAATGAAAGATCGATATTTGTACATAATAATGAACATAACTCTCCTTCCAGAAGATGTTATGGACATTATAAAATCGTTAAGACAAACACTATTAGTTATGTAGGTATTTGCACTAAAGTTCAAGGACAAGTACAGCAGACTAAAGGCCGAACTGGTGAAGCGACTAAATGCTTCACGTGAGAAACAAGTCATACAGCTAGTGACGCATGAGGAATTAGGTGATAGATCTCTATCACAATTTCTGCGACACTTGAAACAGCTTGCTGGGCCTTTTTTTTACGTCAGGAAATCCCCACGGATACCCTTCCAGCCCTGAAGAGCCAGAGGGTCATGTCGGACTCGAACCGACTAAAACCTGACGGTGACCTTCGGGTGCCCCATTGGCCAGGGCCGCGGGAACGCGTGAGCATAACATCACGCGACCCCGACCGAGGCGGCGTCCGGCAGGGGGCGCCGGACCCTGTCCCGAGCTAACGCTTAAGGCGGAAAGGGAGATTCTCCCGCCCGAATCCTAATGGGAGGCGCGCAGGTCACGCGCACATCATCCCGAGGCCGTAACTAGAACGGGGACACACATACCCCAGTATGGTGCCCCACCGGCCTCAAGTGGGGGGAGGAGGCCGTGGAAAGCCCTCCTCCTGGCCCCGGCTCTCCGTACTTACTCTCCGTACGATTTGGACATCTCGCCTACCTACCACCGCACAATCTATCATCGCATCTCAGCTAAATACGCCACTGGAACAAGTAGCTGAACTGGCAGATAAAATCATGGATGTAGTTTCAAACACTCCTCAAGTGTCGGTGACGAATGGAGTGAATAAGGATGCACTGATTGCGAGTCTTCAGGATCTGATTCATCAACTTCGTAAGCAGTTAAGCAGCCTTTCAACCCGACGAGACACTGACAGGCACTGACAGGCGGCCACATTCCCGATCAACGCGTTCATCCCGTTCCAGCTCACACAGTAACAAGTATCCAACTTGTTGGTACCACTACAAGTTCGGCGCGCAGGCTAAGCGCTGCCTACCACCGTGTGACAAGGGAAACGCACGCGGCAGTCAGTGATGGCGACCAGCGACTGCCCGAACATCGGTCGCCTATTCGTGGTAGATAGTAGGACAAAAGAGCAATTTTTAGTAGATACAGGCAGTGATGTGTGTCTGTATCCCGTCTCGGCAATACGAGATCGTCGTGTGCGATCAAATTACGAACTCAGTGCCGCGAATGGATCGACTATACATACCTACGGTTATGTGCAATTAGTGCTTAACATAGGGCTGCGCCGCGATTTCGCTTGGAAGTTTATTGTTGCGGATGTGACTAAGGCAATAATAGGTGTTGACTTTTTATCTCATTTTAATATTATGGTAGATGTTCGTAACCAACGCTTATTAGATTGTAACACAACTGTCTCGTCCGTGGCTTCACTTGATCGATGTTCTGAAAATGTTTCTTCAGCCAAAGTAGTGTTAGGAAATACTGATTTTCATAAAATTCTTTCAGATTATCCTGACATTACCCGGCCAACAGGCATTCATCGCACATACACACACAAAACTAAACATCACAAACGTACCACCCCTGGTTTCTTGTACTCCACGCAGGTTGTCTCCTGAGAAGTTAAAGATAGCGAAGGCCGAATTTGAAGAAATGCTTCGCAACGGAACTTGTCGACCTTCAGACTCACCATGGGCATCTCCTCTTCACTTATGAAATGAAAATGAAATGAAATGAAAATGAAAATCTTTTTATTCAATATAAGGATCATAAAATCACTTATTGAAAGTCAAAAAAAAAACATTTTTTATAAAAAAAAACATGTCATTAATATACACTAGTTATTAAAATAAATCAAATTTAATTAATAAAACTAATGGCACTTCGTAAAGAAAAATCTCTGCAGAGAAGAAGTGCCAAGAAACTCTGCAGACAATGTGTACATTAAACTTACTTACTTCACATTCAACAAATAGTGTTTAACAACAAACTTAAGGGAGTCCCAATAAGAACTGGAACGGGAAGCCACGACCACGCAAAAATGAAACGTCACAGAACATCATTTATAAAGTCTCTCACTTTGTAGTAGCCCTTCTCGATCAACGTCGCTTCAGTGCAAACTTTAAATTTATCTAGAGGTAAGGACTTTATAGACTCTGGCAGTTTGTTATACATTTTTATGCCCAGGCCCATAAACGAATCGTTTATTCTTTTTAGTCTAGAGCCACTATAATACAATTTATTTTTATTACGTGTGTTTATTAAGAACAACGGATGGCGTCCATGTGGTGATTACCGCATGCTCAACTCGCGAACTATTCCTGATAAGTATCCTATCCGGCACATTCATGATTTTTCTCATAACATATCTGGTTGTAAGGTTTTTTCTACCATCGATCTTGTGAAAGCCTATAATCAAATCGCTATCTGTGCTGATGACATCCCTAAAACAGCAGTTACTACGCCGTTTGGAAGCTTCGATTACCTTTTCATGAATTTTGGGCTCCGTAATGCCGGTGCCACCTTCCAACGTTGTTGTGATGAGATGTTACGCGGTCTTGACTTCACATTTGCATATCTAGATGACATTTTAGTGTTTTCCACTGATGTAGATACACATAAAAAGCATCTGAGACAGGTTTTTGAACGGCTTAAGCAATATGGGATGGTTATCAACACCGCTAAAACTGTTTTTGGTGTTTCTCATGTTCAATTTCTTGGGTACAGCATTTCTGTCGAAGGGACTAAGCCACTGCCGTCCAAAGTTTAGGCAATCAAGAGCTTTCCTTGCCCCAAAACCATCAAAGAGTTGCGTAGATTCTTAGGAATGCTGAATTTTTACCGTCGTTTCATACCGAAAGCCTCTGAACATCAGGCACCTCTCAATGATTTGCTAGTTGGTGCCAAGAAAAACTCTCAAGCTGTGGACTTCACGCAGAAAGAGATCAGTGCTTTCAACATGTGCAAGGACAGTTTTGTGAGGCTGCTATGTTAGCTCACCCAGAATGCGGTGCGAAGATCGCACTAGTGACTGATGCTTCCGACAAAGCCATTGGTAGTATTCTCCAGCAGCTCAAAGGCAAGGATTGGCAACCTCTAGCGTTTTTCTCTCGAAAACTTTCTCCAACGCAACAAAAGTACTCAGCTTACGATCGAGAACTGTTGGCCATATATGAGAGTATTAAGTACTTCAGGCACATGATAGAGGCTAAAGATTTTGTGATTTACACGGATCACAAACCTCTAACTTTTGCATTTCAAAATCGAAGAGACAACTGTTCACCTAGACAGTTTAGGTATTTTGACTTGATTTCGCAGTTCAGCACTGACATACTGAATCAACTTTTTGATGAGAACACTACTTCTCTTCATCTCATTAAAACCAAAGTCCCCGGTTTTGATGTTTTACTATACTGTGATGACAATCATAACGTACTCAGGCCTTTTCTTACGAAAGATTTGCGTAAGCAGGTTTTTGACTGTCTACATAGCCTAAGCCATCCTGGTGTCAAAGCCACAATGAGATTATTGTGTGAACGGTTTATTTGGCCAGGAATGAAGAAAGACTGTAGAGAATGGGTACGCGCATGTCAAGCTTGCCAAAAATCTAAAGTCAGTCGTCACGTAGTTTCTCCATTAGGTAGCTTTGAACTACCACGTGTAAGGTTTTCCTTCGTTCATATTGACTTGATTGGGCCTCTCGCTTCTTGCCAAGGTTTTCGTTATTGATCACTCACCGCCATTGATCGTTTTACGCGATGGGCTGTGGCAATACCTATCCCAGACATGTCTGCCGAAACCACCGCCAAAGCTCTCGTGAGTGGATGGATTTCACGCTTCGGTTGCATGTCGGATATAGTTACCGACCGTGGAAAACAATTCGAAGCTGATTTGTTTGAACAACTGTCGAAAATCATTGGTTTTCAGCGTAGACGTACAACCGCGTATCACCCAGCCTGTAACGGTATAATCGAACGGTTCTATAGGCAGCTCAAAACTGCCATTATTTGTCACGGTGATATTAATTGGTGACTTTAATGCATTATGGGTGACTTTAATGCACGACTTGGCTGTGGAACAAATGAGGAATCTTGTGTGGGTTTTTTTGGATTTGGAGCAAGAAACCCAAGAGGACAAGATTTAGCTAACTTTCTAGAAGCAAGGAAATTCTTTGCAATGAACACCGTCTTCCGCAAAAAGGCTAATCGCAGATGGACTTGGGCCAGTCCAGATGGGAAAACTAAAGCCGAAATAGATTACATTTGTGCTGACCGGAAACAAATAGTCACCAATGTAACTGTCCTCAAGAAACTAAAAATGAGTGACCATAGACTGGAAAGGATGAAACTTTTGAAGAAGCCATTAGCCAACCTGAACATTCCTCCAGGAATAAACTCTTTGTTCGAAGAACGGCTGACTGAAGGTCTGAAGATACCATTGACCGAGTGCTTCGAGGTGTCTTTGGATGATAGATATGCCCATATGACCAAAACTATAACTACTGTAGCCAAGGAGGTGTTTAGTAAACTACCACAGAACAAGTCAAAGCTATCGTTTGACACCGAGCAGCTGTTGTTACAACGACGAAATCTGAGCTTAGGGAAATATCACTCTCCAGAACACCGAGACCTCAATAAACGTATATCCAAGGCAGTAAGGCAGGATATAAGGAAAAGGAATACTGAGAAGATCCAACAGCTCATAGAAAATATCGTGGGCCCAAAGTTTTCAATAGGGCAACGAGCAGTGGTTGCAGTCAGCTTGCTAAACTAGAAAACGATAGAGGAGAACTAGTTACAGGTGCCAAGGGGATGCTGGATATAATTGACAAGTTCTATAGATCTATATGAGCCACACGCTTACGAGCCTTTGACGGACGCTGAAGATAAAAGGGCACCTCTGACGAAACATTACACAGAAGAGGACATCCCAGAATTCAGCTTACGGGAGGTGAGACAAGCGCTAAAGAGACTCAAAGGATATAGAGCACCTGGTGAAGATGGCATAACCACGGAACTGTTGAGGGCAGATGGAAAGCCAATATTACAAGAGCTTCGAAAAATGTTCAATGAGATACTCTTTACAGGTGTGATACCTAGCTCGTGGATGGATGGTTTGGTTGTTTTGTTCCACAAGAAGGGTGCTAAGTCGAACTTCTACTAGGTGTTTTCACGTGTTCTGACATCAAGAAAGGCTAGGAGGCTGGATGAACACTAGCCCATAGAACAGGCGGGATTCAGAGGTGGTTTTAGCACAATTGATCATATATTCACATTAAGGCAAGTGATACAAAAATCCAAAGAGTATAACAAACCTCTCTACCTAGCCTATGTGGATTATGAAAAGGCCTTCGACTCAGTGGAACACTTGGCGGTGTTTCAATCTCTACAAAGGTGTCGTATAGACTACAGATACGTTACTTTACTGAAAAATCTGTACAAATCGGCAACAATGACGGTATAATATATATACGGTATAATGACGGTATAATATATTATATATATTGCCCTATCTATCGAAGATCCTTGAGAGGGTGGTACATGGACCAGTGACAGAATACATACACAAACACAATATCTTACCATTGTATCAATCTGGTTTTCGGGGACAGCATAGCACCACCACTGCATTGATGGACGTATTTGACAATATTTTGACAAACGAAGACAATCATAACGCAACAATACTTGTGCTACTGGACTACTCTCGTGCTTTTGACTCTTTGAATACTGACCTGCTTTTGGCAAAAAAATGACTTATTATGGATTTAGTGACGTAACAGTTAATTGGTTTAACACATACTTAAACAAACGAAAACAAGTAGTTTCATTGACAAGGCCAGATGGTACCGGAATACACTCGACAGTACACACGACTAGTAGAGGAGTCCCACAGGGCTCTATCCTAGGTCAATTATTATTTATTTTATATACCTCTGACATTGCACTACACATAACTAACTGTAAATATCATATCTATGCCGATGACATTCAACTCTACACACATATTAACATTAATAACTTTGACTCTGCTATAGAAGCACTTAATGACGACTTGAAACGAGTATATGACTGGTCGGTTGACAACTGCCTCGTTCTCAACCCTTCAAAGACTAAGTACATGGTGCTGGGCAGCCAGCGAATGGTGTCCGGAGTTGTTTCGCGACGACCAGGTATTATAATTGACGATGTTATCATTGACAGGGTTGAGGAGGCTCGAAGCCTGGGCGTCGTGGTGGATAGTGGGATGCGTTTTGAGAGATACGTCTCGCAGCTGGTGTCTGCATGTTTTGTCAAAGCTAAATTATGCTTTGGCAGCGTACGGTCCGTGCCTCCATAAAAAAATTTCGTAGGCTTTTACAACGTGTACAAAATGCGTGCGCCCGGTATTGCTTTCCCATTCCGCCCCGAACCCATGTTTCACCGTACCTCAATAATACTAACATACTTAATATTGAATCACGACAAAAACTACTACTTAGTTGCTTACTTTTTGACATTATTCATAACAAACAACCGAAATATTTATTTAATAAAATGACGTGGCGATCCCAGCAACAGAAATCGACCCGTGCTTGTGTACCACCGCTTGTTCTGCCTCGCCATCGCACCACCGCTTTCAGAGGAGCTTTTAAGTACGCCGCCTCCAAATGTTGGAACAATATTCCTCCACTAATTAGAAACCTGAAGTCTAAATCAACATTCAAACGTTTCGTCCGGGATCATTTGCTCTGCCGGCAAAGGGAGGCGGCTGCTCCTTCTGTTGCCCATCGGACTAGCCACTGATTTCGTGTTGCCACTTGACTTTATTATAATATATTGTATATATTAATAATAAATTATCTATATAAATATATTTATAATATTTTTAACTAACCATATTATATTATAGAATGTATATCGGTTTTCATATCTTAGTTAAATTTCATATGTATTTATATATTTATTTTGAATATTTAATTTATACACTATTTCACTATTCTTCATAATATAAACGTTGCCCTTCAATGGTTCCGACATAAGACCAGCGTTGCGTTTGCTATCAAACGCAACATACCCAGCTGAGTTGGAACCCTTTTGCTGCGACAATAACATGCACAAGTTTTATCCCCTAGTTAGTACGTTTTGTATTGTGTATGTTTTTGTGGCTGTAAATAAACGCTTTTATTATTATTATTATTATTATTACATATGCAGGGTGAATCGGTTAAGATCCCGTTGTAGAGAGGCGTACGTCAAGGTGACTTTATCTCGCCAAAACTGTTCACCTATGCTCTGCAAGACGTATTCACCACCTTAGATTGGAAAAACTATGGCTTGAACATTGACGGACAGCACCTGAACCACTTGCGCTTCGCAGATGACATTGTTCTGCTAGCGGAATCGGCCCAAGACCTGGAACGGATGCTTTGTGAGTTGAGTTAAGCGTTGTTACGAGTTAGTCTCAAAATGAACTCAGAAAAAACCAAATGGATGGGCCCTCAAAACTCAGATGTGGTGAAAATCAGAGGCACCACCATTGAAAAAGTGCAAGAGTACATTTACCTTGGGCAAAAGATCAGACTCGAAGGCGACACACTAGACGCAGAAATTAACAGAAGAATCCAGCTAGGATGGGCAGCTTTTGGGAAATTACGCGACGTGTTCAAGTCAAAAATCCCACAGAGCCTTAAAACACGGGTTTTCAATCAATGTGTCCTCTCTGTATTAACGTACGCTTGCGAAACGTGGACGCTGACAGCCGAAAGAGTGAGAAGGCTAGATGTCACTCAGAGAGCGATGGAGAGAGCAATGCTTGGCATCTCGTTACGGGATAGAGTACGGAACGTCGAAATACGACGACGCACCAGAGTTGCCGACATTGTAAAGAGAGTCGCACAACTAAAGTGGCGATGGGCCGGTCACGTTTGTCGCTGCAAAGATGACAGATGGTCATATAAATGTCTGATGTGGCGACCTCGGACGGGAGCGAGAAGCGCTGGCAGACCAACCAGCCAGACCAGAAGCCAGATGGTCGGACGACATCCGAAAGACGGCAGGGCCGACCTGGAGTAGATGCGTCGCACAAAGATCCCGATGGAGAGAAATGCAGGAGTCATACGTCCAACTATGGACACAATATTGCTGAAGAAGAAGAAGAAGAAGATATTAATTGGGTTGAATCATTACCACTTGTCCTCTTAGGTATACGTAGTGCATATAAAGAAGACATACAATCATCTTCTGCTGAATTGGTCTACGGCCAACCGTTACGCTTACCTGGTGACTTCTTTGACGCCACAATAGAAGACACAATTGACGTTACAGACTATTAGTATCTATATATACATTTATATACTACATACATTTATATATGTATATACTATTAGTATCTTTATAAAAAAAAATAAAAAACATTAATTGTTTATATGCTCATTCTGAGTATTTTGAGACTATATAAACCGAAATAAGCTAATATTAAACTGTGTTTTAGTGTTTTAAGTGTAAATTATATTGAGATATAGTGTTTTTGATCAACTTAAAGTATCTGTTACCGTTGAGTGTATTTGAAAGTTCTCTCTCATTTAATTGCTAAAAACGTAAAATTATACTAAATATTCGTGGTATAATTGTAGTGTGGTGCATTTTTTTCTCGTTTCCTAGTTTAATCTACTAATAATAACCTTAGCAAAATATCAATTCAACATACAATTATTTATTATCTTGTCTACCTTAATGGCGACTTATAAAATGAATACTCGGTCTCAAACCATTCGTGAACTCGAATTAAAACTCAGAAACACCCTAAGTGAACTTCAGACTACTAAGGACAAGTGTTCCGGACTAATCTCGGAGCACGAGGATAGCGAGAAGAAAGTGTTACTCATAGTTGAGAAAAACACTAGGTTAAAGTCCGAATTGGTATTGAAAGATCGTGAGTTAGCAGAGGTGGTGGCGGAACGGGACTATGTGTGCAGTGCTCTGGCTGGTTTCCATCAGTGCGGTTTGGAGTATGAAGATGCCCTGTTGCAGATCTCACAACTGAAGTTGGCTCTGCGTGAGTCCGAAGAGGTGGTGAGATCCCTTAACACGGAGGTGGAGAGACTTGAATCTGCAGAAGCTAACCAGCAGTATCAGCGCCTTGTCATGAAGACCGGCTTCAGTGCTTCTGCCACCCTTATGTCAAGAAATTGTAGAAAAAGGTTAAGAAAGTTAAATAAATTAATAAATAAAACTTATCTTTGTGTAGGAAACAAAAAATCTTTTATAAACAATAATTTAAATAATAAACTAAAATCAGTTTACAGTCACCACAAATTAGCTAATAGTAGGCATGACTGTCAGATACAGGCTTTTCACCGGAAGGTACTTCTGCTGGAGGGTGAATTGAGTGCTGTGACTCAAAGTTATGAGAGTTCTCAGGCAGATATTGCCCGGTATACTGAGGAGATGGATGAGCTCCTAAAACTTTGTAGGGAGAACCAGGAGCGTTTTGATTCGCTTGTGGCTGCAGGATGTCCTTGTGCCGATGTGTCACAGGTTTCTATGCCCAGTTCTAAGAAAAATACTAAATGTTCATCACCAAATTTAAATAAAAAGTTAAACCATAAATTAGTTCATATTTATGGTGATGAAATGGTTAAAAATATCGGTGTCATGGTAAGAGGTGAACTTTCAAATACGGCAATTTACAACAATTGCCTACCAGGAGCTGATTTTGACAACATAATTGACAATATATTGAGAACTAAGTTAGAATGCAATATAACATTGCTTCTAATGTGTTGTCGCAGGGGGAATCTGAATAAAAATAGATTAATTAAACATATTGATAATTTAATAATTCAAAAACAAATTAAACGTATAATTCTGTGGACCTTGCCTTATTCTAAGGCATTGACCCCGGCAGAAAATAAATCTAGATATATATTAAATCAAACTATGCACACTATTTCAGTGCATAATAGAAATATTGAGTTAATAGATACCAATTGTATTTTAAAAAACAAATTATATTTTACTGGAGATACTTACTATCTCAACAATAGTTGTAAGAAACAAGTAGCTGAAATGCTACAATTTTATTTTAGTTTTGACCAAGCCAATTCACTGGCCTCTGACATTGCCCCTTTTGGGCTTGATTCATGCATCTCTTCAAAGGAAGAGGATGCAAATATTTATTTAAATTAAGTTGTTTGACAAAAGTGGATTCCCCTTGCATCGGAAATGAAACTTGTGCACAGCTTAACTCCACACAGTGTCTTAGTGTTGTTCATCAGAACATTGAAAGGATAGGAGGAAAGAAATAAAATAATATTAAAAAAATTAAATAATAATATAAATGTATTTTGTATTTGTGAACACTGGGCCAAAGATTATGAATTAATATATAATTTTAAAAATCATAATATTGTTCGTTCTTTTTGCCGTGAAAATTCAATACATGGTGGCTCTATGATAATTATGCATAAAAGTATTAAAAATAAAGTTCGGAATGTTATAATCTCAGAAAGTATAGAAAAAATAATAGAAATGTCCTGTGTGGAGGCAGATGCATTCATTGTTTGTTGCTTATATAGGCCACCTAATGGCGACTCTGTGTCTTTGAGAACATTTTGGAAACTGTATTGCTTAAATTGTGTAAATGTAATAAGACCATAATCTTTTAGGTGATTTCAATGTTGATCTTTTGGAGTCCTCGACACGGGTTACTAGACTTCTAAATTTGTTTTGGTCTTTTGGGTTGGATAGAATATTTGAAAGCCCAACAAGGGTGACCAGCCATTCTGCTACATGTATTGATAACATTTTCAGTAATGAGAACCCAAACAGCAGCAAAATTATTAATGTTCTGAGGTCTGATCACAGTGGCCTGTTAGCTTCATTTAACAAAAAAATATATTCTAATAATTCTCAGCTTATAACTTGTATTCCGGTAACTGAACGGCGTTTGGAGCGTTTTAGAGAACAAATTAACAACAAATTAAGATTGTTTAATATTCACAGTAGCTGTCCTAACAAAATGTTCCAAACAGTTTTTGATCTAATTAATGGGGAACATAAATCTGTTTTTATTCCAAAAACTTTAAATATAACTTCAAGGAAAAAGTTTAGTGATTGGGCAACACCGGGTATCCATGTTAGTAGGACAAATTTGTATCAATTGTATGAAGCAAAAACAACAAACTTTAGTGTAGCTTTTAGAGACTATGTAAAATTGTATTCAAAGATATTCAAAAACGTTTGTGTCCAGGCTAAGTCGCTGTATTTCATTTATGTACATAAAAATATAAATATTTTTAGAAGAAACTGTGATGTTCATAAAATTAATACTAGGAACAAACATAAGCTGTATGTGGCGCCCTCGAGGCTTCAAAAGGTCAAGAAATCGTTTGTTTGAAATTCCGTGCGTTTTTATAATCATTTACCGGACTGGATTACGCGTTTGCCCTTACCTAAATTTAAGACTATAGTTAGAGGCCGACTAGTCCGGGGCGCTTACTACGCGGTCGGGGACTACCTTGCCGATGCTCAGGGTTGGCAATGAGTGCATCTAAGCTACATATATATGCATAGGAAATTATGTTTCTTTATAATTTGTCTTTGTAACTGGCACTGGGCAAAAAATCCTGAAAGCCGGAGTTTCTTGTTGGTTCTTCTCCGAGCCAGGGCTTCCGAACCAACGGTAGAATATCAATGTAAGAGACAACCAGTGTCAGGCAAATGTTTTGACTTTCAATGAATGTACTGTACATGTACTTATGTTGAATAAAAACATTTGACTTTGACTTTACTTCGCAAGCTTATCTACAATTTAAGTCCATTGCCAGCTTCACGACACGGAAACAAACATTCTATCTTTGTCTATAAAGACCTAAACAAAGCTTCTCATGTGTTTCTTAGAGACGACACTGTAGGTGGTTCTCTAAAAGCAGCTTACACGGGACCCTACGAAGTCGTAGAACATGGTGAAAAAGTTTTAAAACTACTTGTGAAAGGTAAAAACGTAAAGTTTCTAAGTTTTAACTGGTGAAATAGTGCTTTTGTTTTATTTGGGAGTCTTCCCAATACACAAGTCTACAAGTCAAATATTACAAATCATTAATATGTACCAAGAAAAGGAAGGGTTCAAGAATCGAACCCTGCGGGACACCCAAACCAGCCGCGCTACCACTAGATCTAGCTCGTCCAGTTTCTGCTGTTTAGACCCTTCCCTTCAGGTAACAAATAAGCAGATCAAGTGCCCTATCACCTAAACCGTAATGCTTTACTTTCATGATCAGAATTTCGTTGTGCACGCAGTCGAATTCCTTAGAGAGATCGCAAAAAAACACCCAAAGCATCCTTTGCTTCCTCCCAGGCCCCAAATGTAATTTTCACAAGATCAACTCCAGCATCGGTGGTTGATCGACCCTTTAAAAATCGAAAATGTTGTTTATTCAAATTATTATATTGACTAAAATGCGTTCGGCCAGTGTTACTACCAGATTTAAGTAATGGGATAATTTTGCTGAATTTCATCTGCTCAGGAGGACTCACCACATTCTATACAATGATTTAAAATAATGGTCATGTCAGGTGCAATCAGATCCATAATGACAGAATACACCTTGACTGAATGACCCCACAGATCACAAGTTTTCTTTTTCTGTAGCAATTTACAACTCTTGATAATATCCAACTAAAACACCTATTTTATTGAGGTACATTATTTTCTTTTCTATTCCTAGCAATAGAGACTGCTCTGAACAAGAATTAAGTGGCGAAGTTATTAATATAGGAATTTTGGAGAAATATTCCTGAAATACATTTGACATCTGTAACTGGTCTGTAATTACATTTTTATTAACTATAAGTTTAGATTCTTTTATATGAGATAAATTTTTATCAGTTTCAAATTGAAATATGTTCCTAGTTTCCTTGACAACATTGGTGACATTTTTTTTCTGTAAGTATATTTTTTTGGCCTGAGCACAAACCCTTTTAAAAATCTTTGAATAGTTTTTTACAAAATTTGTAAAATCTGAGCTTAAAATCCTTTTATAGCTCGTATAAGAGTTGTCAAATAATCCGGATATCTCTAGTTACCCAATCACAGAATGCTCCCTTGCCTGTTATTTTAAAAGTCTGGTTTAAAAATTCCTGATAATCAGAATCAACAAGGACGAAAGATGAGGCATACATTTTTTTTGGTGTTTTACGAACAGAAGTAAATCTTTGTAATACTTTCATTATATAGGTTGCTCTGATAAAATGAAAAAGTTAAACGCTTTCACGACCATTGACCATTGCGAGGTAGTCAGACGTTCGTATGTCCATGTACGCAATCGCGAAGGTAGTAATTCTATGGCAATTTCGAATCAACGTGTTGAACAGATAGCCCGTACTCAATGTGACAGGTGGTAAGCCGTGGCGCCTTTTGAAAGCACTTACCATTACCTGTTCGGGAAACAGGTATGTTTCCCGATAATTTTTTCCTTACCATAGTACTGCGTGCACAAATATATTTTTATTGCAAAAATGTACAAAGAAAATCAGAAAACTTATTCACATTGGTGCATGTTCCCGATTTTGAGCCCTGTACCCAATAATATAGGTTCAAGCCCGTAAAGCCTGACCTACGCCGAATATCTGAAAAGTTATCGAAATGAAATAATTATTTATTTTGTTACCAGGAGACGATTACTTGCAAGGAAGATAAAGACGAAGGCGCTGCAGATTTACCTCTTTCAGAACGTCGGAGATTTACTAGAGTTGAAATGGCTAGAGTTCTAATGGAGAGGAATCAGTACAAGGTTAGTCGATTTTTAAATTAAATGTCATATTATGTCCCAATCCCGGCCCTGACATATGCCAATGAATGAAATTATTAAATGTGTATTACGTATATTATTTAAAATCGCTAACGGTGAGAGAAAATAATGTGAGGAAACATGCCTATCCCTCGGGATAGGTTAGGCCCTATATACGGGGATACGGTTCACAACCTATTACGTTGTGTGCTGCCTATCTAGTGAAACCCGGACTTAGAGTGACACTTAGCTAACCTGCCTTGGAAGTCCACTACAATCAATATGCATTGTGTGTACACAAGTCGCGAAGCGTGTTCCTAAGTATACAAAGTGCCTAGACGAAGAAACAGTTTAATTTTTGGATACAAAGACAAAAGAAGAAGATCATCAACCGTTGTGGGGTAGTCAAGTTTCCATCTCCACAATCGCGGAGGTAGTAATTCTATGGCCATTTCGAACTACCTTGCAAGTTTCAAAACATGATGACACATTTATAGTTTTTGAGTTAAAAGGGCGTCAAAAGTGGATCCTAATTGTTTGCGTAATATATTCGTACACGATGATGTATTATACACAATGCTGCTCGCTAGTTCTGTTATACATAACTTCTTTTGATAAGCTATCGCCCTTTTCCAATATGTCATCTATTTGTCAGTGGTATGTGTTATTGGGCCGACCTCTACGTAACCGATCTTCCACCTAACCCGCGTTCAAACATATATGCCTTTTATCAATCAACTATCATTCACCAGCGTAACATGTTCAAACCGTCGAACCATGCCTTCTTCAAAACCCAACCTTCTATTATGAGACTATTCTTAATTATATCATGCAACGTCATTTCTAATAGGCTTCTCGCATTGATTTTACTTCTTTCTTCTTTTGCCAAACACAACTTTCGCTACCATAAGTCCTTCTATTACAATTACTTTACTATTATCCTTTCTTAACTTTCATTGACCATTGACATTTTATCTTTTATTGACTTTCATTGATGAAACTGACCAAGAGATACTCTCTCAAGGTCGTGCAGGTATATGCGCCGACGTCGGCATACTCAGACAGTGAGGTCGAGTTGGTTTATGAAGATGTCGCCAAGGCGATGCATAACACCACCAAGACCCACTACGCCGTGGTCATGGGGGACTTCAATGCCAAAGTGGGAGTGCGCGAATGCGATGAATCGCGTATCGGAGCGCACGGGGTTGGATGCAGAAATGCCAGGGGGCAGATGCTGGTCAACTTCCTGGATAAAGAGGCGCTGTTCTGCATGAACACGTTCTTCGAGAAAAAGCCCCATAGGAAGTGGACCTGGCAGAGCCCAGATGGTAGGACGAAGAACGAGATCGAATTCATCTTGGCAGACAAGAAGTACTTGTTCAGGGATGACTCAGTGATTAATAGGTTTAAGACCGGCAGTGACCACCGCCTAGTGAGAGGCACCCTGAATTTCGACTTTAAAGCCGAGAGAAGCCGATTGAGACGATGCGTTCTTCGCCCAACGATGCTCCAATCCGTGCAAAGCTCTGAAGCGTTCCAGCTGGAACTACGCAATCTCTTCGAGGCACTGAATACCACGGCAAGTGTTGACGAGAACCTCGATGATGTGGTGAGGGTACTTCGCGAAGTGGGTGGAAGATGCTTCCAGGGAGGGCGAGGCAGCCGAAGGTCTAGGCTCTCAAGCGGAACCCTGGAATTGATGCGGATTCGACGTGAATTGGCAGAGGGAGCTTCGTCAGGTACCCAACGTCTCAATAAAACTATCCGAAAATCGGTGAGACGCGACCTCCGAAGCTACAATGCGCAACTCATTAAAGAGGCCATTGAGCAAAATCGGGGGTCGAAAGTCTTCAGTAAAAGAATGGGTACGTCTAATCTGACGAAGCTGAAAACCTCAGAGGGCAGAACCGTCACTTCAATTCCGGGGATTCTTAAAGAGGTTGAGGGCTTTTACGGCCATCTATACGCCTCGCATGCCCCGAAGCCTCCACCCGATGCGAAGGACCCAAGAGCCACATTGGTGCGCCACTACACTGATGTTCTCCCGCTCGTAGACGAAGACGAAATTGGGAGCGCTCTCAAACAACTTCGTAATGGGAAGGCTCCCGGCGAGGACGGAATAACCTCCGAGCTTCTAAAGGCGGGAGGAGCTCCAGTCATGCAGAAGCTCAAGCATCTATTTAATTCCGTCATAGTTAATGGGACTACCCCGACGGCATGGAGTGAGAGCGTGGTGGCTTTGTTCTTCAAAAAGAGAGACAAGACCCCATTGAAGAATTATAGGGCTCTCGCGCTCCTAAGCCACGTCTACAAGTTGTTCTCGAGAGTGCTCACAAATCGTCTGGCCTCAAGGTTTGACGCCTTCCAGCCGCCGGAGCAGGCCGGATTTCGAAAAGGTTTTAGTACCGTAGACCACATCCACACAGTACGGCAGGTTATACAGAAGTCTCATGAGTATAACCAGCCGCTGCGTCTTGCCTTTGTAGACTACGAGAAGGCCTTCGACTCCATCGAGATCTGGGCTGTTCTGGAATCCTTGCAACGATGCCAGGTCGATTGGCGTTATGTGCAGGTGTTGAGGGGCCTATACAGCGTGGCTTCGATATCTGTTCAAGTCCAAAACCAAAAGACAAGTCCTATGCAGTTGCTCAGAGGAGTGAGACAGGGGGTACTACTAAGTAAGCACACTGTTAATTACCCAAAAAAAATATTTAAAGGCGTACGAGAAGGCATAATGAGTAAGTTAAACGAAACTAATGATTATGGAGGATCTAGCCAAACAGAGTGTCAGATTGATTTAGATGAAAGAGCGGAATAAGTGAATGATTTTGTGTATTTGGGAACACTATTTACTAGTGACGAAAAGTGTGAGGGTTATATTGAACGCAGAGTGTGCGCTGGTGATACGATACATACATATAAGTATTCACGCCTCTGCGACACTATTGGGATAGGCAAAGACTGCCGATCGCCACCTGGAACGATCACGACAAATCTCTGTTGCTCCACTCACGCCCATTAACTTTCTCATGCTTGCTATTTTGTTATTTACACTACGAACATCTACCTAAAGAAAAATGTATTCAATTAGATCTCTACCTTCTTCATTCCTTTCGTAACCGTCCTTTCATCCATTCGCTCCATTTGCTCAAACCACCTTAACATTACTTCACACCTTTCTCTTTTTTCGTAACTCCATCTACCTTAATACCATAACATTCACGAATGACCCTATCACACTATCTACACCTACTATTACATTACATAACACATTTTCCTGAGAAACCTTATCTCTATCGCACTAATTCTGGTTACATGTTTATACTGCCAAACCCAGCACTCAGCACTATCATACATATGCGTAGAGACTAGAACAGCGTTATTAATAGCCAATCGTGCCCGTTCTGACTACAACTGACTAGATATCATACCGCTCCCGGCCCCATTCACTGCATTTCCTGTCTTCATTCTCCTTTCAATATCATTCTCACATTTACCACCTCTTGTAAACACACTTCCCCAATAAGATTGATTGCAGCTGTGGGAAATCTTACGTCGGACAGACCAAACGGTCTATAGCGGATAGAGTGAAGGAACACATTGCAGCGGTCAAGAAATTGGATACCAATAGGTCAGCAATAGCCGAACATCTGCTAAACGAGGGTTCAAATCATTGGATTGAGCTTCATAAACCTACTGTGCTCTCTAATGAACGCCGATACTACAGTAGAATTGTACGCGAGGTGATTGAAATAAAAAAGCACAGTACATTCAATCGTGAAGGGGGTTACAAATTGTCTTCGGCGTGGAATACCGTAATAGATCGTCATTCGGCTGAGCATAATCGTGTGAAGCCACAAGATACTGTGAGTGTAGTGTGTAGGTCGCGGTATATTAATAAAAACGTAGCAGTGAGGGTAGTCGGAGAAGAATCTGACAGGGCGCTGCGGTGAAGGCGAAGAAATATGCATCGTCAGTCTGCCCGTCACCATGGCTGCTGCAACTTAGCCGAAACGTCGTCGGGTTAATAAAGGTAACTTTATCATATAAAAACATACGCGATAAGTCCCGTTAGTTATTAATCATAAAAAAGTTGTTACCATCCCTAGGCAACAGGACGCATCGCCCGCAACAATCCTATTTACTAATCTTGGTAACAGGACGTTTGTCGGGTTAAGGAAGCTTTGGCACATGCTCTTGAAGTAGAGGTTGTACGCTAAGACTTAAGGCATGTGCAAAAGATCGGCACAGTTAATTGGGTGAAGGAAGTCTCTCTCTCTCTGGAAGAAATCTCTGGTCCCATATGCTACCAATAAAATTGAGCTGCCCGAGAAGTGCCGCTGGTCAGCCAATACCCGTCTTCGGTGAAAACTCTGTAAAAATCCTAGAAGGGGATTTATCATTTATGCATAGTGTTGTTGTAACTGATATCGTTGACGAATGTATCCGGGGCCTTGTTTTCATTATTTTAAGACGGGCGTGTAGACAGGAAGAAATCTTCATCCAAGGCGGCCCGATTGGTAACGTGACTTGCTCAAGGACTATGACCATTTCTAGCCGTACACCGACTATGGTACTAAGACTTAAGTTACTCAGTCAAGCTAGCGACACAAGATTTGTGCTTATTGAAGATGTTACCAAGGATTTACAACTGAAGAAGGTGTTTTCGACAAGAACATTGGTGGCCAGCGGACCAGGGGCACCGGCGGACGAACTCCCAAGAACAAGACGGAGGTACGATCGTTCCCCGGTCTACTAAACACGGTTCGTAAGTGGTTTTTCGAAATAGCTAAGCCTCTTCATAGCTTTACGAAGGAGAAAAGGGCCTTTTTTGGAATGAGTCTTGTGAAGAATGGTTTGAAAGCAGACTGAAGAAGAAACTATATGAGACGCCTATCTGGGGTACTCATACCGAAACACGGCTATTGGAGGAGTCTCGTTCCACAAACAAGACAACGTGCCAATGTTCCAGGCGATGCTCGTAACAATATTGACGCATTTAAAATACGTTTAAAGGATAGAAAGCATTTATATTAAAATATTTTTTCGAGTTTTTAACAAATTTTTTTTCATCCACTTTTTAATGTCTTCTAGTAACTATAAACTCTACATGAAGCGCCTCTCGACGTACGCCGACAGCCTGCAAACGCAGCAGACATGAGTCTCCGTTCCCTTCACGTGTTCGTTGGATTGGTTTCCAACTAATATACATACTAATATATACAGAGTAAATAAATAGTTTTTTTTTAAATATGCCTTTATGAATAGTTTCCGCACATCGGTGCTTTAACCTCATAGTATTACTCCATAATTTACAATAAAAAAGCGTACTACTAAGTAAGCACACTGTTAATTACCCAAAAAAAATATTTAAAGGCGTACGAGAAGGCATAATGAGTAAGTTAAACGAAACTAATGATTATGGAGGATCTAGCCAAACAGAGTGTCAGATTGATTTAGATGAAAGAGCGGAATAAGTGAATGATTTTGTGTATTTGGGAACACTATTTACTAGTGACGAAAAGTGTGAGGGTTATATTGAACGCAGAGTGTGCGCTGGTGATACGATACATACATATAAGTATTCACGCCTCTGCGACACTATTGGGATAGGCAAAGACTGCCGATCGCCACCTGGAACGATCACGACAAATCTCTGTTGCTCCACTCACGCCCATTAACTTTCTCATGCTTGCTATTTTGTTATTTACACTACGAACATCTACCTAAAGAAAAATGTATTCAATTAGATCTCTACCTTCTTCATTCCTTTCGTAACCGTCCTTTCATCCATTCGCTCCATTTGCTCAAACCACCTTAACATTACTTCACACCTTTCTCTTTTTTCGTAACTCCATCTACCTTAATACCATAACATTCACGAATGACCCTATCACACTATCTACACCTACTATTACATTACATAACACATTTTCCTGAGAAACCTTATCTCTATCGCACTAATTCTGGTTACATGTTTATACTGCCAAACCCAGCACTCAGCACTATCATACATATGCGTAGAGACTAGAACAGCGTTATTAATAGCCAATCGTGCCCGTTCTGACTACAACTGACTAGATATCATACCGCTCTCGGCCCCATTCACTGCATTTCCTGTCTTCATTCTCCTTTCAATATCATTCTCACATTTACCACCTCTTGTAAACACACTTCCCCAATACCCAAACTCTCATGTTCCACTTGTTTACCATCCACATTAATAATACTCTGTCATACTTTTTTTATTCTTCACTAAGCCATTCTCCATGAAGGTTATGTCAGGTGAAATACAAACAGTGATGCTACGGCGTTTGAACTTCTTGTTATTCCATCGCCATGGTTACACCAACGCCGCCAGCCGCTACAACCGAAGAAAAACGAAACCGAAGCTCCAATTCTTCACCTCAGCGTGCTAATGCTTTTATAATATTGGTAACTTTAGTTCTCTGGCGTATCACCTCATTTCTGATGCGATCTACCAAAGAGCATCTTCCGCTCCATAGCACGCTGAGCGACCTGGAATTTGTGGGCTAGTCCCGCAGTGAGTGTCCACGTCTCAGAACCATACGTCATAAAGGGGAGCACACACTGATTGAAAACCTTAGTTTTCAGGCATTGTGGTAAAGACGACTGCTGCCCACCCGAGCTGTATTCTTCTGTCTGCCTCCCTTTCGAAGTTGTTTATACAAAGCTCTATGATTTGGCCCAAGTAAGTGTATTGGGAAACAACTTCTACGGGAGTGCCCTCAAGTGCAACCGGTTTCGGGACTACCAAATCATTAAGCATGATCCTGGTTTTTTCTAAATTCATCCCGAGCCTGATGCTCCGAGAAGCAGCATCTAATTAGGACAGCATTTCCTCCAGATGCTGCAGCGACTCTGCAACCAGGACGATATCGTCTGCAAAACGGAGGTGCGAGATGTATTCCTCATTGATATTTATTCCTCGTTCAACCCAATCCAACGTTTTAAAAACATCTTCCAGTACACTCGAAAACAGTTTCGGGGATATAACATCCCCCTGTCTTACACCTCTCTGCAACTGGATAGGTTTCGTGCCGTGGCTTTGGAACGATCATCATGACGGAATCATAAATATGTCTCAGCACACTCACGTATCGCCAATCAACTTTAGATCGCTGCAAGGATTTCATGACCGCCGAGGTCTCCACTGAGTCAAAAGCTTTCTTATAGTCCATATAACTTGCCTCAGCGTGTGGATGTGATCTATGGTACTTAAACTCCGTCGAAACCTGGCCTGTTCTGGAGGCTGAAAGCTATCTAGCCTGGCTGAGATTCTATTGGAGGTGACCCTCGAGAATAGCTTTTAGATGTGGCTCAGAAGTGTTATCGGCCTGTAGTTCTTCAAGAGGGTTCTATCTCTCTTCTTAAAGAACAAAACAGCCACACCTCTTGCCCAGAATTTCGGAGTTCTTCCGGAGAAGATGACGTTGTTAAAGATTCTCTGGAGCTGGAGTTTTGCTCAATCAACTCTTTTATGAGGAGAGCATTAGCCTTACGTAGGTCACTGTTTGTTTAGCGGAGCAGTTTGCGAAGGAGGAGGATGTCTGTGGTGTTTCTCGTCTTAACCTCATAAGGTCCAAAGTCTCGTCCGAGAGATCCGACTTTCGGTTCCCAGCTCGAGCCCTGCAGAACCGACTCCCTTCTTCGCCGATTATTTTGGTCACATTTTCAAGGTCCTCGTTAACATTGGTCGCGGTGTGCAGAATGGCAAAGCGATTCTGGAGTTCCGATTGGAATTTGGATGAACCAGCGGCCATTTGCAGTCGGGTAGGTCGGAGCGTGGACTTCATCATGCGCATCTTTTCTAGCATATAGTAGATATTCAGGGTGACTCTTAACATGCGGTGATAAACTTTAGTCACTTTAGGTGATAAACTTGTTGATCACGGAGACATCCCTGAATCTGTGTTTTTTATCCGCCATGATGAAGTCAATCTCATTAAAAGTTTTTCCATCGGGACTTTTCCAGGTCCACTTTCGTTGGAGCTTTCTCTTATAGAAGTTGTTCATAAGATACAGCTCCTCTGATTCAAGAAAGTGGACCAACATGTGTCCCCTCGAATTCCAACTACCAATGCCGTGTGGCCCCATCCTCGATTCACCACTCTCCCTTTGACCAACTTTAGCGTTGAAGTCAGCCATCACAACGTTGTAGTGAGCAGACGTGGTATGATGTAAGGCCCGTTCGATGTCTTAGTAAAGCGCCTCTTCCTCTTGGTCTGAGTTTGCCGATGTGGGGGCATACACCTGGATCATTTTCAGCGAGTATCGATCCGATAGCTTAAGAAAGATATATGTGCGTCACCCTAGTCGACACACTGAACACAACGTTGTTACAGAGGACTTTGTTGACGAGGAAGTCTACGCCCCCCTGGGACATGCAGTCTCCTTCGCGGAAGTAGAAAAGGTGGCCAGAGCTTAGGGTTAAGCAGTCCTCACTCTGTTTTTGGACCTCGCTTTACCCCAGGATGTGCCACTTAATTTTAAGAAGTTCTACTTCCAGTTCGGCAAGATGCGAATCCAGCCGGAGATTGCGTCCGTTGTACGTCGCCAAGGTTACCTGATTTGGTGACTCCTTTTACGCCTGGGGATTCTTTGCACCCTGTCGCTGCCCCGACCGTCACCGTGGCCAGGACGACAGTGCCGCCAGATACTCGGGGCCATCTTTTTGTGTGTCGTCATTTCATTTGGTAGGGGGTATTCCCTTAACCTCCACACTGGGTAGGCGTGTTGGAGATCGCAGGGGCAAGGAGGTTAGCACTAATGACGTTGCTGCCCGTCATCAGCTTTGTATTTAGTCTCCCTACCCTTTTCGGATGGATATACCGCCATCGGTCAGTCGCAATAGTGTTAGCGGACTGTGATGCACAACTATATGAAAAGTATTAAATTAATAAAAAGATAGAAAAATTACGGTGGTAGCTAAAAATGTTTATAATTACAACTACATATAATTTAAAAGATATTTTCATACCACCGCCAAAATATATTGATAAATTTTAACTGTATTAAATTTTGAGCGGGTACTGTTGTGCGGACGAAATAGAAGGCCTCTTTTATTTCCTAAGCCAAAATACAAAGGGTAGTATTATTTGCGAACCATTTGCTGGTTGGAAGAGAACTGAGTGATGCCAATAAAGTAAACGACAACGCCTTGTCAGCAAGTTTTCTTTTGTTTTTAACCGACCAAAGTCATGAAGAGGCCAACGCGTGCAAAAAACGAAAAAAATGTTATATCACTCCATAACAACCTATGTGTTATATCACTCCATAACAGTACCCTCAAAAAATAATATTAATAAATACTTTAATATTTTTAATTTAATTTATTGTTTATAATATACTAGCGACCCGCTCCGGCTTCGCACGGGTATAAAATATTTAGCCTACTCCAATATTTAATGGATGTTATTATACATATAAATCCGTTCATCAAAATCTGTTGCGCAGTTTCAAAGATTTAAGCATACAAAGGGACATAGGGACAGAGAAAGCGACTTTGTTATATACTATGTAGTGATATAATATCAATAAATAAATATAGGCATCACAATCCGTGAACACCATGTGGCTTGGAACCTATACTTATTAGAGGTACGGTTTAGTCCCTTAGTCGCATTTTACGACAACTACGGGAAGAGATGGGGTGGCGGACTGCAATTATGTACCTACTACAGTCTTATTCTAAAGCCGCCGCCACACGGCCAACGGTCACGGCCACGATTGATGACGAAGAGCGGGCTCGTCAGAAACTCGCGTCTTCTTCCGGCAGAAAGGATGGCTCAGTGTATGGAAGAGTTTGAATTTCTTCGGATACGTGTCATTTGTATGTATGCTCTCGTCATTTGTCTCGAACCCGAAATTCATTCAAAAAGGAGGAGTTTATAAATATTAGGGGATATTATGAATTGCTCTGGTGTTAATGAACGAATAGTTCTCTTAGGAAACTTTAATGGTTGGGTCGGAGTGAAGCGCAACTGCTGTAAAAACGTGTTAGAAAAGTTTGAGGATGCGAGAATTGATGAAAATTAGGTTAAATTATGTTTACAGCGGGAACATTGTGTGACCTGGGAAAAAACAAATGAGAGAAATATGATTGATTTTGTAATAGTTGGTGTAAGATTAAGATTAAAAGTGATAGGTTTCACAGAGGTGCTAACGTAAGAACGGACCACTTACTTGTGGTTTGCCGTTTAAGGGGTCTGTTCACACGTTGGCGTCATCGCCCAAAGGTGTCACCCACCATACAATTAATTATTAAAGTTGAGAAACTGAGATACGTGTAGGGGAAGATTAAAGAAAGGAACATACATACATACGCTTCACGACTTGTGTATACACACTCCATATCCAGACATTTCGAAGGCATGTTAAGTATGGGTCATTCGTAGCCCGCGTATCACTAGATAGACAGCACCCAACGTGATAGGTAGTGAACCGTATCGCCGTATATAGGCACTGACTATTACCTATCCTAAGGGATAGGCAGGTTTCCTCACGATGTTTTCCTTGGCCGTTAGCGATTGTTAATTATGTACGTAAATGAAAAACACATATTTAAATTTCTTTTATTAGTACATGCCAGACTCGGGATTCGAACCCACCCACCCTGGGCTACAACCGCTATTAAACAAAGGACTGGATGAACGATTAAGTTGCGTACAGCAATCAATCAGCCTATGTCAGTCCAGTGTTGGACGTAGGCCTCCCCAAGATTATGCCATAAAACACGATCAGTCGTGGCTCTCAGCCAACCACTACCAGCGACCTTTTTTAGGTTATCGGTCCATCTAGCAGGGGGCGTCCTACACTACGTTTACCGAGACGAGGTCGCCATTAGAGAACCGCTTTGCTGCAACGGTCGTCGGTTCTGTGACAGACGTGGCCGGCCCCCTGCCACTTCAGCTTGTAACATCGATAGACAATGTCTACAACTTCGGTTCTCTGCCGGATAATCTCGTTCCGGACGAATGTTCCATGGCTTGCTGAGCGACATGTAATCGGCGAGCCTGTCCGACTGTCATGTTCCACGTCTCGGCACCGTATGTCATTACAGGTAGGACGCAATGATTGAAAACCCTGGTCTTAAGACACTACGGTAGTGGCGACGAGAAGATATGACGCAGCTTCCCGAATGCTGCCCAGCCTAGCTGCACTCGTCTGGAAATCTCACGATCGAAGCTGTCCCTACCCATTTGCACAACCTGGCCCAGGTAAACATATTCCTGGACCACTTCAAGCGCTTCTCTACTGATCGTGATCGGCTCCGGGACAACGAGTTCATTGCACCTGACTTTCGTTTGTCCAAGATCATCCAGAGACCGACCGATCGTGAGGTGCGGCCTTAAGAATGCAGCATTCCCTGCAAATACTGCAGCGACCCCGCCTTTATGACGATGTCGTCAGCGAAGCAAAGGTGTGTGAGGTATCTGCCACGGTCATGTGGATTTTTATGGTCCTGGGCATAAATATGTATACTAATCTTCTAAAAACTATCAAGTCCTTACCTCTAAACAAATTTAAAATTGGCACTAATGCGACATTGATGGAAAAGGGCTACTACAAAGTGGAAGATAATCTAAATCATGTTATGCAACCTTTCGTTTTTGTGTAGTCATGACTTCACGTTCCGGTTCTTATTGGGTTTGTTATAAAACACTGTTTGTTGGATGTGAAGCTTTGTCATGTTTTGGTCAATTTGGTTTCCGAAATAATTGATTATTAAATTTAATGTAGACATTGAGCAGAGGTTTTTAACGAAATGCTATAAGCGTAATTAATCTACTTAAATGTTTTAAGATTTAGTTAATGTTAATGACCTAATTATTTTAATGAAAAAGGTTTTTTTGACTTCCTATAAGTGATTGTATGACCCAAAAACAAAAAAGACAATCACGTTTACTACACTTACGGGGTAGTCAGATGTTCAGGTGTCCATCTCCACAATTGCGAAGGTAGTAATTCCATGGATACCTTGACGCACGTGTTTACCCGAAAGTCAGCACTCTATGTGACAGGTGGTAAACCATGTCGCAATTTACAAGCACTAACTATTACCTGTTCGGGGAACAGGTAGGTTTCCTCACGATGTTTTCCCTAATCGTATTATTCGACGCATTTCGTAAATGTATTTTTTTTACAAAAATGTAGATAGAAATTCATTAAACTTCATTTCCATTTGTACATTTTTGGAAAAAGATTATCATTTCATTTAAAAAAAGAAACAATAACTTTTTTTGTAAACGTCATTGACCACAACTTGAGGTTCTTGTTGGTTCTTCTCCTAGCTAAGGCTTCCGAACCATCAGTAGAATTAAGACACAAACAGTATCGGATAAGGATAAATATTTTGACTTTCAATGAATAAACGGCACTAGTAATTGATAGATATACATATTTTGTCTTTGAAAACGTTAGTCTGGTGTTCTTTAAGGATGGACGAAACGAAGTACTAAATATTTTACTTCAATAACCTGTTTTTATTGCTGGTATATTTATGTTTATTGCAGGAGCGGTTGATGGAATTACAAGATGCAGTTCGAGTTACGGAATTGATGCGGGCTACTCGTGTTGATGTGTTGGATAAAAAGAAAACAAGTTTTTGGAAATTTTTTAGCAATTTATTTCAGTAAGTGTAAAAACCAATAAAGATTTGTAAATAACTTAATAAAGGTATAATCTAAGTCTAAACAATGGTTTAAATAAGAAACTTTGAATTGAATTTAATAAAAAAATGTACCAACCAAGTCTTACAATTTTTATTTATAAATTTTGTCTACTAATTTTATCATATTGTAACGAAATCATTTGATATTCACGTTATTCTTGGAAACTATAAAGTTTATCCACGTGTACCTATATTTCTCATATGACATAATGTAAAACACTATTACACCAAATAAGCTAGCTCTTTCTTCCGTACATGGGCGACTGTGTTAAGGGTACTGATCAACGTATATTTAAGAAATATATACTTATTATAGATAGATAAACACATATATAGAATATAACATCAACGACAAAACTGGAAAGCAGAAGAAAAGCATAGTCCTTAAGTTTACCTCCTCCGGGAATCGAACTTCTCGTACGTTCAGGAGGTCGGCCGATCGCGTGACGGAGGTAATCAAAACAATGGAATAACTTTGAGTATTCAGACATATACAGGATGAAATTTTTATCTCTGGCAATATTTTACCCTGGCTTTTAGTAGCACTTTCTTTCCCATTTTTATAATAAAAAAGGTAAGAAATTTTTATATATTTTTTTTCATTTTCAATATTTACATACTAGAGATCGCGCCACATAAATTGGCAGTTGGAGGCGTCGCCACAGTCGCGTAATTCAGTGTTATCAGTAAATACGCCAAAACTAGCACTCACTGTGCCATACGGCTCGATACATTATAGGTTTCATTTTTAACGGTCTTTGGTTGCAGAGCTATAAACTCAAATAAAACAAATTAATATATCAAAGTCAAAAGTCAAAATATGTTTATTTAAAATAGGCTCTATCACAAGCTCTCTTTGAATGTTATCTTATGATCGAAGTATAAATTAAAAAAACTATTTCAAACATGGCACTGAGCATTGTCTTTACATAATTTTTACCGAGGTTAGTTCAGTGGAGACCCTAGCTTGGAGAAGAACTAACAAGAAACTCTAACTAAACTAAACTAACAGAAGCTGCGTTTGCCAGCAGAACAGTGGAAGACAGGAAAACCCAAGTTCAGCATGTACTGAACGTCGAAGACAAATATTTTGAAAGTGACAGGATTATAGACTCCGAACTTGATAAATTTATCGCGAATCTCTTAAATCTCTTAAAACTATTATTTCAAACATGGCACTGAGCATTGTCTTTACATATTTTTTACCGAGGTTAGTTCAGCGGAGACTCTAGCTTGGAGAAGAACTAACAAGAAACTCCGGAAATCAATTTATTATAATCACCCTTAACAAACATAAAAATTACAAAGAGTGAGCAAAAAACACAACGCTGGTAATACTAAATTTACCTTTCATACAAAATAACACGCAATAGCGGAAACGTCAAATTTAGTTCCAAGTTCGCCGACTGCCAATTTATGTGGCGCGATCTCTACTCCAGTCATGGTCATTCATAAAATTGTTTATTTACATTCTATATAATTAACTATACTAATCTGGTGTTTTTGAATCTGGATAGGATCTTGTATTGTATTGTATTTAATTTGATCGCATGATTGCTCAATGCAGGTTTAGCTTTCATAACTCTTTTACAACATATGATTCTATTAAATTTTCTAATTCTGCTTTAGTTCGATCATTCTGACCTCCAAGACAGTTCAGTAATTAATTTCGTTTCATTTGCACTAAAGTGTGAATTTATATTCACAGAACTAAACTATTTTTTACTTTCACATAATTAATAAACATAATTCACCATTATTGCGCTATGAAATAGCAATTTCACAACTAATTATAAATTCAGACGACAAAAATACTTTTCACCGCTATAGCATTGCAAAAATGACAACAAAAACAGTGAAAAACGTACTCGTTCACGACCATTAACCCTTACGGGGTAGTCAGAGGTTCAGGTGTCCATCTCCATAATTGCGAAGGTAGTAATTCTATGGCCACCTCTAACCCACGTGTTAACCAGATAGTTAGTACTTAATGTGACAGGTGGTCAGCCATGTCGCCATTTACAAGCACTAACTATTACCTGTTCTGGGAACAGGTAGGTTTCCTCACGATGTTTTTCCCTCACCGTAGTATTCGATGCATTTCGTAAATGTATTTTTATTATTACGAACAACAAACAAACAAAAACAGTGAAATAAATAATTAGCCAAAGATAATGTTAAGCTACCGTCATACAGCCAGGGTGAAGTACATTTCATTTCACACTTTCGACTTACTACAAGCATAAATATTTAAATATTTTGTATGACTAAATATATGTACATAAGAAACAATGACAAGTAAAAGAAGAATAACAAAATTGATTATTTTACGTATGCGTTAATTATTATTTTGCCAGTAATAATATCATGCACGTTGTTTTGTATAAGTTTTACGCGGCCTGCCAATTTAGATCTTTTTATCCAGCCGCTCCACGAGCCCAAACCTCCTTTACTTAGCTTTCTCTATTTTCATCACTAAGTTGTCTTTCATAACACAAAATTCACGAATCACACTATTTGATACCCTTTCACAGAATCTTATATTACACATTTTCCTGATGAGCCTCATCTCTGCCGCATTAATTCTACTTTCTTGATTCACCTGCCAACACAGCAGTCACTACTACCATTCGTAAGCGTGTTCATGTTTCAAAACTTTTTCTGGTTACTATTACTATTTGTGTATGTTCGTTATTTATTATATGCAGCTTGTGACAGTTTCCGATTCGGGTGCTGCCGGAGGACCAGTGATGTAGCCTAGCTACATCGTATACTGAGGCAGCACCTTTTCAAAGCATCAACTGTGTTCTTTGCATATACTTTTTTTTTCCATGTTTGTGTTTTTGTATGTTAGTGAATAAAGATTTTTCTTTCTTTCTTTCTTTCTAATGATATCGCCGGAGAGCTTCAGCTTACTCTATTCTTTTCGTCTCGATTTCTCCGAACCACTTTCTTCTTTATCTTCTTATATTCCTCTTTACCTTTCTGCACTTCATCATCTGACACATTCACCCGTTTTCGAAATAAAGGAGACGATGGCCATAACTTGTAATGCTTTTGTGAAAATGTACTAAATGTTGGTAGGGTAGGAAGTGATGGCAGATTGTGACATAATGTGTCATTTAAGTGGATGGTAAGCAAGTGGAACAAGTGAGAGAGTTTGTGTATTTGGGAAGTGTGTTTACAAGAGATGGTGAATGTGAGAGTGATATCGAACGGAAAGTGAAGAAGGCTAACGCTTTGAATGTCTGGTCTATGAACGGCATGATGTCTGAACGGGAAAGACTGACTGAAAGACTATTCATAAAGTTGTTCTAGTAAGTTCTAGTATAGTAGTAGTAGTAAGTTCTGTATAAGCGTAGGGAGCTTATGTATAGTAGAGAATGCTGGAAATCCTCAAAATTCTGAGCACACTCATCTACCATTATGCCTTGCCATCCTTCTTCTATTACCAGTCTCTTCAACATCTATACGCAATTTAATCGTCCATCCAATTAATTTTTATACTGTTCCCCTACACGTTCCTTATCAACCAGTCTCCCAACATTTATCCCTGATTATATAGTGATCTCGACTCGAAGGGGTCACCCTTTAGTCGGTGAGGCCAACTTTTGAACAGACCTCTTAAATGGCAAACCACAAGTAGGTAGTCCGTTCCCATGTTGGCACCCATATGTACCTTGGTATTCACCATTTTCAATCTCAATCTCACATCAACTAATACAAAATCAATGATACTTCTTTCATTTTCTCTTTCCCAAGTATACACGTTGACATCGTTGTTTGCAAACCCTGTCTTTGAGACATTAATGTTTTATACATATTTCAACAAAAAAAAAAAACTTTTTTCTTTAACTCTGTCATCTATGAACTTTCTTAACAACTTTTTACGCCCGTTGCGCTTCATTAAACTCTCCTAACGTAGCTATTCTTCCATTAGCACCACATGTATTCAAAATACTATAACACATTCCATAACCCACATCTTTCAGATTTCGGCTTCTTGATGTGCAGAGCATACACACAAATGACATGCATTCGGGCTAATCCCACATACTCAAACTTACATTGAGCCATTATTTCTGTTAAAAGAAGAAGTATCCCATGATGATCTCGCTCGTGGTTATCAACACCAGACCAGTTTATCCCACCGCAGTGAAGAAGTGTTATTTCCTTTGCGTTACGTTTAGTCTCATTCACATACAGTCAGTTCAAATATATCTCTTTCTCATCGAGGAAACTACTTCTAACTTTTTAAGCATTCCTCCACATACAGTCATCGTTGCAAAGTGGGTCTCTAGCCTGCGTGCTGCCTCGTGAGTCGCAGTGGTGTGACATGAGGCGAGCATTGTCGGCGCCTCCGTTTAGTGGTAATTTTACTAAGCAGGTAGTATCTAGTATCTAATTAGGTAAGGCTATTAGTACCCGATGTTTGCCAGGGAACTGGACAAAAGACAGGTTAAAGACCAACCTCGCCCTTGACCACGCATCCATCGGCACGGTAGACCTTGGCGTGGCAAAATCAGCATTGGGAAAAGGAAAGGAAAGAAAGAAATTAAGGATAATTGGTTCTGGGCAGGAAAACGCAAAGCAAGGATACCAACAATGCGGGTGGGTTAACAGGGTGATGTGGCAGCTCAAGCCGCTGGGGTCTGTTGTGCGGACGAAATAAAATGTCTTTTTAAAAAACATTTTTTTATTTTCCTAAGCCGAAATACTATTATTGTTAAAGAACCGTCTTAATCATTTGCTGGTTGGAAGAGAACTTCGATATGAACGCACGATACTAATAATGAAACGTTGGGTGCAAAGTCAGCACTTAGAACGACGCGGTATGAGGAGGCTTACACGAGCAAAACTTATGTATTATTTTCATCTATAACAGCCCCCCCCCCCTATAAAATTGAGCTTTATCCCTTTAAGGGGGTGAAGCGAAATCAAAACAAAAATAGAAGTTAAAATTCGAAATTAGAAAATCTCAAATAGTTAAAACGGTTTTACAAACATTAGTAATTAATCAAAAATGAAACATCATAAAAATGCGTAAACAAACATCAACGTTAATGATTACTAAAATTTTTAAAATTTACTTTACTGGAAGTCGAATAAGAATCATCTGTTATCTCATGTAATTCAATGGAGACCTTATGCCTTTCCTGGAAAGCTTTTTATTATAACACTGGTTGTAGGTATATCGCAATGCAACAATTAGAAGAATCACAACTTTTAAAGTACTTATATAATTTGAAAGCAATATATGCCAAAATAAGTATTACAATAGTATATGTTGGATAAGAATAATAAGTTCCGTATCTTATGAAATGCGAATTACTTTCAGCATCATTTATTTCTTTTTCTAAATTGTGTAAATCATATTTTGCGAATTGTAAAGATTCTAAATCGATGTTCGATAACGTTATAGGAGCTAAATATGGAATAGTATGATTCAGTTTTTCTTTTCGACAACAATCATCTTCAATTATATCAAAATCAGTTTCAAAGTTACTAGACATTAATAAAGTTTTAGTAGAGCTTGGAATTAGAGATCGCGCCACATAAGGTGGCAGATGGAGGCGTCGCCACAGTTGCGTAATTCAGTGTTGCCAGTAAACACGCCAAAACTAAGACATATAAAACTATGCCATACGGCTCGATACATTGTAGGTTTCATGTCTAACGGTCTTTGGTTGCAGAGCTATAAACTCAAATAAAACAAATTAATATACCAAAGTCAAAAGTCAAAATATGTTTATTTAAAATACCTAGGCCCTGTCACAAGCTCTCTTTGAATGTTATCTTATGATCTAAGTATAAATTAAAAAAACTATTTCAACCATGGCACTGAGCATTGTCTTTACATATTTTTTACCGAGGTTAGTTCAGCGGAGACCCTAGCTTGGAGAAGAACTAACAAGAAACTCCGGAAATCAATTTATTATAATCACCCTTAACAAACATAAAAATTACAAAGAGTGAGCAAAAAACAACGCTGGTAATATTAAGTTTGCCTTTCATACAAAATAACACGCAATGGCGGAAACATCAAATTTAGTTCCAAGTTTGCCGTCTGCCAACTTATGTGGCGCGATCTCTACAACAAAAAAATATATATCAAATCCAAAAGTCAAAATATTTTTATTCAAAATAGGCCTTATCACAAGCTCTCTTTGAAAGTTGTCTTATGATCTAAGCATAAATTAAAAAAACTATTTCAAACATGGCACTGAGCATTGTCTTTACATATTTTTTTCCGAGGTTAGTTCAGCGGAGACCCTAGCTTGGAGAAGAACTAACAAGAAACTCCGGAAACCAATTTATTATAATCACCCTTAACAAACATAAAAATTACAAAGAAAGTGAGCAATAAACACAACGCTGGTATTACTGAATTTACCTGTCATACAAAATAACACGCAATAGCGGAAAGAAAATACTATATTTGCGTTCGAGATCACACTTAGACGAAGCTAAAAACAGTATATTTGTAAGCAATGCATATAAAAATAACTCTTTTTTGAGGGTAGGCTTATAAGTAAAAATAGTAGTTTTTTTTAAACTATTATCTCAATGCGCCACCTGAAAATAAAGCCGTAGACCATTGATTTTTTGCATGCCTATTAATAATACAGGAGATTTGAAAAGAGCAAAAAATTTTTTTTTCATGTTTCACTCCACCCTAATATATAATAATTGATCATTATTTTTAGTTGTTTGGGACAAAATTTCGTTAATTTGATTTAATTGAGCATTTAATTTAATTTCGTTTTTATTCAACTTGTAAATGTCCCATTATGATATGTGTAATATTGAAATAAAATTGAGCTCGTGAATTTAAGTGTAAACTCGTTACAATGCATAAAACCTCATTTTATTTTGCCCTAATACTGCTTGATTTTGCGACTAAATTTAACAAGCGAGTCACCAAAACAACTGACCTTGGCGACGTATAACGGACGCAGTCTCCGGATGGATTCGCATTTTGCCGACCTGGAAGTAGAACTTTCCAAAATTAGGTGGCATATCCTGGGGTTAAGCGAGGTCCGAAGACAGGGTGAGGACTGCTTAACCCTAAGCTCTGGCCACCTCTTCTACTTCCGGGAAGGAGACTGCAAGTCCCAGGGGGGCGTAGGCTTCCTCGTCAACAAAGTCCTCTGTAGCAACGTTGTGGAAGTGTCCAGTGTGTCGACAAGGGTGGCGTATATCGTCCTTAAGCTATCGGATCGATACTCGCTAAAAATGATCCAGGTGTACGCCCCCACATCGGCACACTCAGACCAAGAGGTAGAGGCCCTATACGATGATATCGGACGGGCCTTGCATCATACCACGTCCGCTCACTACAACGCTAATGCTCTCCTCATAAAAGAGTTGATCGAGCAAAACCGTGGGATGCGCGTATTCGCCCGAAAACTGGGACGTAGCCACATGACGAAGTTGAGGACAGCTCGTGGAGACATGGTCACCTCTAAGCCAGAGATCTTGTCTGAGATTGAAGATTTTTACGGCCAATTATACCGCTCGCGCTGCCGAAGTCCTGTTCCCGACCCCTCCGATTCGAGGGCCACATTAACACGCCACTTCACAGAGGACATGCCCGAAATAGATATGGATGAGATTGAGAAATGTTGGGGCAGAGGTGTGGCTGTTTTGTTCTTTAAGAAGGGAGATAGAACCCTCTTGAAGAACTACAGGCCGATAACACTTCTGAGCCACATCTATAAGCTCGAGGGTCATCTCCAATAGAATCTCAGCCAGGCTTGATAGCTTTCAGCCACCAGAACAGGCCGGGTTTCGGCGGGGTTTTAGTACCATAGACCACATTCACACGCTGAGGCAAGTTATACAGAAAACTGAAGAGTATAACCAGCCACTTTGGCTCGCGTTTGTGGACTATGAGAAAGCTTTTGACTCGGTCGAGACCTGGGCGGTCATGGAATCCTTGCAGCGATCTCAAGTCGACTGGCGATACGTGAGTGTGCTGAGACATATTTATGATTCCGCCATGATGACCGTTCAACTCCAAAGCCACGGCACGAAACCTATCCAGTTGCAGAGAGGTGTCAGACAGGGGGATGTTATGTCCCCGAAACTGTTCTCGAGTACACTGGAAGATGCTTTCAAAACGTTGGATTGGGTTGAACGGGGAATAAATATAAATGGGGAATACATCTCGCACCTCCGCTTTGCTGACGATATCGTCCTGATGGCAGAGTCGCTGCAGGATCTGGAGGAAATGCTGTCCGAATTAGATGCTGCTTCTCGACGCATCGGACTCGGGATGAATTTAGAAAAAACCAAGATCATGTTCAATGACTTGGTAGTCCCGAGACCGGTTGCCCTTGGGGGCACTCCCGTAGAAGTTGTTTCGCAATATACTTACTTGGGCCAAATCATACAGCTTGGCAGGAACAATTTTGAGAGGGAGGCGGACAGAAGAATACAGCTCGGATGGGCAGCATTTGGAAGGCTAAGGCATGTCCTCACGTCGTCTATACCACAATGCCTGAAAACTAAGGTTTTCAACCAGTGTGTGCTCCCCGTTATGACGTACGGTTCTGAGACGTGGACACTCACTGCGGGACTAGCCCACAAATTCAAGGTCGCTCAGCGTGCTATGGAACGGAAGATGCTCGGGGTTTCTCTGGTAGATCGCATCAGAAATGAGGTGATACGCCAGAGAACTAAAGTAACCGACATTATGAAAAGAATTAGCACGCTGAAGTGGAGTTGGGCTGGTCACGTATGCAGAAGGACTGATGGTCGCTGGAGCAAAAAAGTCCTAGAGTGGAGACCGCGTCTCAGTAAACGTAGTGTGGGGCGCCCCCCGGCAAGGTGGGAAGACGACCTGCGCAGGTTGGCCGGCATCGAATGGATGCGAACGGCCACTGACAGGGAGAAGTGGCGTCATTTGGGGGAGGCCTATGTCCAACAGTGGATTGATACAGGCTGATGATGATGATGATGATCGTTACAACTTGGTTACAACAGCACGATGTCCAGGCTTTAGACTGGCCTGAGCAATCTTCAGACTTAAATCCTATTGAGCATGCCTGGGATATGCTTCAGAGAAGAGCTCTAAGAAATTTCCCAGAAGATATTGTCAGTGAAATCCATCTTTTCTTGCATCTTAGCAGGACTTGGGACAATATTCCACAATGGGATATTGACACCCTTGTTTTAAGCATGCCGAACCCCTGCAGATGTGTCAGGAATGTCTTAGGAAGATCTACACATTATTGATTTTCAGTGGAACACGATTTTAGTAAAAAAAAGTAAATGTTATGTTGAAGTTTTAATGTTTAAAAAATAAAGTTTAGTTTGAAGTTTTATCAGAGTTTTTTCTCTTGTTCTAGATTTTTTTAAATTACAACTTTCACTAAAATATTTTCATTTAATCAGATAGGCTAATAATCAAGGTTTAATTTAATATACAAGCACAGATAATATAATACTACAGATACAGGTGTCTTAACTAAAAGGTAGTATAATTTTAGTTATTTAGGTTTGAGTTAAATATCCCTAGACCATGTTGATGTGTGTATGTTCTTACAGATACCTACCACCTTATTCCAAAACAAAGTCGATGTTTTGTTATAGAAACAAGTCCGTGTAAAACAATTGCAGCCCCTTAAGCCCTTGTTTATCTCTGGGATAAATACTTTTGAGGTTACCTTTCTGTTTTAGTAGTGGCCAAGTATGTTTTTATATCTAAAATAAGTTAAAATCAAAGTTGATATAAGTCAATATCAAATTAGTTTGATGAATAAGATTTCTTGCAGATAAATTGTTTTTATTTCATTTGTAAATTCTTATGCATGAAGCATTTTTCTATAAATGTCGATTCACAAAGCAATGCGGCGGGATAATAGGGGATATTTTATGTAATGTTATTTATATTTGCGATATAAACAGGTTCCACACTACGATAGTTTCAAAAACACTGAAATAAATCACATCAAACTTGATATAACAAAATCATAACAAACTTTATTGTCATGGCGGATGCACGTTCCATCTATCAATTGAGTTGTAAACGAAACAAACACTAATAAATTATAATCAGATTATTCAACAACTTATTATTTATTAATATATATTAAAAACATTGTAGTCATAAATATATAAAAGTAATCAATATTTAAATAATAAATCACTTGTGGTAAATAATTGTAATTTTATAGAAACAATAAGAAATAGTGTATTGGCACGTACTTGAGTGAGTACCCTAACCCGACCTCCTGTAGGAGTCTGTGAGCCTAGTAATGCGCTTGTATTTTCGTATGGTTTTGAGCTGAAAAAGAACTTCAAATATATTATAATTCTTCGATTTATGCGTAAAGTTTGCCGAGGCAAACGATACCTACAGACTACTGAGCAAAATTTTGAGCAGCAGGATATGTATAATAATTATACATTTTTTTGGTGCGACCTCCAACTCCGTAATGAGAGCCTAGTGACCGAATTCGGATTTCGATAGCAATTTGTCTCTAAAAAATTGCTCCGCGGTCTACCCTTCTTGAGAGAGATGAGTCTGAGTCGTAAAAAAATCAAAATCTAACCAACTGTCGTTCTTTCCGTATATCTGTCCGGTACCGGTATAACCTATTCTGCAGTTCGCCAAAAACTCAAATTCAAGTTGCCAAAGAGCATACCAAAAGTATATATTTATGATTTCGACCATCGCAAATGCATATGTTAAGTTCTCTGACTACCCTGAATTCGATCACGGTCGTAATGCATAATATATAGTTATT
Organism: Leucoptera coffeella; assembly: GCA_030578115.1. Classification (NCBI taxonomy): domain Eukaryota; kingdom Metazoa; phylum Arthropoda; class Insecta; order Lepidoptera; family Lyonetiidae; genus Leucoptera; species Leucoptera coffeella. Next base: position 1,852,868 of record JAMBLF010000002.1, read on the forward strand.
AATAATTATGTATATGTGTGTGTATATATAATATAGCATAAATAACCTATCTTGGGGTTCACTAATTGCTGCCTACCTACTGTGAAGAAAGCTGAAGTGATGTCAGAATGTATCATGACTGAATCTGAACTTCTTCTCATAATATCCGAAACATCAAGCGGTAAATCAAAATTATTTACATTCATTATCATGATTTTTTCATATCATGTCTGACATATATATACCTGTCATAGGCATAAATGACGTAAGAATAAATTTATATCAAATATGGCGTCGCATCAAGTAAAATACTTTTTAAAATATACATGTAGAATAAATCAACTTTAGCAGTTCATTTCGAAAGAAAAAAATCGCTTGTAATATAATAAGCAATAACCTCAAACATCTAATCTGACGAAGCTGAAAACCTCAGAGGGCAGAACCGTCACTTCAATTCCGGGGATTCTTAAAGAGGTTGAGGGCTTTTACGGCCATCTATACGCCTCGCATGCCCCGAAGCCTCCACCCAATGCGAAGGACCCAAGGGCCACATTGGTGCGCCACTACACTGATGATCTCCCGCTCGTGGACGAAGACGAAATTGGGAGCGCTCTCAAACAACTTCGTAATGGGAAGGCTCCCGGCGAAGACGGAATAACCTCTGAGCTTCTAAAGGCGGGAGGAGCTCCAGTCCTGCAGAAGCTCAAGCACCTATTTAATTCCGTCATAGCTAATGGGACTACCCCGACGGCGTGGAGTGAGAGCGTGGTGGCCTTGTTTTTCAAAAAGGGAGACAAGACCCTATTGAAGAATTATAGGCCTATCGCGCTCCTAAGCCACGTCTACAAGTTGTTCTCGAGAGTGCTCCCAAATCGTCTGGCCTCAAGATTTGACGCCTTCCAGCCGCCGGAGCAGGCCGGATTTCGAAAAGGTTTTAGTACCGTAGACTACATCCACACAGTGCGGCAGGTTATACAGAAGTCTCATGAGTATAACCAGCCGCTGCGTCTTGCCTTTGTGGACTACGAGAAGGCCTTCGACTCCATCGAGATCTGGGCTGTTCTGGAATCCTCGCAGCGATGCCAGGTCGATTGGCGTTATGTGCAGGTGTTGAGGAGCCTATACAGCGTGGCATCGATATCTGTTCAAGTCCAAAACCAAAAGACAAGTCCTATACAGTTGCTCAGAGGAGTGAGACAGGGGGATGTCATATCCCCGAAACTGTTCACGAACGCACTGGAGGACGTCTTCAAAACTCTGGATTGGACTGGGATGGGTATCAATGTCAATGGCAGATACCTCACACACCTCCGCTTCGCTGACGACATTGTCGTAATGGTGGAGTCGCTGCAGGATTTGCAGGGAATGCTGCACAGTCTTAACGCTGCCTCACGGTCGGTCGGTCTCCGGATGAACTTGGACAAGACGAAAGTCATGTTCAACGAACTCGTTGTCCCGGGGCCGATCACGATCAGTGGAGAGGCGCTCGAAGTGGTCCAGGAATATGTCTACCTGGGCCAGGTTCTGCAAATGGGTAGGGACAGCTTCGAGCGTGAGATTTCCAGAAGAGTGCAGCTGGGCTGGGCAGCATTCGGGAAGTTGCGTCATATCTTCTCGTCGCCACTACCGCAGTGTCTTAAGACCAGGGTTTTTAATCAGTGCGTCCTACCTGTAATGACATACGGTGCCGAGACGTGGAACATGACGGTCGGGCTGGCTCACCGATTACATGTCGCTCAGCGAGCAATGGAACGTTCGATGCTGGGTATCTCGTTAAAGGACAGAGTCCGGAACGAGATTATCCGGCAGAGAACCAATGTCGTAGACATTGTCTATCGATGTTGCAAGCTGAAGTGGCAGTGGGCCGGTCACGTCTGTCGCAGAACCGACGACCGTTGGAGCAAAGCGGTTCTCGAATGGCGACCGCGTCTCGGTAAACGTAGTGTAGGACGCCCCCCTGCCAGGTGGACTGATGACCTGAAAAAGGTCGCTGGTAGTGGTTGGCTGAGGGCCACGAGTGATCGTGTTTTGTGGCGTTACCTTGGGGAGGCTTACGTCCAGCAGTGGACTGTCATAGGCTGATTGATTGATAACCTCAAACATCAAAGTGATGACACTTTGTTTTCCGAATTTCACTTATTGAACTAAGAAATAACTGATCTCGTGTGATTATCTAGTGGTTTAGCTGTCATCGCCAACAAAATGGACGTGCTCCCCACGGTGGCATTCGCCAAATTCTGAACGCGATCTATTGAAACTAGCGACACGCGGCGGACGCGTAAACTGTCCATATAAAAATGTATGAAACAGATGGCGGCCCAAAATTGGGCGTTTTATACTTACGAAAACTGCAGTATTATGAATAAAACAGGACCTAATATGTTTTTAGTCAAATTATTTAGTATTTAGAGAACCCATTATTGTATATTTTGATTTCAGATCTTACTCCGTGACGAAATAAACAAAAAAATTCAAAACCCTGTTTGCGCCATTTTTCTGATTTTTATCAACTTTATGCGTTTATATTTACGTAATTATTGATATTTTACCCTTGAAACTACTTCAGTCATCAATTTCAGTCTTTCATTATGCTACCTTGAAAGTATGATAGGTGTCAGTAAGTTCTAAATAGGTTTAAACTGAAAAATGAAAACACTCGTTTCGCTCATTTCCGCGAACAATACCCTTAATATATCCTTGCATTCAATAAAATTACTAACATTCGCTTTAACGCATAAATCGTAAGTTTTATACAAAATTTGCTCAATATTGTCCAAATGGGGTTCAAAAGAGACCGTGTCAATAAATGTTATAATTTTCCATATTGTAAATAAGAATTTATGACAATCATTTTGATTCTCATTAACACAAGATTTTACATACTCTTTAAGAGTGGAATGACTACGTTCCAACGCACCATTTGTTTGTGGATGATACGGAGTAGTAAATCGTTCAACTATCGCATTGTCCCCTCCCTTGTCGTCATCAACTTCACGTGGTCTGTTCTTCGCCTTGAAACAGATCCAGTTTCGCGAAGTCTTCGGTAAAGTCCGTCAAATACGCTCACATCCGGCACTCAACGGTCGGGATACCGAGCTCTGTATTCATTGCGAGCATGAGCGGACACACAATTGCAGAACCCGTTACAAATTAACATATCCGCATATTCCTCGTATGAATAGACGGCCATTTTCGATAGTTCCGAATCACAAGCAGAATCACAGTCCAGTAAACAAGCACAGTAGTCACAGTAGGAAAAATCTGTCCATAAACACAGCCAAGTCAAAAAGAGATAAGAGAGCAAAATAATATCGCATCTAACATGGACGAATCACAAAAGCAGACTAAACTAGCAATAACAAAAAACTTAACCCAAAACTATGGCTTATTGTAAACCAAACCCGTTTTTGTGCTTTGTTTGTCTCACTCACACCTGCGTAAATGATAAATTATCTCCCTCGCAAGCACAGAGTTAACATTGATGACAAAAGACCGTGATTACTGCTACCTGAGCTCCGAGAATACAAATTTCGTGGAACTAGCTTGAAGTCATTATTTTGCTATCTGCGCCTTTCTAACTATTTTTTTACTATGTTTTGAAATAAAACCCTAGACTGTTATACCTCGTTGAATAGCTGATGAAACGTAGATATTATCTAGCACATCTGCAGAACAAGTTCCATTTTATTTTTTCGAATATCTTGTAGAGAAAAATTAACTACATAAATTTTTAATTATCTTTTTCATTTTCAATCGTATACCACGACTTACCCAGTCAGCTTATGTACTATTTTAGTTATTAATAAAAACATTTAATACATTTAATCGTTAAAACGTTTAATCTAGCTTATAAAAAAGTAAAAATAATAATGATAAAAGTCGCAAATTAATAAAAAAAAATGGGAACTATATTTTCTATCACCAAAATTTATATTTGTCATCAAGTTGTATCACCTAATAAATATGTAGGAGGTTGTAGGGAATTACCATTATCTTCGTCCATGGCGATACGAGAAGTTAGTGGGCGTACCACTGGGTATGTCGGTTGCAGGAAAACGGTTGGAACTTTACAACTGATTTATTTGAAAGTCGTAGGTACCGAGTTCGGGCAGAGTAACAGTACGAGTACAGAACGCGGAACAGTTTCTAGGTTTGGTCTACTCGACGACCGGATGCAAAGTGGTGCACCCGGGCTCGAGCTCCAACACGTAGACTCCGTTTAACGCCGCCAGGTGGCATCCGGTATCCGGTGGTAGTCTAGTCAAATCAACAACTAGATCCGCCGACACGGCCATCCTGCTGACACACGACCTCGTGTGCTAGTCTGGAAAGAAGTAACAAAGGACAGTATCCGTTTCGGTCATTCCTGACCTATCATCAAGTTTCACTATAGCTTTATTTTTGGTCAAAAGCAAACAACGAACTTTCATCACAAGTCATTTATTACTCTTACTCGTGAAATCTAATTTTTTACTTAGTCTTATTTACAGCAGAGAAGATACAATCTTTTTACACACAATTCTTACAACTTGCTCGGCAGAGTCATGTACCACTCAGAAACAACATCACAAACATTATCATAATCAACTTTGAATCAACTGGCCTGTAACTAGACCACACTGCATTAAACAACTCTTGTCACCACGGCCCTCACCGGCCGACCAGCAATCACATTGCTTCCATCTTACGCGCCTAGCGCACATCCACACAAGGATCACCATATGCATCACCATATGCATCACCAGGTGACTGCACACACATTACGGTCACACGACCACAACCTCCGCCAGAGTCAAACGCGCACTGCGCACCCACGGACTACTTGATTTGCACCAAGAGACACCGATTTCCAACGGGCTACAGCTACGAAATAAGCACTGGTACGGTTGACAGAATACGGCTGACAAAGAGTTCTTAAACAGTTTCCTCATCATCACAATCAATCTGTTTCTAAATCAACTTCATCTGGTACATAACCCTCCGGCATTTTTCTCAACCTGTCATGCGCGTACTTATAGGTTCGCTTAGAATTCAAGCCTTTCAGAATGTAACGATCACCGTCCAGTACTTGCACAACTTTAAATGGACCTTTGTACTTCTGATCTAACTTGGTCTGATTTCGTTCCTCATTTTGCATCAAAACAAAATCATCGACTGAAAATCTCGTGAAGGGCTGCCTTAGTACTATCGAACCGTGCCTTGTCATACTGCGCTGCTTGTTGCATGTTTTCGGAAGATTTCTCGCGAATGTCTTGCAAGTCAACGTCATTTTCCACATCACTACTCATTAGGGCTAGCGGTCTAGCAACTTTCCCGATTAAAAGTTCAAGAGGTGAAGCCTTCGTAACGCGATTTACAGTGCAATTGATTGCAAGTTGAACCTCACCAGTAGCGTCCTGCCATGACCTCTTACTAGACTCTACTGCGGTTAACATGGATTTAAGAACACTCATCACTCGCTCTACCTGGCCGTTTGCACGCGAGGAACCTGTCGCGACAAGGTGTAGGGCGATGTTACTATTGTCGCAAAAATCACGAAACTCCTTACTAGCGAAACATCTACCCTGGTCAGCGATTATTCGAGTCGGCGCGCCGAAGAGCTCTACACTTTCCTTAACAGCACGGATGCTACTTTTGGTGTCTATGTTCATCGTGTGGTATAAGAGAACAAACTTCGTGAAAGCGTCTATGAGAACAAAAAACATACTCTTTGTTATCGTTTTTTGCCGCTTAACTTCCCTGTCGCGTCAATATGGATGGTATGCCATGGTACTGTAGTGGTACTAGGTATAGGATGCAATTCCGCCTGAACCTTTCCTGAATGAGATTTCGCTACCTTGCATGTCACACAATGCTCTAAAACTTGTTCACATACTGAGCCATTCCCGGAAACCAATAAAAATCAAAAAGCTTTTTCACGTGTCTTTTCGGCTCCTAGATGCATAAGGGGACTCGTGAAAGTTGTTTGATAACGGACCATCTTTGTGGTCGGGGAAGAAAAGGCAGACATTTTGTTTTTTCCCGTTACACTGGATCTTCCTATGCAAGATACCCGAACGTAAAACGTAGGTGTTCGCGACTTGTTCGTCCATCTGACCGGCCTCCAGCTCGTCTTTAATCTTACTAATCTCAGTATCACGCTGTTGTTCAGCTAGGAGCCAGTCAGGTGTGAGTTTCGGTCACGTCTATCCGCTTTTTGCTCTACATGGGGACTCTACTGTCTTTTCTGTGCAAAATTTATACGGGATTCCGCGATAGAAAAATCTACGTGGACGCATTTTCTTACCCTCCCTATAAACAACATCGAAGTCAAAGGCCTGTAGAAAAAGCCCACCATCTATGGGCCCTCGGAGTAAGATCAGCTTTGTGCTGAGAAGCTTTCAGGGGAGTTTACAGTCCGTCACTAGTGTGAATTTCCTGCCATGGAGGTATTGCCGGAAATGTCTAATAGAGTTCACGGACTGCCCAGCGTCTCCAACTCGTACGAATGGTATCTGCTTTCGGCTGAGGATGTGCGTTTGCTGAAATAGGCTACTACATGGGCGTCCTGCCATCCACTACTTGAATTAGAATGGGCCCATAAACCCAAGCTGCTAGCGTCCGTGTGCAGCTCTACCGGATTATTGGGGGTCCAAAATCATTAAGATGGTATCTTCAGTTAGGGATGGAGATGATTTTTCTGCCTAATATCCTCATGCTCCTGCTTCCAAGTCAGTTCACCTTTCAGTGATGTCAGTCTGTATAGTGGGGCCATGATTTGGGAAAATCCTTTCACAAATTGCCTTTGTACACCATCGTGCTTGTAGGGGGTTGTACGACACAAACATCGACGCGCCCGCTCGGTCCCGCGCTGCAGGCGCACCGCCGTTCGCGCCGCTCGTCATGCACCGCGCCGCGATGTGGCCGGGCTTGCCACACTTGAAGCACGTCAGGGGTCTTGTCGCTGCTGGTTGCTGCGCCGCTGCTTGGCTAGATGTCAATGGCAACTGGTCGCCGCTCCTTGTTAATGGCACTTCTGCATTCCGATCGCTTATGGCCAACTTTGCAGCAGATGAAATATTTAAGGGTGTTTCAGTTTCAGTCGCTTTGTATCGGGCGCACTTGGATGGATGGGTCACTGGAGTTTCCACTTGCGTTTCAGGTGGGACAACGCATGTAGTTCTTGCTGCAACTTGTCTCTCGTTTGTGATGTCTGTTGTAAACGCGAGGCGCTGTAATCTCGAATCGAATTGGGAAATCTGCGCGAGGAACTGTGGGCCACAGCGATTTGTTCCTTGTTTACGTCTTTCCAACGGTTCATTAGTGACGGTCATCATCCGATTAGCGTACGCAGGTAACGTTTCTTTGTCGCTCGGTTTGTCATTTTTGAAATTTATCAAACTACCTGCCAACGTTTTCGTTCGCTGCAAATCTCGTCATGAATAGCGTTTTGAAACTCACTCCAATTTATGCCTTGGTATGCAGTATGGGGACAGCCCACGTGGACGCTGAAACCCTTGAGGCGCCTTGCTGATGGCCAGGATGAGGGGTCCGCCGGATAACGGTTTTTTCTACCAAAACATAATTCTGCCGTTGCGCACCCATGACCTTGCGTCTGTGTCGGTCTTGTCGGGGTCAAACTCGGGTAGGTCTACCTTGGTACTCGCTTTTGATGACTGCAAAGCGTCGATGAGCGCTCGCATGTTCGCATTTTGAGCTTCGAGCAGAATTCGCCAACGGTCACTTTTCACTGGTCCTCCGCCCGCTGCCAATCTTGATGCTGAAACCGACATTGATCCCCACTTCTGATGTAGGAGGTTGTAGGGAATTACCATTATCTTCGTCCATGGCGATACGAGTAGTTAGTGGGGCGTACTACTGGGTATGTCGCTTGCAGGAAAACGGTTGGAACTTTACAACTGATTTATTTGAAAGTCGTAAGTACCGAGTTCGGGCAGAGTAACAGTACGAGTACAGAACCCGGAACAGTTTCTAGGTTTGGTCTACTCGACGACCAGACGCAAAGTGGTGCACCCGGGCTCGAGCTCCAACACGTAGACTCCGTTTAACGCCGCCAGGTGGCGCTTATGTTCTGGCATCCGGTGGTAGTCTAGTCAAATCAACAACTAGATCCGCCGACAAATAGATCTATTGTAATGTTATTTTGCTACTATATGTAATGTTATTTTGCTACTATGAAGCCATAGAGTATTTTCTTATTTTGCTACCATGAAGCCATAGAGGATTGGTTCGACCTGATTGTTGATCTAGAGTGTCAAAAGATAAAGAAGAATAGGATTCTCAATTAGATTGTGACAAAAGCTTCAGGGGACGAAAAGAAGACAAATCGGGGTCTTTCTTGCGGATCTGCCCTACGAACAAGTCGTCCGCATTGCGCGGGTGAATAATTTAGTATTCCTTTAAACTAATACTGTATTGTGTCTTCCCGCATATATTGGAGCAAGTGATTCCGACTTCGAGGAATACCCGAAGGTTATCAATTGGGAAGTGGACAGGACATTAGCGAAAAGGATGCAGTGCCGGCCAAGACACAATTAGGTGTGTTGTCAGCTGGGAGATTGAGGCCAGGACTAACTCGGAGCCCCTGGTGACGGCGAAGGCCAGGACTAATTCGGAGCCCCTGGTGACGGCGATCTACGCGAAGGATTACGTTAGGTACTTCTCTCGTTTAGTACGCGGTGCCAAACTAAAAGACTTTAAGTGAAATTAATTGAATTTGGTTTATCATATTTTGAAAAATAAATTGTATTTCATGTTAAAAAGGTATTTCTATTAGTAGATTAATTCTTTATTGTACAAGAACCTTTTACACTATCGCCACGAAATATTTTCGTTCTCAGATAAACAAAAATTGTTCCCAAGTATGAATTATCAAATTAATGTTAATATATGTGTAAAATAAGAGATCGATAACAAATAAAATTATATTGCATTACATGAAATATAAAACTTCGTTCTTATAATAACAGTTTTTGTTACTTAAATAATAGCTCTGTGCCTCAGAATGGTTACATCTGTCACCAAATAAATCGATTATCGATCCCTGACTGCGACTCCTTTTTTATTTTGATATTTTGTCACCAATACAGTAGTAACATTTTATTTCGTTCAGATATTAAATTAATAGTATTCGTTTACCAATTTAATACATCAATTTTATAATTTTTAATGAAAAAAATGATCAAAGCGGCGGAGACAAATTGGCGCGCATTAAAAATTGACCAATCCGGCCTCAACGATGGGTAGTAGGTAACTATAGGTTCAATCACACGATGCGCGACGCGGGCGGGTTATAGATCCCGCCACATAAATTGGCAGTTGGGGGGCGTCGCCCACAGTCGCGTAATTCAGTGTTACCAGTAAACACACGCCAAAACTAGCAACTCACTGTCCCCATTACGGCTCGATACCTTAAAGGTTTTCATTTGTAACGGTCTTTGGTTGCAGAGCTATAAACTCAAATAAAACAAATTAATTTATCAAAGTCAAAATATGTTTATTTAAAATAGGCCCTATCACAAGCTCTATTTGAATGTTATCTTATGATCTAAGTATAACAACAATAAAGATTATTATTTTTATAATTAACAAACATAAAGATTACAAAGAAAGTGAGCAGTGTGCCAGTTTTTCCTTAACAATAATTATGATCCCCTATCGCCTAACGTGGTAAACGGTAAAAAGTGGCTTTGTCCAGCTATCCTCAAAATAAAGATTTTTGCTTCTTAGCCACTCTTGTTAGGTGTTAAACGTATCCATATGGATCATAATTATTGTTAAGGAAAAACTGGCACACTGCGCACTTTCTTTGTAATCTTTATGTTTGTTAATTATAAAAATAATAATCTTTATTGTTGTTATATTTAGATCATAAGATAACATTCAAAGAGAGCTTGTGATAGGGCTTATTTTAAATAAACATATTTTGACTTTGATATATTAATTTGTTTTATTTGAGTTTATAGCTCTGCAACCAAAGACCGTTACAAATGAAACCTATAATGTATCGAGCCGTATTGCACAGTGATTGCTAGTTTTGGCGTGTTTACTGGCAACAGTGAATTATGCAACTGCGGCGACGCCTCCATCTGCCATAATATATTCAAAATTATAAATATCACAAGCTCTCTTTGAAAGTTATCTTATGATCTAAGTATAAATTAAATAAACTATTTCAAACATGGCACTGAGCATTGTCTTTACATATTTTTTACCGAGGTTAGATCAGCAGAGACCCTAGCTTGGAGAAGAACTAACAAGAAACTCCGGAAATCAATTATTATAATCACCCTTAACAAACATAAAAATTACAAAGAGTGGGCAAAAAATACAACGCTGGTAATACTAAATTTACTTTTCATACAAAATAACACGCAATGGCGGAAACGTCAAATTTAGTTCCAAGTTTGGCTACTGCCAATTTATGTGGCGGGATCTCTAGGTTAGGTTTTTTTTTAAGAAAAACTACACACTACAGGCATTGGTTGCCCGTACCATTATAATAAATTTTATTTTTTTGTATCTTTATTAACATCTTTTTTTTAACATGAATACTCATATACTTAGTCCAGTTTTATTATAGTACCAAATTAATACTTAATTACTACTTACTACTTAATAAATTTCTTACATTATACATGAAATCATTATTATGATCCTTTATACATATAATTGTTTAATTCTATACTAAAATTATATATTATTAATCACTTAACTAGTTAGGTTAGGTTTTTATTTGCACTTGATGCAATTTTCTAGTAACATAATATGATTTATTGGTGATCTCTTTAAATTAGTTTGCTTAAATACTTATTAGGACACACCTATTATAATACATACAAAAAACATTTATTTTGGTACTATACCTTATATCTCAGGATTTTAGGTAATTTATTGTGGTACTGATTTTGCATTGTTTGGTGACTACATTTTAGTGACAGATCTACTATTTTGAGGACAAACCCTATTATTTAAGAAACACAAAACTAATTAAATTGGTGATAGCTTAAATGATACCCAAAAAAAATTAATAGTAAAAAAAACGGCTATTTTGATAAAAAATACTTAAACTCAAATATCTCGAAAACAGTTAGGTTTAGGTTGGGGTGTTCCATAGTGAAATTTATCAGATATGATGAGTACTACACGCCCTTAACGGAAATAGGTCGACTTAACTGGTAACCCTGTATATATATATATATATATATATATATATATAAACGAGTATGTACAAGAAATTATTTGGAAGCAATAGATTAGCACCCTCGAAGCGCAGCTAAATAAAATCGAAGCCAACAGCGAAACAGAAACAATGGAATCGTCTGCAAAACGTGGAGATCGTGGGTATTCCCGAAACCTAGAACGAGAATAATCAAGTTAGCCACAAAAACGGGACTCGAACTGCGACCGGACGAGATCAAATTCGCACATCGCGTGCAACCGAATTTTACTTTGCCAATTGATAGAGTAATTAACATGTGAAAGTTGCGTTTAAATTTGCTCTTACTTAAAAAAATTATGTATTTGTTATAAACGACACTAGGTTGTAAATAAGTGATTAGAGTGAAGTGAATATAAAAACTTACATGTTCTTGCATACAATTAAAAGTCACAAACTAATTCTTTTATGATAAGCGACTTTATATTAAACTAAAGCGTCATTAATGGGAAAGATGATGTAATATGACGTTTCATCTGGGTGTGATTGCAGCTTCATGATAGGTGTTCTTAAGATGTTGCTCAGAATATATCGTTTGATTGCTGGTTGGGTTAGGTTAGCATGCTGCAGTCACATTCTAATGGATTATTATTGAATTAGTGTTTAATAATGTCTGCAGAGTTTCTTGGCATTTCTTCTTTGCAGGTTCTTCCTTTACGAAATGCCAATAGTTAAATTAGTTTTTTTAAGATTGTCTAATTTCTAATTTTAAGGACACTTTTTCATGTAAAAATGATTTTTATTACTTTCAATAAGCAATTTTATGATCTTTATTTTGAATAAAAAGCATTTCATTTTATTTCATTGGCGGGGTTTCAACCATTATCAGTTTAAAATCACGTTATATCATTTTTTACACTTCTGGCGATGTGCAATGACTGTAATGTGAACAGCTAGTTTCAAGTGCTCCGGTTGCCCCAGCCTAATCCAAAACCGGCTATTCCTCGCCTGCCGTCGGTGCAGGGAGCGCTTCGACCTGGAGTGCTCGAAAGTCTCCCCCAAGCGCTGGCGGCAGATGAGCAGGGAGCAGGGGCAGCTGCGCAGGGCGCCCAGGAGAGACAACACCGAGACGCCCGTGCGAGCGGCAGCGGAGTCGGTGTGCACTCGCCGCGGTGGCGCCGTCCGCAGTCCTGAACAGGCTGCAGCAGTGACGAAGACTGCATCAAGCAACAATGAGTGTGGTACGATGGCGACGAAGAATCATCTGATGCGCGCAGAGTTCCGTGCCACGTGGCAGGTGATGCGTATTTTCACCATGGCCATTTCTGCCGTGCTGGATTGTTTGAGTGCCTGTGTCGATCGGATTAACTCACTCACAGATCGATGGCAGCAAAGTGTATAAAGACATCTACAAAAACGCAATTTTGCAGGGGAGCGAAAAACGTGAAAAACGGTGTATTTTCTAAACCATGCATACAATGTTTATGACATTTTCAGGAATAGGTAAAGTAATAGGTATTTCATATTACTATTTACTAAATATTATTGAAAAATCAATATATTAGTTTGTAGTTTTTGAAATACGGTACTTGTTTTTTTTACGCTGTATTATAGAATCAAGCAATAAAGACAACTGACTGATGTCTCTATTTACTTAGTAAAATTAAATAAACTTTTTAATACAAAATAAACACGTTATTTGCAATAAAAACCATAAAAATATGTATAAAAATTAATTAAAGAAATAAATTATATATCTTGGTAAATACAAAATAATATTTTGTAGCCAAATAATGCAGATGTCTTTAGTAACACTGGAATGTTTAAACACGTCTTTATCTACTTCATACTAATATACCTAAAACTCAAGAAATATTATTATGTAATTACAATCATTTACTTGTAAAATCAAATATATTATTGAGATTCAGTTAAAGTATGGCCTATTTATTTTAATTGTTTTAGTGCTACATTAGGGGTTTTTTCGTTAACTTATATTATATTTGATTATAGTTTTTATTTTTATACATTACATTAAGTATCTTTCTTATTCACGTAGAACAAACTAAAAATTTGAATGTAAGTAAACGAAAATGTATGAAATAAAATAGTCAAGTAAGTCTTCTCGTTTTGTCTAAATCACAAAGTAGGTTGAGTAGGAACTATTCATCAGTGTCAACGTCACCTTCATCACCTAGACCATGTTTTAACTCCTTAAAGAAGTTGTGATCATATGGTGGGATTAGATTTTGCAAACACAAAGACATAATCATTGTATTTAGCAGTCGTGGTTGATATTCCTGCATTATAAGAATTTGAGAGTTCCGATGGAATGGTTTCATTCTGCTGAGACCGTGCCTTTTTTGCAACATTCAATGATCATAGACATTTCATCTAAATATCTAAATCGTAATTTTAAGATATCATGTCTGACTTATTAGGTTGTACCAATGTTTCGCGTACACCAAGTCCTGGGTTTTTTAATCATGTGTAGGTACTGTTCAAGAAACTTTTGAGAACGTTCAGAATTTCGTTTTAGCTCACTTCAACAACTGCATAGGGTTCATTATTGAGTTTACTCCAGCGAACGCAGGTGTACCATTCTAGAGACAGAAAATCTGTTTAGTTTTAGAAAATTTCTTGTTATCTATGACCTTTTTCTAAAAAGCGATGGCAAATACGAATATGTAAGGAAATTAGTGCTGGGTTTGGCAGAAGAATCATGATAGCAAAATTATTGTGGTAGAGATGAGGTCCCTCAGGAGAGTGTGTAATGTTAGGTTCTGTGAAAGGCTACGGTATAGTGTGATGTGTGAACGTTGTGCTATGAAAGAAGATTTAGAGACGAAAATAGAGATAGGTATGTTACGGTGATTTGATGTATGGATGGATTAAACGAGGATTATTAAAAGAATCTATAAAGCCAAAGTGGAAGGTAGATTCGGACGGGGGAGGCCGCATCGAACTTATTGAGATCAAATTAGAGACATTCTTGTCAAGGTGGGTGTACGTAGTGTGAAGAACAGAAGAGCATATATGATAAGGTTAATGGGTGTGAGTGAAGCAAGAGATATTTTGTTAGAAACCTTTCAGATGGCGATCGATTGTCTCTGACAATTCGTAAACACAAACTTATAGAAAAATAATACGGTTCCGGTTCTGACCACCATAGCTATCTGACCATAAGTGCATATCTTCTAGACCCTCTTCAGCTTTCCTTCTAATGTAATCGTAAAGGCAACTAACAACTTCGTTGGAACCCCTTTCTGCCACAGTTTCATCTTTAGCCAATTGCTTTTATCAAACCCTAGTCGAAGATGGTGAAGTTGTATATTGATAATTTTTTTTAAGTTAAAAGACTGGGGATAGCGTATGGGTGAGCAGAATAAACGACCAGATTCAACTTGCCTCATCTGCTGGGGAGTTGCAGGAAATGCTCACGTGTGTGGATCATGAAGCGAAAGTTATGACAGTAGAAAGGAACGGAAGGACATTGTAAAGTTGAAATTGATAAGGAGATTGTGGAGCTAGTGAATGACTTTGTATAACAGGGATGCCTTTTTACAAGGGATGGTACTATCTATGAACTTGCGAGCATGAAGATATGTATGGATGTAAATGTAAATATGGGGTGGACAGAACCTTGGAGGCATAATAATACCTCTTAGGTCACTTTTTAGCATAAATATTAGAGATGTTGTGTCATATACAACATTGATGACAGATTGCCAGCCCATCGCCCAAAAGATTCCATTGAATCACGGCACCTAATTAGCATTATTACGTCACAGACTAGAACGGGACGGGTACGTATCTACGACGTAAAAAATAATAATATAGTATCTTTTATTTAAGGATTGCGTTTCAATTTCTTCTAGGATGCCCTCTTATTGTATAAGAGGTTTCTCGGTATCTGAATTAACTGAAAAAATAAATTTCGATCAAAACACTTGTATGAAGTGGTTGTAAATAGAGACATCTGAGTAGAGATCGCGCCATATAAATTGGCAGTTGGGGGCGTCGCCACAGTCGCGTAATTCAGTATTACCAGTAAACACGCCAAAACTAGCACTCACTGTGCCATACGGCTCGATACATTATAGGTTTCATTTGTAACAGTCTTTGGCAAAGTAATGAAGAGGATGACGTATTGGTATCTGATTCTGTTGGAAAAAGATTCATTATTGCGCACGCAGGTTCAGACCAAGGTTTCATAAATAATGCCCTTCTTATATTTAGGTCCCAATCTCAGTCTGCAGATTATCATGACGATATGAATTCGGAAAACTTTTTAAAATGGATGACCAATAAAGTTAT
This sequence comes from Leucoptera coffeella, assembly GCA_030578115.1. Lineage (NCBI taxonomy): Eukaryota > Metazoa > Arthropoda > Insecta > Lepidoptera > Lyonetiidae > Leucoptera > Leucoptera coffeella. The sequence continues at coordinate 1,868,322 of JAMBLF010000002.1, forward strand.
TTCTAATTTACCACCTAACTCTCTTGTGGTCATAGACAATGCTCCTTACCATTTTGTACAAATAAATAAAGCGCCAACAATGTCGTCACGAAAATCTGAGATGCAAGAGTGGCTAAGAAGCAAAAATCTTTATTTTGAGGATAGCTGGACAAAGCCACTTTTGTTTGATCTTATAAAAAAAACAAAGATCCACCTGTATACAAAATTGAGGAAATCCTTAAAACACATGGACATGAAATAATAAGACTACCACCCTATCACTGTGACTTCAACGCAATAGAGAAAATTTGGAGTTTGGAGAAAAACATCGTGTGGCCGAAAAAAACGTGGATCAGGACCCAAAAAAGTGACAGGATTATAGACTCCGAACTTGATAAATTTATCGCGAATCTCTTAAATCTCTTAAAACTATTATTTCAAACATGGCACTGAGCATTGTCTTTACATATTTTTTACCGAGGTTAGTTCAGCGGAGGCCCTAGCTTGGAGAAGAACTAACAAGAAACTCCGAAAATCAATTTATTATAATCACCCTTAACAAACATAAAAATTACAAAGAGTGAGCAAAAAACACAACGCTGGTAATACTAAATTTACCTTTCATACAAAATAACACGCAATGGCGGAAACGTCAAATTTAGTTCCAAGTTTGGCTACTGCCAATTTATGTGGCGGGATCTCTAGTATAGTCCGCAGTAAATAATGACACCTGCCAGATATCTGAATTTACACCGTAATAACCTCAAGTTTTGAATTAGTCTAAATAAGAACGAAATCAAAATCGAATAAAGTAAAACGTATTAAAATTTATTAAAATATATTAAAAATAAATGTCTTACATAAACTTGTTCTTTCCATAGTTTCTGTTTAATTAATATGCTAGACCGGTGCTGTCGTTAATTTCTTTCTGGACGCCTTTTTGCCATATTTAACAGTATTTTCTTCCTTGTCACACTTATTTTTTCTTCTTTTTAATATAAAATCATCTAGTTTCATGTGCAACTCAAGAAAATTATTTTTAAATTTTATTTTTCTTTAAAACATAACCTGTCCGCGCAAGAACATGACAACTGCCACTTGTTCTTGTTTACGCCAGATTACGGGGCGCAAACTCCCGCGCAATTACGGACATGTCACTGTTTACGTTGCTTGTTTTAAAAAAAGGAGGGTATATATCTTTAATAACTTCCGAAAAAAACCACAATAATAGGAAATTTTATAATTTTGTTTCGTGAAACGTTAAATATTGAAATAATATGCTATTTTCTATAAAAAAAACATTTTGTAAAAATTGCAGTTGTCCGTAATTACTTTGCTGCCATCGAGATAGGTTTGATCAGTTGGAGCTCAAGTTTGAAGAGATGTACTCTACAAAGGTTCCGGGGAAGCCCCGAAATTTATATATCTACGAACGCTTAACACGCCATAATCATCAAAAGTTTTGGAATTTTCGTGAACTGGGATTCAAGTTGGGATTCCGGTACGTGTGGACGCAACGGGATGACTTGCGGAAGCGGATAGATGACTTGCCACGGCTTCGGGTGCGCACGGAGGCTCATTCGCGTCGGGTTTTTGGCTGCGTCTCCATTGGTTCTGAAACCAATGTCAATAATAAGTAAACTCATTGTTACATAAGTAAAGGTACGGTGATTTAGTAATTTAAATTTATACTTGTAAAATTTCAAATAATATGCAGTTCATGATATGAAAATCTTTTTTTATCCAACATAAGGATCATAAAATCACTTATTAAAAGTAAAAAATAACATTTTTTATAAAAAAATATGTCATTAACACAAACTGATTCTTAAAACAAATCAAATAAGAGAACTAATGGCAATTCGTAAAGAAAACCTCTGCAGATATGAAATACCAAGAAACTCTGCAGACAATGTGTACAATAAATTTAATAATAATTCATTAGAACATGATCAAAGCTTCACATCCAACAAATAGTATTTTACAACAAACTTTAGGAGAGTCCCAATAAGAACCGGAACGGGAAGCCATGACTACACAAAAATGAAACGTCATATAACATCATTTATATAGTCTTTCTCTTTGTAGTAGCTGTTCTCCATCAACGTCGCTTTAGTGCCAACTCCAAATTTATCTAGAGGTAAGGGCTTGAAAGACTCTGGAAGTTTATTATACATTTTATGCCCAGGCCGATAAACTAGAGCCACTAAAATATAGTTTATTTTTATTGCGTGTGTTACAATTATGCATGTCTCTTACAAGTTTGTAATCATATATATTTTTTATAACATAGACCTAGTTGTCATATATATATATATATACATATATATTGAGAAGCTAAAGACCCACGAGGGCCCATACGGTAGATCGAGCGATTGGCTCTCTTCTGCGGTACAAATACTAAATTAATATAAGCAGAATTGGCCCAAAAACGAAGCCCGTATGACATGAAGCTCTGAAAATAATTAAAATACACAAGTCTCGCTGTGTCAACGTCACTTAGGTGTCAATTTTTTTACCACGTAGGCAGCCTTTAAACTTAGCCTTTTGACTTGACCACCGATGTGCCCCCAAACTGTAAACTTGAGTCTATTGTGATACCCAGAAAGGCTGTGGACTCAACAATATCCAATGCTACACTATTGATTACAATGTTAGTATTAGAATTTCCAACATTAGGCAAAGTAAATCTCACACATTTCGTTTTAAATGTGTGAGATTTACTGACAAGATTAATTATTCTAAACCAGTGCTCCACGACCGATATAACCTCATTTACTGCTGCCGATTCATCCTTTCCCCGATTAACTTAAATAATATAGAGGTGTCGGCCGCAAACAACACTATGTGGCAAATGTGGCAAATCATTAATATATACCATGACAGCCGCGCTGCCACCAGATCTAGATCTTCCAATTTCTATTATGTTTCTTTATAGTTAATTATGTTAATTATGTTTCTTTATAAATTTGTTTTTGTAAATGGCACTGCGCAAAAAATCCTGAAAGCCGGCGTTTCTTGTTGGTTCTTCTCCGAGCCAGGGCTTCCGAACCAACGGTAGAATTTCAATGATAAGAGACAACCAGTGTCAGGCAAATGTTTGACTTTCAATGAATGTACTGCACTTGTACTTGTACACTTGTATATCAACATAAGTTGAATAAAAACATTTGACTTTGACTATTGTTTGGACCGTACCCTTCACGTAGCAAACAAGCAGATCAAGTGCCCTATCACCTAAACCGTAATGCTTAAGTTTCATGATCAGAGTTTCGTGGTGCACGCAGTCGAATGCCTTAGAGATATGGCAAAAAACATCCAAAGCATCTTTTACTTCCTACTAGGCTCCAGATACAAATTTCATAAGATCAACTCCAGCATCGGTCGTTGATCGACCCTTTAAAATCCAAACTGTTGTTTATTAAAGATATTATATTGGCTAAAATGCCCTAGTACTTGATTCAGAATAAGTTTTTCAAATATTTTGCTAATGGCTGGTAGTACTGAGATTGGACGATAATAAGCTGGGTCGGTGTTACTACCAGATTTAAATAATGGGATAATTTTGCTGAATTTAATCTGATCAAGAAATTCACCACATTCTATAGTCAGGTGAATCAGATCCCTAATGACAGAATACACCTTAACCGAATGACACATTGGCCCACAGATCTAACACAGATCTAAAGTTTAATTGGTATTTCAAATATATTTGTATTTTTTATATTATTCAATATAACAATGACTTCTTAATGCATTTTTTATTTTGGCATGAGTTCTAAATAAAACCTTTAAAGGGAGTTAAAATACATTTTCATTTATTTGTGTATTATTCGTATTTTTCAGCACGAGCGAACGAACTTACAGAGCGTCTATTCCAGTGAACGTGATGCCATCACTACACCCATTTTTAGAAATTAGCAAACCTCAAAAACAAAGTTCAGATAATTGGAAAAAAATTGAACTCACACGATCTGTATGTTTATCACGTTATCTACCAATGTGTACTATATATATATATATATATATATATATATATATATATATATATATATATATATATATATATATATATATATATATATATATATATAATTGGCCCTAGGTTACTTATCCTAAATGAACTGTGAGTTTCTGATACGTATTGATATTATTGTTATGCGATAAATTGTTATAAATTTGGACTTTAAAAGACAAAAATGACAAACGCGTTCACGAGCATCAACCCTTGCGGCGCAGTCAGAGGTTCAGGTATCCATCTCCGCAATCGCGGAGGTAGTAATTCTGTGGCTACCTCGAACCAACATGTTAACCACATAGTTAGTACTCAATGTGACAGGTGGTAAGCCATGTTGCCATTTACAAGCACTAATTATTACCTATTCGGGGAACAGGTAGGTTTCCTCACGATTTTTCCCTCACCGTAATATTCGATGCATTTCGTAAATGCATTTTTATTACGAAAATGTACATAGAAATTCATTAAACTTCATTTCCATTGGTACATGCTCAAGCGGGATTTGAACCCTGTACCCACTGATACAGAGTCAAGCCTCAAACATCTGAGCTACATCGGATTTTACACTTGTGATCACATTTCGTAGCCCCGTTTATACACCGTTTCTCGTTCGATCACCGAAGTTAAGCAACGCGGGAGCAAGGTGGAAGAGGATTGGTGACCATCTAATAAATTTTAAAAACTTGCGTGTAGATTTGGAAATCATAACTACTCACAAATTTTTTTAAGGATTGTTTCTATTTAAAGTGTTTTAAAGAATCGTTATATATTTGGATAATATGCCAGCGATAAACTTTTGGTAGAAAAAGACATTTTTTGTCTCATTATTGTTTGTCGTGTAAATTCGATATAACAATCTATTATTCAATTCATAACTTAAAGCCAAATCTTTATTAGTAAATTCATTTTTAATTGAATCAATTATGTCCTTAGTTCAAAGATCATTATTGTGTTCTACTTTTAGCCAGTCATTAAGATTAAGAACGTTATGTATAGTAAGAGATGAAGGGTTGCGACAGAGGTAATCGGCGGAGGTAAGGTATACGTTCGCCCTTACGATATTCAACGACAAAATCGAATGATTATAGATTTGCCCACCACCCGTGAACACGAGGAAGCAATTCCTTTTTGTTTCGCTATGTTTTCAATGATTTGCAATCTGTGACTACCTTAAGCGATCGACCTTGCATGCATTAGTGGAGTAAGGCCCCTGTGCTGTTCTAGGACGTAAAAAGAATGCTAACTAGCTGACGTTCTTTTCCGCATGTTGTAGGCGGCGTCTAAGGGATTAGGGGTAAATAGAATCTATGGGGCTATAGGCTAGCAACCTGTCACCAATGTTCCATATGAAATCACCAATATTATGCTAATAAGTTACCAAGGAGATGATTTCAGGTCTACAAGGTTCTGTCCACCTTGAAAGGGATTAATAAACGTGACCGTATGTGTAAGTACATATATCACGTAACTTTCTTCGCAAGCGAATCCGCAGGGAATAGCTAGTGTAGTTTCACAAAACACTTTCGAAATATTAAATGTATTAAAGCAAATAGGTTAAGTAATAACTTAAGTACCTTAGAGACAAACTATTATTTTCCAGTTACAGGGCGTTTTATTCATTTTATATCTTTATTTTGGCTTTCTAGGTATTCTATGATGCTAAGGCTAGGCCAAACTAGTTTATCCTGGAATGTTCGTATTTATAATATCAGGATAAACTGGTCAATCCTACAAAGGCGTAGGACAAACTAGGCTATACTAGTTAATCACAGCGCGTGTAGGAAGACTTAGTTTAGCCTAGGACAAACTAGTTTGTCCTGAAATCGGGTTTAGAATATAACTATTATAGAATCTTATTATATTATTACAGAGATAGTCTCGAACATTTGCCTACTCCGCTATAGGCTATTCGCGTTAAGAAAATAGTGACGCTATGATATTCAAAAATTAAACTGGCCAATGGGACTTGAGTAAACGAGAAAACAAGTCACATTGACCAATTGCAGACAACCGTTGTCACGTCTCATTGGTCAAATCGTGGGGACATTATGACGTCACTATTTTCTTAAGACGAACATACTATAGGTAAAATGGTCGTGGCGGTATTTGTACGCCCGTTAAAGTTCATAAAGCCTACGGTCACATGTGTAAATCATACCCTCGTGTAACCACCCAAGTGTCAGATTACACGTGGTTGGCCCTGGTGACATTACATCGATCGTCGAGTTCTCGATACGGGTACCTCGATACACAGAGTACTAATATTATTAGTATTAATATGCGCATACCTCATGAAATCCCACTGCGAACGAAACCAGAAGTTTAATATCCTCCTCTCCTTAATATTATTGTTGAAAAGTGGGCTTCGTGAGGTGAAATACCTTTACATGCCTACGTCCATCAATGCTCTGACGAATCTAAAGGAATAACCTCCGCGATGTATGAGTAACGTCAATGATTTGTTTATTTTGTTTCTTGTCCTCGATAGGAGGTCATTTTCGGGTCATTGCTTTACTGCCTCATAAATTCATAATGTTGTTAATGCGTCTTTTATGTGCAATTTTTATTAGCAACTGAATTAATAAAGAAGTTCTTAAGGCGCCTTTTTACTGAACGAATGGCGAGTCGATTGTTGGTACCATAGAGATGGCGTCTCTCTAAATTATGTTCGCTCTAAGTATTGGGTTCTTTAAACGATCGACCTAGTAAGTAAAGACGAAAATGTTTGATAGCTCTAACTACTGCCAACGTCTCTAATTAATAAGAATGGTAACGGCTCTCAGTGTTGGTAGTGCGCATACTAAATTATTCCACTACTTTATGTTCATATGAATTAAGCAAAGCCTGTACTTTACCAGGATTCAGTTTAACAGAGTCGTTAGAAACAATCCTTCCTAAATATTCAATTTCAGTGTGTAAAAATTTACATTTATTGACATTAAGAGAAAAACAAGTGTTTTGCAAAGTATCAAGAACTAGACGTAAATAATCAATGTTTTGTTCAAGAGTTTCTGAATAGATAACTACATCCTCAATATAAATCTATCAATGTATTTCTTTAACGTTGCGTTAATTGCTCTTTGAAACACAGAGGGCGGTTACAGAGGCCGGAGGGCAGACGCAAATATTCATATAAACCATCAGATGTGACGAAAGCTGTTTTCTCAATTGAATCTGGAGCTAAAGGGTTTCGTTTTTTTCACGTTTTGGTGGAACCCGGCAGCCATGTCCAATATTGTTAAATATTTTGTCTTAGAAAACTTACTAATATGGTCATCGATGAAGGGTAGCGGAAAATGATCACGAACAGTGTTGCTATTTAACTCCCTATAATCCAAACAAATTCTGCTATGGGCGTCCTTTTTTCGGACTAAAAATATAGAGCTCGCAAATGGGGAGGTGCTGTCATGAATAATATTATTATCTTTAAGTACCTGAACCAAAACCCTCACATGTTCGCGTTTAGAATGAGCCATACGATAAGGTCGTCTTTGAACTCTTTTCTCAGATGTTTTCAAAGGAATAATCAGTTGACCTGTTGTCGCTTGTGAGACCGCATTGCCAGAAGTGAACATACTTGAGTAAGCGTCTAGAAGTTTAAGAACTATCTCTTTTTGTTCAGCATTGATAACATTATTCAAATCCAATAAATTGAAATCAAAATTTTCCACACAATTTATATTGAATGAGTACAGAAATATGACCATGATTGAAGGTCAACTGAATCCCTGGGATATCAAAAAGATTTTGACCAATCAACATATCATACTGGACGAATCTATCAGGGACGAGTACAGATTCTAACTCAACATTTAAACGATCAATGCATACTTCACAAAACTTTTCGTGAGAAGAACAAAAAGAATTTTCACCTACACCTCTCAGTATTGTAACCTCATTAATAATCTTTCCTATAAGTGAATCACCTACGCTGTCACGTGAACATTCTGCGCCACTATCCAACAAAGGGTGCAAGGAGGCACACTCATCACTCAAGTGCTTCAAGTCAACCTCACTTGCCCGTAGTGAACCCTGCTGACCAACGAACGAGGCTCTGGCGACCGACAAATGGCGGTATAACTATTTCCTAAATTAGCATTGCTAAATACATTAGGCCAGTGACAGGCAGCAGCGTCACTGATGCAACAAGCTATACTCTGCTCTCACAAACCCGCCTGCCCAGCGTGGTGAGTATGGGCAACAACCTCCAATGAATTACGACACATAAAGTTGGCCCCCAGTTCCGGGTCGCCCTACTATTCTGGACCGTGGCACAGGTATCGGTAACGGTAGGGCAGAAGGTGCTAAGAATCCCTGGTTTACGGACGGCTGCCACAAACTGACCCTGGTGACATTTAGTGGACGCAGTCTGCAGCTGCACGAGAGCTTGGCGCAACTGGAAGTGGAACTATCTAACATAAGGTTGTATGTCCTAGGGTTATCGGAAGTCCGACGACAAGGTGAGGACACCATAACCCTGGTGTCAGGTTGTCTGTTCTACTTCTGGGAGAGCGAGGGAGGGGAGGCTTTCTAGTCAAGGTTCTCCGTGACAATGTGCGGGAGATTTCAAGTGTGTCAACCCGGGTAACGTACCTTGTACTGAAACTGACCAAGAGATACTCTCTTAAGGTCATACAGGTATATGCTCCAACGTCGGCATACTCTGACAATCGAGGTGCTTTATGAATATATCGCCAAGGCGATGCATAAGATCACCAAGACCCATTACATCGTTGTGATGGGGACTTTAATGCCAAAGTGGGAGTGCGCGAATGCGACGACTCACGTATCGGAGCGCACGGAATTAGACGCAGAAAATACAGGGGCAAATGCTGGTCCACTTCCTGCACAAAGAGGGGTTGTTCTGCAAAAACACATTCTTTAGGAAGAAGCCCCATAGCCGGTGGACCTGGCATAGCCAAGATGGTGGGACGAAGAATGAAATCGACTTTATCTTAGCGGACAAGAGGTACATATTCAGGGACGTCTCAAGTGGTCAACAGGTTCAAAACCGGCAGCGATCACCGATTAGTGAGAGGCATCCTGAGTATAGACTTCAAGGCTGAGAGAAGTCGTCTGAGGCGATCCGTTCTTCGCCCATCGATGCTCCAATGCGTGAATGGCTCGGAAGCGTTCCAGTCGCAATCGCTTCAATTCACTCAAGACGACAGCAAATGTTGACTAGAACCTGGATGATGTAGTGAGGGTTCTTCGTGAAGTGGGTGGGAAACACTGGAGAGTGGAGAGACGCTCTAAGCTGTCCAGGAATATGTCTACCTGGGCCAAGTTTTGCAGTTGGGAAGGAACAGTTTCGAGCAGGAGATCTCCAGAAGAGTTGAGCTCGGCTGGGCAGAATTTGGGAAGTTGCGTCATATCTTCTCGTCACCACTACCGCAGTGTCTGAAAACCAGGGTTTATAACCAGTGTGTCCTACCCATAGTGACATACGGAGCCGAGATGTGGAACATGTCGCACACGAACAATGGAGCGTTCAATGCTGGGTATCTCGTTAAGGGATAGAGTCCGGAACAAGATTATCCGGCAAAGAACTAAAGTGATTGACATAGTCTATCGCTGTTGTAAGCTGAAGTGGTAGTGGACTGTCCACGTCTGTCGTAGAAGCGACGACCGCTGGAGTAAAGCGATTCTCGAGTGGAGGCCGCGTCTCGGCAAACGTAGTGTAGGACGCCCCTTGCCAGGTGGACCGATGACCTCAAGACGATCGCTGGTAGTGGCTGGGTGAGGGCCACGAATGATTGTGTTTTGTGGCGTACCCTTGGGGAGACCTACGTCCACCAGTGGACTAGTATAGGTTGATTGATTGATCCAACAAAGATGAATAATCGTCGCGACCAATCTTAACCATGTTTATTTTATTTTATTAACTGCCAAAGTGTTAATATTGATGGATTTTTCATCCTTGAACCTGTTGTTTAGTCGTTCAAAGCAGTTTTCGCACAAATGACCTTTTTTATTGCAATGTGTACAAATAGGAGAACAGTTAGTGTCCTTTGAAGTCGTGGTAATGTTAAAATGACGAGGGAGCATTTTTGGAATTCATTATTATTAGTTTTAACAAGGCAATCCTTTAGACGATGACCTAGTTTGCAACGTTTTATGGCAACATCTTTGTTTGTTTACATCAAAAGAATTCGTTTTGAATCTTTTATACGGAATATTGTGATCAGCACCACTAATTGGCCCTTTACGTTTATATAAATTGAGACTTTGAATCAACTGTGGTAAGCTTTTAGGCATAAAGCGTAACAAATCAGAATGAATACATAAGTCCACTAGTCGCTGCTCAGTCATCTCCACGCCAATCGCCTTTGCCAAGTCTCATTTACGAGTGGCATATTCTGCAAAACAACTTGCCTGTTTACTGGTATATTCCATGAACAAGGTCAAATCGTCGTAGTACCTGGCTTCATCAGCAAAAGTCTCAATAAGTTTAGTTTTAAGTTCCTTCTAAGACGTTAAGTTAGTGTAATTGCGACGGGCCCACTCAGCGGCCCACTTAGCGAAAGTTTTTCTGAGATAGGCTAAGAGTTTCTGTTTCTGTTAGTTGATATTCAGTTTTGAGGTTATCCAAGTTAAAATAACAAACCTAGATTGTATCGGTTCGGTCATCAGGGTCAAATGCAGGGACATAAATATGATCAAGCGATCGACCTCGGGGAATCATTTGAAATTGTGTATGAGGTGCGTTAAAGGCACTTGCAGAATTTTCTTTAAGTTTGGTCATCATTTCTTGCATCATATAGCGCATATAATCATCAATTGGAACGAAACCTGTCTACTAGAGTTTGGAATAGATGAACCACTTGCATTGTCTTCAAGTGACCTTGAGGCTGGCTAGGATGGGAGACGGATCTCTAGGCCGCTCCACAGCAGATGAATTTGAAATAACCTCAGCATCTTTAGCAGCACTTGTATGTTGATCCATTGTTTGAGTATTATCTGACTTCACAAATATTAGTAGGCGTAGTATGGGTGAGTCACATCCTACTTCTGATGTGGGAGTACAAACTACAATGTAAATAATTTATTATAAATTAAACAATTTATTTTTAGATAGTTCAGAGCACAGATTTGTGTGCCGTGTTCACAAACCGAACAACTTCCGAGCCATCGACAACTGGTAGACGCTTTATATAATACTGTAAAAACAAGTTGCTGGGGGAAGTGGGGCGAACACCCGCACAGCAAGGCAGTTTCAAGACCATTTACTACCCTCAAATGCCGTTCTAAATAATATCTCTCACATGCTAAAACCATGAAAAGGCATAAACTCCATATGGCTCTTTTGTTGGTAACTGCATACGATTTTATAATCGCGTTGCCGAGTTGGGTTGCACAGTTACCTTTTAATAAGTATAAATTGCTGGTCCAAACCAGGCAGGCATATTAGGAGTGCGTAGTATACGTTAGAGAATTATCTCACTGACGTTTAGTGTTGGCAATGAATGCATCAAAGCTTTGTAAAATATGTGATGATTTTTTAAGATAATTTACATTTTGTAATTTGGCACTAGACAAGAAATCCCTGAGGCTGGAGTTTCTTGTTGGTTCTTCTCCAATCTAGGGCTTCGGAACTAATGGTAGAGTCATAATTGTAAGACAACCAGTGCCACTCATTAATATATATGTCGACGTTCAATGAATTTCCTACTAATGTGCTGATGTTGAATAAAAACTATGTGAATTTAGAGTTTTTTGAATTGAAGTGAGACCAATACCATTCAAGTACGGAGAAAAATGTTTTAAATGTTAATTTAACTGTTTAAATGTTTTTTGTCGTAAAAAAAATTCTACGACAGATTATCTATTATCCAACGAATATTTGAATTAATTTCATAACAGAATTCACTGCATGTCATTGCGTAGTGGAACAGAATGCCTCCATTTTCAAACTATTTTTTAGCAAACTAGAGGTAAGTGACACAAAAATATTAAGCGCAGCGGTTTCTTAATTCTTATTATTAAAATAGAGTTAGGTATTATTGTTTTTACCACAATGCAGAACATAATGACGACCTTTGACCTTTGAAACCATATCTGTTTAACATACTAATGCAATTAATGTAAAAACCTTCACTAAGAACAAAACTTCACCTTAATTTAGCCGTTAAAAGCAAAAATTTTAGCTTTCAAACAAAGAATCATCCGTTGTATTACAGTTATACAATTTGAACTCAGAATAATCTAGTTACGTCCCTTTGTTTACGACATCCTCGTATTTAATTAATTGTTGGCCAGAATTTATGTTTCTAGATACATTATTATGAAAGTTGTTTTTTTTTCCTAAAGATTGAAAACATTCAAAAGCCTGTTTGTATTCATTTTGAAGTGCCTCTAATCTCCTCAATCTTTCCTTAATCTTTGTTTCAATCCGTTGTTTTCGACTATGTAGGGGGGGGGGGGGGGGTAAGGGCAAGAGTGGTTCTAACATCTAGCCAGCCCCAACTGTCATCCTCACCTGCACGTGGTGCCCCTGCTACATAACTGACGAGGCTCTGTCGTCCGAGACAATGGCGGTATGATCATTCCGTCTGGGGCAGAAGGCAACTGGAAACTAATGCACTCGAAATTCCCTCGTAAAGTTATCATGGAAAGTCAGAATAATGAAATAGCTCCGAGTGCCCGGCACCTTTTAAATGAGGCAGGGGTGCTAAAATCCCCGGGCGGAAATCGCTTGAAATAATAAAAATATAAACTAGGAATGTTCGCAGCTTACTTCGTCCTGAGAAGGTGTACAATGTGTGCAGAGAAATGAAAAGACTGAACATCTCTATTCTTGGTCTCGGCGAGGTCAGATGGTGGGACCGCGGCATGCACTTGATTGATAATGACATGATCGTTTACAACTCTGGTTCTGAAGAATCGTCAAAGAATGGAATCATCATCAACACGAAATCTATCCGCACACCGATCAGCTTTGTGCCAAAATTTAATCGTGCTATGTTGATCCAAATACAAGCGAAACAAAGATACAGCAACGTCGTTCAGCTGTACGCTCCGACGTCGGATAAATCGGATGCGGAGATTCAGCAGTTTTACCAGGAGGTAGAAGAGTTGTTGAGGCTCACGAAGACTATTTGATAAACATAGCACTCGGGGATATGGATGCCATAGTTGGAAGGGGTGAGGTTCCTGATGTGGTTGGAGGGCATGGTCTTGGAAAAAGAAATGTCAGAGGGAAGACATTCACCGAGTTCTGTTCCGAGAAAGACATGATCATAATGAATTCCTACTTTAAATTGCCGGCCAGACGACTTTACTCATGGACTTCACACACATAGTCCGCAACCAAATAGACTATGTGATTATAAAAAGCGCTTCAGAAACTGCATTAAAAGAGTCAATAATTTTCCTGAAGCTGATATAAATTCTGACGGTTGTGGTCCTGTCCTGTAACTTGAAATGCATTTGTAAGAAACAACCGACATGTAAAGTCAACGTGCGAAATATATGCGACAAATCGGTCAGGACAGCTGTGACAAATGAGGTCAACAAGTGGGCAGTTGAAGCCAGCGGTGACAAGTGTGAATTTAATTCAGCGGAGGGACTGTGGCTGCAGCTGAGAGACAAAGTGCAAAAGCTGAATAAAACACTTTTCAGACCTCAACAGTACATACCGAAACATGAGTGGATGAATGCCTTGACATACCGGCTATTGAAAGGCCGTCGAAACCAACTATGTCATGTCATGTACAAGGCTCTCTGAAAAATTAGAAGAAAGATACGTTATGCTCGTAATTAATGGCATATTAGAAAATGTGCGCACATGGAGCAACTATACACGAAACACGATGCATTCAACTTGCACAAAGCTATGGTCGGCCGAAAGTCACAGCAATTTAACTACTGGTAACAGGTGGTGATGGACGCTGATAACACACCAATCGTGCACATGGAGTAGAGAAAGGAAGTACGGGAGGACTACATAAAGGCTATGTTTGCTGATGATTCTCAAACTTCGATGCCGGCTGGAATAAACAGTGATAGATACGTTTAACTCAAGGTCGAGGTGAGAAACGCGCTCAAGAGAGCCAAGACTGGCAAAGCTGCTGAACCTGATGATGTTCAGATTGAAGTACTTAAAATCATCCATGATAAACACCTACAAACATTCGTAACACTCATGAATCTTATGTACGACACCGGCCAAATACCGAGATTGGCTGTAATCCTATGTGACCTTGCCTGAAAGTGAGATGCAAGAAAATGTCAGGATCAGATCAATCAGTCTTATTATGAGTTACGTACTGAAGCTTAGCATTGTTCACGAACATATAAGAGCGAAAGGTTGTGAACAACTAGGAAACTGTGAATTTGGATTTAGATCCGGGATGGGAACCCGGGAAGCTTTGTTTGCAATACAGGTCCTTATACAGAAGTGCAGAGACATGAAACAAGACGTGTTCCTTTGTTTCAGTGAATTCGAGAAGGCTATCGACCGCGTGCGCCTCAATTCGCTCATCGGTCTCTTAAACGACATTGCCCTAGGTGACAGAATCATCTAAAACCTGTATTAGAATCAAAGTGTAACGGTCGCATCGATGGTGAAGAGATCAAAGAAGTGGAGATACAGAGTGAAGAGTTCGACAAGAATGCTTTCTTTCGCCGACACTGTTCAACATTTATTCGGAAGCCACCATATCGGAAGCACTGACTGATGTGGACTGTGGCGTCAGAGTCAATGGGCGTGTCATCAACAACCTAAGGTACACGGACGACACGGTCTTCATAGCGTCGAATGCGTATGATCTACAGGAAATAGTTGACCGGGTGTCAATGACACAATCCCAAGCACCACTCTGAAGGTAGCAGGAAAGGACATAGAGAGGGTTGATAAATACAAATACCTGGGTACCTAGCTTAATGAACACTGGTCTAGTGACCAGGAAGTGAAGACCCGAATTGATGTCACCTGTGCTGTATTTAAGAGCATGCATAAGAGCCTGTGCAATCGCAGCCTTAAACTTGCCTTGCGAGACGGTTTCCTTCAATGCTACATTTGACCTGTGCTTCTATACGGATGTTAATTTGAGGACAAGTATAGAAGAGCTTAGAAAACGTATAGGAGCCTTTGAAATGTGGTCATATAGGCGAATGTTTGCCATAAGTTGGACACAAGATTCCTAACACAGAGGTCTTGCGACGAGTGCATCAAAATCGCTGCTGTAGACTGTTAATCAGAGGAAAGTAGCTATATCATAATGAATGACAGGTACCAGCTACTGCAGGTAATAATTATGGGCAAGATAGATGACAGGACAGGCATCGGTCGTCGAAAGAAATCGTGGCACCGCAACACCAGGGAGTGAACCAGCATCTCGAGTGCCGCAGAGTTGTCCACCTAGCTCGAGACCGAAAGTACTTCTCCATGTTGACTGCCAACATTTACTAGTTGGATAGGCACCAGCAGAAAACGAATGAGTTTTTATATCGTCATTCTAAATCCTAATCTCAACGATATACGCACAGAGTTTTGTAAGTTTGAAGTTTCATATAGGAAATTCAATAAATTCAGACCTAATATCGGGAGACACTTCACCATATTTCCTTTTATGTACTATGGTAATATTACAGTTTATGTCTAAAAATGTGTCTTTGTTGCTTCTACATAATTTCCTTTATTAGGCGATCATAGACTCATCATTATTGATTGGAATAAAACCATAATATTTTTATGTGGTAGGCGCGGAAATGTTAATAAACTAAAATTAGTTAGTTTATTTAATAATTTAATGTCAAAACTTAAAAATAAATTAGTTCTCCGCACTTTGCCTTACTCCTCATCGTTTCCAGCTGAAGAACATAGGACTAGGCATGGACTGAATAGCTGCTTGCATACTATGGGTATGCATAGTAGTGATTTAGACTATGTTGACATTAATTGCATAATTAATAATCAAATGAAATTAAAAAATAATTTTAACCTTTTGTTTAATAGCTGTAAGAGACAGGTAGCAGCATCGCTACATTATTCTTTATGTAGACGAACTAAAGTTTTGGTTTCTGACCAGGCCCCTATTGGCCAGAATACCCAATTGGGTAATGACTTTTCCCTAGAAAAAGTTTCAGGGAATAATTTTAATTTAAATTAATTAAGCAGACAAAGGAGATAGACTCAGACAAATTAAATAAGTTGGTAGTAGCGCCTGACGTCACTTTAGTGCATCAGAACATACAAGGTTTATTAGGTAAAGAGTTAGAATTTGAGCTTTTTTTGATTTCTTGCGAGGTAGGAATATTTTGTGTGACGGAGCATTGGGCGAGGTCCTATCAATTAATGTTTGGCTTTGGAGCCCACAAGGTCGCAAGTTTATATTGTAGGAACAGTGCAATCCGTGGGGGCTCCCTCATATTGGTTCATAATGATAAAAAATTTAAGGAACGGAAAGATATTGTTAGTTTATCTATTGAGCGAGTAATAGAAATGTCATGTATAGAGATTGAGGATGTTATAATTTTGTGTGTTTACTGACCGCCCAATTCAAACTATTTAGACTTTGAAAAATGTATAGAGGAAGTGCTTCTTAGGCTACTTCAGAAACGTAAGCGCCTGATAGTGTGTGGTGACTTCAATGTTAATATACTTAAATTTTCTAACTTTACTTTTAAGTTACAATGCATAATTTTGGTCAACCAACTAGAATCACAAGCACCTTCTCTACTTGTACTGACAATATATTAACCGATTTTAGTTTGTCTCATACAGAACTTCATAAAATCTGTACCAATCATCCCGTCGTATTTTAAGTTAATATCATGACATGAAAATTTAATGTATAATCAATATTTTGTATATGAAAATTAAAATTAATTGAGCCAAGGGTCTCACAAAAGGTTTCGTTATCATTAATTTCCTTTAACTTAATTATTTCCTTAGAAAGTTTCGGAACACCTGATGCACCTGTGTCTAAAAGAAAACAGAGGAGGTTAGTAGTGTTGAGGTGCATCGAGGTACAAATGAGGCAATGATATTCGTAATAAACTTTTAGTTTCAAAAATAGGTACTGAACACACTAAGTCGGGTGTATGGTTTACCTGATCTAACCTTTCAGATTGAAGATTATTAGTAAAACATTTCTTATATAAATTCAGAGAACAACTGCGGTTGAGGTGAATAAAATTCAGAGGATGGTTTTGCCTCGAGAGGCTGAAATGAACTCAACATTTTAGGTTGAGATGAAGAAACCTCTGTGGAAAAACTCGTCTGTTGAGGCTGAGATGAACTCAGTGAAATTATGATTAATAACTAACGGGACTTATCGCGTATGTTTTCAAATAATAAAGTTACCTTTATTAACCCGACGACGTTAATAAAGGTTACTTTAAATAAGGTTAATAAAGGTAACTTTATTATTTAAAAACATACGCGATAAGTCCCGTTAGTTATTAATCATGAGTATAAATCGCGAATCAGTGAAATTAGTAAAATTCTTAAACTTATGCTTACGATAAGGTGTGCTTTTTATCATTAATTTTGCACCCGCCTCTGGGGACACAACAGGGGCGTTCTCTAGTTCAAATGATGCTCTCCGCCTTCGCTTACGACGTGTTGCTAGGGAGCTGTACTGCGAGCATCGGGTTTCACTTGATAGCTCTCACGGGAATAGCGTTGAGGCTGATTAGTTGTAGTAGGTACTATTTTGAAATTGCAACTTACGGCATTCGTTTATTAAATGCCCAGGATGTTTACAGTAGTAACAAATTTTAGCTTGTGAATTAGAATTATTAAAATTAGGTTTTGTATAGAGTTAGGCTTTGAAAAGTAAGGTTTATTAAATTTTGAATTAGAACAATTAAAATTTATTGGGAAAAATTAAGGTTTGCTAATATAATTATTCTTATAACATTCATTTGAGTTATGCCCATGCTTGTTGCACTTAGAACATAACTTAGAAGGCTTAGAAACGTTCGTGAGGTTAAAAAGTTTCTCTTCTTCTATCGCACGAGTGATTGCTTCACTCAGAATTTTGGGGTTTCTACATCTAACTATATGGGAAAACTGGGATTAAGACCAAGTAGGAAACTGTTCAACGCAAGGTCGTCCATGGCAGCTATTCTGTCCGGTATTTCGGAATCACTACTGCATGTAAATTGGATATCTGATAAAATTCTTGTTAAGCAAGCTTCTACCCTTAACGAGTATTGTATGACTTCTTCAGTCGAAAATTGTTTACAGTTTTTGTAACTCTAAAAGAAGATGAGTGGAGTGTTTTTTCTCGCAAAAATGAGTTTTAAAAATTCTGACAATTCAGACCACTTTTCGAATTTACGTAATGAACATGCTAATTGGGCTTTGCCCTCTTATTGCGAAATAATAAATTTACACAGGAAGCCTTTTTGGCTTTCGTCTGCAAATTCCATAGTTTTAGCATTTCCATAGCACAATTAGTAAGGAATACTGGCAAGTTGGATCTCTCCCCATCATAAGGTTTGATGAATTTTGTCAATAAATTTAAAGAAAAGTTCTTTTTCGTCTCCATTTCCTCTGTATTAGATTCTACTACAGGTCTAGTATCCTTTTGAGGAGGCATATATGATTAATATGAAAAGACAGTTAAAATATAAAAATGCAGAGTAAATCAATAAATGTAAATTAGAATTGACAAAAGTATTTTAAATCGTAATAGTCTCTCTGATAAACACAAGGTTAGGTCAGATCTTGTTCCTCTTGAAATAATAATTTAATGAATAACTCACAATATCTGGAACATTGTAGATAGGCAAGCTGGATTGTGGAAGATGTGATGCCGGTTCTCTGGGCTGCAGGTGGGTCCACAGTGACGTCTGATGGTCGTTCTGCTGGTAGGACTCTGGCGAGATACCTCCTCGTATCACGTCTTACAGTTATCCCTGGGTTCGGCTTGGCTCTGGCGTGAGATAAGGTCTTTACGGCTGACAAGATGCCTAAAATTTCACTCGCGAGTTCGAGATACCAATTAGCGAGATAACGCTTCGAATTGGTTTCCCACCGCTTCCACCAATGTTATGCGAATGAATTCAAAAGCCTTTTTTTTAAAATAACTTTTTATTATCCCTAGCCTACTAAACCGTCTCAACCATTCGATGGCTGGAAAGAGAACTCTACTATGAACTGAGTGATGCCAATAAAGTAGACGACAACACCTTGTCAGCAAATGTTTCCTTTGTAACTGACCAGAGACATGAAGCGGCAAACGCGTGCAAAAACGAAAAAAGTGTTTAATCACTCCATAACGAACTATGTGTTATATCACTCCATACCAGTACCTTTGGTTCCCTCTTCGTGCTGGATATGGTTGGCTACACGCGGCTGGAGCTCCGGTGCGAGCTTACCCTGGCCTATAGCTGTTCCGTGGGCTGCCCGGCGCGCCGCGGCGTGGTGCAAGCCCCGGGTGCGTTGCGCGAGCTGTGCCTGTGCGTTGGCGGACGGACTCCACTCACACGGGCGCTGCGCACTCTCAATGCAGTCTCGCCTACCGTCGATGTCTTTACGTGTGCAATAATCTTAAACTATATTTTTCTCTTATGATTTATATCTAATACCCTGTTCTTTGTTCTTAATATATTGTTGCCTGTAGGGTAGAGTAATGTAAAGGGTAGGGATACACCATGGGAAATGGATATTTCACGCAAACCATTAATATTTGATGTGTGTTTAATTTGGAGCGAACGTGCATCACGCATTTCCCAATATATGAGTGAGGTGAGTATATCAGTGAAGTTTGTCAGAATTTTGGTCTCTGGTTCTTGAATTATGAAGAAGTCAAAGGTGGTTTATTAATTATTACGCACGGCAGTTTTATTAGAATTTAACCTGGATTGACAGCTGTCTAGATATACATAAAATGGAAAAATAGGTTATGTTTTTGGGATGAATGACACAATGACGATTTTTAGACGTTCATATAAGTGAGGGTTTAAGTACATCTTGTGTTTATGAAGTTTTGATCTCGCCATAATATGGCATATATTATATGAGCTAAACTAGACTAGATGTGTGTATGAAATAGCTTTTGAGTCAATGTGACTCTCCAAATGGTGGTGATAATATTAAACACGGTGTCGATCATCAGTTCTGTTATACTTACTATTTCGATAGGGTTAGTCACATTTTGTCTGTTCTTCCAGTCCTGTCTAGCAGATTCTATCAAGTCCTCACATCTAGCCAAATATAAATTTGGCACTAAAACCACATTAATGGAAAAGAGCTACTACAAAATAAAATACTAAATTTGGCTAAATGATTTCATGTGAAGTTTTATTTTTGTGTGGTCATGGCTTTACGTTCCGGTTCTTGTTCACTATTTGTTGGATGTGAAGCTTTGATCATGCTCTAATGAATGATTATATAATTAAATGTAGACATTATCTGCAGTTTCTCGGCATATTTTCTCTGCAGAGATTTTTCTTTACGAAATGCCAGTAATTTAATTAGTCTAATTCGAATTATTTTTAAGATTTAGTATATGCTAATGACCTTATTTTTCATGAAAAATGTTTTTGTTTTAAATTCAATAAGTTATTTTATGATCCTTATATTGATTATATTTTTATTTTATTTGCATGAGTTAAAGTTATAGGGCAGCTGATAACTTTCTATCTTACTGGAAGATAGCAATTGACAAAAATAAATAGAGATGCCACAAAATCTATGGCATACTAAACAAATATTGTGATCCCTTGATTTCATCAGGTGAAACTCTCAGGGTAGCATCTCCCACTCTCATTATATCCACTCTTTATTATCTACATTGATTGTATGCCTAAACTATTTAAACAGGACTGCATAATGTTTGCTAATGGCAGCAATGTAGTATACTCAAAAAAGATGAGGAATGGAGTGATAAAGAAATAATAATTAAAAACTTTCTTAGGCAGAGACACGTTCTTCCTTGCGATGGCACTGTGGTTGGCTGCTATAGGTAGTGGGTCACATTGCTGTTGCTGTGGAGAGTAGGCAGACTGATCTGGATCGTTTAATTAACAAGTTATTAAACTTCATTTCCATTGGTACATGCCCAAGTGGGATTTGAACCCTGTAGCCACTGATACAGAGTCAAGCTCCAAATAACTGAGCTATGCTGGAAACTTTTTTTTTGTTTAGTTAATATTATTTATTCTTCTATTATATAGACTTGCTTGTAACTTATGTAAAGTGGATGACTTTGTAAAATTTAAGGAAGAAGGATGTAGGTGTGGTATTAAAACATCCCTTTCAGTAAAGGCACCAATATAATATATAGTTGTGCAAACTTGTATGGATGTTAATAAAGCTAATAGGATAAACATTAAGAATGTGTATATTTTATAACTACGAGTTCATTCACAGAAAAATGATAGTTTTGAATATGATTCTGAAATTAATTTACCTAAGATACCTGAACAAGGTCGAAAAGTAACTTGGAAATACCCAGTCCCTGTGCCGGAATATCGTAGGTCAGTGGTTATTTTTATCTTACTCGTAATTCGTAAAATTAAGAAAGCCTATGTAATCTAGTGATAATTAATGGCAAATACTTTCACGACTATTAACAGTTGCGAAGCCGTCGAGCGTTTCGCGTATCGAATACAATTCGATGCCATCCTCGAACCCACGACAAAAAAAAAGATAAACGCATGCACGATCATTAACCCTTGCGGGGTAGTCAGAGGTTCAGATTTACATCTCCGCGATCACGGAGGTAATTCTATGTCCGCGAATCCACGTGTTCACCAGATAGTCAGTACTCAATGTGACAGGTGCTAAGCCATATCGCCAACTAAACACTCCCAGGCACTCCTTTTTGTATCTAGTTTGCAATATAATGTATATTTATGCTAATTTATATGAATATATTTATAGAAGTAAAATCTATGTAATATTAGTATGTAGTCTATCATAATTTATTGCAGTGCAAATGCAGTGATCATGTGGCTAAGTCATTGCCTCGGACCATCGCTAAGATATGACGATGGCCAGAGTTATTACCAGCCACCCGCGTGTTTGTCATGGGTGGCGTTCTGTAGGGGAAGGAGTCCTGGTGGCTGAGTGGGACCCTGTCTGCGGACTTCTCCCAAGACAAGCCATGTCGGATCAATCGTCTTCGAGTGCGACCGTCCTGGGCGGCTAGTCAGGCGAGGTGTCTGAACCGGGGGAGGGCAGTCAGTGAGGCGCGTCACCACGCTGCATGGTTTGTGAGCGGTTCGCTTTGTGCGGACTCGTATGACTCTTGGAGAGGCATTGTAACGTAACAGATTTACGCATTTAAATTTTGACGCGTTTTGTCGTTGGTTGTTTTTGTTGGTGTTATGTTGGCAATGCTTTTTATTCTGTTGGCAGCGGATTCGGCGTCAGTTAGTTTTTATATACGGATTCGACGTCAGTCAGTTTTTATTTGATTCAAGGAGATCGATTCTTTTCGGTTTGCTTCGCGGAGGCAACAGGTTGTGTTGGCCGACGGAGAGAGGGATTTATCTCGTTCTTGAGAGTCGGGGGGTCCTGACTTTGGAAGCAAAGGGTGCAAGAAGTAGTCACCATAAAAATTTGCCAAAGGCACCGAAAACCTCATCCATCAGACAACCTAAAGCACAGGGCTACCTCCAGCTAAATTCCAGCGGGTGAGTTAGTTTTTTTTCTCGATGAGGGTGAAAGGAGAAATTGTAATAGTGATTTGATAGATATTTACAGCGACACAATATTGTTTCCAGCTATTCATGTGGGCCGAAACCCAGCTATTTATGTTGAGCTGAAACCGGGGATCTGTCAAGTTGTTCCTGCAACCCTACCCTGTTGAAGTTGCAGCCATCTCCAGCGTTTCCAAATCTTATCCAGCAGGGGCTACCGGCCAGGAACCAGGTCAGAAGTACTTTTCCACATTATTCTGGTATATTATATTTCCGGTTAGGAGTAGGACATTAGGCTAACTAACTCATCTCTTAGTATGAAGGGATTTTCACAATGTTATTTCTTTGACTGACCCTCATTGTGATTTGTGAATGAGTAACCGTTTTAAATATTGAATTGTGCCACCCATCCAAGCTGTGAAATAAATGACGCTACAAGTTCCTCGTTATTAACTAGTATTATTTGTTCCCTCACACCAGATAAAAACGCTTACTTAGTAGATTGGGGCAAATGTTTAATCTACGGAAGAAGTCGTTACAGCACCTATATTTGACCGGTAGCCTTGGCGACCATGGCGGATATCCCGTGGTGTCCCCGTGTTGGGCTCCTTGGCGGGTGGGGAGCCGTGCGGAATGAAGTTAAAAATACTAAATAATATGTAATATGTCGGATGCACGTCTAAGAGCGCTCCTGCGCAAACGAGTGCTTTTGCACCAACCGCATCCACCCCTAGACATGACCCCCCAAATAAGGGAGGAGACAGAAAGAGGGCGCGCAGGGCTCGCGGATAACGTGCGGGCAAGAAGGCACCGAAGCACACCAGTGCTCTCCCAGGACCACCAGCGCAACCAGCAACGGGAAACCCTCCAAAAGGGCGAGACAGGACGACGCCATCTCGCCAAAAGCCCGAAGCAAGCGCATCAAACCAGCGGGTTCAACACCGAGATCGGTACACCACCAAAAGAGCGCAACCACCTACGCGGCGGCGGTGCAGCTCAAGAATAACCCGCTGTGTGTTTATTTATTTTATTTAGGTAACAAACAGTCATTTACTTAAAATATAAAACATAGATATATATAAGACTTGACCTAAAGTTACCATTATTTTACAAAAATATAGATACATACAGCAAAACTGGTGACAGCAAAAACATAAGAATTAAACATACAAATTAAATATAATTAGTGTAGGTGAGCAAAAATTATTAGGAAAATTTACAATTTTGAACTAATACATACTTTCAGACAATCTGCTTTGAATTGGTTGAGAGAGAGATGAAATATATCCAAATAGTTGAAGTAGTGATTATATGTGTCTGGAGATCTAATAAAAAACCTGTTTTTTGTATAATTAGTACGTCCACGGTTGACAAAGAACTTAAGATTGTGTGAACGTGAATTAGGTCTAGGCACCAAAAGAAATAATTTATCCATAAGATTACTGCAGTTTATGTGGTTATGAAGGATCTTGTGCAGCATTATGGCATCAACTATGGCTCTGCGCTTTATAAGAGGAGTAACTTGGTATTTAGCAGCAGAATTGTTATAATCACCATTATATTCTCCAGTTCTATAATCAAGACATTTAATAAAGTATTTTTGAATTCTTTCGATACGATCTACATGAATATTGTAGAAGGGATTCCAAATAGTGCTGCCAAATTCCAGGTGACTACGAACTAATGAGTAGTACAAGACCTTGTAGGTTAGGGCCTTTTTGAATTTAAGGCAGATTCTTAACATAAAGCCTAACATTTTATATGCCTTAAATACTATATGATCAATGTGCATGTTAAATTGGAGTTTATTATCAATTATTACACCTAAATCTCTCACATGATCTACGCGTTTCAACTCAAGGGGAGTTGATAAGGAAAACTTATATCGACATTTTTCCGAGAAAAAGATATAATGTGACACTTGTTCAAATTCAAGAAAAGAGAATTTGAAGAACAATAATTAGTGAATGACTCCAAGTCATTTTGTAGAGAAAGACAGTCTTGACGAGAAGCTATGAGACGGTAAATTTTAATATCATCGGCGAAACACAAATGAGATGAGTTAAGAAAACATTTAGAGGTGTCGTTAATATAAAGTCAAAGTCAAAGTCAAATGTTTTTATTCAATATAAGTACGAGTACAGTACATTCATTGAAAGTCAAAACATTTGCCTGACACTGGTTGTCTCTTGGAATTGAAATTCTACCGTTGGTTCGGAAGCCCTGGCTTGGAGAAGAACCAACAAGAAACTCCGGCTTTCAGGATTTTTTGCCCAGTGCCAGTTACAAAAACAAATTATAAAGAAACATAAAATTTATACACTTATTAACATAAATTATCTTTGCACATATAGCTTAGATGCACTCATTGCCAACCCTGAGCATCGGCGAGGTAGTCCCCGACCGCGTAGTAAGCGCCCCGGACTAGTCGGCCTCTAACTATAGTCTTAAATTTAGGCAAGGACAATCGCGTAATCCAGTCCGGTAAATGATTATAAAAACGCACGCAATTTTCAACAAAAGATTTCTTGACCTTTTGAAGCCTCGAGTGCGCCACATACAGCTTATGTTTGTTACTAGTATTAATTTTATGAAAATCACAGTTTCTTCTAAAAATATTTATATTTTTATGTACATAAATGACACACTCATATATGTACTGAGCAACAACCGTCAAAATTACAATTTCTTTAAATTTTTCGCGAAGTGACTCTCTGGGGCCCATTCTGTAAATGCAGCGAACAGCCCTCTTCTGCAAAACGAATATTGTGTTTATGTCAGCAGCACAACCCCACAGCAAGATGCCATAAGACATAATGCTATGAAAGTAGCTGAAATAAACAATCCTAGCCGTGTACTCGTCCGTATATTCCCGAATCCGTTTAACAGCATATGCCGCGGAACTAAGTTTTTTAGATAAAACGCAAATGTGGTCTCCCCACTGCAGCTTTGAATCTAAAGTTATCCCTAAGAAGACAGTACTATTTATTTTATCTATATTCTCATTATTTATTATTAGATTGGTTTCGACACCATTTACATTTGGCAAAGTAAATTTAATACATTTTGTTTTATTATTATTAAGAACTAAATTGTTATATTGAAACCATTGAACTACATCTCCTATCACCGAGTTTATTGCTTGCGACTCATCAATCTTCCTGCTAATTTTAAAGATAGGGATGTGTCATCAGCAAAAAGGACCGTCCTGCACCTATCTTTAGTTACAAAAGGTAAGTCATTTATGTATACTAGGAAAAGAAACGGACCTAATATTGAACCTTGAGGCACCCCCATCTGGAATGTACGACCCGACGACTGCTCCACACCAATAGTTACTTTTTGTATTCTATTACTTAAATATGATTTTATTACATTTAGTGAATTATTTTTAACTCCATAATACTCTAATTTTCTTATTATTATATCATGTCGGACACAATCGAACGCTTTAGAAAGGTCACAGAAGATACCAAATGCATCCTGTGACCGTTCCCAGGCATCAAAAATCCCTTTTATTAGTTCTACACCAGCATCAGTGGTGGACAAACCTTTTGTGAAGCCGAATTGTTTAGAATGTAGTAGTCCGTTCAAATTAAAATGGTACAACATCTGATTTAATAAGATTTTCTCGAATACTTTACTTAATGCTGGTAGCACGAATATTGGACGGTAATTAGATGGGTCCAAGGTACTACCAGATTTATATATCGGTGTTACTCTACTTAGTTTCATTAAATCAGGGTACGAACCTGATTCTATCGAGGCATTGAAAACCGATGCCAGATAAGGTGCCAACAAGTCAATAATAACACTAATTGTTTTGACCGAGTGTCCAAACAAATCCACAGTTTTTTTCTTACTAAAAGTTTTGAATGTTTTTATTATTTCTAATGGAGTTGTAGGCCTAAAACGGAACTCACCATCACAACACGGGGCCGACAACGCAAGCAGATCACAAGCCTTCTCGGCGCAACTGTTTAGTGAGCTGGATGTCATCAAAGGGAGGTTTCCAAAATATTCTTCAAAATATGAAGCAACATCTGCTTCGCCACATACAATTTTATTATTAAGTTTCAGCTTTAGATTATTTTGATTATAAGTTTTAACTCTACCAGTTTCAGATCTAATGACATCCCACGTTTCCTTGATTATATTTTTAGATTTGAGTATTTTATTCCTAATATACAGCGACTTAGCCTGGACACAAACGTTTTTGAATATCTTTGAATACAATTTTACATAGTTTCTAAAAACTACACTAAAGTTTGATGTTTTTGCTTCATACAATTGATACAATTTTGTCCTACTAACATGGATACCCGGTGTTGCCCAATCACTAAACTTTTTCCTTGAATTTATATTTAAAGTTTTTGGAATAAAAACAGATTTATGTTCCCCATTAACTAGATCAAAAACTGTTTGGAACATTTTGTTAGGACAGCTACTGTGAATATTAAACAATCTTAATTTGTTGTTAATTTGTCCTCTAAAACGCTCCAGACGCCGTTCAGTTACCGGAATACAAGTTATAAGCTGAAAATTAATAGAATATATATTTTTGTTAAATGAAGCTAACAGGCCACTTTGATCAGACCTCAAAACATTAATAATTTTGCTGCTGTTTGGCTTCTCATTACTGAATATTTTATCAATACATGTAGCAGAATGGCTGGTCACCCTTGTTGGGCTTTCAAATATTCTATCCAACCCAAAAGACCAAAACAAATTTAGAAGTCTAGTAGCCCGTGTCGAGGACTCCAAAAGATCAACATTGAAATCACCACAAAAGGTTATGGTCTTATTAGATTTATACAGTTTAAGCAATACCATTTCCAAAATGTTCTCAAAGACACAGAAGTCGCCATTAGGTGGCCTATATAAGCAACAAACAATGAATGCATCTGCCTCCACACAGGACATTTCTATTATTTTTTCTACACTTTCTGAGATTATATCATTGCGAACCTTATTTTTAATACTTTTATAAGCATAATTATCATAGAGCCACCGTGTATTGAATTTTCACGGCAAAAAGAACTAACAATATTATGATTTTTAAAATTATATATTAATTCATAATCTTTGGCCCAGTGTTCTCAAATACAGAATACATTTATATTATTATTATTTAAAAATAATTCAATTTCCAATTCCTTTCCAGCTATGCTTTGAATGTTCTGATGAACAACACTAAGACACTGTGTGAAGTTAAGCTGTGCACAAGTTTCATTTCTGATGCAAGGGGAATCCTCTTTTGTCAAAACTAAAATAAAATTGTAGCATTTCAGCTACTTGTTTTTTACAACTATTGTTGAGATAGTATCTCCAGTAAAATATAATTTGTTCTTTAAAATACAATTTGTATCTATTAATTTAATATTACTATTATGCACTGAAATAGTGTGCATATTCTGATTTAATATATACCTAGATTTATTTTCTGCGGGGGTCAATGTCTTAGAATAAGGCAAGGTACACAGGATTATACGTTTAATATGTTTTTGAGTTATTAAATTATCTATATGTTTAATTAATCTATGTTTATTTAGATTCCCCCTGCGACAACACATTAGAAGCAATGTCATATTGCATTCTAACCTAGTTCTCAATATATTGTCAATTAAGTTATCAAAATCAGCTCCTGGTAGGCAATTGTTGTAAATTGCCGTATTTGAAAGTTCACTACTCACCATTACATCGATATTTTTCACCATTTCATCACCATAAATATGAACTAATTTGTGATTTAACTTTTTATTTACATTAATTTGTTTGGGTGATGAACCTTTAGTACTTTTCTTAGAACTGGCCATAGAAACCTGTGACACATTGGCACAAGGACATCCTGCAGCCACAAGCGTATCAAAACGCTCCTGGTTCTCCCTACAAAGTTTTAGGAGCTCATCCATCTCCTTAGTATACTGGGCAATATCTGCCTGAGAACTCTCATAACTTTGAGTCACAGCACTCAATTCACCCTCAAGCAAACTACCTTCCGGTGAAAAGCCTGTATCTCACAGTCATGCCTACTACTAGCAAATTTGTGGTGTATGTAAACTGATTTTAGTTTATTGTTTATATTATTATTTGTAAAAGATTTTTTGTTTCCTACACAAAGATAAGTTTTGTTTATTAATTTATGTAACTTTCTTAATCTTTTCCTACAATTTCTTGACATAGGGGTGGCAGAAGCACTGAAGCCGGTCTTCATGACAAG
Organism: Leucoptera coffeella; assembly: GCA_030578115.1. Taxonomy (NCBI): domain Eukaryota; kingdom Metazoa; phylum Arthropoda; class Insecta; order Lepidoptera; family Lyonetiidae; genus Leucoptera; species Leucoptera coffeella. Next base: position 1,897,142 of record JAMBLF010000002.1, read on the forward strand.
GCGCTGATACTGCTGGTTAACTTCTGCAGATTCAAGTCTCTCCACCTCCGTGTTAAGGGATCTCACCACCTCTTCGGACTCACGCAGAGCCAACTTCAGTTGTGAGATCTGCAACAGGGCATCTTCATACTCCAATATATACAAAATACAAAACAAAAAGCAGAGGGCCTAAATGAGACCCCTGGGGCACTCCACTGCTTATGGGTAAGAACCTGGAAACATAGCCTTTAAGAGCAACAGCCTCAGAACGACGACTTACATAGGATTCTACCCAACGTAAGAGATCTCCATGTATCCCTAATTGAGAAAGTTTTTGGATTAATGTCTTTCGACAGATTTTATCGAAGGCTTTAGAGAAATCTGCATAAATAGCATCAAGTTGGTATCCCTTCTCAAGAGCACATAATAAATAATTAGTAAAAGAAAGAAGATTAGTATCCACACTGCGACCCCTTAAAAACCCGTGCTGGAAAGGACACATAACAGAAGATAAAGCAGCTGATAATTGGTTGGTAACTATCTTTTCAAAAACCTTGCCAAATATGTTTAATTTAGAGATAGGTCTATATTGCGTTACCATGTGTTTGTCGCCTTTCTTAAAGATTGGTGTGACTAATGCAATTTTCCACAAATCAGGAAAACATCCTTCTCGAATAGATTTCCCAAAAATAATTGATAGGGGTAAACTTAATGTATCTGCACACCGCCTAATTAAATATGAACTAATTTTATCTAATCCAGGTCCTTTATTAATATCAAGCTTTTGCCCTGTCTAAAAAGGCTTACTTTTGTTGGATTATCTCTTAAAGTGGGAGCGTAGTTGAGATTCATAATTATATCTAAAGATTTATGGTGAACATCTTCTTTAACTAGGGGTTGTAAGCAATGAGAGACTGAACAACAATCAGAATTACATAAAACGAAGTCTAAGATCCTATTATTGATATTTCGATGAGTGTTGTACTGATTTAATAAATTTAATGATAAGAAATCCCCTAGACTAGACAATAAAGCAATAGCATTGTCTTGTGGTAAAAGTTTGAAATTATTATATTCTGCCTTGGTAATATTGAAATCACCAACAATCAAAAAAGTATCGCCTTGATTATTGAGAATTATTTGAGAGGTGTGGTCGTAAAAAGTCTGTAAGCTAAGAGTATGGTTGTGGTTATGCGGGAAGTATGCACTGGCTATGTGAAGACGTGACGTAGCGGCGCGCGCGTGGGGAGTGCAGGTGGCATCGGCAACCTGCGCTAGCTCGATGCTGACCCAGAGCGCCTCAAGACCGGTGTGGCTGGCACGCAGCGGCACCCAGTCGGTGCGACTACTCACCCGCAGCTCACGGCGAACGGCTATCAGCACCCCCCCGCCGGCCGTGCTCACGTGACGCACCTTCTCTCGATCCAGTCGATACACACTGTAACGAGAGTCAAAATATTCAGCACTGCATAGTTTAGTTTCGGTAAGGATAATTATATCATAATTACTAGCTAATGTGTTTTGGAAAAACTCAACATTTACTGTGTAGACCATTCACGTTCTCATAAAAAATGTGCAAGTTATTATCACCCAGCATTGTAATAACGAAAAAGAAAGCAAGAAAATAATTAGATTCAACCAAGGCCAGACGGTACACAAGCATAACAACAAATTTAAACAAGAGATCGATACAATACATTTTAAACCAACACAATTTTACAGTTAGATAGACATAAGCACCCGAAAATACGATATACAGGACATACAAGAGAACAAATAAAAAAATATTTACTGCAAAATATAACTACACGTTTACATAGTCATTTCATTTTACTGAGATCTTGATGATAACCTATTTTAATAATTTTAGACTCCGAATTTTTCCTCGCGAGTATCTTGCAATCCCGCACCCAAAGGAACTCATAGCTACGGTCCTCCTTGAGCCATCGTGCCTGGAAGAGCCCTTGTTGGCACGGGTAAGGTGCTCGTTGACGAAAAGAGGCCGGGCAGCACCAGACAGGCCCACATCGCTCGTAGTAAGGCCTCGCCGTGCGCGCACCGCTGACATCAATTCGTCTTTTCGCCGCCGCTGGCAGAGACGCACCACGATAGAAGGCGGACGCACAGTACCGGCCGCGGCACCTGCTCCTTCATCGGCACCCGCTACGAACCGACGCACTCGATGAATGGTGTCCACGTCAGTGTCTCTCAATGAAAACCCTTCCTTCGTGCAAATGGCTCCGAAAATCTGCTGTAGGTTTTCGCCCTTAGAAACAGGAATCCCGCTTATCTCTAGGTTATTCATCCGAGCATACTGCTCCCTGTCGTTGTCTTTAGCAATTAAGGTCTGTAAGGTGGTCTCAAGGCCGTCGATGCGGTTTTTGTTGGACTTTATCTTATTGTTGAGGTCTTCCATCTTACTGGAAATAAGTTCAAGTTTCGAGCTTATGTCGGCACGGAAATCCCGCAGTTCCTCCATAAGCAGGCCAAGTTGGGATCCTGGATCAGCGGCGAGCGTGGGCCAGACGCCCTGCAGGTGGGTCAGCGCCATGAGTCCTTTTTTCTGCAGACATTCCGATCCAAGTCCTCTCCTTCAGGCCCTCGCAATGGAAATGCAGATTTCCCTTGCAACCGCTGCACACAGCGCCGGAACCCACGATATCCAAGCATTTTGGACACTTGCTGTCGTCGGACATGGCACCAAGAGTTGGGTCACTCACACGATAATTATGCAACAATCCTCAGAAAAGTATGAAGACAAATAAGTTGTTTATTATAATTTGCTTTATTCGCTAAAGAGGGTAGTTTATCAGAGATGGTCACTTGAGTTGCCGAAAAAGGCCCGGAAAAGTACAATTAGGCACTTGTTTGGTAGGAAAATGAAACACAGGTAAACACAAACACTTGGTCTTTCAGTCAGTGCACAAAAACAAGCAAATCTGATCCTCTAGACGGTGATTTAGATTTTTTCAACGCAGCAAAGATATCACAGGTATTGATGCCCGTATGAAGTTTAGTTCCGTTCCTTTGTTTCTCCAATTAAGACTCTACATTTACTTTTAATATGGCAACACAATCTCTACTATGATCTCTACCTGCGTCTCTACAATTTCTAAAACTCTACTTTCGCAACCAGTAAGTTTCAACTTTTTCCAAATTTATGTGGGTAGTTTTAATTTTACTCACCAAATTGGAGAATAAAAAACGTGTTGCAGTCATCACCGAACCAATTATCGAGCATTCAGCTGATCAAGCCGAGGTAATCAAGAAGGCCCAGTATGACCGCCTCATAAAGATCGCGATAACGCCTATCACCAATTACAAACTTGTCCGCTTCCGGGGAAAAAACTTTCCATAGCGATGGGGCCCTGAAAATTTGGTGCGAAGACGATCACGCCCTTGCGTTGTTTTCTAGCAACATAAGCACTATACCGTCACCAAAGGAAGTGTTAAATAAAACGGCGCGTATTGGGACTCTTTTCTTTATTCGTCAGTTAGGTACAGTTGATCGCGAAAAACCGCCTGAATTCACGATGCCCCCTCTAATGTAGACTCCTAACTGGATAGGGTAGAGGCACCAAAGTGTATTCAAGACTAATAATCGGCTATATTCTTAAATTACTTATACAAAGGATATTGATTTACAAAGGTAATCAAACAAATATTAGTTAAAACACAATTACATCTAAAATAAGCTAGAAATATATATATGTTTTGTTTCAATTTTTCTTAAAACAACTATTATTTGATGGGCGTGGCCTAGCTGTGATTGGTACAAAAACTCCGTAATCGACAACATTAAGAGCACAGTATCATCAGTATCAGTTACATTACTTGTATCGAAAACCAATATTAATCATTGCGACCGTCATTAAATCAATCGGATTTACAACATTCGGCCATCCTACTACGTGCTATCTCCGGAGCACGCTTAATTTACAACATATACTTGTTTGCTAAGAATATTTTAATTATTATTATACCAAGGTTTAGGGAAATCGACTTGATCAACTTTGGTTATGAGTGAATACATTACCAATATAATAACGATAAACACACAATCATTCCGTATCCTATTATTGAATATTCTTACTACTTACTCTTCTATTATAATTAGTAAGTACTTTAACCGTATAATACTTATTAGCTAAATAATTCTAAGTGTTAATCATATTATACATAAAGATGTAAAAGTGAAATCACCAATCTACGGAGAACTGTAATGTTATTTCTAAATCATGATACCTATTCATCGTGACTTGAATTGTCGTTATCAGTTTCTGATGACTGTACTTCTTCATTGGCTACCGTTGTCCATGGGTGCATTCTATCTACCGCAAATGTAGATTCATAATTCTTTTTATTGAATCCGGGTATGCTAGTCACTACGTAACGCTCGTTCCCAAGTACTTTTATAACTTTGTAGGGCCCTACAAACTTGGGCATCAGTTTCGAACTTTTCCCATCGTTTTTGAAATTAGTTCTTGTTATTTTCACTAGGTCACCTTCTTTCTGGTGTCTGGTGGATCAACATTACCGTTTTCATCGTCAGTTCTTAGCATGTTATCAACTGGATTATTGATGTTAATGCAAAACAACAGTTCCGATGGTGTCTTCTTTGTACTTGTGTTTACTGTATTATTGATGCCCCATTGCACCTTTTTCAGATTTTCGTCCCAACAACGTTCGTCTTTGCCAGAATTCTGAGTTGAAAGAGATGCGAGGATCGTGCGGTTGAATCTTTCTGCCTGGCCATTAGCTCTAGGGCACGCAACTGCGTTAAGTATGTGCTTAATGCCTCTCTGATTGCAGAATTCTTTGAACTGGTTTGAAGTGAATGCAGTTCCTCTATCTGAGATTATTCTCTGTGGAATCATAAAATCGGTAAATATTCCGTCCAGTTCCTTTAAAACTCGACTCGTTTATTGCCCTTCGAGGGGCGGGACCCGGTGCAGCCCTTGCTGCCCGCCCTGTGGTCTGCGGGCTTTTTCAGGGCGGCGCAGAGATTACAGTGGGGCGGATCCCACACTGTCCAGCTTTGTGGCCGGGCTGACCGCAGCGATAGCACTCATCGCTGCGGTCCGTCTCGGCGGTGCACACGTGCCTCACGTGCCCGGCTAGGAGGCACCTGTAGTATTGCTGGGGTCTTGGGTCCAAGAGTTGAACCCTGACCGATACGAACCCGACCAACAGGCGTCCGGCAACTAGCTTTTTTGCCGCGGCAGTGGGGCACCTGACCCAGGTGGTGTCCGTTCCCGCCGAGGAGAAGTTTAGCTCCCCAATCTTAATGGATTGGGGAGAACATGCCCCGGCCTTTGCGACCTCGGTGACCTCCTCGGGGGTGACGGAGTCGTCGAGCCCCGTCAGCCTCAACTCCGCGTACTTTACGGGCCTGGACACCCTGAGTAGGTCCTTGTCCAGGACCTCTTGGGGTTTTGCCGCCAGGGCATCTGCCCTGTCGGCGCTGGCGGCCCCCGGGAGCTCCAGTAGCCTCCCACCGGTGGCAGTGTGGTGCACACGAATGCCCTGCGCTCCGAAGTCTTCGGTGGCCAGCTTGGTCTTGGCCACCCGGAGCACGTCAGCGAACGTGACGCCCTTCTCCGGCCTAGAGGACTACGGCTGACGTCCGAGGCGGTTGCAACCTCTGCCTTTTTTTCTTGGCCCCTCGCGCGTTTGTCGGCGTGGGCCGGGACCCGGGCTGTTGTGGGCTGGGCCGGGCAGCGGCCACCGTCTTCTTTTTGGCCTTGCCCTTCCTGACAACAGTGGACCATCCCTCCGCCATGTTGGGCGGTGCCGGTGGCAGATGGCGAGGGGCCCTTTCCTCTGTTTGTCCCCCCTCGTAGCGGGCTTAGGGGGGGGACGTATGTCGGCCGCAAGCGGCGGGCGGACATGGTCAGGGGCGGGCAGGAGGCGGCCCTCCAACCCCGCGATCTTGGCGTCCATCATGAACCCAAGTTGGCTCATGAGGGACGCCACGAACTCGGAGTCCAGGCCCGATGGCCTTTTCTCCGGTGCTCTCGCTGGCGGCGGCGCCGCGCGGAACTCCTCCCTGAGAGCCGCCATTTCTGCTCGGAGAGCGTCCACTTGTCACTTGCAGGCGGGCATTTTCAGCCTACAGGGCCTTCGTCTCCTCCGAGACATTGCGACCCCGAAGAGCCGCGACCGCATCGGAGATGGACTCCGCTGCCTCCTTTAGGGCCCTTATGCTGCTACCCTTGAGGTTTGCCGACTTCTGCACGACCACAAGGACAAATTTTTATCTGGGTTCAGTTCCATTAAGTTCCCACGAGAACCGGGTTTTTGACGCTGCACCGCCACAGTGACCCGGATGCGGCGGCGTCCCTACTACGCCTGGGGGGGCAGGACTTCCCCCAGGGTTGGCCGCTAGTGACTGATCAACCCGCCAGCCGCTCTCTCGAGCATCCCGACGCCGCGCGAGGCCCATGTGGGCGCCCCAACGCCGGGAAATGGGGATTTTTTATAGAGGTTGTCTCCTCACGGTCCGGGCGGCTAAGCCAAGACCCTCGCCCCTTTCTGGAGCCGCTAGACTTGACAACGACACTCCAGAACAGGATTACGAGTTAGTCGGTGGCAGTGCAGGTTCTCTGCACCACCAGCCCAGCCACACCATTGAGGTGCTCCAGGTCCGACCAAGTCCCCATCCCGCACCCCGTCTGACAGAACAGAAGGGCCAGGAGGGGTCACCTCGAGGCAATTAGTTTCAAGGCCGATCGCTCGACCGCTACTTACAGGGTGGGCCACGTGAAGGCTTGCCCCATCCACCCCAATGCAGACCTATCTAACTTATTACTAGCGAAGCTAAAATTAAGCTAAAATTATTAGGTTGTACTTATAACGCGCGCCTTACATCATCAGCTCATTTTTTATTTTAATTTATTATTATATAAATTTTTTCAATTGCTTCTTTCTAAGTAATTTTTATTTATTTTTTTTAATCGTAAATTTTTGTATGAACGATTTTTTCCCTTTACTTAAAATGTTGTAAGTGAAGTCTAACAATGTTTATTGAACCTTACAATGGTAGCTATGGTCTTCGTCATGGATATACTGCCCCCAAAGAAATTTGGGCCGCGGGCGGGCACATTAGCTTTCTAATTCGTTACTCTTGCCCAGGTGCCTCGGAAGTCCTGACATTTTGGTAGTTGAGATTAGCCTATGAAAATTGTGCATTTTAGTGGCATTAGGTTATATACCCTTAAAAATTCAGACCCTTGGTGTCTTTGAAAGAACATGTCGGTTCGTAAATAATGATATCGGTTAATATAATATTTTAGATATTGAAGTAATTTCAATCAATTTTACGCATTTTATCTACTCAGTATTTAATAGTCACTTTAAATTATTTCCATGATTTTCAATTTCAGATCGGTTGTATTTGAAAACTATGACAGTAGTATTGTCTGTGGAGCTGCAGTAAATTATGGAAAAGGTAAAATACTTTACATATATACATTCATGTTCTTTAATCCTTTTCGGGATGGATAGAACGTTAAAAAAGATAATATCTCCTAGGTTAACCCTAGCATGAATATTGGGTTTTTGACGTTATGTGGAACATTGGTGACAGTTTAAATTAATAAAATGTGTTATTGTGCTGTTCATAATTGTTTTGCTTTTCAACAAATCGTGCCTATTTCTGTTTCATTATTCACTACCTTACTTCCTTCAACGTCCTACTACAGAGCTCGACTCTTTGGATGAGCATTTCTCATCTTACGTACTCCATATACTTCGATGATAGATTCCACCATACCATATCTCATCACACTCCAAACATTCTCAAATTCTTCTCGTTTAACTCCTTTATTTATTGTTGTTATTGGTTCATCCTCTCTTTTGCTATGTTTTTCACTCACATCATCATCTTTCAATTTTCTACTCTTATTCTTAGCAACTCTGTAGAGGATACAGAATCACGATGACGCCAACCCTGGAACAGACACCCATATTAATGTCCCGACAAACTTTAGCACAATCTCTAACCACATGCCGCCTCGATCATTCATACATTATGACAAAATCTATCGTATTTCTATCTACACCCCTTTTTTAAGTAAACATGTGAATATTTTTACTACAAAACATTGAATTTGGTACAAAAAGCCCTCTCCAATCATATCTCGAGACGGATTTAACCATTCTTGTTCACTCTTTCATTCCAGGCTTACCTGAAACTCACTTATAATAATCTCGCTCTACACCTACTCTGACATTACAGTCACCAATCATTACAACGTTTTTAGTCTGCTTAAATTGCTTTCGTTCTTTTCCTTTACAATTTTTCCTTCTTTCTTTCCCAGAAATCCCTTCACTCCTCCAGTGGCCGTGACTTGTCAGGAGCATATACTCCCAATCCGAATACAAGTTTAAGGCCAACCTTAAGCCTTAACCATAGGAGTCTGGGACTCACACAATATACTTTTTCACTCACTGATTCATACGCTGTCATAGTGCAATACCAACGCTCTGGCACGCCCGCTTTTCTCGCCGAACCCCATTCCAATGCGCCCCGTTCGTGCCATGACAGGTATTGTCCACTCCCTTTTGTTTCATTTACACATAGCACATACACTAATCTCTTACATTGCGTTTCGCGTAAAAATATATTTCCTTCCAAGTGAAGAACACTTTCACCGCTTCAAACTCTGTCGCCGCAGCAGCAGATCCCACTTCAACAGCGCTCCGGGAGACATGTCAAGGCGCCAGAGTGTCGGCAAAGGTAGCATCCCACACCAGAGCCTTGCCACTCTTCCATGGAATGAGAGTCATACCATCGTCGCGCACCAGGCCAGATGGCTCTAGCACTGCAGGCTAGCGAGGCGAATGACGTCATTCATAGCCGCGTGACGTGACAGTTGACCTGGGCCCTTACTCCACTAATTCATTTTAGCCACAATATTACTTCAGTATCGATACTGTAATACTTCAGTGGCCGTAATTTGTCACATTTGGCACTAACAAATTTTGGGCACTAAAGCGCTATCGAACTACATCTGAAGTACTTCTGCGTCTGAAGTATAAAAAAGCTACTCCACTAACCAAACGTTCGTCAATAACAGTTCAATAGCCTTATATTTGGTACTCCACTATTGACATTTCTATACTTGAGTTGCCACTGAAGCACCACTGAAGCGCCACTGACTCGCTATTGAGGCACAACTGTGGCAATCAAAGTATTAGCAGAGTGCCACTTTTACAGCCGTGACGCAGAAGTAACGCAGTAGCGACGCAGTTGTGTGGCTGTCAAAGTTAGTGGAGTAAGGGCCCTGCACTGCGCTGGCACGACATCCCATGGTGCCCGAAGGGATCGACGACTGTCCCATGACGGCAGCGATGTGACCCACAAATCCTTGCACCTACCTATGACACACTGCTAGACAGAACAGACAGAGGGTGGTTATGTCTATCAGCGTGCCGATAGCTGCGGAAGGCAAACCAATACTCCGACTCTGGCCTAGCAGCCGCTAAGAGCCGAGCACGCTGTATACCACAAACAACTGACTTTAAAAGGTTTAATTGAATCACAATAGACATAAAAATATATTTCATCATCATCAGCCTGTATCAATCCACTGTTGGACATAGGCCTCCCCCAAAAGACGCCACTTGTTTCTTTTTTTTTTAATAAAATACAAACAATACAATACATGTAGCTCATAGTTTGAGCTAATGCGCAGGCCTAGGCGCAGCTTCCTGGTCTGTTAGGTGATTGGCCTTCCTTGGACAAAAGAATGTCTCGGAGACTCCGTTGCTCTTGGAGACACGTAAAATATCAGACAAGGGCCCAAACAGTGGAAATTGGAGAAGCTAGAGCAGGGTTCAATTCTTGGGCCTTTCGTTTTACATACATACACATCACGCCTCATTCCCTGTAGAGCGGTAGGCAGAGATCGCGGATCCCTATCTGTCCCAATCCTGACAAAACACTTTCGCTTCATTCACACTCATACAGCTCTTCATACACACTCGGCGGTTATAGGTACTTCTAAAGTCACTCTTTTTCAATATGGCGTCTATCTGACTGTCATATGTCTTATTGGGACGGCCTTCCGCCCTTCCACTTCACCCAAATAGTATATTCCTTTTGTCAATCTACTATCATTCATCTGCATAATGTCCAAACCATCGAAGCACGCCCTTTTCAATCTTTCACATCGCAATCTTCCCTTATCACACTATTTTTAATTCTATCATTCAATGTACCTAACATGCTTCTCAGCGACCGCATATCGACGGCATTGATTCTACTTTCATGCTTCTTTGGCCATATCAATCTTTCTCTACCATAAGTCAATGTTGGAACCATCATAGTTAACATATGCCTTTTCTTTTCTTGGTATATACTAATGATTTGCCTTATTGATTAGTCCGGGTCGTTGCCACACAGTGTTGTTTGCGGACGGCACCTCTATGTTATTTTAAGTTAATCGGGAAAAGGACGTGTCGGCAACAGCAAATAAAGTTATATCGAGCGTAGAACAGTGGCTTACAATAAATAACGTTGCTTTTAATAATAATATTAATTTTTAAATATAATTCTAATAAAAATAACTGTGCAAGATGTCACGGTCCTATATTAGAAGTTCAAGTACTAACTAACATTATAATCAATAATGTGGCATTGGTTATTGTGGAGTCCCCTGCCCTACTGGGTATCACAATATATTTAAAATCACATTTTGGAAGGCACACCGGTTAGCAAAAAGGCTGAAAAAGTCATACGGGCTTCTTTTGTGAGGGAATTCTGCTGATATTAATTCAGTAGGGGAGAACGGGGTTCGACGATCCGATTTTAGAATAAGATGGAATATTCATATTATAGCAACAAATATTATTCTACCTACCTACCTATATTATTAGATGCAGAATTTATTATAGTTTCAGAATCTGCATTTAAATGCAATAAAATAACAATAGTTTTTAATACAGATAGGATTTACTGTAGCAAGGTGGAAAAGAACAACCGACCCCACGATGGGGCTAGTTGTTCCGTGGCTGAGGTAAGTTGTTCCGATGTTAATTACAATATTTAATAAAAAGAAATTATGTAAAATTATTCTGTTTTATAATAAAAAGTCACATGTTACTTAATATTTATGAAAGTATCATTCACAAGAAATAATTTTTTTTAATTTTTAACCAAAATTTAACATAAATTGAGAACAATTAAAACAAAACATTTGTTTGACTAAATATTAATAACAATATTATTGATTTTAATTAAAATATAAGGAGAAAACTATGGAATTTAAACGTTAGAATAGCTATAATTTGTTTATCAGTAGGTATTCACTTTACTGAGTTAAATATTATAGTAATAATAGTATAAGTATAATAATAAAATATAGTAATAATATAGTAATATTTAAAACAGTACTATTTGTCTATCCACTACTACGCACGAACAAGTCCAATCTATGGTACGATCTTTCCCTCGCAGCTGCAGATCTGAGCCTGCGCAGGAACAGCGCAGCGCCAAGACGAAGGAGATGGGCTAATGGTGAGTAGAGATCTTTGAACCGGTGGAGCGGGATTACGTCGGCAACCGTCGGAGGAGAGAGCTTTGGCCGCCCACATAAGTCGAGGTGGCGTTCGGCTGAAAAGGAGGCCGCCGCAAAACTGGATACAGCTGGAAGGCCCTTGAAGAGTTGGCCCATGATGGTGCGAAATGAATATTTTTGTTCCTGATGAGGGAAAACAGGAAGCAAATAATAAATAGAATAATTATTTATTAGTGTAACAATTATAATTCTTTGTAGAAATCGTCGCCAAAATTACAAAAAAAAACAATTATAGACCATTAACCTTGCAGTGTAGTCAAAGGTTCCGGTTTCCATCTCCGCAACGCCGAGGTATTGATTTTATGATGATCTTGGACCCATGAAGAACATTTTCAGAATTACAATTAGGAAAAATATAGCCAAACATGTTTAGATTTGAGACATCCTGAATGAGCCTAGTTTACCACCTTCCTTTATTATAGCATCAGCTGCTAGATGGACACCTTGTCTCGTTCGTTTTTAAGCTTGTTATTTCGCATTCTAAAATAAAAACTCTACAAAAATAAACAAAAATAAATTGTGTGTATAATGAGGGGGCACGTTGTTCCGCGGAACAGCTAGCCCCAATACCAGCGTGATTTTGAACCCCGAAGCTCATTTTCAAGATAACCCCAATGAATAATTAATCGGCAATAAATACAGTCCTAATTATATTAAAATTAAAATCGTTATAGTTTTTACGATCTGTTAAAGCAATAATTGCTTTTACAGAGTGAATTATTCACTCACAAATAGCTAAAAAAATGATTGAATTAGATCAAAAATTTTCTTGAAATTTATACGTCACTAGTCAACTACTCACGCGCCGACAAGCGTTATAAAAATTGTTGGTGCACCAGCACAATTGAATTACGACTTCAGCTATGTTGCTATCTATTTTCTTTGCGAAGTTATTTGCATCGGAACAACTTACCCCCGGCACTTTGAACCCCGCTCTCCCTATTGGTGCTGCCGGGGAGAGCCATCGCTCGATCAACCTCATGGGCCGTTGTGAGTCGTTAAGCGATGTTTTTAAAACAATAAATATATTAACGGTTGTAATAGTAATGAACCGAGTAAGTAAAAATATTAATGATTACAAACTTGTAAGAGACATGCAGAATTGTAATAAATACACGTAATTAAAATAATCTGTATTATAGTGGCTAGAGACTAAAGAGAATAAAATATTCGTTTAGGGGCCTGGCATAAAAAATATATAATAAGCTTACCTTATCTAAATGATGTCATGTGACGTTTAATTTTTGTATGGTTATGGCTTCACGTTCCGGTTCTTATTGGGACCCTCAAGTTATGTAATAAAACACTATTTGATACCATGTTCTAATGAATGATAATTGAATTTAATGTTGACATTGTCTGCATAGTTTCTTGGCATTTTTCTTCTCTGCAGAGATTTTGCTTTACAAAATGTCATTAGTTGAATTAATCTAATTAGATTTATTTTTATGATTTAGTTAATGTTAATGACATATTTTGGATAAAAAATGTTTTTTTTTACGTTATGAAACATAAACTTAGTAAACAGAAAAATAATATAAATACATGCACATTAAAATTGGATTCCAGCGAAAATATTTTAACCTCCATCAACACTTCATTCTGTCAGAGTACTTTCCTGCTTTTCCAGAAACAGTTTTTATGGCGACTGGGGACAGTTCATTGAACAAACACTTTCATCATTTATTACAATCAAGGTATTATTTTACTTATTTACTTATAGCAAAGATAATATAATACTACCCCATCCCATACTGATTTTTTGGTAAGTGCTAACTTCTTATTTTACTCCGCTTATTTTTAAAGCCAAATTAGAAAAACAGATGGCGTGACATAAAGCTTGCATCTTCTCAATAATAGAGGTCACTTTTTTATTTGTCAATACTAGGGCGATTAGCTAGCTAAATTAAGTGAAATAGCTCCATCTAAATTTGAGTAGGGTACTTAGTACTTTTTACTTTTTTTTTACTTTTTTTTTTACTTTGTACTCGCCGATACTTTTTTCATTATTTTTTATCTCTGTTTTAATTGGTCCCACCTAACACGTTTTACGGCTAAGACGGACCAAAGTGTAGACGCAAGGCAAATATTTATAGAAATTAGAAATAAACACTGGTGCCGCCGGGATTCGAATCTGGATCACCCAGAGAGTTAAGGCGGTAATCCACTCGGCTACTCCACCACCTATGTATAGGTACCTTCCTTAAAAAACTTGAATGACATACGAGTAGGTATAAAGGATCTGATAGGCAGGGCATATCAAATACTGTTTGCTCAATTTATGGTTTATTTCATAAGGTGTTTCTATAAAATGAAGTAGGTATGTAAAAAAGGGGATGTAAGGGGGCACTCTATTAGGGATGTAAGGGTGCACTCTATCACCTTAATGCCCCAAGCCAACCTCACCTGCCCGTGGTGCATCCTGCTGTCCAACCAACGAGGCTCTGGCGACCGACAAATGGCGGTATAACCATTTCGTTATCAAGTGTGGTTAAATGCAACAGACCAGTGAAGGGCAGCAGCGTCACTGGTGCGAAGAGCTACGTTCTGCGCTCACCAACCCGCCTGCCCAGCGTGGTGAGTAAGGGCAAAATCCCCAATGAAAAAGGCTATAAACACATGTCCCCCAGTTCCCGGTCGCCCTACTATTCCGACACACGGCAGGGGTCTCGGTTACGGTAGGGCAGGGGGTGCTAAGAATCCCCGGGTTACGGACAGCTGCCACAAATTGACCCTGGCGACGTACAATGGACGCAGTCTACGGCTGGACGAAAGCCTGGCGCAACTGGACGTGGAACTGACGAATTTAAGGTGGTATGTTCTGGGGATATCGGAGGTCCGAAGACCTGGTGAGGACACCATTACTCTAGAATCAGGCCATCTGTTCTATTTCCGGGAGGGCGACCAGAGGTCACGGTCACGGTCAAAAGCAAATAACGAACTTTCATCACAAGTCATTTATTACTCTTACTCGATACTATTCTTAAATTACAGTGAAATCAAAATTTTTTACTTGGTCTTATTTACAGCAGAGAAGATACAATCTTTTTACACACAATTCTTACAACTTGCTCGGCAGAGTCATGTACCACTCAGAAACAACATCACAAACATTATCATAATCAACTTTGAATCAACTGGCCTGTAACTAGACCACACTGCATTAAACAACTCTTGTCACCACGGCCCTCACCGGCCGACCAGCAATCACATTGCTTCCATCTTACGCGCCTAGCGCACATCCACACAAGGATCACCATATGCATCACCATATGCATCACCAGGTGACTGCACACACATTACGGTCACACGACCACAACCTCCGCCAGAGTCAAACGCGCACTGCGCACCCACGGACTACTTGATTTGCACCAAGAGACACCGATTTCCAACGGGCTACAGCTACGAAATAAGCACTGGTACGGTTGACAGAATACGGCTGACAAAGAGTTCTTAAACAGTTTCCTCATCATCACAATCAATCTGTTCTAAATCAACTTCATCTGGTACATAACCCTCCGGCATTTTTCTCAACCTGTCATGCGCGTACTTATAGGTTCGCTTAGAATTCAAGCCTTTCAGAATGTAACGATCACCGTCCAGTACTTGCACAACTTTAAATGGACCTTTGTACTTCTGATCTAACTTGGTCTGATTTCGTTCCTCATTTTGCATCAAAACAAAATCATCGACTGAAAATCTCGTGAAGGCCGCCTTAGTACTATCGAACCGTGCCTTGTCATACTGCGCTGCTTGTTGCATGTTTTCGGAAGATTTCTCGCGAATGTCTTGCAAGTCAACGTCATTTTCCACATCACTACTCATTAGGGCTAGCGGTCTAGCAACTTTCCCGATTAAAAGTTCAAGAGGTGAAGCCTTCGTAACGCGATTTACAGTGCAATTGATTGCAAGTTGAACCTCACCAGTAGCGTCCTGCCATGACCTCTTACTAGACTCTACTGCGGTTAACATGGATTTAAGAACACTCATCACTCGCTCTACCTGGCCGTTTGCACGCGAGGAACCTGTCGCGACAAGGTGTAGGGCGATGTTACTATTGTCGCAAAAATCACGAAACTCCTTACTAGCGAAACATCTACCCTGGTCAGCGATTATTCGAGTCGGCGTACCGAAGAGCTCTACACTTTCCTTAACAGCACGGATGCTACTTTTGGTATCTATGTTCATCGTGTGGTATAAGAGAACAAACTTCGTGAAAGCGTCTTTGAGAACAAAAACATACTCTTTGTTATCGTTTTTGCCGCTTAACTTCCCTGTCGCGTCAATGTGGATGGTATGCCATGGTACTGTAACCTTAGGTATAGGATGCAATTCCGCCTGAACCTTTCCTGAATGAGATTTCGCTACCTTGCATGTCACACAATGCTCTAAAACTTGTTCACATACTGAGCCATTCCCGGAAACCAATAAAAATCATAAAGCTTTTCACGTGTCCCTTCGGCTCCTAGATGCATAAGGGACTCGTGAAAGTTGTTGATAACGGACCATCTTTGTGGTCGGGGAAGAAAAGGCAGACATTTTGTTTTTCCGTTACACTGGATCTTCCTATGCAAGATACCCGAACGTAAAACGTAGGTGTTCGCGACTTGTTCGTCCATCTGACCGGCCTCCAGCTCGTCTTTAATCTTACTAATCTCAGTATCACGCTGTTGTTCAGCTAGGAGCCAGTCAGGTGTGAGTTCGGTCACGTCTATCCGCTTTTGCTCTACATGGGACTCTACTGTCTTTTCTGTGCAAATTTATACGGGATTCCGCGATAGAAAATCTACGTGACGCATTTTCTTACCCTCCCTATAAACAACATCGAAGTCAAAGGCCTGTAGAAAAGCCCACCATCTATGGGCCCTCGGAGTAAGATCAGCTTTGTGCTGAGAAGCTTTCAGGGAGTTACAGTCCGTCACTAGTGTGAATTTCCTGCCATGGAGGTATTGCCGGAAATGTCTAATAGAGTTCACGACTGCCAGCGTCTCCAAATCGTACGAATGGTATCTGCTTTCGGCTGAGGATGTGCGTTTGCTGAAATAGGCTACTACATGGCGTCTGCCATCCACTACTTGAATTAGAATGGCTCCATAACCCAAGCTGCTAGCGTCCGTGTGCAGCTCTACCGGATATTGGGGGTCCAAAATCATTAAGATGGTATCTTCAGTTAGGATGGAGATGATTTTCTGCCTAATATCCTCATGCTCCTGCTTCCAAGTCAGTTCACCTTTCAGTGATGTCAGTCTGTATAGTGGGGCCATGATTTGGGAAAATCCTTTCACAAATTGCCTAAAATATGAAGCGAAACCTATGAATTGCCTCAGTTGTGTTACAGTTTGGGGTGGGGGTAAAGCGGTTAGTGCCTCTATCTTCCTACCATTTGGCCTAATTTGACCCGACTCTACTTCGAATCCTAAGAACTCTACCTTATCCTTCAGGAACGCGCATTTCCTAAGATTTAACGGGAAACCCGAACTTGTCAAAGCCTCTAGGACAGTATTAAGTCTCTCCTTTCCTTGCTCTACATCGGTAGAGACGACTAGAATGTCATCAACGTAGACTATGACGTAATCATTAGCGAGGTCACCTAAAGCCGTTGCAATTGCCCTTTGAAAAACTGAAATCGCATTTTTGAGACCGAAAGGCATGGTCAAAAACTCATACTGACCCTCTGGCGTTATAAAGGCCATCCTTTCAATCGACTCCTCGCTTACTGAAATTAAATGAAAGCCACTAGCACAATCAAGCTGGCTAAATACGTTAGATCCCCTTAAACGATCAATCTGATCAGAGATCAGTGGTAAAGGAAACCGATCAGAAACAGTATTACCATTGAGCTCACGAAAATCGATGCACATTCGGTCCGACCCGTCACGCTTCTTCACAAGCAGGGCAGGGCTTGCAAACGGTGACGAACTGGGCCGAATGATGTTAGCATCCAACAATTCACGGATTCTATCACGAACTACCTTTCTTTCTTCCGCAGACATTCTATAGGGTCGCCGCTGTACGGTGCGGTTGGGGTCTATTAGACGAATCGCAAGCTTCCCCGTGGTTACGCGCGTAGTGGGTAAACCCGTTGTGAAGAACTCCGAATATCGGTCTAAGATCGCTAATAACTCTGACTTCTGAGAGCCTGTCACATCTGTGTCGATAGAGTTTAAGTCGGGTCGCGGTTCACTGTCACTCTTTACGGAATTAACAACTGCTACTCGGTTTAACGAAAACTCGATTTCACTCATATTCACTGAAAAACCCGGTTTCAAAATTTCACGACCTAACATGATATCGTAGTGCATGTACTTGTCGGGCAAAACGTGCAGAAGGATCTCTAGAGGATGATCGTTAATCGTTACACAACGCAATATCTGTTCTGTACTGAATACTCGCGACTGGCCAATACCAGATAAACAAACGACATCGTTTACTCTTTTCCCACTAAATTTGGGCGCAAAACTCTCTTTAATCAACGAGCATTCAGCACAGCTATCGTAGGTAAAACTATGTAGCTCACCTTTGTGCACCATCGTGCTTGTAGGGGGTTGTACGACACAAACATCGACGCGCCGCTCGGTCCGCGCTGCAGGCGCACCGCCGCCGCCGCAGTTCGCGCCGCTCGTCATGCACCGCGCCGCGATGTGGCCGGGCATGCCACACTTGAAGCACGTCAGGGGTCTTGTCGCTGCTGGTTGCTGCGCCGCTGCTTGGCTAGATGTCGATGGCACTGGTCGCCGCTCCTTGTTAACGGCACTTCTGCATTCCGATCGCTTATGGCCAACTTTGCCGCAGATGAAACAATTAAGGGTGTTCAGTTTCAGTCGCTTTGTATCGGGCGCACTTGATGGATGGTCGCTGGAGTTCCACTTGCGTTTCAGGTGGGACAACGCATGTAGTTCTTGCTGCAACTTGTCTCTCGTCGTGATGTCTGTTGTAAACGCGAGGCGCTGTAATCTCGAATCGAATTGGGAAATCTGCGCGAGAACTGTGGCCACAGCGATTTGTTCCTTGTTTACGTCTTTCCAACGGTTCATTAGTGACGTCATCATCCGATTAGCGTACGCAGGTAACGTTTCTTTGTCGCTCGGTTTGTCATTTTTGAAATTTATCAAACTACCTGCCAACGTTTCGTTCGCTGCAAATCTCGTCATGAATAGCGTTTTGAACTCACTCCAATTTATGCCTTGGTATGCAGTATGGGACAGCCACGTGGACGCTGAACCCTTGAGCGCCTTGCTGATGGCCAGGATGAGGGGTCCGCCGGATAACGGTTTTTCTACCAAACATAATTCTGCCGTTGCGCACCATGACCTTGCGTCTGTGTCGGTCTTGTCGGGGTCAAACTCGGGTAGGTCTACCTTGGTACTCGCTTTTGATGACTGCACAGCGTCGATGAGCGCTCGCATGTTCGCATTTTGAGCTTCGAGCAGAATTCGCCAACGGTCACTTTCACTGTCTCCGCCGCTGCCATCTTGATGCTGAACCGACATTGATCCCACTTCTGATGTAGGAGGTTGTAGGGAATTACCATTATCTTCGTCCATGGCGATACGAGTAGTTAGTGGGCGTACTACTGGGTATGTCGCTTGCAGGAAAACGGTTGGAACTTTACAACTGATTTATTTGAAAGTCGTAGGTACCGAGTTCGGGCAGAGTAACAGTACGAGTACAGAACGCGGAACAGTTTCTAGGTTTGGTCTACTCGACGACCAGACGCAAAGTGGTGCACCCGGGCTCGAGCTCCAACACGTAGACTCCGTTTAACGCCGCCAGGTGGCGCTTGCGTTCTGGCATCCGGTGGTAGTCTAGTCAAATCAACAACTAGATCCGCCGACATGAATATAATTAAATATAATAATAATAAAAGTTTCTTTCTATCGAATATGCCTTCGAAATATATATAATAGAGTTGATTTTTAGACGAAATAGTGTACCGATAGAAAGAAAAAACATAAAACATACGCTTCACGACTTGTGTATACACACTCCCGTTTTTATTATGGCGGGGTAGTCAGAGGCTTGAATGCCCTTCTCCGAAATTTCGAAGACATGTTTGGCATGGGTCATTCGAAGCCCACGTATCACTAGATAGACAGCACGCAACGTGATAGGCAGTGAACCGTATCGCCGTATATAGGCACTGACTATTTTACCTATCCTGAGAAATAGGCAGGTTTCCTGATGTTTTCCCTCACCGTTAGCGACTGTAAATTTGTACGGAAATGAAAAACACATATTTAAATTTCATTCATTGGTACCTACATGCCAGAGTCGGGATTCGTACCTTTCTCATACGAAGTCCGAGGTCTTTCTTACCCACTGGGCTACAGCCGCTTTTCAGCGCTTCTAATTTAGAGGAAATTGTTTAGATTAAATAAAAAACTATTACATAGACTATTCGTTACATAGCTACATACGTATATTTACGCCTGTTTGCTCTTGCTTCACTCACACCCATAAACATTTTCATACATGCTCTTCTGTTCTTCACGCTACCTACACCCGCCTAGAAAGGATTGTCTTAAGATCTCAATAATAATCTTTCTTCCACTTTGCCACTATAAATTACCTTCGCAACCCTCCCTTTCATCCATCTGCCCCATATGCTCATACCATTCTCTGTTTTCATTGTATTATTAGTATAGTTTAGTTATTATGTAAAAGTTATATTATGTGTTAATCAAATCTTCGTTACATTTTAAAAGAATAATTCTATTAATAGTCTGATCCAAGAGTCGGTTTCTACTTGGAGTATACTAATAATAATAATATCTTTATTAGGCAATAAACACATCACAAACAAAACTAAAAATTAGGTCTTAAAACTATGATGACAATTTTTTAAATAGTTACAGGCCATGTCACCATCGAGAGACCACATCTAGGTAGTCCGTATTGATGGTGATCAGGCTCCACCCTATAGACCACCACAAGGAGCAAACACAACTGTTAATATGATTATATCATTAAACTATCATTTATATAATATTAATACACAAAACTTACAGTTTATTTCAATTTATTTACATACTGTATACTAAATATAAATACTATGACTGCTCTACAGAGATTTGAGAGCCGGAGCAGCTAGCACAACGAAAGCTACTGCAGCAAAAACGTTAGGAAGCTTTTGTGTCCAGTATTCTATAACATTCTCTGTCATAGATATTCTTCCAGCAACACTATATTCTGCTAGGTAATAATCGAAATCAAGTCTTCTGGAATCAATACCTTGGTCTCTTTGATTTAAAGTGATTTGGCAAATCTATTTTTAATATCGGTACATGCTCAGACGAGATTTGAAAATTGTACCCAATGCAGAGTCAGAGGCCAAACAACTGACTTACACTGAATACTTCCTATATAAAAATATATTATCATAATATTTCAGTAGTTAATTTTATATTAATGTTATATATATGTACTTATATATGTAGATCTAGCAATGAACATTTTAATCATTCTCTTTTTATTCGATTAAATAAGTCGATTAATTATAACGCAATATACATACATAGTGACCACGCCACGCAAATGAAAAGAAATATAAAATTAATACCTATTGCATTTTATTCAAATGCATACAATTGAAAATTAGTTTTAAAATTCTAATACAATAAAGTCTAATTTTGCATCATCATAATATGATTAGATATTGACAGATGTTTACAGTACATAAGCATGTCAAAATGAAATACAAAATGCATACCTATAGCATTTTATTGAAATTGATCTATTCTATCTGTCTATTTGAAATTGAATTGAATTTGAAATTGAATTTGAAATTGAATTTGAATTGATCTATTCTGTCTATTTTGAATCATCATAAAATGATTACTATTTTTACAATCCAAAAACATGCCAAAATGAACTTTAATTACGAATAACCGGTATCGTTTCGATTTCTGTTAATCGGTTATTTTCTTTACCTGTTAATCGATATCTGTTTGGCTTAATAACAGATACATTTCGGTTACTAACCGTAACCGTCGGAACGCTGATTCTCAGAGATACCTATACTATATTTTATATTTACTTTTATTAGTGCCCGTAAGGCTGTGTTCAGACGTGCGCTTTTTGTGCGCGTTTTATGCGCGCGTGGATACAGCGCGCGCCGCGTGTTTTCCCAAACGCTAAAGCAGTTTGAGGTTCTATGCTAATTACATAAAGTTTATTTTCATACATTTCCACAAAAACCGCGTACGCGCAGCAAACGCGCACGTCTGAACACAGCCTAATAGAGCAGAGAGCGACTTGCAGCGCACTCGGCGAGGGCGGCGGGGGCTGCCGCGCTACGCCGCTTCGCTCCATGCTCTCGCGTAAACTATGCCTACCTAATCTACGAGTGCGCGGGATATCTGTTTATAGTATTAAATTCCTGAATAGGTACATAATACTGTGTTCACATTATGTCGCCGCCGCCGCCGCCGCCGACCCCGATTGATATGGCTACGTCGCGTCGTGTCATTACCCGACAGACGAACACAAAAAACCTATATGCATTCACATCCCTTTCGGGGTAGTCAGATGTTGAGTGGCAACTAAGTTTTTTTGCTATCATTGGTCAATCGAAACCCAATCGTTACCTGATTATCAATAACCAATGTAATAGGTGATTAACTAAGTCCTTACATAACAAAACCAGGTTCCCTCACCAACAACAACAGCACGTGAGCAATTTCAATGGTCACCCATCCAATTACTTCCCACGCCCGCGTTGCTTAACTTCGGTGATAGAACGAGAACCTATATTTATGATCACAACTACACATTCAAATACCTACCCAATAGTTTAGCAAAAACATTATTGACATTACATAACACATAAACTAGTAATTGGCGTGTGCGTTACCCCAGCCAGAAAATGTCGAAAATCGTCATCCAAGTGCAATAGATTTTTAGATTTCTGTAAATGGTATGAAGATTTTTAAATTTAGTAAAACGATAGTTTTTGAATTATTTGACAAAAACAGTTTCGGCTGGAGTAACGTTACCCCAGCCAGATCTTTTGTTTTCTAACTGATATTTTGAAATAAATTGTATCCAAATATTTAGATATCGATTTGAAATAAATGGTACAACTTAATTTGTCTATGTAGTTGCTATGGCTGCGATGATATTCAAAATCCTGCTGGGGTAACGTTTGCACGATTGCTGCATCTCCGAATTGACTAAGCGGATGATTATAATTTTCGTACAGGACATCTGGCTAATTAGTTATGATTTGTTACGTAATAAAAGAATCCACAAAAATGCACCGTTTTAAAGTTATTTCAGTAAATAGAAATGGGCGTTTAGTAGGACCTAGCACTTCCAATAGGCGCTCCAAAGACTAACTTAAAATGTTATTATATAGGTAATTACGGCCTATAAATGGTACTGAAGTTGCATGAGTATCCTATACGTAATTAAAACTAGTAAATAAAACTTTAATTTGTTCCGGCCGCGGCGCGCAGCGGAGTTATTTGACGACCGATTAACTGAGTTTCCTGTACGATGCGGTAACTGAATCTTAAATCAATAATTAGATATACAGTTCAATTGTATACCTGTGAAATTTCAGACTTGTACACTAATTAATTAACGAGATAATCGAAAAAAAATGATATACTCATAAAACGGCTGGTTTTTCGGGTTCATTCAAATACATGGCCTGCAAAATTTTCAATGACTTGCCACCTCCAATGTGGACTGCCAAATCCAAGGGTATGTTTCGCAAAATGTGCTTTGGGCATATGCTCTCATTGCAGAGAGCAGCTTGTGGTGAACCCGAACCTTAGCGAACAGTTACCGCCGGTTATTATATGTTCTGTACATTCCGTTTCTTTTTAAATTTACGCTGACATTATTATCATTACTGCCCTTCTATGTATTTTTCTTCTGACATTCATTATACTAACTTTATGAATACCACAGATTCTTCTCTTAATATCTGTGCCTGCTTCACTTTACACACACACACACACTGCGCTTACACGTTATTTTATTTTTTACCTCATGTGTATTACTCAATTTTAATATTTTGTCATTTTATGTATAGAGTGTGAATGTGTATTGATATATGTGTACAGTATTATATCTATTTATCTTTATCTTATTATCTTAGTTATAGCCCCTGATTATATATGTATATTATATGTTTAATTTGTAAAAGGAATCCGTTTGCGTGACGTGTCGGGGTCTGTCATAACATCAGTGCTGGCAGATTGGGCTACCCTTTCTGCTAGCAAGTAACTGAGACGGATCCCTTTCGCAGGGGCCCGGGGCCAGTATATGGCACCTCTCAAATTGTTATGTTCCGTTTTGTTTCTGTCGTCGTTGGTCTTGTGCCTTTGTGAATAAAGTGAATTTTATTTTTTATTTTTTATACGCGTGGTCTAGAATGTTATGAAAAAGCGGCCGCGCGATACAGTATACCAACTTTACCACTTGTCTACCTGTCTGTATAAAACAGGTACTATTCTCACGTATTATCCTATAAATTTTAGAAGGTAGGTATACTGTATCGCGCGGCCGCTTTTTCATAACATTCTTGATTTGGGCGTCCTACACTACGTTTACCGAGACGCGGTCGCCATTCGAGAACCGCTTTGCTCCAACGGTCGTCGGTTCTGCGACAGATGTGACCGGCCCACTGCCACTTCAGCTTGCAACATCGATAGACAATATCTACGACATTGGTTCTCCGCCGGATAATCTCGTTCCGGACTCTGTCCCTTAACGAGATACCCAGCATCGAACGTTCCATTGCTCGCTGAGCGACATGTAATCGGTGAGCCAGCTCGACTGTCATGTTCCACGTCTCGGCACCGTATGTCATTACAGGTAGGACGCACTAATTAAAAACCCTGGTCTTAAGACACTGCGGTAGTGGCGACGAGAAGATATGACGCAAGTTCCCGAATGCTGCCCAGCCCAGCTGCACTCTTTTGGAAATCTCACGCTCGAAGCTGTCCCAGGTAGACATATTCCTAGACCACTTCGAACGCCTCTCCACTGATCGTGATCGGCCCCGGGACAACGAGTTCATTGAACATGACTTTCGTCTTGTCCAAGTTCATCCGGAGACCGACCGACCGTGAGGCAGCGTTAAAACTGTGCAGCATTCCCTGCAAATCCTGCAGCGACTCCGCCATTATGACAATGTCGTCAGCGAAGCGAAGGTGCGTGAGGTATCTGCCATTGACATTGATACCCATTCCAGTCCAATCCAGAGTTATGAAGACATCCTCCAGTGCGTTCGTGAACAGTTTCGGGGATATGACATCCCCCTGTCTCACTCCTCTGAGCAACTGTATAGGACTTGTTTTTTGGTTTTGGACTTGAACATATATCGATGCCACGCTGTATAGGCTCCTCAACACCTGCACATAACGCCAATCGACCTGGTATCGCTCCAAGGATTCCAGAACAGCCCAGATCTCGATGGAGTCGAAGGCCTTCTCGTAGTCCACAAAGGCAAGACACAGCGGCTAGTTATACTCATGAGACTTCTGTATAACCTGCCGCACTGTGTGGATGTGATCTACGGTGCTGAAACCTTTTCGAAATCCACCCTGCTCCGGCGGGTGGAAGGCGTCAAATCTTGAGGCCAGACGATTTGTGAGCACTCTCGAGAACAACTTGTAGACGTGGCTTAGGAGCGCGATAGGCCTATAATTCTTCAATAGGGTCTTGTCTCCCTTTTTGAAAAACAAAGCCACCACGCTCTCACTCCATGCCGTCGGGGTAGTCCCATTAACTATGACGGAATTAAATAGGTGCTTGAGCTTCTGCAGGACTGGAGCTCCTCCCGCCTTTAGAAGCTCAGAGGTTAATCCGTCTTCGCCGGGAGCCTTCCCATTACGAAGTTGTTTGAGAGCACTCCCAATTTCGTCTTCGTCCACGAGCTCATCAGTGTAATGGCGCGCCAATGTGGCCCTTGGGTCCTTGCATTGGGTAGAGGCTTCGGGGCATGCGAGGCGTATAGATGGCCGTAAAAGCCCTCAACCTCGATAAGAATCCCCGGAATTGAAGTGACGTTTCTGCCCTCTGAGGTTTTCAGCTTCGTCAGATTAGATGTACCCATTCTTTTGCTGAAGACTTTCGACCCCCGATTTTGCTCAATGGCCTCTTGAATTAATTGCGCATTGTAGCTTCGGAGGTCGCGTCTCACCGATTTCCGGATAGTCTTATTGAGACGTTGGGTATCTGACAAAGCTGCCTCTGGCAATTCACGTCGAATCCGCATCAATTCCAGGGTTTCGCTTGAGAGTTTAGACTTTCGGCTGCCTCGCCCTCCCTTGAAGCATCTTGCACCCACTTCGCGAAGTACCCTCACCACATCATCGAGGTTCTCGTCAACACTTGCCGTGGCATATAGTGCCTCGAAGCGATTGCGTAATTCTAGCTGGAACGCTTCAGAGCTGTGCACGGATTGGAGCATCGTTGGGCGAAGAACGGATCGTCTCAATCGGCTTCTCTCGGCTTTGAAGTTAAAATTCAGGGTGCCTCTCACTAGGCGGTGGTCACTGCCGGTCTTAAACCTATTAACCACTGAGACTTCCCTGAACACGTACTTCTTGTCTAGCAAGATGAAGTCAATCTTGTTCTTCGTCCTACCATCTGGGCTTTGCCAGGTCCACTTCCTATGGGGCTTTTTCTCGAAGAACGTGTTCATGCAGAACAGCCCCTCTTTATCCAGGAAGTTGACCAGCATCTGCCCTCTGGCATTTCTGCATCCAACCCCGTGTGCTCCGACACGCGATTCATCGCATTCGCGCACTCCCACTTTGGCATTGAAGTCCCCCATGACAACGGTGTAGTGGGTCTTGGTGGTGTTATGCATCGCCTTGGCGATATCTTCAAAAACCACCTCGACCTCACTGTCTGAGTATGCCGACGTCGGCGCATATACCTGCACGACCTTAAGAGAGTATCTCTTGGTCAGTTTCAGTACAAGGTACGCTACCCGGGTCGACACACTCGAAACCTCCAGCACGTTGTCACGGAGAACCTTGTTGACGAGAAAACCTACGCTACCCTGTGACTTCTGGTCGCCCTCCCGGAAATAGAACAGATGGCCTGATTCTAGGGTAATTGTGTCCTCACCAGATCTTCGGACCTTCGATATCCCCAGAACATGCCACCTTAAATTAGTCAGTTCTACCTCCAGTTGCGCCAGGCTTTCGTCCAGCCGTAGACTGCGTCCATTGTACGTCGCCAGGGTCAATTTGTGGCAGCTGTCCGTAACCCGGGGATTCTTAGCACCCCCTGCCCTACCGTAACCGAGACCCCTGCCGTGTGTCGGAATAGTAGGGCGACCGGGAACTGGGGGACATGTGTTTATAGCCTTTTTCATTGGGAGTATTGCCCTTACTCACCACGCTGGGCAGGCGGGTTGGTGAGCGCAGAACGTAGCTCTTCGCACCAGTGACGCTGCTGCCCGTCACTGGTCTGTTGCATTTAACCTTGCTTGATTACGAAATGGTTATACCGTCATTTGTCGGTCGCCAGAGCCTCGTTAGTTAGAGAGTAGGATGCACCACGGGCAGGTGAGGTTGGCTTGGGGCACTAGGGTATTAGTGTGCCACCTTACACCCCATTTATTTGCTTAGGTATTTTTAATTAAGTTTTTTTTAATGGTTGGAAAACAAACAGTAAATTATTAAGAATAGCCAAATAAAAAGTACCTATCTACATTATTACTATTTTCAAAGTTCCAAGAGAACGTTTTGCAACGCACCGATCTACATAAATGTCAACGTAGGTATTATTATTAAAACAATGGTGCTTCGCGCGGGCGGCGTTATCATCGATAATCAGTGAAGATGAAAGAGGTTGCCACGCGCGTTAATGCCATAATAATGTTGTTCAATTTGGTATTTTTTACATAAAAAAATATATTTTATTTTAGAATAGCTCCCCTTTAGAATAGCTCCCCGTATGTATTCATTTATTTTTAATGTGTGTAATTGTATATGTTATTTGTATATTATGTAGTTATGTTAATTATCTATTATGTATAATGTATGTTTTACTTTACCACTTGTCTACCTGTCTGTATAAAACCAGGTATTATTCTCACGTATTATCCTATAAATTTTAGAAGGTTGGTATACTGTATCGCGCGGCCGCTTTTTCATAACATTCTAGACCACGCGTATATCATTTTTTTTCGATTATCTCGTTAATTAATTAGTGTACAAGTCTGAAATTTCACAGGTATACAATTGAACTGTATATCTAATTATTGATTTAAGATTCAGTTACCGCATCGTACAGGAAACTCAGTTAATCGGTCGTCAAATAACTCCGCTGCGCGCCGCAGCCGGAACAAATTAAAGTTTTATTTACTAGTTTTAATTACGTATAGGATACTCATGCAACTTCAGTACCATTTATAGGCCGTAATTACCTATATAATAACATTTTAAGTTAGTCTTTGGAGCGCCTATTGGAAGTGCTAGGTCCTACTAAACGCCCATTTCTATTTACTGATATAACTTTAAAACGGTGCATTTTTGTGGATTCTTTTATTACGTAACAAATCATAACTAATTAGCCAGATGTCCTGTACGAAAATTATAATCATCCGCTTAGTCAATTCGGAGATGCAGCAATCGTGCAAACGTTACCCCAGCAGGATTTTGAATATCATCGCAGCCATAGCAAATACATAGACAAATTAAGTTGTACCATTTATTTCAAATCGATATCTAAATATTTGGATACAATTTATTTCAAAATATCAGTTAGAAAACAAAAGATCTGGCTGGGGTAACGTTACTCCAGCCGAAACTGTTTTTGTCAAATAATTCAAAAACTATCGTTTTACTAAATTTAAAAATCTTCATACCATTTACAGAAGCTGTATATCTAAAAATCCATTGCACTTGGATGACGATTTTCGACATTTTCTGGCTGGGGTAACGCACACAATAAATTTTACTTACTTTATTATTTATAAAATTTATATCCGCAATTTCCATTACTCACTAGTAAGTACATAAATTCATATTATCACATATTATGATGAATTATGTATGAATATAGCTAAAAATCGCAAAAAAAATTAATAATTATTTTTTTTATCTGGCTTTGATGACTTATAGCGCCACCTATTGATGCTTCAAGTTTTGGTCGAAAAAAAACAGCATGAAACGAGACCCCTTGCTTATAGTTATTAAGTTCTTACATCGAATGTTCATTAGTGATCTCTATTGAATTTTAAATACTTGTAACTTATACATCGACTCATTTTTTTTTCTAAAGAATAGTAAACGTAGGCCGAGATATATAATAAATTAATGCCGTCACTTTTTCGGTAAGTATAAAATGAGCCAAATAAGCATATCATTATTAGGTGACTTTCATGACGTTTCTATATTTTTCATGGTTTCTAGAACTTACAAATATACAACAATTGCTTATTAAAATCAATTTGAATAACGTGCTTTTTATTAAACCAGTTAACTTTCATTTGTAGTCGCTTCATTTTCAAATATGCTTTCCTTGATTCCTAGCGATAAAATTCAACAGAAAGCGAACACTTGTAACAAATAAATTATTTACATCACATACATACACACTCCCTTTTTTATTGTGGCGAGGTAGTCACAGGCACGTTAGGTAAGGGCTACTCAAAAGCCCGCGTTTCACAAGATAGACATCACCCAACGTGACAGGTAGTGAACCGTATCGTCGTTTACAGGCCCTGGCTATTACCTATCCCGAGGTATATGCAGGTTTCCTCACGATGTTTCCCTCATCGTTAGCGACTCTACGTAAATGAAAATGTAATTTTTAATTTCATTCATTGGAACATGCCAGAGCTGGGATTCGAACCTAGGACCTCTAATTTGAAGCCAGAACTCTTCCTGGGCTACAGCTGCTTATTATAAATTATTTAATCATATTAATTTGATATATTAACTTGCCTATGGAATGAAACACAAGTTTGGTTATCCAACCGCTTCCCCAAGTAGTCTGCACATTTTAAGATACAACACTTCATTATTTCACAGTCGCTCTTTCCAGATAACTTCTTAGATAACACACGCGCCGCATGTAAGTGGACTGGTAAGGTAGACATACGAGGGGAGGTCATTAAGTTCGCGGAATGAGTGGGAAGGGGGTTGAAATTATACATGAAACTATTTTTCCTTTTCAATATATTCTCTCTTAACCTTAATACATTTTTCCGATATTTCAAATAATTTATAAATACCATCGAAAAAAAATGATTTGTCATGGCTATCAAAATAGGCCGAAATTGTGGACTTGACTTCTTTATCGTCGCCAAATTTTTTCCACGCAGCTCCTTTTTCATTTTTTGAAACAAATTATAGTCGCTGGGGGCCAAGTCTGGACTGTAGGGTGGGTGGTTTAATTGTTCGAATTCGCATCGGTGCATGGCAGCCGTCGCAACATGGCACGTGTGGACGGGTGCGTTGTCGTGCAAAAGGAGCACACCTTTTGACAGCTTTATTCTTCTTTTTTCCTTGATAGCTTCTTTCAATCTATCTAATAAAGAAGCGTAGTACTGTCCCGTTATAGTCACACCACAATCTTTATAATCGATCAGCAAAATACCTTCTGTATCTCAAAAGACAGTCGCCATGATCTTAACAGCCGATTGTGACACTTTAAACTTCTATGGACGAGGTGTGCCTTTTTTATGCCACTGCATCGATTCTTGCTTCGACTCAGGTTGATAGTGGTGAACCCAGGTTTCATCACCAGTAACAATCCGGTCCATAACTTCATCCTTATTCTCTCTACTTTTGCGATGATTCCGGTGTGGTGGCCTCAGTTAGTCGTCCGGAGCGGGGGTCATCTTCAATGGACTCTCTTCCTTGTTTGAAAAGTCTATGCCACTTGTAAACCATGGTTTTACCAAGGGCACAGTCCGCGTACACTGTTAACAGCTCTTGGAAAATCGTCTATGCGGATTTTCCTTGCTTGGTGAGGAACTTAATAACGGCGCGGTGTTCATTTTTCTTCATACTTTCTGACTTCTTCCCGATTCACTTGTTTGCAGGTAAACAACTAAAAAGTTAATGACCCGATTTCGTTCAAACTTGGTATATATACTTTTAATTAGGTGCTGAAATAGTTACTACCTGAACGAGTAAACCAACCCCCTCTAACCCCTCCATTCCGCGAACTTATTGACCTCCTCTCGTAGGCATGCCCATAGACAGCTGATGATGACGTCATTACCCTCCACTACCTGTGATATGATCCACGACTTTCGCCGGGTTCTCTTTGTTTGCTTCGAGAGACTATATCATTTGCCCAATACTGCTAATCGTAATATTAACTTGGAACTGTATTGGAATAAAATGAAATTAAGGAGCTTATATTTTAATTAAATCATAATAATTCGTCATTTTTTTCACTGTAAAGTTCCTGGTATAAAGAAACATAAAAATGTATTGGTATTTCAGGTATATCCGTAACAAAAAGGGAGTTTGGAGCAGAGAAACAAGTGGAGGCTCCATTTTTGTGGCTTTGCTGTAATTCTAAGGAAGAAAATTATATACTGGTTCTAAGCAAATAACATCTTTTAAAATAAGTAAAGTAGCAGTCTTAAAAAGTTATTTTGAAAATATATGTAATGTATATGTACATAAATATAGGAAATCATCTGTTCAAATATGTTAAATTCATCGAGATCTGAGTTGTTTTGGAAGATCTGAAGCTATGCCAAGTACTCTGTACAGATACTCTAGAGCTTGTATAGCATGGCAACCGTATAAGTTCAAGGGAAAATTATAAGCTGCTTAAAAGTGTGAGAAAAAGGATTGCAAAACAAGCTAAAGTGGCAGAGGGCAGGCGACGTATTTCATCGAACTAACAACCTTTTAACTAAAGTAGTTCTCGATGTAGACTCCGTCTCCGCAAACGCGGTGTAGGATACTCCTTTACATATGGACCGATATCTTCAACAATATTATAGTAATAGGAAAAGAGTCACGAATAATCATGTTTTATGGTGCGCTCATGGGGAGGCCTATCATCAGACGCATCTTGTGATTTTACTTTTATTTATCTATCAATTCTTCTCTTTCAATCAATTGCAACTTGGTAAATACAACATTTAAAAAAGGACACATCTACATATCAATAGTAGTTTAACACGCATTAAATTTTATTGAAAATATGTTTTTGATGATAGTGATAATTATTTTATTAAAGTGGTTCGTTAGCAAGTGGAACAAGTTACAAAGTTTGTGTATTTGGGCAGTGTTTTTAAAAGAGATGGTACGAGTAAATGTGAGGGCGGTATTTAAAGGAGAGTGGAGAAGGGAAATGTGCTGCTGTGAGCAGTATGATAATGACTGGCTATTCATAGTGCTGTTTTGGTTCTTACGCTTATGTAAGGTAGTGAGTGCTAGGTTTGGCAGAAGAATCATAAAAGCACAATTAATGCGGTAGAGATGAAGTCCCTCATCAAAATATGTAATGTAAGATTGTGTGATAGGGTACGGAATAGTGTAGTTCTTTAACGTTGTGGTATGAAAGAAGATGTAGTGATGACAATAGAGAAAGGGATGTTACGGTAGTTGGGTACAAGGAGTGGATAGATGAAAGGAGGATACCACATGAATCTATAAAGCCAATGTTGAAGGTAGAGTTGAACAGGGCACTGTCATGTGTGATGTAGGGACTAAATAAAACGTAGAACTTTTTGAATACTGAATAATAAATGAATGCCTTTATTGAATTTTCAAGGTTTTATATACTGGATTAAATTTATCTTAGATTTATCTTAAATTAATATCAAGTTACAATATCGTATTTAATGCTAACAATTATGGAGAGGTTTCGTATGATATCCTTTTGTGGAAACAATGTAGGTAATATGATATTTAATAATTGTTTTAATTTACAATATCAGTTCTAGGAATTGATCATACACGTTACTTACAAGTATCTATCTACACTACACCTTCCCCCTTTTTTCAAAGACAAAATTGGTAACATACAATTTTTGGATTATTTTATAAC
Organism: Leucoptera coffeella; assembly: GCA_030578115.1. Classification (NCBI taxonomy): domain Eukaryota; kingdom Metazoa; phylum Arthropoda; class Insecta; order Lepidoptera; family Lyonetiidae; genus Leucoptera; species Leucoptera coffeella. The sequence continues at coordinate 1,929,697 of JAMBLF010000002.1, forward strand.
CCATTACAAACATTAAACTGATTATAAAAAAAAATCAATATTTTTGTTACTTAAAATAATATCCTTTGGTATTTATTGTTTACATTTGGTTACCTTAAATAGATTAACGTTGATGGATTGATACAAGGTTCGATTACTACTTAGTCTAAGATTACATTTCTGCTTATTTATCTAAACACTATTTGCGACAAAGAAGATGAAGAGTCTTTTTTTTTTTGGGCTGTACTCATATTGTTGTTGGTTTTATTTTTCAATTATTTTAACATTGATTTATCTCGTTGATTTCCTTTCATTGTCTCACTAACTTTACTCAAATGCACTAGGCAAACAAAAAAAATGGATTTCATTAACGTTTATCGTGAAGTTAAAGCACGACTAGAGCTATTCTCTTTAAGTCACAATATTGATTATTTTTACTAAGTATATTATTGTTGGCAACCCAGTGAGGCTTGCCTGGAGGCTCCTTGCGGGCAGCCTCCCATGTGGCCGGTGGAGCTTCCACTGAACTACTAATTATTGTGAATGTGGAGTTAATCGTTCAATTTTCGAGTGAATGCTGGATGTGCGATATTAGATTGACTGAAGATGCATTATTTTGGAGTCTTACCTGGGAAGTACAATTGATCGACAGTTTGGATTTATGGAGAAGTTTACCCGGCTAATTTTATAATTGTTATTTTACTTTTTATTAAATGTTTTTTTTACTTTTTTATAAATGTGTTTTATTCATTTTCTATAAATAGGTTTTCTCCTTATTTCTAATAATTATAAAATTTAGTTCAATTTTTGTGCACTATATATTCTTTGCCTGAAACCAATATTTTTACATTAACCCCTTGATCTTCAATTACGTTATAAGGTCCTGTATACCCTGACTCCAATTTATCTCTTTCTTCCTTTTTTAATAGTATTAAATCTCCTACCTTATAACTAATTTTATTACATTTTTGATTATAAAATAATTTTTTGATACAATTATTTCTTGCATCCTCTTGGGATCTTTGTAGTCTATATCTTAACTCTATAGGGTATGAGTCATAATTATATATAGGTTCTACTTGATTAATTACGTTACTTGGTATGCGACATATTTTTCCAAACACAAGTTCATAAGGCGTATATTTAGTTGACGTATGTACAGTTGTATTATATGAAATAATAAATAATTGTAACATAATAAAATATTGTAACCAATCAGTCCAATGTTGAGCCTGATTATCTGTTTGTATCCTTAAATAGGCACCTAATGATTTATGAGAGTTTTCTAAGGACCCAAGGCTTTCATGGTGGTTGATTGTAATTGGTTGATCTTTAAAATCTTACATACATCACGCATGGTTGATGAGATGAATTCACTCCCCCTATCTGTTGCAATTTCTCTAGGGATTCCATATCGTAAAATAAAGTTATCAACAAGAATCGTGCAACTGTCTCGGTCTCCGTATTTGGAAGAGGGTACGCCTCTACATACTTGGTAAGTTTGCATTGCAGCGAAAGTATATAGCCATGTCCATTCGCATTCTTTGTAAGTGGACCTACTAAATCTAAAAATACTTTATCAAAAGCCGATGTTTCCGTACTCGTTATACTTAGTGACATTTGTCACAACACTTAACAAATTTAACAATATCATTATCCATACTTGGCCAGTAGTAGTGTAGGATCCACTGTGTCCTACATGGAAAGAGGAAGCTTCCTACCTGGGCAGGTGTTCGTCCAGGCTAATGGCCTGAGTTGGAAATTTGTATATATCTTGTTTCCGATAAATATTTCACTTGCGCGTTCTAGGAATTGATTTGTGAGCAATTATTATATATTATTCTTGGCGGCGTCATCTGTGGTAATTATGTTTAACTAGTTTTAATAGTTTTATATTATTAGTCATTGTCTGAATTCCTGCATGACCACTAGTAGGTAGTATATGAAAATCATTTAATATTACTCGCCTATCATCTTTATTATTATTATTTACTATTGTGACACCTTTAATTATACACAATCGGGGTCCGGACCCAATATTATGTTTTTTTATACATTGAGCTAACTCTTTAATAATACACGCGGTGTCATTACAATACAGTATGCATACTTCTTTTATTTGTTGTGTCTTGCAAAATACACCTAACTCCCTCGCGAGGAAATCTCGTTCCGTACGCGATCGGAGATAAGGTTTGACACTCATTGTCAACGAGGTTGGCGATTAAATTATAATATTATTCCGACTAGCTATACAATCATTTTGTTTTAGTATTTTGCTATACATATTTTGACTAAAACTCAATTCTGGCAAATTATTTGGTTTTTTAAGGATTTCTTGGGTGATTAGTCCAATCATAGTTAGATTCCTTATTATTTGAGTTATTTAATTGTTTTTGCTCTACTATTTGTTTCTTTTGTGCTCTAGTTAATACTGACATTACATGCTTTGAAATATTTTTAAATTCGTCACTAGTAATTTCAATTTTGGAAAATGCGTCTGCGTCTGCAGCTGCATTATCTTTTCCTTTTAAGTACTGGACTGTGAAATCGTATTCTTCTAGGCACAAACGAAACTTTATGAGGCGGCTTGAAGGATTGTTCATATTAAATAAATAAATTAAAGGTCGATGATCCGTAACAATTCTAAACTTGCGTCCATATAGATACGGACGAAAATATTTTACTCCCCAAACAATTGATAAAAGTTCTTTTTCAATTGTTGGATAGTTTATTTCCGCCTTATTTAACGGTCGGCTTGCGTAGGCTACCGGCAAACCATTTTCATTAGATAATACACAACCTAATGCTACACCCGATGCGTCGGTATGTAAAATGAACTCATTATTTTTTGAGAAATCGGGATACTGTAATAAAGGTGGAGTAGTTATCGCTTGTTTTAGAGTCTCAAAGGCTTGATTACATTCTTTAGTCCAGTTGTACGGTGTAAGTCGTACGTCTTGTATGTTTGTTTTAGTTATGTTAAATAATATACACGAGTGTCACTGTTGGTGGTTTATTTGGCACTAAATTGTTAATTGTATACAAATGCACACAGTGCGAGGTAAAGTAGGTAAACGCAAAGCAAGCATAAATGTACGGAATCGTACATATTGGAAACCCCAAAAAAAGGGACAAAAATTAGAAGTTAAAATAATTAAATGTAGTTATAAATAAAGATCAAACAATAAAATTAATCTAAATCGAAGGCTATGTTGGTGATTCCTTTGAAGTCCCGTTGCGAAGACTTGTCCCGTCGCGAAGACTCGTTCCCTCGCGGCAGCGTCCTCAGTTCAGGTTTGCTCTCTGCTGGTCTCTCGCGGCGGTGTAGTTCCGATCGTATGGTCGATAGCTCGATTTCTTCTCGCAGTTCCTTTAAAGCGTTGTTGCTTTTGTTACGTTTAGGGCAGCAGCGCTTCTTCGCCACCCAAACGATTCCAATCATGATAAATATCATCACTATTGAATAACTTATGGCATAGTGGTCATGCTTAGTTATAGGTGAAGAAAGAGCGGCTTCTTTATTTTTCTGGAACGCGATCTGCTTCTTCAATTTCTGTATCGCAGCATAACTATTCGTAAGCTGATACGGCACCTTGTGGTAGGTCAGGTTCACGATGTTATTTATCGTTGAGTTTAATGTTGCTTCCATATAGTTGTATTGAATCGTTGCTTTGCTTTTATATTGGTTGTGTGCGAATAAAGTTAGTTCATTCGACTGCATAACACATCCTTGTTCTATTGTTATGATAGAGGTCGATGCTATCGTGTATGTAGATATGTTGTCGTTGCAAATAGTTCGGAGCGCGCATTTCTCGCAGCATATCGCCAGCCATGTGTTTGCGTAATGCAATTCTATCCATTCATCCTTGCACGACGTCAGTGCTACGTCAGAGGGCAAGGTTGCTGTATGACGTAGTATGTTTGCTTCGCAAGGCGTTCAGCCGATGTTATTGTAAAATTGAATACAGGTACATTCTTGAAACAGATGTAGCGATCTTGATCGTGTACGGTGCAAGTTAGGAGACCGTCTTGTGTGCGACATGTAGGTATTCTTCTTAAAGTTGGTTGCGATGTAGGGTGTTTTTGGGTTGATGCTGACAGACTCTTTACCCATCTTGGTAGGTAGAGGGATGACACGGTAGAGATCATAAGTTTCTTCCGATACTAACGGTACATGAATCTCGAAAATAAAAATGTTTTGAGTTACTCTGGCCTTAACTCGTAATAGTTTGTATAGTTCTCTGATGGATTTGTTGGCTTCAATTCCAGGAATCGATAAGGTCTTAGGTAGTTGCTTATTGATGTTTGTTAGTTGCTCCATCAGTTTTGCAGGCGTGATGAGATGAACATCAATATGTCCTTGATACACATCTGTGAGAGTGTTGAAATAATTTCTTGTATTTTCTTTAAGTTATTTACGAGTATGTATGCTGCTAGTGAGGCTGCGTTGAAGTAGCTTGTTGCCATGGCAATTTATATATCCTGTTTGATGGTCAATATGTTGGTGTTGGTTTCGTTAATGAATCTTTCTATCATATCAAACTGCCGATGTATGTTGTCCTCGTACTTTTTCAGCAGAGTATTCTGGAGCTCCACGATTGAGGTTTGATTTTTGATGAGTTGTAAGAGATACTTTTCGTTTTCCTGTACAGATTAAATATCACTTTAATATTTTTCGGCGAAATGCTGGTCTAGTAAACCAAAGAGGCTGTTCGCAGCGTAGCCCACTCCGTCAATTAGGCCACGTTTCTTCCTATTCTCGCTCAGGTGAGTTTGCGGCGCCAGAAGTATGTTGTTGTAGCTATTCAGTTCTTCGTTTTCGTGGTAAAGTTGAGTTAAAGTTGTCCAGCAGTATCTTGGGGTCAGTTTTTTCACATAACCCTTTAATGTCATTGAGATAGCTTTTAATGCGTCTTGTTCCATCCCAATAATTAGTTAAGTTTTAATATATTACTAACGTCCACTCGTCGTGTATTACTTGAACAGTGCCCATTTTGTCATAGTAAATCGGTCGATCCGGTTCCAGTGCAGTAATCCGAGCATTTGATGTCATTCCATATGTTTCTGTAGTGTAGGTGAACATTAATAGTAACACCGCAAAAACAGAGAATGCCAAGCTTCGTTTAGCTGTTATTCTTGTGTTTTTCTTGATAGTTTGTAAGTCGCAATTTTTCTGTGTCTTGCTCTCTTGTTCATCCATCTCCACCGGCAGCAGTGACATTTTTGTTACAGTGCGTTTAACTGTTCCGGCTTGACTTTTCAGCGTGGCTACGCGTACGTATCCATCGGCTCCCGGATGTACCTGCATCACGCGCCCCATTGCCCACTTTGCGGGAGGAAGATTATCTTCTTTTATTAAAACCACGTCTTCGATTTTAAGTTTTTAGTAGGTTTATTCCATTTGCAGCGTGTTTGTAGTTGATTCAAATAGTCTTTTGACCAATTTTTCCAAAATTGTTGCGTCATGTGTGTTCGGTTAATTGCCATCGTCGCCGTATATTGATGCTCTTAGCGTCATTGTAATCGGAAAGCGGCAATGTTAGGGTTCCACTACCAGTGAGGAAATGCCCTGGAGTAAGACTGTTGTAAAATTCCTCCAGATCTTCAGTCAAGGGGCATAACAGTCTTGAGTTCAGGCACGCTTCTATCTTTGTTAGCAATGTAGAAAACTCTTCGAATGTTAAGCGTTGCTCTCCAAGTACCCGGCGAAGATGATGCTTGGTAGACTTCACTGCTCCCTCCCACAGGCCCCCTGCAGTCGGCCAGGAAGGTGCATTGAAGTGCCACTCAACCTACAATTTGTTAACTTCGTTAAAGAAGTTTTCGTCCATTCTTCACGTAGTACCCAAGACGCTCCAATAAAATTCGTTCCGCAATCCGAATAAACATGATTAGGTGCGCCGCGCCTCGCACACATACTCTGGAATGCGGCGATGAATGTTTCCGCAGTTAGATCGGACACAAGTTCAAGGTGCACGGCCTTTGTTGCCATGCAAACAAATACTGCAATGTAGCCTTTGGATGTTCTCGCTCCTTGACCTTTATTGATCCTTATGTCGACATGACCGGTGAAATCTACGCCAACGTGGGTAAACGGCTTCGAGGGAGTAATACGTTGTTTTGGTAAGTCCCCCATAAGTTGATAATTTTTGGCAGGATTGAACCGGCGGCACCGTACACGTATAGAACGGCGTAGTATAGATTTTACGGCTCGGTTTCCGCTAACAATCCAGTAGCGCTGTCGTAGATATGTTAGTGTGAGTCGCGCTCCGCCGTGTAGAGTTATCAGATGCACGTGCTCGATTAGTGATTAGTGATTAGTTTTGTCAGTCTTCCGTTGTTTGAAAGTATGATAGGATTTTTCATACCAGCCGGCAAGTCAGATTTGTTAAGTCTTCCCCCTACTCTCAGGATCTTCTTCTCATCTAGGTACGGGCAAAGATTCTTGATGTTGCTCTTAGCTGGTAAAGTTTCATTCTTTAGTAAAAGTTTATGTTCATTTGGAAAATCATTCTCCTGTGCGTGTTATATTATTAGTTCATCTGCTTGTAGTAGTTCACCACTTGCTAAGTGCGGTATGTCACAACGCGCCCCGTGTCGAGTTTTTGTAACGAAGCGCAAAATCCAAGCCGTGACCCGGCGAACTCGGGTGAACCAACTGCTATTGCTGAGTAATGTTATGATTAACTGTTCGTTGTTTTTAATACTATTTTTAATTTCTAAGTTAGTCACAAATACGTGCTTTTGGGATGCGGTTTGTGACTCATCCGGTTGTATGTTTTTCAGGAACTCCGGGCCTTGCCACCACAGGCCAAAGTTAACTAGTTTTCTCGGATGAAGGCCTCGAGATGCACAGTCGGCTGGGTTTAGTTCCGTTTTCACATACTCCCATCTGTCAGCTGGCACTATACGTTTTATTTTAGTTACTCTATTTGCGACGTAAGTCTCCCATCGCGATGTTTCGCCTTGGATCCAGGCTAGCACTACTTGTGAGTCACTCCATGCCCGCATTGTCACGTTGTAATTGGTAAGGGAGGATTGCACCTTTTCCATGGCTTCAGCAAGCAGCACACAGCTCCATCCTTGGGAGAGTTATTTTTTGTGCTAGGGGGGCTACTCGTGTTCTGACAATAAGTAGGGATATAATTGGTTTATTCTGTTCATTCACGGTTCGCGTATAAATGACGCAGGAAAATGCTTTTTCACTTGCATCACTGAATCCTAGTAGGTCTATTTTGTTGTCATATGATCCAATCCATCTGTTAATGCTTATGTTCTGGACCAATGGTAAAAAGTTTGAAAAAGCGATTGTTATAGGGGAAAGGCAGCCCAAGGGATCGTATAGTTTTGAGGTCTCGGATAACAGAGTTCGTTTTGTTAGCTTAGCAATTTCTGGTAGAGCCCAATTAAAGATAAAGGTGTCAGCTTCCGGATTCATCATTTTTGAAGTCGAAGTTATAGTTAGTTGATATTTGTTCTGGTGTTAAGTTTTCTAATAGTTTTAGGTTGTTTGTTCGCCACTTTCTTAAGTTCATGCCGCCTCTTTTGAGCAGCATGATGAGTGCTTGTTGAAGTCGTTGTGCTCCCTCTAGCGATGAATGTCCGCTGATCAGATCGTCCATCTAGAACTCATTCTGGAGAATGACCGCTGCCCCCGGGTACGGCACTTTGTTGCCATCATCTAAAGCTAGCTGTTTTAGAGTTCGCATGGCAAGCCACGGTGCACACTTGATTCCGTAGGTTAAAGTTGTTAATTTGTATTCTTGCAACGTCTCGGTGGGCGATGATCTCCAAATAATCTGGGTCAGGGTTTGTTGTTGTTCCTGTATCCACAGACAGCGGTACATTTTCTCAATGTCTGCAGTAAAGGCAAACTTATATGTTCTCCACTTCAGAATTAAGGCTTGGATATCCTTTTGAAGGTTAGGACCTTTATTTAGCAAGCTGTTAAGGCTGTAGCCACTGGCAGTTTTCTGAGAGGCGTTGAACACGGTGCGAAGTTTGGTTGTTAGTGAATTTTCCCTCAGGACCCCGTGGTGAGGCAAAAAACATTGTAGAGTAGATGTTGTGTTTTCAGTTGGTACCATATGTCCCAGATCTTCATATTCCTTCATAAAGTCCTTGTACATGTACGCCAGTTTTTTCTGTTTTTCGAATCTCTTTTCTAGTTGAAGAAATTGTGAAATAGCTATGTTCTTAGATTTTCCAAGTTTGTTTTCAAAGTCCGGGCACAAGGGCATCTGAACAATGTATTGTCCAAGCGAGTTTCGCTGAACAGTTTTCTTGTAAAACTCTTCACATTGCTCATCCTTGGGAGTATCCGGTTGTTCCTGCGATATGTTTTCTGTCTCCCAAAATCTTGTTAGTTCAGGTAAGTCCACCAGTGTTACGTGACAATTGTAAGAAGTTGTGTTGCCACTTACAATCCATCCTAGTTGAGTTTGTTGAGCAGTTGGTTGTTGTTGTTTTCCTTTGAGCACACCGTCTAACAGGATTTCGGCGTACACTTCCGCCCCGAGCAATAAGTCTACATGTTGAGAAACGTTAAATTTAGGGTCAGCGAGTTTCAAGTTATTCAAATGCGGCCAGTTAGCGTTCGCAAATGAAATATGAGGTAAATTGTTTGTTATTTTTGCCATAATTAACGTTCGAGTTTCGAATGAGTAGTCCGAGTGAATAGATTTGCAAGTAAGTTGTAGGCTTCCTTTACAGTCGCCGCCGGAGGCTGAACCGACACCAGAAACGCTAGCATTCATCTTCTGTCTCGGCAGTCTCAAAAGTTGCCTCTCTCAGTGATAAGGTTTACTTGTGAACCTTGGTCAAGGAGGCCGCGGAGAGTTTTATAAGTTCCATCTATGGTTTTTATATCCAACTGTAGTGTTGGCAATAAAATCTCTTGTTCGTTCGATGCTACGTGGTTCGAAATATTTGCTTGGCCGGGTGCGGACCGCGTCGCCGTTTGCTGACCTGACGATTGCCTGTTCACTGTTGACCCAAGTCGTTTCTTATTGTTGTAGTGTAGCATCGTATGATGTTTCATGTTACATTCTTTGCAAGTTTTCGTTGATTTACAATCGCCAGTGCCATGGCTAAATAAACAGTTTTTACATAGCCTTAATTTCGCTAAAACACTGTTTCGCTGCGCAGTGTCCATGTCAACGAACTTTGCACATTGTATCAACACGTGACTGTCGTTGCAAAGCGGGCAGTGACCATATGTAGTATGATAGGTTCTTGAAAATGTTGGTTGGTACTCGTAGTTTTTCTTGTCTTGTAGTTGTTTGATTTTAGATGGATAGGAATGTTGGTTGATAGTTTTGGAACAGCCTTCTTTTCTCGAGTTTCTTCTTTGCTTCAAACGCGGGAACCGCCCCTTCCAGATAGTTCATAAAGTCTTGAAGTTTAGGAATCGCCCTTTGATCGTTCAAGGTTTTAACATAGTCATCATAACTGTTAGCGTCGAGTTTCTGTGACATCAAGTAACCTATGATAGGATCCCAGGTTTGTACGTGTAGGCCAATGTTGCTTATCCCGTTAATAGTTTCATTGATTACGTCATACATCCTTTTAAGATTGAATGCGTCACGTTGTTGAATTGTTGGTAAGTTCATCATGGTGTTCATAAAGTTGACGAATTGGAGATGACGATTATCGTATCTCTGCACTAGTGTAGTTGTGTGGTTTGGGAAGACTCCCAAATAAAACATAAGCATTATTTCACCAGTTCTTTACTCGTTACCGTCCATCAGTAGTTCTTTACCATTTCAGATTTTCTTACGCTGTCATTATTTTACACTAGTATTGCCCAACAGGCGTCGTAGTTGTCCGCGCTAATAGACCGGTGCTGTACGATTCTCTCGGCTACGCCTCGAAGTTTAGTTTTAGGGTGTTGCATTTTCTGGGCTTTGTTGATGGTTGGGTTGTTGTGGATGGTTCCACAAACAGGTCTTTAAAGGAAATCCACAGTTTGTAATCTCCTTTAAATTCCGGTATGTCGACTCTAGGAGCCGAATGCTGATAGTGCATGGTAGAGTTAAGTTTCGATTTAAGTTTTCTACGTAAATTTTCATAATTTTCTTCGGTTTTCAGGAACATATTGTTGTATGCCACCTCCGACTCTCCTTCCAGTTTCCCATCGATCTCCCAATGCAGTTTGTCGACGGGGTCCCACTTTGCCTTCAAGATGGACAGATGATCTTCTAACTCCCATTTTTCGTTAGTTGAGTCAGCGTTGATTTTTCTTACAGTGCGGTCGAGGGCCTTGATGTAAGTTTCCTGTTTAGCGATGAGAAGAGCGATGTTCGTTTCGTAGGCTTCTACCTCAGGTATCTCGGCCCAGTCAAAAGTAACTGAGCACGATGGTACTGACTCTGTCAACTTCTTCTGTCGCTCTAAGATGTCCGCCTTAAGAGTTTCATACATCTGTTTCGTCTTGCCATAGACATCGTTAGCGAAGTAGTCAATAGTCTTGTCTGGGATTACTTCGCAGAGGGTTGAGTGTCCAGTTTAGAAAGTTAGTTAGTTAGGTAGTCTTTAGTTTTCCTGGAGGATCCGTCCTTGCCATAATTAATGCAAGTTTGTTTGATAATGTTAAATAGAGTTTGTTGAGCGATTAATATTTCCATGATGTTATCGAGATGTCTAGAGATCGCCCCACATAAATTGGCAGTAGCCAAACTTGGAACTAAATTTGACGTTTCTGCCATTGCGTGTTATTTTGTATGAAAGGTAAATTTAGTATTACCAGCGTTGTGTTTTTTGCTCACTCTTTGTAATTTTTATGTTTGTTAAGGGTGATTATAATAAATTGATTTCCGGAGTTTCTTGTTAGTTCTTCTCCAAGCTAGGGTCTCCGCTGATCTAACCTCGGTAAAAAATATGTAAAGACAATGCTCAGTGCCATGTTTGAAATAGTTTTTTATTTATACTTAATCATCATATCAGATCATAAGATAACTTTCAAAGAGAGTTTGTGATCTTTATAATTTTGAATATATTATGACAGATGGAGGCGTCACCGCAGTTGCATAATTCAGTGTTGCCAGTAAACACGCCAAAACTAGCACTCACTGTGCCATACGGCTCGATACATTATAGGTTTCATTTGTAAGGTCTTTGGTTGCAGAGCTATAAACTCAAATAAAACAAATTAATATATCAAAGTCAAAAGTCAAAATATTTTTATTCAAAATAGGCCCTATCACAAGCTCTTATTGAAAGTTATCTTATGATCTAAGGATAACAACAATAAAGATTATTATATTTATAATTAACAAACATAAAGATTACAAAGAAAGTAAGCAGTGTGCCAGTTTTTCCTTATATAAACGTATCGGCGATAAACGTATCCATATGGATCATAATTATTGTTAAGGAAAAACTGGCACACTGCTCACTTTCTTTGTAATCTTTATGTTTGTTAATTATAAAAATAATAATCTTTATTGTTGTTATACTTAGATCATAAGATAACATTCAAAGAGAAACCTAAATATACTGTATCGAGCCGTATGGCACAGTGAGTGCTAGTTTTGGCGTGTTTACTGGTAACACTGAATTACGCGACTGTGGCGACGCCTCCAACTGCCAATTTATGTGGGGCGATCTCTACTGCCAATTTATGTGGCGCGATCTCTACATTTCTCAAAAGAAAAACAGTCTTATTCGCTTAATGGTTTTATTTCTGGAGTGAAACTATTGAACATTACATCTTCACTGCGAGTGTTTAATATTGTTACAGTTATTTTACCATTTACATTATTTGATATCGTGTTAGCAACAAAAACTCCATCACCAATTTCATTTGACAATATTACACAGTCATTTTTATAACTACTAGGTATTTTCCAACTATTCCATTTATGTGAGTAAGTTTAGGGTGAATGAATTCACCTGTTGATATAGCAATGTAATGTTTAATTGCACTGAGTGATGCACCGGTATCAAGAAGCCATACGTACTGCTTAGAGTTTATTGAAAACCTAACTGTATTCATATGATTATAGGTTAGTATATAATAATTATTCTCGAAAAAACTTTATTTCATTATCCTTGACCTCTTTCGTTTCCTCTTCTGCCATATTTATTTGTTGTCGGTTAAAAGTTCTTTTTGACAATTTACCACGACCAAATAATTTTTGTCCTTGAATATTATAAGTAACCCGATTGTTATGATGGAATTGTAGTCGCACGTTTTGCTTTTGATTTGGATACCGTGGGTATGTATTTATGTTCGAACTGAAAGCTCCTCTAAAAGGCTTTCTAAAATTATTTATTTTCCTCTGTGCATAAAATACCTGCCCTGAATTTGATGTAGTAGACATCAATACTTCTTCATCTTTAGCACCTTGAATCGCATCTTTTAATGTATTATAGCCTCGCGCCGAAATAATTGTGCTTAATTTTTCGTTACTCAACCCTTCAGCAAATTTATAAATTGCAGTTCTTTCATTTAATGGTTTTAACACATTGTATGCCGCTGTGTTTTCATTGGCCTGCGTGATATTAAGATTAACAGAAATATTTCCTAATGAAAAGCGACTTACTACCTTGCCTAGCTGCCACTAATTGCTTTTGTAATGCAGTGCCAGACTTTTTAGTGAGGAGATGCGTTTTTATTTCATCAACCATTTGTTGTACATTATCATAAGTACCTTGTAATCTAAGTTTTGCACTTTGGGACAGCCTAGTTTTTAATACAAAATTTATTAACAACTGCATATCCGAATCTTTTATCATAATTTCGTATAATTGTATAGTGTCAATTAATTGTTTTGTGACTGCTTCTGAGCCATTCATAACTGGTAATAGTGCTGTTTTTAAATCAAATTTTTCCTTAGAATCCATATTTAGATCGTAATTTTCTTCTTTATAATAATCTAATATTTCATTATAAATTCCTGTCTTTTTGTACTCTCCTACTGATATCTCAGATTTCTTTATTTTATTACTATACTCTTTTATATATGCCTCAAATTGATTATACAATACTTTTACTTGTTTGAGTTTGTTTTCTCCTAATGTTTCTTTCCTACGTCTTGGTCCTAACTTCCTAATATCTTCTTGTAATTTGTTTAATTGTTCGTAAAAGCTTAAAATATCTGTCATTTCAGTCCATGACTAATTTTTACATCTAGACAAAACTATAAATACCTTTTGTAAAATCAATGATGATGTCTCCTTTGATGATGTTGTTATTGTTGCTGTTGAACTTACACGGTTTCTTGTTTCGGCATTATTACTGCAACCGCCTGGCTATATATATATAATAAGGAGGGTAATTAGCATTTAATTGTGAATGTTGTGTTTAAATTCGCTCTTGCATTAAAAATTGATTTACGTATTATAAACAAAAGTAAGTCGTGAATAAGTGATTCGTGATCAGTGAATATAAAAACGTACCTGTTTTCGCAACCCATTAAAAGACACAAACACTTATACTGCACATTTTAATAATCAGGCACGATCACAGCCGTTAAAAATTTAAAATCTAATTCATAACTTGGTTGAGCACTACCTAATATAACTTGAAGATGTCTTCGTCAGCTGGATTTAAGTGCTCGGGCTGCCCGCGGCTCATCATGGACCGGCAATTCCTCGCGTGCCGTCTGTGCCGGGAGCGCTTCGACCTGGAGTGCGCGAACGTCACCACCAAGCGCTTCCGGGAGATGACCAGGGAGCAGAAGTCCGGCTGGGAGTGCGTCGGCTGCCGGAGCAGGGCGCCCGGGACGGACAACACCGAGACGCCCGTGCAAGCAGCAGCGGAGTCGGTGTGCACTCGCCGCGGTGGCGCCGTCCCTAGTCCTGATCGGGCTGCGGCAGTGGTGGAGCCTGGATCCGGCGACAGGGAGTGTGGCACGATGGCGGCGGAGATGCACCTGCTGCGCGCCGAGATCCGTGCCATGCGCCAGGAGATGGGCACGTTCACTGCGGCCTTGTCTACCGTGCTGGATCGTCTGGGCGCCTGTGACGATCGGATCGACGCGCTCGCGGATAGATTCGACGAGTTGGAGCGCAGGTTCGAGGAGGCGTCATCAGCGAAGGTCCAGGCACTGGTGCAGACGGTGGAGGAGCTGAAGACGGACCTCAACGATCGCGACCAGGAGTTACTTCTCAACGAGGTCGAGATTAGTGGCATCCCGGAGGCGAAGGTTGAGAGGTTGCAGCATTTGGTGAGAGCGGTCGGGACGAAGCTGGGCGTCGATCTGCAGGAGCACGACGTGGTGCACGTTGCGCGTGTTGGCCGCGTGTTCCCGGTGGCTGAGGGTCCCGCGCAGCCGCGAGTGATCGTGGTGAGGCTGGCGCGCCGCGCCGTCCGGGACCAGCTGCTCCAGCAGGCCAGGGTGCGACGAGGAGCTACCACCGAGGGCTTTGATCTGCCTGGCAAGCCACGTAGGTTTTACGTCAACGAACGTTTGACCCGGTGCAATCGCCAGATCTTCCGCCGGGCACGTGAGCTGGGACTCAAACTGGGATTTCGATACGTGTGGACACGCGACGGGAAGATTTTCGTGCGGAAGCGGGCAGATGACTCGCCACGGCTTCGAGTGCGCACGGAGACTGATCTGCGCCGGGTTTTTGGCTGTGTCTCCATTGGCTCTGAAACAAAAAACAATATTTAGTAATCACGTTGTTAATTTAATCAAGGTACAGATTTTAAGTTATATATTACGTACTTACCAGATTTTCATATATATTCAGCTTATATTTACTGATGTGGTAGTCTCGAATAGCTCATTTGAGGTGACTAACATATATTCTATAGTATCACTAACAATTAATTATATAAGTATTATTTTAATTCTATTTTACTTTTATCATATTCAACACAATAACACTGCACGATTATTTCACACTACCCACAAATACAATATTTTTTTATCTGACATTAAATTTGACATAACATATGTATCCCATAGACTAGCAACATTATTGGAATTGTTTTTGTGCATGCTTTATTTTATTTTACTCATGACATTAAATCCTGTGATAAAAGTGTTTACTGAGCAACAACATTTTAATCTAACATTAATTATTATGCATTCTGATTATGGTTTGACTTTTAGTATTAAATATGTCTGTTAGAATAAAATTAATGAAATTAGCACTATACAACGCGGGCTCACTTAACACAGGCCATGATAACTTTATAGCTGCCATGAATCTGCATCGGGCTGACTTGGTGGGAATCTGTGAGACCTGGTTGTCTGGCCGCAACGCGGTGGCACCAGTGGTGGCTGGCTATAGGCTCTATAGTCTGCCGAGACCGACGGCCATGAAAGGGGGACGGGGCGGAGGCTTAGCATTCTTTGTCCGGGATGGGTTGCGTGTGCGCCGTTTGCCCCACGTGGGTGATGGCTTAGAGCAGATGTGGCTCACCACGAGTGCGGGGGGCCAGCGAGTTGTCATTGGGTTGGTTTATCGGCCAAATTGGATTGGGGTTGATCTTTGCATTGAGTCGCTAACTGATTCCATTAGTTCTTTTGGACATTTTGATTCTATTATACTTATGGGGGATTTCAATATCAATTTTCTTATCAATAATAATGACACTAAAAAAATGACAGATTTCCTTTGCAATATGGGCCTGAAACAGCTGATATCAGAACCAACTCACTTGACATCGGATAATGAGACCTTAATTGACCTGGTATGTACTAATGCTCGTGTAAAAGACATAAATTTATATAATGTAACTGGTTCTTATGGACATTTGATGATCAGCTTTTCCGTTTGTCTTCCCAAACCTAAGTCAGCTCCTAGGTATGTAAATTACAGACCACTGAAACATATTGACATGAATTTATTTAATTATGATTTATATAATATTAATTTTGAACATTTATTGACATTATCTGACATTGATGACATGATTGATTATTTTGAATATTGTATGCAGACTTTGTTTAATATTCATGCTCCGGTTAAAAAAATAAAAATAAAAACTGATCGTGCACCGCCTTGGTTAACTGACAATATAAAACTCATGATATCTCTGCGCAACAAGGCCTTTACCAGATTCAAAAAAAGTAAGAAAGATAGCCATAGAGCGTACTGGTTGGATTTAAAGAAATTTGTGACCAAGAGTGTGAAACGCGAAAAAAGAGCATATTTTGATCACTTTGTTAACCAACATGTCAGGAGTGATAATGCATCCTTTTGGAAGAACATTAAGTCAAAACTTCCCAATAGTCTAAACCATGATAATATCTCAGATAGATTCACGAGCGCTGATGAAATCAATAGACATTTTATTGAAACTCCAGGCTCGAACCGTGTACCTACTAGTGAAATTGATAAATTTACATTGCAAACCTATGGATTAAATAAGTTAAACTTACGTGCGGTTCCGGAAGACACAGTTTTGAAAGCCATTATGTCGATTAAATCGAACGCTATGGGTGTAGATAGCATCACTAGAGACATGGTCATATGTACACTACCACGAACACTTTCAGTCATAACACACATGATAAACGTCTCAATATCAACTGGGAAGGTTCCGCGCCGTTGGAGGCATGCCTTGGTAACTCCGATTCCCAAGCATGACAAGGCTTCAGCGCTCAAGGACCTGAGACCTATCAGTATTCTACCATTCCTTTCTAAGGTCTTAGAAAAGATTGTATACACGGAGCTGTCAAGTTTCGTAAATCATGAAGGGATCCTTCCTAAATTTCAATCCGGTTTTAGGAAGGGACGGGGAACGGTTACGGCTTTATTGGATGTTGTCGACCATATTTTGACGAACCAGGATAGGGGACTGGGAACTATTTTGACTTTATTAGATTATTCACGTGCGTTTGACTCATTAAATATAGAATTGTTACTTTCGAAACTACAATATTACGGAGTAGGGCTAAGTTCACTTGATTGGTTTGACAGTTACTTAAATGGAAGGAAGCAGATGGTAAAGTTAACACGGGATGACGGCTCGGTCGTATATTCGCGTTTGTGTGATGTTGATCGGGGTGTTCCACAGGGATCTGTCCTGGGGCCTCTTCTTTTCATCATCTACACGGCTGATTTGCCACGCGAGGTACAGAACTGTCGCTACCATATGTACGCTGACGACGTACAGCTCTATATTTCTGCGCCTCCCGGAGAAATGACTTTGAGCGTCACGGGATTGAACGAGGACTTGAGAAGGATAAGGGAGTGGTCTGACCGGAATGCCCTCGTTCTCAACTCGGCGAAGTCCAAGTTCATGATGCTGGGCAGTCGGTTGCAGCTTAATGCCATGGGGGCTGTTGCTCCGGTTGTAAGAATCGGGGACAATCTACTTGAACGGGTGTCTGAGGCAAGGAATTTGGGCATGCTGTTCGATGAGCGGCTGCGTTTTGAGTCGCACATAGTAGGGACGATGTCGCGCTGTTTCTATCGTTTGAAGCTCTTGTACTCTGTGCGTGATATGCTTTCCGTGAGTTCTCGGGTGGCCCTCTGCGAGGCACTCGTGCTATCCAAGCTCAACTACAGCGACGTGGTCTACGGGCCTCGTATCACTGCCGATACCGCGAGGGCTGTGCAGAGAGTGCAGAACGCCTGTTGCAGATATTGCTTCAACGTGCCGCGCCGAGCTCACGTAACGCCTTTTTTGAATAGAGCAAATATGCTAAAGATGGAGTCCCGACGACGGCTGCATCTTGCCTGTCTGGTATTCGATATTGTGAAGTACCAGGAGCCGCCTTACCTGTTCGATAGGCTCAAGTTCGCACGAAGCGGTCACACCTGTGCACAGAGAGTGGTGAGGGCTCCTCTTGAACTGCACAAACATCACACAGCGGCTTTCGAGGGTGGTTTTCACTATGCAGCGACCAAATGTTGGAATAATATCCCGCCCCCCCTACGACAGTTACAAAATAAACTCACCTTTAAACTGAAATTTCAAAATATTCTGTTGATGAAACAACAAGAATTGCCGTAGTGAAAGTCACCCTCGCCTCTAACACCTACACTACACTATTTATGTACTTATTTCATGTATGTAATATTCACACTTCTCACTTATTCACTCTTATATATATATATATATATATATATATTTAAATATTTCACTTTTATTTTGAATATCGTATGTATGCTTATTTCATGTAAAATTATAAATCTACCCTCTGTGGGCTGCCAGCTGAAAATCGGCGGCTCTGTGGAGCATTAAGGGCTCTATAGACAACCGCCGAGCTGGACGCCTTTTGAGATTACCACAACTAGCTGTGTGATCATATTTGAAATGTAAATTAAATTTCTTGTTATCCAACTTAGATAGAATTTATTGGAATTTATAAATGAATTTATGTTAAATTAAATGAAATGTAATTTTATGTGTTGTGTATCGTGTGATTCAATTATTGTCTATGAATTCTATTGTATGTTGAATATTGTATGTAATTGATGTGGATGTCTCAATAAAGATTTTATTATTATTATTATTATATATATATATATATAATAATAATAATATATATAGTGACTATCATTTATATATATATATATAAATGATAGTCACCATTACAAACAAAGCTACCAGCATATAGTTCAGTGTCTAATGTTCGACTGGAGTTTCAGTTGTTTTAGCACTATTACCAGCTCCGTTTTGAGCTATTATAATTTCTTCCTTCTTCTCTTCGATCTTAGAAGATGGATTGCCCATTACTTTAGCGGTATTAAATTGAACTGAATACGGTACTATTGCAAATTACCAACACATGTAGCTCGGAACCTCCAGGGACCAGCACTGTCTAAAACAGTGGACTGGCAGGGTCGCCATGTGATGTGTGGTGTAAGGACTAAATAAAACGTAGAACTTTTTGAATGCCTTTATTGAATTTTCAAGGTTTTATATGCTGGATTAGAATTATCTTAGATTTATCTTAAATTAATATCAAGTAACAATATCGTATTTAATGCTAACAATTATGGAGAGGTTTCGTATGATATCCTTTTGTGGAAACAATGTAGGTAATATGATATTTAATAATTGTTTTAATTTACAATATCAGTTCTAGGAATTGATCACACACGTTACTTACAAGTATCTATCTACACTACAACACGCCGTGTAGTACTTGTAAAGATCGAATTGCACAGAAGAGCATGTATGAGAAGGTAAATAGGTGTAAGTGAAGCAAGAAAGATTTTGCCAGGATCGTTCAAGCTGAATATCGATCGGCTCTGCCTGTCCCGTTGGGGACATGCAGGCGTAAATATATCTATTTATGTACGTTTCTCTTAGTTGCCAAGTTGAAAAGATGCTGTTAAAAAGTACGTTTATTGTCTTTTTCCTAGAATAAAAAGATATTTCTGCGAAGCATCACAGTTTGAGGCGCTTCGTAAAAATACTGGAAAGATAAAGCTAAGTAAGAAAGTTGCATCTGTGAAAACATTGACTTTTCATTGTAGTGTTATGAATAATGAACTGGGTGTAAGGGGCAGATGCGCTTTGTCTACTTAGCATAGCGCACTACAAGGAAGGGAGTGGGATGCGGGGAATAATTTGCATGTAGTCAGACGTGCCATGGCATCGTAAGGATATTAGAGGGATTCTACTCGTTGGATTGTAATAAGATAAGAGAAAAGCATGGCAAGATTTGTTGACAAGTAAGGCCAACAATAAAGCAACCAATATGAGTGTTAAAGATTATGAACGGAAATTGTTACTATTTAAAGAATTGAAAAAGATAGTGAAAGAGATCGTGAAACGAAAGTAGTTAGAATCAAAAGAGAGGACTGAAAGGAAGTTCTCCGAGAGTTTCCATCAAAATATCAAACTATTTTGGAAAATGGTCAAAACGGCCAGGGGATTCTCTGGGGGATCCAGAATGAGTGCTGTTAGAATTAAGAATGGAGATTTGATAAATGATTAGTGTTTGGCGTTAAAAAGATGGAAGGAATACTTTGATGAGTTGTTTGAAAATGAGGGTGTATCATGTCAGGATGGACATCTGAACTAAGTGTGGATGATAATGACAGTGATATTAGTATGGAAGAAATCTTCAAAGCTTTCAAGGCTATGAAAACTGGTAAAGCCGCACCTGCACGGGTACGATAGGATTTCCATGGAGATGTTGAGGGCTGGTGGCCCGGTGGTTGCCAACCTTTTGTACTTATTTTTTAATGCGTGTTGGCGGTATGGCCGTGTGCCTGAAGATTGGTGCAGGGCCGTTATCGTCCCTTTGTATAAGGGGAAGGGACCCTTGCAAGACTGATAGAACTACCGGTGGATTAGCCTTCTGAGCATCGTCGGAAAAAAGTATTGATTGAAAGAGTTGTTCGTGAGACTGAAACCAAGATATGGGATGTACAGGCAGGTTTTCGGAAGGGAATGAGATGTACAGATCAGGTTGTTTTCTTACGCCAGGTGTCAGAAAAAGGTTTTCTATGCTTTTATGGATTTGGAAAAGGCGTATGATCATGTATCCCGGAACGAATTGTGGAGGGTGCTGTCTGCGTTTGGTTTGGGCAGTACCTGGATACGGGCTCTAAAGTTTTTTAATGTGGATTCGGGAGCCTGTGTTGGGGTTAATGGGGCCTACTCAGATTGGATCAGTATCCAAAAGGGTGTGAGGTATGGCTGTGTAGCATCGCCGTGGCTGTTCAATCTGTTCATGGATAGTTGCTTGACTGAATTGAAAGAAAATGACAGAGGATTGCGTATGGGCGAGTTGATCATTAAATGCCTCTTGGACGCGGACGATCAGGTTCTTCTTGCGTCATCGGCGTTTGAGTTGCAGGAGATGATCACTTGCATGAATGAGTCCCTTAAGAGGAAAGGAATGAAAATTAATGTAAATAAAATGAAAGTAATGGTCATGGAGGGACTTAGCAAGACAGAGTGCAAGATTGACATAGATAATGAAAGAGTCGAACAAGTGAATGATTTTGTGTATTTGGGAACACTATTTGCTGCTATTAGCAATATTTGCTGGATAGCTCTCGGCTGCTGGCGCGGCCCCTCCGTCCTAGTTTCGTCCCATATGGACACGGCATGCCACTTATATTGTGTTTTTTGTTTTGTTATTACTTTTGTGTAATGTTTATTAATTGTTTGTATTGGTTACTATTTGTTTTATTTTTTGAGTGTTGTTTGTATGGTTATGGCTTGTGTGTGTTATCGCATTGCGGAGAAACATGAGGATGCCCTAAATTGTATGTTTAAAAATGACATTTATAATTTACGGAATGTATTTATTTATAATTATTTTCATTTATATATAAACATTGTTTATTTATGTATTGCGGTCAGTCACATGACATTTAATACTAAACAATATTATACTATATCAGCCACTGGACTGGACTTCTACACTAAGACATGCTTGAGGGCTACAGTGCTGCGTCATCCATCGTCCCATCCCACCGTAGAGCAGATGTGGATGAGGGTCTGCATCGGCACCGTGAGGGTGTTGGTGGGCACCGCCTATCGGCCTAACTGGATTGACGCAGCCACATTCTTTGACGCTTTGACAGAAACTATGACCACATTTAACTCGTACGAACGTATAATTCTTTTAGGTGACTTTAATATTAATATTTTGGACTCGCAATGTGCATTGACGAAACAACTTTTGACATTTTTAACTACAACGGGACTTAGGAACACGGTTACTCAGCCGACACATTTCACCAGTCACAGTGCAACCCTCATTGATTTAATCTGTTGCCAATCGTCAACTCGCGTCATCAACACAGACACAACACGTATACCTGAGCTGGGTGGGCATGCTATTGTAACTACCACAATAAAAATAGCCAGGCAGAAGCAGCTCAGAAAAACCATAACATATCGCCCTATCAAACATATTGACATTAATTTATTCAACAATGACTTACGACAAATTGACTGGACTGTGTTACAACGGCATGACAAAGTGCAAATCT
The DNA here is from genome assembly GCA_030578115.1 of Leucoptera coffeella. Taxonomy (NCBI): domain Eukaryota; kingdom Metazoa; phylum Arthropoda; class Insecta; order Lepidoptera; family Lyonetiidae; genus Leucoptera; species Leucoptera coffeella. Next base: position 1,951,546 of record JAMBLF010000002.1, read on the forward strand.
TAATGCTTTGATGGCTATGCTGTTTGACCGACATGCACTTCTGACATCCTTTAAGGGTAAACATCACTCTCAACACAAACCGTGGCTCACAAGCAATATCAGGCATTTGATGCAATTAAGAAATAAAGCACACAACAAATACAAACAATCTAAACTTGAGCTTCATTTGCGAGAGTATAAGGACCTGAGAAAGTTTGTGACCACAAGTATGCAAACAGAAAAGAGAGCTTACTTTAAATTTCACGTAAACAAGTACCTAAAGACTCCGAAAGTTCTCTGGAAAACACCACGCAATTCTGTTGTGGACTGTAAGCCCAAACAAGACCTACTACAACACTTTGACGACCCAAACACCATTGCACAACACTTCCTTGACACCCCAGGCCCCACATCACCCCCACTTGCTCTGCTCCGCTCTTTTCATGAGGATCGTTTTGGTTCCTCGACTTTTGGGTTGCATACGGTGAGTGAGGCGTTCGTGGCTAGGGTGATCCGGTCCATTAAGAGTGATGCAGTCGGTTATGATGGTATATCAAGGGACATGGTTCACCTGATGATGCCAGAAATGCTGGAGACTAACGGGGCTTGTGAACGCTTCCATCGCGTCGGGTGTCTTCCCAGAGGCATGGAAGACAGCAACGATTAGACCAATCCCTAAGGGTGAAGACCCTGCTGTTGTTTCGGATTTGAGGCCTATCAGTATTTTGCCTTATTTGTTTAAGATCCTTGAGAAGGTGGTGCATGGGCAGGTAACGGAGTACGTACATACACACAACATTTTACCACTTTATCAATCTGGTTTTCGGAGACAGCATGGCACCTCCACTGCATTGATGGACGTATTTGACAACATTTTGACAAACGATGACAATCATAACGCAACAATACTCGTGCTATTGGACTATTCCCGTACTTTTGACTGTTTGAACATTGACCTCCTATTGGCAAAATTAAAATATTACGGCTTTAACGACTTGACTATTGAATGGTTCAAAACATATTTAAACGGACGCAAACAAGTAGTTTCATTGACAAGGCCAGATGGTACCACAATACACTCGACAGTTCACACGACTAGTAGGGGAGTTCCACAGGGCTCTATCCTAGGTCCGTTATTATTTATTTTATATACCTCTGTTATTGCACTACACATAACTAACTGTAAATATCATATCTATGCCGATGACATTCAACCTTACACACATATTGACATGAATAATTTTGACTCTACTATAGAAGCACTAAATGATGACTTGAGAAAGGTGTATTACTGGTCTGTAAGCAACTGTCTCCTGGTCCTCAACCCTGTCAAGACCAAGTACATGGTGCTGGGCAGCCAGCGAATGGTGTCTGGTGTCTTGTTGAGGGGCCCACGTATTTCTGTCAACAGTGTCGCCATAGATAGGGTGGAGGAGGCTCGAAGCCTGGGTGTCGTGATGGATAGTGGGATGCGGTTTGAGAAGCACGTCGCTCAGCTGGTTTCAGCGTGCTTCCATCGTTTGCGGGTTTTATATCAGTGTCGGGGGTTTCTGAGTGTAGACTTGCGGGTCAGGCTTTGCGAGACTTTGGTATTGTCCAAGCTCAATTATGCCTTGATAGCGTACGGCCCGTGCCTATACAAGAAGACCCGTAGGCTTTTGCAGCGTGTGCAGAATGCTTGTGCCCGTTACTGCTTCCCCGTTCCACCCCGAACCCATGTTTCACCATTCTTGAATAGTTACAGACTACTTAACATTGAAAACCGACAAAAACTACTTCCTAGTTGCCTACTCTTTGATATCATTCACACTAAGCAACCGCAATATTTATTCAAAAAACTAACGTGGCGATCCCAGCATTTTAAGTCATCCCGCGCTTGTGTGTCGCCGCTTGTTCTGCCCCGACACCGCACCACTGCCTTCAGGGGTGCTTTCAAGTACGCCGCCTCTAAGTGCTGGAATAACATCCCTCCTCCGAAGAGGCGAGTAACATCTAAGCCAAGGCTAAAACAGTAACTCAGGGAACATTTCCTCAACCAGCAAAAAGAGGCGTGTGCTCCCAACGTTGCCCCTCGATCCGGCCGCTGCTCTGTTTTGACTGGACAATGACATGTGATTGTGACACTTTAATATTTTACGTTATATATCTCTGTATTGTATGTATGTATTTGTAGATATATGTATTGTACACATAATGTAAACATTAAAAAACATTTATGTACTGTATATTTTGATTATGTTATTACAATACGTAACACAATATTTTATTTATAGTTCACACTTATTAAAATGTATGTTTATTAAGCTCTTATTGTTAATATTGCCCTCTCGTTGGTTCTAACATAATATCAGGATTACGTTTGCTACTAAACGTAACATACCCAGCTGAGTTAGAACCTTTTTGCTGCGACAATAACATGCACAAGCTATACCCCCTAGTTTGTAAGTTTGATTTGTAAAATATTTGTATTGTGTACGTTTTTGTGGCTGTAAATAAATGCTTTATTATTATTTACTAATAACGGAAAGTGTGAGGTGGAGTTTCTCAATCGGCACGTATGGCTATTCATAGGGCTGTGCTGGTTCCAACATTGACTTATGGTAGTGAAAGTTGGGTATGGCAAACGAAGCATGAAAGTAGAATCAATGGCGTCGAAACGCGGTCACTGAGATGCATGTTAGGAGTGACATTGAATGATAGAATTAAGAATAGTGTGATAATGGAAGGTTGCGATTTGAAAGAAGATGTAATGACTAAGATTGAAAAGAGCATGCTTCGATGGTTTGGACATGTTATGCGGATGAATGATAGCAGATTGACAAAAGGAATATATATGAGTGAAGTGGAAGGGCGGTTACGCAGGGGCCAGCCTAATAAGACATATAACAGTCAGATAGACGCTATATTGAAAAAAAGTGAAGTTAGGTGTACCTATAACCACCGAGAGTGTATGAGAAGATGTATAAATGTCAATGAAGCGAAAGTGGTCTGTCAGGATCGGTATCGACAAATGGGGATCCGTGATCTCTGCCTACCCCTCTACAGGGAATCAGGCGTGATGTGTATGTATGTATGTATGGATTGTAATATTACAGAAACTTACATATACATATATTCACGCCTCTGTCCTTAACGGGTTAAGCAAAGACTATCGGTCACCACCTGAAACGATCCTGACAAATCTATCTTGCTTCCAACACGCCTATTGACCTGAAAATGTACATAGAAATTCATTAAACTTCACTTCCATTGGTACATGCTCAAGCGGGATTTGAACCCTGTACCCTCGATATAGAGTCAAGCCCCAAACAACTGAGCTACGTCGAATTAATAAATAAACTACTTCGAATTAACAACTGAGCTACCTTGCATTAGTTAATAATAATTTATTTTATCGATGTTTCCCCATGTCTATGGTTTACATAAATATAAGTGTAAAGACGTCTTAAATAATAAACCATTTTTTTCACAAGATATATAAATGATTTTATGGGGTACACCTATTATAGTAGAACTTTTCAAGTAATAATTTTATATTGCATAACAACTAAGAGCATAAACCTCTTTTCGCAGAATATCGTTTGGCATTAACTCATTTAGCATACATTGAAACCCATAATTCTGTAAGTCAGAATTATCTGTACGCATAATTTTGGTATCCATAATAATCACAATGTATAATCATCACATCGCAGAAAGTTCAAAACCAGATTCATCTTTTGGCATATATTTCTTATCCTTTTTATTTTCTGATTAATTTAATTGTTTTTTTTTTAGTAATTGTAATAAATAAAAGTTGATTTAATGATAATTATTTGGTTTTTATATCCTTGCCCATGAGAGCATGTTCGTTTCTGGCATAAGAGGTCACAGTTCTAACCTAACCTAACCTACGCATTTTTAAAGAAGAAAGTAACCCAATCTATATTATTCTAATTGAAATTCTATGATCTTCATAGTATACCTAGTCAAATTATGCCAAATAATCTGTACTCTAAATGAACGTTATGCTAAATGATATCATACAAAATTTTAACTATGCCAAAGGTAAATATGCCAATAAAAATTTAGAAGAAACTGTGATGTTCATAAAATTAATACTAGGAACAAACATAAGCTGTATGTGGCGCCCTCGAGGCTTCAAAAGGTCAAGAAATCTTTTATTGGAAATTGCGTGCGTTTTTATAATCATTTACCGGACAGGATTACGCGATTGCCCTTGCCTAAATTTAAGACTATAGTTAGAGGCCGACTAGTCCGGGGCGCTTACTACGCGGTCGGAGACTACCTTGCCGATGCTCAGGGTTGGCAATGAGTGCATCTAAGCTATATGTGCAAAGTTAATTATGTTTCTTTATAAATTTGTTTTTGTAAATGGCACTAAGCAAAAAATCCTGAAAGCCGGAGTTTCTTGTTGGTTCTTCTCCGAGCCAGGGCTTCCGAACCAACGGTAGAATTTCAATGATAAGAGACAACCAGTGTCAGGCAAATGTTTTGACTTTCAATGAATGTACTGTACTTGTACTTATGTTGAATAAAAACATTTGACTTTTGACTTTGACTTTTGAAAATTCTACTATCTTAAATGTATGCCATTCTAAATTCGGTCATAAGCACATTATGCCTAAAAATATTGATGTCAAATATTTTTTATGCCTAATAAATGATCGACTAAAGAAGTTTCTGCGAAGTCAGTTATCCCAAATAGGTTTCGGAGTATCAAGTTTCTACCAAATAGACCGCACCCGATTTTATGTGATTTTGATACCTGAATAGTATTTGAAAATTTTATTCAAGTAATGCCGTGACGACCTGACATGGTTATTTGATGGTTTTCCTGACATCTGTTATACGAATCAAGTAACATTTTTCAAACTATAGTTTATATTTTTCTATTCAATCTTCTACAGAATGCCAGTGCACAGATGACGAGCCGATTTTATCCTGTATATGTTAATGCCAAGAATTTTATTTATTTCACTCGAAGGAATCAGTTCTTGATAATGTCTATTATAAGGTGCTCAAATTCTTTATCTTATGCAGATGATATGCCAGACTTTCCAGCGATTACTTACAATATAGTTATTCCCGAGTCTCCACAAGTTTCGGACAATCAGGCGAATAATGAGATTAAACATTAAAACGTTAAAAGCTTAATACGTCAAGAGCACAAGTGAAAGAATTGAAGAAAATTAGGAAAAAAATAAACTAAACACCAATTGAAGCCTGGGTATGATGTTAGAAAATTCAGAAAGAATTTCATACGTTATTTACAGAGAAAGTGATATTATTTTAGTTTTATGTTTTTCTCGTATAATTTAGTGCATTCATTTTATAATTAGGCATTGCAAAACTAAAGCATAATTTTGTGAGTATTATGTAAAAAATAATTGTACTTAGGTTCACCTGGGTTAAAACAAAATCAGATAACGAATGGAACTTGAATTGATAATTTGCGAAAATATTCATAGGCATTCAGTAATTTCAAATATTTTGATACGTCTAATTTTTAATGAAAGTAAGAATATTTTATCATTCATTCATACATTCCTTAGAGGGAACAATCCTGACAAATCTCCCTTGTTTCATACGTATATATACACATCACGTCTGATTCCCTGTAGAGAGGTAGGCAAAGATCGTAAATCCTCATCTGCCTGCCATCGGCTTCATTGACATATGACTGTTGATAAATAACTGTCATAATATGATATTATGTCTTATTGGGCCATCCCCTATGTACCATTCTTTCACTTCAACCACGTATATTCCTTTTGTCAATCTACTATCATTCATCCGCATAACATGTCCAAACTATCGAAGCATGAAATGAAATGAAATGAAAATCTTTTATTCAACATAAGGACATTAATATCACTTATTGAACATTAAAAAAAAACATTTTTCATAAAAAATATGTCATTAACATAAAACTTATTCTTAAAATAAATCAATTTAGATTAATAAAACTAAAACTAATGGCACTTCGTAAAGACAAACTCTGCAGAGAAGAATATTAATTCAGTATTCGTGCTGCAGAAGAGAGCCATTCGCTCCATCTACCGTATGGGCCCTCGTGAGTCTTTAAGAAATGTGTTTAAGACAATAAATGTTCTGACTGTGGCTTCTCAATATATATATATATGTTAAGGCTAAAGGTAGGTGTGAACGTAAACTTAAGATTAGCCGGCTAAACTTCGGTTTATCTTCGACGAGGTGTTAATGTTAGTTTGTTCTATCTTTAGGCGGCTAAACTTAAGTGTAGCTGCAGGCCCTTGGCTAAAAATGTAGAAGGAAATGGAAAAGGAAACAATGTAATAATGTTTACTATTTTGACACGAAAACTTTATTAAAAAATAATCACTTTCATTACATATACTTTTAAGTACTATGTAGGTATTCAAAGTAACAATTAGTAGACAACTAACTACAACTAACCTAACCTAATAAGGAACCAATTGGTCATTACAGAATCTTCTGCAAGTATTTAAAATTACAAAATAAAACGGCTAGGTTAGGTTAGGTTAGTTGTAGTTAGTTGTCTCCCCACCGCCCGCGCCCTCTCAAGCCCTCCGCCGGCCCGGCGCGCCCCTCGAATACATTTTTAGCCGTTTCATTTCGGTTAATATGCACATTAACCGGCTAAAGATTGAATATCACAACGCAAACTTACATGTTATCGAACTTTAGCAGCTTCTCGAAGATAAACCTAAGTTTAGCCGGCTAATCTTAAGTTTATGTTCACAACTACCTTTAGCCGTAACATATATATGACAACTTGGTCTATGTTAAAAAAAATTAAAAAAAAATTACAAACTTGTAAGAGACATGCATAATTGTAACACACGCAATAAAAATAAATTGTATTATAGTGGCTCTAGACTTAAAAGAATAAACGATTCGTTTATGGGCCTGGGGATGAAAATGTACCTATAACAAACTTCCAGAGTCTATCAAGTCCTTACCTTTAGACAAATTTAAAGTTGGCACTAAAGCGATGCTGATGGAGAAGGGCTACTACACCGTGAAAGACTATATAAACGATGTTTTGTGACGTTTCATTTTTGTGTGGTCATGGCTTCAGAACGCCTTAGAAAGATCGCAAAAGACGCCCAGAGTATCCTTTGCTTTCTCCCAGGACTCGAAAAAAATTTCATAAGATCAACCCCAGCATCTGTTGTTGATCGACCCTTTGTAAAGTCAAATTGTTGCTTGTTGAAAATATTATAACTATTAAAATGAACAAGTAATTGATTTAAAATAAGATTCTCAAATATTTTGCTAAAAGCTGGTAGTATTGAAATAGGACGATAGTTAGCAGGGTCAGTGGTACTACCAGATTTAAATAATGGAAGAATTTTACTGTATTTCTTCTGATCAGGAAACTAGCCGCACCTAATACATTGATTAAAAATAATGCTCAACTCAAGTGCAATCAGATCTACAATGACTGAATAAACCTTAACCGAATGGCCCCACAAATCACATGTTTTCTTTTTTTGGAGCAATTTACAACTTTTGATAATATCTAGAGTGCTGATATCTCTAAATCTAAAACAACTATCACATCGTGGCACACTCTTTTCTATTATACATCTAGCACTCCCTAAACAAGATCTTAGTGGCTCAGTTATTGAGATAGGAATTTTGGAAAATAAATCTGTAACACATTTGATATCTTCTGATTGTCTGTAATTACCTTATTATTTACTATAAGTTTAGGTTCTTTTATGTAAGAGACATCCCTTCCAGTTTCAAATTTAATTGTTTTCCAAGTTTCCTTGACAACATTTGTGGCATTTTTTATCTTGCTTTGTATGTGCAATTTTTTTGCCTGAGCACAAACCTTTTTGAATACTTTTGAATAATTTCTTATGTAATTTTTGAGTTCAGGGCTATGAATAAAAGATCTTTCTTTATATAATTCATATAGCCGTTGTCTACTTATTTTTATACTCCCAGTGGCCCAATCACAAAAATTCCTCCTACTGGTTATCTTATAACTCTTTGATGTAAAGATTTTTTTATATTCAGAATCAATAATACTGAAAAATGAGCTGTACATATTATTTCGAGCATTGGTTTTCAATTGCATAGGGAACCGTCTCAATATGTTTTCCCTGAAACTACTCAAACGGGCTCCTGTGACAGGAATACAGGTAACATTCCTGGGCTGGAAACTGCGGTGACACTTAAACTTCACCAACTGACCATGGTGGTCAGATCTAATATTAGTAGTAAGTTCAGTATGGGATAAACTAAAAAAATAAATAAATAAAGTTTTCTAATACCGTAATATAAGTAAGGGCGTTGAATGTCCCAGGCACCCAGCGTGAGTGCCTCAGCGGGCTCTGGAGTATCCGGCTCCGTCGACGTGCAATGCCCCCATTGTGCTCCACCACGATTCTTCAAAGGCAGGCGCGGTTTAAAGATCCACATTGGCAAAATTCATAAAGATATTCTCCCAATCACTACTTCGAACATAACTAATAGCCCTAATAACATATCATCAAATAATATTGCAGATTACATTGCTTCATTAAAATCATCAATTGCAATAGTAAAACGCATTCCCAGAGGAGCTCAACATGTTGTAGCACAATCATTAACCACAGTAGTAAGAAAAGTGGTTGAGCACAATGATTTAACTAGTTGGTTCGACCTTTCGACTTTTAGTTATAGGGTATTGCACTCGAATTGGAGCAAAGGTGGGTCTTTAGCGCAAAATATAAAAGATAATTCACACAATTTTGGCAGTAACCTTCCTATTGAAAAAACAGTTAGAAAAAAGCTAAATCATATAAAAAGAATTGAAAATAAAATAAGTGATGGATACCTACGAGGGGCATCTCAGCATCTGTTTTCCACAGACGCGGTTGCCCCGGATACTCCGGAGACCCTGGCGTCGCTGCGGGCGAAGCATCCGCCTTCCTCGGGCTGCGCCATTCCGAGGCCTACTCCACCGGGGCCGCAGCGTGCACTGGAGGTGACAGCAGGGGAGGTACTGGCCGGGGTGCTTTCGTTCAAGAGCGGCTCCGCAGCTGGCCTTGATGGGCTCACGCCACAGCATCTTAAGGATCTCTTGGGTGTTGCTGTCGGGGACGTTGGCGGAGGGCTTTTGGAGGAGATCACTCGGCTTGTGAATCTTATGCTGTCTGGTCTAGTGTGCGATGCGGTTTTGGACGTTTTGTATGGAGCGAGCCTCTGCGCCCTCCGGAAGAAGGATGGTGGAGTAAGGCCGATTGCGGTGGGCAACACAATCCGTCGCTTGGTTTCTAAACTATGCTGCAGAAAAATACAAGCAGATTGCTCTAGATATTTCCAACCGAAGCAGCTAGGTTTTGGAACCAAGGGGGGTTGTTAGGTCGCTGTTCACGCCGTTCCGGCTTTTCTCCACCATGGGGACGGAGATGTGCTGCTGAAGGTGGATGTTAAGAATGCATTCAACTCGATAGACAGGGCCGCCCTGTTAATACAAATTCAATCTAAAACACCGGAACTCTATAGTTATTTGCATCAATGTTACAATAATCCTTCAAAATTAAATTTCAACGAAAATTGTATCATGTCCACCATTGGTTGTCAACAGGGCGACCCATTGGGACCGGCAATATTTAGTTTAGCCATACACCCACACGTTGAGGCTTTGGCGTCAGGATTCAACGTGTGGTACCTGGATGATGGCACCCTAGGAGGAGACGTGAGTACTGTACTTTCAGATTTCGAAACCTTAATTAACAATTTTGGCTCCATAAGTCTACAGTTAAATTTTGACAAATGTGAACTTTATGTAAATCCAAAATTAAGTACCATTAGACAGCAAGAAATTATTTTGGACTTTAATAAATTAGCTCCAAATATCAAAGTTATAGACAGTGACTCACTTTTCCTCTTAGGAGCGCCAATTTTAGATTCAGCTTACTCTAATTTCGTAAAAGAAAAAATATCTAAATTTAATGAATCTTCTTCTCATTTTTTTGATTTAAACCCACATTTAGCATACACTATTCTTAAATACTGTTTATTTGTACCTAAATTAATGTATAGTTTAAGATGCACTCATTTTTGAAGTTCAGTCATCTTCTTAGCGATTTCGACTCAGTAATTATAAAAACACTTTCCAAAATTTTAAATTGCCCTATTGATGATCGCTGTTGGATGCAGGCTTCTCTGCCCATTCGGCATGGTGGTCTTGGCGTCCGCAGTGCTTCAGCAGTCGCGTTGTTCGCATTTTTGTCTTCGGCCCACGGGTGTTCAGAACTTTTTAACAGAATTATGTCCCCATCGTTTGGAAATATTTTAGGTTTGTCAGAAGCCAAAGATGCGTGGTCGGTTGTTGTCGAGAGTGGGTGGACCGGTCTGGTTACCATGGCCTGTCCTGCTTACGTAGTGGCGGTCGCTTGTCCAGACACGCAGCATTGAATGATGTGATCCGCCGGGCTCTTGCCAGTAAGAGGCCCGACGGTTGCACATTCGTTCCTTGGAAGAGTGGGATGGTGTTAGTGTTGGACGCAACTTGTGTCGACACATTGGCCCCATCTCACGTTTCTAAGTCTGCTGTCGGGGCTGGATCGGCCGCGTCTATCGCAGAAGGACTGAAGCAGAATAAGTACTCGAATTTGGGTCCTGAGTACATCTTCAGCCCTTTTGCGGTAGAGACTATGGGGCCATGGGGTCCAGACACTATAGCCTTCTTCAACGATTTGTCTGGTCGCCTGAAGGAGGTCAGCGGGGACCCAAGGACTGGGGCTTATTTTGGCCAAAGGATAAGTTTAGCCATTCAGCGCGGGAATGCTGCCAGCATCTTGGGCACTCTCCCTGTTGGCAGTGATTTGGCTCAATTATTTTATTTATAGTTTTATAATAATTTATTTATAAATAATTTAGTAAATAGTTTAACAGGTAAGTTTATAATCATGTGAATACAGTTGTAAATAAAAGTTTTATGTGGGATAAACTAAAATTTGAAAATATATTGTCAATACAGGTAGAGGAGGTGCTTGTTATTTTAGTAGGTTGATTAAAATTATGTTTTAAATTGTATGTCTGACTAGCTTTAATTTATTCATGTTTCCGCGCCTACCACATAAAATTATTATTGTTTTATTCCAATCGCTTTTGTTTTTACTGATATTATCTATCAACTGAGTCAAAGATGCTCCTGGGTAGCAACAATTTTGTATAGGTGCATCCATAATGCTCCCTAAGTACCTGCCTAGATTTCTACCTATCTCATCACTATAGATTATGATGCCTGCCTGTCCACTAAGGCTGCCTTCCTCGAACGCACTCACTTCTGAGCAATCTACAAGTGTTTCAGCCACAGGCTGGACACAATCATACTCTTTGACACCATTCAAGTGGCCACCGCACGTACACCTAAATCTTTCACTAAATTGTTAAACACATCAACGTTAGATGCACTAAATGAAAGTAGTTTGTCATGGCCTGGATATGTTACCCTATCTCTGTTTGGGCCATCTCATATTTATAATTTAATGATCCAAGTGAAGCTTGCAACTCATCAATTTTATCACTTAAATGTCTACATTGTATTTTATAGTCCTTTATAGTACTTACATAATTTAAATTCTTATATAATTTCTTAAAGTTAACCCTATTAGTTCTTTTTAATTTATCTGAAGTATTTTTGATAACCTTGTTTAGTTTTTTGTAATTTTTTAATGTATTTCTAGATACTTGATTCTTTGGGTGGTTGGTTTCCGTATTATTTCTTCCTAATACAAGCTGTTGATACTGAATATCATTGCATAACTTTTGGTGATCTTCATTATCTGCCTCAAGAGACACTATGCGCCTGTGTGCATTCCGTAGGTCTAATTCTAATTTACCAATATGTCTCAGCGCACACTCATATTCATCTCCAAAGTATGCAGCTGAATCTTGAATCTTTTGCAACCTATCCTTCTCATCTGTGATAATTTCCATCTCTCAATGGATCACAGCCATCTCAGCCTTCAATTTCCCATGGCCACTAATCAATTCAATAATCTCTTTCTCACTATCATCTCTCTCTAACAATAATTTTTCATTCAAGACCTTACTTTCTTTTAGCTCACTCAGTGTCAGCCTTAGTTTCGTCTCCAGCCCACGAATAGTTGTGCTTCTAGTACTACAGACATTCTGTCTTGCATTAGTTTCACATTCACAAAAGTGCAAGTCAAATGCCAAAGTCCTCGCACCCCACAAGCGCCTAAACCACAAGACTCAGGCACAGGAGGCTAAAAAGGTATTTTCCAATCAAGAAATCATGTACTAGCGGTTCCCAAACTGACTAAGCCAAGCAATACCAGAGCCAGAAGGATCCGAGAAACGATTTTATTCAAACTGTACACTACCTTACAAACAAAAAAATCCAAATACTAATCCAATTTTAAAAACACACACTTCAGATAAGTTTAGTAAAACACAACTTCAACTCTTATAACAATTAAACTTAAAATAATACACTGATTGTATCTGTTAGAGGTTATAATTTATTTAATTTTATTTAATTATAACTTTGTTCTATTTTCGTCACTACATCTTCTCTCATACCACAACACACACGAATCACACTATTCCGTACCCTGTCACACAATCTTATATTACACATTATCCTGAGGGACCTCATCTCCATCGCATAAATTGTACTTTCATGTCTCTTCTGCTAAACCCAGCACACACTGCCATACATAAGCGTAAGGGCCAGAACAGCGTTATGAATAGCCCGTTGTGCCCGTGTTGACATCAACTGACTAGACATCATACCACTCACAGCCCCATTCCTCCTCCCCTTCCTCGAACAGGCATCAGAATGGCAAAGGGAGGTTTACCTTACCTTTGTTGATTTCGAAAAAGCCTTCGATACGCTGAAGAGGGAAAGCATTTGGTCTCGACTGGTTGACATTGGTGTACCGGAGAAAATACTCAACCTTTTAAAGGCCATCTACAGAAATTATTCCTGCAGAGTGACACACGACGGCCTCATCTCCGAAGACATCGCAGTGCATGCCGGCGTCCGACAGGGCTGCTTACTCTCGCCGCTTCTCTTTCTGGTTGTCCTCGACGGGATTATGCATCGCACGTACCTCGACAGGCGACGTGGGATAGAGTGGGGCGTGACCCATGTTCTTGAGGACCTGGATTACGCAGACGACCTATGCCTGCTGAGCCACACGCACCGCGATATGCAGTCTAAGCTGGACGACCTGAACAGGGAGGCAATTACTGCGGGACTAAGAATTAACACGCGGAAGACCCAGGAGATGCGCGCTGGTATCGGAAACAACACTCCGCTGCGGATTGGTGCAGAGGATGTGGAGCGCGTCCACAACTTCACTTACCTCGGTAGCGTCGTGTCGGAAACTGGGGGTACCGAAGAGGAAATCGCTTCGCGGATTGCCAAGGCCAGAGCAGCCTTCGCACAACTTCGGCCGGTGTGGCAGTCACGGAAATTGACCAAGCGAGTCAAGCTCAAAATATTCGCGTCAAACGTCAAGTCCGTACTGCTATACGGGTGCGAAACGTGGAAGGTTACAAAAGCCATCTCGCACCGTCTCCAGGTCTTTGTGAATCGTTCCCTTCGCCGAATTCTCGGTATATTCTGGCCCGAGAAAATATCCAACGAACAACTATTGGAACGCTGCCACGAAACCCCGATCGACCATCAGATCAAGCGCCGCAAATGGAACTGGATTGGCCACACGCTGCGCAGAGACCCAAGTCACATCCCAAAGCAAGCGATGGACTGGAATCCCCAGGGAAAGCGCAAGCGTGGTCGCCCCAAGCAGTCCTGGCGGCGCACCGTTACAGATGAAGCGAAGAAAATAGGGAAGACCTGGAGCGAGATAAAACGCGAAGCTCAAGACCGATCAGGATGGAAGACTGTTGTGGACGCCCTCTGCCCCACCCGGGGGACATAGGACAATAAGTCAAGTTAAGTCATCTCATTCCCTTTTTGTATCCTGCTTGCACGTCCCAGATATACGTTTATTTCATCACTCTTTCAATCAACACTTTTGCATACAGTTTTAAATGTTTAATCCAAAAAACATAATTGTACCCTAAATTATAATTTAAATTTCGGAGATGGGCACAGCCTTTGACTTCCCCGCCACAATAAAAAGAGAGTGTATACACAAGTCGTGAAACGTATATATGTATGCATAATTTAATATCAAAGTTATCAATGATCTCACAAATTACTCGACTAATTACTGGTCTTATAAAATGTATAAAAAATAGAATTGCCTTTCATATAAAAACTAAGATAACCAAATGGTGAAATCGATTTCTATGCAGCAAACTTTGGGAGTTACCAATAAGAACTTGCATCGTGAATCACTTTAGAGTGAAACATTACAGCACATCATTGAAATAGTCAGCCATTTTGTAGTAGTTCCTCCGTATTAATGTTGGTTAGGACAATATTTCTAATATGGTACTGAAAAAGTACTTATATATATATATTAATACCTCCGCTAGTAAGTATATTTAATTAATGTCTAATTATATTATTTAAACTATAAACATAATTTTTATAATTGCGACTACAGAGTTTCCTGTAAGCGTCACCGCTTATTGCCACTAAACGAGTGCGAAAGCTCTTGGACGCGATGTTTATGTATAACCTCGTAAATGGTAGGCTTGATTGAACCTCCCAAACAACTAATGTTCTACAGCAATCGGCTCCTAAGAAACGTACACGATACACACCTCTTTTCTCATTTCCCCTTAGCACAACTACCTAATTACGGGGCAAACTCAGTTGTACATAGACTTATAACTACATATAATAAATCTTTTAACGCACACGATATTTTTTACGCTACTAAACAGTCGTTCAAGAAGTACGTAGAACTGCACTTGCATAATTTAATACAATAAAACAAGGACACTAACTGGACACAACGCAGAGTCGTGACGGAGGGGTCCCGACCCTGCAGTGTGGGAAGATACGGGGGATAGCCTATAAACGAACCTAGCCACCAATAAGGTGTGTGTACCTAACTGGCCCTAAGTCCCTATAGCCTAACCCGAATATATACTTATATATAATAAGTGTGGAGTGGTGTGTCAGGCGTGTGGCGCGTGAATGTGAGGCAGCCGGAGCCGCCAGGCATATAGTGTGCCTAGCCGTGTGTAGTGCCTAACGGTAGGGAAAGCTACGCCTCTAGACCTAAAGGCGCGGCCGGGAGCCTAGGTTGGGGGATCAAAGGTTTAGGTATGAGGATTTTCCCGTAGCTGGTGAGCCAGACTCAGCGCCACCATTTGAGACTGAAGATGTCTTTGCCACTACGGGAGGAGAGGTGAAGAAATGAGAACGCTACAAGGTTCGTAACGATCTGGTTTATTGATTAAAATTCAGTCTTTATACACAATAATCGATAACGAGTGATTGACGTCAATGCTACTGCCGCCGCCTCCCCGCGGGCTCGGAGCTGCTGCCGCTGCATGTGCTGACTTGCACTCTTGCACCACTGCCATCACCGTCACTGCGCCGGATCCTCGTCAGCATGTTTGGTGGCCCCAATGTCCGACTGCATCTTTCTGTGGTTGGCATCAGCATTCTGACGCTGTGGCCAAGAGCACTGACCGCGGCCGGCGCGGTATGTCCACGTGATTGTGGACACTAACATTCTCCCGAAGGTCTCACACAACACCTTTCCACGCCCTCTCACATACACACACCCTGCCACGCACCACTAAAATCCATTTTTTTTTATTTGTTTTGAGTCATGATTGTCTACTTGATGTTTTAATTATATATTGCAATATCTGTGATTGAACTTTATTACCTAAAATTTATGTTTAACGTTCTGCAAAATGTTTCAATAAATAAAATGTAACTCATTTTTTGGCCAAAGTATTGTAAACATATTCATGCGATCTATTTTTGTAATGTGCTGTTGAATTCTCTACAATAAATATATATATATACAAGCAATATCAAATAATTTGCCACGTTTTTATTTGTTCAGAAGTTTTCATTACATAAAACATAGATGGCACTGTAATTATAATTTGATATTTATATTATATTCTTCGCTCCTATTAGTAGCAGGGTGATGTTATATTTTCCTTCCTCAATAAATCGTCTATCAAACAATTCGAACCAGTAGTTTCAGAGATTAGCGCGTTCAAACAAACAAACAAACTCTTCAGCTTTATAATATTAGTATAGATATATATAAATTTATTAGTTCGGACTTTTTGAATAGATATCGCGTGTATAGCAGAAAAAGAAACCTATGTTTTGTCTCACAAATCGGCATGTTCCAATTGGTTCTAATATTCCCCCTCGATCGATCCAGCATACCTCGTCTCACCCCGCTAGTTTCCATACAAATATTGCGTAAGGCCTACTCCTCTTAGTAATTGCTCCATGGAGTTCTTCTGGCTATTTTAACCCTTAATTTGGCAAAATGCATTTTGTAGGTAGTCATAATTGAAATATGAGTGTAAAAACTAAAATATTCACTTATTTAAGTAGGAATTATTAAAAATGAAGTAATTGCTGGTTTCGCGAAAACTGTATGAATATTTTTATCAACAAATGCACGGAAAGGAACAATAAATGATGGTTGAGGATTATTTACAACACAAAGAATATTGTAGGTTTACAAATTTATACTTTTAAGAGATTCGCGACTAATACTCATAACTCTTGTACGTGGTTCTTCTTGCGTCGTCGGCGTGTGAGCTGCATGAAATTGTCACTTGCATGAATGAATCCTTTAAGAGGAAAGGAATGAAAGTTGATAAAATTAAAACGAAAGGTTTTCATAACCTTGAACTTGGAACTTGGCAAGACATTGTAAGATTGATAATTGAATAATTTTGTATATTTGGGAACAATTTTTACTTATGATGGAAAGTGTGAAGGTGATATTGAACGTAGAGTGTGTGCTGGTAATAAGATTCTTTCAATAAGTGATTTTATGATCGTTATATTAAATAAAAAGATTTTCATTTCATTAAGAGGTGATAAGGCCATGCATAGTGTTATGGGTAGCCCGTTGGCTTCTCAATTGGCACGAATGGGTATTAATAAGGCTGTGCTGGTTCTAACATTAAATTATGGTAGCAAAAGTTAGGTGTAACAAAAGACGCATGCAATTAGAATCAATGCCGTCGAAATGCGGTTACTGAGAAGCATGTTAGGAGTGACATTGAATGATAGAATTAAAAATTATGTGCTAAGGGAAGGTTGCGGTTTGAAAGAAGATGTAGTGACTAAGATTGAAAAGGGCCTTCTTCGATGGTTTGGACATGATATGCAGATGAATGATAGTAGATTCACAAAGCGAATATATGTGGGTGAAGTGGAAGGGCGATTACAATAGGACATAAGACAGTCAGATAGACGCCATTTTCAGAAAGGGTGACGTTAAAAGTACCTATAACCGCCGGGTGTATATGAGAGTTTACCAGGATCGGTGCAGATCATGATTCGTGATCTCTGCCTATCCTTCTACAGGGAATCGGGCGTGATGTGAATGTAAGTATGTACATCTCATTCATTACTTCGAATACCAATCAATGCAATAGGGTTTAGATTATATTTTAGATGAATGCTTATTTTTTATAATTCTTTTGGTTTGGTTTCTTTGTATTTAATTATGATAACATATGAACGATATTCAAAGGCAAAATATTCAAGGAAATTCCAAAACCAAACACTAAGTAAAGCACACATACCTGGGGTACTTGATCGCCGTTCGCTTACAGTTTTTTTGGCTGTGGCCTACTTTTTAGTACTGAAGGTAAAAAATAAGCACTGGTTTCATATTTTCTGGATAAACGTTGAATGTTACACTATAAGTAAATATAACGTACTTTTTGGGTACTGTTATAAACAGCCTCATAGGAAGTGGACCTGTCAGAACCTAGG
Organism: Leucoptera coffeella; assembly: GCA_030578115.1. Classification (NCBI taxonomy): domain Eukaryota; kingdom Metazoa; phylum Arthropoda; class Insecta; order Lepidoptera; family Lyonetiidae; genus Leucoptera; species Leucoptera coffeella. The sequence continues at coordinate 1,969,421 of JAMBLF010000002.1, forward strand.
TGGTAGGACGAGGAACGTAATTGTCTTCATGTTGGCGAACAATGGGTACGTGTGTAGTGTAGTAGAGAACAGGTTTAAAACGAGCCGTGAACACCATCTAGAGAGAGGCAACCTAAATTTCGACTATAAGGCCGAGAGAAGTAGATTGAGACAATCCGTTCTTTACCCAACGATGCTAGAATCTGTGCATTGCTCTGAAGCTTTCTAATTCTAAACTTACAATCGCTTCAATGCACTGGAAACCACAGCGAATGTTGACCAGAACCTCAGTAACATAGTGAGGGTACCTTGAGAAGTGGGTGGAAGACATTTAAAGGAAGGGCGAGGCAGCGGAAAGTCCTAGCTCTAAAGCGAAACCCTGGAATTGATACGGACTTGACATGAAATACCAGAGGCAGCTTCGTCAAAAACCCAACGTCTCAACAAAACTATCCGTAAATCGTGACCTCCGAAGTTATAATGTGCATCTCATTCAAGAGACAATTGAGAAAAATCGGGGGTCGAAAAAGTTTAGTTAAATATTGGGTACGTTTAAATTGACGAAGCTGAAAACCAGGGCAATTTTTACCGAGGTTGAGAGCTTTTAAGGTCGTATTTACGCATCTCATGCCCCGAAGCCTCCACTCGATGTGAAGGACCCAAGAGGTACATTGACACCCCACTTCAAACACGATCTCACGCTCGTCAACGAAGACGAGATTGGGGGCGCTCTCAAAAAATTGGCTAATGGGAAGTCTCCCGGCGACGATGGAAGGACCTTTGAGCTTCGAGTCCTGCAGACGTTCAAGAATCTATTCAATTCCGTCATTGCTAATGGGAATACACCGGCGGCGTTCCGTGAGTGCGTGGTGACCTTGTCAAAAAGAGAGACTCTATTGTAGAATTATAGGGATATCACGCTCCTAAGCCAAGTCTCCAAGTTGTTTTCGAGAATGCTTAAAAATCGTCTGGCGTCAAGACATAAAGCCTTTCAGCCACCGAAGCAGGCCGCATTTCGAAAATGTTTCAGTACTGTACGTACACCACATCCACACAATGCGGCAGATTAAACAGAAGTCCAATGTGTATAACCGGCCGCTGTGTCTTGCCTTTGTAGACTACGAGAAGGCCTTCGACTGCATCAACATCTGGGCTGTTCTGGAATCCTTGCAGCGATGCCAGGTCAATTGGCATTATGTGGAGGTGTTCAGGAGCTTATACAGCACGGCAACGTATCTGTTCAAGTCCAAAACCATAAGACGACTCCTATACAGTTACTCAGAGTAGTGAGAACTCGAAACTGACCACAAACGTACTGGAGGACGTCTTCAAAACTCTGGATTGCACTCACGCACCTACTTTTCGCTGGCGATGTCGTCATAATGGAGGGCGGAACGGAGTTGCTGCAGGATGTGCAGGAAATACTGCACAGTCTAAACGCTGCATCACAGTCGGTCGGTCTCCGGATGAACTTGGACAAGACGAAGGTCATGTTCAACAAACATAGCCGACTATGTACAGCAAAGACTACCCGGGCCAGATTTTAGTAAATGAGTAGGGACAGCTTCGAATGTGAAATGTTCACATGATTGCAGCTCGGCACTGGGCAGCATTTGAAACCTATGTCCAGCAGTGGACTGTTTGAGGTTGAAAGATGGAGTATTCCCACCACTTTTGTGAAGATTTTTAGAAGAAGGGGGAGCAAGTGGCGGAGCGTGAGGGGGATACATGAGCAGCTTAGCAGCTAGACTAGGGGTTTCCTCGGGTGGCACCAAACATTCTCTAGTAGCGTATTCTTGTAATTGCGCTATACTATAGTTTTATACGCTCCACCAGTCCTTTCATTTCAACGACATAACGCCAGGCCTCAGTATCAATATCTTATACTGAGTCTTGACTATTTTGAATACAAGAATTCTTGACGATATTTTCCCTCACCGAAATCAACAGCACATGGACGATCTAGATGATCATCCATCTAGATCTAGATACTTTCTACGCCCGCGTTACTCAACTTCGGTAATCGATCGAGAATCGCTGTAATATTTTAATATTTGGTTGTTTAGGTAATGTTTTGAACGATTATATCGTACCCAGTGACGAAATTATGAATATCCTTGAAGATCATTGCCTGTAAAAATGCCCAGTGAATATATCTTAACATAATGAAAATCTTTTTATTATTTATTTAATTATCTTCTAATTACAAACATAACCGTCATATCATTTTTAATTTAAATGTAGACTTTGGCAGTTTAAAGGTCTTGTAGAGTAAATTACTTGGTTTTCATCCAACTTGTAGTGCAGGGTAATCGGGGCGTTTCAGCAGCTCTGTGCCTCAATTATAATTTCACCGACTAGAATGGAATAGAACCTTGAAACTTCACATCAATTCAACACATACAACATTTTTTTTATTACAGGTTATTGATATAAATAGTCCAACAGAAGTGGTAAAAAAAGTAAGCGTACCAGAGGAACGTATTGTTAGCATTGGTGCTTTGCCACCACCGCAAGATGTTTGTTATAATATAATGAATAATGTAATACTTAACTTATTTTAATTGATTAATTCCTGCATAGTTAAAATTTTATAACATGTCATTAGCTTAACGATTCAATTTAACCTTGCCAGACTTGGACTTATTCAATTATTGCCTATTGATTCATGTCTAAACGCGATCTCACATCTTTAGCATCTGTTCCACATACCTATTCTTGTAATTTGTAATCCAGGGAAGAAAGGTGTTTGGGGTAAAGGCTATATGTAATTGAAAACATTTCTAACGAGTGGCCTACACAAGTCTATATAAGTTGAAAGAAAGTTTTAATTTTATTTGATATGGTGACCAACGCGGTCCGGGAAACGATAGAAATCAACCGTCAACCGAGACGATGTGGTGGATGGACCATGGCTCCTTTATGGCGGCCAGTAATCCCAGCGATATTTCGGTTTTAAGTACGGATACAATACAAGTGATCAGCTCCAGTCTTTTTGTGTCGACCGGTGAGTCGAATACTACATGAACAGTGTCTGAGTACAAACAGCCTGTCGGAACCTCCAAACAAAATGGCGCTGCGTATGAGCTATCAGAGGTCGGGCAGACGAATTAAGTGTTGTTATTGAGGGCAAAAATACCCTCAATAACCCTCAATAACAACACTTAATTCGTCTGTTCGACCTCTGATAGCTCATACGCAGCGCCATTTTGTTTGGAGGTTCCGACAGGCTGTTTGTACTCAGACACTGTTCATGTAGTACTCGAACACCTGTTGAAGATGACTGCTCCGTAATGTCCAAATCTTTTGGCTTAAATTATATCGGTGAGCTATAACCATGAAGCAGTTACAAAAACGAATGAGCATTGTACAATGACAGTATGAAAAGTATCGTGGAAGTACAAAGAGAAAGGGGTGTTTGAGGATAGGCCGGCCCTTGAAGAGATATTAAATGATATACGTTTCATGGCTTGTGTAGACACAATCCCTTTATTATTGTGGTGGAATAATCAAAGGCTTGAGTCCCAATCAAAGCTGGTGTTTCACTGGAAAGACAGCACTTCACGTCATAGATAGTGAAGCGTATTGCCGTATGTAGACGCTATCTATTACCAAAGGTTTCCTCACAATGCTTCCCTCACCGTAAGCGAACTGTAAAATATGTACTTAAGTGAAAAATACATGTTTAAATTTCATTGATAGTTACATGCCAGAATTGGATTCAAACATGGTACCTCTAATAAGCAGTCAAAAGTCTTCCCAAATAGACAATACTATGAGAGAAAGTTTCTTCCATTCGGTCCACTTTGTATTTAATCGTGGCTATAACCGTGTTTCTAAAATTTTAATTATGGATTCATCGACTCACAATACTTTAAACAATTATATTGTTTGATTGGTTCTGTCTAAAATATATACTAAAAGTATGTACGGTAATACAAACTTACGTTCGAAATTCCCGGATAGACATAAAAAAGGGCAAAATTCGCCTAATGCTTATGAAGTAAGAAGATGTTTTAACTTTAAGCACATTGGTAATTATGGCTAACTAGGTAACGAGAAAACATACTTCATATTCAACAAGTTAACTCAAAGGACATACCAACTTCAATTTCAATCATCTTGTAACTTTAACTTGAAGATACATATAATATATATTGTAGGACGTTATTACACCAATTGAACTAGCCCCTTGGTAAGTACATTTAAGACTTGTGCTAAGGGTCCTAGTCAACGTATATTTTAAGAAATATATACTTATTATGTATAGATAAATACATATACCTATAGCATATATAATCAACGACCAGACTGGAAAGCAGAAGAAAACCGTAGTTCTTAACTCTGCCTCCACCGGGCATCGAACCCGGGACCTCACGATTAGCGTTCAGGCGTCTAACCGATCTCGCCACGGAGGTCGTTTCGGAAAAATAGACCAAAGAGTTATTGTTTTCGAATGAATGTTATCTATATCAACGTGATTTCCTGGTAGAGCTATCCACTTATGTTATACAGCTATACAGTATGTTGTAAGAGGATTCTGGAGTTTTGGGGTTCTTTGTTGTAATCTTTTCCATATCTTCAAATATTCACGTCTCTACGTTTCCAATAGGATAGGCAGAAACTTTCGATCGCCACCTGGAACGATCCTGACAAATCTCTCTTGCTTCACTCACACCATTTAAATTTATCATACATGCTCTGCTATTCTTCACGTTTTTAATTTGATCTGTATAAGCTCTACGCGGCCTACCCCGTCCAACTCTACCTTCCACTTTGGGTCTATAAATTCATTAATTTTTTTCATCTCCCTCCTTTCATCTATCCGCTCCATGTACCCAAACCACCGTAACATACCTTTCTCATTCCTACATTTTCTTTCATACCACAAAGTTTAATAACCAAATAAAATAGGGACCAGAACAGCGTTATGAATAGCCAGGCGTACCCTTCCTGACAATAACTGACTAGACATCATAACACTCACGGCCCCATTCACCGCATTTCCCTTTTTCAATCTCCTTTCGATATCACCCTCACATTTTCCATTTCTTTTAAACAGTTTTTCCCAAATACACAAAGTCTCTCACTTACTGCACTTCATCAACACCCACTTTAATAACACATTCTGTCATACTTTCCTGACTCTCAAAACCATAGTTTTGGTTTGACTCACATTCACTTCCATACCCTTTCTTTCAAAAGCCATACATGTAATATCCATCAAATTCTGCTAATTATCCGCTGACACCTTCATCGACGGCATACGTGACACAGAGGTGAGATCTGCGGTAAGGTTAACGTCACCATACTTCTCTTAAAGAAGCTTTGGCACATGCTCTTGTAGTAGAGGTTGAACGCCAAGACTTTAGGCATACACAAAAGATCAGCACAGTTGTGGGGATGAAGTAAGTAAAACCGGAACAAAAGAAGATCTCTGGTCCTTTATTCTATTAATGCGGAGAGATAGGACATCTAAAATTGAGCTGCCCGTGATTAAAGGCACGTGCCACTATTTCTAGCCAGTTACACATTGGTTATACTCGGATCGGTAAATGGGAAGCATTGCATGATAACGTTGGACATAGGTGCCTCCAGGCCTATTGTTAACCCGGATCTGGTAAACGCTGTTTTTAAAACCAGAGACGTTCTCAATTGTAGCCAGCGCTCAGCCGCTGGTCAGTCAATACCCATCCTAGGTAAAATGTCAGTCATAATCTGAGTAGAAAATTTATAATTTATACAAAGTGTTATTGTGGTTGATATCATTGGTCTTGTATCTTGGGCCTTGATTTCGTAATGAAATGCATGAAAGCGAAGAGCCAAGCGATAAAAGCGAAGGAATAACAACCCAGCGAAGGATAAGCAGTTTCAATAGTGACAAGTGCGTGTACCGTGTGTGTACAAATAAAGAATATTCTCGAACTCGAGTTTATTATTTCCGGATAGAACCTAAGCACATAACAGTATAAATGATAATAAATGTGAAATGGTTAAATATGTATTTTGACGATTCCGAGTGAAGACAGATTTAAGAACTAACTTTTCTTCTGCTTTCCAGTCTGGTCGTTGATTATATATGCTATATAAGTATTTATCTATGTATAATAAGTATATATTTCTAAAATATACATTGGCTAGTATCCTTAAAACAAGTCTTTTTGGTGTAATCATGTCCTACAATATTATGCTGAGGGCTAGTGGAGGATTAGTGGCCTCCTGGTTATGTTGCCTCTTCAGGGAATGTTGGACTGAAGGTGTTGTGCCTGAAAACTGGAGGAGGGTCATCAACGTGTCCTTGTTTAAGAGGAAGGGGTCGCGCCAGGAGATTGGCAGTTACCGAGGCATCAGTCTTCGGAGTATTGTCGGCAAACTGTATGCAAAAATGTTGATTTAGAGAATGATGAAAGAAACTGATATTAAGATCTGGGACTTGCTAACAGGATTCAGAAAGGGAAGGAAGTTTTTAGCGAAGGAGTTTCGGCTGTATTGCTCTTTCGTAGACTTAGAGAAAGCTTATGATAGGACGGTAAGAACGAAAATGTAGAAGTATAACCAGCCGCACTACCTCGCGTTTGTGGACTATGAGAAAGCTTTTGACTCGGTTGAAACCTGGGTGGTCATGGAATCCTTGCAGCAATCTTATGTCGACTGACGAAACGTGAATGTGCTGAGATAAATTTATGATTCCGCCATGATAACCGTTCAACTCCAATGCCACGGCACGAAACCTATCCAGTTGCAGAGAGGAGTCAGACAGGGGGATGTTATATCGCCAAAACTGTTCTCGAGTGCACTAGTAGTTTGACCGTTATAATATTTTTAATAAGCAACTGTTTGGTTTTACAAAGGGTCGATCAACAACAGATGCTGGGGTTGATCTTATGAAATATATATTTGAGTCTTAGGAGGAAGCAAAGGATACTCTGGGTGTCTTTTGCGATCTTTCTAAGGCGTTCTGAAGCCATGACCACATAAAAATGAAACGTCACAAAACATCGTTTATATAGTGTTTCACTTTGTAGTAGCCCTTCTCGATCAACGTCGCTTTAGTGCAAACTTTAAATTTGTCTAGAGGTAAGGACTTTATAGACTCTGGAAGTTTGTTACGTCTAAATGATGTTATGTGACGTTTCATCTTGGTGTGATTGCAGCCTCACGATGCATGTTCTTATTGGAACCCCTTTAATATATTGCTCATAATATTCGTTGGTTGCTAGTTAGGCTGCAGTCTCATTCTGATGGATTATTTAATTAAGTTGTATTGTATTGAAATATGTCTGCAGAGTTTCTTGGCATTTCTTCTCAGCAGGATTTTGCTTTACGAAATGCCATTAGTTTAATTAGATTTATTTAATATTTTTTATTTAAATTAACTAATTGTAATGACAACTTTTCAGGTGGAAATGTTTTTTTTTAAGACTTTCAATAAGTGATTTTATAATCCTCATATTGAATAAAAAGCATTTCATTTCATTTCAGTAGATGTTTTCAAAACGTTGGATTGGGTTGAGCGCAGAATAAATATCAATGAGGAATACATTTCGCACCTCCGCTTTGGTGATGATATCGTCCTGATGGGATAGTCGTTGAAGGATCTGGAGAAAATGCTGTCCGAACTAAATGCTGCTTTCTCGACGCATCTGACTCGGGATGAATTTTGAAAATACCAAAATCATGTTAAATGATTTGGTAGTCCCGAGACCGGTTTCCCTTGGGGGCGCTCCCGTAGAAGTTGTTTCCCAATACGCATACTTAGGCCAAATAATACAACTTGGTAGAAACAACGTCGAGAGGGAGGGGGGTAGAAGAATACAGCTGGGGTAGGCAGAATTTAGAAGGCTAACGCATGTCCTTACGTTGTCTTTACAACAATGCCTGAAAACTAAAGTGAAAACCAGTGTGTGCTCCCCGTTATGACGTACGGATCATAGTTGTGGACAAACACTGCAGGACTAGCCCACAAATTCGAGGTTGATCAGCGTGCTATGGAGCGGAAGATGCTCGGAGCTTCTCTGGTAGATCGCATCAGAAATGAAGTGATACGCCAGAGAACTAAAGTTCCCAACATTATGAAAAGAATTAGCACGCCGAACTGGAGGTAGGCTGATCCTTTATGCAGAAGGATTGGAAGAGACCGCAAGTCTGTAAACGTAGTGTGGGGCGCACGGAAATATAGTTTACTGCATTTCTATGTACATTATCGTAATAAAAATACATTTACGAAATTCATCGAATATTACGGTGAGGGAAAAGATCGTCAGGAACCCTACCTGTACCTAAACGGGTAATAGTCAATGTTTGTAAATGACGACATGGCTTATCATCTGTCTGATTGAGTACTGACTATCTGGTCAAGACGTGGGTTCGAGGTGGCCAAAAAATTACTACTTAATTGCGGAGATGGCTCATGGTGACGAAGGGTTAGTGGTTGTGAAAGTGTTTGTCTTTGTTTTGTTTGAATGAAAGTACATGCAAGTTTTACAAACGTAATGGTTATGGATGGACAAGACAGTGTGTAAGATTGATATAGATAATGAAAGAGACGAACAAGAGAATGATTTTGTGTATTTGAAATCACTAATTACTAGTAATGGAAAGTGTGAGGGAGATTAAACTCAGAATGTGTGTAGGTAATAAGATTAATCGGTCCATCCAGTGTTACGAGGAGCCAGTTGGCTTCTCAATAGGCACGTATGGCTATGCATAGGGCTGTGTTGCTTCCAACATTGACTTAAGGTAGCGAAAGTTGGGTATAGCAAAAGAAACATGAAAGAAGAATCAATGCTGTCGAAATGCGGTCACTGAGAAGCATGTTAAGAGTGTCATTGAATGATATAATTAAAAATAATGCGATAAGAGAAGGTTGTGGTTTGAAAAATGATGTAGCGACTAAGATTGAAAAGGGCATGGTTCGATGGTTTGGACATGTTATGCGGATGAATGATAGAAGATTAACAAAAGGAATATATGTGGGTGAAGTGGAGGACCGGCCCAATAGCATATATGATAGTCAGGTAGACGCCATTTTGAACAAAGGTTGGGTTAGAAGTACTCACTACCGCCGAGTGTGTATGAGGTGTAGGAAAAAAACAAAAAAAGCATTTACGACCATTCACCCTTGCGGGGTAGTCAGAGGTTCAGGTATCCATCTCCGCAATTGCAAAATTCTATGGACACCTCGAACCCACGCCACGTATTGACCAGATAGTCAGTACTCAATGTGACAGGTGGTCAGCCATATTGCCATTTACAAGCACTAACTATTACCTGTTTGACGAACAGGTAGGTTTCCTCACGATGTTTTCACTCACCGTATAATTCGATGCATTTCGTAAATGTGCTTTTATTACGAAAATGTACATATAAATTCATTAAACTTCATTTCCATTGGTACACGTTCAAGCGGGATTTGAACCCTGTACCCACTGATACAGAGCCAAGCCCCAAACAACTGAGCTACGTCGAATTCTGTCGAGGTGTGTGAGTCTCAATAAAGCGAAAGTGATCTGTCAGTATCTGGTCAGATGGGGATGCGTGATCTCTGCCTCTGCCCTCTACATCTCCTTTGCAAACAGCTACGCTAAACAACTGATAAAGAAGGTAATACAACTTGACTTACGTAAGGCTAATGATCTCCTCATAAAAGAGTTGATCGAGTAAAAGCGTGGGATGCGCGTATCGTCCGAAAACTGGAACGTAGTTACATGACGAAATAGAGGACAGCTCGTAGGGATATGGTCACCTCTAAACCAGAGATCTTGTCTGAGATAGAAGATTTTTACGGCCAGTTATACCGCTCGCTCCCGAAATCCGTATCCTGTCCTCTTCGATTCAAGGGCCACATTGACACGCCACTTCATAGAGGAAGAGTCCGAAATAGCTATGGATGAGATTGAGATGGCCTTAAAATAGCTTAAAAAGGCTCAGGGAGGAGATGGAATCACCTCTGAGCTCTTGAAATCTGGTGAAAACCGGTTCTGAAGGAGCTCCAGAGAATTTTAACAGTGTCATCTTCTCCGGAAGAGCTCCAAATTATTGGGGCAGAGGTGTAGCTGTGTTGTTCTTTAAGAAGTGTGACAAAACCCTCTTGAAGAACTACAGGCTGATAACACTTTTGAGCCACCTCTATAAGCTGTTCTCGAGGGACATCTCCAATAGAATCTTAGCCGGGCTAGATAGCTTTCACATAAGATAAAGTCGATCTCATTCTTCGGCCCACCTTATGGCGCTTTTGGCAAATCAATCAATCAATCAATCAGCCTATGACAGTCCACTGCTGGACGTAGGCCTCCCCAAGGTAACGCCACAAAACACGATCACTCGTGGCCCTCAGCCAACCACTACCAGCGACCTTTTTCAGGTCATCAGTCCACCTGGCAGGGGGGCGTCCTACACTACGTTTACCGAGACGCGGTCGCCATTCGAGAACCGCTTTACTCCAACGGTCGTCGGTTCTGCGACAGACGTGACCGGCCCACTGCCACTTCAGCTTGCAACATCGATAGACAATGTCTACGACATTGGTTCTCTGCCGGATAATCTCGTTCCGGACTCTGTCCCTTAACGAGATACCCAGCATCGAACGTTCCATTGCTCGCTGAGCGACATGTAATCGGTGAGCCAGTCCGACCGTCATGTTCCACGTCTCGGCACCGTATGTCATTACAGGTAGGACGCACTGATTAAAAACCCTGGTCTTAAGACACTGCGGTAGTGGCGACGAGAAGATATGACGCAACTTCCCGAATGCTGCCCAGCCCAGCTGCACTCTTCTGGAAATCTCACGCTCGAAGCTGTCCCTACCCATTTGCAGAACCTGGCCCAGGTAGACATATTCCTGGACCACTTCGAGCGCCTCTCCACTGATCGTGATCGGCCCCGGGACAACGAGTTCGTTGAACATGACTTTCGTCTTGTCCAAGTTCATCCGGAGACCGACCGACCGTGAGGCAGCGTTAAGACTGTGCAGCATTCCCTGCAAATCCTGCAGCGACTCCGCCATTACGACAATGTCGTCAGCGAAGCGGAGGTGTGTGAGGCATCTGCCATTGACATTGATACCCATCGCAGTCCAATCCAGAGTTTTGAAGACGTCCTCCAGTGCGTTCGTGAACAGTTTCGGGGATATGACATCCCCCTGTCTCACTCCTCTGAGCAACTGTATAGGACTTGTCTTTGGCAAAATAACAGTAGAATATCAGAGCAGTAACAGTGTGAAGTTTGAAGTAGATTAGCAAAAATGTAATAAAAATTGGGAAATTTTAAACTTTTATCGATTTCAATGGTTAAATTTGATACTTTTGGTCATCCACTACCAACTTTATATTATTACTGATCTGATATCGAAATGCGTTTGTACTAAAACGAACTAGCATGATCAAGGCCCCTGGGTTCTGCCAGGTCCACCTCCTATGGGTCCAGGAACTTTACCAGCATTTCCCCTCTGGCCTTTCTGCGTCCAATTTCGTGCGCTCCGATACGTAACTCGTCGTATTCGCAAACTCCCATTTTGGCATTGGTCTCCCATGACCACATTGTGTTGGGTCTTGGTCATAAAGCACCTCGAGCTCACTATCCGAATATACCGACGTCAGCGCGTATACCTGCATTAAGAGAGAGAAAAAAGAACAGATGGCCTGACTCCACGGCTATGGTGTCTTCGCCTTGTCCTCGGACTTTCTACTTGTACATGCCACCTGATGTAAGATAGTCCCACTTTCAGTTGCGCTAAGCTCTAGTCCAAACGCAGACTGCGTCCATTAAATTTCGCCAGGGTCAGTTTTAGGCAGCCGTTCGTAACCTAGGGATTCTTAGTACCATCTTACTTACCGTAACGGAGACCTCAGCCGAAATAGTAGGGCGACTAGGAACTGGGAGCCTAGTTTCCTTGACGTTATTCGTTGGGGTGATTGCCCGTACTCACACTCACCACACTGGGCAGATGGATTGGCGAGCGCAGAGCATGGCTTGTCGCACCAGTGACGCTGCTTCCCGTCACTGGCCTGATATATTTAGCTGTGCTTTTTTAAGAAACGGCTATACCGCCATTTGTCGAGTGCCGAATATTTTCTCTCTCTTGCCCGCAGCTCTCGCGTCAACCATGTGCACTTCTGTCTATTTACTAACGGCACAGAAATCATTACGCTATTTTACGCCACAGAAAATTATTAAGGTATAAATTGAACTTCGAGCTTGTAATAATGAATTGTACTCATTGTAGCATATTTTACGAGGTCATATATGTGAATAATTATATATAAATAAAGTTAATTTTTTTTTATACTTTCAACAAGAAACATTAATTATCATCTTTCATGGTATCAAACACAGACCTCTATAACCTAGATACCGCAAGTGTACGTACTTTGCGTGTCAAAAAGATTATAATTGATCAACCTTTTGAATGCGGTCATTTAGTTCCGTCCCGACCGTCATCGTTGGCGAACGTGAAGTGCTCCTCAGAAAAATGCCTAGTTGTGCCGTAATATCTTGTAAAAATGATTCAAGAAAAGTAAGCCGAGATCATGGAAATATTTCTTTTCACCGGTAAGTAAATATTTACCGTATTTTATTTATAAATCAATTATTTTATCTTATTTGTGTCTATTACTATGTAAACCACCAAAATACATGTAAATGTGTGCATACTACGTGTTCAAATTACATTGCTGCATTTAGTTCCAAAGGTGTTGTATCAGTTCATATAAAGCAAGCAGTGAACACGGAATCGATCGATACTTTCAGTGGTAGTTGCGCTTCGTGGTACAGAGGTTATTCTCATTCATCTTGCCAAATAGGCAAATAGTGTTGTGCACATGCATCGATTCCAGTTATGGTTGTCGATTGGAATCGATTTCAAAACTACAAATAGGTACTCTAACTGATTAAAATTATAAGAAAATTATGTTTGTAAAATTTGTTCATGTTGTATTTATTTGTTAAGAATTAGAATAACGTAAAGTAAATTTTCATTACAGGTTTCCAAGCGACCCCTATATTAAAGAAAGGTGGATTGATGCTGATGATGATTAATAAAGGCGGTAGCAAATAAATATATTGATATTCGGTTTCATTATTTAACCAAACACATAAAATCTTCAGTAACCAAAAGACAATTATACAATAAGCTTATTTTATTTCAGGGAGAGTAATTAGAGATATTCTGTTTTGCGAAGTCCGTTTGATTATGAATGTGTGCCGGCATGCACGTGTACCTATACATTGTTTAGTGTAGGTAGGTGCCAACGATCCCCACCTTAACGCACACAATCGAACTACTTGTATACACAACTACAACCAAAGTTAAACGGACTTCGTGAAATGTAATATCTGTAAATAGTATTTATTATAAGTAATAAAACGACGATTTGATTTAAATTTTTATTATGTTTTTGGTCAAAAGAATAATTAAATAAGTCTCATTAATTAGATAAGTCACTTGTGTGTACCACTAAGCCAATCATATACCTACTTAATAGTAACTTTAGATTAACTTAAAACTATATTATATAACATAACAATATCTTACATGAATAAACTTTTCATAATCACATTTGAAGTTTTATTTGGCACCAATAATTCGTACTATTATGCGTCGCACTCCGTTGAATCGTTTTGATGCGCGAGTATTTTCCCATCACTAAATCGCCGCTGTGACGTCATAATACCTACGCATATTTCGACACGCGCGGTTTTCATAGAAATGAGTGCATTTGCGGCATCTAGGGTTATAGAGGTCTGTGGTATCAAAGTTCATGCTACGAGTAAAACAAAATGAAAATGGAATTATGCGCGATGTGTGTTCGTAAATTTGAACACCTATGTACATATGTACTTACATCTGTGCTAGTGTCTCTAGCCATACCAGAACAGTAGAGAGTTACAGTAGGTATGTGAGTGCTAATAATCAACTTACTACTTTCATTTAAATTCACCACTCAATTGCTTATTAATATCAAATTGGAAAACAATTGATTAGGTAGGTACGCTTTGTTAGATACTCATGAAAGAAAAAGCCACAAAAAAAACAGTTTATTCACTGCATGTAAATACAACCATTATACATTCAAATAAAATGGAAACCTTGATGCAATTAAAAGGTGCTACCTTTGTATACGATGCAACTAGGCTGATCACTGGTCCTCCGGCAGCACCCGATTCGGAATCTGTCACAAGCTACATACATACATATTATATATACCATATACACACATTATAGACAATAAGCATGATGACAAATTTTGAGAAACTGTTCTATAATATTTGGAAATATATATGGAAATATAAATAAATAATACGGATTATAATAAACATAATATTTCTGCGGAAAATTAAGGTTTAGTACTTAAAAAATGATTTTTGATTCATAAATTTAAAAGTGTATCATTTAAGCTATCACCAATTTAAGTAGTTTTGTGTTTCTTAAATAATAGGGTTTGTCCTCAAAATAGTAGATCTGTCACCAAAATGTAGCCACCAAACAATGCAAAATCAGTTCCACAATAAATCACCTAAAATCCTGAGATATAAGATCTAGTACCAAATAAATGTTTTTGTATGTATTATAATAGGTGTGTCCCAATAAGTATTTAAGCAAACTAATTTAAAGAGATCACCAATAAATCATATTATGTTACTAGAAAATTGCATTAAGTGCAAATAAAAACCTAACCTAACCTGTTAAGAATGAAAGAATGATGGAATGAATGGCATACGAAAGAACAAGAAATATGATAATACATGTATTAAGAAAGGATTACAAAGAAGGATGTTGTAGTAAAATATAATAAAGTGCGTAAGGTAATGATGATGGATTAAAATAAGAATGACAGACTGTAAGATAGAGGTATAGGTGCATATTATAAGAATTGTATATTAATAAAGATACACAAAACCCTAATTCTCTACCCTTGATGTTCCGGCTTGGCGTCCTATGCGTACGTTTTGGCGCAGTGGACGCTACACCTCATCATCAAAATTATACACAATAGATAATAAATTCAAAAACATAAGATAGATAAAGGCTCGGATTATGTTGGAGGTGTGCAGTTTTCCCATCGTTGAGGCCGGATTGGTCCATTTTTAAAGCGCGCCAATTTGTCTCTGCCGCTTTGATCATTTTTTTATTAAAATTATAAATTGATGTATTAAATTGGTAACGAATACTATTAATTTAATATCTGAACGAAATAAAATGTTACTACTGTATTGGTGACAAAATATCAAATAAAAAGGAGTCGCAGTCAGGGATCGATAATCGATTTATTTGGTGACAGATGTACCATTCTGAGCACAGAGCTATTATTTAAGTAACAAAACTGTTATTATAAGAACGAAGTTTATATTCATGTAATGCAATATAATTTTATTTGTTATCGATCTCTTATTTTACACATATATTAACATTAATTTGATAATTCATACCGGGGACCAATTTTTTTATCTGAGAACGAAAATATTTCGTTGCGATAAATCTATTTATTAGGTAATACAACTTGATGACAAATGTAAATTTTGGTGATAGAAAATATAGTTCCCAATTTAAAATTTGCACCAAAATGCGTCAAAGTGTAATGGCGTCGTTTGCATACGTCACTTTAGAGTACAAGGAACATTCGGTGTATGTAAACATTATCTAATTCATATTTAATTTGGACATTTTACTAGTTTTTACATTAAAACAGGACTTCAATAGCATATAGGTGGTGTTCCGTCCCTCTGTGTACTAATACGTCCATAAAAACTTCTGAGAAGTTATTTATTTTCGTTCCTTCCGATAAGAAATTACGAAAGAAGTGGCTTAAACTTGCAAGACGTGATTTGGAAGGAATATTACCCACTACACAGCTTTATTTTTGTGAAGATCACTTTGACGTAAGTATTTCCTTTTTTAAATTGGTAAATATTTAATTGCAAAAAGAAATATTTAACATAAACATAACCTCAAATTGTATTATTGAATGTTATACTGAAATAGGTACAATAGCTATGCTTTCAACGAAATATTTTTAAGTTTTAAATAGTTAATTAACTGGTTAATACACAATACTTACATGGAAGTTTTAACATTTCTAAATTCTGCTGAACAGAAGTCTTTGTTTGATGCCAGAAACGTTTCTAGCATTATCAAGTCGATTCTTGGTAATTTTGCGCTTGAAGCTTTTGTAAATCCTTGTTCCATGACTCAATTTAGTGTAATCAATTTACACAAAAGAAATTGAAGTTAATAAAACATTAGCGGCGTAATTAATTAAAAAAGCGAGCGAGTGTGTAGTAATACAAATGTAAACAAAGAGAAAGAACTCTGACGTGACGACATGCGCTCTGATTGGCGTTCAATATGTCATGGCGGATTACCGTATTTAACGATTTTATTTTATCGATTATTATATTAATCTTGTTATTAATTATGAAAAGAATCAGAGTTTTAGAATTGGGAATTTTGTAATAATATACACACAAAATATTTCAATGAAATTCACTTGTTGTCATCATGCCTATTGGAACATCATATACGTCACATAAACACATATTAATTCAAACACATTTATATAAAAATATATGTATATATGGTATGGTAGGGGCCTTGTACATGGTACTTGCACCGAATATATCATCATCGAATATATCTCAAGTTTGTGTGTTTTGAGTATATCGAGAACACACATCATGGTGCCGGTGAGCAACACTCTCTGTGACTAGGGCTCTACCTCCATAGTGACTATGTGTATGGCTTTAGATTTTATGGGATCGTATAGATTCAGACTTTGCCCCTTAACGTATTAATTGGACGCGCCATAGCTCGCTGAGCTAATTTAGCTGGTGAGTCAGTCCGAATGTCATGTTTTACGACTCGGTTCGGTATTTCATTACGGGTCTCCAGGCACTACGGTCTTGGCGATGACAAGATACGACGCAACTTCGGTTAAGACTGTGCAACAAACGCTGCTGCGACTCCGTTGTTATGACAATGTTGTTAGCAAAGCAAAGTGCGTGAGGTTTCTGCCATTGCAATGATACCCATTCCAATGAAAAGAAATGGCATATTTTTTATTTAATATAAGCATCATAAATATCACTCATTAAAAGGAAAAAACTATTTTCTAGAGAGAAAGTGTCATTAAACATTAATGAATAAAAATAAATCTAATTAAACTATCGGAATTTCGTAAATAAAAATCTACATAGAAGATATGCCAAGAAACAGCAGAAAATATTCAACAACACATTTAATGACAATCACTATCAACTATCAAGAAGAGTGCCCGTGTGAACAGAAGGACACGCTTTTATTCAATGTCCCGATTCCGGTTTGTAGGCAAAAGAACAGAATGAAGTAGTTTTGTATGGATCTGCCTACAGAGAGCATAATCCCATTGACGCTGTGAAACGAAAGAGGCGGGCAAACCAGATCCATCACCAGCCATGCTGAGCCAGACTTTTTCGGCTTCTTCCACATCGGCGACCCACGTCTCGTCACCAAAAAAGCGGCGAAGCGACATTTGATACACTACGTCTACCCAAACCACCACACCTAATTGGTAAGCAGCCTTTAATCCAACAATGATTCAGAATATCCCACAATGTTTGCCGAATTAAACTATCCAATCGAGCTAATTGAGATGTGTGTTTCCAAATTAGTGCACCTTAAATAATTATTAAATTTTGGAACAAATAAACAAAATTTTATAATGATATATCCTTTGTGAGGATTCACAGGGGCAAAAAGATGTTTCTTTAAATTTTGTTACAATATTGGAAATGAAAAGTTCTGTGGAAGCATCATGGATTGGAGTTCCAGGAGGAAGAGAGAGCTGTCATCTATGGTCGGTGTCACAATTTCAAATTTAGTTATTTTACTTGTTTTTCATTAATATTTAAACCCATGGAGCAATTTCTAAGAGAAGTGGGCCTTGCGCAATATTTATATGGAAATTAGCGTGGCATTACACGGGGTGAAACGAGGTACGCAGGATGGAGGGGCGATATTAGAGATCCCGCCACATAAGGTGGCAGTAGCCAAACTTGGAACTAAATTTGACGTTACCGCCATTGCGTGTTATTTTGTATGAAAGGTAAATTTAGTATTACCAGCGTTGTGTTTTTTGCCCACTCTTTGTAATTTTTATGTTTGTTAAGGGTGATTATAATAAATTGATTTCCGGAGTTTCTTGTTAGTTCTTCTCCAAGCTAGGGTCTCTGCTGATCTAACCTCGGTAAAAAATATGTAAAGACAATGCTCAGTGCCATGTTTGAAATAATAGTTTTAAGAGATTCGCGATTTATACTCATGATATAAGATATAAGGGTGTGTATAAGATTGATTGCAGCTGTGGGAAATCCTACGTCGAACACACTAAACGGTCTAATGCGGACAGAGTGAAGGAACACATAATATATGTAATATATAATAAGAAGGATAAGTCCCGTTAATTATTAATCATGTTTGAAATAGTTTAATAAACATATTTTGACTTTGATATATTAATTTGTTTTATTTGAGTTTATAGCTCTGCAACCAAAGACCGTTACAAATGAAACCTATAATGTATCGAGCCGTATGGCACAGTGAGTGCTAGTTTTGGCGTGTTTACTGGTAACACTGAATTACGCGACTGTGGCGACGCCTCCAACTGCCACCTTATGTGGCGGGATCTCTAGAACCAATTCAGACACGACATTTTTTGAGATAAAGCATAGGTACTTTCTTTCTACTACGCACGCGACATCTATTCGAAACGTCAAACTAATAATGAATGGCCAATTATTTAATCATATTAATACGAAATATTAAGTTACCTATCGAATGAAACATATTTTTGGTCATCCAATCGCTTTTTTATGTAATTAGCGTATCTAAGAACACAATATTTAATGTTTCCACATTCTCTTTCACAACACACGTAGATAAAAATATACATGTGACACACTGATTCTGATGCCCCCATAGACAGCTGTTTGATGACGTCATGGACGCCATTTAGACTCCAGACCGCGTAAAGGGGACCACGGCTTTCGCCGGATCCTCTTTGTATTTGGTCCGCGTTTAAACCTGACCCGACCCGTGACCAAGGCCATTGCAACATGGCTGAAACTTTGTTCATGAAATAAACGCTATAAGTTCCGCTTTATTGTAAAATGTCTATTTATGTATTGAGGAAGTCATAAATCAGAAACTTAGCAATCATGGAATAATGCTTATGTGTTGCACTTCTCGGTTTCGTGTTGAGAATTAATCATATATATTTGTTGGATGACAATGCAATATATTATGTTCAAATAGCGTAAATCTGAGGTTACCTGGGAGGTGGCTATACTAGTGTACTTATAATCAATCGTCGCAACTAAGTTCACTTTTAAGTTCTTTTCATTAAAATTAAAACATCAGGATGAATCACTAATACAATACTGTAAATGTTTTCAAATTTACAAACAAATATGAATTAAATATTGATTACACATTACACCATCCATTTTCATTCTCTAAGGGCCGAAACTGCGTTGAGTTGGCTTGGCGCCTGCGTATTTAAATACAAGAACGCAAAATCCCGCGCTGCATTTGGTCCGTTTAACGCAGGTTTAGCCGTCAGAACTCAAAATTTGTAAACCTAGTGGAGGTGACTCCTGGCTTTTCATTAGAGGGCCTAGGTTCGAATCCCGGTTCAGGCATGTACTAATGAAGGATATCTAATCGCTAAGAGTGAAGGAAAACATCGTGAGGAAACTACCCTCCCTCGTCATAGGTAATAGCCTATGTTTGTATACAGCGATATGGTTCACTACCCAATACATTGGGTGCTGTCTATCCAGTAAAACGCGGGCTTTGAGTGGCTCATTTCTAATATGCCTTCGAAATGTCGAAGAGTGAAGAAAGTCGGGTGTGTTATATTATATAGAATTTAATGACCCAAATTAAAAATTGTTAAGACTTGTGATATACACTGCGATGCTATGTGAAATAAACTTAATAATTAATTAAGATATAAACTTTACTATAACCTGTGCAATATTCAACAACAGGTGATGTCATATTTTACACTATTGTTTTAAAAATTTAATATTTACAGCCAATTTGTAATGATATATCATTTAATAACCAGAGAAAATCTAACTACGATGCATCACAATTCCCTTCTAGCGTTCCAAATTTGACAAGTGAGTAACAAATAATAATTCAAAATTAATAATGAGTACAAAAACTTGCTAAGTACATTTTATGTAGGTTGTTGCAAAATTTATTTTTTGAATCTCCCGGGGGCAATTCGGTGACAAGGTTCGCCGCCGTCACATCCAACATTGTGGAGTGCGGGCAACCAGACTTGGAACTCTGAATCTATGTGAAAGAAGGGAGAGTAAAAAAACAAAAAACAAAAACAAACGCATTCACGACCATTAACCCTTGCGGGGTAGTCAGAGGTTCAGGTGTCCATCTCCGCAATTGCGAAGGTAGTAATTCTATGGCCACCTCGAACCCACGTGTTAACCAGATACTTAGTACTCAATGTGACAGGTGGTCAGCCATGTCGCCATTTACAAGCACTAACTATTACCTGTTCTGGGAACAGGTAGGTTTCCTCACGATGTTTTCCCTCACCGTAGTATTCGACGCATTTCGTAAATAGATTTTTATTACGAAAATGTACATAGAAATTCATTAAACTTCATTTCCATTGGTACATGCTCAAGTGGGATTTGAACCCTGTACCCTCGATACAGAGTCAAGCCCCTAACAACTGAGCTACGTCGAATACTGTAATAAGGGAGAGTAAAACAGACGAAATTTGTAAAATGATGAAGTTTAATAGATTACTCGTAGATATTTTGTTTAAATGACACGAAGCGGAAGTGGACATCACCTCTCCTAGCGTACAAACCTTATTGGAGTGCTTCAGAGCGTATGAATCAGTGTGTAGAAGAGTATAAATGTGGAGTCCCAGACTTAACCCTTGATTGATCTGTTAAGTCCCAGGGACTCCACGCGATTTTAGTGTTGTTATAACCGTATTTTTGGAATCATGTTTACGTTTGGGGTTTTGAGGACCTTCCTGTAGTATCTTAACTTATTCAGAAGCGAAAAAACAGGCGTCTGAGACTACCCCATTGGTGAAAAATCACACTTTTGCTGTCCAGGGGAATGATTTTGGTGTCTTAACGTTGGGTTTTATTTGTTTTGGACTACAATATGGCTTACTAATTTGCTTATGAAAGTGTAACATTGTAATATTAAATAAAACCTTTATAAATATCTCAAAACACTGTTTAATTTATCAGGTTATGGGCCCAGTGCGACTATATATTGAGAGAATAAAAGATTGAAGTGAATAGTTTTGTAATTCCATTTCAAATAAACTCAAATTCCTGTACCGGCGTGGCAACAATATAACCTTAATTGAAAGCTTGACCGGCAAAGAAAACTTTGCAAGCTGGAAGTTCACCGTCAAGACATACCTAGAACATGAGAAATTGTGGGAATGTATATCAGACACCAGTATGCACGATTCAAAGAAAGATCATTAAAAAAAAATCAAAATTAATAGTGGACCCAGTAAACTATATCCACGTTCAAGAAGCTAAAAGTGCAAAGGAGGTATGGGATAACCTCTGTAAAGCATTCGACGACTCGGGCTTAATACGTCTGGTTGCATTACTGCGAGACCTCGTTACCACGACGCTAGAGATTGTCAAAGGATTGAAGACTACGTAAACAAAATCATAACTTCAGCGCACAAGCTTTAGAACATCGGGTCCAAGGTTGACGAGTAGCTATGCACGTTGCTACTCTCTGGTATAGTAAAAGTCAATGATCATGGCAATAGAAAGCTCTGGTGTCGCTATTACAGCAGATTTGATAAAAACAAAATTGTTTCAAGACGTCAACTCAAGTCTTATGATCCAACTGTATTTCTAGCAAACAAGAACAAGGATAGCAAGCATTCATTCAAACACAAAAAATAAGGCTCAGGACAAGGATCAGGTGAAGGTGCAGGCTCAGGAACAAGAAACGGCAGTGGATCAGGATCAATGCTCAGGACAAGGATCAAGCCAAGGCTCAGGATCGGGATCTGGCTCAGGTTTAAGACAATGATCAGGTCAAAACTCAGGTTCCGGAAGCGACAGTGATATGTGGACTCAGATGCGGCAATGCATTTGACTATGAACAAGGCTTTATGATGAAATTCCACCGCAAACCAAAACTATCCGAGAGACCAATAATAAACAGTTCCGGGTTGAATCTGTGCCAAGCGACAAGGTCATCTGAACTATAATTACATGAAGAAGCTGAAAGATCACACCGATGGAGTAGAAATATCTCAGAGCAGTGACAGTGCATACCCCGCATTAAAGAAACGCAAGCGAGGTCACCATTTCCAAGAGAAGATTCCAGAGCAAGTCAACTGCTAGGAGCCATTCACTCAGACATAGGTGGGCCTATGGAGGAGAATTCGCTCGGAAATGCAAGTGAGCAGCTGTATGTGAGTACAAAAGGTGCATTGGAAAGTAGCGACTGTAGTAGCAGTAGCAATTGTAGCACAGACTTGTCTACACATACAGCAGTGAAAATGAGTGATGATAATGAGTATTATAGGCTTCAGCAGTTAATTGAAATACCACAGATATCCAATATCACACTTCGTCCTCATAACAAACAAAACGAAACAGTAGAACCTAAGTCCTATCTATGTATGGCCGATGTACCACAGACATATAAAGATGTACTTTCTTCCAAGGACTCTGAAATGTGGATAAAGTCAATTAAAGAAGAATTAAAGGCGCTTGAGGACAATGGCACTTGAGTGCTGATGGACAAGCCAGATAATGTGAAGCTATTAGACAGGAAGTAAGTGTTTCCACGGGTCCTAGATACAAATCTAGACTTTGTGCCAAAAGCTATGCCTAAAAGAATGGTATAGATTACAACGAAACATTCTCTCCGAAAGTAAGGTTGACTCCATTCGCTTAGGGCTTAATGTTGAAAATAATATGGCTTGTAAGCTTGTTAAATTTTTGTATGGTCTGCTACAAGCACCGTGATGCTGCAATGCAAAGTTCAATTGGTATGCAGATTGAACAATGTATGGATTACATTTTCATACACCAAAGAAACTACATAGAAGGACTGCTGTCAAAATTTGACTTTGATAATGCTAACCTAAATAGTAAACCAGCTGACCCGCATGTCACATTACAGAAAAGCACAGAGTTGGAAACTGAAAAGTGTTTTCTTAACAGCGAATCAGTGGGGTCGCTTATGTTTGCTGCAAAAGTTACAAGACCTGACATCGTGTACGCAGTGAGCGCTGTAAGCCGCTTTCTGAACAGTCATGATCACAGTCACTGGAATGCTATCAAGTGAATCTTTAAATACTTAAAAAGTGATTTGGACTCTGTTTCAGATCAAATGCGAATAACAATGTGGAATCCTATTCTAATGCTGAATATGCCAATGATCCTGTGACAAGGCGATCAACTATAGGCTATGTCTTCATGAAAACGGGGCCGCTGTGACATGGAGCAGTCAACGACAAACAACAGTTGCGTTATCAACTACGGAGGAGGTTTATGGCCTCATGTTGTGTCTCCAAAGAAGCTCTGTGGGCAAAAAATAAAGAAAAAAATATATAACGCTTTATATTTATAACCGAAGTGCCATATGAATATCACAAGAGATGTAATGATATAAATGTACATATAGATATAAAATATAATATGCTCAAAAGATAGAATAGATATAAGTATATTAGTACTGATAATCAGTTAACAGATATTTTTACAAAACCATTGCCTAAAGCTAAGTTTGAGTACTTTAGAAGCAAGTTAGGTTTCATTGAAAAACCAAAGTTAATGTTAGTATTTGAATATTTGTTGTTTAAAACAGTGTGTAGGATATATTGTTTTCTTCCATGTGCAATAGTCTTACATGCAGGAATCATGACAGTGATGTACTTTGCACTTATGTTTATATCCATTTATAAGAATAAGGCTAAAATTTAGTGGAAGTGTTGTATATTTAAAATTTGACGCCTTAGTTTAGTTCTCTATATAAATGTCAACGGCAGCTATAACATTTATAAATCTCTCAAATCACAGTTTAATTTATCAGTTATGTTCCACAGGTGTGACTTGAATGATAGCAGCCAGCAGACGAGTGGAAATTGATTACTTAAGATTACTTAGATGTTTAAAGATTAACAAAATCTGACGTCCTCCGATAACGTAGACGCACACTATCGATGCTCCAAGGAGGAATGAATCTGCATGAATGACGTTCAATTCCAGATGGCTGCCTCTGCGGTGATCGATGTTACATCAAGAATGACAACTGTGTTACGTTCAGAAATCATGAAGATCACACAATCGATTATATGAATTCTAAAAACATAAAATCGATGGCTGAATCAAGTTGATTTTCTTGACGCACCGTCACGGCCAACCCTGACAGACGCACGTCCACGTGCGTTTGAATGTATTATTCCTCATTACTCATCAGGACAGAGAGAGAGACGGACAGATGTATCAAATATTATTATTACTGCTCGGCCAAGCTGACTGACATTATAACAAAAAAAAACTAGATTTAGGTGTAAGAAGGAAGTAGGAAGACCGTGTAGGAAGGGGCTTTGTATCCCCTTCATCCGGTTGTGAATTCTACCGAAGACTGGACCTAAAAGCTCCTTCATCTGACTCTTACCTTGCTCTTAACGGAGATCGGGCATACGAGGCCCCTTCAACCATTATTCAAGAAAAGACGCATTCGGCGTAGATCGGAAATACAAGGCCCTTAAAAAGGAACATAAGAACAAAAAATCGAATGGCTAAATCAAGTTGATTTACTCGATGCACCGTCATATATATATAATTTTACAGAATGATTACAATAACACATAAAAAGAAGCCGAAATTAGTAAAAAAATTGATACAAAAGCACCAAATATAAAAATTTTTATCTAAAGACTCGCTTCGTCTCCTCGGCGCCCCTTTGAACGACGAATCCTTACCCGCCTTCATTCAAGAAAAAATTGCAAAATTTTATGAATCATCCGTACGATTGGAAAACATATCACCGCATTTGGCTTACACCATTATTAAATATTGTATATTTATTCCAAATATTTTATATTTTCTTAAAACTAGTTATCTTTGGAAACATCATTTCTTTTTAGAACAGTTGGACAATATTATTCGGTCAACCTTATCCAAAATCCTAAATTGTAATTTCACTGATCATTGTTGGACACAGGCATCACTTCCCATTCGTTTTGGCGGATTGAGCATTCGTTGCGCTTCGGGTGTGGCGCTCCGGAATTGGAATTGTGCCTGAAAATCGTCGACCCTAGTATGGGTCATACATTAATGACGAGTCTAGATGAAGCGAGGGAGGCCTGGTTAGTTTTGGTTGGTCCCGGGACCGATACTCCTCTTGGTTTGGCATCGCAAAGGCTATGGGACGAGCCGCTGTGTAAACAGATTCAATTAAACCTTTTAAATTCAGTTTCTTGTGTTACACAGCGTGCTCGGCTCTTAGCGGCTGCCAGGCCAGAGTCAGGGTATTGGTTAAACGCCCTGCCTCCGCAGTTATCGGCACACTGCTAGATAGAACCAGCTTCTGTCTAGCAGTATGTCTCAGGGTAGGCGCTAAAATTTGTGGGACACATCGCTGTCGTTGTGGGACAGATGTCGATCCCTTCGGGCATCATGGGCTGTCGTGCCAGCGCAGTGCAGGTCGCCTGTCACGTCACGCGGCTCTGAATGACGTCATACGCCGCGCTCTTGTCAGCGCTCGTGTGCCTGCAGTGCTGGAGCCTTCCGGTCTGGTGCGCGACGATGGCAAGAGACCGGATGGTATGACGCTCATTCCATGGAAGAGTGGCAAGGCTCTGGTGTGGGATGCCACCTGCGTCGACACACTGGCGCCTTGTCATGTCTCCCGGAGCGCTGTCGAGGCGGGATCTGCTGCTGCTGCGGCAGAGAGTTTGAAGCGGCGAAAATATTCTTCTCTTGGGGGAGAATATAGTTTTGTTCCTTTCGCCGTTGAAACTCTCGGCTCTTGTGGATGCGCGGCTCATGAGGTCATAAGGGATCTTGCCCATCGCCTGCAAGAGTCCAGTGGGGATTGCAGGGCTGGTAGTTTCCTCCGCCAGAGAATTAGTCTGGCTATTCAGAGGGGGAATGCTGCCAGCATATTGGGCACTCTGCGCTTCAACGACAGCGACAATTTTTTAGACATATTTAATTTATAGGTAATTTATTTTAATTAGTTTTAAGTTTGTAAATATTTTGTTAGTTTTAATTCCTTGTTTTATTGTATATAACTTAATTTGAATTTATAACACATTATGCAATATTATAGTACATACCTCACAAATCATCCTCTAATTTTGTTGTGTCTATAAGGCAGATCTAGTCTACAAGAATCCATCCATATATCCAAAAACATAAAAATCCAGTTATAAACATAGATACATATTTCTCCCGAATTTTCAATATATGAACGGCTTGTAATCTTTGAGAATCTCGTGATGGTCCAAAGTAAACGATAAGACTATTTTCCAGTCAAGATTAACCCTGTAAAATATAGGATTCCCGAAGTTGGTCAATTGCGATATGATTCATTGCGTCTTAACTTCTGTGGAACGTTGCGGTGCGGCAGATCCATGATGGAAAGCACTGAGCAAATTTAAGAAAGCATTTTTTTCGGTAAGTCAGGTCACCATCGCCATTTACAAGCACTGACCATTACCTGTTCGGAGGACAGGTAGGTTTCCTCACGATGTTTTCCCTCACTGTAATATTCGATGCATTTCCTAAATGTATTTTTATTACGAAAATATACAAATTCATTGGTAGCTCAAGCGGGATTTGAGCCCTGTACCCACTGATACATACTGAAGCCCCAAACAACTAAGCTAACGTCGAATTCAATATGTTTAATTTATTTATTTAAAATGTCGGCCGTTAATCCTTTATATTAATATATAATTTTTTTGTTTGCCCTGTACTTTATATAATATATGTATATACCAAATGATATCATCATTTACACCAAAGGTATTTAATTTTGTAACATCTTGTAATGAAATATGGCAAAACTGACTCAATGACTCTCTACCAAAAGCAATAGGCTCTTCACTGTGTCTAACAATAAATTTATATTTATATAAATTCCAAATTAACTTCAGCGTATACTTTGTTAGTACTTTTTATGGATACATATGTATCTTACCATTAATTTTGAGCTATTAAAAAAGGGGACTAAGTGACTTTCTTTTACATCCACTTTACAATTATTATTTTTTAGAATTTTCAGTTATTACTCCAGAATCAAATACAGATATTTATGATACAAATTTTTTGTCTTTAAATAAAAATGAGTAAGTCTATCATGAAATTATTAGTTTTCATTATTATGACTAAAACTATGTACCAGAAGTTTTTAATCGAGTACATGATCATACAGGGAGATTTTCTTCTCCCGCTGGAGTGCGTCTGCACGGTATGCACGTTTAAGTCTCGACGCTGGTCTAGTTTAGCGCTAGCGGCTGTAAGCAAGCAATGAGCAAGTTCGCTGCAACTTATGACACATTGTGTTGCTATGGGTCGACATGCTGCTGCCGCTATTTTGTTATATGTTTTTCAATTAAAATACGTGGTTGTTAAAGAATCGTTAAATATTTGATTAAAAGAATCAATTGTTATTGAAAAATGCGAAATGTTTACGGACAATATATATGTAGGTTGATTTCACCTGCATTTTAAGAAAGCAAGATATTAATAAGAGATCAGTTATTAATGCGCTCGGTAGCACTCAGCATTAAATAAAAGAAACACGATATCTTACAGTCAAAATACCTTCATTACAAAAGGCTTATATAATAGTCAAAAAAACGCGTTCACGACCTAATTAATGGGTAGTCAGTGGTTGAAGTTTGCATCTGTGAATTATAATCTATAAAGCAAAATATATTCTGTGAACTCAATGGGTACGGACGACTATATTGTTGCATATTATAATTAATTTCGTGAAAAAATGGGAATGAATGTGCAGTAAAATGGGAACTAAGTGTTTTGGGTGTAATAATAACATATATGACTTATTATTTATGAAGTGCTGCAAGTGTAAGAAATGTTAGTGGGGTCGCGGTGCCCTCACACCGACTGCCAGCGAAAGGTGCGCAGCAGGCGCTCCCTGGCTCTCGTGAACAGCACCCTGTTTGCCTTGGTGAGCCGCTCGTTGATGTAGAAGCGGGTCGGCTTGCTGGCATCTACTATGTCGGTGGTGTCGATGCTGCGGTGCACACGAATAGCTGGCACAAACTTGTTGCATGAGTCACGTCGCACAAATTTAACGACGATAGAACGCGGCCTTAGAGAGGGGATGCGGACGGTAGGATTTATTATAAAAATGCCTTTTTATGGAGGAGGCACTCGCAAACCTAGACCCGTGCCTGTTGGCGGTGAACGAGACCTGGCTCCAAGGCCGTGGCAGCGCTGGGGCACCGCGCCTCCCGAGCTGCCGCCTCTTGCACATCCTGCAGGCGCCCGGCACCAGGGCGCTCGGCCACTGGGGGGCCTGGGTTTCTACACTGAAACATGCTTGAAGGCCAGGGCGCTGCGTTACCTGTCGACCCATCGCACCGTGGAGCAGATGTGGATCAAGGGATGTATCAGCACCGTCGGGGTGTTGGTGGCCACCTCCGATCGACCTAACTGGATTGACGCGGCCACATTCTTGAACGTTTTGACAGAAACTAAGACCACATTTAATTCGTACGAATATGTTTTTCCATTAGGTGACATTAATATTATAGACTCGCCATGTGCTTTGACTAAGCACTTTATGACATTTTTACTACGATGGGACTCAGGAACACGATCAGTCAGCCAACACATGACAGAAACCATAGTGCGACTCTTATTGACTAGATGGGGAGCCAGTCCACCCGAATAATTGACTCTGATGTGACTCACATACCGGAATTACGTGGCCACGCTACTGTCAGTACGACAATAAAAATAATTAAGCCTAAACGGCTCAAAAAAACCTTACTATGGCGGCCCTACAAACAAATTGACATAAGTAATTTTAACGATCACTTGAGACGAATTAACTGAACTACGATACACCAACAAAACCAACAAAACACTGTTAACGACATGATGGTGCATTTTGATGCTTTGTTGATTATGCGCTCGACCGACAAGAACAACTACACATTTAACTCACAACCAACCTTGGCTTACAAGCAATCTCAGGTTTTTGACGAAATTATGGCACAGAGCACATAATAAATTTACACACTAAACTTGGCCCTTATTTGCAAAAATACAGAGACCTGAGGAACTTTACACACTAGTATGCGCACACAAAAGAAGGATTATTTTGAGTTTCACATAAACTTTAAAAACCTCCAGGCTCTCTGGGACTCTGTTGAGGACGTTAAACCCAAACAAGACCTTCCACCACACTTCGACAACCCAATCACTGTAGCGCAACACATCCAGTTATTTGAGGGAAGTGCAGAAATACGTGGAGTATGTGCATCCTGGACTCGTTGCAGTTTCTGCTGATGGTCAATGACTTGCCTGGTGTCCGTACGGTACGTAAGACGTCTCCTGTTCATAGACGATCTCAAGCTCTCAATGGTCGAGGAGATTCAACATCTCCGCGTTCGACGCGATATCGTTCACGCGAGCTCACAGTGTTATTGATCTCACGTACGAGGGGGGCGGGCTTGCGCTCTCGAGGGGTTTCTTTACAGGATGTTGCAAAAGGTTTTCAGAAACTTAGGCTTCTTGCGCCGGGCATAAAGAACCATGTAACGCGTTACTAAGAAGTAATTTAGAGTGGTACGGTGTTATTTGGGCTCCAAATAAAAATAAATATGTTTATATAAATATGTATTCGATGTTTTTCGCAAATGTAATTTTGTTACGAATATGTACTTAGAAATTACTTCCACTTTAACCTTTAATTCCATTGGTACATGCTTAGGCGGGATTTTGCCACTGATACGGAGTCGAGCCCTAAAAACTAAGCTTCAGCGAATTCATATATAATAATAACAATTATTGTAATGAAATTTATTAATTATAACTCAAAATTGTTGTTAAATAACAGTCAGATAGGCGCTATATTGAAAAAAGGTGACGTTAGGAGTATCTATAACCGCCTAGTGTGTACGAGTATGAGAAGATGTATGAGTGTCAATGAAGCGAAAGTGGTCTGTCAGGATCGGGACAAATGGGGATCCGTGATCTCGCCATACCTCTCTACAGGGAATCAGGCGTGATGTATATGTATAACTTCATCATCATCATCATCAGCCTGTATCAATCCACTGTTGGACATAGGCCTCCCCCAAATGACGCCACTTCTCCCTGTCAGTGGCCGTTCGCATCCATTCGATGCCGGCCAACCTGCGCAGGTCGTCTTCCCACCTTGCCGGGGGGCGCCCCACACTACGTTTACTGAGACGCGGTCTCCACTCTAGGACTTTTTTGCTCCAGCGACCATCAGTCCTTCTGCATACGTGTCCAGCCCAACTCCACTTCAGCGTGCTAATTCTTTTCATAATGTCGGTAACTTTAGTTCTCTGGCGTATCACCTCATTTCTGATGCGATCTACCAGAGAAACCCCGAGCATCTTCCGCTCCATAGCACGCTGAGCGACCTTGAATTTGTGGGCTAGTCCCGCAGTGAGTGTCCACGTCTCAGATCCGTACGTCATAACGGGGAGCACACACTGGTTGAAAACCTTAGTTTTCAGGCATTGTGGTAAAGACGACGTGAGAACATGCCTTAGCCTTCCAAATGCTGCCCATCCCAGCTGCATTCTTCTGTCCGCCTCCCTCTCGAAGTTGTTTCTGCCAAGCTGTATAATTTGGCCTAAATAGGTGTATTGGGAAACAGCTTCTACGGGAGTGCCCCCAAGGGCAACCGGTCTCGGGACCACCAAATCATTAAATAATAATAATTTTTTTGAGTTAAGCACTATCAATGACTTTGATTTATATAAGGTTATGAAATCGATCTCATCTAACGCTGAAGGCTGTGACGGAATAGTAATGGATATGGTATGCCAATGACATTGGATGTGGTACGTGCTATTATTAACGGCTCTATCACCAGCTCAGTCTTTCCTGAACAGTGGAAGTGTGCTGTGGTCCACCCCATACCCAAAAAGAGCAGTGTGGGCTCATTCGGTGACTTGAGGCCTATTAGCATCCTCCCCTACCTGTCCAAGTTGCTGGAAAAGGTGGTGTATGGGCAGACTCTAGGTTTCTGCGAGAGAAGTGGTTTGCTGCCCTCTCATCAGTCGGGCTTCCGTAGGGGCCATAGTACAGCCACCGCCTTAATGGATGTAGTGGATGGTCTCCTCACTAGTCGAGATCAAGGGTTTGGATCATTTCTAGTACTACTGGATTTTTCAAGGGCGTTCGATTCACTTAATATAGATCTCTTGTTGCTGAAACTGAGTGTATATGGTTTTAGTAATAATACAGTTAAATGGTTCTCTAGCTACCTGAAGGGTAGGTCTCAGGTGACAGTGGTTGCTGGAGCAGATGGATTGCATCGATCAGAGGTTAAGGCTGTGACTAGGGGTGTTCCTCAGGGATCGATATTGGGCCCTTTGCTGTTTCTAGTATACTCTGCTGACATAGTGAGCTGCATGAAACACTCGCAGTATCACATTTACGCTGATGATCTGCAAATTTATATAAGCAGCAAAGGTTCTCATGAACGTGAGGCAGTTGATAGGCTTAACGAAGATCTTGCAAGAATTGATGACTGGGCACTTGTTAATTCTTTGGTGCTCAACCCTTCAAAGAGTGTGTACATGCTGGTGGGTACTAGGGCGCAGGTCCAGCGTTTAGAAGCTATTTCTGATAGAATAATACTTCATGGTGTGCAGATGCGTAGGGAGTTCTTGGTTCGTAACTTGGGGTTACTAATGGATCCTTCACTAAACTTTGAGGAGCACATATCAACCTTAGCCCGTGGTTGCTTCTATCGTTTGAAGCTATTATATGGAATTCGGCAGTTTGTGAATGTGAATTTACGTATTCGATTGTGTGAAGCCTTGATACTGTCCAGAGTAGATTACTGTCTCACCGTCTATGGATCTTGCTTGCTGCGCAGGTCGTTTCGGTTGCTTCAAAGGATTCAAAATGCATGTGCCAGATATTGCTTTCATATCCCACCTAGAACTCATGTGACACCTTTCATTGATCGGGCAAACCTGTTGAGGATGGAGGCCAGACATAAGTTACATGTTGCCACAATGTTATTTGGTGTAATTAAGTGTGGTAGGCCGACATACCTTATTGAGAAGCTTGTCTGGCGTCAGGCGCGACGTGGTGAAGGTATTCGGAGTATTTGTCCACCTTTGACTGTGCCGGTCTATAGAACTGCTGCTGGGTCGAGTGCCTTTAGGGTTATGGCTTGTCACATATATAATAACATCCCGCCGCCGATCAGGAATATTGGCAATAAGTCTGAGTTTCGCCATCGTCTTTACGAGCATCTGCTGGCACTTCAGATCCGAGGATAGAGATAGATTCATATTTGGTCTTGTAAACAGTGTAATAGCCTCAGAGTAGAGGAAAACATTCCCATCCCAATTCATAATATAATTAATTTCCAATACATTGATTTCTGCGATAATTTTACTCATATATGGTTGATATTTATTAGGCATAATATTAGATATTGTAGGTTAAGGTTAGTGTAGTTTTGTAGGTGAGTTATGTGTGTATGTATAGGTTTAAGTGGTTATGTTCGTGTGGGCGTTTGGATTGCCAACATGTTTTTGGACCTGACTGAAACACAGCGCTGGTTACATGGACAACTGTGCCATGTTACTAGCATTTTAGCTGAGGCAGGTCCTTTTGCATTTGGCGTTGCACCGGCTTGCACAGCCCTATTTAGTTTCAAATTTGTTTTTTTTTCTTTGTTAGTGTCTAAGTTTTGTATTATTGTTTAGGTTTTTGTGTTCGTCGGTGTAATGTCCTAATGTAAATAAATATTATTATTATTATTATTATTAAACATGATTTTGGTTTATTCTAAATTCATCCCGAGTCCGATGCGTCGAGAAGCAGCATCTAGTTCGGACAGCATTTCCTCCAGATCCTGCAGCGACTCTGCCATCAGGACGATATCGTCAGCAAAGCGGAGGTGCGAGATGTATTCCCCGTTTATATTTATTCCCCGTTCAACCCAATCCAACGTTTTGAAAACATCTTCCAGTGCACTCAAGAACAGTTTCGGGGACATAACATCCCCCTGTCTGACACCTCTCTGCAACTGGATAGGTTTCGTGCCGTGGCTTTGGAGTTGAACGGTCATCATGGCGGAATCATAGATATGTCTCAGCACACTCACGTATCGCCAGTCGACCTGAGATCGCTGCAAGGATTCCATGACTGCCCAGGTCTCGACCGAGTCAAAGGCTTTCTCATAGTCCACAAACGCGAGGCAGAGTGGCTGGTTATACTCGTTAGTTTTCTGTATAACTTGCCTCAACGTGTGGATGTGGTCTATGGTGCTAAAACCCCGTCGAAACCCGGCCTGCTCTGGAGGCTGAAAGCTATCGAGCCTGGCTGAGAGTCTATTGGAGATGACCCTCGAGAACAGCTTATATATGTGGCTCAGAAGTGTTATCGGCCTGTAGTTCTTCAAGAGGGTTTTATCTCCCTTCTTGAAGAACAGAACAGCCACACCTCTGCCCCAACATTTTGGAGTTCTTCCGGAGAAGATGACACTATTAAAAATTCTCTGCAGCTCCCTCAGAACTGGTCTTCCACCAGATTTCAGGAGCTCAGAGGTGATTCCATCCTCTCCCGGAGCTTTTCCATTTTTAAGCTGTTTTAAGGCCATCTCAATCTCATCCATAGCTATTTCAGGCATGTCCTCAGTAAAGTGGCGTGTCAATGTGGCCCTTGAATCGGAGGGGTCAGGAACCGGATTTCGGCATCGTGAGCGGTATAACTGGCCGTAAAAATCTTCTATCTCAGACAAGATCTCTGGTTTAGAGGTGACCATGTCTCCACGAGCAGTCCTCAACTTCGTCATATGGCTACGTCCCAGTTTTCGGGCGAATACGCGCATCCCACGATTTTGCTCGATCAACTCTTTTATGAGGAGAGCATTAGCCTTACGTAGGTCACGTCGTATTGCCTTCTTTATCTGTTTGTTTAGCGTAGCTGTTTGCGAAGGAGATGTCTGTGGAGTTTCTCGTCTTAACCTCATAAGGTCCAAAGTCTCGTCCGAGAGATCCGACTTACGGCTCCCAGCTCGAGCCCTGCAGAACCGGCTCCCTTCCTCGCCGATTATTCTGGTCACATTTTCGAGGTCCTCGTCAACATTGGTCGTGGTCTGCAGAATGGCAAAGCGGTTCTGAAGTTCCAGCTGGAACTTGGATGAACCAGCAGCCATTTGCAGTCGGGTCGGTCGGAGCGTGGACTTCATCATGCGCATCCTTTCTAGCTTATAATTGATATTCAGGGTGCCTCTTACCATGCGGTGATCACTTCCGGTTTTAAACCTGTTGATCACAGAGACATCCCTGAATATGTGCTTTTTATCCGCCATGATGAAGTCGATCTCATTAAAGGTGTTTCCATCGGGACTTTTCCAGGTCCACTTCCGTTGGGGGTTTTTCTTATAAAAAGTATTCATAAGATACAGCCCCTGCGATTCTAGAAAGTGGACCAACATGTGTCCCCTGGAATTCCGACTGCCAATGCCGTGTGGTCCAATCCTCGATTCACCACTCTCCCTTCGACCAACTTTAGCGTTGAAGTCCCCCATCACAACGTTGTAGTGAGCGGACGTGGTATGATGCAAGGCCCGTTCGATATCATCGTATAGGGCCTCTTCCTCTTGGTCTGAGTGTGCCGATGTGGGGGCGTACACCTGGATCACTTTGAGTGAGTACCGATCCGAGAGCTTAAGAATGATGTACGCCACCCTTGTCGACACACTGGACACTTCCACAACGTTGTTACAGAGGACTTTGTTGACGAGGAAGCCTACGCCCCCCTGGGACTTGCAGTCTCCTTCCCGGAAGTAGAACAGATGTCCAGAGCTTAGGGTTAAGCAGTCCTCGATGTATAACTTAAAAATATTATATTGTCTTAACTTTGAATATTTTTAGTTCGTTCGTTCGTTACACTTTAAATAAAAATGTCTCATGTTAATGTGCCCTAGATAATAAACACGAAGCGGTTATACTTTAGTAGGGAAGAGCTCTATCTTCTTATAAGAGGTCCTAGGTTCGCCGCCTTGATAATAATGCCTCTTACTTTATAGCTTTAACGCGGCCTACCCTGTCCAACTCAGGTAGAGTAACCCTCCTTCAATACATCCGCTCCTTTACCCAAACCACCTCAACATACCTTACTCTATTTTCTTTACTAAATCTTCTCTCATTATATCACAACGTTTATGAATGACAGTATTTCGTACCCTATAACACAATCTGCCATAACACATTTTTCTGTCATTTTTCATCTCAACCGCATTCATTCGGCTTTCATGACTTTTCTGCCAAACCCAGCACTCACTACCATACATAAGCGTGGAGACCAGAATAGCATTATGAATAGGCAGTCGTGCCTGTTCTGGCACCAACTGACTAGATATCATACCGCTCACGGCCCCATTCACTGCATTTCCCCTCTTCACTTTTCTTTCAATATCACCCTAACATGGCATATAGGCATGGCCGACCTGGTGGACCGTCTCGTCTGCGGCAGGTCTGAGTTCAAGGGGGTTGCCATGCGTTACATATGCTATGAGCTTTGCCTCTGCTGATGCTCTAAAAATAATAATTAATAATTATTGTTGTCTAGGTTTAGTGTTGAATGTTTTTTTTTGTTATTTCATTGTAAATGTTTATTAGTAAATTGTTTATGTGTATTGTATTGTCAATGATACCGTATTGTCAAACCTGTAATGGTGTTATTGTGAAAAATGTAAATAAAAAATAATAATAATCTCTTGTAAACACACTTCCCAAATACACAAACTCTCTTGCTTGTTCCACTTGCTATTGTTCACTCTCTCGAGCGGCTAGTGTTTGCGATAGATTCTAGTACCTTCCTTGATTCGAACATTCGATGCCATGGCTGTACACTGAATGTTCCAGGCGATGCTCGTGACACTGGCCCCTGATGCTGGCTTAGACATGCTCATCCCGAGCATCCCTGTCACTGCCATGATACTTCGACAATCGATCAAATTTGACAAACTTTATAGCACCCCGTGGTTGATTTTGAATTCGATAAGTCACCTCATTCAGCTTAGTAACTACCTGGTACGGACCCTCCTATCGTGTGTACTTTCCATTTCGGTGAACCAAGTTGTACAACCACACAAAGGATTCTTCTTCAAACCCGTCAACATTGGCCTTACGATCGTACCCTCGTCTTCATTCTCACACCAGAGTAGAGCCCATTTTCTAAGATTAAGGCATTAATGGCTCGCATCTTTTCCCTTAAAGAAGTTGTATAGTCTTGAGGAGTCAACGGAGCAGAAGGTGTCCCGCCAGTCAAGAGGTTAACTGGTAATCGGAACTCTCTACCTTAGCCAAGAACCTTCTATCGTTCGGTTAAATCGTTCAACAATTCCATCTGACTGATAGTGATAAGCCGTTGTCCTAGTTTTGTGCATACCTATAAGTCGGCACACTTCCTGAAATACTTGGGATTCGAAATTCCTGCCCTGATCCGAGTGAATCTCCAAAGGAACTCCAAAACGGCATATAAGTTCGTCAACGAACTTGTTTGCTGCAGTTATAGCTTCTTGATTCGGTATGGCGAATACTTCTGTCCACTTAGTGAAGAAGTCTATTACGACCATAAAATACTTGTTTATGGAATCAGTAACCGAAAACGGTCCAGCTACGTCGACTGCAATACATTCCCAAGGTAATCCAACTTTGTATAGCTTTAAGTTACCTCTGCTCCTCGTCGCTCCTCTCGTCTGGGAACCTCTGACAAACAAACAATGCATTTGCAACACCATTCCTGTACGTGTTCTAGGCAGTAGAGCCAATAAAATCGTTCTCATGCCTTATTCAGCATTTGCAACTCTCCTAGGTGTCCACCAGACACACCGTCATGTATTTCCCGCAGAACGTCTCCAACCTAACTCCTAGGTTACTAGG
The DNA here is from genome assembly GCA_030578115.1 of Leucoptera coffeella. Lineage (NCBI taxonomy): Eukaryota > Metazoa > Arthropoda > Insecta > Lepidoptera > Lyonetiidae > Leucoptera > Leucoptera coffeella. Next base: position 2,006,572 of record JAMBLF010000002.1, read on the forward strand.
TAGGTATAAGTTGTAAGTGGTAGTGTCTGCCATTACATTTCTCCCGTTTACTATACAGTTTGCCATTATGCCATACCAACATTTTGGTTTCTGACCAGGGCCCCTATTGACCAGAATACCCAATTGGGTAGTAGTTACTTTTCACTGTCGAAAGTTCGAGGAATTAATTTGAATTTAAATCATTAAGACATACAAAAGGGACAGACTCTGGCATATTAAACACAGTGGTAGCGGCACCTGGCGTCACGTTAGTGCTGAACATGCAGGCTTTGTTAGAGGTTGAACTTTTTTTGGCGCCTCCTCCAGGGTTGGAATTTTTTGTATGCTGGACTAGGCGAGGTCCTTTCAAATATTTGGTTTTGGAGCCCACAAGGTAGCAAGTTTATTTTGTAGAAACGGTGGACTTCATGGGGGCTCCTTAATTCTAGTTCATAATAATATGAAATTTAAAGAACTCTGAGACGTAGTGAGCCTTTCAGTTGAGCAAGTAATTGAAATGTCTTGTATTAAGATATAAAATGTAATAATTATGTGTATTTACAGGCCATTCAAGTTTGCAAAATATATAGGTATGAGGTGCTTATTAAACTTGTCCAGAAATGTAAACGTCTAGTAGTGTGTGGTGACTTAAATGTTAATATATGAGGACACTACGATTTGAGTGCATTTTTTAACATTTCTTTTAAGTTATAATCTGAGGCACAATTTTAATCAATCAACTGCAGTTACAAGCATATTCTCTACTTGTATTGACAACATTTTTACTGATTTTAGTGTATCACATACAGAAATTATTTCAAATATTAATTCTGGGCACCATGGTCAGTTGATCAGGTTTAGTTGTTGCCTGGGGTCCAACCAAGGAATGTTACTTGTATTCCAGCGCAGGGGCTCGCTTAAATAATTGCAGACAAATTGGTTATTTTGTTCGTTTGCCTATACAATTAAGAAGAGATACACCAGGTATGCCTCATTGCTCGGCCTTGTTGATTCTGATTTTCAGAAAAAATTAAACCAGACTTTTAAAATAGCAAGCCAAGGGACATTCTGTGATTGGGCAACTAGAGGTATCCGAATTAGTAGACAAAGGTTATAGGAACTATATAAGGAAGACTTTATAAACTATGTAAAAAACTATTCTAAGATTTTTAAAAAGGTTTGAGTACAAGCCAAAAATTATACATACAGAAAAAAAATGACACATATGTTGTCTAGGAATCTTGGAAGATAATTAAATTTGAAACTGATAAAAATGACTCTCATATAAAAGAACCTAAACTTATAGTTAATAACAATGTAGAGATCGCGCCACATACATTGGCAGTAGGCAAACTTGGAACTAAATTTGACGTTCCCGCCATTGCGTGTTATTTTGTTGTTGTTTACTGTTCAGTAATACCAGCGTTGTGTTTTTTGCTCACTTTCTTTGTAATTTTTATGTTTGTTAAGGGTGATTATAATAAATTGGTTTCCGGAGTTTCTTGTTAGTTATTCTCCAAGCTTGGTTCTCCGCTGAACTAACCTTGATGAAAAATATGTAAAGACAATACTCAGTGCCATGTTTGAAATAGTTTTTTTTTATTTATACTTAGATCGTAAGATAACTTTCAATGAGAGCTTAAAATTTTTCATTCTCATATTCAGAAAATAAATAAATTCAAAATTCAATGTTTGGTATTTAGACGACGGCACTGTTGGAGGCGAAGCAGGGACAGTTCTTTCTGATTTGCATAACTTAATTTTTAATCTGAATTCCATTGCATTGGTTTAAATCTAAATTTAAATAAATTGGAACTTTACATTAAAGATATATTACTTTATATTACTTCAGATAACAGAATAGAAATTATTAATAATTTTAACACCATAGCTCCGGGTATCAAAATTATAAATAGTGAAAACCTTCGTGCTCCCATTTTCGAAAATTCATTTCCATCTTTTATCAAATCACATATACAACATTTTCAAGAATTATCCACCATTTTACAAGATTTAAATCCCCATTTAGTTTACATAATTATTAAATTTTGTTTATTCACTCCAAAATTTATTTATTTTTTACGTTGTACACCATTTCGGAAACATGCTGCTCTGTTATTAGAATTAGATCTTTTAATTAAAAAAACATTAACTCAAATATTTAATTCAAAATTTGACGACCACTGTTGGATACAAGCTTCCCTTCCGGTAAGGTATGCCGGGCTGGGGGTCCACAGTACGTCACCCATAGCTTTTCTGTCATCTGCGCATAGTAGTCATTAATTGTTCACTAAAATATTAATTTCTTATCCTGGCATTGAATTAAATTATATGTCAGATGCCAGAAATGCTTGGATTTCGTTGGTTGGTCCGGGTGTCAGTGTTCCAGAGTTCCCTTTTTCTCAGAGGCTCTGGGATGAGCCGTTGTGCAGGCAAGTTTAAAATAACTTGTTGGAATCTGCTCTTGCTCCTGCAGATCGTGCTCGTCTTTTGGCCTCTTTCAAGTCAGAGTCTGGTCACTGGCTGAACGCTTTACCATCCGTCAACACTGGAACGCTTCTTGACCGTAACACTTTCTGTGTGGGTGTCAGTTTGTGCCTGGGTGCAAAAATTAATGAGGGTCATCGCTATCGTTGTGGTGGGCTGGTTGATGAGTTGGGACACCATGGCCTCTCGTGTCAGAGAAATGCTGGTCGCTGGTCTCGACACGCCGCGCTCAATTAAGTTATTCGTCGTGCTCTCGTCGCTATCGACGTGCCTACTGTGCTTGAGCCCGCAGATTTGGTTCGTGATGACTGTAAGAGACCTGACGGAATGACTATCATTCCTTGGAAATGTGGAAGGACTTTGGTGTGGGACGCCACATGCGTGGACACTCTGGCTCCATCCCATCTCGCTGGGTCGTCTAACGAGGCTAGCACTGCGGCCACTCTGGCCGAGTCTCAGAAGTCGAGGAAGTACTCAGCACTTACGGTTGAGTATTGTTTTGTCCCGTTTGCTGTTGAGACTTTAGGTCCTTGGGGTCCTGGGGCTCATCAATTAGTAAATGAAATATCGTCCCGTTTAATTGAAAAGTTTGGGGATCCCAGGGCTGGAGCATTTTTCTCTCAGAGAATCAGCATAGCTATTCAGAGGGGGAATGCTCTCAGTGTCTTGAGAACCCTATCACCCTCTGACAGCGATGATTATAAAGATATTTTCTATTTAATTTAATTTTTATTTCTACTTTAGGTTTATAGTTTTAATTCCTTGTTGTATTGTATATGAGAGCTTGTGATAGGGCCTATTTTGAATAAAAATATTTTGACTTTTGACTTTGATATATTAATTTGTTTTATTTGAGTTTATAGCTCTGCAACAATAAAAACGTTACAAATGAAACCTATAATGTATCGAGCCGTATGGCACAGTGAGTGTTAGTTTTGGCGTGTTTACTAGCAACACTGAATTACGCAACTGTGGCGACGCCTCCATAAGTCTATCCATCGCTAAGGTGGCAGCCTTATGTGGCGCGATCTCTAATCACAGACCAGTTACAGATATCAAATGTATATCAGGAATTTTGAATTATATTGAATTAATATTATAATATATTTAATTTCTGGAGACTTGTGTATTTTAGTTTGAGTCTTTAAGAGATATGTTTAAGACAATAAATATACTGACTGTGGCTTCTCAATATATATATATGATAACTAGGTTTATGTTATAAAAAATATTAATAATTACAAACTTGTAAGAGACATTATCATTTACGGTGAGGGGAAACATCGTGAGGAAACCTACCTGTTCGCCGAACAGATAATAGTTAGTGCTTGTAAATGGCGACATGTCTGACCACCTGTCACATTGAGTACTGACTATCTGGTTAACACGTGGGTTCGAGGTGTCCATAGTATTACTACCTTCGCAATTGCGGAGATGGACACCTGAACCTCTGACTACCCTGCAAGGGTTAATGGTCGTGAATGCGTAGAGACATGCATAATTTTAATTATATATATATATATATATATATATATATATATATATATTGAGATGGTACAGTCATTAAATTTATATATATAACTTGGTCTATGTTAAAAAAAATCATGATTAAGAACTTGTAAGACACATAATTCTAACACACGAAATTAAAATAAACTGTATTATAGTGGCTCTAGACTAAAAAGAATAAACGATTCGTTTATGGGCCTGAGCACAGACCTCTATAACCTAGATACCGCAAGTGTACGTACTTTGCGTGTCAAAAGGTTGATCAATGATCAACCTTTTGACGGCGGTCATTTAGTTCCGTCCCTACCGTCATCGTTGACGAACGTGAAGCGCTCCTCAAAAAAATGCCTAGTTGTGCCGTAATATCTTGTAAAAATGATTCAAGAAAAGTAAGCCGAGATCATGGAAATATTTCTTTTCACCGGTAAGTAAATTTGTTATTTAATTGTGCGTATTTTATTTATAAATCAATTATTTTATCTTATTTGTGTCTATTACTATGTAAACCACCAAAATACATGTAAATGTGTGCATACTACGTGTTCAAATTACATTGCTGCATTTAGTTCCAAAGGTGTTGTATCAGTTCATATAAAGCAAGCAGTGAACACGGAATCGATCGATACTTTCAGTGGTAGTTGCGCTTCGTGGTACAGAGGTTATTCTCATTTATCTTACCAAATAGGCAAATAGTGTTGTGCACATGCATCGATTCCAGTTATGGTTGTCGATTCGAATCGATTTCAAAACTACAAATAGGTACTCTAACTGATTAAAATTATAAGAAAATTATGTTTGTAAAATTTGTTTATGTTGTATTTATTTGTTAAGAATTAGAATAACGTAAAGTAAATTTTCATTACAGGTTTCCAAGCGACCCCTATATTAAAGAAAGGTGGATTGATGCTGATGATGATTAATAAAGGCGGTAGCAAATAAATATATTGATATTCGGTTTCATTATTTAACCAAACACATAAAATCTTCAGTAACCAAAAGACAATTATACAATAAGCTTATTTTATTTCAGGGAGAGTAATTAGAGATATTCTGTTTTACGAAGTCCGTTTGAATATGAATGTGTGCCGGCATGCACGTGTACCTATACATTGTTTAGTGTAGGTAGGTGCCAACGATCCCCACCTTAACGCATACAATCGAACTACTTGTATACACAACTACAACCAAAGTTAAACGGACTTCGTGAAATATAATATCTTGGGCCTGAGCTTAAAAATCTATAATAAACTTCCAGAGTCTATCAAATCCTTACCTATTGCTACTACAAAGTGAAAGACTATCTAAAGGATGTTACGTGACGTTCCATTTTTGTGTGGTTATGGCTTCGCGTTCCGGTTTTTATTGGTTTTGTTTTTTTTGTTGGATGTGAAGCTTCGATCTTGTTGACTTTGTTTGCGGAGTTTCTTGGCACTTCCCTGCAGACATTTTCCTTTACGAAGTGCCATTAATTTTATTTATCTTATTTGATTTATTTTAAGAACTAGATTATGTTATGACATATTTTTTGTTAAAAAATTCTTTACTTTAATCCTTATGTTAAATTAACAAAAACATTTTATTTTCATTACAGTTCATTTTCATTTCATTTCCTTCGATAAAACATATCTATGCAAGTGTGTGTGGCTTCCTGTCTCTCAACCGCCCCCTGACGCTCGGCATCTCGCTCGGCGGGGTCGCCGGAGAAACCACTCGAACAACTTCACTCCCGGCGGCCATATCTTGGTATCACAGAAACGGAAATACATACTTCCCGGAATATCAATCACAAACGCCACATGGTAATGATTTAATGTTGCATTTTTCAACGAAATATTTATGACAAACGCGTTCACGACCATTACAGTTCAGGTATCCATCTCCGCAATCGCTATATCGAACCTACTTGTTGATCAGATAGTTAGTACTCAATGTGACAGGTGGCAAAAGCTACGTCGAATACCGCAATATTTATCCGAAGCACTTATGTTTTTGAGTAATGCTAGAAGTGCCTCCTCGGTCGCACCCGGTGCAATTGACCACACCTGTATCTACTTCATTCTATTAGGTGATTTGATGACATCGTTTGCTGCTCCCGTTCAGAATTATACGTTTTGCATTCCGCACTGTCCGGTTCAACATTTTGTATCGTTGGTGCTTGAGTTGATTCGCATACTAGACGCACACGTGAACAGCATCTTTCTTCAGCAGAGTATAGCCCCTCGGTAATAAGGAGTGGTTCTCATCGGTTTTGGCTTATTAGAGCTTGATTCTATACTGAGACTATTTTTCATTAGGGTGCATGCGTAATATTAGGATGACCCTCCGAAGGCCTCCAAACCCGTTTATTTGGGTTGCGCTCGCGGCAAGTGTTAATACAAGACTAAATTGATTGCGCTAAGTCTGATTTATATATAATAACAGAATTGCTAACCTAAGAGTTTCAACGATACACATTTCTATCATAACACCTCCCCCCATAAAATTGAGCTTATATGAAAATAAAATAAAGAAATTATTTAAATACAAAATAGAAAAATCAGAGTTACACAAACATAAAATAGAGGGCGAGAGACTCGATACGATTCAAAACTGGATTCAAAAGTTAGAATCTGGACATAGTTAAAATCTTATTAAACTTTTAAACAATAAAAACAAAGAGCACGCGAGGCAACATAAAACATAGAAATAATTACAATTCAAACTTATAAAGTAGTTATGAAACTTATTCTAGATTGCGAGTACTTATATCATACGATTATTCAAAAATTAGCTCAATTTCTATCAAACACAATATGTTGCTTCGAATAATAAAACTTTCTTTTAAGTTCTAAATCCGGAGTATTACTAGAATTTTCAGAGTCGCTTGTAATTTCATTCAGTTCAAATGAGCTTTTGTGAGCTACTTTTTTCAAAGTTTTATTATGCGATAGATTATAGAATTTAATACATATAGTCGAGTTTTCAAGAACAAAACAACATTTCTTATAAAATTTAAAGGCAAATTATAAGATAATAAAAGTTACAAAAACATAAAATGACCATGAATAATATTGAGCATATTTAACAAAATGAGATTGGCCTTGAGCTTCATTTACTCTTTCTTCTAAATTATCTAGCTTACGTGCGGCTAAATCAAGTGAATCTAAGTTTACACTGGTTAAGGTTATTGGCGTTAACATATTATTACTGTTATTGATACGTGAGCTTTTGCAACAATCGTCTTTCAAGATATTAGAAGCAACTGATAGTTGTGGCGGTAAATTGGTTTGATAAACCTTTTGCAAAGTGATTCTTTGTGAAAGAAAATATGCTGTATTATTTTCCTGCAAAGTTAAAATTTCTGTTCCACAAATAATAGAATCATCAATATTATTATTACACTTAATCGTTAACTTATTAGCTTTTGATTGTACAAATATGTAATTACCATTATTTAGTTTATGCCAAATATTGATATTTCCATAAATAATTCGCGAGTTACACATATCTGGCAAACTTCATACAACTTCTGTAAAAGTTTCGTCTCACAGGACGGATTATTAGTGACAGATAAAATAGGAATAATCGGACATATAAAATACTTAAAATTAATGTTCTTACAATTTAATAAACTATTTAACATAACATAATAATTACGGTTGTCCGTTATAGTCAAAAAACGTTCAGAGGGTTGAATTAGTGCTTAACTTTGACTGTGTACAAAGGAGTCATGTGGAGTTGGAAGAGCTATGTTCCAGTAAACATTGAATTTAGTTGGATCAATTAAACGGATGCGTAATATAAAAACGAGATTTTCGTTATAATAGTAGACTGTTTAGTCAGATACATCTATAGTAGTATGTATATTATGTACGTATATTATGAACGGGATAGGAAAATCAAATTCATTATTATTATGGCTGGGAGTGTGTTCGGTGCCGCGGCAAGGCGCCGAGGGGCGACAACACCGAGACCCCCATCCGTGCGGGCCCTGACTTTGTCTCCGACCGCCGCGGTGGTGCGCTGCCAAGTCCTGATTACGCCCCCCGGGTGACGACTGATCGCCTGGGCGAGGGAACCGGCGATATCGCGACTATGGCGCAGATGCAATTGTTTCGCGCCGAAATACGTGCCATGCGCGTGGAGATTGGTGGCTTTACTGCGGCCATATCTGCGGTGATGGATCGCCTGTACTCCTGCGACGACAAGATCAGCCGGCTCACCGACAGAGTTGCTGAGCTGGAGCGGAGGAGTAGTGACGAGGCGAGCCACTCGAAGGTGCAGGCGCTCACTCAGACGGTGGAGGAGCTGAGGGCGGATCTCAACGACCGCGATCAGGAGCTACTGCTCGTTGAGATCGAGATCAGCGGTATACCCGAGGTCAAGGTGGAGAGTCTTCAGCACATAGTCACGGCGGTTGGAGCGAAGTTGCGCGTCGAGCTGCAGGAGGGGGCGACTTTGGCAACTTTGACATCTCTGACGATTCAAAAATTAGACTGACCTATAAGTTAACTAACATTATAAATTGCAATTTGTTTACAATACTGGCATTGGTTTTGTTGTATATATTTAATGTGGAACTGCTTCAAAATATGATATTGGTATGTGATGGTTATTTGTATGTACGTAGGGGCTTTTGTGTAGTGTTTTTCGCAGTGCTTATAAGATGACAGTATGAAATAGATTTATTAAATTTGGACTTTATAATGCAGGTTCACTAAACACCAATCATGACAACTTTATTACTGCCATGGCCTTGCATCCCACGGATGTGATGGGCATATGCGAGACTTGGCTATCTGGGCGAAAGGCGATTGCCTCGGCAGTGCCTGGGTATAGAATGCTGAGCTTGCCCAGGCCGAAATCTATGAAGGGCGGTCGTGGGGGTGGTCTAGCGTATTATGTTCGTAATGATTTTAAGGTTCGCTGTCTACCCCACGTGGGGGATGACCTGGAACAGATGTGGCTTGCGACCAGGGCAAGTGGGCAACGTATTGTCATTGGATTGGTATATCGTCCCAATTGGATCAGTGTTGACTTATGCATTGACTGTTTGTCCGAATCTATTTCTTCTTTTGGACATTATGATTTTATTATTTTACTCGGGGACTTTAATATTAATTTTCGAACTGATAGTTCAGATACCATCAAAATGACTGACTAACTTAAGCAAGTAATTTCCGAACCAACTCACTTGACATCAGATAATGAAACTTTGATTGACCTAGTGTGTACTAATACTCGCGTTAAGGACATTAATTTATACAATGTTAATGGCTCATATAATGATTACTTTGACTGCCTATATACCGAGACCTAAGGCTGTCACCATTTTTACAATATAGACACCAATTTTTACAATATAGACCTATCAAATGCATTGATATGGAGTTATTTAATCTTGACCTTAATTTAATTAATTTTGAACATCTCCTGACATTGTTTGATGTTGATGAAATGGTGAATTATTTCGAAACTTGTTTATTACATAATATATTTGACATCCACGCGCCCATTAGGGGGGCCAGGGTGAAGTGTGATCGTTCTCCACCTTGGTTGACTGATAAAATTAAATTAATGATATCCTTGCGCAATAAGGCGTTCTGCAAGTATAAACGTAGTAAAAAAGATAGCCACAAGTCTTATTGGCTAGAATTAAAGAAACTAGTTTCAAAGAGTATCAAGTATGAAAAACGGGCTTATTTTCACGATTGATAAACCGACATGTCACCAAAGACAATAAAACATTTTGGAAAAACATTGAGTCTAAACTGCCTCACACGCAAAATTTAAACTGTCTATCCGATTCTTTCAGAAACGCTTCTTGACACACCGGGTGCGAACGTCGTTCCCCAGAGCGAAATAAATAGATTTAGAGATGCCTCTTTTGGACCAGGTCGTTTGCGTTTGGGTGAGGTAGCGCAGGACACAGTCTTGAAGACTATTATGTCTATTAGGTCCATTGCTCGGGGGATTGACGGCATCAGCACGGATATGGTGCTGTGCACGTTGCCGCGGACGCTCGCTGTGATCACTCACATCATCAACGCATCTATCGCTGGCGGCAGGGTGCCGCAGCGATGGAAGCATGCGGTGGTTACACCTATTCCGAAGCACGATGGCGGGTCTGTGCTGAAGGACCTTAGGCCGATCAGTATTTTGTCGTTCCTCTCTAAGGTGTCGTAGAAGATTCCTTACACCCAGCTTTCATGCTACTTAAATTGCGTGGGCATTCTACCAGAGTATCAATCTGGGTTTGGGAGGGGTCGGGGGACGATCACAACCCTATTAAACGTGACTGAGGACATTTTGACGAACCAGAATAAAGGACTGGGGACTATATTAACTCAGTTGGACTATTCTCGTGCATTTGAATGTCTTAATATTAATTTGCTATTATCTAAATTGACATATTACGGACTTGATCATGGTGCGTTGAGATGGTTCGATTCGTATCTCTGTGATAGGAAGCAGATGGTCAAGTTGACTGGGTCCGATGGGTCCGACTTCACTCGCAGCTGGGTTATGTGAATAGGGGGGTTCCCTAGGGTTCAATCCTGGGCCCGCTCCTGTTCATTATTTATACGGCCGATCTTTATCGGGAGGTGCGGAACTGTCACTACCATCTGTAAGCTGACAATGTACAACTATACACCTGTGCTCCCCCAAAGGAGATTTTGACTTGTGTGCCTCGCTTGAATGACGACTTGCTGAGGATACGGGAATGGTCCGACCGGAACGCTCTCGTTCTGAACTCAACAAAATCTAAGTTCCTTGTGATAGGCAGCCGGATGAATGTGGAGGTGATGAAAGTGTTAAATTCAGTCGTAAGAATCGGGGATGATGTTCTGGAGCGTGTGAGTGAGGCTAAGAACTTGGGCTTGATTTTTGATGAGCAGCTACAGTTTTCGTCACATATAAAACATGGTACGTTGTATATGTGACGAAAACTGTAGCTGCTCATCAGCCTGTTTTTACTGTTTGAAAATTTTGTATGGTGTGCGTGATGTGTTGTCCGTGAGGTCTCGAGTGGCCTTGTGCGATGCGCTAGTGTTGTCAAAGCTAAATTACTGTGACGTGGTGTATGGGCCTCGAATTAGTGTTGGTCTGTCGAAGGCTGTGCAGCGGGTGCAAAATGCGTGCTGCCGATACTGCTTCGACGTGCTGCGCCGCTGGCACGTTGGCCCTTTTCTTAATGGGGCGAACGTGTGAGGATGTGCTCGCGGAGGCAGTTACACCTTGCTTGTTTAGTGTTTAACGTCATTAATAACCAAAATCCACCATATTTGTAAAAATAGGCTTAAGTTCGCGAAAGGTGCTGGTTCGTTCGGAGTGAGAGCTGTAAGGGCTACCCTCGAACTAAAGACACATCACACTGCGGCTTTCAGAGGTGGCTTTCATTACGCTGCCACCAAATGTTGGAACAACATTCCACCACCTTGAGGCTGACAAAAATAGACATAAATTCAGACAAGAAATGAAGAACACATTATTATCGATACAAAAACAACAACCGCAATGAAAGTTACTTACCTAATATATGTATATACATTCCTACTGTTCCATTATTATAGTATATGTATTCGTTAATCACTGCACAGTCGCACAGTTTTTTATATTTAATATTTATTATTGGATACAATTTTCTTCGCAATGTCTAAGTATTGAATATCTTATCTAATCTATAACCCTCTGTGTGCTGCCAGCTGAAAATCGGTGGTTCTGCGCAGCCTAGGCCTAGCAGACGCCCACCGAGCTGGTCGCCTTTTGGGATCCCACAATACAATCGCTACAGTTTGGTTGCTTCATTAATCTTACTTACTTATTAACTATTAATTAATTATTGTTATTGAAATTTTGTTAAATTATGCATTGAAATTTATTTGTTATTCTATAATTATGAAATTTGAGTAGATTCCAATAAAGATTTATTATTATTAATAATATTGGTGCGAGTTTAATAATATTGGAACCAGCACAGCCCTATGAATAGCCATACGTGCCGATTGAGAAATCAACTGGCTACCCATAACACTATACATAGCCCCATTAATCTTATTACCTGCACACACTCTACGTTCAATATCTCCCTCACATTTTCCGTTATTAGTAAAAAGTGTTCCCAGATATACAAAATCATTCACTTGTTCGACTCTTTCATTATCTATGTCAATCTTGCACTCTGTCTTGCTAAGTCCCTCCATGACCATTACTTTCGTTTTATTTACATTAATTTTCATTCCTTTCCTTTTAAGGGACTCATTCATGCAAGTGATCATCTCCTGCAACTCACACGCCGATGACGCAAGAAGAACCTGATCGTCCGCGTACAAGAGGCATTTAATGATCAACTCGCCCATACGCAATCCTCTGTCACTTTCTTTCAAATCAGTCAAGCAACTATCCATGAACAGATTGAACAGCCACGGCGAAACTACACAGCCCTGCCTCATACCCTTTCGGATACTGAACCAGTCTAAATAGGCCCCATTAACCCTAACACAGGCTCCCGAATCCATATATAAAGACTTTAGAGCCCGTATTAAGGTACTGCCCAAACCAAACGCAGGTAGCGCCCTCCACAAATCGTTCCGGGATACACGATCATACGCCTTTTCCAAATCCATAAAAGCACAGAAAACCTTTTGGTTCGTCGCCAAAAACTTTTCAGCCACCTGGCGTAAGGAAAAACCTGATCCGTACATCCCGTTCCCTTCCGAAATCCTGCCTGTACATCCCATATCTTGGTTTCAGTCTCACGAACAACTCTTTTAATCAATACTTTTGCATATATATTTTTTTTGTATATATATTTTTTGATTTTAATTTTATTAATTGTTTAGTTTAGAGTTTTCTGATAATATTTGGTTTAATTTTATAATTTCCTTTATTTAATTATATAATTTCCTTTGTGTAGGTAACAAGAAAACTTTTATAAATAATAAACTAAAATCAGTTAAAATTAAGCACAAATTAACTAGTAGTAGGCATGACTGTGAGATACAGGCTTTTCACCGGAAGGTAGTCCTGCTTGAGGGTGAATTGAGTGCTGTGACTCAAAGTTATGAGAGTTCTCAGGCAGATATTGCCCGGTATACTGAGGAGATGGATGAGCTCCTAAAACTTTGTAGGGAGAACCAGGAGCGTTTTGATTCGCTTGTGGCTGCAGGATGTCCTTGTGCCGATGTGTCACAGGTTTCTATGGCCAGTTCTAAGAAAAATACTAATTAATGTTCATCACCAAATTTAAATAAAAAGTTAAACCATAAATTAGTTCATATTTATGGTGATGGAATGGTTGAAAATATCGGTGTCATGATAAGAGGTGAACTTTCAAATACGGCAATTTACAACAATTGCCTACCAGGAGCTGATTTTGACAACATAATTGACAGTATATGGAGAACTAAGTTAGAATGCAATATAACGTTGCTTCTAATGTGTTGTCGCAGGGGGAATCTGAATAAACATAGATTAATTAAACATATTGATAATTTAATAATTCAAAAACATAATAAACATATAATTCTGTGTACCTTGCCTTATTCTAAGGCATTGACCCCGGCAGAAAATAAATTTAGATATATATTAAATCAAACTATGCACACTATTTCAGTGCATAATAGAAATATTGAGTTAATAGATACCAATTGTATTTTAAAAAACAAATTATATTTTACTGGAGATACTTACTATCTCAACAATCATTGCAAGAAACAAGTAGCTGAAATGCTACAATTTTATTTTAGTTTTGACCAAGCCAATTCATTGGCCTCTGACATTGCCCCTTTTGGGCTTGATTCATGCATCTCTTCAAAGGAAGAGGATGCAAATATTTATTTAAATTAAGTTATTTGACAAAAGTGGATTCCCCTTGCATCAGAAAATAACTCCACATAGTGTCTTAGTGTTGTTTATCAGAACATTCAAAGCATAGATGGAAAGGAATTGGAAATTGAATTATTTTTAAATAATAATAATATAAATGTATTTTGTATTTGTAAACACTGGACCAAATCCTGCCCCCCGATCCTGCCGCTATACTGTGTTGACTGGACAATAACATGTAATTGTCACACATTAATATTTTCATATTTTACGTTGTATATCTTTGTATTATCAATCAATCAATCAGCCTATGACAGTCCACTGCTGGACGTAGGCCTCCCCAAGGTAACGCCACAAAACACGATCACTCGTGGCCCTCAGCCAACCACTACCAGCGACCTTTTTCAGGTCATCAGTCCATCTGGCAGGGGGGCATCCTACATTACGTTTACCGAGATGCGGTCGCCATTCGAGAACCGCTTTGCTCCAACGGTCGTCGGTTCTGCGACAGACGTGACCGGCCCACTGCCACTTCAGCTTGCAACATCGATAGACAATGTCTACGACATTGGTTCTCTGCCGGATAATCTCGTTCCGGACTTTGTCCCTTAACGAGATACCCAGCATCGAACGTTCCATTGCCCGCTGGGCGACATGTAATCGGTGAGCCAGCCCGACTGTCATGTTCCACGTCTATGCACCGTATGTCATTACAGGTAGGACGCACTGATTGAAAACCCTGGTCTTAAGACACTGTGGTAGTGGTGACGAGAATATATGACGCAACTTCCCGAATGCTGCCCAGCCCAGCTGCACTCTTCTGGAAATCCCACGCTCGAAGCTGTCCCTACCCATTTGTAGAACCTGGCCCAGGTAGACATATTCCTGGACCACTTCGAGCGTTTCTCCACTGATCGTGATCGGCCCCGGGACAACGAGCTCATTGAACATGTCTTTCGTCTTTTCCAAGTTCATCCGGAGACCGACCGACCGTGACGCAGCGTTGAGACTGTGCAGCATTCCCTGTAAATCCTGCAGCGAACCCGCCATTATGACAATGTCGTCAGCGAAACGGAGGTGCGTGAGGTATCTGCCATTGACATTGATACCCATCCCAGTCCAATCCAGAGTTTCGAAGACGTCCTCCAGTGCGTTCGTGAACAGTTTCGGGGAGATGACATCCCCCTGTCTCACTCCTCTGAGCAACTGTATAGGACTTCTCTTTTGGTTTTAGACTTGAACAGATATCGAAGCCACGCTGTATAGGCTCCTCAACACCTGCACATAACGCCAATCGACCTGGCATCGCTGCAAGGATTCCAGAACAGTCCAGATCTCGATGGAGTCGAAGGCCTTCTCGTAGTCCACAAAGGCAAGACACAGCGGCTGGTTATACTCATGAGACTTCTGTATAACCTGCCGCACTGTGTGGATGTGGTTTACGGTACTGAAACCTTTTCGAAATCCGGCCTGCTCCGGCGGCTGGATGGCGTCAAATCTTGAGGCCAGACGATTTGTGAGCACTCTCGAGAACAACTTGTAGACGTGGCTTAGGAGCGCGATAGGCCTATAATTCTTCAATAGTGTCTTGTCTCCCTTTTTGAAGAACAAGTTCACCACGCTCTCACTCCACGCCGTCGGGGTAGTCCCATTAGCCATGACGGAATTAAATAGGTGCTTGAGCTTCTGTAGGACTGGAGCTCCTCCCGCCTTTAGAAGCTCGAAGGTTATTCCGTCTTCGCCGGGAGCCTTCCCATTACGAAGTTGTTGGAGAGCGCTCCCAATCTCGTCTCCGTCCACGAGCGGGAGATCATTAGTGTAGTGGCGCACCAATGTGGCTCTTGGGTCCTTCGCATCGGGTGGAGGCTTCGGGGCATGCGAGGCGTATAGATGGCCGTAAAAGCCCTCAACCTCTTTAAGAATCCTCGGAACTGAAGTGACGGTTCTGCCCTCTGAGGTTTTCAGCTTCGTCAGATTAGACGTACCCATTCTTTTACTGAAGACTTTCGACCCCCGATTTTGCTCAATGGCCTCTTTAATGAGTTGCGCATTGTAGCTTCGGAGGTCGCGTCTCACCGATTTTCGGATAGTTTTATTGAAACGTTGGGTATCTGACGAAGCTCCCTCTGGCAATTCACGTCGATCCGCATCAATTCCAGGGTTCCGCTTGAGAGCTTAGACCTTCGGCTGCCGCGCCCCCCTTGAAGCATCTTCCACCCACTTCGCGAAGTACCCTTACCACATCATCGAGGTTCTCGTCAACACTTGCTGTGGTATTCAGTGCCTCGAAGCGATTGCTCCAGCTGGAACGCTTCAGAGCTGTGCACGGATTGGAGCATCGTTGGGCGAAGAACGGATCGTGTCAATCGGCTTCTCTCGGCTTTAAAGTCGAAATTCAGGGTGCCTCTCACAAGGCGGTGGTCACTGCCGGTTTAAACCTATTAACCACTGAGACATCCCTGAACACGTACTGCTTGTCTGCCAAGATGCAATCGATCTCGTTCTTCGTCCTACCATCTGGGCTCTCCCAGGTCCACTTCCTATGTGGCTTTTTCTCGAAGAACGTGTTCATGCAGAACAGCCCCTCTTTATCCAGGAAGTTGACCAGCATCTGCCCTCTGGCATTTCTGCATCCAACCCCGTGCGCTCCGATACGCGATTCATCGCATTCGCGCACTCCCACTTTGGCATTGAAGTCCCCCATGACCACGGTGTAGTGGGTCTTGGTGGTGTTATGCATCGCCTTGGCGACATCTTCATAAACCAACTCGACCTCACTGTCTGAGTATGCCGACGTCGGCGCATGTACCTGCACGACCTTAAGAGAGTATCTCTTGGTCAGTTTCAGTACAAGGTACGCTACCCGGGTCGACACACTCGAAACCTCCAGCACGTTGTCACGGAGAACCTTGTTGACAAGAAAACCTACGCCACCCTGTGACTTCTGGTCGCCCTCCCGGAAGTAGAACAGATGGCCTGATTCTAGGGTAATGGTGTCCTCACCAGATCTTCGGACCTCCGATATCCCCAGAACATGCCACCTTAAATTAGTCAGTTCTACCTCCAGTTGCGCCAGGCTTTCGTCCAGCCGTAGACTGCGTCCATTGTACGTCGCCAGGGTCAATTTGTGGCAGCTGTCCGTAACCCGGGGATTCTTAGCACCCCCTGCCCTACCGTAACCGAGACCGCTGCCGTGGGCCGGAATAGTAGGGCGACCGGGAACTGGGGGCCATGTGTTCGTAGCCTTTCTCATGGGGAGGGTTTTGCCCTTACTCACCACGCTGGGCAGGCGGGTTGGTGAGCGCAGAACGTAGCTCTTTGCACCAGTGACGCTGCTGCCCGTCCCTGGTCTATTGCATTTAGCCACGCTTGATTAAGAAATGGTTATACCGCCATTTGTCGGTCGCCAGAGCCTCGTTAGTTATAAAGCAGGATGCACCACGGGCAGGTGAGGTTGGCTTGAGGCACTAGGGTGATAGTGTGCCCCCTTACATCCCAACCTTTGTAAATATATTATATGTATTTGTAAATATATGTATCGTACACATAATATAAATATTAAAAAACATTTATATACTGTATAATTTCAATATATTATTATTATACGTAACACAATAATTTATAAGTTTTGAGACATTCGCGATTTATACTCATGATTAATAACTAGAGGGAATTATCGCGTATGTTTTTATACAATAAAGTTACCTTTATTAACCCGGCGTTTCGGCTACGTTGCAGCAGCCATGGTCACGGGCAGACGATGCATATTTCTTCGCCTCCACCGCAGCGCCCTGTCAGATTCTTGTCAGACTACCCTCACTGCTACGTTTTTATTAATATCACGCGACCTACACACTACACTCACAGTATCTTGTGGCTTCACACGATTATGCTGAACCGAATGGCGATCTATTACGGTATTCCACGCCGAAGACAGTTTATAACCTCCTTCACGATTGAATGTACTGTACTTTTTTACAATTCTACTATAATATCGGCGTTCAGAGAGCACAGTGGGTTTATGAAGCTCAATCTAATGATTTGAACCCTCGTTTAGCAGATGTTTGGCTATTGCTGACCTATTTGTATCCAATTTCTTGACCGCTGCAATGTGTTCCTTCACTCTGTCCGCTATAGTCTGTCCGACGTAAGATTTCCCACAACTGCAATCAATCTTATACACACCCGGTGTTTGGTACGGGATTACATCTTTAGGTGTTCTCAGAAAGTCGGTTACCTTCGAAGATGGAACGAAAATAGGCTTGAGCGAGTAGTTCTTCAAGACTGTTCCAACTTTGTCTGTAACACCCTTCACATAAGTCAGGAACAGCGAAACGCGATCCACAGACGGGGGTTTCTCTCTTTTGGATATACGGCTTACCAACTTAGTACCTACGTAATGACTATTTCTCCTAAATACATCCCGAACATAATGCAGCTCCTCGTCCAGATGCTCAGGGTCGCACAAATCCCTTGCCCTGCTTGTAACACATGGTTTCTGTGGCGACGTCTCTTACTGATACTGAGTATCTGGATCCAGCAATGCCAATCAGAAAACGAGCCAGACCCAGAAAGTAGACTAAGAAAAAGTCTCGCCCACTTCAATCCCGATAACGACCTCCTAACAGTCAAACCCCAAAACATTAGTTCCTGCCTTACTTGTCGGGACAACTGCATAGGCATAGGTGGAGAGTTATAATATGGAAACATTATCACGGCGGATCGACACGAGGTGGCGCCGCCGCTACTTCACTTCTCGTGGACGTTTGTATCACCGCATCTTATAAACTCTCTGAAATTATTATGTCAAGGTGGAAGAAAGTAGTTAGCCCTTGCTTATGTGCAAAATTCTTGCATCCACATCTATTGGGTCAAGCTATTTGAAGCGCTTAGCAAATATAGCTATAGTCGGGTGGGTCAGGTAGTGCTTCCAACTGGTGGGAAACGGACTGAAATCCAGTCTATGCTTACAGACAGTACAGAATAAAATCTCGTCTTCCGTCCTTAAGAAAACGTGTTTTTTTCACCGCTTCGGCCTTATTGGATTACATGGCGCCAACGTGGGGTTTATCCGATTAAAATGTCAATTATGAGTTATAAATATTCTGATTAATTTATTAACCGTGGGTACTTGATTATCCAAAGCTAAGTACATGTATTTATTGCTCCAAAGAAATAAAATCTTAAATATTATTTAAACCACAAAATCTTGTGTGCATAAAAGTGCTTTGAAAGAATACTAACTAGTTCCAATCTACTGATTCAGTTTTATAGTTAGAAAGTAAAAAAATATGATAATGAAAACCACTTTCTGATAAATGTACTCGTATTCACGTTTATTAGTCATAACAATGCTCTGTGAGGCGTGTGATATTCTATTGAGGTCTCGGAGGTCGTGAAGTGCGTGCACTGCGCTGGCGAGTACCACCACGGCCCTGGCGTTGCTCCTGGTTAGCGCACCAGGGGTGGCTGACTCCGCGGTGCGCCGCCTGCATACGGTGGGCTATGATGTAGACATGTCGTGCGAAGACTTCGAGACCTCCGTCTGCAGCAGCAACGCCGACAGTGCTCGGACGATGGCACCTGTGCGGGACCGGCCCGCGGTCCTCGTTTTTGCGAAGCCATCATCCTTCTCGTCGGGGCCGGTGACGTTGGCGACCATCGCCGCTCTGCTGGATGCCAAGCTGGCAGCTACGACGAAGCATCTCGTCGCAAAGCTGGAGGCCAGCCGGGCGCAGCACGCCACCGAGTTGGAGGGTAGGCTCGTCCGGGTCGTGGTGCAGAACGTCAAGGCGGAGGTAGCGTCTGCACTGGCGTCTGTTGCGGAGGAGCAAACCGCCATGAAGGTGGCCATAGACCGTAGACTTGGACGCCGAGAATAAGCGGCTGCGTTTAGACCTCGACGAGGTTCGATCACGTCCTACTGCAGTTTCGTTACCTGTGCTTGAAGATACGATGCAGGCCATTTTACTGTGCGACGTGGAGCTGACGGGGATCCCTGTACTGCCGGGTGAGAGCCTCAAACACATCGTTATTACAATCGCGAACAGGGTGGGCGTAGCTCTCGAGGTGCGGGATGCGACCGAGGTGACGCGTGTTATGCCTGCACACCTGATTAATACTAAGGCATCTGCACCTCCACCACGCCCCCCGCTCCATTGTCTTGAAGATGGAGTAATTAAAAATAAGCGGAGTGAGCCTGACGCAATATTTGTATGGACACTAGCGTGGCATTACGCGGGGTGAAACGAGGTACGCGAGATAGAGGGGAGATATTCCAACCAATTAAAACACGGCATTTTGTGAGACATAACCATAAGTATCTTCATTTCTAGACTCCGCACCAATTAAAACACGCTGTTCGGACTCCGCACCGCGTAACAGGGACCGCTCCTTTCGCCCAGTCCTCTTTATTTATTTATTCTTTCTTCCTCAAACATCGATTATTACAGGTTTAACCTAATGCAATCGAGTAAGACACTTATTTAATTATAATTGCTAATTAATTTAGCTAGTAGTAGGCATGACTGTGAGATACAGGCTTTTCACCGGAAGGTAGTTTTGCTTGAGGGTGAATTGAGCGCTGTGACTCAAAGTTATGAGAGTTCTCAGGCAGATATTGCCCGGTATACTGAGGAGATGGATGAGCTCCTAAAACTTTGTAGGGAGAACCAGGAGCGTTTTGATTCGCTTGTGGCTGCAGGATGTCCTTGTGCCGATGTGTCACAGGTTTCTATGGCCAATTCTCAGAAAAATACTAAATGTTCATCACCCAAACAACTTAATTTAAATAAAAAGTTAAATCATAAATTAATTCATATTTACGGTGATGAAATGGTTAAAAATATCGGTGTAATGGTGAGAAGTGAACTTTCAAATACGGCAATCTACAACAATTGCCTACCAGGAGCTGATTTTGACAACTTAATTGACAATATATTGAGAACTAGGTTAGAATGCAATATGACATTGCTTCTAATGTGTTGTCGCAGGGGGAATCTAAATAAACATAGATTAATTAAACATATAGATAATTTAATAATTCAAAAGCATATTAAACGTATTATTCTGTGTACCTTGATTAGATTAGATTAGATTAGATTAGATTAGATTTTTTATTACACATAACCAATTTATATGACAATTGACAAAGGCTCCAATGTGCATACAGAGAGTGTTATATGATCGTCAAAAATAAACTTATAACTTTATAATAATTATCGTATATAAAAATAGGTATACTTAGTTATTAACATACCATTTTGTATGCTTAATGTCATGGTTCACAACACAATAAAAATTAGTGATTAAATAATAATAAATTAACAAAAATAAAGAATAAAATTATATAAAAATAGCAATTTAAATTTGAATAAATAAATTTAAAATGTCAAGTTATTACAATTATAATATAATTATCAAACAGTTATTATTTCAAAAACTCGTCTACACTGTAGTATTCAGAATCCAGTAAAAAGCCCTTTAGTCGGCGATAGAACGCTTCGTCGTCAGTTTTTTCCCGTAAATCGCGAGGAAGATGCTCGTAGTACGTGGGACCGATCACCCGAGGTATTCCGGAACCGTATCCAGTTCGACGTGACACGCTAGCAAGGCGTCCCGCGTTTCGCAATTCTTTATCGCCACCCGTTCGACGCTTAAATGTCTTTAGATTTTCTCTCACATATTTGATTGTTTCAAATATGTGAACACAAGCCAACGTCATGATACGTTCTTCTGCAAAGTGGGTTCTACAGGTTTCCCGGGGACCTTTCCCTAACATTGTTCTTAACGCACGCTTTTGTAGTAGGAACGCCCGGCGCGCATCAGGCGAATTTCCCCACAACATTACTCCATACGTAATAATAGAGTGGAAGTGGGCGAAATATACCTGCTTTAACACTCTTGCTGAAACCAAATGTTTCAGCTTCCGAAGGGCATAAACCGCCCCGGCGAGTCTGTCACACACAGATTGAACATGGTCCTTCCAACTCAAGTTCGAATCCAGCAAGAAACCGAGGAATTTACATGTCTGGCTAACGGGTATAGGGGAGCACACATCCACAGAGCCAGACATGGATTTAATAGTAAACGGCACCAAAAGGGACTTTGTGGCATTTAACAGTAGTCCGTTACTAGAAAACCAATCACATAATTGGTTATATATTTTCCCAATTTTCGCGTTTAACTCTCGATCAGTCCTCGCGCAGACCACAACGGTCGTATCGTCAGCAAATATTGTTATTAACCCGTCACTTGTGGAACGCTCAAGGTCGTTTATAAAAGTAAGGAAAAGGACGTTCCCCAATGCCGACCCCTGTGGAACACCCATAGTCACGACTCCCTCAGTTGACCTAATCTTCTGCCCATTTGCATTTATTTGTACTAATTGTTTGCGTTCAGATAGAAACGATGCCAACAATTTAAGTGCACAGTTATTTACACCGTAGCACTGCAACTTCCTAAGCATTATATCACTCCTGACAACATCGAACGCTTTTGTCAGGTCGCAAAATATGCCAGCAGTCTTATATTTGTCGTCTAAACTTGTAACAATGCAGTCAATGACCCGATGGGCTGCACGAGAAGTAGATCGGTTTTTTCTATAAGCATATTGCGCGTCACTGATCAATTTATTTGTTTCAAGGTGTGACATTAGGTTGCGGGACAGAATGGATTCAATTAGTTTTGAAATTGTTGGTACTATGGTGATTGGCCTATAGTTATCTATATGTGTTCTATCACCCTTACATTTATACACAGGACATACCCTAGTGCACTTTAATACGTCAGGATAGACACCAACAGTGAACATATCATTTACCATTATCACCAGCTTCTCTCTTATTATTGGCCATATTGATAACAGTATATTGATGGAGATATCATATACATCAAGCGTTCCAGAAGCACGTAGCATTTTCACTAGCGAGCGATCAAGACAAACAGTAGTCACGGTGGGCAAAACGAACTCAGGTGGGTTTTCGCCAGCCAAATATTCACGCAGATAAGCCAACGCCCTGTCGTCATCAGCTGCTAGAGGAAGGCCACTAGTCAGTTGAAGGAAATGGTTATTGAAGTGACCCGGCATGTTTTCAGGATCAACGATTTGCCCATTATCCATTATACACGCGTTAGATCCCTTACATTTCGATGATATCTCGTCATTTACAATACGCCATACCTCTCTTGATGGTTTTTTGGCGTTGGCGAGCTTTTTGTCGTTGTAGTTACGGCGATCACGGATGTTTAGGCATTTTATTTTATTTGAGTAGCATACAATTTGATGATTTATGTCAGTGCAATTTGGATACTCGTGTTTTATTAAGCATAGTTTGTTAAATTGGTTCACGTATTCAATAAGTTCATTACTAGCCCATGGAGTTCTATTTTTCTTTTTTACTTGTACTCTTTTTATAGGATAATGAATGTCGATATAATAAGTTAGTAATGTTATTAATTTGCTAAATTTATTATTAATATCTATGTCAGTATTATATACAAAATTCCAATTACAATTCAAAATGTCACAATAGAAGTTACAAATAGAACTAGTGTTAAATAGGCGTTTTTGGACATAAGTACTCACTCCTCGTGAACACGCTCCCCCGACTTTTAACGTATACAGTTGGGCGTTGTGATCACTTATAGGAGTCTGCAACGGTATAACAGTCACCTTCTTATCACTGTAAGAAACTATGCCGCAATCGATAGACGTACTACATGTGTCGCATACGCGTGTTGGGAACGTGACAATGTTGTGAGAGTTGTAGGATTTTAATAAGTCACTTAGCTTCCGGCAATTACTGCTATCACTTAGATAATCTACGTTAATATCGCCGACCAAGAGGAACCTTTTACCTTCGTCAATAATTTTCCTTAACAGTAATTCCAGTGCTCCCAAGTATATGTAAAAGTCTCCTTTTCCCGCACGGTACATTCCAACCACGATTATTTTTATCGTGCACAACTCCACTGCACAGCACTCAAAATGGTATTGAACTGAAAAGTTTTTTAAATCTTCGCGCGCTTTGTACACTGTTTCATTATCACTACGCAAAAATATCGCACTACCTCCATGTTGAATAGTTGATCGGCAGTAGTCAACCGCGAGCTGATATCCAGATAAGTTGACGCGTTTAATTTCACTCTCAGTACACCATATTTCCGTACAAACAACCACATCAGGGTTGTGATGGTTTAAAACTATGTCCATGAGCGCCGTCTTATTTGTTATCGATCGGACATTCTGGTGAAGAATTGTGTAGTTTTTGTGGCCTTTGTTTATATGTGACTTTGAGGTTATTGTTGGTTCTGTTTTGGATGTGAAACTTTTAAGTTTTTTGACACAATAGAATTGAACTTGCGTATGGACACACCTTCAGGCCACAATTTGGGGTCACGAAGAATCCTGACCTTGGAAGCCGGAACATCAATTCTGAACGAGGAGTATTCACCCCGAGTTGGCAGCTTTTCGCAAGGGATGTCAGTCATTCCAAGGTGTAACCTTAAATGAGCCCGAATGTCATCAGCACCCGTTTCGACACTAAAATTAAACAGATGAAGACTACAAGACCTAGGCGGAGCGGCGCGAAGGGTTCCAGGAGCAGCCACAGCTGCAGTTAGATGATTTGGGGTGATGCGCGGAGGGCTGCTCGGCTGATCTGGCGTTGAAGCCTGCTCAGGTGGAGTCGGTTTTGTCATTGGAGTGGATACCCACACGTTCTTAGTGGCAATCTTAGAGTCCTTACTACTAGGTAAGTTCGTTGAAATGCTGTTTAATATTGGATATTCTGTAGTCATGCTCAGTGCTTTAGGACCAGATTCATTCAGAGCCAGTGGTACTCTTAGTCTTGATGGAGTTACAACCGTAGTGTCGTGAAAGATGGACGAGTTAAATAGCGTCGGTGAGTCTTTACATGTATTTTTTGTATTTCGACAGTTTCTCATTTCACGATTCCATACTGTACGTTCACATATCTTTTCTATCAATTTACCTTGTTCCTGTATTTGTTTCTTCTGATCACAAATAATATTGTAGCATTTGTGTAATTTGTCATCCATTGTTTGTAATTTTTGTTCTAAATTTGAAATAACTACCACTAACCTCTCAAGGGCTCCTTTCGATGGTGGTGCCATTTTTACTTCTTATACAAATAAGTACTGTTTTCACAACAGGATACAATTATAATTCTTGATAATTTTCAATGATATATACTGATTAAACAATTAAATAATTAATTTATACAGGAGCCGAATTTTTGAAATGTTTTCACTTATACCTCCATATAAATACTTACCTTACTTGCTTGCCTTATTCTAAGACATTGACCCCGGCAGAAAATAAATATAGGTATATATAGGTATATATTAAATCAGACTATGCACACTATTTCAGTGCATAATAATAATATTGAATTAATAGATACAAATTGTATTTTAAAGAACAAATTATATTTTACTGGAGATACTTACTATCTCAACAATAGTTGTAAGAAACAAGTAGCTGAAATGCTACAATTTTATTTTAGTTTTGACCAAGCCAATTCACTGGCCTCTGACATTGCCCCTTTTGGGCTTGATTCATGCATCTCTTCAAAGGAAGAGGTTGCAAATATTAATTTAAATTAAGATATTTGACAAAAGAGGATTCCCCTTGCATCAGAAATGAAACTTGTGCACAGCTTAACTCCACACAGTGTATTAGTGTTGTTCATCAGAACATTCAAAGCATAGCTGGAAAGGAATTGGAAATTGAATTATTTTTAAATAATAATAATATAAATGTATTTTGTATTTGTGAACACTGGGCCAAAGATTATGAATTAATATATAATTTTAAAAATCATAATATTGTTAGTTTTTTTTTGCCGTGAAAATTCAATACACGGTGGCTCTATGATAATTATGCATAAAAGAATTAAAAATAAGGTTCGGAATGATATAATCTCAGAAAGTGTAGAAAAAATAATAGAAATGTCCTGTGTGGAGGCAGATGCATTCTTTGTTTGTTGCTTATATAGGCCACCTAATGGCGACTTCTGTGTCTTTGAGAACATTTTGGAAATGGTATTGCTTAAACTGTGTAAATCTAATAAGACCATATTCTTTTGTGGTGATTTCAATGTTGATCTTTTGGAGTCCTCGACACGGGTTACTAGACTTCTAAATTTGTTTTGGTCTTTTGGGTTGGATAGAATATTTAAAAGCCCAACAAGGGTGACCAGTCATTCTGCTACATGTATTGATAACATTTTCAGTAATGAGAACCCAAACAGCAGCAAAATTATTAATGTTTTGAGGTCTGATCACAGTGGCCTGTTAGCTTCATTTAACAAAAATATATATTCTATTAATTCTCAGCTTATAACTTGTATTCCGGTAACTGAACGGCGTCTGGAGCGTTTTAGAGAACAAATTAACAACAAATTAAGATTGTTTAATATTCACAGTAACTGTCCTAACGAAATGTTCCAAACAGTTTTTGATCTAATTAACGGGGAACATAAATCTGTTTTTATTCCAAAAACTTTAAGTATAAATTCAAGGAAAAAGTTTAGTGATTGGGCAACACCGGGTATCCATGTTAGTAGGACAAAATTGTATCAATTGTATGAAGAAAAAACAACAAACTTTAGTGTAGCTTTTAGAGACTATGTAAAATTGTATTCAAATATATTCAAAAACGTTTGTGTCCAGGCTAAGTCACTGTACATTAGGAATAAAATACTAAAATCTAAAAATATAATCAAAGAAACGTGGGATGTCATTAGATCTGAAACTGGTAGAGTTAAAACTTATAATCAAAATAATCTAAAGCTGAAACTTAGTAATAAAATTGTATGTGGCGAAGCAGATGTTGCTTCATGTTTTGAAGAATATTTTGGAAACCTCCCTTTGATGACATCCAGCTCACTAAACAGTTGCGCTGAGAAGGCTTGCGATCTGCTTGCGTTGTCGGCCCCGTGTTGTGATGGTGAGTTCCGTTTTAGGCCTACAACTCCATTAGAAATAATAAAAACATTCAAAACTTTTAATAAGAAAAAAACTGTAGATCTGTTTGGACACTCGGTCAAAACAATTAGTGTTATTATTGACTTGTTGGCACCTTATCTGGCATCGGTTTTCAATGCCTCGATAGAATCTGGTTCGTACCCTGATTTAATGAAACTAAGTAGAGTAACACCGATATATAAGTCTGGTAGTACCTTGGACCCATCTAATTACCGTCCAATATCCGTGCTACCAGCATTAAGTAAAGTATTCGAGAAAATCTTGTTAAATCAGATGTTGTACCATTTTAATTTGAACGGACTTCTACATTCTAAACAATTTGGCTTCACAAAGGGTTTGTCCACCACTGATGCTGGTGTAGAATTAATAAAAGGGATTTTTGATGCCTGGGAACGGTCACAGGATGCATTTGGTATCTTCTGTGACCTTTCTAAAGCGTTCGATTGTGTCCGGCATGATATAATAATAAGAAAATTAGAGTATTATGGAGTTAAAAATAATTCGCTAAATGTAATAAAATCATATTTAAGTAATAGAGTACAAAAAGAAACTATTGGTGTGGAGCAGTCGTCGGGTCGTTCAGTCCAGATGGGGGTGCCTCAAGGCTCAATATTGGGTCCGTTTCTTTTCCTAGTATACATAAATGACTTACCTTTTGTAACTAAAGATAGGTGCAGGACGGTCCTTTTTGCTGATGGCACATCCCTAATCTTTAAAATTAGCAGGAAGATTGATGAGTCGCAAGCAATAAACTCGGTGATAGGAGATGTAGTTCAATGGTTTCAATATAATAATTTAGTTCTTAATAATAATAAAACAAAATGTATTAAATTTACTTTGCCAAATGTTAATGGTGTCGAAACCAATCTAATAATAAATAATGAGAAAATAGATAAAATAAATACTACTGTCTTCTTAGGGATAACTTTAGATTCAAAGCTGCAGTGGGGAGACCACATTTGCGTTTTATCTAAAAAACTTAGTTCCGCGGCATATGCTGTTAAACGGATTAGGGAATATACGGACGAGTACACGGCTAGGATTGTTTATTTCAGCTACTTTCATAGCATTATGTCTTATGGCATCTTGCTGTGGGGTTGTGCTGCTGACATAAACACAATATTCGTTTTGCAGAAGAGGGCTGTTCGCTGCATTTACAGAATGGGCCCCAGAGAGTCACTTCGCGAAAAATTTAAAGAAATTGATATTTTGACGGTTGTTGCTCAGTACATATATGAGTGTGTCATTTATGTACATAAAAATATAAATATTTATAGAAGAAACTGTTCATAAAATTAATACTAGGAACAAACATAAGCTGTATGTGGCGCCCTCGAGGCTTCAAAAGGTCAAGAAATCGTTTGTTGGAAATTGCGTGCGTTTTTATAATCATTTACCGGACTGGATTACGCGAATGCCCTTACCTAAATTTAAGATTATAGTTAGAGGCCGACTAGTCCGGGGCGCTTACTACGCGGTCGGAGACTACCTCACCGATGCTCAGGGTTGGCAATGAGTGCATCTAAGCTATATGTGCAAAGATAATTTTATGTTTATTTATAATTTGTTTTGTAACTGGCACTGGGCAAAAAATCCTGAAAGCCGGAGTTTCTTGTTGGTTCTTCTCCGAGCCAGGGCTTCCGAACCAACGGTAGAATTTCAATGCCAAGAGACAACCAGTGTCAGGCAAATGTTTTGACTTTCAATGAATGTACTGTACTTGTACTTATATTGAATAAAAACATTTGACTTTGACTTTGACTTTAATTATAATATTAATTATTCATGTATATTTGGCTCGTGGTCTTGAAGCTCGCTTCGTGATCACTCAAGGACAGATTGATCGTAGCCGCTCGTGTGCGCCGCGTCTTAGATAGCACAGGGGTTGTGCAGAGCGATAGGCCCAGTCGCATTTATGTTAATGAGCGACTGATGAAGAGAAATAGGGTTCTCCTACGGAGATTTCGGTGGCGAGCTGTTTGGGTCCGTGTGTTCGCTCGCCGTGGACAGAACAGTAAGCCTGAGTGGGTCCGGAGCCTACAGCTCTTGAAGGGCCTCGCTGGCGCAATGGATGGCTCTAGCGCTTGACCGTCATGTGCGCTTATTTATTTGTTATCATGGGTGTTTTGTATTTTATTTGAAATTTTCCTTAGATCGCGCCGTGTGCTATAGCATGGCAACAGAGCACGATTATGTAATATGGAGTATATATTGCCTATTTATATATTTTTTATTATTGAGTATTAATGTTAGCTGTTTTTATGTATGGGGCATTTCACGTGAAACGGACAGAAAAAATGGACGTTTTGAAAATCGATCATATTCGGAACATTTATACTCCTAGTCATACCTGAATGTAAACACAAAATATTTTTTTTGTATAGTGTATATTTCACAAGATGTAGGTTTCTAAAGAATTGACGAAATTGTAATACCAATTTTATGAAAGTAGTTTTTCGAATGTAATAATTTTACAATAAAATATTAAACAAAGCGATACATATTGGAAAAGGACTGTGATTCTGATTTATAACCATAAAATAAAATATTAAAAATAAATTTTTTGCATGTGCGAAACCGGAAACAAACTTTTCAAACCTGATTTTCAGTCATTTCGACCTATTTTTTTTGTTTCAAGATATAGCTTAAAGTATATTGAAATTATACAAGAAAATTCAAAATGGTATCACAATTAGTTTAGGGGTTAGATTGATTAATGTAAATTCGCGTCGCAATGGGCGTATGTCTGACGCTTGCATAGGTCGAGTAGTTTAAAACTCACAACTACGTATTGAAGCTCTTACAAGGATGTAGAACTATATTAAAGGAAGTATTATTAATAAAGGGTGTGCCGTAAGTAATGAACAACCTGGCACCCATAGGTAGATCTCAATGAGGGATACTCGAAATGTTCTATTATCGTATACTACCATAATCTTGTGATATACGAGTATCTACAGAAACAAGTAAGTTTTTTAATGGAATATTTATACTCGTGTTAAATTATTTATGAAATTGTATTATAGACAGGAATTGTTGCTCATTAGTTGCGGTGTATTCGTTAAGCTTTTAATAGGAGGTCCGTATATTTTGTTGAATGCCATTTATAGGGGCTGTGAGATGGTACATTGTGCTACTAATTTATTAAAAGATCATACTAAATGCCTAACCTAAGATATTTGAAAATTGGGCTTTGTAATGCTGGATCGCTGAACACAAAACATGACGAGCTCGAGGACGCGGTGGCGAACCTAGACCCGTGCCTGCTAGCCGTGAACGAGACCTGGCTTCAAGACTGTGGCAGCGCCGGGGCACTGCGACTCCTGGGTTATCGTCTGACACACATCCCGCGCCCGCCCGGCTCGAGGGCACGCGGCGACGGGGTAGGATTTTACATTAAAAAGGACTTGAGGGCTTCTTTTTATTAATTATGTGAGACCGGGTCATATCACGATAAAGTTGTAAAGATATGTGATTACCTTTATTTTATAGTTTTAAGAGATTCGCGATTTATACTCGTGATTAATAACTAGCGCGACTTATCGCGTATGTTTTTATATAATAAAGTTACCTTTATTAATCCGACGTTTCGGCTACGTTGCAGCAGCCATGGTCACGGGCAGACTATGCAGTGTCCATGACCATGGCTGCTGCAACGTAGCCGAAACGTCGGGTTAATAAAGGTAACTTTATTATATAAAAACATACGCGATAAGTCCCGCTAGTTATTTACTTTTATTTTGCCCGACGTTTCGACCCAGTTGCATAGGCCGTGGTTGCGGGAAGACATATCAGAAGACCTATCTTTATAACTTTATCGTGATATGACCCGGTCTCACATAATTAATAAAATGAGTATAAATCGCGAGTGTTTAAAAATAACTATTGAGGGCTTCTGTTCTGCACATGATGTGGCTCAGGGTTGGCATCGGAACGGTCAGGTTTGTTACTACGTACAGGCCAAACTGGATTGACACAGATACTTTTATCAAAGCTTTGACTGAAACTATGACGACATTTTACTGTTTTAATCACCTTAAACTAACAGGAGACTTTAATATACATATTCTGGACACGTAAAGTGCTTTGATTGGAAGATTTTTTTCAATTTCTTCACTCCATTCTTATGGATCAATGGACAACATGGTGGTGGGTTTCAATGCTTTTGTGACTATTTTGTTTGTCAGGCACGCACCCCATACATTCATTTAGCAGGCAGGGAGTCGCATAAGCCGTGGCTGACCTCTAACCTCAGGGCGATGATGCGGATGCGGGACAGGGCTCATAGGAAATATAAGGATACTCTCCACCAACGACATTTCCATGACTACAAAGAACTTAAACGATTTGTTAACATGTGCTTACATGCAGAAAACAGACTATTTCGAATAATGCGTGACAAAACACAAGAACCAAAAAGTCTAAACGATTATTAATTATTAGCCGAGAACGGCTATTAATTTTTCGACAACCCTGAGACGCAATAACCCAAACATTTTTTACAGTTACAGTTTTAGTTAAGCGATCTTTGAGAGTAGACGTTGCTGTTATATTCCGTGATTTCAAAGTTTTTATTGGACACTTAACGAGCAATTTGTCGGACCCTCCTGTTTCCTCTTGAGGACTGCTGCGTTTGGCCCGGCGGACATCTTCGTTTTTGTGGCGCGGCATCTCGCTCATGGTGGTCGAATTATCGGTGGCTCCTGTTCTATCTTGAGGAGAGACTCATCTGACCTGGCGGCCATTGCGGTTCTGGTAGAGTGGCGTCCCTTTCCTTGTGCAGTACTCACCCGTTGGCCGTCAGCTGTCACTTGACTGCTGAAAAACTGAGGTGCCATCCGAGGATTCGAACCGGCGGCGCGGCGTCGCCTGTGTCGCAGCGAACAGCGCCAACCACTGCACTACGGAGACTGTGCCTACGCCGCGCGAAATTCTACGCCAGATCTAGTGACGCGGCCCCTCATAGTGTGCTACGACTACGCGTGCTGTACTACGTGCGCTGTGACTACGTGCGCTGTGCTACGTGCGCTGTGACTGCATTGCTGTGAGCTGCGAGTCTTTTGTTCTATTGTGTTATCACTATGGAATGTAATAAATGCTCATAAAGTGTACTGCTTGTGATACGTGTCTGCACTATTACTGCGCCGGTCTAAAGCTGAGTGAATATGACAAGATATTGCCTATGAATAAAATGAAATGAAATGGAAGTGTCTTACTTGTAAAGCTGCTAAGGCCCGCGGCACTGGATCAACTGCGTTGTCACCCCTGACTTTAGTGCATTCTGAGCCTCCACTTCCATGTTAAATGTCGATACAGCTATTTTTACAAACTATATAGACCAGAAGCTGGACAATTTACGTGCGCAACGCGTACGAAGAACCAACTAGAAACTCCGGCTTTCAGGATTTTTTGCCCAGTGCCAGTTACAAAAACAAATTATAAAGAAACATAATTTTCTATGCACATACGTTATATGTAGCTTAGATGCACTCATTGCCAACCCTGAGTATCGGCAAGGTAGTCCCCGACCGCGTAGTAAGCGCCTCGGACTAGTCGGCCTCTAACTATAGTCTTAAATTTAGGTAAGGGCAAACGCGTAATCCAGTCCGGTAAATGATTATAAAAACGCACGCAAGCAAGCATCAACTCTTGGGAGGAGCGTTTAAAGAGGCGAACGTGGCATGCCAGGATCAGGAGAAATGGGGCTACGTAATCTCTGTCACTCCTCTAAGGGGAAGCGGGCGTGACGCGTATGTATATATGTAATTCTAATTCATAACTTAATATTATGTATGCGTACGTATATGCGCTCACGAACGATATTAACATTGCCCCTGGTCTCCTTGTCGCCTCTTACAGCTTGATGGAAAACAACCTGTATATATTATAATCTCTGTGAGACCTGTGACCAAGCACAGAAGGCTGAATTGTGAGTACCTATTAAAGAGTCCGTGAATCGTGATCGAGACACATCAAGGTAAAATCATCTGACGACTGATACTTGCTTGCTAGAAATAGACTCTGCGGTGAATTTTACAAACCTATTTAATTTTATAGAAACACCTTATGAATCTAAAATAAACCTTAAATTGAGCAAACAGTGTTTGACATGCCCTGCCTATCAGATCCTTTATACCTACTCGTATGTCATTCTAGTTTTTTAAGGAAGGTACCTATACATAGGTGGCGGGGTAGCCGAGTGGATTAGCGCCTTAACCCTCTGGGTGATCCAGGTTCGAATAACGGCGGCACCAATGTTTATTTCTAATTAATATGTGCCTTGCGTCCACACTCTGGTCCGTCTTAACCGCAAATCGTGTTAGGTGGGCCCAATTAAAACAGAGATAAAAATAATGAAAAAAATAACTTTTCATAAATAGGAGAAAGTAGTCAGGGAGCGTTAGGAGTGCCTACAATCGACGAGTATAATATACCCTACTCAAATTTAGATGGAGCTATTTCACTTAATTTAGCTAGCTACTCGCTCTAGTATTGACAAATGAAAAAGTGACCTCTATTATTGAGAAGATGCAAGCTTTATGTCACGCCATCTGTTTTTTCAATTTGGCTTTAAAAATAAGCGGAGTAAAATAAGAAGTTAGCACTTACCAAAAAATCAGTATGGGATGGGGTAACTGTACTATAGTATTTTATTATCTGTGGTATATGTGTGATATGTGTGTAGTTATATATTATTTACTATAATACTAATTATTATATATCTTATAACATGTATGTATGTGTACGTATTTATAAAAATTCATTATTAATAACTTTATAGTATGTACAGTATTTAGCACTCCATTGTTACAACTGTTTTCTCCTTTTGCGGTTCCGTCATAACATCAGCGTTACGATTGTGCACCACACGTAACACACCAAGATGAGACGGAACATTTTTACACCGCAATGGAACACGCAAGAACTACTCGCATGTTTTTTTGTGTGTGTTTTTGTAGTTGCAAATTAAAAAAATATAAAAAAATGATTAATACAAACATGTCAATAAATGACCAATTATAATTCTTAATGTCAATAAAATTAATCAAAGTTAGAGACGGAGTCGTTAATAAAAATTAGTTTCAACGTATTCTAATTTTTACTTGTGCAATCGACTGATACTGTCTCCATTGTAACGAACTAGGCGTTGCGGCTACTAATTGGTGTTTGAACAGGTCTTACAGTGACGGCACAATCTTCTCGAGCAAAAATCCCACAGTCCAAAGAGGTCTCGCATGAGCTGCACACGCGAGTAGTCGACAATGTTATAATAATACAACAAATCGTTTAAACTACGGTGTTCGTAGTTAGCCTTCCACTATAATCTACGTTTATGTCACCGACCAATAGAAATTTCTGACCAATAGAATTACCTTCGTATATGATTTTACATAATAAAAGTTCCAATGTACGCAAGAAAATACTTAAGTCAAATTTTGCAGCATAGTACATACCAACAATAATTAATTTACATGTGATTAGTTATATGACGTCGCAGTCAAAATGATATTCGACTGCTATATTTTATATGTCATTTGCGTTGCAAACATAAAGGGCAACGCCTTCATGATTGATATTCGAACGACAGTAATAATTTGCCAGGTCATAGTTAGACAAGCGCACACGTTGAATATCGCTGTTTTTACACCATATATTTATGCAAACAAGTAAACATGGTTTATACTTATATAAAATTAATTCGAGTGTTGATATTTTACCTATGATCGATATTACATTTTGATGATGATGGATTATGGTACAGTATTAACTTCGGAGTGTTTTGAGGTTATTTGGCAATGACTATTGTGCGATGACTTTTTAAGTTTTCGCTATCGGTACATCGAGATTGAAAGGAGGCGTAATTACCTCTCGTCCGCAGTTTCTCACACGAAGCGTCACCGACGCTTAATCTAGATGAAAAATGCCTCATAGTGTCTTCAGAGGTGGTCTCGCTTCAAGTTAAATAGGAGGCACGGAGGCTGTAAATGTGCGGCGGCGCAGCGCGAAGGGTTCCAGCCGAAGCTTTGGCACCTCTAGCATGGCGAGGTGATCCATTTCACCAGTCACAGTACTCATCTTGGAACTATTCAAGGCTGGTGTATTCGAGACGCACACCGGTTTTGGTAATTTCTTATTTTGTTTCTGGTGACGGTCCACATTTGAAACTACAATTAGTTCATTGAGTTAAACCTCAGTATTGACACGCGTCCAAGTTCAGCCTCCAAATCGACTCAAGACCGACCTCAAGGAGTACTAGGACGCGTGTCAATAATGAGGTTCAGCTCAATGATCAAATTATAGTTTCAAATTCCGTCAGGCATTGTTCATCTGTCTATCCATTAGACGAAGCCACAGTCTGGAACTGTTGCCGATACACAGTCAAATATGTAGAACCGTCATATACCGGTACTTTCACTCGGGGTCCTTGTATTCGCATCCAGTGTGACCTGTTACGCCTATCTCCAGTCGCTGGACCCTTCTTTATATTTCGGTGATGTCTGTCTGAATCCTGTCTTGCATATCCAATAGGTCCATCTTGGCTGTGCCTACGTCCATCTGCAATGATGTGACTCGTCGTTCCACTTCATCAACATCTTCTCTGAGCTTGCATACTGTGCTACTAATGTCTTGGACAGCATCTAGAATTATTTTTTGTTTCTCTTCCATGCTTTCAAGCTTGGTATTCTGCTTTTCATGCATTGCATTGAAAGATCTGGAATAATTTGTGTGCTGATCTTCGACTGCTCCTCCTTGACGTCTTTGGTCGATTCCGACTGCAGGAGTGATGGGTAGGAAGTAGCCACTGACATAGAGGTGGCTGACTCGGTGTTTCTAGGGTCACTTCCAGTTTCACCAGGGACTTGGTTGGAGACCTTACCTCATCATCCTATCGGTGATGCTGCGATCGGGCCCTTACGCCCTTGTTCTCCGCATTATCCTCCCTCGGTGTGATAGGTATTTCTGGATCCCACTTCTGGCACCAAATGTTACGTGGGGTTCCATCCTGAAATAATAAAGTCAAGTTTGAAAATATTCTTTATTCACTTGTACTAAAAACCACTACTAGTACCGCTTATCCTTACTGGGTTGTTCCCAGTGTCCTCCTCTTTCTTTCCTGGACCAAAGCATACCCTCGTAACACTGCCCTCCTCTTAGAGCATGTCTATGTATGAGGAAGGCAGTGTTATAAGCATCGTCTAGAACATTCGGTGCACAGCCACGGCAGAACATAAGACGGTACTAAAAGCTATTGTAAAAAATATCTGCTGAGATGCTTTCACGACTTTAATGTAAACAACTCAGATGTGTAAGCGAGTCCGGGCCTTATACATAGGTTAATAGGGGGCAAAGTGACTTTTTAGTTAGCATAATTAGTTTTTTTTTATATATGGAGTATCGTTCCCATTGCCCACCCCTCTCTTTCCCGTACTAGAAGCTCCATGTGCGGGGTATATAAACCGGCGCTCTAAGCGGCGTGGGAAGTTGAAGTTGGACTGAAGTCGAGAGTGAGACTAAAAGCGAAGACCCAATAGATAGAAGCGAAGGCATACCAACCTAGCGAAGGATAAGCAGTTTCAGTAGTGGTTTATAGTACAAGTGCGTGTACCGTGTGTGTACAAATAAAGAACATTCTCGAACTCGGAATTATTATTTCTGGATAGGGCCCAAGCACGTAACAGTATCATATACGTAAGAAACCGGTTCCGAGACAAAAAATGTATTACAATCCTCAGCTAACTTGATATTTTAATAAAACATTTTTATACACAAAGCACAACTATGAACTTAAAGTACTTAAAAATTTAATTATATTAAAAGTGTCCTTGTAGTTATCGCTTTCGGAGGGTATGATAGCATTGCCCTCTGAATAGCAATGTGAAGTATTTAAGACAAGAATGCTCCAGTTCTGGGATCCCTACATTTATTATTTATTTCATACATTGCATTTGAAATCCTAACAGGTTACCCCAATACAATATCAAATAATATAATATTTACAACTATAAGCCGAAAATTATAATAATCACTAACAATCATCTAAAATAATAAAAACATAACAATAAAAGTATTATAATAAAAATAAAAAACATAATTCGTATTAATTAACTCATTCAACTATTCATGTCAATAGCAGGTAAAAAAGTAATAAAAAAATTATTAAACTAAGAAAATAATAATTTATTCATAATAAATATAATGTTAATTTACTAAAATAAATATAATTGAATTATCTTGAATTAATTAATGTTTACATGTCATACTAGTTGTGATTGAAAAAGCAAATATGGCGAAGGGCCTCCTTTTTAAATTCAGCCAGCGTACAGAAGATGTCGATATCCTCCGCCATTGAATTGAGCCGCCGAACAGAGCGGGGCCCAACGAAGCAGCTGCGTGGAGCACCGGGGCTCCACCAACAGCCTCCCCGCCCTGCGCTTCGTATGTGCTCCCTAAACGACAAGTCCAAGGCGATACGAACGCCCAAGTCGCGCACCGCGGACGAGCGGGGCAGCGCCTCGCCGCCCAGCAAGTAGCGGTGGTGCCGCGGGCTACGCGCCCGGCCGAAGCTGACCACCTCGCACTTCGCAACATTGAGCTGAAGGGCATTCCGCGCAGTCCACTCCCAGACCCTGTCGATGTCCCCCTGCAGGCGGAGACAGTCCTCCATGCTCGCTATGCTGGCGTAAACCTTTATAATTAATTTAATTAAATTATATGATTGACTATCAGTGATTTGTTCGACCGTTTTCAACAGATGTCCCTAAAATACTATTTGATTATCTCGCTTACTCTTACGCCTCTCCTTTTCACCGATTTCTATTTTTTGTATTTTCAACTACACTATAGATGGCAGTTTCATAATTCATTTCTGATCCAAGATTCTTCAATTCTACTCTACAGTACATTTCGGTATTAAGTTGTTATATAATTATGATCTATCAACTTAAGGTGTGATCTCAACTGCACTGAAAACATTGTTTACAACTTAAGTCGCGCCACAAACTATCTCGAACTACGCAAAACAAGAATGTCGAGAGAACACTCCATCTCTGGCCGCTTCAAGTTGTGAACAACAAATACAAGCACATCTTAACCTTTTAACTATATCAACCTTAGCTCTAACATCTAAGATTTTAGGTAATGTTGAACAAATAAAACATATTTAACTTTATTTAAGCTATGCTAATACCACATCTATTTAAGGGAGTCCCATTGTGATTGGTACTTTCGATCACATTCAGCGCGATGGATTAAATCATGCGCCTAAGCCAATGATTCTTCTTGTCATTCGGGAGTAATCGGCAGCGTGTCAAGCCAAGTTCGAGTATAACAGAACTATCAAAGAGCTCGGTGTGATATATTACATAAACTATTTGGACCTACCATTAACGCCCTTATAACTCAATAACTGTTGCACATAATTTGAGTAATATATTGGAACTATCAAAATACTGTTAGGAGTATCGCCTGCAACATTCTGTGCACACCCGCGGCATCGAATGTTCGAATAATCGAAGGTACTAGAATCCTATCGCAAACAATAGACGCTCGGGATGCTTCGATGACTCGACTTTAAGTTAATGCTCATAACAATATATTATATCATCCATGAATGTTCACTTTTCTCACTCACCGACCTATAAATTAAAATTATAACCCAGTGTCAGTGTAAATGAATTTTTTCCATTAAATAAATACATAGGTAGCCACTTGCACTGGGCGATTCAATTCAACTCGCGGTCGAGCTCAGCTTATTGGAAGTCCTTTATGGAACCTGTGCTGCTTCTAGCTCCACCCCTAATCGTAGTGGGGTTGAACCGATATTTGTAAATGTTTGGACCAAGTTCTTTTAATAGCTATTGAGTACTACGAGTGTACACTATACTGTGTTGAGCTAAGGGGTATAATACGCGGAAAAGTGGAAGATTCCATATTTCACCTCTATACGCAATGATGCGCAGATTATTATTATATCCATTATACCGACAAATACTTTTGTTAGAAAGTCCGCATACCCGTTCCTGGAAACCCTCTCTCGTCTCGTAGCTAGTTAGGGAAGTTCCTCTGCAACATTTATTATCATATGTACGTGTAATGGAAAAAAATATTCGCTAAGTTTCTGCTCAAGCACACAGAATCAAGTGAATGTAAATTAATATATTGGGTAGTTACCCACTTTTAAACATGATACAACAAGTTATGAAAGTTTGTATGCATAAAAGTAATATTTTTCAGAGAATCAATAGTATTGAAAGAATCTTCATGTTTTAAAACGGAACTTTCTAAAAATGATTCTAACCAACCCACAATGTGGGTTGGTACTCAGAATAGAAACGTATTGATTTATCAGGCAATGCTTGATTATAACAATTGTCTTGCTAGGTATTTGTTTTAACATTACATATACTTACTGACCCATACATGTTTATTCAACAATCATAAATATTTTAGTTCAAGCAACAGAAACGTAGCCAGAGGTCTCGTTATTCCATAAATAAGATGTGGATGTGCGACACGGCCCTTTAAGCCTTCTCTAGGAACATCTTGTAACCCATTAGGAGTAGTGGTATCTTTGCCTCACTGAATGAACTGTTTTATATACAAGTCAAGCATTTTTCACCAAAAATGAAATCGTTTGAAAAATCATGGAAATGGAACACGTTGAAAACATAAAATATAATAGAGTTGAGCAATAAATTGTAATTTGTAATAAATAGTTCTAGGAATCATTATCTCAATTATACATTAATTCACCTTTATCGGTGTGCCCGTCTATAAGATGTCAATCATTTAATCAAAAAGAATGCTATCTTATTTTTCTTTTTTATTTATTCTTTCCGACGTGTTGTAGGAGGCGACTCAATGACTAGGGGTAAATGGAATGTCTTGGGAGATGGGCGAGCAACCGGTCACCAATGTTCCATATGATATCACAAAAATATTAATGTTTGGAAAAGGAATAAAGAATTAAACCGAAAATAGTATTACAAAATTTATTTCATGAAAACATTGTACTAAATATATTTTTAATACATTAGTTGTACAAGTTTCTCTAACAAATGACCTTCTCATGAAGATACTCTTTATACAATACTTAATTTGATGTAAAGCTTCACATTACAAATCTACACAACAGCTGTACACCCAAGTATTTACTTCTAAATATTTACATTGAGATCAAATCGGTTCGATAATGAATATATATTGAAACCTTACATTCATCGTTTGACATACAAAACACTTGGTTACATTCTACTCAAGTGCTTTGCCGGCAATGTTTAGAAATATTTCATACGTAAAATGTTTAAAATGAAAGTTATCCTTATAAAATCTATGCTCAATATATAATAAATAATAATAATAATAAATGTTTTTATTCAATAACAATAAATTATTAACAACAGCCATGGCCGGAGTCACCCAGTAAGTAAATAATATACTTGTGACGGGAGACTCCGCTCTTCCTAATGTTAAACATTAAACAATATTATTGTTACTAGCAGCTTAAAGAAATGCATGCAAACTAAGATATAATTTAAGAAAAACTAAATACAATTAGAACCTGTTTTAAGTAAGACAAACTAACTAGGGTGTGTGTGTGTGTGTGAGTGAGTGAGTGTGTTTGTGTGTGTGTGTGTGAGATGTGTGTGTGTGTTTGTGTGTATATATACATAATTTGTCTGTCAGTTATTCAATTTCAAAAGGTCTTCAGTTTCTTCATAGTTACGTGATAGTAAATAATTAACTACCTTTTTTTGCATTCATAGTAGCAATTTGTGTAAATACTTAATTTAGTGTTAATTATATTATAAAGATGTGATGATTGGGTTTCGAAATGAATTTGTGCAAACTTTGTATTCCTCCCAGTGACTCCAGCAACAGTTTTGTTTCTACGTTTCTGCATTTGCGATAAACTAAATGGTATTTACTTATGTTGATTTAGTATAGCCAATAAAATATACAACTGTCGTACTGTTAGTAATTTAGCAAATCCATACAGTTCATTTGTAGGGAATCTGTAGGGTTTATTATACATTACTTTCAGTAAATTTCTTTTCTTTGTATTTATATGTATTTTCTAGTCTACTGTGAGCAGCTTATGGATGTCGAGACAAACAGTTGGTCAGGGGCCTTAGTGCATACAATACAAAAGAACTGCGTAGCTAATACGTCACTGTTGTAAAAGTGGTAGTCTGCATAAACTTTAATCTATCACAGTTGTATCTCGATAGTAACCTAATAGCGCGTCAGTAGCGCTTCAGTAATAAGTCAATAGCACACTCACTTACGATTGAGCATTGACAAAGCTGTCAAAACAATAGTGGAGTACCAAAGATAATACAGTTGCATTGATATTAATTAGTGTATAAGCTTTTTCGTACTTCAGACGCGGTTCGATAGCGCTTCAGTAGCTTAAAGTTGTTAGTGGAATACTTAAAGTGTCAAATTACTGCTACTGACGTACATACGTGTATGACTACTGAAGTAATATTGTGCCTAAAATGCATTAGTACACTAAGATACAGTCTTTCCCAAAGTGGGCGATAACGCCCCCTTGTGGGCGCTTCAGGTCTCAAGGGGGGGTGCGGTAAGAGACCCCGAAAGAAAATGGGGGCGTTGTGTAGAGGCTTGATTTGTAATTTTATTTTGCTAGGAGGCCTCTTAAACAACGACTGCAAGAGCTCTCGACTCTCAACAACAACTTGTGAACATCAACTAATATGAATTAAAAGATTGCTCAAACTCGGGTCTATATTTCTCTCCGCGTAGTTCATATATCTGTCCTATTTACCACGTCAACCACCTACAGTTAGTGTATTTGGAAGCCTACGCACCCTAAGCCACAGGGCTTTGCCCTTTTTTTAGGTGCATACAAATGTATTGTATTGTGTGCTCATTTTCTTTTTTAAATAAATGTTTTATTATTATTATTTACTTGAATATAGAAAAAATGAAAATTATGTCAATCGGTCGCTGTGTTTCGTAATGAAAGTAGACACAAACAAACAAATAAAAAGGCAACAGACACACTTTCGCATTTTAATAGTTATTAGTACTCGTAGATATCTATAATGTTTTAACAAGTTTTTGTTAAATAACCCGAATTGTGCATTCCTGTATCAGTCGGCTGGTTCATAGAATACTTGTTCGGACTAGTTGAGTACGATTGAGCGTCGAATGAAATAAACGAGTTTATGCATGTTTGTTTTGTTCAAAGTCAAATGCTTTTATTCAACATAAGTACAAGTACAGTACATTCATTGAAAGTCAAAACATTTGCCTGACACTGGTTGTCTCTAAGCATTGTAATTCTACCGTTGGTTCGGAAGCCCTGGCTCGGAGAAGAACCAACAAGAAACTCCGGCTTTCAGGATTTTTTGCCCAGTGCCAGTTACAAAAACAAATTATGAAGAAACATAATAAATTATCTTTACACATATAGCTTAGATGCACTCATTGCCAACCCTGAGCATCGGCAAGGTAGTCCCCGTCCACGTAGTAAGCACCCCGTCTAGTCGGCCTCTAACTATAGTTTTAAATTTAGGTAAGGGCAATCGCGTAATTCAGTCCGGTAAATGATTATAAAAATGTACGCAATTTCCAACAAAAGATTCCTTGACCTTTTGAAGCCTCGAGGGCGCCACATACAACTTATGTTTGTTCCTAGTATTAATTTTATGAACATCACAGTTTCTTCTAAAAATATTTATATTTTTATGTACATAAATGACACACTCATATATGTACTAAGCAACAACCGTCAAAATTACAATTTCTTTAAATTTTTCGCGAAGTGACTCTCTGGCTCCCATTCTGTAAATGCAGCGAACAGCCCTCTTCTGCAAAACGAATATTGTGTTTATGTCAGCAGCACAACCCCACAGCAAGATGCCATAAGACATAATGCTATGAAAGTAGCTGAAATAAATAACCCTAGCCGTGTACTCGTCCGTATATTCCCTAATCCGTCTAACAG
This sequence comes from Leucoptera coffeella, assembly GCA_030578115.1. Taxonomy (NCBI): domain Eukaryota; kingdom Metazoa; phylum Arthropoda; class Insecta; order Lepidoptera; family Lyonetiidae; genus Leucoptera; species Leucoptera coffeella. The sequence continues at coordinate 2,049,341 of JAMBLF010000002.1, forward strand.
CATATGCCGCGGAACTAAGTTTTTTTAGATAAAACGCGAATGTGGTCTCCCCACTGCAGCTTTGAATCTAAAGTTATCCCTAAGAAGACAGTAGTATTTATTTTATCTATTTTCTCATTATTTATTATTAGATTGGTTTCGACACTATTAACATTTGGCAAAGTAAATTTAATACATTTTGTTTTATTATTATTAAGAACTAAATTGTTAAATTGAAACCATTGAACTACATCTCCTATCACCCAGTTTATTGTTTGCGATTCATCAATCTTCCTGCTAATTTTAAAGATTAGGGATTTGTCATCAGCAAAAAGGACCATCCCGCACCTATCTTTAGTTACAAAAGGCAAGTCATTTATGTATACTAGGAAAAGAAACGGACCTAATATTGAGCCTTGAGGCACCCTCATCTGGACTGAACGACCCGATGACTGCTCCACACTAATAGTTACTTTTTGTACTCTATTACTTAGATATGATTTTATAACATTTAGTGAATTATTTTTAACGCCATAATACTCTAATTTTCAATATCATGATAATATCATGCCGGACACAATCGAACGCCTTAGAAAGGTCGCAGAAAATACCAAATGCATCGTGTTACCGTTCCCAGCCATCAAAAATCCCTTTTATTAGTTCTCAGCGCAACTGTTTAGTGAACTGGATGTCATCAAAAGGAGGTTTCCAAAATATTCTTCAAAACATGAAGCAACATCTGCTTCGCCACATACAATTTTATTATTAAGTTTAAGCTTTAGAGTATAAGTTTTAACTCTACTTATTTCAGATCTAATGACATCCCACGTTTCCTTGATTATATTATTAGATTTGAGTATTTTATTCCTAATATACAGCGACTTGGGCTTGACTTGCGCCTGGACACAAACGTTTTTGAATATCTTTGAATACAATTTTACAAAGTCTCTAAAAGCTACACTAAAAATTGTTGTTTTTGCTTAATACAATTAATACAATTTTGTCCTACTAACATGGATACCGGTGTTGCCCAATCACTAAACTTTTTCCTTGAATTTATATTTAAAGTTTTTGGAATAAAACCAGATTTATGTTCCCGATAAATTAGATCAAAAACTGATTGAAACATTTTGATAGGACAGCTACTGTGAATATTAAACAATTTTAATTTGTTGTTAATTTGTTCTCTAAAATGCTCCAGACGCCGTTCAGTTACCGAAATACAAATTATAAGCTGAGAATTAATAGAATATATATTTTTGTTAATGAAGCTAACAGGCCACTGTGATCAGACCTCAAAACATTAATAATTTTGCTGCTGTTTGGGTTCTCATCAAAATGTTATCAATACATGTAGCAGAATGACTCAACTTGTTGGGCTTTCAAATATTCTTTCCAACCCAAAGATCAACATTGAAATGACCACAAAAGATTATGGTCTTATTAGATTTACACAGTTTAAGCAATACCATTTCCAAAATGTTCTCAAAGACACAGAAGTCGCCATTAGGTGGCCTATATAAGCAACAAACAATGAATGCATCTGCCTCCACACAGGACATTTCTATTATTTTTTCTATACTTTCTGAGATTATAACATTCCGAACTTTATTTTTAATACTTTTATGCATAATTATCATAGAGCCACCATGTATTGAATTTTCACGGCAAAAAGAACGAACAATATTATGATTTTTAAAATTATATATTAATTCATAATCTTTGGCCCAGTGTTCACAAATACAAAATACATTTATATTATTATTTAATTTTTTTAATATTATTTTATTCCTTTCCTCCTATCCTTTCAATGTTCTGATGAACAACACTAAGACACTGTGTGGAGTTAAGCTGTGCACAAGTTTCATTTCCGATGCAAGGGGAATCCACTTTTGTCAAATAACTTAATTTAAATAAATATTTGCATCCTCTTCCTTTGAAGATATGCATGAATCAAGCCCAAAAGGGGCAATGTCAGAGGCCAGTGAATTGGCTTGGTCAAAACTAAAATAAAATTGTAACATTGCAGCTACTTGTTTCTTACAACTTTTGTTGAGATAGTAAGTATCTCCAGTAAAATATAATTTGTTTTTTAAAATATAATTTGTATCTATTAATTCAATATTTCTATTATGCACTGAAATAGTGTGCATAGTCTGATTTAAGATATACCTAGATTTATTTTCTGCTGGGGTCAATGCCTTAGTATAAGGCAAGGTACACATAATTATATGTTGAATATGTTTTTGAATAATTAAATTATCAATATGTTCAATTAATCTATGTTTATTCAAATTCCCCCTGCGAGAACACATTAAAGAAAGAAAGAAAGAAAGAAAAGAAAAGAAAAATAGTTTATTCACTGCATATTAAAATTAAAAAACGCAATACAAACATTACAACAATACAAACATTACAACAAACAAAATGGTAACCTTGATGCAGTGAAAAGGTGCTGCCTCAGTATACGATGCAGCTAGGCTGCATCACTGGTCCTCCGGCAGCACCCGATTCGGAATCTGTCACAAGCTATAAATAATAAACATACACAAAATAATATACTTATAATAAAACATCATAGCAATAACGGGTATAATATAACTTGTATATAAAGTTGATAATCTATATAATTCATAAACATAATTAATATAACTGGGGTCAACTCGCATATATATATTACACATATATATTATATTTAATATAGTTAAAGACAATAAGAACAAATACGTCACATAAACATATACGTACATATTAATTCAAATAAGTTTACATATAACATATATATACATACACACACACAAATATATATATATGTATATATGTGTGTGTGTCTATATATATATATATATATATATATATAGACACACACACATATATACATACACACAATGATATATATATATGGTATTTGCACCGACAAGGTAAGACATAGGTTGGATTTAGGGTAAGGATTTCTGTTGCTCCAGCAGGTAAGTCTTAAACCTACGGCAGAAGACTCCCCTAGAAGCAACGTCGCGGATAGGTGGCGGTATATCATTCCAGCACTTGGACGCAGCGAACTTGAAACACCCCCGAAACGCTGCTGAATGGTGCACTGGCAAAGCAGCCCTAACCTTAAAATGACGGGGGTTCGACGACCATTTGAATTTACGGTACAAGTAAGTAGGGCTCTCTGACCGAATGACACCAAACAACAACGCCGCGAAGTGCAGCCGCCTACGTGACTGCATGTTCAGCAAGTTCGCGTCGTTCAAGTACGGAGTGATGCGGGATCGTCGAGGTATATTAAAACAAAAACGGGTGCATGCGTTTTGTACCCGCTGTATCAACTTCCCAGTTCGACCAAGTATACAGCTACCATAAACAACATCACAGTAATTAAGCCTCGACAGTATCAACGTTTCACTCAGACAGACACGCAAGTCTACGCTGAGATATTCGCGGATACTGTAGAGCACCCTTAAGCGGTAGAAGCAGTTCCCAACCATACTGAGGACGTGCTTCTCAAAACGAAGCTCCCCGTCCATCAGCAAGCCCAGGTTCCTAACCTCCTCCACCGCCTCTATCACGTTGCCCCTGATAACTATATCATTGGTGGACAGGACATCCATCGTACTTCGAATTTGCGACCGACTTCCAAGAACTAAAACCTTAGATTTGGAAGGGTTAAGCGTAAGACAATTTCTATCAGACCAAGACGCAATTCGCTCGAGCTCAGAATTAATGCTCCGTATGCACTCCGACATACCCGAAGGCTTGGCAGATGCATACAGCTGCAAATCATCAGCGTAGAGATGATATCGACTGCTTTCGATACTGCTAACAACATCCGCGCTATACAGTATAAAAAGCAGAGGACCTAAGATAGAACCCTGTGGCACTCCCCTCGTCAACACACGAGGTGAAGACCACCGAGCTCCACCGTCCATCCCCCGCAACCCAACGACTTGCGTTCGGTGAGATAAATAACTATCGAACCACTTCACAGCACCGGTAGAAAATCCATAATACGTCATCTTGGATAATAGCAAGGGTATGCTCAGACTATCGAAAGCTCTAGAAAAATCGAGTAATACCATTAGGGTGCTCATGCCATCGCCCTGGGCCTGCAGAACGTCGTCTACCACATTCGCCAAGGCGGTCGCAGTAGAGCGGCCCTTCCGGAATCCCGATTGATACTCGGGCAAAATACCGTTTTCTTCTAGATATTTCGTAAGCTGATTACTCACAACCCTCTCCACTATCTTTGACACACATGGAAGGATACTTATAGGACGAAGGTGGGATATATCAGTCGGGTTAGGTATTTTCGGCAACGGCAGGACCCTGGCAGCTTTCCAACTGGTCGGAAAGATACCAGTGCTGAGGCTCCTGTTCACAATCGCTGTCAATACGTCAATAGTCACTGGTAATGTCAATAATAGCATGTCAATGTCAATGTCGTCAACACCCTTGGCCCTCGTCTTAATCGCCGAGACAATCCTTGTCACCGTTTCAGCAGAAACCGGCTTCAGCGAGAAAGACGAAGAACCAAACCGGTGAAACTCATAATATGTCAAGTCACTAATAGCTACATCTGCATTTCCAGGTATGTTCAGGAAATGCTTGTTGATATCGTCAGGGTCGTCAAAAAATTGTGGCAAATCAGTCCGGTCATTGTCAGTTAGAATTATATTTTTTAAGTGTTTCCACATTGTCTTTGAATTAGTCATGTCATTAATTGTTTTGTCAAAATATGCCTGTTTTTCAGAGCGTAGAGCCTGAACGACAAGTCGTTTCAGGTCCCTATAGTACTGCTTATGTGCCTCAATTCCAGTACGCTTAAAACGCTTGTAAGCATTGTCGCGTAGCCGCATCATAAGCAGCACAGTGCTCGTCAACCAAGGCTTAGGAGCATCCTTCACCAAAATACTCCTAACGGGGGCATGTTTGTCAAATAATCTTGTTATATTTTCAGTCAAAAGAGTTACTAAGTCATCAACATTGTGATGAGTTGTCATAGTACTCCAGTCTATTTCTGTCAAGTCAGTGTTAAATTTGTCCATGTCAATGTCCTTCAGTGGTCGGTATATAATGTGCCTTGGCACTGGTTTATTCCGCTTCAGGTCAAGCTCAGCCAGAACAAAGGCATGCCTGCCTAAGTCAGGGCTGTGCTGAACGTCCACAGACCGAACCAGTGCGTCAGTAATTATTAAGTCAATTGTGCTTTGTGAATGGTTAGTAAAATGAGTCGGTTTTTGAACATGCTGAGTTAGTTTTAGAGTAGTCATAAAGTCAGTCAATGATTTGTGATTTCTGTCATGTATGTCATGAATATTAATATTAATAGGCACGGTAGGCAATTGTTCTAAATTGCCCTATTTGAAAGTTCACCTCTCACCATGACACAGATATTTTTAACCGTTTCATCACCATACATATGCACTAATTGATGGTTTAACTTTTTATTCAAATTAAGTTGTTTGGGTGATGAACATTCAATATTTTTCTGAGAACTGGCCTCAGAAACCTGCGACTCACCGGCACAAGGACATCCTGCAGCCACAAGCGAATCAAAACGCTCCTGGTTCTCCCTACAAAGTTTTAGGAGCTCATCCATCTCCTCAGTATACCGGGCAATATCTGCCTGAGAACTCTCATAACTTTGAGTCACAGCACTCAATTCACCCTCAAGCAGGACTACCTTCCGGTGAAAAGCCTGTATCTCTCAGGCATGCCTACTACTAGCAAATTTGTGGTGAATGTAAACAGATTTTAGTTTATTATTTATATTACTATTTATAAAAGATTTTTTGTTATCTACACAAAGATAAGTATTATTTATTAATTTATTCAAGTGTTCTTGTGTTCCTGTAGGTGCGTGCTGCTTAAGCATTCCTATATAAACAATGTAATATTTATTTTCTTTTCATTTGCGGTCTCGCGCGCAATAGATGAGCAGTACTTACGCCTCGTCTACACTACTCGCGAAATTGAACCTATTTCTCAAAGCAAATCAATGTCGGAAGTAAAAAAGAAGTGACGGCAATACTGTGCGGAATATATTAAATTCGGATTTATTGAAAATCCCCCAAACCCATCGTCGCCTTTGTGTCTTCTATGTCTAAAAACATTTTCGAATGAAGCAATGGAGCCTTTAAGGTTGCAAGATCATTTGAATAAAATGCATCCAGATAAGAAAGACAAGAATGTAGCATATTTTCAAGACCTAGAGAAGAAGCATAGTACTCAGCTAAGTGTAGCAAATCTATTTTCGGCGGCTGCTGAGCAAGATGACGACGGACTTCGAGCTTCGTACAATATCTCTTTGTTAATTGTTCAAAAAGGCAAACCACATAAAATCGGAGAAGAGTTAATATTGCCAGCAATAAATGAAGTAATAACTACTGTGCTTCATAAACCGGTCGCAGATATTTCCGAAAAATTCCTTTGAGTAATAATTCTGTGCAAAGACGAATTGATGAAATGGCTGAAAACATTGAAGAATCATTTGCGATCACCTGAGGGCAAGTCAATTCTCAATTCAGCTCGATGAGTCCACTTTACCAACTAATGAAGCATTGTTGTTGCTTACGTGAGGTTTATTAAAGATGAGAAAATATGCGAAGAACTATTATTTGCTAGAAATTTGGAGACCGACACAAAAGGTGAAAGCATATTCCATACATTGGAAAAGTTTTGCGATGAGAAAGAGATTCCTTTGAAAAATATTATTTCAGTTGCTACGGATGGCGCTCCGGCTATGACAGGGTGCCATAAAGGCTTCATATCGTACTTAAAAATAAAATTCCAGATATCCTTGGTGTACATTGCGTTATTCATAGACAACATTTAGTTGCTAGAAACTTAAGTGAAAAACTATTTCAATCACTGCAATATGTCATCAAAGCAGTTAATAAAATCCGCAACAGCTCTTTGAATGATAGATTATTTCATCAGCTTTGTGTTACTAATGACGAGGATTTCAACCATTTGTTGTTTCATACTGAAGTTCGTTGGCTATCAAGAAGCTGCCTCGAGGAATTGTCTGACTCGATTTAACAACCTGTTTGACTCTGTTGCACGACAAGTTCATAACATCAAAGAATGATATAGCTTACATGACAGACCTGTATAAATTGTTCAACGACATGAATCTCCAACTGCAAGGCGATAAACTAAATTTAATTAAAACAAAAAACGTCGTTGCTGCTTTCGCAGCCAAACTGCTTCTACACAAAAAAAATCTGGGCAGACGTGAGTTTCATAATTTTCCAAATTTATCAGTATCATGCAGTAACGACGAATTGTTTGCCTACTGCCAACATTTGGAAAACCTCCACATTGACTTCACCGAACGATACCAGGACATTTTGAACTTGTAAATACCAGACTGGGTGTTGGATCCGTTTTCAAATGTCAACACAGCAATGAGGTGACCTCAGCTGGAAGAAGAACTTATAGAATTGACAAAAACGAGGAAATAAAAATCAAGTTCAAAAATGGTTACCAAGAATTTTGGCTACTAAAACCGATCCCACAATTGTACCCTGGATTGTGGTCAATTGTTCAACGATTCTTGATAGCATTCCCATCGTCATATTTGTGTAAACGTGGATTTAGTGCTGTGACAACACTGATTACTAAAAAGAGAAATCGTTTGCTTGTTACCGAACGTGGCGACTTGGGACTGTTCTTGAGTAAATTGGGACCTGATATCAATAAACTTATTAAACAGCATCAGATTCATCCTTCACATTAGTTTTTATATAAGGTTTTAGTTTTTAAGATTATTTTAGTTATATTTTTAATAAAAGAAACTCTGTTTTGATACTATAAAGTGGCGTTTCAATAATCATTCTTATTGAAATGAAATGAAATGCTTTTATTCAATATGAGGATTATAAAATCACTTATTGAAAGTAAAAAAAAAAACATTTCAACCGGAAAAGTTGTCATTACAATTATGTAGTTAATTTTTTTAAAAAATCATTAGATCTAAATAAACTAGAGATCGCGCCACATAAGTTGGCAGACGGCAAACTTGGAACTAAATTTGACGTTTCCGCCATTGCGCGTTATTTTGTATGACAGGTAAATTCAGTAATAACAGCGTTGTGTTTTTTGCTCACTTTCTTTCTAATTTTTATGTTTGTTAAGGGTGATTATAATAAATTGATTTTCGGAGTTTCTTGTTAGTTCTTCTCCAAGCTAGGGTCTCCGCTGAACTAACCTCGGTAAAAAATATGTAAAGACAATGCTCAGTGCGAAATAGTTTTTTACATACATACATACACATTACGCCTGATTCCCTGTAGAGGGGTAGGCAGAGATCACGGATCCCCATTTGTTCCGATCCTGACAGACCACTTTCGCTTCATTGACATTCATACATCCTCTCATACACTTTTGGCGGTTATAGGTACTCCTTCGTTTTTTCAATATAGCGTCTATCTGACAGTTATATGTCTTATTAGGCCGGGCCCCTTCGTAACCGCCCTTCCACTTCATTCATATATATTCCTTTTGTCAATATATAGTTTTTTTAATTTACACTTAGATCATAAGATAACTTTCAAAGAGAGTTCTCTTTTGAATAAAAATATTTTGACTTTGATATATTAATTTGTTTTATTTGAGTTTATAGCTCTGCAACCAAAGACCGTTACAAAAGAAACCTATAATGTATCGAGCCGTATGGCACAGTGAGTGCTAGTTTTGGCGTGTTTACTGGCAACACTGAACTACGCAACTGTGGCGACGCCTTCATCTGCCACCTTATGCGGCGCGATCTCTAATGGCATTTCGTATAGCAAAATCCTGCAGAGAAGAAATGCCAAGAAACTCTGCAGACATATTTCAATACAATACAACTTAATTAAATAATCCATCAGAATGAGACTGCCTAACCTAACCAACGAATATTATGAGCACCATATTAAAGGGAGGGCAATAAGAACATGCATCGTGAGGCTGCAATCACACCAAGATGAAACGTCACATAACATCATTTAGATAATCTTTCACTTTGTAGTAGCCCTTCCCGATCAAAGTCGCTTTAGTGTAAACTTTAAATTTGTCTAGAGGTAAGGACTTTATAGCCTCTGGAAGTTTGTTATACATTTTTATGCCCAAGCCCATAAACGAATTGTTTATTCTTTTTAGTCTCGAGCCACAATAATACAATTTATTTTTATTGCGTGTGTTACAATTATGCATGTCTCTTACAAGCCTGTAATCTTTAATATTTTTTTTAACATAGACTAGGTTATCATATATATATTGAGAAGCCACAGTGAGTATATTTATTGTCTTAAACACATCTCTTAAAGATTCACGAGGACCCATACGGTAGATTGAGCGAATGGCTCTCTTCTGCAGCACAAATACTGAATTAATATCAGCAGAATTGCCCCACAAAAGAAGCCCGTATGACATGACGCTATGGAAATAACTAAAATAAACAAGTCTCGCGCTATTCACGTCAGTCAAGTGTCTTAGTTTCTTAACCGCATAGGCTGCAGAACTTAGCCTTTTCGCCAGACCACCGATGTGCTCACTAAACTGTAATTTTGAGTCCATTGTGACCCCCAAGAAGGTAGTGGACCCTGCAATATCTAAAGCCACATTATTAATTACGATGCTAGTAGTTGAGCTCCTAACATTTGGCAAAGTAAACCGTACACATTTTGTCTTATTACAATTGAAAGCAAGATTGTTTATTCTAAACCATTGTTCCTCTGAAAATCATCCCACATATCCTCTCTGTTTCGTCTTTTCCTCTATTAACTTTATACAATATAGAAATGTCATCCGCAAACAACACCATGTGGCAACGGCATATTGGCAGGTGGAGCCCGTAAGAGTGAACTTGAGACCTTAGCGCCGTTGTATGTTACCTACTGCGCTCAGGTTTCAAGTTGCGGGTTATAGTAAAATCTTCGTTTAGAATTCTCCGTTAATATACATAATATATAGGTCACAATACATAATTAATTAATTTAATTTGAAGTTATAGTGGTCAAAATCAGTTTGGGAACCACTGGTCTATATAATGTCTACTCTAAAAGAGTTTACAGTCTGTAGCATTTGTGCATGTATTATCTGTGGTATACATTGAGAGTGGAGTGGATTGAAGTGGAAAGGCGGTTACGTAGGGGCCGACCCAATAAGACATGACATTCAGATAGACGCTATATTGGAAAAGCGTGACGGTAGAAGTACCTATAACCGCTGAGTGTGTATGAGGAGGTAAATGAGTATCAATGAAGCAAAACTGATCTGTCAGGATCGGGACAAATGGGGATCCGTGATCTCTACCAACCCCCTGAAGGGAATCAGACGTGATGTGTATGCATAGATAAGAATAAGTAAATGTTTGAGTAGGTAAGTAGATATGTGAACTTTAATCATTAGCACGTTTTAGTTCATGAAATTGATGCCTAACTTGTTTTCTATCTATTTGTAAAATTACGCTATGTTTTCCCTTTTAACTTCTTTGTAATTTCGTATGGGCCTTTCCAAACTGGTGCAAGGGCTTTGCCTAGTTTATGATGAATTTTAAAATAAACCATTTCGCCTGATTTACAGCACATCTCTCTAGTAGATGCGTCATAATAGCGTTTGGAATTTCTTTACAGAGGGTACGGGTAATTAGCATTAAATTGTGAATGTTGTGTTTCAATTCGCTCTTGCATTAAAAATAGATTTACGTGTTAGAAACAAAAATAAGTTGTGAAAGAGTGATTCGTGATAAGTGAATATAAAAACGTACCTGTTTTTGCAAACAATTAAGAGACAAACACTTATACTGCACATTTTAATAATTTGGCACGATAACAGCCGTTAGAAATTTAAAATCATATTTATTTAACTTGGTTGAGCACTACTAAAACTTCAAGATATCTTCATCAGCTGGGTTTAAGTGCTCGGGCTGCCCGCGGCTCATCATGGACCGGCAATTCCTCGCCTGGCGTCTGTGCCGGGAGCGCTTCGACCTGGAGTGCGCGAACGTCTCCACCAAGCGCTTCCGGGAGATGAGCAGGGAGCAGAAGTCCAGCTGGGAGTGCGTCGGCTGCCGGAGCAGGGCGCCCAGGATGGACAACACCAAGACGCCCGTATGAGCAGCAGTGAAATCGGTGTGCACTCGCCGCGGTGGCGCCGCACTATGGGAATATAAAGTACTTACCGTGCCGAAAATAGGTTTTACAAATGGTTAGGTATGAATTAACCATGCATGGTTTTATGTACATAAATAAACGTTCTTTCCAATGGTAAAGTTTTTTTATCATATTTTTAGTATTAATATGTGTTTAGAACACCTAAGATACAAACTTTGATTCTACGTAAAATCACATGAATAAAATTGTTGACTTCATGATACGTTTCCGACCCTATATACGTCTGAAACATATACATATTATATATTTTTAGAAATCTAATTTCTTAGTCTTTTAAAGAATAAAGAAATAAAAATCGAAATAATCATGGAAAAATAATTATACATATCAATAAAGAATGAGAGCTGATTTCAATTACTCCGATTTTTTAACAGAAATATCATTGGTAGCTCCAGTTGCCTCCGTTGATTTTTTTACAGTTTTGGATGCTTAATCTATTAAATTATAATAATCCAAAATAAAATTTTGCGCAAATTTTGCGCAAAATAGATTTATCAGGTAAAACACGCAAAAGGGAAGGGAATCGTAAAATCTCGATTTTATGGTAAATTACTATTTTAAGTATTAACTAATATAAAATGAAGATTTTATCAATAAATATTAATTGATTATAGTTTCTGATGAGAATACAATTACTTACTCTTTGTTGTTACTTAGTATTTAAGTAGTTATTTTGGTGCAATGTTTGTCGTTTACGATGAAGCAAGATAGACACTGGATATCACTAGTGGTTTCAGATTTGTGTTAACAAATGATAACGATGTTAAAAATAATGTTGATAATAAAATAAAGGAAGGTTATGCGGTTTTACACTCGTTAAGTTTGCATAAAATTGAGTGCAATTGCTGTTACTGTTATAAATCGTTTCCAGAAGCAATTGTTATCCAAATGGTGGAATAAGGCTCAAAGGAAATAAGATCGTTTTGAGCAGGAGAATTTGGAATGGTTAAATGGTGAATTCAGAATTTCCTTAACCCTCGAACCCTGCACTCATGACTCTTCCAGTGCCCGTGGTCGGCCATCTAAGAGTTATGAAGAATGTTCTGAAAGGACAAAGAAGCGCAAAAATATGGAGCTCATCCAAGAGCATGGCATGGGATTTGTGCATAACGCTTATGTTCAAGGGCTGAGATCGTCAGGTGAGAATAAAGAAGCTTCAATTGTGAGCATCGTGCACATCATAAAGAAAAACGAAAAACGCAATGTTTTGCAAAACTTACTGCACAAGTCAGAGCACTTAACATTCGATAAAGAAGAAGCTCTTGCGTTATACAATGATATAGATTTGTCAAAAGCTCAATACAGTTATTTGACAATAGCTCTCATTCAGAAGCACTTAAGAGCTATTTTACCGCCTTAAAGTCAGATAAATGAAGCTTAAAAGGAATGTTACCCACCTAATATAATTGTTACTAATATCGGTGCTAACGTAAAGTTGCAAAATCTTTTGAATCATACAGTAAGACACATTTTGAAAATAAATTCAGTGACAACAGATTCGAAGCACCTTCAGCTGTATTGTAAATGTGGATGTGATGGTCCATCAGGACAAAGTGAATACAAGCAAATTTTACGGGAGGAAAACGAGGAAAAGTATCAGACGCCAATCTATTTATTGTATCGCTCGTATCTTTGAAACCCACCCTGTTCCTCTATAAGGTTTCCAAGGAAACTCCGCTAAAAACAGAATCTACAGTTCGAGAGATCGAAAACGACATTAACGAATTAGCTCCAACACTTATAGCTCACAATGAAGATGTCATACAAGTGGAACACAAATTATTCTTGACGATGATTGATGGAAAAGTTGCACAGGAACTGACTGAAACGCGGTTGAGCACTTCTTGTACGGGTTGTGGTGCCACTACTAAACTAATGAATGACTTAGGCAAAGTCATAGCAAGAGATGTGTAGGAAAATTCTTTTAAAATTGCCCTCTCCACCTTACACGCTTGGATCAGGTGCATGGAGATGATTCTGCACTTTTCCTACAACATGGCATTTCAATCGTGGTCAGCAACGACAGATGAAAACAAAAAAATGAAAGAAGAGAAGAAAAAGCAAGTTCAATTACGTTTCCGGGAATTACTTGGCTTAATACTGCACGAAGGTTTTTTCAGAATTATGAATGTTCAGCCGAAATTACTGGAGTTGATATTGGAGTTGAGTTGAATTGATAAAACGATTGTATATTATTTTACAAGTTTTGTCTTCTGGTTTTTCTATAAATGTAACAAACTTTGGACAGTATACATTGGATACAGCTCGATTATATGTTAATAAGTATAACTGGTACTATATGCCCTCATCTGTACACAAAATTCTTATACATGGCGCAAAGATTATTGAATGTTTTGCTGTGTTATCAATCAGTGAACTTTCTGAAGATGCGCAAAAAGCGCGTAATAAGGATTACAAGAAATTTCGATTGCATCATACCAGAAAATGTTCGCAATCGGCTACAAACGAAGATGTTTTTCATACTTTGCACTATACTTCTGATCCGTATATTACAAGTTTAAGAAAGCCGAGTGTTGTGATAAACAAAGAGTTGCTTGAAGAAGCGAAATCTCTCCTTGAAGTTACAAGTTAGTCAATTCGTACCTCCAATTATAAATTAATATTAGCAATAAGGCACATCATTTAAATAAATAAAATATTTTTTATAAAATTATAATGTATTCTTATATTGTAAGATATTTTTAATGTTTAATTCTATTTTGAAACTTAGTTTTGAATTCATTTCTCTACATAAAGTATGAAATTTTACAAATTTGAAAATTTATTATCAAATAAATACAAAACTAGATTATAAAACTAATATTAGCTGCATTCATTCGATGGAAAATTTATTAAAGTATATATGGGCCAAATTTCACAAAAAAAGGAGGTACAGAAAGAAAGATACAGAATTTCGACACGGAGAGTACCTTATATTCCCATAGTGCGCCGTCCCCAGTCCTGATCATGCTGCAGCAGTGGTGGGAACTGGATCCGGCGACAAGGAGTGTGGCACGATGGTGGCGGAGATGCACCTGCTTCGCGCCGAGATCCGTGCCATGCGTCAGGAGATGGGCACCTTCACTGCGGCCATGTCTATTGTGCTGGATCGTCTGAGCGCCTGTGACGATCGGATCGACTCACTGGCGGACAGATTGAACCAGTTGGAGCGCAGGCTCGAGGAGGTGTTATCTGCAAAGGTCCAGGCACTGGTGCAGACGGTGGAGGAGCTGAAGGCGGACCTCAACGATCGCGATCAGGAGCTACTTCCGAACGAGATTGAGATTATTGACATCCCGGAGGCGAAGGTTGAGAGGTTGCAGTATGTGGTGAGAGCGGTCGGGACGAAGCTGGGCGTCGATCTACAGGAGCACGACGTAGTGCACGTCGCGCGTGTTGACGGTGGCCGATGGTCTCGCGCAGCCACGAGTGATTGTGGTGAGGCTGGCACGCCGCGCTGTCCGGGACTAGCTGCACCAGTAGGCCAAGGTGCGATGAGGTGCTACCACCGAGTGCTTTGATCTACCTGGCAAGCCCCGTAGATTCTACGTAAACGAACGTTTGACTCGCTGCAATCGTCAGATCTTCCACCGGGCACGTGAGCTGAGGCTCAGACTGGGATTCCGGTATGTGTGGACACGCGACGGGAAGATTTTCGTGCTGAAGCGGGCGGATGACTCGCCACGGCTTTGGGTGCGCACGGATGCTGATCTGCTCTGGATTTTTGGCTGTGTCTCCGTTAGCTATGAAACAAAAAAACAATATTTAGTGATCACGTTATTAATTTAATCGAGGTACAGAGTTTTAGTTATGTAATACGTACGTATCAGGTTTTCATTAATATTCAGTTTATGTTTACTGGTGTAGTGGTCTCAAATTGCTCAGTAAATGTGACAAATAATCTAAAAGACGATAGTTAATCAAACTTTCCAATATTTTGACATAAATAACACGAAGATATGCCTATAGTTATTTAAGTACTTGTACGCAGGTGTTATGAAGGAGTGTTTTAAAGACTTATGCCAATAGGAAATATGCAATGGACGAAACATGTTTTAAGAAGGTGTGTTGTTCAATTGTTTTTTAAATTTGGTTGGGCTTTTGTTCCATTCCGGTACACTTTTGGATTTAAGACCCTGTATTCTAAGTAGGGCTTCCTAATCACCTCTCGGCAGAAAAACAAAGGAGCGAGAGTACACTGCATGTGAGTCAAGATAGTTTTTTGACATTTATTGGAAGGTGTCGTAGGGATTTCTAGAGTTACTTGCTTACCAATATTATAAATTATTCGATTCAATTGCATTCAACTGTTGCGATTTGTAATGGTGTTCTGGGCCATACGTTCATGCATTATAGTGAGAGCTGGGTTTGGCAAAAGAATCATAAAAGCAAAGTAAATGCGATAGAGATGAGATCCCTCAGCATAATTTGTAATATAATATTGTGTTTCATATTGGAAAATAATTGAAAGCTCCTCAAAAATACTGAAATGTACACCAAAATATAGCTAAACGTACACCAAAGGTTAGGTTTGGGTTGGGACTGTATTATTTTGGTGTACAATTTAGTATTTTTGGAGTGCATTTTCGTATTATCTGATGTTCCTTTAAACATTACCCTTTTATATTTATATCATATCTTCATCATAATTTGTAATAGAAGGGTACGGAATAGGGTGATTCATGAACAGTGTGGTATGAAAGAAGATGTAGTGACGACAATAGAAAAATTTATTTAAATGTGACTAGGGCACATGGAGCGGATGGATGAAAGATGGTTGACAAAAGAAATTTATTGAGCCAAGGTAAATGGTAGATTTCAAAGGCCGAACAGAACATATATATAATAAATTGAAAGCCATTTTTATAAATATCATGAAAACAGAACGATGGCAGCAAAGTAATTACGGACAACTGCAATTTTTACAAAATGTTTTTTTTTATAGAAAATAGCATATTATATCAATATCTAACGTTTCACGAAACAAAATTATAAAATTTCCTAATATTGTGGTTTTTTTCGGGAGTAATTAAAGATATATACCCTCCTTTTTTTAAAACAAGCAACGTAAACAGTGACATGTAACTATGTCCGTAATTGCGCGGGAGTTTGCGGCCCGTAATCTGGCGTAAACAAGAACAAGTGGCAGTTGTCATGTTCTCGCGAGGACAGGTTATGTTTTACAGAACAAAACTATTTAAAAATAATTTTCTTGAGTTGCACATGAAACTAGATGATTTTATATTAAAAAGAAGAAAAAATAAGTGTGACAAGGAACAAAATACTTTTAAATATGGCAAAAAAGGCGTCCAGATAGAAATTAACGACAGCACCGGTCTAACAAATTAATTAAACAGAAACTATGGAAAGACCAAGTTTATGTAAGACATTTATTTTAAATATATTTTAATAACTTTTAATACGTTTCACTTTATTCGATGTTGATTTCGTTCTTATTTAGACTAATTCATAACTTGAGGTTATTACGGCGTAAATGCAGATATCTGGCAGGTGTCATTATTTACTGCGGACTATACTACTCAGATGTCTCTATTTACAACCACTTCATACAAGTATTTTGATCGAAATTTATTTTTTCAGTTAATTCAGATACCGAGAAAGCTCTTATACAATAAGAGGGCATCCTAGAAGAAATTGAAACACAATCCCTAAATAAAATATACTATATTATAATATTTTACGTCGTAGAAACGTACCCGTCCCGTTCAAGTCTGTGACGTTATAATGCTAATTAGGTACCGTGATTCAATGGAATCTTTTGGGATGGGCTGGCAATCTGTCATCAATGTTGTATATGACACAACATCTTTAATATTTATGCTAAAAACCCACCGAAGAGGTATTATTATGCCTCCAAGGTTTTGTCCACCCCATATTTACATTTACATCCTACATCTTCATGCTCGCAAGTTCATAGATAGTACCATCCCTTGTAAAAAGGCATCCCTGTTATACAAAGTCATTCACTAGCTCCACGATCTCCTTATCAATTTCAACTTTACAATGTCCTTCCGTTCCTTTCTACTGTCATAACTTTCGCTTCATACCTCTCATCTTAAGTGCATGATCCACACACGTGAGCATTTCCTGCAACTCCCCAGCAGATGAGGCAAGTTGAATCTGGTCGTTTATTCTGCTCACCCATACGCTAGCCCCAGTCCTTTTACTTAAAAAAAAAAAAACTATATACAACTTCACCATCTTCGACTAGGGTTTGATAAAAGCAATTTGCTAAAGATGAAACTATGGCAAAAATGGGTTCCAACGAAGTTGTCAGTTTCCTTCCACTTTGGCTTTATAGATTCTTTTAATAATCCTCGTTTAATCCATCCATACATCAAACCACCTTAACATATCTATCTCTATTTTCGTCTCTAAATCTTCTTTCATAGCACAACGTTCACGCATCACACTATACCGTAGCCTTTAACAGAACCTAACATTACACACTCTCCTGAGGGACCTCATCTCTACCACAATAATTTTGCTTTCATGACTCTTCTACCATACCAGCACTCATTTACCTTACATATTCGTATTTGCCATCGCTTTTTAGAAAAAGGTCATACATAACAAGAAGGAGACAGAGTCCATGCATTAATTTTCTAAAACTAAACAGATTTTCTGTCTCTAGAATGGTACACCTGCGTTTGCTGGAGTAAACTCAATAATGAACCCTATGCAGTTGTTGAAGTGAGCTAAAACGAAATTCTGAACTTCATAAGTTTCTTGAACGGTACCTACACATGATTAAAAAACCCAGGACTTTGTGTACGCGAAACATTGGTACAACCTCATAAGTCGGACATGATATCTTAAAATTACGATTTAGATATTTAGATGAAATGTCTATGATCATTGAATGTTGCAAAAAAGGCACGGTCTCAGCAGAATGAAACCATTCCATTGGAACTCTCAAATTCTTATAATGCAGGAATATCAATCATGACTGCTAAGTACAATGATTATGTCTTTGTGTTTGCAAAATCTAATCCCACCATCTGATCACAACTTCTTTAAGGAGTTAAAACATGGTCTAGGTGATGAAGGAGACGTTGACACTGATGAATAGTTCCTATTCAACCTACTTTGTGATTAAGACAAAACGAGAAGACTTACTAGACTATTTTATTTCATACATTTTCGTTTACTTACATTCAAATTTTTATTTTGTTTTCTACGTGAATAAGAAAGATACTTAATGTAATGTATGAAAATAAAAACTATAATCAAATATAGTTCTAATTAAAGTTTAAGTTAACGAAAAAAATGTAGCACTAAAACAATGATGAATTCGACGTAGCTCAGTTGTTTGGGGCTTGGCTCTGTATCAGTGGGTACAGGGTTCAAATCCCGTTTGAGCATGTACCAATGGAAATGAAGTTTAATGAATTTCTATGTACATTTTCGTAATAAAAACACATTTACGAAATGCGTTGAATTATCCGGTGAGGGAAAACATCGTGAGGAAACCTACCTGTTCGTCGAACAGGTAATAGTTAGTGCTTGTAAATGGCGACATGGCTGACCACCTGTCACATTGAGTACTGACTATCTGGTTAACACGTGGGTTCGAGGTGTCCATAGAATTACTACCTTCGCAATTGCGGAGATGGACACCTGAACCTCTGACTACCCCGCAAGGGTTAATGGTCGTGAATGCGTTTTTGTTTTGCACTAAAACAATTAAAATAAATAGGAATGCCATACTTTAACCGAATCTTAATAATATATTTGATTTTACAGGTAAATGATTGTAATGACATAATAATATTTCTTGAGTTTTATGTATATTAGTATGAAGTAGATAAAGACGTGTTTAAACATTCCAGTGTTACTAAAGACATCTGCATTATTTGGCTAGAAAATATTATTTTTTCTTTACGAAGATATATAATTTTTTTGTTTAATTATTTTTTATACATATGTTTATGGTTTTTATTGCAAATAACGTGTTTATTTTGTATTAAAAAGTTTATTTAATTTTACAAAGTAAATAGAGACATCAGTCAGTTGTCTTTATTGCTTGATTCTATAATACAGCGTAAAAAAAAAACAAGTACCGTATTTCAAAAACTACAAACAAATATAATGATTTTTCAATAATATTTAATAAATAGTAAAATTGGATTGAATAAATTGGGTTGGATTAAAATTGGATTAAAATTGGATTGAATGGTTTAGAAAATACACCGTTTTTTCACGTTTTTCGCTCCCCTGTAAAATCGCGTTTTTGTAGATGTCTTTACACACTTTGCTGCCATCGAGAAGATCGTGTATAAGAATGTTAATTGACAGTAGTGAAGCAAGAGAGATTTGTGAGAATCATTCAATCACCAGATCGTCTCTGTCTATTCCGTTAGAGAAGAATATACGTGAATATATTGTTACTTGCTGAGGTTCTATCCCGGAATAATAACTCCGAGTTCAAGAATCATCTGTACTGTATTTGTACACACACGCCACACGCACTTGTACTATAAACTACTGGAACTGCTTATCTTTCGCTGGGTCGGTATTCCTTCGCTTCTATCGCTAGGGTTCGCTTTCAGTTGCTCTCCTTAACTTCACTTCAACTTCCCATGCCGCTCGGGCGCCGGTTTATATACCCCGCTCGTTGAAGCTTCTAGTACGGGAAAGAGAGGTGAGGACAGTGGGAACAATACTCCATATACAAAAAACTAATTGTATATGCCAACCACTTTGCCTTCTATGTGCTTATGTATAAGGCCCAGATTCGCTTACACATTCGAGTTGTTTACATTAAAGTCGTGGAAGTATCCCGAGCGGCTATTCTTTGCGATAGCTTCTAGTACCGTCCTTGATTCGAACATTCTATGCCGCGGCTGTACACCAAATGCATAAGACATCACTGTTACTGCCGTGATACTTCGCCAATCGATCATTGTTAACTACCTTTGGAGCACCCCGTGGCTGTTTTTAAATTCGGTAAGTAACGTCGTTCAGCTTACTAACCTAAACTATCTTGTACATGACCTCCCATCGTGTTTGAAATTTAGGGGACTTCCCCTTTCGGCGAAATGATCCTTCTACAAACCCGTCGACATTGGCCTTACGATCGTACCTTGTCTTTATTGTCACACCCGACAGGAGTCCATTTTCTAACTCCAAGGCGTGTGTCCATCACGTGGACACGCCACTCCACACTTATTATATATAAGTATACATTCGGGTTAGGCTATAGGGACTTAGGGCCAGTCAGGTACACACACCTTATTGGTGTCTAGGTTCGTTTATAGGCTATCCCCCATATCTTGCCACACTCCAGGGTCGGGACCCTTCTGTCACGACTCTGCGGTATGCTCAGCGTGTATGGCACGCATCCTTATCCTTAAAGAAGTTGTATAGTCCTCAAGAGTTAACTACCTTCACCGACTTCTAGTACCTTCGCAAGGTGTCCTTCTATCTTTCAGTTGAATCGTTCAACCATATAACTGAGACCCATAAGTCACACTGCCTGAAATTCTTGGGATTCAAAATTCCTGCCCTGATCCGAGTGAATTTCCAAAGGACCTCGAAAACTGCAATATCACTTCGTCAACTTACCTGCTTAGTATAGTTGTAGCTTCTTGATTCGGGATGGCGAACACTTCTGGCCACTTAGTGAAGTAGTCCATTACGATCATAAAATATTTGTTTCCGGAATCAGTAACAGGAAATGGTCCAGCCTAATCGACTGCAATTCGTTCTCAAGGCACTCCAACATTGTATAGCCTCAAATGGCTTCTGCTCCTCGTCTGGGGACCTTTGACACTACTACAAACAGTGTATTTGCGATACCATTTTTGGCCGTCTTCTTGGCAATAAAATCGTTCTGGTACCTTCTTCAGTGTTCGCAACACTCCTAGGTGTCCACCAGACACACCGTCATGTATTTCCCGCAGAACGTCCCCAACCTAACTCCTAGGTACCACTGCTTATTAGGTATAGGTATTGTAAGTGGTAGTCTCTGCCATTGGATTTCTCCCATTTCCTATACAGTATGGCATTCTGCAATATGAGGCTCTGTCACTGGGCCCAGTATTCCTTGGTCGTAGAAGTAGTTGCGGTAACTTCACTCCGTGCTGGCTTAGATTGACTGCGTTTCTTACACTCCAGTAGATGCTCAATATCTCGATCTTCCGCCTGTGCTTTGCGTTTGCACATGAGCCACTGGGAGCAGCACTAGTAAGCCGTAAGGGAATTTCTTTCAATTCCTTTCTCATGCACTAAATTTTTCCTTTACGGTGTTCAGTGACAAAACTGTTTTGTTGCATCTGCTCTACTTTCTTTTCTTATATTTCTGCACGTTTGAGCAATGCAGCGAACTGATCAAACATACTAACTTGTCTGTCTTCTTGTTTCGGTTTTTCTTCTTCACCGCCTTAACCGTTCTGATCTTTTACACATGTCTAAAGTCTTGGCGTACAGCCTCTACCTCAAGAGCATGCGCCAAAGCTTCCTTAAACGAAGTATGGTGACGTAGTCTTACCAACGCTCTCACCTCCGTGACATGAATAACGTCCACGAAGGATTGCACCACGTTCATCTCCACTATGTTCTCATCTGCCATCGAGTGTCTTACGGACGAGCATCTCCACCTCAATTGCCCATTGTTGGAGCCCTTCAGAAGTTTGCTGAATCCTGTCCTTAAAATTGAGCCCGGAAGACGTGCTCCTGGACTCCAGTCCTTCCATTAGGTCCCTGAAGCTGCTACCAGTGTTTGGTAGGGATTCCAGAACCAAGAGAGATGGGCCACGAAGCGCTATATGGCGACCTTACCTCGTCATCCTATCGTCGTTGCTTCGCTCGGGTCCTTTCGCTTTTCTTCTCCGCGTGTTCATCTCTTGGTGTGATAGGCATTCCTGGATCCCACTTGTGACACCAAATGTTACGTGCTTGGTCTATCCAGGAATAATAATAATAATAGAATAATAATAATAGGAATAATAATAATAATATTGACGACCTCCGTGGCGTGATCGGTTAGACATCTGAACGCTAATTGTGGGGTCCGGGGTTCGATTCCCGATGGAGGCAGAATTAAGAACTACGCTTTTCTACTGCTTTCCAGTCTGGTCGTTGATTATACTATATATGAATTTATCTAATTATAATATGTATACATTTCTTAAATATACGTTGACTAGTACCCTTAACACAACTCTTAAATGTACTTACCGAGGGGCTAGTTCAATTGGTGTAATAATGTCCAAATATTATTATTACTATTATAACTCCGAGTTCGAGAATCTCCTGTACTGTATTTGTACACACACGCTACACACACTTATACTATAAGCCACTATTGGAACTGCTTATCCTTCGCTGGGTTAGTATGCCTCCTTCTATCGCTAGGGTTCGCTTTCAGTTGCTCTCCTTAACTTCACTTCAACTTCCCATGCCGCTCGGGCGCCGGTTTATATACCCCGCTCGTTGAAGCTTCTAGTACGGGAAAGAGAGGTGAGGACAGTGGGAAGGATATTTCATATATAAAAAACTAATTGTATATGCCTGAAGGAACCACTGTGTCCTACATGAAAAGAGGAAGCTTCCTACCTGGGCAGGTGTTCGTCCAGGCTAATGGCCTGAGTTGGAAATTTGTATATATCTTGTTTCCGATAAATATTTCACTTGCGCGTTCTAGGAATTGATTTGTGTGCAATTATTATTTATATTTCTTGGCAGCGTCATCTGTGGTAATTATGTTTAACTAATTGCAACCTAGGTTTACTTAGGTTTCTCTGTGTGTGTGGCGTTCTAGAGGTCGCCACATGCCAAACCACTTTGCCCACTATGACCTTTGCCACCTATAAATAAGGCCCAGATTCGCTTACACATCCGAGTTGTTTACATGAAAGTTGTCGAAGCATCCCGAGCGGCTATTGTTTGCGATTTCTTCTAGTATTTTCCTTAATTCGAACAATCTATTCCGCGACTGTACACCGAATTTTCAAGACGATGCTCGTAACAATATTATAAATTTATGTACATTATCTCGTAAGCATGCAGACATTAACCGCCCTGAGACAATCAGTTGCCAATTATAAGTTACAAAAAATGTTAAAGGCCAAATGTGCAACCCACTCTGGCTAGTAAGTGTAGAAGACAAAACGCGTTTACTATCATTATCCCAGCGGGGTAGCCAGAAGTTCAGGTTTCCATCTTCACTATCGCAGAGATAGTAATTCTATGACCACCTCGAACCCACGTATTTACCAGATAATCGGTACTCAATGTGACAAGTGGTAAGCTGTGTCATCATTTGAAAGCAAAAACTATTTTAGCTGTTCAGGGAACAGGTAGGTTTCCTCACAATGTTTTCCCTCATCGTAGAATGAGATCTGTTACATCCCTTATTTCTTCATAAATAATGCTTAGAGATCCCGCCATATAAATTGGCAGTTGGGGGCGTCGCCACAGTCGCGTAATTCAGTGTTACCAGTAAACACGCCAAAACTAGCACTCACTGTGCCATACGGCTCGATACATTATATTGATCGACTTTGATATATTAATTTGTTTTATTTGAGTTTATAGCTCTGCAACCAAAGACCGTTACAAATGAAACCTATAATGTATCGAGCCGTATGGCACAGTGATTGCTAGTTTTGGCATGTTTACTGGCAACAGTGAATTATGCAACTGCGGCGACGCACTATGGGAATATAAGGTACTTTCCGTGTCGAAAATCTGTAACTTTCTTTCTGTACCTCCTTTTTATGTGAAATTTGGCCCATATATACTTTAATAAATTTCCGATCGAATGAATGCAGCATTTATTAGTTTTATAATCTAGTTTTGTATTTATTTGATAATAAATTTTCAAATTTGTAAAATTTCATACTTTATGTAGAAAAATGAATTCAAAACTAAGTTTCAAAATAGAATTGAACATTCAAAATATCTTACAATATAAGACTACATTATAATTTTATATAAAATATTTTATTTATTTAAATTATGTGCCTTATTGCTAATTCTAATTTATATTCGGAGGTACGAATTGACTAACTTGTAACTTCAAGGAGAGATTTCGCTTCTTCAAGCAACTCTTTGTTTATCACAACACTCGGCTTGCTTAAACTTGTAATATACGGATCAGAAGTATAGAGCAAAGTATGAAAAACATCTTCGTTTGTAGCCGGTTGCGATCATTTTCTGGCATGATGCAATCGAAATTTCTTGTAAGTTCACTGATTGGTAACACAGCAAAACATTAAATAATCTTTGCGCCATGTATAAGAATTTTGTGTACAGATGAGGGCATATAGTACCAGTTATACTTATTAACATATATAGTTTCAGTCAGTTCCTGTGCAACTTTTTCATCAATCGTCGTCAAGAATAATTTGTGTTCCACTTGCATGACATCTTCATTGTGAGCTGTAAGTGTTGGAGCTAATTCGTTAATGTCGTTTTCGATCTCTCGAACTGTAGATTCTGTTTTTGCGGAGTTTCTTTGGAAACCTTACAGAGGAACAGGTTGGGTTTCTCCATACTACAACATAATTAATTTTGTCTATAAGTCTCAAAGATACGAGTGATACAATAAATAGATTGGCGTCTGATACTTTTCCTACCGTAAAATTTGCTTGTATTCACTTTGTCCTGATGGACCATCACATCCCCATTTACTAAACAGCTGAAGGTGCTTCGAATCTGTTGTCAATGAATTTACTTTCATAATGCGTCTTACTGTATGATCCAAAAGATTATGCAACTTTACGTTAGCACCGATATTAGTAACAGTGATATTAAGTGGGTAACATTCCTTTCAAGCTTCATTTATCTGACTTGAAGGACTTGAAGAAATAGCTCTTAAGTGCTTCTGAATGAGAGCTATTGTCAAATAACTGTATGTATTGAGCTTTTGACAAATCTATATCTATGTATAACGCAAGAGCTTCTTCTTTATCGAATGTTAAGTGCTCTAACTTGTGCAATATGTTTTGCAAAACATTGCGTTTTTCGTCTTTCTCTATGATGTGCACGATGCTCACAATTGAAGCTTCTTTGTTCTCACCTGACGATCTCAGCCCTTGAACATAAGCGTTATGCACAAATCCCATGCCATGCTCTTGGATGAGCTCCATATTTCTGCGCTTCTTTGTCCTTTCAGAACATTTTTCATAACTCTTAGATAGCCGGCCACAGGCACTGGAAGAGTCATGAGTGCAGGGTTCGAGGGTTAAGGAAATTCTGAATTCACCATTTAACCATTCCAAATTCTCCTGCTCAAAACGATCTTATTTTCTTTGGGCCTTATTCCACCATTTGGATAACAATTGCTTCTGGAAACTTTTTATAACAGTTACAGCAATTGCACTCAATTTTATGCAAACTCAACGAGTGCAAAATCGCATAACCTTCCTTTATTTTATTATCAACATTATTTTTAACATCGTTATCATTTGTTAACACAAATCTGAAACCACTAGTGATATCCAGTGTCTATCTTGCTTCATCATAAACGACAAACATTGCACTAAAATAAACTACTTAAATATTAAGTAACAACAAAGAGTAAGTAATTGTATTCTCATTAGAAACTATAATCAATTAATATTTATTGAAAAAAGGTTCATTTTATATTAGTCAATACTTAAAATAGCAATTTACCATAAAATCGAGATTTTACAATTCCCTTCCCTTTTGCGTGTTTTACCTAATAAATCCATTTTGCGCAAAATTTGCGCAAAATTTTATTTTGGATTATTATAATTTAATAGATAAAGCATCCAAAACTGTAAAAAAATCTACGGAGGCAGCTGGAGCTAACAATGATATTTCTGTTCAAAAATCGGAGTAATTGAAATCAGCTCTCGTTTTTTATTGATATGTATAATTATTTTTTTATGATTATTTGGATTTTTATTTCTTTATTCTTTAAAAGACTAAGAAATGAGCTTTCTAAAAATATATAATATGTATATGTTTCAGACGTATATAGGGTCGGAAACGTATCATGAAGTCAACAATTTTATTCATGTGATTTTACGTAGAATCAAAGTTTGTACTTTAGGTGTTCTAAACACATATTAATACTAAAAATATGATAAAAACAACTTAGCCATTGGAAAGAACGATTATTTATGTACATAAAACCATGCATAGTTGATTCATATCTAACCATTTGTAAAACCTATTTTCGGCACGGTAAGTACTTCATATTCCCATAGTGCGACGCCTCCATCTGCCATAATATATTCAAAATTATAAATATCACAAGCTCTCTTTGAAAGTTATCTTATGATCTAAGTATAAATTAAAAAAACTATTTCAAACACGGCACTGAGCATTGTCTTTACATATTTTTTTCCGAGGTTAGATCAGCGGAGAACCTAGCTTGGAGAAGAACTAACAAGAAACTCCGGAAATCAATTTATTATAATCACCCTTAACAAACATAAAAATTACAAAGAGTGGGCAAAAAACACAACGCTGGTAATACTAAATTTACCTTTCATACAAAATAACACGCAATGGCGGAAACGTCAAATTTAGTTCCAAGTTTGGCTACTGCCAATTTATGTGGCGGGATCTCTAGTATACAAATCAACACTAAGAGTACTTTTCCATTCAATATTCTTTTGCCGTCAGCATTTTTATTATTCGCGATACATTTACTTCAATTTAATTAGTTAGATTCTGAGACTCGCGGTGTGCGGACACTTCCGCAACTTGGGAAATCAATTTATTTTGATTTTGTAGTTTTTCCCAAATAAACTTGTGTTTTCAGTCGTCTATGGTGCTTCAACAAAGTCAGCAGCTCAGTGAAAGTTGAAAATACAAATAATTATTTTCGGTTGAATGTATAGTCAATTGTGATGCCAAACTGGCTAAATATGTTCGCTTTGGAATAGATTTGGATTCTCAACTGGAACGAACCGAAGAACAAGGAAGAGAGCAAGGAATTGGAGCATCGATTTCGTTTTTCTTCGGTTGAAGCGGTTGGTGGCGTTGGTGTAACCATGGCGATGAAATAACAAGAAGTTCCGTGGCATCAGTGTTTGTACTTCAGCCGACATAACCTTAGTGGTGAATGGCTTAATAAAGAATTAAAAAAAATAAAAAAAAACTTTGTTTTTTTGGAACTGTGTTTTTTTTAAAAAGACAATCTTACAAGCCCGCGTAACAAATTGGTGTCAGAAGTGGGATTCCTCTTGGAGGAATGGGACAAATTATGTGTACTATCATAAGACTTATAAGTTAAATTAGGAGCAGGCAGAGATTTTACAGATTTCTTGTCTTCTTCTGATGTTGAGATATCAGAAAGTTCAATAGAAGTATGATTTTGGTTCTTATGTTTTGCTACCCTTTTATTATAACATTGATTATAAATTTGAATGCAATATCCAGAATTAGTATTGATAACATTTATATAACTTAAAAAGTATAAAAACTAAAACAATTACAATTTAAACAAATGTAAAAGTGGAATAATAACTTAAATATTTTATAAAATGGGATTCTGTTTGTAATTAGTTAATTTCATTCTCTTAATTATCCATTTTATGTGTTGCATATTTTAAGGACTCTAAACTAATCTTACTTAACCTTATCGGTGACAAATGTGGTAAGCTCATGTTAAATGATTCCTTCTTGCAGCAGTCATCCTCTGTGATATCAAAAGCGATATCTAAGGGGGATGTGAGAAAAGTAGAATATTAACTAGTAGGTACAAGTTGAATAGTTTTAGAAAATCCGATACAATTATCAGTGAGTTTAACTATACCTGTGCCGACAATAGAATAATCAATGACATCATTGTCACATTTAATAGTTATTTTATTCGGTACAGACTGAACATAAATCCATTTATTATTCTTAAGTTTCTGCCATATATCAATAGGCTATTTGACTGATTTTGAAAAATTGTTTCAAATTATTCGTTGGTATATGATTAATACACCACATGTATATTTCTGCAAATTTTGCAGTATTTTCCGTAAAATATTGAGTTAAAATTTAAATTACAATATTCGCGCGAAAAACACTGTTTCTGTAATGGCGGACGCCATATGATCTGCGTGACGTCACAGGCAAGTAAACACAAAGATCAAGTACGACAAACAAAAATAATAGCTAGTTTGCGGATTCACATAGTGTGTAATAAGGCGTATCAGAGAATTCCATATGTTTAAGCAACATTTAGTAATTAATTTAAATATACTTTGTGTACTTGACCATGTTATTATTCTTGCATGTGCACTATTTGAATGGGATTAATAAACATAACCTATATATTTTGTGAAACAGCGACGGAAATTAATATAAAAAGTAGCTTTATAAATAAATACTTAGATGCTTACATACCATCTTTTATATTTTTGAGCTCTGCAGCATAATAATCAGAGGTATTTTTAAAGAAAAGTGCAACCATAAATGCGTCATCTTAGGTAGATTTCTATTGTCGACTTGTACAAAATTCTTGTCCATTTTGACAGCAAATACTATTGTTTATATCACTGGTTAATAGTGTCCTGCGGAATTCTTGTAAAAATAGTACAAGAAACGATGGAAATACGATAAAATCACACTAAGTGCATAACAATAAACAATGTTTACTTGCCTGTGACGTCACGCGAGGCGTAGCCAATCACAGAGCGTTCTTGTGAAGGAAGAAATTCAAAAAAATATATGAATTTATTATGTTTATTTTGCAAAATCAATAAATATTTTCGGATAAAATAGAGCTAAATATGGTTTTTTATATTATTACCTAATAGGATGACCACATTTAGTAACATATTTTTAATAGTGTCAAATAGCCTATTCGACCAATTAATAGAGATAAATAAAATAAATAAAATAAAATTCACTTTATTCACAAAGACACAAGACCAACGATGACAGAAACAAAACGAAACATAACAATTTGAGAGGCGCCATATGCTGGCCCCGGGCCCCTGCGAAAGGGATCCGTCTCAGTTACTTGCTAGCAGAAAGGGAAGCCCAATCTGCCAGCACTGATGTTATGACAGACCCCGACACGTCACGCTAACGGATTTCTTTTACAAATTAAACATATAATATACATATATAATCAGGTATAGATCAGGATGGGTATAGATCGCGCCACATAAATTGGCAGTCGGCAAACTTGGAACTAAATTTGACGTTTTCGCCATTGCGTGTGATTTTGTATGAAAGGTAAATTTAGTATTACCAGCGTTGTGTTTTTTGCTCACTCTTTGTAATTTTTATGTTTGTTAAGGGTGATTATAATAAATTGATTTCCGGAGTTTCTTGTTAGTTCTTCTTCAAGCTAGGGTCTCCGCTGAACTAACCTCGGAAAAAAATATGTAAAGACAATGCTCAGTGCCATGTTTGAAATAATAGTTTTAAGAGATTCGCGATTTATACTCATTATATAAGATATAATGGTGTGTATAAGATTGATTGCAGCTGTGGGAAATCCTACGTCGGACAGACTAAACGGTCTATTGCGGACAGAGTGAAGGAACGCATAATATATGTAATATATAATAAGAAGGATAAGTCCACACAGTGCAAGGCACAGTGAGTGCTAGTTTTGGCGTGTTTACTGGTAACACTGAATTACGCGACTGTGGCGACGCCTCCAACTGCCACCTTATGTGGCTCGATCTCTATTTTGTGTAACAAGTAAATTCAGTAATACCAGCGTTATGTTTTTTGCTCACTTCCTTTGTAATTTTTATGTTTGTTAAGGGTGATTATAATAAATTGATTTCCGGAGTTTCTTGTTAGTTCTTCTCCAAGCTAGGGTCTCCGCTGAACTAACCTCGGTAACAAATATGTAAAGACAATGCTCAGTGCCATGTTTGAAATAGTTTTTTTAATTTATACTTAGATCATAAGATAACTTTCTAAGAGAGCTTGTGATAGGGCCTATTTTGAATAAAAATATTTTGACTTTTGACTTTGATATATTAATTTGTTTTATTTGAGTTTATAGCTCTGCAACCAAAGACCGTTACAAATGAAACCTACATATTGTGGGTTGACAAGAAAAATTCATTAAATGCATTTTAACACAAAATGAGATGAGAGAATAAGAAGTGTACAATTAATTGGTACTAAAAATCGATTACAAAATATTATGCTTTTATATTGGCCATGATTGATATACTATTAGTTTATAGAAAATTTATCATAAAATTTAGAAAATAGATTACTTATTTATTGAGTAATTGACAAAAACGTATTTAGTGAGTTTTTCCTGACTGTAGGTAGTTATTTCATAAATAGATTAATATAAGCATATAATGCGAACAAATATAGGAATAATAAAAGAAAATAATTCATTTTAGAAATATTTATTTAAGTATTTAGGTGAGACATAAAAAAAAAACTCCTAATCTTCTTCACCGTCACCTTCGCTTTCACTTAAGGAAGGCTGTGTAGTCTTTCCGCACTATTATCACTAATAGGTCGGTAATTGTTTGTACCAAGGTATCAATCAATCAATCAATCAGCCTATGACAGTCCACTGCTGGACGTAGGCCTCCCCAAGGTAACGCCACAAAACACGATCACTCGTGGCCCTCAGCCAACCACTACCAGCGACCCTTTTCAGGTCATCAGTCCATCTGGCAGGGGGGCGTCCTACACTACGTTTACCGAGACGCGGTCGCCATTCGAGAACCGCTTTGCTCCAACGGTCGTCGGTTCTGCGACAGACGTGACCGGCCCACTGCCACTTCAGCTTGCAACATCGATAGACAATATCTACGACATTGGTTCTCTGCCGGATAATCTCGTTCCGGACTCTGTCCCTTAACGAGATACCCAGCATCGAACGTTCCATTGCTCGCTGAGCGACATGCAATCGGTGAGCCAGCCCGACTGTCATGTTCCACGTCTCGGCACCGTATGTCATTACAGGTAGGACGCACTGATTAAATACCCTGGTCTTAAGACACTGCGGTAGTGGCGACGAGAAGATATGACGCAACTTCCCGAATGCTGCCCAGCCCAGCTGCACTCTTCTGGAAATCTCACGCTCGAAGCTGTCCCTACCCATTTGTAGAACCTGGCCCAGGTAGACATATTCCTGGACCACTTCGAGCGTTTCTCCACTGATCGTGATCGGCCCCGGGACAACGAGCTCATTGAACATGACTTTTGTCTTGTCCAAGTTCATCCGGAGACCGACCGACCGTGAGGCAGCGTTCAGACTGTGCAGCATTCCCTGTAAATCCTGCAGCGAACCCGCCATTATGACAATGTCGTCAGCGAAACGGAGGTGCGTGAGGTATCTGCCATTGACATTGATACCCATCCCAGTCCAATCCAGAGTTTTGAAGACGTCCTCCAGTGCGTTCGTGAACAGTTTCGGGGAGATGACATCCCCCTGTCTCACTCCTCTGAGCAACTGTATAGGACTTGTCTTTTGGTTTTGGACTTGAACAGATATCGATGCCACGCTGTATAGGCTCCTCAACACCTGCACATAACGCCAATCGACCTGGCATCGCTGCAAGGATTCCAGAACAGCCCAGATCTCGATGGAGTCGAAGGCCTTCTCGTAGTCCACAAAGGCAAGACACAGCGGCTGGTTATACTCATGAGACTTCTGTATAACCTGCCGCACTGTGTGGATGTGGTCTACGGTACTGAAACCTTTTCGAAATCCGGCCTGCTCCGGCGGCTGGAAGGCGTCAAATCTTGAGGCCAGACGATTTGTGAGCACTCTCGAGAACAACTTGTAGACGTGGCTTAGGAGCGCGATAGGCCTATAATTCTTCAATAGGGCCTTGTCTCCCTTTTTGAAGAACAAGGCCACCACGCTCTCACTCCACGCCTTCGGGGTAGTCCCATTAGCTATGACGGAATTAAATAGGTGCTTGAGCTTCTGCAGGACTGGAGCTCCTCCCGCCCTTAGAAGCTCGGAGGTTATTCCGTCTTCGCCGGGAGCCTTCCCATTACGAAGTTGTTTGAGAGCGCTCCCAACCTCGTCCTCGTCCACGAGCGGGAGATCATCAGTGTAGTGGCGCACCAATGTGGCTCTTGGGTCCTTCGCATCGGGTGGAGGCTTCGGGGCATGCGAGGCGTATAGATGGCCGTAAAAGCCCTCAACCTCTTTAAGAATCCCCGGAATTGAAGTGACGGTTCTGCCCTCTGAGGTTTTCAGCTTCGTCAGATTAGATGTACCCATTCTTTTACAGAAGACTTTCGACCCCCGATTTTGCTCAATGGCCTCTTTAATTAATTGCGCATTGTAGCTTCGGAGGTCGCGTCTCACCGATTTTCGGATAGTTTTGTTGAGACGTTGGGTATCTGACGAAGCTCCCTCTGGCAATTCGCGTCGAATCCGCATCAATTCCAGGGTTCCGCTTGAGAGCTTAGACCTTTGGCTGCCTCGCCCTCCCCCGAAGCACCTTCCACCCACTTCGCGAAGTACCCCCACCACATCATCGAGGTTCTCGTCAACACTTGCCGTGGTATTCAGTGCCTCGAAGCGATTGCGTAGTTCCAGCTGGAACGCTTCAGAGCTGTGCACGGATTGGAGCATCGTTGGGCGAAGAACGGACCGTCTCAATCGGCTTCTCTCGGCCTTAAAGTCGAAATTCAGGGTGCCTCTCACAAGGCGGTGGTCACTGCCGGTCTTCAACCTATTAACCACTGAGACATCCCTGAACACGTATTTCTTGTCTACCAAGATGAAGTCGATCTCGTTCTTCGTCCTACCATCTGGGCTCTGCCAGGTCCACTTCCTATGGGGCTTTTTCTCGAAGAAGGTGTTCATGCAGAACAGCCCCTCTTTATCCAGGAAGTTGACCAGCATCTGCCCCCTGGCATTTCTGCATCCAACCCCGTGCGCTCCGATACGCGATTCATCGCATTCGCGCACTCCCACTTTGGCATTGAAGTCCCCCATGACAACGGTGTAGTGGGTCTTGGTGGTGTTATGCATCGCCTTGGCGATATCTTCATAAACCACCTCGACCTCACTGTCTTAGTATGCCGACGTTGGCGCATATACCTGCACGACCTTAAGAGAGTATCTCTTGGTCAGTTTCAGTACAAGGTACGCTACCCGGGTCGACACACTCGAAACCTCCAGCACGTTGTCACGGAGAATCTTGTTGACGAGAAAACCTACGCCACCCTGTGACTTCTGGTCGCCCTCCCGGAAGTAGAACAGATGGCCTGATTCTAGGGTAATGGTGTCCTCACCAGATCTTCGGACCTCCGATATCCCCAGAATATGCCACCTTAAATTAGTCAGTTCTACCTCCAGTTGCGCCAGGCTTTCGTCCAGCCGTAGACTGCGTCCATTATACGTCGCCAGGGTCAATTTATGGCAGCTGTCCGTAACCCGGGGATTCTTAGCACCCCCTGCCCTACCGTAACCGAGACCGCTGCCGTGGGCCGGAATAGTAGGGCGACCGGGAACTGGGGGCCAACCTTTTGTGTTGCTACTCATTGGGGGTTGTTGCCCATACTCACCACGCTGGGCAGGCGGGTTGGTGAGCGCAGAACGTAGCTCTTCGCTCCAGTGACGCTGCTGCCCGTCACTGGTCTGTTGCATTTAGCCACGTTTGATTACCAAGGTATGAGTTGTATAAATTGTATTTCATGAATTTTCTACTGTTGAAAGATGAGTTTGTACGGTCACAGCGCATTTAATGAATTGTTCCTATGAAACTTTTGAACATGATGATAAATTTAGTGAAAAAAACCCAAATTTCCTAAAATTGTACTTAGTGAGTTTTACTAGTCAACCCACGATATAATGTATCGAGCCGTATGGCACAGTGAGTGCTAATTTTGGCGTGTTTATTAGTAACACTAAATTACGCAACAGTGGCGACGCCTCCATCTGCCACCTTATGTGGCGCGATCTCTAGTTCCGAATCACATTCAGGAGGTAATGATAGGGTTACTTCAGTCAAAAGTTTGGATTCGCAATTAGGGTTACCAACGGTAGAAAATATGAAATTTGTTTACATATAGAATAATCATCAGTAATCTTCTTACAAATATATAAATCATTCATTACAGCGTAATGCATTCTATCTTCGCTTATTGCGATATAATTATCTGAGGGTTGTATAAGTGCAAAGGTTCTAGTCGATCATTTATCGTGAGGGGTTGGAAGTGGTATGTTTATATATACCATGTATTTGTCTAAAGTTATTAGTGGAATATGTAAAACAAACATAATTTATTATTATAATAGTATGAACTTAATTGAGATATATCTATAAGAGCGTGAATATCATAAATATTTAATTGAACAGGGAAATCAAGTCGTTTATTAACTTGATTACGATGCGGAGCTAATTCCTTAACTAAATTCAGTGGACTTATGACACTAGGTATTAAAATATTTATCTTAGAAAATAAAATAGAATTAAGAGTAGTAGAAAGCAAATTAGAAATTGAAAAGAGTGATCCTTCAATAATATTAAATAAACTGTTAATTCTAGACACATAAAATAGTAAATTATCATTCTTAGTAGTTTGAGTTAAAATATCATTTTTAGTTTATTTAATTGGGAATTCATATTAATTTCGTTTTCATGTAACTTAGTGATAGTAAAATTAAAATTGTTCAAAGTTGATTAAAGTATATGTATATTGTCTTTCATTAAATGAAACAATTCGTTTTCGCTCTTTTTACAAGACTCAATTGCAGCATCGTATTTTCGGGCATCGTCAGCGTCTAGAGTGCCAAAGAAAAATTTGAGGACCTCGCCTCAAAATTCCAAAAAGCGTTTAACCTTATTAGGGTTTTTAGAAACTATTATGTGAGATAAGGATTGAAGCTTTATGAAATTAGACTGCAATAGTACTTCTATAGGATTAGATACATGATTACATTGTATAAGATCAGAGGATTCAATTTTGTTGCAAAGCTCTTGAGTTTTGTGTAATAAAATTACAATATTATTAAGGTAAGGTTCTAAAGAAATAAGATCAATGTAACGCGTAACTACATTCCAATAGTCGTTATAAAATTTAATCATAGTTATTGGTTCAAAATAAATTCCTGGGCTATGTACTATCTCGGTGATTTTTGATTCAGCGTTGCACCCATAAAGAAGGGTTCTGAAAATAAATAAATGTGTGTTAAGAGGCAGGTTTGATCTCATCAGTATGATATTTAACATGTTTCCTACCTATCTGTAGGGTCACATTATGCTTGTTATGAACTTTAATTATTTTAAAGGGGCCTTTCCATATAGGAGAAAGTGCTTTACGAAGTCTATGATGGTGTTTTAAATACACCATATCACCTAACTTATATTGAACTTCTCTAGAGTTAGAGTCATAATATTGCTTAGAGCGTTCTTTACTAGAAATAATATTTTGAATAGCCATTTCACGACTGAAACGCATTCTGTATTGTAGAGCGCGTATGTATTCGTCATAAGTCGTGATAATATTAGTTTCATAAAGAGAAGTTGGAATAGAATGTTTGTAACCATAGAATAATTCATGAGGAGTAAATTGAGTAGTACTATGAGGAATTGTATTATAGGTTAAAATTGCTGTAAATAAATAACAATGCCAGTCATTCTGGTTGTCATTAACGAAAGATTTTAGGTATTCCTTTAAAGTTGCATGAGACCTCTCAAGGGCTCCGTTAGTCGGTGGATGATAAGGGGTAGTAAATAAAGATTTTATCTTTAGAATTTCTGTTAATTGCTTAAATAAATCAGTGGTAAAACAAGTGCCTAAATCTGTTAAAATCATTTTAGGAAATCCAAATAGAGACATAAAATGAACTAGGTTTCGAGCTATCTCTTCACTAGTTGATGAAACCATAGGGTGAGCACTGGAAAACTTCGTTAAATCATCCTGTAAGGTATCTAAAGTTATTAGTGGAATATGTAAAACAAACACAATTTATTATTATAATAGTATGAACTATAATAGATAAATCTAAATTTCTGGAAACCAGCAACCAGTAAGGGACCTACAATGTCCAAAACTAAACGCTCAAACGGTTTAGTTGAAGTGGAGGTTATCTCCATAGGAGCTTTATTGCTTTTTCGCAATTTTCAATATCAGAGCGCATTCCACTCCAATAATAAGCAGCTTTGATTCTGGAATACAGTCTTTTCGATCCTGTGTGACCAGCAAACGTAGAATCATGATTTTCTTTCAAAATAGTGGGAACTTCCACTGGGGTTGAATAAATAAGTTGATTTTTATGAATATGAATTTTAATATATGTATTACTAAAAATAATCTCAATCGGCACGTATGGCTATTCATAGGGCTGTGCTGGTTCCAACATTGACTTATGGTAGTGAAAGTTGGGTATGGCAAAAGAAGCATGAAAGTAGAATCAATGCCGTCGAAATGCGGTCACTGAGAAGCATGTTAGGAGTAACATTGAATGATAGAATTAAAAATAGTGTGATAAGGGAAGGTTGCGGTTTGAAAGAAGATGTAGTGACTAAGATTGAAAAGAGCATGCTTCGATGGTTTGGACATGTTATGCGGATGAATGATAGCAGATTGACAAAAGGAATATATATAAGTGAAGTGGAAGGGCGGTTACGTAGGGGCCGGCCTAATAAGACATATAACAGTCAGATAGACGCTATATTGAAAAAAGGTGACGTTAGGAGTACCTATAACCGCCGAGAGTGTATGAGAGGATGTATGAATGTCAATGAAGCGAAAGTGGTCTGTCAGGATCGAGACAAATGGGGATCCGTGATTTCTGCCTACCCCTCTACAGGGAATCAGGCGTGATGTGTATGTATGTATGTATGTAAAAATATGAGCAATCATATTATATATTTTCGTATAAGATAATTTAGAAAACGATCAGAGAAATCTGGAACAGCTAAGTCAGTGACTTCTGAATTATATGATAAGATCATGTTCCTGAGTTTAATCAATAAGTCATAGATATCTTTGAATTTAGTTTCATCGTAGTGATGTACTTTTGTAAATAGAAAATAATAATGTTTTTTATCATTTAAGTATCTAATAGTATTAAATTCTCTTTCTGAGTCAGTTAACTCGATAGGATTGCTAAGTTGTGATAGAATTTCTCTTCTATATGAGGTATTGATTTATTGAAATCTAAAGAAGTAGGACAGACAATAGTCTTAAACTTAGATAAATGTAAAGATTGTGCATGTTCTTCGATTTGGTAAATTGAGTCTTAAAATATTTTTCGTAACTAGCATTAAGTAAAGTCTTAGGGTCAACGATATGAATGGGACAGCGTGATAACGCGTCCGCGTTTGAATTAAGACGACCTTGTTTATATTCAATAGTATAGTCGTATTCTTCCAGCTTAAGGCGCCAGCATGTAAGCTTGCTACCTGGGTCTTTTACATTAAAAAGCCATTTTAAAGGACGATGGTCCGTGACTATAGTAAATTGCCTACCGTATACATACGGCCAGAAAGTTATAACTGCAAATATAAGAGCAAGTAGTTCCTTTTCAGTAGTATCGTAATTTCCTTCAGCTTTGTTTAAAGTTCTAGAACCATATGCGATAGGTTCATCTTTTCCTATCTCGCCTTGCGATAACACTGCGCCAATAGCGTAATTAGACGCATCTGTTGTATAAAAGGAACAGGAAAATTGGGATACTGATGCAGAGGGGCTGAAGTTAGTTTTTCTTTTAAAAATTGGAATGCATTTTGTTGCTCAACACTCCAAATAAATTGTACATCCTTCTTTAAAAGGGACGTAAGTGGTTAGTTAGTTTGGAAAAATTCATAATGAATCGTCTGTAATAACCGACGAAACGAGAGAATGAGCTAAATTGTTTTAACATTAGTAGGAATTGGGAATTCAGTGACTGCTCGGACCTTTTCAGGGTTAGGAGACACACCTTTGTCTGTAATTATGTGTCCGAGATAAGCGACTTCACGTCTTAAAAATTCACATTTATCGGGTTGTAATTTTAAATTGAATTGTCTCAGTCAATCGAAGACAAGTTGAAGCTTAGACATATGGGAATCAAGGTCGTGAGAGTAAATAATGCAATAATCTAGATAAACGTACTAGTGAAGACCTTGTAATCCAGAAAGTACGGTATTCATTAGCCGTTGAAATGTAGCAGGTGCGTTTTTTGAGGGCATTCTTACAAATTCGTAGTGCCCGGAAGTACTCGAATTTGTTGAAACAGAAAATCCTGTCTTACAGGCGTCCTGGGGGTCCATCTTTAACTGATGAAATCCACTGGCCAGGTCAAGGGTGCTGA
This sequence comes from Leucoptera coffeella, assembly GCA_030578115.1. Classification (NCBI taxonomy): domain Eukaryota; kingdom Metazoa; phylum Arthropoda; class Insecta; order Lepidoptera; family Lyonetiidae; genus Leucoptera; species Leucoptera coffeella. The sequence goes on from JAMBLF010000002.1 coordinate 2,087,675, forward strand.
AGTATTTGGAATGACATAATTGGTCTAAAATATCTGAAATGAGGCCCTCTCGGTAACTCTCGGAAACAGTGACGTCGTTGAGGCGACGGTAATCGATGACAACACGCCATTTCTTTTTACCTGACGCGTCCATTTTCTTGGAAACTACATACTGGGGCACTCCATGGTGAAACTGATGGCCTAATGATCCTTTGATCTAGCATTTTGCGGATTTGAGTGTCCACTTCATCCTTGTAGCACTCGGGGAAACGGTAACATTTTACATGAATGGGTGGCGAATTGCCGGCATTGATTTTGTGCTCAATTGCATGAGTATAAGTCAGTGATTCACCCTCTAAATAAAAAATATCAGTATAACGAGAGCAACGATTTAGTAATTTACTTTTCTCTTCAGAATTCAAATGATTGCAACGAATTAAATTAATAACTTTTTGGGTTCGGTCAGACTTAGAAAAGCTAAAAGCGTTAATTGATTGAGAAGTTTCTGTTACAACTTCATTATCGACAGGAGTCAATTTTACACTATAATCCTTAACTTCTAAATAAGAGTTGGTAGTGTTCAAAACAGAGACATTAACTTTTTTATTAGGCTTAATATAAACAATACAATTAGCAATAATAATAATAATAATAATATTTGGACATGATTACACCAATTGAACTAGCCCCTTGGTAAGTTCATTTAAGACTTGTGTTAAGGGTACTAGTCAACGTATATTTAAGAAATATATACATATTATACATAAATAAATACATATATAGCATATATAATTAACGATCAGACTGGAAAGCACTAGAAAAGCGTAGTTCTTAACTCTGCCTCCACCGGGAATCGAACCCGGGACCTCACGATTAGCGCTCCGGCGGCTAACCGATCGCGCCACGGAGGTCGTCAAAATCGGATCGGAGGAGCAATAAAAACACCGGTTGATAAAGCATCATCTAATACTAATGCTTCATTGTTATGATAAAGCTCGGGAGCGTAATTTGATACTGCACACTCGATTATCGCTTCGGAGCGCGCGGGAATCACATATGTGGGTTGATTATAAACAATGGGTGGACACAACGCAGAGTCGTGACAGAGGGGTCCGACCCTGGAGTGTGGGAAGATACGGGGGACAGCCTATAAACGAACCTAGCCACCAATAAGGTGTGTGTACCTAACTGGACCTAAGTCCCTATAGCCTAACCCGAATATATACTTATATATAATAAGTGTGGAGTGGTGTGTCAGGCGTGTGGCGCGTGGATGTGAGGCAGCCGGAGCCACCAGGCATAAAGTGTGTCTAGCCGTGTGTAGTGCCTAACAGTAGGGAAAGCTACGCCTCTAGACCTAAAGGCGCGGCCGGGAGCCTAGGTTGGGGGAACAAGGTTTAGGTGTGAGGATTTTCCCGTAGCTGGTGAGCCAGACTCAGCGTCACCATTTGAGACTGAAGGTGTCTTTGCCACTACGAGAGGAGAGGTGAAGAAATGTGAACGCTACAAGGTTCGTAACGATCTAGTTTATTGATTAAAATATCAGTCTTTATATACAACAATGCGAGAACGAGTGATTGACGTCAATGCTACTGCCGCCGCCTCCCCGCGGGCTCGGAGCTGCTGCCGCTGCATGTGCTGACTTGCACTTTTGCACCTTCTTGACAATGGGTAAAGCTTGATTCTTGATCAGCAATGACTTGGAAAAATAGTCTATATTTACCATGAAATAATTAAGAAAATCACTACCATCATACATATTATACCATCATAATTTTCTAAATTAACGTCGTCATTTGTGACGTTAAATTTATAATTAATTGTTTCATCCGGAAGATTAATTCCTAACATAGGATAGGAATAGAGTCATTATTCTTAACAGAATTATTATTATACGTAGTATTACTAGGATAAGAAACTATTTTATCGCAATAGACTTGGAAATTTAATTTCATGTCATAATTTAAATTAGTAGAATTGAGTGACTTCCAATCTCTACAATTACGACTCAGAGAATTCAGTGTAGACAGTGTGCATAAAGTCGATTCTTTTGGAATCGATTTGCAATTTTTAGTATTAGACTTAGTAGAACTCTTATTTTCTTTAACTGATGAATCAATAAAATTAGTAGGATTAAAATTAGAAGAACTCAGGTTTGACTGAGGTGAACTCAATGATTGATATCGAGATGTATTAGAATTAAAAAAAGAGTCAAAATCAGAGAGTTGTTTTGTGCCATTTTTAGAGTATGATTTCGACAGGCACTCATCCGAAATCTTCTTTAGTTTAAAGATGAGTCAGTGTGGGTGACATTAACACTAGCACTGTTGTGTGCTTGTGCTTTTGGAAAAGAAGCCTGAGGCCTATTAGGGGCGCTCTGGTTGTTTTTAAACTTGAGCTTTCTGCAATCTTGTATGCTATGGCCTATGTTTTTGCAGTATTTACATTGCAAAGGAGGAGGTTGAGAAGATATCTTTTGTATATGAAAAGACCGTTGTGAGTTATTAGGGGCTCGATAGTTATTATTATTCTGATAATAACTGGACTTTTTATTTTTGAAATACTCTGAGGAGTTGTGCCCTGATTTATTACAGTTAGAACACCGCTTATGGGTGAAAGAAGCAGAAGAAGATTTGGACAAATTATATATTTCCTTCTTCGACGGCAAGCTCTGTTGCCGCATGAAGGGTTGTAGGGTTCCGAAACCTAACTATATTCGAAATTGAGCTGCTCAACCCTAAAATGAAGGTATTGAGAGCCATGTCCACCATGGCAGCTATTCTACCAGGAAGCTCTGAAGGATCTTTGCAATTATTGTGAATATCTGCCAACAACCTGGTTAGAATGGACTCTAACCTTAAGATGTATCGGGTTACATCTTCTGAATGTAACTGACGACAATTTTGGAGATCTAATAAAAGATGTGTGGTGTGTTTTTTCTCACCAAATGTGCTTCTTAGGAAGGATTTTACTTCTTCCCAAGCACTGAAATGTTTGAGGCTGCACGCTACCTGTGCTTTACCCTCTAACTGAGATATAATAAATTTATTGAGTACAAACTTTTGGTCATTTGTAGCCAATGACATTGCATTGTCACAATTTGTGAGGAAAGCAGGAAGGGACTCTTTGTCTCCACTATAAGACTTAATAAATTTTGTTAAAACTGATAAAGGTACTTGTGAACCTTCATCTGAAGCTGCTAAGGCAGATCTAGTCTTCATCTTAGAATCTGATTTGTGTTCAGTCATATTTAATATTACAATTAGCAAAACTTTGAAACCAGTCGTCTATGGTGCGTCAACAAAGTCAGCAGCTCAGTGAAAGTTGAAAATACAAATAATTATTTTCGGCTGAATATTTAGTCAATTGTGATGCCAAACTGGCTAGATATGTTCGCTTTGGGATAAGATTTGGATCCTCAACTGGAACGAACCGGAAAACAAGGAAGAGAGCAAGGAATTGGAGCATCGATTTCGTTTTTCTTCGGTTGTAGCGGCTGACGGCGTTGGTGTAACCATGGCGATGAAATAACAAGAAGTTCAACGCCGTGGCATCAGTGTTTGTACTTCAGCCGACATAACCTTAGTGGTGAATGGCTTAATAAAGAATTAAAAAAAAAACTTTGAAACGTAATGAAACCTTAGAAAATAGCAAAGAAAATCAGTGACAAAATATTAAAAATTAGTTCAAAATTAGAAATCACTACACTTTTAAGAAAATTGTAACTCACAGAAACAGGAACACTTGGAACATCCTGGATTGTGCTTCGGAATGTAGCGGCGGGGCAAGGCAGGCGCACAGCGGCTTATGCAGTGCGGCGGCTCGCAACCTTGGACTGGAACTTGACACGTTGCTATTTGATCACGTGGTGGGAACCAGACCACGTAGAATCAGCTTGACTTTTGGGATGAGTTAGACCTGTTCGGTGGCACCAACGCGGGCTCAGACCTGGTGGCTGAGACTAACCGTCGATCAGTCGGGAATTTTGTAGATGTGGCTGAAGCAGGCTTGTCCTTAGGGCAAGGCATATTGTCGATCGGCAGACAATCTTTCGCCTGGATTCTATGCCAGTGTCTCTCGACTGCAGCTCTTTTGGAACTGATATTCTGGCATCCTACTTCTGACACCAATTTGTTACGCGGTCTTGTAAGATTGTCTTTTTAAAAAAAAACACGGTTCCAAATAAACACAAGTTTATTTGGGAAAAACTACAAAATCAAAAATAAATAAAAACTACATATTCCATTTATTCAATAAACTGTTTAAATATATTATATACAATACATCAAGGAATTAAAACTATAAACCTAAAGTAGAAATAAAAATTAAATTAAATAGAAAATATCTTTATAATCATCGCTGTCAGAGGGTGGTAGGGTTCCCAAGACACTGATAGCATTCCCCCTCTGAATAGCTATGCTAATTCTCTGAGAGAAAAATGCTCCAGCCCTGGGATCCCCAAACTTTTCAATTAAACGGGATGATATTTCATTTACTAATTGATGAGCCCCAGGACCCCAAGCACCTAAAGTCTCAACAGCAAACGGGGCAAAACAATACTCGTCCGTAAGTGCTGAGTACTTACTCGACTGACTTCTGAGACTCGGCCAGAGTGGCTGCAGTGCTAGCCTCGTTAGCCGACCCAGCGAGATGGGATGGAGCCAAAGTGTCCACGCATGTGGCGTCCCACACCAATGTCCTTCCACATTTCCAAGGAATGATAGTCATTCAGTCAGGTCTCTTACCGTCATCACGAGCCAAACCAGCGGGCTCAAGCACAGCAGGCACGTCGATAGCGACAAGAGCACGACGAATAACTTCATTGAGCGCGGCGTGTCGAGACCAGCGACCAGGACTTCTCTGACACGAGAGGCCATGGTGTCCCAGCTCATCAACTAGCCCACCACAACGACAGCGATGACCCTCATTAATTTTTGCACCCAGTCTCAAACTGACACCTAGACAGAAAGTGTTACGGTCAAGAAGCGTTCCAGTGTTGACGGATGAAATGAAATGAAATGCTTTTTATTCAATATGAGGATCATAAAATCACTTATTGAAGGTCAAAAAAAAAAACATTTCCATCGGAAAATTTGTCATTACAGTTAATCAATTGAAATAAAAAATATTAAATAAATCTAATTAAACTAATGGCATTTCGTAAAGCAAAATCCTGCAGAGAAGAAATGCCAAGAAACTCTGCAGAGATATTTCAATACAATACAACTTAATTAAATAATCCATCAGAATGAGACTGCAGCCTAACTAGCAACCAACGAATATTATGAGCAACATATTAAAGGTGTCCCAATAAGAACATGCATCGTGAGGCTGCAATCACACCAAGATGAAACGTCACATTACATCATTTAGATAATCTTTCACCTTGTAGTAGCTCTTCTCGATCAACGTCGCTTTAGTGCAAACTTTAAATTTGTCTAGAGGTAAGGACTTTATAGACTCTGGAAGTTTGTTATACATTTTTATGCCCAGGCCCATAAACGAATTGTTTATTCTTTTTAGTCTCGAGCCACTATAATACAATTTATTTTTATTGCGTGTGTTACAATTATGCATGTCTCTTACAAGCCTGTAATCATTAATATTTTTTTTAACATGGACTAAGTTATCATATATATATTGAGAAGCCACAGTGAGTATATTTATTGTCTTAAACACATCTCTTAAAGATTCACGAGGGCCCATACGGTAGATCAAGCGAATGGCTCTCTTCTGCAGCACAAATACTAAATTAATATCAGCAGAATTGCCCCACAAAAGAAGCCCGTATGACATGACGCTATGGAAATAACTAAAATAAACAAGTCTCGCGGTATTCACGTCAGTCAAGTGTCTTATTTTCCTAACCGCATAGGCTGCAGAACTTAGCCTTTTCGCCAGACCACCGATGTGCTCACTAAACTGTAATTTTGAGTCCATTGTGACCCCTAAGAAGGTAGTGGACCCCGCAATATCTAAAGCCACGTTATTAATTACGATGCTAGTAGTTGAGCTTCTAACATTTGGCAAAGTAAACCGTACACATTTTGTCTTATTACAATTAAAAGCAAGATTGTTTATTCTAAACCATTGTTCCACCTCTGAAATCATCCCACATATTCTCTCTGTTTCGTCTTTTCTCTGTTAACTTTAAACAATATAGAAGTGTCATCCGCAAACAACACCATGTGCAACGGCCCTGACTTAAATAAGGTAAGTCATTTATATAAACTAAGAAAAGGAAGGGCCCAAGAATGAAACCCTGCGGAACACCCATAGCAGCCGAGCTGCCGCTCGATCTAGCTCCGCCGAATTCAACACTCTGGATCCTTCCCCCCAGGTAACATGCAATTAGATCCAGTGCCCTATCACCTATACCGTAATGCTTAAGCTTCATGATCAGAGTTTTGTGGTCCACGCAATCGAACGCCTTAGGAAGATCGCAAAAGACACCCAGAGTATCCTTTGCTTCCTCCCAAGACTCAAATATATATTTCATAAGATCAACCCCAGCATCTGTTGTTGATCGACCCTTTGTAAAACCAAACTGTTGCTTATTAAAAATATTATTACGGTTAAAATGTACTAGCAATTGATTTAGAATAAGTTTCTCAAATATTTTTCTAAAAGCTGGTAGTATTGAGATAGGACGATAGTTAGCAGGGTCAGTGGTACTACCAGATTTAAATAATGGAATGATTTTACCGTATTTCATCTGATCAGGAAACTCTCCGCATTTAACACATTGATTAAATATAATGTTCAACTCAGGCGCAACTAAATCTACAATGGTTGAATAAACCTTTACTGAATGGCCCCACAGATCAGATGTTTTCTTTTTCTGGAGTGATTTAAAACATTTGATGACATCTATAGTACTGATTTCTCTGAAACTAAAAACACTGTCACATTTCGGCACATTCTTTTCTAATATATATGTAGCACTCTCTGAACAAGCATTTAGTGGCTTAGTTATTGAGACAGGAATATTAGAGAAAAAATCCTGAAACACACTTGAGATCTGCTGATGGTCTGTGATTACATTTTTACCAACTATAAGTTTTGGTTCATGAACGTGAGAGACATCTTTACCACTTTCAAGTTTAATTGTGTTCCAGGTTTCCTTCACAACATTAGTGGCATTTTTTATTTTATTCTGTATGTACAATTTTTTGGCCTGAGCACAAACTTTTTTGAAGACCTTAGAATAACTTCTTATATAGTTTTGAAAATCTGGGCAATAATTAACAGATTTTTCTTTATATAATTCATATAATCGCTGTCTACTAATTTTTATACCTCTAGTTGCCCAATCACAGAAAGATCTTTTACTGGTTATTTTAAAACTCTTTGTTGTAAATTTTTTTTTATATTCAATATCAATAATTTTGAAAAATGAGCTATACATATTATTTGGAGTATCGGTTTCTAATTGTATAGGGAAACGCCTTAAAACATTTTCCCTGAAATTAACTAAGCGAGCCCCCGTCACAGGAATGCAAGTAACATTCCTAGGCTGGACTTTTCGGTGACACCTAAACTTAATCATCTGACCATGGTGGTCAGAGCTAATGTCCGTAACAAGTTCTGTATGTGACAAACTAAAATCGGTAAATATATTGTCAATACAAGCAGAGGAGGTGCTTGTGATTCTAGTTGGTTGACCAAAATTATGTCTCAAATTGTAACTTAAAAATAAAGTTAGAAAATTTATACAAACAGTAGTGTCCTCAAGTATATTAACATTGAAGTCACCACACACTATCAGGCGCTTACATTTCTGAAGTAGCCTAAGAAGCACTTCCTCCATACATTTTTCAAAGTCTAAATAGTTTGAATTGGGCGGTCTGTAAACACACAAAATTATAACATCCTCCATCTCTATACATGACAATTCTATTACTCGCTCAATAGAGAAACTAACAATATCTTTCCGTTCCTTAAATTTAATATCATTATGAACCAATATGAGGGAGCCACCACGGATTGCACTGTTCCTACAATATGAACTTGCAACCTTGTGGGCTCTAAAACCAAACATTAATTGATAGGACCTCGCCCAATGCTCCGTCACACAAAATATTCCTACCCCGCAAGAAACAAAAAAAAGCTCAACTTCTAATTCTTTACCTAATAAACCTTGTATGTTCTGATGCACTAAAGTGACGTCAGGCGCTACTACCAACTTATTTGATTTGCCAGAGTCTATCTCTTTTGTCTGCTTTATTAATTTAAATAAAAATTATTCCCTGGAACTTTTTCTAGGGAAAAGTCATTACCCAATTGGGTATTCTGGCCAATAAGGGCCTGGTCAGAAACCAAAACTTTGGTTAGTCTACATAAAGAATAATGTAGCGATGTTGCTACCTGTCTCTTACAGCTATTAAACAAAAAGTATAAATTATTTTTTAATTTCATTTGATTCTTAATTATACAATTAGTGTCAACATAGTCTAAATTACCACTATGCATACACATAGTATGCAAGCAGCAATTCAGCCCATGCCTAGCCCTATTTTCTTCGGCTGACAACGATGAGGAGTAAGGCAAAGTGCATAAAACTAATTTATTTTTAAGTTTTAACATCAAATTATCAAATAAACTAACTAATTTCAGTTTATTAAGTTTTCCGCGCCTACCACATAAAATTATTATGGTTTTATTCGAATCACTTTTGTTCTTACATATATTATCTATAAGTTGAGCTAAAGATGCTCCTGGGTAGCAACAGTTTTGTATTGGCCCACCCATAATGGCCCCTAGGTACCTACTTACATTTCTATCTATCTCATCGCAATAGATTACCTTGCCTCCCTGTCCACTAAGACTGACATTCTCACACCTAGCCACCTCTGTGACTGAGCAGTCGACAAGTGTTTCTGCCACAGGCTCGACACAAACATACCCTTTCGCATCACACAAGTGGCCGCCGCACATACATCCATCTTTAACTAGATTGTTAAAAGCATCAACGTTAGATGCACTCAATGATAGGAGTTTGTCCATTGCCTGGATATGTTCCCCTATCTCAGTTTGGGCCATTTCATATTTATACCTTATAGATGCAAGTGAGTCTTGTAACTCATCTATTTTATTATTTAAAAGTTTACATTGGGATTTATAATCAGTTATGGTACTAATATAGTTTATATTTCTATACTGTTTCTTAATGTTAACCCTTTTTATTCTTCTTAGTTTAACTGAAGTCTTCTTAATCTCTTTGTTAATTTGTTTGTACTTTTTTATTATATTTTTAGATATATGATTTTTAGGGTAGTTGTTTCTGCTATTATTTGTTCCTAACACTAACTGTTGATACTGTATATCATTATAAAGCTTTACTTGATCCTCATCATTTGCCTCAAGAGATAGTATGCGCTTGTGTGCATTCCTCAGATCTAATTCTAGTTTGGCAATATGTCTCAGCGCACACTCATATTCATCCCCAAAGTATGCAGTGGAGTCTTGAATCTTTTGCAACCTATCCTTCTCATTCATGATAACTTCCATCTCTCGATGGATCCCAGCCATCTCAGCCTTCAATTTTCCATGGCCACTAATTAATTCAATAATCTCTTTCTCACTATCATCTCTCTCTAGCAATAATTTTTCATTCAAGACCTTACTTTCTTTTAGTTCACTCAGTGTCAGCCTTAGTTTCGTCTCCAGTTCACGAATAGTTGTGCTTCTGGTTACCACAGACATTCTGTCTTGCACTAGTTCCACAGTACACAATCACAAATGTGCAAGTCAAATGCCAAAGTCCTCGCACCCCACAAGCGCCAAAACCACAAGACTCAGGCACAGGAGGCTAAAAAGGTATTTCTTAATCAAGAAATCATGTACTAGCGGTTCCCAAACTGACTAAGCCAAGCAATACTAGAGCCAGAAGGATCCGGGAAACGATTTTATTCAAACTGTACACTACCTTACAAACAAAAAAATCAGAATCTTCCGTGCATCTGATGGTAAAGCGTTCAGCCAGTGACCAGACTCCGACTTAAAAGAGGCCAAAAGACGAGCACGATCTGCAGGAGCAAGAGCAGATTCTAACAAATTATTTTGAACTTGCCTGCACAACGGCTCGTCCCAAAGCCTCTGAGAAGAAGGGAACTCTGGAACACTGACACCAGGACCAACCAACGAAATCCAAGCATTTCTGGCATCTGACATGTAATTTAATTCAAGGCCAGGATAAGAAATTAATATTTTGGTGAACTATTCATGACTACTATGCGCAAATGACAGAAAAGCTGGCAAAGCAATGAGTGACGTACTGCGGACCCCCAGCCCGCCATACCTTACTGGAAGGGAAGCTTGAGTCCAAAAGTGGTCGTAAAATTTTGAATTAAATATTTGGGTTAATGTTTTTTTAATTAAAAGATCTAATTCTAATAACAGTGAAGAATGTTTCCAAAATGGTGTACAACGTAAAAAATAAATAAATTTTGGAGTGAATAAACAAAATTTAACAATTATATAAACTAAAATTGATTTCCCAAGTTGCGGAAGTGTCCGCACACCGCGAGTCTCAGAATCTAACTAATTAAATTGAAGTAAATGTATCGCGAATAATAAAAATGCTGACGGCAAAAGAATATTGAATGGAAAAGTACTGTTAGAGATCCCGCCACATAAGGTGGCAGTTGGAGGCGTCGCCACAGTCGCGTAATTCAGTGTTACCAGTAAACACGCCAAAACTAGCACTCACTGTGCCATACGGCTCGATACATTATAGGTTTCATTTGTAACGGTCTTTGGTTGCAGAGCTATAAACTCAAATAAAACAAATTAATATATCAAAGTCAAAATATGTTTACTAAACTATTTCAAACATGATTAATAATTAACGGGACTTATCCTTCTTATTATATATTACATATATTATGTGTTCCTTCACTCTGTCCGCAATAGACCGTTTAGTGTGTTCGACGTAGGATTTCCCACAGCTGCAATCAATCTTATACACACCCTTATATCTTATATCATGAGTATAAATCGCGAATCTCTTAAAACTATTATTTCAAACATGGCACTGAGCATTGTCTTTACATATTTTTTACCGAGGTTAGATCAGCGGAGACCCTAGCTTGGAGAAGAACTAACAAGAAACTCCGGAAATCAATTTATTATAATCACCCTTAACAAACATAAAAATTACAAAGAGTGCGCAAAAAACACAACGCTGGTAATACTAAATTTACCTTTCATACAAAAAAACACGCAATGGCGGTAACGTCAAATTTAGTTCCAAGTTTGGCTACTGCCACCTTATGTGGCGGGATCTCTAGTGTTGATTTGTATACTAAACATTATTTATGAAAGAATAAGGGATGTAACAGATCGAATCGCAAATGTTTTTTTATAATGGAAATCTATATAGAACTTCATTTCAATTATGTACTAATTGAAATGTGACACTTGTAAAAACTCAGGCGAGATGTGAAACTTGTACCCACTGACAGCCCCAAACAATTGAGCTACGCCGAATTAAATGTGATATCAATATTCTCAAAATTTTACTGTTAGGCTTTTGTTCTTGTTTGTTTTGTCTGTCCATAAAGTATACCACAAATTGAAAGTACATATGGTTTTTCGCGAGCAATTTACCAATGCTAAGCTTGATACCATTTATTCTCTATGGAATGTGACCGATGTATTGTTGTGATTGCTGGGACACATACATGAGAATTAGTTAATATGTATAGTTATATCTATTTATCCTTTATACATGTATTTGTGTTGATAATTACTAACCATTTTTTTCTTTGACACTCACTGAATTGAAATTGCATAGTCCCAATAGTATTTTCAGTTAGAACTATACAATATAATATATTTTATTTGTTTATAGAAGTGCTGGTACGTACTTAAGGGTTTGTCGGAATATCAGCGTTAGCAGTGTGAATTTCACACTATCAACATTAGCTGAGACAAATCCTATTCACACATGCGCGGGGTTGCGCTTGGTTCCATAAATTTAATTGAATATACCTTCTGGACACATCTATTGCACACACCTTGCATTTTCAGTTTGGTTTGGTCCAAGCTAAAATTTTATATTAGGTCGAGCAAAAAGTTTTTGGCACATTCATAATTTCATTTAATAGTCGTTTTTTGAATTTCGAACACAGAATTTAAAGAAACAAAAGACAATTTGGAGCCTGTTTGTTTATATCAAACAATCGAATACTAAGAAAACTTGACTTTATTGGTTTGCTTAGATTTAATTCTTGAAACTGTGATTGATATCTTTGGTTTTGCAACAAACATTATTTATTCATAACATTAAGGTGAGTTTCTATCAATAATCTATGGATACTCCATCTGAAATCGCCGCCCAAGCTGTGGCACTTATTCAGGCCGGACACAGCCAAGGAAATGTGAGTGCTCAACTTAATGTAAGTGGATCTGCGGTCCGAAATGTTCATCGGAGGTTTTTAGAGACTGGCGGCTTTGTTCGTCGCCAAGGAAGGCCACGATCTCGGGTCACAACTGAGAGGCAGGATCGATTCATCAAGATGACCAACTTGAAAAATCGTCACCTTACCTCCATTGAAATACAAAACCAACTTCGCGACTTCCACGGAGTATCTGTGAGCGCTCGAACTACTCGGAGAAGGTTAAAAGAACGTGATTTGGTACCACACAAGCAAGCCAGCTAATGGGTCCAAACTTACGCGAGCCCACCGAACAGCGCGCCTTCATTTTGCTGGCATTCATTTAAATTGGACACAGCAAGATTGGAGCCGTGTACTCTTTTCTGATGAGTCTAAAATTGGCAATGATGAAAGGAAGAAGGTCTACCGACGTAAGGGAGAGCGTTTCGCACAATGCTGCTTTGAAGAGAGGGTTGCTTATGGCGGTGGCTCATGGACTGTCTAGGGTGGTATATCCGCGAGCGGCAAAACTCAACTTGAGGTAGTTACAGGACCACGGCTGCCAGCATTAAATGCTGAGAGGTACATTCGCGAGTGCTTAGAACCTCACGTGATACCATATGCGGACTATGTGGGTCCAAATTTCCTTTTTATGCATGATTATGCAAGAGCCCATACGGCCGAAGTCGTCAGGGAATATCTTCGGGATGTTAACATCACAGTTGTGGACTTGCCAGCCAGAATCCCAGATTTGAACCCCATTGAGCACATGTGGAACGAGCTAAAAAGACGTGTTAGGGCTCGTCAGCCAGTTGCCGTGACGATGCGGAAGTTGAAAACTGCCATAGAAGAGGAATGGGAGATGATCCCTCAAAATTTTGTAGAGCGGTTGATAAACTCTATGTCAAATCGTATGAGAGCTGTGGTAGATGCCCGTGGAGGCAACACGCGTTATTAAATTAAACCTTTATTTGATAAAAAATTTTTAACACATGCAATAAAAATAAATTGTATTATAGTGGCTCGAGACTAAAAAGAATAAACAATTCGTTTATGGGCCTGGGCATAAAAATGTATAACAAACTTCCAGAGGCTATAAAGTCCTTACCTCTAGACAAATTTAAAGTTTACACTAAAGCGACGTTGATCGAGAAGGGCTTCTACAAAGTAAAAGATTATCTAAACGATGTTAGGTGACGTTTCATCTTGGTGTGATTGCGGCTTCGCGATGCATGTTCTTATTGGGACCCCTTTAATATGTTGCTCATAATATTCGTTGGTTGCTGGTTAGGCTGCCGTCTCATTCTGATGGATTATTTAATTAAGTTGTATTGTATTGAAATATGTCTGCAGAGTTTCTTGGCATTTCTTCTCTGCAGGATTTTGCTTTACGAAATGCCATTAGTTTATTCCGATTTATATATATATTTTTTAAATTAACAAATTGTAATGACAACTTTTCCGGTGGAAATGTTTTTTTTTTTACTTTCAATAAGTGATTTTATAATCCTCATATTGAATAAAAAGGATTTCATTTCATTCAAAAATCAATTACCTTTAACAAGGCGCATCCCCGACTTGTTAGGCGGGGCTCCATGTCGTATGGTATTCTGAATTCAAATGTAAAACAATACCATCAAAAAAGATGGTAAACTGTATCAGGTTTAAAACTGCGTCAATAGTTTTTGTTCAATCTAGCAATCATATTTCGGTAGGGGCCATCCAAACTTAAACTCTAAGGAGGGCCAATAGATGTGTCCAGAAGTGTATAAATAATTATTTTCTCTATTTGTGTATATGTATTACTGCGTCTAGTGTGAATAAAACGACTTTTTTTTATAAAATGTTTTAACCTTTGAAGCCTCGAAGCAGCTACATACATCATTCATCATCATTAAGGTCCTATGTCCCCTAGATGGGGCAGAGGGCATCCACAGTGAGCCGCCATCTCGATCGGTCTTGGGCTTCGCGTTTCACTTCACTCCACGTCTTTCCAATGGCCGCCGCTTCTGCGATGATCGACTGCCGCCATTTGGATTGGATTGTACACGATTTGGCCACGCTCCCGCTTTCCTTGGGAATCCCAGTCTAGGGCTTGCCTTGGAATGTGGTCGCGGTTCCTTCGGAGCGTGTGGCCGAACCACTTCCATTTGCACCGTTTGATCTGCTGGTCGATCGGTGTCTCATCGCAGCGTTCCCACAGATCTACGTAAGAGATTTTCTCGGCCAGTATATACCGAGAATACGGCGAAGACAGCGGTTGACGAAGACCTGAAGCTGTCGCGAGATGGTTTTAGTGACCTTCCATGTTTTACATTCGTACAGCAATACGGTTTTCACATTGGACCGGAATATCTTGAGCTTAACTCTGCTAGCCAATTTCCGCGATTGCCATACAGGGCGGAGCGGTGCAAAGGTTCATTTGCCTTTGGCGATTCTCGAAGCGGTGTCCTCTTCGGCCCCTCCAGTTTCAAACACTATACTACCGAGATAGGTGAACTTGTGGACTCTTTCTTTCCCTCCGTGCCGATGAGTAACGGTAATGAGCTCGTCGGCCCACACCTCATTTCCTGAGTTTTTCAGTGTGTTAACTTTAAGTCCCTTCTCCAAAACCTCTCGCTGTAACTCGTCCAATTTGGCTTGCATGTCGGGGTACGTGTGGCTCAACAGGCATAGATCAAGAATAATCATAAGCTACATACAGTGCGTGCGATCGAAATACTTATATACAAGCTACTACGACACGTAAGTTATGTGAGGCGTCGCATGAAAAGAAATTCACGAAGTTGGCTGATAACGGGAAACGTAAAATGGGTTCTCAATGTTGTGTCAATAGCAATCACCCAGACAAGCAACTAGTAATCAACCGTACTTATCTTTCCCTCGACAAGAGCACGCAAAGCATTCTAGAAAAGGGTTTTAATTTTGCAATGACTCCAAGAGCAATTCCAAACAAGGCTATAATTTGTAGCATAGAGGAGGCAATCTCAATAAACAGAATATGAGATGGAAATTGATAGATCACTTGCATTCCTTAACGTTAAGGTTATAGTGAGACCTGATGGCACACTCTCGCATACTATCTACAGAAAACCTACACACACAGATCATCCGAAACATATGGTTTCTGTGGCGCCGTCCCTTACAAGCCGGGCAAGGAACGAGGAGCTACAGTACGTTCGGGATGTACTTAGGAGAAATGGTCATTACATAGGTACTAATTGGTAAGGCGTATGTCCAAAAGTAAGAAACCCTTGTGTGCGGATCGCGTGCCGGTGTTCCTGCCTTATGTCGCTACTCGCTCAAGCCTTTTTTCGTTCCATCCTCGAAGGAAACAAACAACGGGTGCATATAAGATTGATTGCAGCTGTGGGAAATCTTACATCGGACAGACTAAACGGTCTATAGTGGACAGAGTGAAGAGAGTGAAAGTGAAGAGGAGTCAAGAAATTGGATATCAATAGGTCAGCAATAGCCGAACATATGCTAAACGAGGGTTCAAATCATTAGATTGAACTTCATAAACCCATTGTGCTCTCTAATGAACGCCGATACTACAGTAGAATTGTACGCGAGGCGATTGAAATAAAAAAGCAGTGTACATTCAATCGTGAAGGAGGTTACAAACTGTCTTCGGCGTGGAATACCGTAATAGATCGCCATTCGGCTCAGCGTGATCGTGTAAAGCCACAAGATACTGTGAGTGTAGTGTGTAGATCGAGCGTTATTGATAAAAACGTAGCAGTAGGGTAGTCAGAGAAGAATCCGACAGGGCGCTGCGGTGAAGACGAAGAAATATGAATCGTCTGTCTGCCCGTGACCAAGGCTGCTGCAACGTAGTCGAAACGTCGGGTTAATCTTTGACGTTGATTGAATTGAAGTTATAAGTTAATAAAAATTTATCAAAATATATGTATCGATAATTATTGTTACGGTTTATTCTCATATTCATAACTTTCGTTTCCTATTGGCGAAATCACAACATATCCAAGTTAACAGTACTCTTTAAAAGAGGTCAAGACGCAAGTCCCCAACATCAAACATAACAATAACATAGAAATCCATGCTGCTTTTTATAAAATACTAATATTGATAATGAGAGAAAACACAAATGAATTAACCAATCTATCACTTAAATACTTATTTTTATCAGTGTTACTTTCTTTTTTTTGATGCCGCAAGTCTCACAAGTTTATGATAGTAATATTCATCGAGTTATTATTTTAAAAAAGCAAAGGATAATAAAAAAAAAAATTTGCAGAGTCACGTTAGAAGATGTTGTATTGTCAATAGTACCTTGTTCAAATCGAGCTATTATGAGTCTTGCAAATAGTACTATTTGTATTTTTGGAAGAAACAGCCTGGGTGAATGGGATTTGACAAAATATTGGATTATTATTCTAGGACCTCCCAAATCATCGGGTAGGTAATTAGACTTAAGGTCGCTACGTATCATACCATGACCGTGCAAAAAAGTAATCTTATCGTTGAAAAGTATCACAAGTCACCCGTCCGCACTGTGTCGTGGCCATGGAGCAATTACTAAGAGGAAAGGGCCTTACGCAATATTTGTATGTAAAATAGCGTGGCATTACGCGGGGGTGAAACAAGGGACGCTCAAGGTTAACATACCCATTTTGTGAGACAAATCATACGTATTTCTTTCTGGTACACATGCGACATCTATGCGAAACGTCCGAACTATTAATGAATGGCTAATTATTTAAACATACTAATTCAAAATTTTAAGCTGCTCTTCCCCTCCAGATCTCATTGCGAGCAGACGTATTTTAAGCTGTGTAATAATTTATTTGCTATAGATAACTTTAGACAAAAATTTTTTTCCTAATACAACTTTAAAGTGTTAAGTGTTGACATCTGTTTGTGAATCAAATTGTCTCAACTGCAACATCAAAAATTGAGCAATTGCCGGTTAAATCGACCAACAGCGAGTTTAAAATTACATTTGACGCCATCTATGGATAAGTACTGGTAACTTTAACACCTATACTGATTCTGGTTCCTATTTTTTATTAAAATTCATGATTAATTGATTGACTAATTATTCCACTACATAAATTCTTAAATTTAATTGGCAAGGATGTCCAAAATACGGCGTAATGCGACAAAAACCACCCCAGTCACTAAACCTGCCATCACTAAGCAGCGATCTGGGTCGGATCCATTGTTGAGTCTAGGTAATGATGAAGAACAAACGTGTAATGTAAACGTGAGTAGACTGAGATATGACGTTTGAAAACTTTAAGGATGAAATTAAAGAGCTTATCTCGTCTCTGCTCGTTTCTCACCAAACTCAGCTAGACCTTATCAATCAAAAATTGAGAGACATACAGCAATCAAACCTTAATATAGAGAATTCTGTTTATTCCTTGTCTTCTTTCTGTATTGTTTGTTCTGTGAAATCTTAGCAATGTAAAATGGAAGAGCAGAGCTCCCTAACACACGAAGTACCCTTTTTAAATGGGGGTTCCGATACTTGTTACAGTTATAGATTCAGTTTTAGAAACTGAATAAAGAATTTTGTATTTAGCTGTGGAATGGAACATTTTTTGATTTTCCGACCGCGTCCTTACGTCATTGACGTATTCAAGAACATAATAATTCATGTATGCACATTGTCATTCACAAGATACGTAAATAAATAGCCGCGTGGCACATTGATTCTACTTTCAAGCGGACTGTTAAGCCTTCTTTGTATTTGGTTCGTGGTCATGCCTTGCACGCAGGCATCTTTTGTCTACGAGATTTTTTGCAGGTAATAATAATAAAAAAACTAATTCCATTACTTTATCTATACTTATCTCACTGTCATTTTTTTGCTTTTGTCCCCGCAAGACCAGTCACAATCATCTGGGGTCTCAGACACCTGACCAACACCTTTCACAAACAGTCCCTCAAAATAATCCTTCCAAATTATCTTTATATTCTCAATGTTCATCACCTTTTCCCCCTTATCATCTTATAAACCATTCATTGTCATACCTAGCAAACCTCCCCTTTTCGAGCGTACATGTTTCTAAACTATTTTCTGTGTATTATAAAAATCGTCGGAGAGCTTCAGCTCACTCCATTCTTTCACCTCCCGCTATCTTCAATACCTCATTCTTTATCTTCTTATATTCCTCTTCTACTGTCTGCACTTTATCATTTGTCACATACTTCCGGACCAATCCCACCTTAATCCACACCCATAGGAGCCTTGGACTCATGCACTCAAACTCTTCCATACACCTTCTGACAAAAGAAGATGGGGCGGTGCCCTACCGAGCATCTCTGTCACCTCTGAACCTCTGTCACCAACACCAGAACAGATGGCTATCCAACCACCGTCAAAAGGTGTAATCTCCTTTCCCTTGCGCTTAAACTCATTCACACACAGTAAAAAAAAACTTGTCTTTATCAAGCATACTTAATTTAACTTATTAGGCCTTCCTGCACAAACACTCATCGTCACAAAGTAGGTCTCTTTAGCTCCTTTGCCAACCCGTGGGACGCAATGGCATAACATGTGGCGAGTATTGTAGCCTCTTCTGTGTATTTATATTTTTCGACATATATTAAGTCCCACAATTCCAGGGGTATAAACAAGTCGTGCTATTCAGAGCCCTGATTTAATTAGGCAAGACTATTTAGGACTTGATGTTCGCCAAAGACCAAGCTAGCCCTTGGTTGGCCATGCATTTATCGGCACGGCAGGCCAAAGGGAATGATAATTGGTCCTTGGGCAGGAATACATGTGGCAAGAACACCACCAAGTAACTCAGAATACCAGGGTGAGAGTAGAGTAGCTAGAGTGGCGGGGGTAGCAAACCCTCCTCCTTCCCTCCTTTTCCTCCAGACTAGATAATAGTCTGGAGGAAAACTAGACCTCTGACCTGAAATGGACATCAAAAATCAAACGGAACAGGCTTTTTTCATAATTAATTCATACACACAACATCTATCCTTCAGAGGGGAAACCCAATTATGTATTTTCTATACCAACGCTACTTTTGCCTCCTGGACATTCTTCATCTTAAGGGAAATATTTGCATAAATGAACGAAACGATCATTTTATTTTTTCAAATTTAACTTATTTAGTCCTTACTGACCCACGACGAAAACAAAACAAGCTTTAGTCAATGTAATGAGTTGTTAAAAAATGCACCGATATTACAGTTTCCAGATTTCGATAAGCCAGTTATCTTAGCATCTAACTTTGCGATTGGTTCAGTTCTGTCTCAGGGTAGCATTGGATCACATAGACCAATAGCTTACGCGAGCAGGACATTGAGTGAAACTGAAACAAGATACGGAACTAAAGAAAAAGAATGCGTAGCAGTCGATTGGGCTGTGAAACATTTCAGGCTCTAGTTCTATGGTTAACATTTTATTGTTTACTCTGACCATAAACCGCTGGAATGGTTATGTAACCTGAACGAATCAAACGGTAAACTTACTCGTTGGCGATTTAAACTACAGGAATACGATTTTAAGATTAAATACAAAAAAGGGAAATATGATACGAACGCCGATGCACTATCTAGACTTAAAATTAACGTGTTAAACAACGATATAGATTCAATGATTGCTAACATGAGTGATGGTGATGACAAAGTAAAAGAAACATGCAGGGAAATAGGATATGTCACGAAAAGAAGTAAGTAGCAGAAAAAAGAGGATACAGATTTGGATTTAGACGAGTTTCTTAGGGCGACTACTTGAAGAAATGAACGATAATGTCACAGTACGAAAACAACCTTCAAAAATAACGTATATTATAGTATTTTTGCTTAACTTGCTTAAATAAAATCTATTAAACCGTTTATCTGTAAATGGATAAGGATACCTCCCATCGTCGCGATGACGAAGGTAGATCACGCAAAAGGAAATATAGTAAATCTTCTACGTCTTCTAGTAGTAGTTGCAAAAGAACGTCATCTACTTCGTCTTCTAAGCTTGAGCAACGGTCTCGCAAGCATTAAAATATAAAACCTAAGCGTTCAACTGTCACCATGAATAGGCTGATTAAGGAAATCGGTGAAATTAGTTTCCGCAAACCACGAAAATGTTAACGGCTGGCATGACAGCGTATCAATTTACCCGGATGAAAATGATTTGTACTATCAAGTAAATTTAAAGCATAATCAATGGGATCCGGAGAATATTGATTTAGATTCTGAGCATAATCAAGAGAATAAAGAATTTTCTTTCGAGATCAAGACAAAATTAAAGGAGGGTTCCTTGAACTCCCTAAAACTCTCGATTTATTTTTGAAAATGTTATTAGACGTTCAAAGACTAGGCAATATCACGTGGTCTGATATAAGGTACTCCGATACCCAAAAATTATACAACCACACTCCAGGATTTGTAAATCTTCAAATGAACGAAGAAGTTAGATCATATAACACTACTCGACATTTAACGTATGCAGAAAAAGCCTATGCGGCTATAACTTTTCGCATTCTTAAACAAAAGATTACCTTACAAGAAAGTATTCGTAGTCTGCTATCCTGGGCTAAAACTAACGATGTTAGTTATGACAATCTGAGCAGTAAAGTAGATCAGTTATTTGTTAAGGGAGATATGTTTGAGGTTTCTTCCGATCTTTTACAATTAGGTTGTAGCCATAGAGCCGAGACTATAGAGATGCGACGTAAAGCCATCACGAGCCAAGTCCGTGACCCTTTGATCAAAGCGTCGCTTAACAGAATTTCACCATCGAAGACGCACATATACGTATTTGAAACTCATGCCTTTACGTACTTGAGAAGTCTGGGGGCGTTCGCAAAGTTTTTTGCAACCTAAAACGGCTGGTTCTTTACCAGCTAAAACTGTACAAGTAACTAACCGCCCCTCGCGGGGGAAAGGTGCACGAACAATTGCGGTTCCATCCCGTGGGACACATCATCAATTTATTGAACCAGGCAATCAATGCAACACGCATTTGCATGCTTGTCATTAGAATCCACCCTCGCGGGGTGATTCTTATTTTCAAAACTACCCTCAACAGTTTTTCATCCCAATAACCAAAAAGGGAGAGGTACACATCACAACCGAGGTTCACGGCCAAGACGAGAAAGCCAGAAAGAATAGGCCGGAAAGAAATAACAGTAGAAAATAGTTTTAATTTTATGAATAGTTCGAGAGAAATCATTAATAATTTCATGAGACAGAACAGAGACAGCATTAGCTTTTAGTAAATTGAATACATTTCACCAATCAATTATTAACTCATCAGAACTATTAGAAATCTTTATCAGATTAGAAGAGCATAATACGTGAATTTATCTAGTAAATACAGCAAATCTAATTAATTTAGAACAAAATAAGGTTATAAATCATACAGATAGGATAGCTTTTGTTTTAGAAGTGCCTTTAGTTGATCCTCAAGTTTATACGTAATATTTAATCATCTCTATCTTAAAATGGTGAGAAACTTCAGATGCGAATCCTTGATGACATCTTCGGGAAAAACAAATTCTGGTACGGGTCGCAGAGAAGCTATTAAAAATTACTTTATTTTCGAGCAGTCTCGTTTAACGACCGGAATTACAATAATAACGTGTTCTTAACTTTATATGATAATTAAAATGCTTAATAAGCTTATTCCTAATAACATGAGAACATCTAAGTTGTTAACTAATCACTTACGACAAACAAACACTACCTCTGTAGGGATGTCGATTCAAGGGCATAAAAAATCGATTCTCGGATCGTTTTGAATAGAGGTCCCTTGAATCGATCCCCGATTTAATTGGGCCCAAAAGAATCGATTCTCGATTAATCGATCGAAAAATCACTTTTTTTTATAAATAACATAAGTAACTTAGAAGGAGGATACAGATGTTTATGTTAAGAAGTGTCTTTTTCAAAACATCATGAGTTCAATCATCATTATATCAGCTTGTGGACATTTAATCAAGTCTATTTTTGAATTTTGACGTACTGCTGGTATCCACAAATATAACAACAAAATAATCACAGACGGTTACGGTTCTCTCTCTCCAAAACCATTTTTTTTAGAAAAAAAACTTTCTCTGTTGTGATAGGTAGAGATCGCGCCACATAAGTTGGCAGACGGCAAACTTGGAACAAAATTTGACGTTTCCGCCATTGCGTGTTATTTTGTATGAAAGGCAAATTTAGTATTACCAGCGTTGTGTTTTTTGCTCACTATAATTAAATGTTGTATGAAATGAAATGTTGGATGATAAATTGATTTCCGGAGTTTCTTGTTAGTTCTTCTCCAAGCTAGGGTCTCCGCTGATCTAACCTCGGTAAAAAATATGTAAAGACAATGCTCAGTGCCATGTTTGAAATAATAGTTTTAAGAGATTCGCGATTTATACTCATGATATAAGATATAAGGGTGTGTATAAGATTGATTGCAGCTGTGGGAAATCCTACGTCGGACAGACTAAACGGTCTATTGCGGACAGAGTGAAGGAACACATAATATATAATAAGAACGATAAGTCTCGTTAATTATTAATCATGTTTGAAATAGTTTTTTTTTATTTATACTTAGATCATAAGATAACATTCAAAGAGAGCTTGTGATAGAGCCTATTTTAAATAAACATATTTTGACTTTTGACTTTGATATATTAATTTGTTTTATTTGAGTTTATAGCTCTGCAACCAAAGACCGTTACAAATGAAACCTATAATGTATCGGGCCGTATGGCACAGTGGGTACTAGTTTTGGCGTGTTTACTGGTAACACTGAATTACGCGACTGTGGCGACGCCTCCATCTGCCACCTTATGTGGCGCGATCTCTAGTGTTGCCAGCGAGTGAGTGAGCAACTAGAGATGGGTGGAAATTCTCTGGAAACTTTCCCGGTGTGAATTTATTTGGGAACTTTGTTAATTTTTTTTTGTTTACGGTAAATCTAAATCCAAATGTTCACGTTACTTATTCGATTCGATTTTGGGGGTCTTTGAATCGATCAAGCTCTTGGATCGATTAAAATAATCGTTTTTTTTTAGGGGCAAGAATCGATTATCCAATTAATCGATTTTTTATCGACATTCCTACCTCTGTGACCGTCCTTAACTCCTCCCTCCGCAAGAGAAAAACTATCCGAAGGAGAAGTCTGAAAGAAAATGAAATTTTTCCTAGTTAGATTTTAGTATATATAAAATAAATAATCACTGGAAATAGACATGCATGTAACACTAAAGTCCATATACTAACAATTTTTAAATAAATACTATCTAGTCGGGGAATGTTTGTCTTCACTATTTCTTTCACGTCACTAAAATCTATGTTCCGGAGATCTACTTCTTGGTCTTCTTTCTTTAAGTCACTTTGTAGCTGCGGAAGTTTCATGAAGGCTTGGTGGAAACTAATCTGAGATTTATTACTGTACGGGTTGATGATGTACTGTTGTACTTGTGTTGCACATCCTGGAGATGTTGTGAATGCGTAAGCTCCTTACACTTGGAATTTGCTGACTTTATCCTTGCATGATTCGGTTAAAATAATCTTGTGTTTAGAGTATAGTAGCCAGTAGTTTACTGACACTTTTTGAATCTTGATTGGTTCCATCCTTACTGGTTGGAACTTACATTCTGTGTGGGTTTTCTGCATCAGCATGATTTGCTCTATTCACAGTTTAAAATTCGTATACTACATCATACAACAATTAAAAAAAAAGAAAACCTTGCTGCCGTGAATAGGTGCTGCCTCAGTATATCATTACTCTCATATCATTACTGTTCTTCCGACCGCAAGCGATTTAGAATCTGTCACAACCTTCATATAATGAATGATAAATTTACACAAAATAATATAATTATAATAAAGATCATAATTTGTAAACATAAACATACGCTTCACGACTTGTGTATACACACTCCTTTTTTTATTATGGCGGGGTAGTCAGAGGCTTGAATGCCCATCTCCGAAATTTCGAAGGCATGTTAGGTATGGGTCATTCGAAACCCGCGTATCACTAGATAGACAGCACCCAACGTGATACGTGAACCGTATCCCGTATATAGGCACTGACTATTGCCTATCCTGAGGGATAAGCAGGTTTCCTCACGATATTTTCCCTCATAGTTAGCGAATGTAAATTATGTACGTAAATGAAAAACACATATTTAAATTTCATTCATTGGTACATGCCAGAGTCGGGATTCGAACCTAGGACCTTTCTCATACGAAGTCCGAGGTCTTACCCACTGGGCTACAGGCGCTTATATTTGTTGATGTTTTATTCCTAAGGTACCCCAGAGGTGCAGAGAGCCTTCCCAAGGTCTCACCACGCCTCCCTGTCTTCAGCGACGCTCTTAGTTTTGCCGGTGGTCTCCGATCGAAAGCAACATTTGCACTATTGCTCTCTCCTCTTCGGATAGTATGCTAATTCAGCCCCATTTGCGCATGGCGATTTCTTCTCCGATGGGGTACTGCCGACACATACGCCATAGTGCATCATTCCGCAACGTCTTCGGCAAGAAAACGAGGAGGTTCGACCTCCAGAGTCTATCAAGTCCTTACCTCTAGATAAATTTAAAGTTGGTACTAAAGCGACATTAAAGGAAAAGGGCTTCTACAAAATAAAAGACTAAATAATGTTATGTTACGTTTCATTTTTGTGTGATCATACCTTCACGTTCCGGCTCTTATTGGGACCCCCTTAGGTTTGTTAATAAACATTGTTTGTTGGATGTGAAGCTTTGACCATGTTCTAATGGATGATTATGAAATTTAATGTAGACAATGACTGCAAAGTTTCTTGGCATTTCTTCTCTACAGAGATTTTCTTCATCAAATGTCATTAGTTTTATAAATCTAATTATAGTTATTTTTATTTGTAACATTCAGTTAATGCTAACGACATATTTCTTGATAAACAATGGTTTTTATTTACTTTCAATAAGTGATTTAATGATTTGAAATTGAATTTAAAGATTTTCATTTCACTTAGATAAGCACAACATTTTGGATAATGTTTGAATTTTACTAGACCTGTAATTATTTCACTTATAGCCCAAAGTATGTATATTCACAATAAATCATTGTAAGCGTTAAGCTGATCGCATCGTCTGAAGAAACGTAATTTGGTCACATCAATAATCGATATCTTGAGTTTATATACGTTATATACGTTGACTGTTACCCTTAACACAAGTCTTAAATGAACTTACCAAGGGGTTAGTTCTATTAGTGCAATAATGTCCAAATATCATTATTATTAGTTTAAACAAATGCTTAAGATTCAATATTGGTGTAGGAAGACTATGAATTCAATTCAATAGTTTGACTACATGTGATGTTACAATTGGCACAATTGTTATAGGTAAATATCTCTTACAGGCCAGTCTCTGGACCCGACTTTAAGATTCCGAGTAAAATTAGCTGCAGAAACAAAATATCTTTGTACTATAATGTTTTATAATTTATTAGACACACGGTCAGAATTCGTCATAATATCATATATTCATCTTGTACACTGATGAAGAGATAAATCATGACCAACGCAAACAAACGAACTGTTCAATAAGTAGGTAGTGTGTCCGTCGCTGCAGCATAGCAATCTCCTCACCTCCGGCCTCCGCATCCTGCGATTCTGCGAGCACGCAGCTTAAGAATGCACTCGGTAAATTTTTATTAATTGTTTTCTTTTATATTTTACACCCATAGTTCTTCCCTGTTCTTCAAATAAATAAAAATTTAATCGAAATACCAGTAAGTATCAAATCAAAATTCAAAAACTTTATAAAGTCACAACTTAGTAAGTATTGGAAATTGGGAGTGTACCAGGAGTTTAAATTTGGTTCCATAAACGTTTTACTTTCAAGGTTTAACGTGTCTTCTTAATTTGGTTTTACGTGAGAAATGCGAGTGTTTTTGCATTATAACTAGCTCTAAATTAAGCTAACAAAAGTCAGAAATTACGAAAAAAACGTTATTGAGCAAAAATAATGCTCTTACTATGGAATAGTTTAGAACAACAGTAATTTATTTTAGTTGTCATAGTTGGTGCATTTTGTCAATGTGTTTTATTGTAAAATTAATCATCATTGGTCCATGCTTACGAAATGCACCAACTACAGGACGAAATAGTTATTTTTAAGCACTCGCGATTTATACTCATTTTATTTACTATACGAGACCGGTCATATCACGATAAATTAATAAAAGTATAGATTTACATTACCCGCCGTTTCGGCCCAATTGCATAGACCGTGGTCGCGGGATGTCTTTCTTTCCGCGATCTTTTACATAATAACCCTACGTGTTGCCATTACCATACGATGAATATTACCCGTAGGGTTATTATGTAAAAAATTGCAACCAGCAGTGATCCCACTAACTATTTCCCAACCCAATTATTTCCTATCCTAATGCTACTTTTGCCTCCTGGAGATTCATTTGACTTAACAGACATAAGAAAGAAAGAAAAAGAAATGACATACATGCAGACATGTGCAATATGAGATGAAATGTTAATATAGATACATATATGCATGCCTCTACGTCCCTAAGAGGATAGACGGAGATACCTACCTTGGCAAGAATGTTTTCAATTTGATTTGTATATTTTCTACGCAGCCTACCCTGTCTTACACTGCCTTCCACTTTAGCTCTGTAAATTCCTTTCATAACCTTCTCTCATCCATCCGCTCCATATGCCCAAACCACCTCAACATGCCTTTCTCTATGTCCGTTTCTACGTCTTCTCTCATACCAGAGTGTTCATAAATCACACTATTCCGTACTCAGCTGTCACACATCTTACTTCACACATTTTCCTAAAGGAACCTCATCTCTACCGCATTAATTCTGCATTCATGACTCTTCTGCCAAACCAAACTCGCTACCATACATAAGAGTAGGAACCAGAACATCATAATGAATAAATATAAACGTGCCCGTTCTGACATCAACTGACTAGACATCAGACAACTCACCGCCCCATATTAGTATCCTAAATCATTAAAATAGAGTTTTATTGATAAGTGAGTTGCACAAATATTGTGTAGTGTAAAGGGTAACAGTGAAATTATAATACATAGACAACCCATTTTTCTCTATGTAATAAAAATAATATAAATCTATTAAATGTGTTTATAAAACTGACCTTCAAACTATATACCTCTAGTCTGATTGGCCCTGAGGAAACTATTATATGTCCTGAGTAAATTGTGATATTGAAGCGCAGCTGTAACTCCACGCAGTGTTTGAAACACTAGGCTTGCTCAGATGTTACATGTTGCTCATCCCAATTGATTTGGGTCCAAAGCAGTAGCAAATAAATTTATAAATTAATAATATAAAATAATGTTTTAAGTACATAAAATCATACTATAAATCTCTGCAATTCTCATTTGAATAATAATAATAATATAATTTATTTGTTATCTCACAAGAATGTATGTGAGAGAACTGGTGCAATAAGTCCTGTGCCTTAGGAAACCAGCTCTCCCTTACATAGTTACTTATAACTAGGTACATAGGACGGTAGCGGTGTTCTTATTAATAAACATACTTATATAAATACATATACACATATATTATATACCTATATAATATACTTTCATTCATAGATATACAACATAAATACGCATATATAGATGTAGATGCAATACACATGAATAACTATGTATAAAAATGCATATCTACAGGTTCATACATTATTGGATCTATATAGGGAAGTTAGTTTTAGGATAATATTGTGAGAAAATTTACTGTATCATCGTAGGTCATACCATATAGCCATTGGGTGACAGATTTCTTCACACAAAATCTATTTCGCACGTCTATGTTTAGTGGTTTGTTAGAACTGGACAGCTACAGAGACTATTTGGAGACTTGCAAGTATGTGCTTTTATTGCTGGAATGTTAATGAATGCTAGGTTGATCTTACTCCTAGGTAAAGAAAATAAGGAATACAATACCCTTAAAACCCTTTTTTCTTACAAAAACATAATTCTCACAGGAGACATAAACATAAATATTGCTGAAGGAACATCTACTAACTCTAGTACTCTTGACTACCTAACACTACTAGCGCTCCATGGTCTACTCCCATACCTACTAGAGATAACAGCTGCATTGATCACGTGATTGTTAATTCAGCTGTCCCCTCAATAGCGATGGTGCTGAACACTACCATAGGTTTTGCTCTAGAAATAAAATTCAAAAAAGCGCCCTTCCCTCCCGTGATAACACAGATCAACTACAGTGCAGTAGCAATGGAGCTGATAAATCGCAATTGCGAGGACATATGCTACTACTAATACTAACGATCCCGAACATGCTGCAAATATACTTATTACTCATATAAAAACTGTAATTGACAATAATACTAACACAAAGACGATATCTAAAAGGAAGAGAATTATTAGGACCGGATAGCGCCTGGATTGCTCAAGTGTATGAGAAACCTGGACCGGCTACATAAACTTTATAGGCGACAACCGACTGATCTAAACAAAATTACTTATACGCGTTATAGAAACTATTGCAACTACCTTCTTAAGAAGTTAAAAATACAATATGAAAGTTCAAAATTATTAAATTCCACCAAGAACCCAAAATCCTCATGGAAGGCAAGAATGAAATCAACTCTCTACATTCCCCAGTAACAGCTTACTCACATTTTCCAACACTCCGTACACAACCAAATTAACCACTTTTTCACAGGCGTGGGTAAAAGTTTAGCAGAGTCCAATCCAAGAACCTTAATACCCCTTAACCCCTTACCACATTCTAATATTGACTCAGCCGCTTTCTTACCAACAGACGAGAATGAGGTCAGCACGTTAATTGATGGTTTAAAAACCAACTGCTCGGCAGATTGGGATATAATTACTCCCAAACTATTTAAAGATAATAAAGAAACTCTTAGTCCAATAATTACTTACATATGCAATTTATCTCTTTCGACTGGAGTGGTCCCAAAAGCCTTCAAATGTGCTCTAGTTAAACCAGTACATAAATGTGGTGAAAGAGACACTATCACAAACTACAGACCGATATCAATACTCCTCTACACTCTAAAATACTCGAAAAAATCATCAACAAAAGACTAATTAGCCACCGAAACAAAATTAAGTTCATATCTCCAAACTAGTATGGTTTTCGTAGGGGCATATCAACCAATGATGCTGTCCCCGACCTAACCAACCACTTATCAAAGCTCGTCATGAAGAAAAAGTGCTTGGCTATATTTCTTGATTTACCTAAAGGGTTTTACACTGTTTTAATCCCTCTCTTTTTGTCAAAACTTGAAAGGCTTGGAATCAGGAGCACCCAGCTCGATCTACTTCGCAGTTATCTTTCCGAGAGAACACAGTTTGTTTAAGTGGACAACCACCAAAGTCAAGTTTTACAAATAGAATATGAAGTCCCCCAAGAAAGTATTCTATCTCCCACTCTCTTTCTTGTCTACGTTAACGAACTGTGCAAACTCGAATTACCGTCTGGCAAGTTAATAGGTTTCGCTGATGATACTTCCTTACTTTTCAGTGCAGATTCTTAGGTAAATATTTTCGAACACTTTCAAAATGATCTCAATATTGTACACAACTGGCTCCAAAACAATATGCTTCACCTAAATACAAACAAGACGCACTATATAACCTTTTCTTTACCTAGGAGTAAGATCAACCTAGCATTCATTAACATTCCAGCAATAAAAGCACATACTTGAAAGTCTCCAAATAGTCTCTGTAGCTGTCCAGTTCTAACAAACCACTAAACATAGACGTGCGAAATAGATTTTGTGTGAAGAAATCTGTCACCCAATGGCTATATGGTATGACCTACGATAATACAGTAAATTTTCTCACAATATTATCCTAAAACTAACTTCCCTATATAGATCCAATAATGTATGAACCTGTAGATATGCATTTTTAGACATAGTTATTCATGTGTATTGCATCTACATCTATATATGCGTATTTATGTTGTATATCTATGAATGAAAGTATATTATATAGGTATATAATATATGTGTATATGTATTTATATAAGTAGGTTTATTAATAAGAACACCGCTACCGTCCTATGTACCTAGTTATAAGTAACTATGTAAGGGAGAGCTGGTTTCCTAAGGCACAGGACTTATTGCACCAGTTCTCTCACATACATTCTTGTGAGATAACAAATAAATTATATTATTATTATTATTCAAATGAGAATTGCAGAGATTTATAGTATGATTTTATGTACTTAAAACATTATTTTATATTATTAATTTATAAATTTATTTGCTACTGCTTTGGACCCAAATCAATTGGGATGAGCAACATGTAACATCTGAGCAAGCCTAGTGTTTCAAACACTGCGTGGAGTTACAGCTGCGCTTCAATATCACAATTTACTCAGGACATATAATAGTTTCCTCAGGGCCAATCAGACTAGAGGTATATAGTTTGAAGGTCAGTTTTATAAACACATTTAATAGATTTATATTATTTTTATTACATAGAGAAAAATGGGTTGTCTATGTATTATAATTTCACTGTTACCCTTTACACTACACAATATTTGTGCAACTCACTTATCAATAAAACTCTATTTTAATGATTTAGGATACTAATATGGGGCGGTGAGTTGTCTGATGTCTAGTCAGTTGATGTCAGAACGGGCACGTTTATATTTATTCATTATGATGTTCTGGTTCCTACTCTTATGTATGGTAGCGAGTTTGGTTTGGCAGAAGAGTCATGAATGCAGAATTAATGCGGTAGAGATGAGGTTCCTTTAGGAAAATGTGTGAAGTAAGATGTGTGACAGCTGAGTACGGAATAGTGTGATTTATGAACACTCTGGTATGAGAGAAGACGTAGAAACGGACATAGAGAAAGGCATGTTGAGGTGGTTTGGGCATATGGAGCGGATGGATGAGAGAAGGTTATGAAAGGAATTTACAGAGCTAAAGTGGAAGGCAGTGTAAGACAGGGTAGGCTGCGTAGAAAATATACAAATCAAATTGAAAACATTCTTGCCAAGGTAGGTATCTCCGTCTATCCTCTTAGGGACGTAGAGGCATGCATATATGTATCTATATTAACATTTCATCTCATATT
This sequence comes from Leucoptera coffeella, assembly GCA_030578115.1. Taxonomy (NCBI): domain Eukaryota; kingdom Metazoa; phylum Arthropoda; class Insecta; order Lepidoptera; family Lyonetiidae; genus Leucoptera; species Leucoptera coffeella. The sequence continues at coordinate 2,119,092 of JAMBLF010000002.1, forward strand.
GCACATGTCTGCATGTATGTCATTTCTTTTTTCTTTCTTTCTTATGTCTGTTAAGTCAAATGAATCTCCAGGAGGCAAAAGTAGCATTAGGATAGGAAATAATTGGGTTTTTTTTTTTTTTTTTTTTTTTTTTTTTTTTTTTTTTTTTCTCCTTCTCCTCCAACATTATCGGAGCCCTTAATCTGCTTTTTGTATCTTTCATGCTTTCGCGCGTTTATTCTGCATGCTCTTTCATGCTGCATACTTTTTCTTTCTTTCATACAATGTTCTTTCATACTTATCTTGTGTATTGGGTACCTGTCTACGCTCTTTTTATATGATTAATTTCATCTTTATTATATCGATTAAAGTACTTTTATATATTACGTTCTTATTTCTATGTCACCTATATGTATTGTATCATCGTTTCCTTTGAAAGAACGATTCCGGTATTTCTACAGAATACCGCCTCTTCATTTCCTTACTTGCTATTTCTTTGTTTTACTCTATTTACAATACTTAACCATATTTTTATAATGCTTATACGTCTTTTACTTATTACTAATTCTTTAATCTTATCTCTATCTAACTTTTCGCCTATAATACTTTCTATATCTGTTCTCTCTCGTAAAAATGCAGGGCATTCCAGGATCAAATGGGCGACTGTTTCCGGTTGTCCTGGGTCACAAATGCAGGACGGGCTCTCCTTACACTTAAAACGATGTAGATATTCCGAGAACCCGCCATGCCCCGTCATGAGTTGAGTCAACGCTGCGGAACATCCCAAAGCCACCACATGCCTGTGAGCAGCCGAAGCCACAGGGAAAGAACATCTTGTCACCGAAGCAGTGTCCCCTCCTCGTACCTCCGGTTCCACTCGTCCAGGATTCCGCTCGGATCAACCTTTTGACGAATGAAACCGGACAGCAATCGTAGTGGGGACGGCCCCTGTATTTCAGTGCCGCCTCCTTCGCTAAGTGGTCCGGCCCTCTCGTTACCCTGCATCCCCGCGTGGGCCCTAATCCAGAACAAAGATCATAGCTTTGCCCTGGCGAGACAACATCTCTATATTTTCCCGCGCTTCAACGGCCAAAGGATGCAAGCAGCGGTGTTACTCACCGTTTGGAGGGCTCCATGGAGTCGCTGAAAACCACGACAGAGCCCATGTCCCGCTTGGTAACCTCCTGCGTCGCTCTGCAAATGGCCAGCAGCTCGGCCTGGTACACCGTGCAGAAGGATGGTAACCCCAGCTTGATGTACTTGGTCCTCTGTACCCCCCTTTCCAAACGGATAAGGCGGCACCGACCCTACCATCTATCTTGCTACCATCCGTGTAGATTTGTACCGATGAGCCACTGACCCTCTCGACGTCCTCTTGGCTCACGATGGTCCCGACCGTTACGTCCTCATCGAGAGCCGGATGCGGGCCGCCAATCGCAGACACCATCCGCTCCACCTCGCGCCCACGCAGTCCAGGCACCGGCTGCCCCCTCCTCGCCTCCCTGAGCAAGAAGCCTCTCGAACCCGAAGGTCCAAGGGAAAGCAAGCCAGACAAGACCAGGGCCGAGTTGAGGGAAACCGTGCGATAGGCCCTGCACATCTTCTGGGCAAAGATCCGTTGCAGAGCAGCCAGCCGTTTCCTAATTCCCACCTTAGTAGCCGCGGGCGCCCAAACAGACGCGGCATATAGGACCACGGGCTCCACAGCCGCCAAGTAAATGGTTTAATGACTTCGGGATTCAGCCCCCCATCCAACCCTGGCCGCACGCGCCAACTGCTTGTAAATGCTTGCGGCCTTCCGACAGACACCTGAAACATGTTCATTGAAGTTAACTTATTGTCAATTACAAGACCTAGGATTTTAATTTGATTAAACATTGGCACGGTGACTCCCCCCATGGTCAAACGTGGGATGTCGTACTTGAGCTTGTTAGTTATGACCATAGCTTTGGTTTTATGTGGAGCAAAGTTCAGCTTGTTTTTTAGCGCCCCAGTCCTGAACACAAATGAGGGGCTCGGACGCACGTCGCTCTATGTCGGCGGCCGTTGCCCCGTCAAAGACAAGAAACCACGTCGTCAGCGTAAGCCTGTACAAAACAATCGCATTTCTCTAACTCCTTGAGGAGTGGGTCAAGCAGAATATTCCACAACAGGGGGCCCCCGATGGAACCCTGAACACAACCCTTACTTGTGCTCCTCACGTGTTCCATTCCTAAAAACCTAACCCTTACCAGTCTTTCCCCAAGGTAACTGTCCAACACTCCCTGTAGGTTTGATGGACAAGCCTCCTCAGCCAACCTTACTTTCACTGCGGGCCACCATGCGTTGTCGAAGGCTCCCTCTATATCCAGCGAGAACCACTGTTATTAGCCTCTTGGCACTGAGCTTGTCTCGGATATGGTTCACGAGGGAGTACAAGGCATCTTCAGTACTCTTTTGTGGCACAAACCCGTACTGTCGTTTGCTGATTTTAGGGCAAAACATGAAACCTTAGCCTGGCTATTATCATTTTTTTCGTATGTTTTACCTAGAATCGACAGTAGTCCTTTTGGTCTATAAGATCTTGGGGTGCGTGTACTTCTCTTTGCCTGGTTTTCGTAGCATGATGACCGTCGCCTCCTTCCACACCTTAGGGAAATACTGGCAAGTCAAACATTTATTATATAGTGTTAGGAAGAATTGAGGGTCATTTTTGATCGCCTGTAAGCAGATATCGGAAGTAAAACCATCAATTTCCTGGAGCCTTCTTGGGATTAAAGCTTCTAATGGCCTTCCACATTTCACACATAGTGAATGGTGGGTCACTGTCAAAAACTCCCGATTCCTCACAAGTTTTCCTGGCTTTGGTTCTAATTAAGGCATGGTATGGGGTATCATTGTGCTGCGAGTCAGCAGGATAGAAAGTTTCAGCCAGATACCTTACCGATTCCTCCTCGTCCAGAACCTTGCCATCCCTTTCCATAGGCAGATCCTCGTCCCTAGTCCTTGTCCTACCCATTACCCTATAGATGCCTTCCCATACTCCTTCCCTGTCCTGTTTCTGGCAAAAATTCTTCCAACTCTCTGTCTGAGCCCTCACCACTGCTAATTCGTATGCTTCCTTATGTTTCAGGTATTCGTTCACTACAGCCGACCTGCGAACGAGAGCAGCTGATCGAATCCTGCGCCTCCTGGTAGCGACGCCCCTCTTCATCTCCGCGAGTTCCCCGGACCACCCACGCCATGGTAAGTCTAGTGCTAGTTTTCTTTAATGGGATGGATGCTTCACTTGCAGCGTATATGGCTTTCTGGGTTCTATCCACCAATACATCTATGTCTTGATGGTGCTCTATCCTGTCAATATTAGCCTGTGTTGCTCCGTATTCGGTTTTCATTTGATTGAGTGTGTCATTGAAAGTTCATCCAGTCTGCTTTTTTAGTGTTAAACACTCTTGTAGTCCGTACAACTTTGAAACCGCTGGATTTGCGTAATCTCAGGTCAAATGTGATCGCGTTGTGATCGGAGCTCGTGAGACCTTCGTCTACAGTCCAGTTCTCACCAGAGGCAGCAGATCGATTGATGTTGCAGTTATATCAACGTGACTGCAGTATCTTTTCCTCCCCTAACCGTGTCAAACGTAGGAACCTCACCCCTGTTCAAAACGTGCAAACCCATTTCCCCCACCACTTCCCATCACCTCTTCTCCTCTGGAATTAGTCCTCGCGCTTCCCCCACCACTGGTTAGCTGCGTTTACATCTCCTCCTATTAATATTTTTCTATGTTTCATTCCGTTTACCACTTCCGTCAGTTGCTGCAGGTATAGTGCGAGGGACCGGTCAGGTTCAAAATAACGGAAACTAGAACAATCTCCCATGCTTTTGTTTCGTATCCTGATCAACTACAATATTATTTGTCGTGTATTGGGGGTATTGGATCACATCGAGACCAGCGTCAAACACCACAATAGCTGCTTTCACGACTCCCTCTCCGGCACCCTGAAAGGACCCGCATTCCAGAATAATCCCTTATCCTGCCTATCCCTCCCACATAAGGTTCTTGAAACCAAAGCCACAGATGTTTTCCTTGTCCCTGCCTCTATCAGCAGTTCTTCTAAAGCGATCTTTTTTCTTTGCAGATTGGCCTGGATCACCCCGTAGCTTGGATCGCCGCGAGGACGCACCTTAGCAGTACGCCACTGCAGACCGAGCCAGCACTTCCCAGCGTTTCCTCACCGGACACTCTTCGCTGAACGCGTTATGCCCGTCATCATGCAGCTTCGCCCTAACGCAGTTCTTGCAGGTTGGAGGTGTAATCCCGTCATCCTATCCTCACAGACAGTCGCAAGGTGTGGACCGCCACAGTGACAGCAAACAGCCGCGTCCTCCTTGCAGAACTTCCCGCTATGCCCGTAGGCCAGGCAGCGCGAGCACTGAACCAGGGGGGACTGGTCGACTACCCGGACCCGCTGGAGATCCACATGCAGCTGTCCAGCCGCAGTCATCCTCACCCCAGACAGCCGGCGACACCTCAAGGATAACATGAGCTGTTTGAGGATTACGAGCCCTTTTTCTGAATTTTACTCGGATTTGGCTCGCCTCCTTATCTAGATCCTTAAAAAGCTCCTCATTTTGCTTGCGCACGGCTCCCACTATCCCCTCGTCGTCATTGTAGGCGAGGACATCCTTTAAACGGACAAGCGGATTTCTGTTCTTCATGTCCTCAACATTTAGTTGTTCAGCTTTTCCCAATCTTTCTTTGACCTTCTCCCTTTCTTCTTTGCTCTTACATCCCAAGATTATTTTTCTGTCTTTTGCTTTTCTCACTTTTTTCTACCTTAACCCACCCATCTTTGGCATTTACCACTTCCCTGATTTTACTAAGAACTTCTTCTCCGGTCTCCTGTTCGTTCCGGGAAGTCACGACGAGCGAATGCAGGGCGCCACGTCCCAAAGGTGGTCCGGCTGGACCCCGCGGCCACCACACAACGCGCATAGCTCGCCTCCACTCGCATGGTACACCTGTCCAATGAATCCTGCAACATTTGCATCCTTTTTTCACTTGCCGATAGCTGCCTGACGTGTTCGTCCATCTTTAGCATCAACTCAAGCCCCTTTGTATCTTCTTCGTCCTTTCGCCTGACTCTTTTCTTAACTTTTTCTTCAACTTGTGTTCTTCTTCCGATTCTTTAAGCAGTCCGTATATCTGGTCCAGAGCCTCTGCTACTGCTTTTTTATTCTCCGTCTTTAAGTACCTAGAGTCATTTAGGTGTTGCTGAGCTCTTGTCAAATACATCTGTGCTTCAGCTAATCTGTTTCCTTTTTCAGACTGTCGTGAGTCGGGACGCGCTCCTGTTCCCTTGGGGACAGCTGGGCCTCCCAACACCCCGCTCACCCCCTGCTGCCCTGGAGACCAGCGCCCCTGACTGCACAGCCTCCCACTCGCCGACGCTGCGCCTCACTGCTGAAGGTCTCTCCGCCTTCCGCTCGGGCGATCGACGCACCTTGGAGGCCTTATCGCCTTCCTTCTGAGCTGGAGACCTGATACCGAACATATTCACTATTGGAGGGATGCGTCACAACGGTAAGTAATGTGTATAATAATATATTACCTGTAAATAAAATTAATTAGTTTCAATTGTATAAGTTGTAAATATGTACTAAATAATTTTAAGTCCTAAAAATAAAATAAAGTAAATAATAATTTAGGATATTAAAAATAAACAATTTCAAAATACCAGTGTATTTGAGTTAATAAACATTAAGCTCGAAATGGTTATGTCCTGTGCCAAAAACCGCAAGCCTCTAAGATTAGTAGGTCCCGAGATACACACGTTTTAAAATTCCAAGATGGCGTCCAAAAATGGCCGCCAAAATACAAGATCCGTCAATATTAATCAAACCCTAACGTGTTTGGGGTTCGTTAAAAAGCTCTTACAAAAAGCAGGTCAACTGAACATATATTACACTTGTATATTGACGTAGGTTTCACTAACTTATTATAATTCTAAACAAAACTATGCTACAAACATGTAAAATCATAAATGATACATGTAACAAATCTAAATCAAAGTTCAATAGGTTCCTAAATAATACAATAAGTCAACAAAGAAAACCGCAGCTTTCTAGGTCCAAACAAGTGCTGAGATAATCTCTATTAAAAACATTCAAAATGGCGGGCCAAAATGGCTGCTACATAGTTCAAAATATTTAATACCTATTAGAATATCATTGAGTTTGGACTCAATCGATAGGTCTCTATTAATGCTACGCAAATATGACAACAAAATTTAAATTTAAAACTACCCCTCTTCGCTTTTATTAATTAAAAACACTTAAAACCTTTATAACAAATAAAATAAAATATTAAATGCACTTAAATTTATTATCAAATGGTGTAAAATGGTTTGATTAAAATATGGTCTTTCTTATACAATGATAATATTCTTACTAAAACTTCAAATTAAAAAATATTGAACTTACCCTCGAAATTTTATAATTGTTCTAATTCTTTCAAATAAAAAAGATAAAATTCCAAATGTTTCTGCATTAGATAGTCCCCATCAAACTGCATAAAATACACTAATAAAAAACAATAGGTTATCGCTTTAGATTTCAGAAATATAAAGACGAGAAAGTTCTGAAATTCTTAATAATTTAACTTTTTGCTGTCTGGTTGCTTGGAAAATTCACGAATTATCTTTTTCAATATGTCGTTTGACTCCCGTTTTGATTCTCTATTCAGCTGTGGTGTTTTTGTAATCTTAAACCCATGCAATCCACGACCACGTGGCCACGTGGTTTTCGGATTTTCCGCTGTATTAGCGAAAAACGTGAAGAAATTTTTCCGGAAAAATTACTATTTTGTAGAACTAAACAAGGCGCACTTTTTGATAACAAAAAACACTGGGGTCGTCGATTTAGTTTTAAAGATATCTTTGATTCAATGGATAATATTTTAACATAAAACTGTATTTTCACTGAAAATCCAAGAAAATTTCAGAATTTCACAAAACCAAAATCGCACACTTGTAGCACTTCTCAAGGCACGCAGAATGATGTATCGCACTGGTATGTAACTCAACTTTTACAACTTCTAAGATTTTTTAAAACACAGAGCTATATAAAATACATGTGCTCGCAGCTGAAGTTCGTGTATATATGAAATAATTGGTTGGGAAATAGTTAGTGGGATCACTGCTGGTTGCAATTTTTTTACATAATAACCCTACGGGTAATATTCATCGTATGGTAATGGCAACACGTAGGGTTATTATGTAAAAGATCGCGGGAAAGAAAGACATCCCGCGACCACGGTCTATGCAATTGGGCCGAAACGGCGGGTAATGTAAATCTACTTTTATTAATTTATCGTGATATGACCGGTCTCGTATAGTAAATAAAATGAGTATAAATCGCGAGTGCTTAAAAATAACTATTTCGTCCTGTAGTTGGTGCATTTCGTAAGCATGGACCAATGATGATTAATTTTACAATAAAACACATTGACAAAATGCACCAACTATGACAACTAAAATAAATTACTGTTGTTCTAAACTATTCCATAGTAAGAGCATTATTTTTGCTCAATAACGTTTTTTTCGTAATTTCTGACTTTTGTTAGCTTAATTTAGAGCTAGTTATAATGCAAAAACACTCGCATTTCTCACGTAAAACCAAATTAAGAAGACACGTTAAACCTTGAAAGTAAAACGTTTATGGAACCAAATTTAAACTTCTGGTACACTCCCAATTTCCAATACTTACTAAGTTGTGACTTTATAAAGTTTTTGAATTTTGATTTGATACTTACTGGTATTTCGATTAAATTTTTATTTATTTGAAGAACAGGGAAGAACTATGGGTGTAAAATATAAAAAAAAAACAATTAATAAAAATTTACCGAGTGCATTCTTAAGCTGCGTGCTCGCAGAATCGCAGGATGCGGAGGCCGGAGGTGAGGAGATTGCTATGCTGCAGCGACGGACACACTACCTACTTATTGAACAGTTCGTTTGTTTGCGTTGGTCATGATTTATCTCTTCATCAGTGTACAAGATGAATATATGATATTATGACGAATTCTGACCGTGTGTCTAATAAATTATAAAACATTATAGTACAAAGATATTTTGTTTCTGCAGCTAATTTTACTCGGAATCTTAAAGTCGGGTCCAGAGACTGGCCTGTAAGAGATATTTACCTATAACAATTGTGCCAATTGTAACATCACATGTAGTCAAACTATTGAATTGAATTCATAGTCTTCCTACACCAATATTGAATCTTAAGCATTTGTTTAAACTAATAATAATGATATTTGGACATTATTGCACTAATAGAACTAACCCCTTGGTAAGTTCATTTAAGACTTGTGTTAAGGGTAACAGTCAACGTATATAACGTATATAAACTCAAGATATCGATTATTGATGTGACCAAATTACGTTTCTTCAGACGATGCGATCAGCTTAACGCTTACAATGATTTATTGTAAATATACATACTTTGGGCTATAAGTGAAATAATTACAGGTCTAGTAAAATTCAAACATTATCCAAAATGTTGTGCTTATCTAAGTGAAATGAAAATCTTTTAATTCAATTTCAAATCATTAAATCACTTATTGAAAGTAAATAAAAACCATTGTTTATCAAGAAATATGTCGTTAGCATTAACTGAATGTTACAAATAAAAATAACTATAATTAGATTTATTAAACTAATGACATTTGCTGAAGAAAATCTCTGTAGAGAAGAAATGCCAAGAAACTTTGCAGTCATTGTCTACATTAAATTTCATAATCATCCATTAGAACATGGTCAAAGCTTCACATCCAACAAACAATGTTTATTAACAAACCTAAGGGGGTCCCAATAAGAGCCGGAACGTGAAGGTATGATCACACAAAAATGAAACGTAACATAACATTATTTAGTCTTTTATTTTGTAGAAGCCCTTTTCCTTTAATGTCGCTTTAGTACCAACTTTAAATTTATCTAGAGGTAAGGACTTGATAGACTCTGGAGGTCGAACCTCCTCGTTTTCTTGCCGAAGACGTTGCGGAATGATGCACTATGGCGTATGTGTCGGCAGTACCCCATCGGAGAAGAAATCGCCATGCGCAAATGGGGCTGAATTGGCATACTATCCGAAGAGGAGAGAGCAATAGTGCAAATGTTGCTTTCGATCGGAGACCACCGGCAAAACTAAGAGCGTCGCTGAAGACAGGGAGGCGTGGTGAGACCTTGGGAAGGCTCTCTGCACCTCTGGGGTACCTTAGGAATAAAACATCAACAAATATAAGCGCCTGTAGCCCAGTGGGTAAGACCTGGGACTTCGTATGAGAAAGGTCCTAGGTTCGAATCCCGACTCTGGCATGTACCAATGAATGAAATTTAAATATGTGTTTTTCATTTACGTACATAATTTACATTCGCTAACTATGAGGGAAAATATCGTGAGGAAACCTGCTTATCCCTCAGGATAGGCAATAGTCAGTGCCTATATACGGCGATACGGTTCACGTATCACGTTGGGTGCTGTCTATCTAGTGATACGCGGGTTTCGAATGACCCATACCTAACATGCCTTCGAAATTTCGGAGATGGGCATTCAAGCCTCTGACTACCCCGCCATAATAAAAAAAGGAGTGTGTATACACAAGTCGTGAAGCGTATGTTTATGTTTACAAATTATGATCTTTATTATAATTATATTATTTTGTGTAAATTTATTATTCATTATATGAAGGTTGTGACAGATTCTAAATCGCTTGCGGTCGGAAGAACAGTAATGATATGAGAGTAATGATATACTGAGGCAGCACCTATTCACGGCAGCAAGGTTTTCTTTTTTTTTAATTGTTGTATGATGTAGTATACGAATTTTAAACTGTGAATAGAGCAAATCATGCTGATGCAGAAAACCCACACAGAATGTAAGTTCCAACCAGTAAGGATGGAACCAATCAAGATTCAAAAAGTGTCAGAAAACTACTGGCTACTATACTCTAAACACAAGATTATTTTAACCGAATCATGCAAGGATAAAGTCAGCAAATTCCAAGTGTAAGGAGCTTACGCATTCACAACATCTCCAGGATGTGCAACACAAGTATGGAAGTCTTTGTGTTAGTATTATTGTCAATTACAGTTTTATATGAGTAATAAGTATATTTGCAGCATGTTCGGGATCGTTAGTATTAGTAGTAGCATATGTCCTCGCAATTGCGATTTATCAGCTCCATTGCTACTGCACTGTAGTTGATCTGTGTTATCACGGGAGGGAAGGGCGCTTTTTTTGAATTTTATTTCTAGAGCAAAACCTATGGTAGTGTTCAGCACCATCGCTATTGAGGGGACAGCTGAATTAACAATCACGTGATCAATGCAGCTGTTATCTCTAGTAGGTATGGGAGTAGACCATGGAGCGCTAGTAGTGTTAGGTAGTCAAGAGTACTAGAGTTAGTAGATGTTCCTTCAGCAATATTTATGTTTATGTCTTCTGTGAGAATTATGTTTTTGTAAGAAAAAAGGGTTTTAAGGGTATTGTATTCCAAAAATAAATTCACGAACTGTCAAAAATCTGACATTTCTAGCGCAGCGGCGCTGAGTACCGTGCGGGTCAGTGCTGTTTTTAGCGGCCGGACGGAATATGAAATATAAAAGGCGCAAATTTCAAAACATCGCGACACGTTTACGAGAGTTTTATATTAATAATGTAGTTGAATTTTAAACTAAATAGTGTGCCAATTGCAAGAAATCTATTTCATTGCTAAACAAAACGTACATTATCTATCTAGCATAAAATAAACATTGTAATGATTATCGACAATCCAGGCCGACTTCTGAGTAGATATTCTCTGTCGAACGTGACAGATAGTTTTGATCATGACGACGCGCCGCCGCGGCGTGTAAAGTGCAGACAGTTTTATCAATAATAATAACGTATCGTTTCCATATGATGCAACGTATAAACTGATATTCTCGCCCAAATCCAGATGGTAATCAATCCAACACGAAATAAATTCAAGCTTTCCAGTGTTTGTAATGATGCTGGTACAGATTACATTATGTATGTATGTATGCAACTACCTAACCAATTATTTACTGACTCCGAAAGGTTAACGAATTTGTAAAACTATGCATTTAGATTATAATGCTTTTGAAATAAAATATGTTCTTCACCGAAAGATCGGCTGTAGTCATTTTACATATGCGTAAGTATTATGATTACCTAGTTAATTCACTTCATTTACGGTAAAATTATACACCTATTCTATGATACTTTTTACCAAATTGTAGATATAGTGGTCATACAATTTATTGGTTACATTTACCTGAATTTAAGTGTAAACTCGTTACAATGCATGAAACCTAATTTAATTTTGCCCTAATACTGCTTGATTTTGCGACAAAATTTACAAACGGAATATGTACCAGGGTCACAGACTTTTATAGGCGGACAGTCGTACGAAAAATGTAAATGTCTCGATTTCCATTCCGATTTCTTTTAATCCTGATAAACTACTATTATACAATCAATTATTAGTTTATGTGTTATGTAATGTCAATAATGTTATTGCTGAAATATTGGGTAGGTATTTGAATCGCGCTATCGCGTAGTTATGATAGTAAATACTATAGGATTTTACGGTTGTCATTTATACACCGGTTAAGCAACGCAGGCTTGGGAAGTAATTGGATGGGTGACTATTTAAATTGCTCACGTGCTGTTTTTTTAGTGAGGGAACCTGATTTGGTTATGTATGGACTTAGTGAATCACCTATTGGCTATTGATAATCAGGTAACGATTGGGTTTCGATTGACCGAAGATTGCAAAAAATCTTAATTGCCACTCAACATCTGACTACCTCGAAAGGGATGTGAATGCATATTTTGTATATATGTAGGTTTCTTTGTTCGTCTGTCGGGTAACGACACGACGCGACGTAGCCATATCAATCGGGGTCGGCGGTAGCGACGTAATGTCAGCACAGTATTTTGGACCTATTCAGGATTATAAAACTATAAACAGAGATCCCGCGCACTCGTAAATAGTTTTCAGTTACTTTAGTAACTACGATTTAATTATAAGCATTTTGTCACGATGATGTGTCTTCTCGGCATACTCAAAACACATACACCTTTCCTGACAAAGCGTACCTACCTACTTTATTATTTGTTATTTTTGATATAGTAACAGCCTGGCGTATTTCAAATGAAAGTGGTAAGATGATTATTAGCTCTCAGATACTGTAACTGTTCTTTTCTATTCTTCTATGTTTAAATATGGTTTAGACCACGAACCTTTGTAATTGCTCTTTGGCTTAGAAACTAGCACCAGATATAAGTACCTCTGTAGGTGTTAAAATTTGCAAACACACATCGTGTATTGATATACAATTAACTACTTATATAACCTCCTGAAATAATTTTACTTACTATACTGTATGTAAATAATGGTTACTGCACCAAAATATTGTTTGTAAAAATAGGTACCTATTATTTAATTTTATAAATGCTCGCGTTAAGCTTGCTTTACACTTTGATTAGTGACTAGGTGTGGACAGCTACTGATTAGTGCAAGTTATTTCCTGTGTATAAAAGTGAGTTCTATTTTTTTTGCGAGTAACCTCGTCCAGCGTGCCTTCACTGCCCCCTTCACTTACAGCATGCCTGCCACTAAACACGTCTGGTCTGGTCAGAGTTTTGAAAGCGTGCACGCTTGTTGTTATACAAAATGGCAAAGTGGAACGAATACATAACTTACAAATTTGTAAAGGAGTATATAAAACATGAATGCCTTTACAACTTTAATACTTATTTTATTATCCTTAAATCACCTGCACTCACAGTTTATTGGACACTAATCGCACCACACACTTACACTCGCACTAATCAAAGTGTAAACCAGCCTTTAGAGCAGAGAGTGATTTGCGCGCCCCTTTGCCACGGAGGCGGCGGCGTGCAGCGCGCTCGCGTCAACTATGTGCACATCTGTGCCGCTTATCTAAAGCTTTTTGCATCACAGAAAATTACATAGGTTTAAACTCAGCTTTGAACCACAGGACTACCAGATAATAAAAATTAATGTTTTAATTTAATAAACAATATAGCAATAATAATTAACCACCTAAAGCACCTATACACATTATATCGTATTTTACGACGTTATGTATGTAAATAATTATATATAAAAGTTATTACATAGATGAAGAAGAAGTTATTTTCAGTATATTCTCAGGGATACCTCTTATTTAATTTTATTAGTGCCCGTAATAGAGCGACTTGCACCGCCCCCAGCGGCGGCGCACTATGGGAATATAAAGTACTTACCGTGCCGAAAATAGGTTTTACAAATGGTTAGGTATGAATCAACTATGCATCAATTATGTACATAAATAAACGTTCTTTCCAATGGTAAAGTTTTTTTTATCATATTTTTAGTATTAATATGTGTTTAGAACACCTAAAGTACAAACTTTGATTCTACGTAAAATCACATGAATAAAATTGTTGACTTCATGATACGTTTCCGACCCTATATACGTCTGAAACATATACATATTATATATTTTTAGAAAGCTCATTTCTTAGTATTTTGAAGAATAAAGAAATAAAAATCCAAATGATCATGAAAAAATAATTATACATATCAATAAAAAACGAGAGCTGATTTCAATTACTCCGATTTTTTAACAGAAATATCATTGTTAGCTCCAGCTGCCTCCGTTGATTTTTATACAGTTTTGGATGCTTAATCTATTAAATTATAATAATCCAAAATAAATTTTTGCGCAAAATGGATTTATTAGGTAAAACACGTAAAGGGAAGGGAATCGTAAAATCTCGATTTTATGGTAAATTGCTATTTTAAGTATTAACTAATACAAAATGAAGCTTTTATCAATAAATATTAATTGATTATAGTTTCTGATGAGAAAACAATTACTTACTCTTTGTTGTTACTTAGTATTTAAGTAGTTATTTTAGTGCAATGTTTGTCGTTTATGATGAAGCAAGATAGACACTGGATATCACTAGTGGTTTCAGATTTGTGTTAACAAATGATAACGATGTTAAAAATAATGTTGATAATAAAATAAAGGAAGGTTATGCGGTTTTGCACTCGTTAAGTTAGCATAAAATTGAGTGCAATTGCTGTTACTGTTATAAAAAGTTTCCAGAAGCAATTGTTATCTAAATGGTGGAATAAGGCCCAAAGGAAATAAGATTGTTTTGAGCAGGAGAATTTGGAATGGTTAAATGTTGAATTCAGAATTTCCTTAACCCTCGAACCCTGCACTCATGACTCTTCTAGTGCCCGTGGTCGGCCATCTAAGAGTTATGAAGAATGTTCTGAAAGGACAAAGAAGCGCAAAATATGGAGCTCATCCAAGAGCATGGCATGGGATTTGTGCATAACGCTTATGTTCAAGGGCTGAGATCGTCAGGTGAGAATAAAGAAACTTCAATTGTGAGCATCGTGCACATCATAGAGAAAGACGAAAAACGCAATGTTTTGCAAAACATACTGCACAAGTCAGAACACTTAACATTCGATAAAGAATATCACTGTTAATAATATCTTTGCTAAAATCCCATGCCATGCTCTTGGATGAGCTCCATATTTTTGCGGTTCTTTGTCCTTTCAGAACATTCTTTATAACTCTTACATGGCCGACCACGGGCACTGGAAGAGTCATCAGTGCAGGGTTCAAGGGTTAAGGAAACTTTAAATTCAACATTTAAGCATCCCAAATTCGCCTAACCATTCCATTCAAAAATCTCCTGCTCAAAACGATCTTTTTTCCTTTGGGCCTTATTTCACCTGTCATTACATTTGGATAACAATTGCTTGAAATCTGTATGGGAATCTAGAATTTCTTACATGTTTTAGCTTTTATTTGTTATCGAACTTAGTGGATTTACATAATATTTAGTACTTATATTATAAAATATGAAACCATTCTTTATATCGGTTTGTTGTAAATACTATGAATACATTTGATATCATTTCTAAACAGTATGCGTCAAGTTAGTTTACTATGTTCTCACAAATACCTACTACCTTATTCCTATACAAAGTCGATGTTTTGTTATAGAAACAAGTCGCGTGTAAAACAATTGCAGCCCCTTGTTTATCTCTGGGATAAATAATTTTGAGGTTACCTTTTTGTTTCACAAGTGGCTCAGTATGTTTTTATATCTAAAATAAGTTAAAATCAAAGCTAATATAAGTCAATATCAAATCAGCATGATGAATTAGATTTGTTGCAGATAAATTTGTTGTTTCATTTGTAAATCATGCTATGGAGTGACGAAGAATTTTCCTATAAATATTGATTCATAAAGCAATTGGGCAGTATAATAGCGAATATTTTATGTAATGTTATTTATGTTTGCGATATAAACAGGTTTCACACTACGATAGTTTCAAAAACACTGAAATAAATCACATCAAACTTGATATAACAAAATCATAACAAACTTTATTGTCATGGCGGATCGCATTACGTACGTTCCGTGTATCAATTTGTAAACGAAACAAACATAAATAAATTATAATCAGATAATTCAACAACTTCTTATTTATTAAGTTATTAAAAACATGTTAGTCATAAATATATAAAAGTAACCAATATTTGAATAATTAATCACTTGTTGTAAATAATTGTAATTTTATAGTAGCATGAACAAATAGTATAATGGAACGTACTTGAGTGACTACCCTAACCCGACCTCCTGAAAGAGTATGTGACCCTGGTACTGCGCTTGTATTTTCGTATGGTTTTGAGCTGGAAAAGAACTTCGAAAAATATAACTTCTTTGATTTATGCGTAAAGTTTGACGAGGCAAACAAATACCTACAGTAAAAGTACAAATACCTGAGTAATATTTTGTACTGCAGGATAGGTATAATAAATAGGGCAATTTTTTGGTGCGACTTCCAACTCCGTTATAAGAGCCTAGTGACTGAATTCGGATTCTATAGCAATTTGTCAAATTGCTCCGCGTTCTATCTTTCTTGAGACGAGTCTGAGTCGTAAAAAATCAAAATCTAACTAGCTGCCGTTCTTTCCGTATATCTGTCCGGTACCGGTATAACCTATTCTGCAGTACGCTAAAAACTCTAATTTAAGTTGCCAAAGAGCATCCCAAATGTATATTTATGATTTCGAGCATCACAAATGCATACTCAACCTCTGACTACTCTCAATTCGGTCACGGTCGTTATGCATAATATATAATTATGTATATATATATATACACACACGCCATAAACAACCTATCCTGGGGTTCACTAATTGCTGCCTACCTACTGGGAAGAAAGCTGAAGTGATGTCAGTAGGTATCATGTATGTATATTGTCAACTTCTTGTCATAATATTCGAAACATCAAGCGGTAAATCAAAATTATTTACATTAATTATCATGATTTTTTCATATCATGTCTGACATATACCTGTCATAGGCATAAATGAAAGAAAGAAAGAAAAACATTTATTCACTGCTATACATACACATTTTAACATAACACTATTTATACACACTTTGATACAACAAATATACTCGTACATATAAGGAGTAGGCACTTGATGCAGTGAAAAGGTGCTGTCTCAGTATTTGATGCAGCTAAGCTGCATCATTGATCCTCCGACAGCACCCAAACCTAAGTCTGTCACTAGCTGATTATCATAATACATACTATATATACATATATACATACATACACATACACACGTAGTAAATACATAGAGTGATAATGATATAAAAAAACTGATAAACGTACTTAGATGTTTAATATTAAATATTTTTATAATTGATACTATACGTAGATACACAAAAGCTGTATTATAAAATACGTATAAAAGTAAAACATATTTATTCAAATATATACAAACATAATACACAAGCAAACACATATATAGACATACATAGATCTATATACATAATCTTAAATACGTAAATACGTCCAATAAATGAATATATATATATATATCTCAAATACAATTATAGAAATTTGGTATTTGTAAGATCATTGACAGGATTTAGGGGATGGATATCTGTTTCTCCAGCAGATAAGCCTTGAACCTACGGTTGAAGACCCCTAGAAACAACATCGCGGATAGGTGGCGGTATATCATTCCAGCACTTGGACGCCGCAAACTTGAAACATCCCCGAAACGCTGCTGAATGGTGCACCGGCAAAGCAGAACCGTGGATTCACTGACCACTTGAGCTTTTTTAGTAATAAGTAAGTTAAGTCAGCAATATAGTATTATAAATAGCCATTGTAATTAAGTTAATTGTTCTTTTGATTCCTAAAATTGTAATAGTTTGTTCTGCTTGTAATAAATTAATAAATATTTATTTTTATTATTATTCGCGGCGCCCTACACTTAACTGGCGCAGCCAATAATAGACATCCCCAACCTAGTATCGTCAATGAACATGGACGTTGATGAGATCCTAGATCTACAGGAAACGGACCTCTCAGAGCTGAGTGAAATTTCAGATTCCTTGAAGAGCGTAAACGTCCCAGAACGAATCGTTACCAGGAACATTAGTGTTTGGACAATTGTGCTTTATTTGATTTGTGTTTTAATGTTAAGTGTTTTAGCATATATAATAATTATTATGTTTAGTAATAAGTTGATTATTTGTTGTAATTTACGTAAGAATCCTTCCTCCGTAAATTTCAATTCTAAGAGGGGAGGAGTTATAAGTAAGCAACCTAGTAATTTTAGCTTTGTTAGTAATAAGTAAGTTAAGTCAGCAATATAGTATTATAAATAGCCATTGTAATTAAGTTAATTGTTCTTTTGATTCCTAAAATTGTAATAGTTTGTTCTGCTTGTAATAAATTAATAAATATTTATTTTTATTATTATTCGCGGCGCCCTACACTTAACTCGTTCGGTGAGATAGATAACTATCGAACCACTTCACAGCACCGGTAGAAAATCCATAACACGTCATCTTGGATAATAGCAAGGGTATGCTCAGACTATCGAAAGCTCTAGAAAAATCCAGTAATACCATTAGGGTGCTCATACCATCGCCCTGGGCCTGCAGAACGTCGTCGTCCACATTCGCCAAGGCGGTCGCAGTAGAGCGGCCCTTCCGGAAGCCCGATTGATACTCGGGCAAAATATCGTTTTCTTCTAGATATTTCGTAAGCTGAATACTCACAACCCTCTCCACTATCTTTGACACACATGGAAGGATACTTATGGGACGAAGGTGGGATATTTCAGTCGGGTTAGGTATTTTCGGCAACGACAGGACCCTGGCAGCCTTCCAACTAGTTGGAAAGATACCAGTGCTGAGGCTCCTGTTCACAATCGCTGTCAATACGTCAATAGTCGTCGGCAATGTCAGTAGCAGCATGTCAATGTCAATGTCGTCAACACCCTTGGCCTTTGTCCTGATTGCTGAAACAATCCTAGTCACCGCTTCAGCCGAAACTGGCTCCAGCGAGAATGCCGAAGAACCAAACCGGTGAAATTCAAAGTAATTCAAGTCACTAATATTTATGTCTGTATTCCCAGGAATGTCCAGGAAATGCCCATTAATCATGTCAGGATCGTCAAAATGCGGTGGTAAGTCAGTCTTGTCATTTTCAGTCAAAATTTTTTTTTTAATTTCTTTCTACATGGTCTTGGAATTCGTTTTTCAGAGCGTAGAGCCTGAACGACAAGTCGTTTCAGGTCCCTATAGTACTGCTTATGTGCCTCGATTCCAGTACGCTTAAAACGCTTGTAAACATTGTCGCGTAACCGCATCATAAGCAGTACAGTGTTCGTCAACCAAGGCTTAGGAGCGTCCTTCACCAAAAAGCTCCTGACGGGGGCATGTTTGTCAAATAGTCTTGTCACATTATCAGTCAAAAGGGCTACTATGTCATCAACAACGTCAAGTTTGATCAAAACTGTCCAGTCTATGTCATTTAAGTCATTATTAAATTTGTCGAAGTCAATGTCCTTTAGCGGTCGGTACATAACGCGTCTTTGCACTGGTTTACTCCGCCTCACGCTAAGCTCAGTTACAATAAAAGGCATGTCTGCCTAAGTCAGGGCTGCGCCGCACGTCAACGGAATGTACCAGTGCGTCAGTCATTATCAAGTCTATTGTACTTTCCGAATGATCGGTAAAGTGAGTCGGTTTATTGACATGCTGCGTGAGCTTTGGGATAGTAAAAACATCAGTCAACGGTTTGCGATTTCGGTCATTTACGTCATCATAATTAATGTTCATGGCACCTACCACAACAAGTATATCATAATTTCTAAAAGATGTCACAGAGTCAGTCAGTGCGTCAAAAAATTCGCCAGCGCCAAGCCATGGCGGCCGGTAAGCCGTCCCAACCACGAGCCGGGTGCCACCAGCGTCGACACGAAACCACATTTGTTCCAATGTGGCCGAAACGGGGTGGGAAACCAGGCACGCGCGCAAGCCTCGCCGCAGGTAGAACCCTACACCACCCCGCGGGCACGCACGGAGCGCGGCCGCGGCACATGGCGCAGGTGGTACCCGGGAATGGAGGGCGCGCGCCCCTCGTCACCCCCCCCGCAGCCACGTCTCGTTGATGGCCACCAACTCGCAGTCTGCACGAAGAACCACCGCCTCCAGCTCGTCATGGCCGGTCCCCAGTGAGCCCGCATTAAACAACCCAATTTTGAATCGCTTAACACGAGTAATGGAAACCGTTGAAGGAAAAGTTTACATATACCAACAAATACATATAATACTTAAAAATTAAATACAGATGAAGATTAAAACGTAATACATATTCGTGCACAATTGAGATAGAAAATATATATTATATGGGCACAATAGCAGCATCGAAACATACACCAAGGCACACTGAATCAAACCCCACTACCATCATACGCAGACACATAGAAACTAACAAACTTACACTAAATATATACAACAATAAATTAAAATAACAAATCAAACGGGGAGAGGTCCAAAAACCCTCTCCACGTCCTCCTCTTCCCAAATGCGGTGGACTGTGGCTCCGTCCGCCTTTCGCGCCAGCACTCGCCCGTCGCGCGTCCAAACGAAACGCCAGCTGCACGCCTTGGCCTGCTCGCGCGCCCACCCGAACAGCTGCCTGTTGAGGCGGGTGAGGCGCTCGTTGAGGTAAAACCTGCGAGGCTCACCCGGCAAGCCCATCTCTGCGGTGGTTGCTCCACGTACGCGGGCCGCGCGGATCAGGTCGTCACGCGTCGAACGTCGAGCAAGCCGGATGGCTCAACGCACCAGCAACGCCAGCAGCATCGCGCTGCGGCCCCATGCGCACCGCACTGACAATGTCACGCTCGTCCAGCGTCACACCCAATTTAACCGCCACCAGCGTCGCCAAGTGCGACGGGCTCTCTCCGGGCACCTCTGGTATGCAGCTCAGCTGGACATCGTTCGCCAGCAAGTCTTGATCCCGTTCCGCTATCTGGTGCTTGAGCTCCCGGATCGCTCCTTCCAGGGGTTTAGTGGCAGCGGACAGATTGGCATCATCCAGCGCCGCACCCTCGCCCGTCCTCTTCTCCAGCTCCTTCAACCGGCGCTCGAGGTCGGTCACCTTGAAATTGACCTGCGCGATCTTCCGGCGCATATCCCGGCGGAACTCCTGGAGCTCGTCCCGCAACTCTACTCGCAGCTCTGTGATAGCCGCAACCATCTCGGCCTGGAACAGCTTCATCTGAGCCACCACGCCATCTGCAACCTCCCTGGCCACCGGTGACTGCGGTCGACTCGTATCACTGTCCGAGCCCCGAACCGCCTCGCGCACGGGAGTCTTCTGGTTGTCGGTGCGGGGTCGCACCCTAACGCACTCCGGACACGTCCACTTGCTTCGGGCTGCCTTTGTCTCCTTTTTAAACATGCTTAAAGACATGCCCAAACATTTAAAATGATAGTTACCACTACAACGGCTGCACTCCATCGCCTCAGTAGCGGATACAGACCCACCGCACGCCAAACAATTCATTTTGGAATAAATGATAATAATAATAAAAATTTTTAATGAATTATTTTCCATCAAAATATCAAACTATTTTGGAAAATGGTCAAAACGACCAGGGGACTCTCCGGAGGATCCAGAATGAGTGCTGTTAGGAATAAGAATGGGGATTTGATAAATGATGAGTGTTTGGCGTTAAAAAGATGGAAGGAATACTTTGAAGAGTTGTTTGAAAATGAGGATGTATCATTTCAGGATGGTACATTTGAATTAAGTTTGGATGATAATGGCAGTGATATTAGTATGGAAGAAATCTTCAAAGCTTTGAAAGCTATGAAAACTGGTAAAGCTGCAGGGTACGATAGGATTTCTGTGGAGATGTTGAGGGCTGGTGGCCCGGTGGTTGCCAACCTCTTGTACTTACTTTTTAATGCGTGTTGGCGGTATGGCCGTGTGCCTAAAGATTGGTGCAGCGCCGTTATCGTATCTTTGTACAAGGCGAAGGGACCCTTGCAAGACTGCAAGAACTACCGAGGGATTAGCCTTCTGAGCATCGTCGGAAAAATATATGCAAAAGTATTGATTGAAAGAGTTGTTCGTGAGACTGCAACCAAGATATGGGATGTACAAGCAGGTTTTCGGAAGGGAATGGGATGTACAGATCAGGTTTTTTCCTTACGCCAGGTGGCTGAAAAGTTTTTGGCGAAGAACCAAAAGGTCTTCTGTGCTTTTATGGATTTGGAAAAGGCGTATGATCGTGTATCCCGGAATGATTTGTGGAGGGCGCTATCTGCGTTTGGTTTGGGCAGTACCTTAATACGGGCTCTAAAGTCTTTATATATGGATTCGGGAGCCTGTGTTAGGGTTAATGGGGCCTACTCAGACTGGTTCAGTATCCGAAAGGGTGTGAGGCAGGGCTGCGTAGCTTCGCCGTGGCTGTTCAATCTGTTAATGGATAGTTGCTTGACTGATTTGAAAGAAAGTGACAAAGGATTGCGTATGGGCGAGTTGATCATTAAATGCCTCTTGTACGCTGACGATCAGGTTCTTCTTGCGTCAACGGCGTGTGAGGTGCAGTAGATGGTCACTTGCATGAATGAGTCCCTTAAGAGGAAAGGAATGAAAATTAATGTAAATAAAACGAAAGTAATGGTCATGGAGGGACTTAGCAAGACAGAGTGCAAGATTGACATAGATAATGAAAGAGTCGAACAAGTGAAT
Source organism: Leucoptera coffeella (assembly GCA_030578115.1). Classification (NCBI taxonomy): domain Eukaryota; kingdom Metazoa; phylum Arthropoda; class Insecta; order Lepidoptera; family Lyonetiidae; genus Leucoptera; species Leucoptera coffeella. Next base: position 2,141,243 of record JAMBLF010000002.1, read on the forward strand.
GATTTTGTGTATCTGGGAACACTTTTTACTAATAACGGAAAATGTGAGGGAGATATTGAACGTAGAGTGTGTGCAGGTTATAAGATTAATGGGGCTATGTATAGTGTTATGGGTAGCCAGTAGATTTCTCAATCACGTATGGCTATTCATAGGGCTGTGCTGGTTCCAAGATTGACTTATGGTAGTGAAAGTTGGGTATGGCAAAAGAAGCATGAAAGTAGAATCAATGCCGTCGAAATGCGGTCACTGAGAAGCATGTTAGGAGTGACATTGAATGATAGAATTAAAAATAGTGTGATAAGGGAAGGTTGCGGTTTGAAAGAAGATGTAGTGACTAAGATTGAAAAGAGCATGCTTCGATGGTTTGGGCATGTTATGCGGATGAATGATAGCAGATTGACAAAAGGAATATATATATATGAGTGAATTGGAAGGGCGGTTACGTAGGGGCCGGCCTAATAAGACATATAACAATCAGATGGACGCTATATTAAAAAAGGGTGACGTTAGGAGTTCCTATAACCGCCGAGAGTGTATGAGAGGATGTATGAATGTCAATGAAGCGAAAGTGGTCTGTCAGGACCGGGACAAATGGGAATCCGTGATCTCTGCCTACCCCTCTACAGGGAATCAGGCGTGATGTGTATGTATGTATGTATTTAAACAAAACTAAAAATAAATAAAAAAAATTAAAACGGAAAAAAAATGTTATTTAAAAATTTGTATAAAATTGTAAGGAGTCGGTGAGTCTCGAACCACCACAGATACGCTTAAATTCACTGCAGGCTCAATCGAGCCACGGAGTAATAGAGTACAATGGTCAATTATAATTTTTATGAAATATTTGCTATTTAATGAATGTACTCGTATAAATTTGTTACACGACGAGATATCACTTTTCACTTAATTTTTACACTAAACACTTTTTTTTTAACACAACGGCACTTTAAACTATTATAACACTAAAGACTGTTAGTTACTAGGTGTGATGGACAATTTAACACTATTTTTAATTAAAATACGAGACGTAAGTAAAAAATGAACTACTCGTATTGACAACTTGTGACAGATAAATGACGCAAGAATGAATTTATATCAAATATGGCGTCGCATCAAGTAAAATACTTCTTAAAATATACATGTAGAATAAATCAACTTTAGCAATTCACTTTGAAAGAAAAAAATCGCTTGTAATATAATAAGCAATAACCTCAAACACCAAAATGATTACGCATTGTTTTCCAAATTTCACTTATTGAACTAAGAAATAACTGATCTCGTGTGATTATCCAGCGGTTTAGCTGTGATCGCCAACAAAATGGACGTGCTCCCCACGCTGGCATTCGCCAAAGACTGCTCGCGATCTATTGAAACTAGCTAGTCACGGCGGACGCGTAACCTCTCCATATAAAAATGTATGAAAAGATGGCGGCTCAAAATTGGGAGTTTTATATTTACGAAAACTGCAGTATTATGAATACAACAGGAGGCTCGGCGTAAAGATAAATGAAGCTCATCGCTGTGGTTGTGGGGCACGTGTTGACGAGTTTGGCCACCACGGATTGTCTTGCCTGCGAAGCGCTGGTCGTCTGTCTCGACACTCAGCATTAAATGATATTATTCATTGGGCCCTTGTCACCGCTCGTGTGCCGGCGGTGCTTGAACCGTGCGGCTTGGCGCGTGAGGATGGCAAGAGGCCTGATGGAATGTCTTTAATACCTTGGAAAAATGGCAGGGCACTTGTTTGGGACGCCACGTGCGTCGACACTTTGGCGCCCTGCTATTTGTCCAAGTCTGAGGTCGAGGCGGGATCTGCGGTGGCACTGGCTGAGAGTTTCAAGCAGCGAAAATATGGAAATTTTGTCAATGACTACTTTTTCGTTCCTTTCGCCGTTGAAACTCTTGGGACGTGGGGAGGCGAGGCACGACGTTTTGTTAAGGAGGTGTCTGTTCGCCTCTCCGAGGCCTGTGGTGATCTAACCTGATCCAAAGGCTGGCACTTACCTCGGCCAACGCATTCAGAGAGGTAATGTTGTCAGTGTGTTGGGGACCGTGCCTATCTCTGACAGCGATGAGATAAAGGAGATATTATTCCTTTAAAGTTTAATTTTATTTGTTTTTTTTTTATTGTAAATAATAATTTTATTTTGAATTGGAGAAAAAAAAACAGGTGACAACAATATGTTTTTAGTCAAATTATTTAGTATTTAGAGAACCCATTATTGTATATTTTGATTTCAGATCTTACTCCGTGACGAAATAAACGAAAAAATACAAAACCATGTTTGCGCCATTTTTCAGAATTTTTATCAACTGTATGCGTTTATATTTACGTAATTATTGATATTTAACTCTTAAAACTACTTCAGTCATCAATTTCAGTCTTTTATTATGCTACCTTGAAAGTATGATAGGTGTCAGTAAGTTCTAAATAGGTTTAAACTGAAAAATGAAAACACTCGTTTCGCTCATTTCCGCGAACAATACCCTTAAGTGTATTATCGAGTGATAGGAAAAAGTTGGATAGATTTCTTGTGGATGGGGGGCGGTACATAGTTAGCTATGATTACTGTGTTACTAAGGGAAGATTTTAACAAGAGACAGTTTGCATCTTTGATGGATGGTTCATATACTGTTAAATTTAAATGGTCATTATAGTATATCATAATACCTTCATTCTGTGTATGATTAGTATTTGTTTTTTCGTAACTGTATCCTGGCAGTATGGGAATGATATGGCAAGTGGGTAACCAACATTCGGTGAGTATTAATATATCAAATTCGAGATTGGTTCTTGATTGGTTCTTGAGCAATGTTGTGAAACCTGAATTTTTTTTGATATGCTTCTAATATTTTGGTGTATGACTTAAACGTACTTCGCGGGGGTTTTTATGTAATTTGTATATTGTTCAGGCTCGCATTCGAAGTATTCGGAGGAAGTCACGGAACATATATTTTCATAAATTTCTTTTTTTATCATTATGAATTAACCATTTGGTATCGCATTTTTTTGTTGTAACTCGTCGGTATTTATATACTATTCGATTTCGACATATTGCGATACGTGTTTTAATATGCAGTGAGAACGTAGTGTGTGCTTGATTTTGCTTGTGTTAGAGTGTATGTCAGAGGCAGTATTAAGTATAGTTGTATGTAAATAATATGGAATTTGTTGTAAATTATTAATAAAGATATATAATAAAATATTTGTTTAAAAAAATAACATATAAAAGTATATACAAAATAATAATAGTAAATATTATATGAAATATACAAATATAAATATGATAGTGTATCTGTGGCGACCTCTAGAGCGCCACACACACAGAGAAAAACCTAAGTAAATCAAAGTTGCAATTAGTTAAACATAATTACCACAGATGACGCCGCCAAGAATAAAATAATAATTGCACACAAATCAATTTCCTAGAACTCGCAATTGAAATAATTATCAGAAACAAGATATATACAAATTCCCAACTCAGGCCATTAGCCTGGACGAACACCTGCCCAGGTAGGAAGCTTCCTCTTTTCATGTAGGACACAGTGGATCCTACAATTGGTGACCCCCGACGTTGATGATGCTACCTTCTGCTGGTAAACCCGACGTGATCAAAACCCCGACGTGATAAAAACCCGACGTGATGAAAACCCGACGTGATCACAACCCCACGTGATGATGCAACCCGACGTGATGATGCAACCCGACGTGATGATGCAACCCCACGTGATGATGCAACCCGACGTGATCAAACCGATGTGCTGGTAAAACCGTCGTGAAGATATACCTAACGTGATGAACGGACACAATGTCATAAACATATCTCTCTCTCTCTCTAGCCTTTTTCAACCCTTTTTTGGGTGTAGGCCTCCCTTAGCAAACGCCAACTCTGTCGATCTTGGGCTCTCTGTATCCATTTGCTTCCAGCTGTTCGTTTGACGTCGTCAACCCAACGCATTTGTGGTCTTCCTTGAGGGCGCTTTTCTTCCCAAGGCCTCCACTCTACAAGAGTCGTTGCGCTTTCGGTCCTTTAGAGTAACACCTACCAGTTTTCTCTCAACAGCTCTTTGGGCAACTTCTAATTTGTGCAGAATATCTTTTGTAAATACCCAAGTCTCTGCTCCGTACGTGAGCACTGGTAGTATGCACTGGTCGTGTATGCGGGCTTTCTGTTCAGCGCAGATGTTCATGTCGAAGGCAAATTTCAGTTTTGAGTAAGCTGCCCATGTAAGTCTTATCCGCCGGTTTATTTCATTTGCTTGATTTTCCTTGCCCATAACTATCTCCTGTCCTAGATACACATACTTTGCGACTCTTTCTATGGTGATATTATTAACCATAATATCTGTGCTGTCCTGAGAACAGTTCGTCATTATTTTAGTTTTATCAAGATTCATCTCAAGACCACAACTTTTTGAGGCATCACTTAGTTCCTGTATCATGACCTGGAGCTCTTCTGGTTTATTGAAAAACAAAGCTATGTCGTCAGCGAATCTTAGGTTATTGAGCCATTTTCCCTCTACATTCAGACCTCGTAGCTCCCAATGAAATTTCTTGAAAATATCTTCCAATACCAATGTGAACAGTTTTGGAGAAAGGGTGTCACCTTGTCTCACTCCTCTCTCAATTCTCACTTTGTTCGTTTCTGGTGGTAGAATTATTTTCATTGATGCATTGTTGTAGATGTTTTTGATGAGGTCAGTGTATCGAAAGTCAATTCGGGCATTTTGCAATGACTCAATAACTGACCAAGCCTCAATTGTATCGAATGCCTTTTTGTAATCTATGAATGCTATCCACAAAGGCATCTGGTATTCTGTAGCTTTTTCGATTACAATTCTCATGGCTAATATGTGGTCCATAGTTGAATATCCACTTCTGAAACCAGCCTGCTCAACTGGTTGGTAAAAATCAAGCTTTTTGGTCAAACGGGTAGTTATTATTTTGGTGAATAGTTTGTACAGTACTGTACATAAACATATATTGAAGTCAAAAACGAGGAATAGTTACGAGATACTAGGAGCAATGAATGCAAAAATACGCTACCTGTTCCTACATCTCTCAGGTAATATGAGTCGACCCACTGACCGCCTGGTTAATTGCTGATTCAGTGACAACAGCCGAGCAATGACGACAATAACAAATGACGCAAAAACCTTATAAGAAGGGGAGTACTGTGGCGACCTCTAGAGCGCCACACACACAGAGAGAAACCTAAGTAAATCAAAGTTGCAATTAGTTAAACATAATTACGACAGATGACGCCGCCAAGAATAAAATAATAATTGCACACAAATCAATTTCCTAGAACGCGCAATTGAAATATTTATCGGAAACAAGATATATAGAAATTTCCAACTCAGGCCATTAGCCTGGACGAACACCTGCCCAGGTAGGAAGCTTCCTCTTTTCATGTAGGACACAGTGGATCCTACATATCTAAAAATAAAAATAAGCATAGTAGGTACATAGGCTGATTACATCTAGTGCTTACGCTTTATAAAATTTTTATGTTGTACATAATGTTTTGAAGAAACATTATGTAATTAACGGGCAAAAACTTAGTCAAAACTTAAGATCTTCCTCATTTTTACTTTAATCGACGGCAATCCTTCGGATGTCCTTACGTATACACATCCGTTCGAAGTCCAACAGCTATGTATATACGTAGTTTTAGTTGTTGTCTAGCTAAGTAGTAAAGTCGTCTCGATTTTGCGGTAAGAGATTCCGTGATATATATTGGTCGCGATGGGGCCATTATTGACAGGTGAGTTGTATTTAGTTTGTTTTTTATAGGTTTTTGTGGCCTTTAGGAACAGTTATTTGTTAATCATTGAGGCAAATTCAACTAAAACAGGTTTGTTTGTCTCTATCTTGGTACTTACTCGGTATATGTTCCTTATGTCCGCGCTCGATACTGGGCAATTGTTGGTGTCTCCTATCGTGGACACGAGTTTGAGGAGGTTATCATTCTGTTCCCGTTCCGCTTTATACTGCAGGGTCTCGATTGTGGATTCGAGCGAGGTAATTCGTTGTTTATATAGCCAACTTTGACATTCGAGGTTGTCGACTTTCTTAATCAAGTCGTCATATTTTTTTGACATAAATTCCATCGACTCTTTGATGGTGGAGTTTGTTCCATAAGAGCGTTAATTAACGTCATAAGTTCATAAAAAAATTTATCTTGTCCCGATTTTAAATCACTAATTATGTCCTTAATTTCGTCGAGTTCTCGCGGGGCTTTGCGTTTAAATCTTTGTGTTATATTACACTCGCTCATAGACTTGTTGTGTGAGGAAACATCCAGAGCGGGGTCCGAGAAGGATATGGTGTTTAGGAGATTCGGTTGATTATTTTTCGGAGGTGGTGATCTCTTGAGTGGCATTGTAACATAATATTTTTATTCATTAGCAGTGATGGTTACTCACATGCGTTCACTTAGCTGCCAGTAATATTGACTAGATTCTTTCAACAGATGGCGTAAGCAGTAATTTCCAACATGCAATAGAACTAACCTATTCACTTTGTATTTACAAAAATAAACTTCCCAGCACTAATTACAACACGACCGCTCACAGTGAGCGTGAGGTCAGAAGGGGAAGAGGCCAATAGAGAGGAATATGAGTTGATTGAGAGAGAGATCCTTGCGTTCAAAGCTCCAACTTGTGCAATGACTTTATGTTGGACATAAACTCCTTAGATCATCGTAAGGCTGAAGAAACTCCTTATCAGACAGAGATTTAGGAGTTTTTGTCGCTCTCTCGCCATCATTCGCGTTGCTGCGTTGTTTTCTCTACCGTCTCCTTACTTTCCAGACGCATAATTTACTAGCGCGAGTAAAATAGCTAAATCGCTTTATTTTGCTTGTTTAAAGATGCAAAACTTTCAAACAGTCTTAAAGCGATCTCCTTGTTGATGATTGCTATTTGACATTTCTTTTTGCAAAATTTTCGCTCTTGATCGCTGTAAAAAATGCTTACATAATACCAAACATTATTGTTTTCATATGTTTTTTAGTTCTCTGATTGCTCGGTGGTAACGCATTGCGATTTCATGAAACATAATACGAAAGGCATGTTTGACCGCGAAAATCTCACAATAGGAATAACTAATCTACAACTAACTAATCGCAAGATACATAATAGTGCTGCTTGTTTACCACCTGTCACATTATGTACTCACTATCTGGTCAACGCGTAAGATTTACGTGTAAGGTGGTTTCAGATTTAAAATTTACCTTCACAATTGCGGACAACTGTCCATTTGACAACCCCGCAAACGTAATGAAAGTGTATCTTTTGATATCTATTGCGCAATATGCAAACAACCTTGTTCCATTTAAATGTTTATATGTCAACAACAATCCCAATATGAATGTTAGAAATAACAGAGGAGATGTTATATTACCGAAGTACCGTCCATCCCGAAAAAAATTAAGGGACTCCAATTTATATAAAAAGTATGTCTTTATGTATATACGTGTGTGTATTTGCACTCGTATTTTGGTCTAATTGAACATTTCTTATAGACCATTTTATATTTAGTAATCTACCACAAATTTATATTTTAGTGCGTTGCCTTACTACGGTTGATGAAATGGTATGGTGTGGTCATAAAAACCAGATATGTATAATTGATCCAAGATTCAAAGGTGTGGTAAGAAGTTTTACAGCACATCCAAGACATGAATCTCAAGTTAGACAAATGGTTTATCAGAACGAAAGTGTGTGGGTATGTAATACCTTGTTTTAAATAAAAGACAATCTCAATTCTAGCAAAGGTGTGTGACAACTCTGAGGGCACTTTTTATCAGATAGCCAGTACTTATATTAATAAATGATGATGCCATCCATTCACTGTTCCTCGCCGTAACGAACACATTTAAACTAATTATCAAAAAAACATTTAAAAATTAATAAAAAAGTTACTGTTATAAAATATAATTTATTTTGCAATACTTATTGAAACATAATAATAACTCATAACTAAAACCACAACAAAACTTAAAACCAATTAACGCCTACGCTAATAATAGACATAATACATACAATATACTCACGCCTCTACGTTACTCTATGAATTCGTTCAATGCGCCTGCTTTTCTGTTCTGCTCGCAACGTACACCTACATTAAGAAGAATATTTCTTATTTTCTTTTGTTGTTGTCTCCCTATCTAAACCTACCATCCACTTGTACTCCTTTCGTAACCCTCCTTACGTCCATTCGCCATCACCAGTCCAAAAAACTTAACAATACTTTTATCAATTTTTGTCACTACGTCTTCTATCATGCCACATCGTTCAGGAATGACACTTTCTCGTACCCTGTCATACAATCTTATAGTATAGGACCTCATCTCTAGTGCATTAGCCATACCTAGGATCACTAATTTCAACTCTGCTTTTATTATTCCTTTGCAAAATCCACCAGTCACTACTAAACAAAAGGATAGGAATCAGAACGACTTTATAAAAAGTATTGCGGACTCATTCTGAAAATAACTGACTAGAAATCATCCAGTTCACCGCCCCAGTTCATCCCCGTGCTCTGCATTGCCCTTATTCACTCTCCTTTCAATATCATCCTTACATTTACGATCTCTTGTAAACATATTTTCAAAAAACACAAACTCTTTCATTTGTTTCACTTCCTTGCCATCCATTATCATCAAATATTTTGTCATGCTGTCCAATATCTCACCGACCATATTTTTGGTTTTATTTATTAAATTCAAAAAAACAGTATTAACTACACACATAATATCTTTACATTACGCGTAATATGACGTGACCTACGTGAGGCTAATGCTGTGCTCATAAAAGAGTTGATCGAACAGAACCGTGGGATGCGCGATTTACGGCCAGTTATACCGGTCGCGCTGCCAAAACCCGGACCTTGACACTTCCGATTTGAGGGCTACATTGACATGCCACTTCACAGAGGACATGCCCGAAATAGCTATGGATAAGATTGAGATGGCCTTAAAACAGCTTAAAAATGGAAAAGCTCCGGGAGAGGATGGAATCACTTCTGAGCTCCTGAAATTTGGTGGATGACCGGTTCTGAAGGAGCTCCAGAGAATTTTTAACAGCGTCATCTTCTCCGGAAGAACTTAAAATGTTGGGGCAGAGGTGTGACTGTTCTTTTCTTTAAGAAGGGAGATAAAACCCTCTTAAAGAATTACAGGCCGATAACACTTCTGAGCCACATCTATAAGTTGTGCTCGAGTGTCAACTCCAATAGAATCTCAGCCAGACAAGATAGCTTTCAGCTTCCAGAAAAGGCCGGGTTCGACGGGGTTTGAGTACCATAGACCACGTACACACGCTGAGGCAAGTTACGACATATTGACTATTCGCAAGATAACCGTGGGTGAGTTCAACTGCCCAGATCTACTGTCACAGGTAAAGCTCCGTGTGCCGATAGGTACCCATTGCCAGTCTCTGTACCAGGTCTCCAGGGTAAGACAAGAAACGGGCAAACGTGCACCACTCCGCAGGATGTGTTCGCAGTACAATAAATGTTTTAATGACATAGATATGTTTTCGCACTCCCATCGCACTTTTGGAAATAAGCTTTTTACTAATCTTTTATCTAGAACAAAGAATAATGTTACAAATGCAATAAATTAATTCATTAATGTATAATAACGTAGATTTTCTCATTACTTCTTTTACAATTTTTCTTAAAAATTTGTACTACTTTGTGACAAATTTCCAATTTGTTACTCCGGTTCAGTTTTTTCACTTTATCATTTTGTGTTCTCAGTGAGACATATTTATGGAAATGAGCGCATTTATTTTCCTATGTATCCTTGTTTTTATGTATTTATTTTCTGTGTTCATTTCTGTTTTGATTCCTTAATAAATAAATAAATATACAGAAAACTGAAGAGTATACCCAGCCCCTCTGCCTCGCGATTGTGGACTATGAGCTTTTGATGAAAGCTTTTGACTCTGTCAAGACCTGGGCGGTCATGAAATCCTTGCAGCGATCTCAAAGGGGGATGTTATGTCCCCGAAATTGTTTTCAAGTGCACAGGAAGATGTTTTCAAAACGTTGGATTGGGTTGAACGAGGAATAAATATCAATGGGGAATACATCTCGCACCTCCGCTTTGCTGACGATGTCGTTCTGATGGCAGAGTCACTGCAGGATCTGGAGGAAATACTGTTCGAATTAGATGCTGCTTCTCGACGCATCGGAGTCGGGATGAATTCAGAAAAAACCAAAATCATGATTAATGATTTGGTAGTCCCGAGACCGATTGCCCTAGGTGGCACTCTTGTAGAAGTTGTTTCCCGGTACACATACTTAGGCCAAATTATACAGCTTGGCAGTAAAAACTTTGAGAGGAAGGTGGACAGAAGAATACAGCTGGGATGGGCAGCATTTGGAAGGCTAAGGCATGTCTGCCTCAATGGCTGAAAACGAAGGTTGGAAGGTGTTCCCCGTTATGACGTATGGATCTAACACGTGGACACTCACTGTGGGACTAGCCCACAAATTCAAGGTCGCTCAGTGTGCTATAGAACGGAAGATGCTCGGGGTTTCTCGGGTAGATGAAAAGACTTAGCACGCTGAAGTGGAGTTGGGCTGGTCACGTATGCAGAAGGACTGATGGTCGCTGGAGCAAAAAAGTCCAAGAGTGGAGACCGCGTCTCAGTAAAAGTAGTGTCGGGCGCCGCAAGGCAAGGTGGAAAGACGACCTGCGCAGGTTGGCCTGCATCGAATGGATGCGAATGGCCACTTACAGGGAGAAGAGGCGTCATTCAGGGGAGGCCTATGTCCAACAGTGGATAGATACAGGCTGATGATGATGATTAAGATTTAGATGGCCTGACCAGAGTCAGATCCGTCCAAGCTCAACCCATTATGGAGGATGTCTATACCAATTTTTCTATATTTAGAATTTATTGTGATCAAAAATATCCAGTAACTCATTTGCTTTTGCCATTTCATTATATTGACGGGCCATTCTTGTTACGGGATTATAATATGAGATATTGTTTTTGTATGTTTGTAAAGCGAATAGTTTAGTTTGTGTTTGTAGCATATTCGCAAGTAATTTAGGTAAGTCAATAATTTTGTGGATTATTTTGTAGAAGAAAAATAAATCAAAGCGTATGCGTCGGGATTCCAATAACTGGACCTTAAATTTTGAAAGTCTATCTTCATAAATGAAATATAATCTACTTGGATTTTGGCGACAGTTGAGAAACTTTTGGAATTTCCTCTGAACACGCTCAATATTAGCCACATGGACCCTGCTATTGGCAATCATATAGGGCTACCATATTCCAATATACTTCTCACTAACTTGAAGTATAGGAACAGACTAGTGTTAGACTCTCTGAAGCCTTTCGTAGATTCCGAAACAAAACCTTGGAACTGGTTGACTTATCAAATGCCTGTATAAAGCGCGAAAGGATAGTTTCTAGTCAAATATGATGCCCAAGTGATTAACGGGTTCTGTTCGCTTTAGAATTTCGCCCTTAGTATTATACTCCCTTACTGTTTTGTTTCGTTTTTGAGTAAATTATGTTATAGAGCACTTTTCCACGTTTAAATAATAATAATAATAAAAGCGTTTATTTACGGCCACAAAAACATACACAATACAAAACGTTTACAATAAAAAACTTACAAACTAAGGGATATAACTTGTGCATGTTATTGTCGCAGCAAAAGGGTTCTAACTCAGCTGGGTATGTTGCGTCTGGTGGCAAACGCAACGCTGGTTTTATGTCAGAACCACTGCAGAGCAACGTTTATATTTTAAAGAAAATAGTTAAATAGAGTGCTACGTAAATAAATTAATATACATAGATATAAAATATGATAACATGTGTGTGGATAGCATATGCAAAGGTTTAAAAACGGAATTATTCTATAATAAGGTTTAGTATAAGTAATATAGATCTATTTATATAATATTTAAAATGATATATAGTGTATTATAAATTCAGTGTCCGAGGGGCAATAAAAGGAGCACTCGCCTCCTCTTGCTGGCAGAGCAAATGTTCCCGGAGATATCGTTAAAATTTTGGTTTACAGGATAATTGTCTTATGGGTGGGGGAATATTGTTCCAACATTTGGAGGCGGCATACCGAAAAGCTCCCCTGAAAGCGATGGTGCGATGGCGAGGCAGAACAAGCGGTGGTACACAATCACGGGTCGATTTATGTTGCTGGGATCGCCATGTCAGTTTCCTAAATGAATATTGCGATTGTTTGTTTTGAATAATGTCAAAAAAAAAGCAACTGAGTAGCAGTTTTTGTCGAGATTCAATATTTAATATGTCAAAATTATTAAGGTACGGTGAACCATGGGTTCGGGGTGGGATGGGAAAGTAGTACCGGGCCCACGCATTTTGCACACGTTTTAAAAGTCTACGAATTTTCTTATAAAGGCACGGACCGTACGCTGCCAGACAATAATTGAGCTTAGACAAAATCAAAGTCTCACACAGCTTTATCTGAGTGTCCACACTCAAAAACTGCCGGCTCTGGTATAACACCCTCAAGCGAAAAAACACGTAGAAAACTGCTGCGAGACGTGCTTCTCAAAACGCATACCACTATCCACCACGACGCCCAGGCTTCGAGCCTCCTAAACTCTGCTGATGACAACGACATCAATATTAATACTCGGTTGCCGCGATAAAACTCTGGACACCACCGCTGGCTGCCCAGCACCATGTACTTGGTCTGGGCAGGGTTGAGAACGAGGCAGTTATCAACTGACCAGTCATATACTCGTTTTAAGTCGTCATTTAGTGCTTCTATGGCAGAATCATAGTTATTAATGTCAATATGCGTATAGAGTTGAATGTCATCGGCATAGATATGATATTTACAGTTCGTTATGTGTAGTGCAATGTCAGAGATATATAAAATAAATAATAATGGACCTAGGATAGAGCCCTGTGGGACTCCCCTACTAGTCGTGTGAACTGTCGTGTATTATGGTACCATCTGGCCTTGTCAATAAAACTACTTGTTTACGTTCGTTTAAGTATGTGTTAAACCATTCAATTGTTAAGTCACTAAAACCATAGTAAGTCATTTTTGCCAGAAGCAGATCAGTGTTCAAACAGTCAAAAGCACGAGAGTAGTCCAGTACCACAAGTATTGTAGCGTTATGGTTGTCCTCGTTTGTTAAAATATTGTCAAATACGTCCATCAATGCAGTGGTGGTGCTATGCTGTCTCCGAAAACCAGATTGATACAGCGGTAAGATATTGTGTTTGTGTATATATTCTTTTACTTGTCCATGTACCACACTCTCAAGGATCTTCGACAAATAGGGCAATATACTGATGGGTCTCAGATCGGACACATTCACCGGGTCGTCAATTTTGGGTATCGGCTTTATGGACGCCGTTTTCCATGTATCCGGGTAAGTACCCGACAAGATGGAAGCGTTGACAAGTTGCGTTATGGTTTCGAGTATCTCCGGCAACATCAGATGCACCATGTCCCTTGAGACCCCATCAGACCCAACGGCGTTACTCTTGATAGACCCGATCACCCTGGCCACGAACGCCTCGCTCACCGGATGCAATTCAAAGGTTGCCGAGTCAAAGCGACTCGTATGAAATGAGTGGAGTAGAGCAGGCGGCGGCGAGGCCGGGCTAGGAGTGTCCAGGATGTGTAGTGCAATAGTGTTAGGGTTGTCGAAATGTGGTGGAAGATCCTGTTTGGGCTTAAAGTCCGCAACAGTACTCTTAAGAGTTTTCCAAAGAAGCTTGGGAGTATTTAACTGTGTATTTATGTGAAATTCAAAATAAGCCTTCTTTTCTGTGTGCATGCAAGTATGTACAAACTTCCTCAGGTCTCTGTATTCTTGCAAATGAAGGTCAAGTTTAGTGTGTTTGTTATTGTGTGCTCAAAGTCAAAGTCAAATGTTTTTATTCAATATAAGTACAAGTATAGTACATTCATTGAAAGTCAAAACATTTGCCTGACACTGGTTGTCTCTTGGCATTGAAATTCTATTCTACCGTTGGTTCGGAAGCCCTGGCTCGGAGAAGAACCAACAAGAAACTCCGGCTTTCAGGATTTTTTGCCCAGTGCCAGTTACAAAAACAAATTATAAAGAAACATAAAATTATCTTTGCACATATAGCTTAGATGCACTCATTGCCAACCCTGAGCATCGGCGAGGTAGTCTCCGACCACGTAGTAAGCGCCCCGGACTAGTCGGCCTCTAACTATGGTCTGAAATTTAGGTAAGGGCAAACGCGTAATCCAGTCCGGTAAATGATTATAAAAACGCACGGAATTTCCAACAAACGATTTCTTGACCTTTTGCAGCCTCGAGGGCGCCACATACAGCTTATGTTTGTTCCTAGTATTAATTTTACGAGCATCACAGCTTCTTCTAAAAATATTTTTATTTTTATGTACATAAATGACACACTCATATTATGTACTGAGCAACAACTGTATCAATTTCTTTAAATTTTTCGCGAAGTGACTCTCTGGGTCCCATTCTGTAAATGCAGCGAACAGCCCTCTTTTGCAAAACGAATATTGTGTTTATGTTAGCAGCATAACCCCACAGCAAAATGCCATGCGACATAATGCTATGAAAGTAGCTGAAATAAACAACTCTAACCGTGTACTCGTCCGTATATTCCCTAATCCGTTTAACAGCATATGCCGCAGAACTAAGTTCTTTAGATAAAACACGAATGTGGTCTCCCCACTGCAGCTTTGAATCTAAAGTTATCCCTAAGAAGACAGTAGTATTTATTCTATCTATTTTCTCATTATTTATTATTAGATTGGTTTCGACACCATTAACATTTAGCAAAGTAAAAATACATTTTGTTTTATTATTATTAAGAACTAAATTGTTATATTGAAACCATTGAACTACACCTCCTATCACCGAGTTTATTGCTTGCGTCTCATCAATCTTCCTGCTAATTTTAAAGATTAGGGATGTGTCATCAGCAAAAAGGACCGTCCTGCACCTATCTTTAGTTACAAAAGGTAAGTCATTTATGTATACTAGGAAAAGAAACGGACCTAATATTGAGCCTTGAGGCACCCCCATCTGGACTGGACGACCCGACGACTGCTCCCCACCAATAGTTACTTTTTGTACTCTATTGCTTAAATATGATTTTATTACATTTAGTGAATTATTTTTAACTCCATAATATTCTAATTTTCTTATTATTTTATCATGCCGGACACAATCGAACGCTTTAGAAAGGTCACAGAAAATACCAAATGCATCCTGTGACCGTTCCCAGGTATCAAAAATCTCTTTTATTAGTTCTACACCAGCATCAGTGGTGGATAAACCTTTTGTGAAGCCGTGAACAGTTTTTTTGAGCCGTTTAGGCCTTATTAATTTTATTGTCGTGGTGACAATAGCGTTTCCACTTAATTCCGGTATGTGAGTCACATCAGAGTCAATAATTCGAGTCGAGGACTGGCAACAGATCAAGTCAGTAAGAGTCGCACTGTGATTTGTGTAATGTTTCTTGTGGGATTACGTTAAGGATGAATTTTACAAAACAAGCTATGACACCATTGAAGACAATAGTAGTAGCAATAAAGTCAAATGTAACGCAAGTTCACCACATGAAAATACAAAATTCAATGGTAAGATCGTTACCTAAACGTGTTGACTATTGTATTGAAAACAACAGTGGTCACTAAGAAAACCTACTATGATAAAGTTAAGTATGCCAAAACAATGTATTTTATTCATTTTCGACACCATGTTTCATAGAGGCACTTACAGCTTAAGACCTACACAATTGATATTTAAAAAGAAAACGTGAAAAGGGCCAATTTTTTTTTTTTCAAAGCAACCGGGTTTGATTCCCGTACTGGATACAGTTGTTTTTTCAAAGAAAGTATAAATGCAGTTTTTCTTTTTATCAAAATTGGTGACATGGTTCCTAAGAACAAATCTTCGTATCTCTTATAGTTTCAGACTTTCCCATACTGACCGTTTTGAATGCGCCATCCTGTATAACAAACATACACCACGTAAAACAGAAGAAAAATAACACGTAATTATAGCATAATAACCATGACATAATCTAATTAACAATAAGTAAACTATAACAAACATAGTTTTAAGAGAATCGCGATTTACACTCATGATTAATAACTACCGGGACTTATCGCGTATGTTTTTATATAATAAAGTTATATTATTATATTAAACATACGCGATAAGTCCCGGTAGATAATAATTATAACAAACATTCCACATTCACAATACACCAATGAGGCCCCGTCACTGGGTGGGCGCAACGCGAGTGTCCGGAAGCTCCTCGAGCGCCTGCACGCTCCGCAGCAGCAGCGGCTGGCTGGTAGGGTCACGGCGCACGTACACGCGGCCCTGGCGCACCCACACCGACTGCCAGCGAAAGGTGCGCAGCAGGCGCTCCCTGGCCCTCGCGAACAGCACCCTGTTCACCTTCGTGAGCCGCTCGTTTACGTAGATGCGGCTGGGCTTGCTGGCATCCACTATGCTGGTGGTATCGATGCCGCGACGCACACGCACCGCTGACAGCAACTTGTCACGTATGTCACGTCGCACAAACTTTACGACGATAGGAGGCGGCCTCAGAGGGGATGCGGAGGGTCGCGCAGGCGCAGTCTCTTGGGAAATTCCTTTCCCACGCTCAGTTATCTGCGAGCGCGCAGACCCTACACGCGACACCTCCGCAATATCACGCGCCTCGCGTGCCACGCCCGCCTTTTGTGCAATCGTGATGACGACGTGCTCCAGACTCTCACCCTTGCGCTCGGGAACACCTGCCACGTCCACGTCACAGACAAGCCCAGGCTGCTCCGCTTCGTTGAGCTGGTCCTGCAGACGTCGGACGCACTCGACGAACTCGACCGGGGCCGACAACTCGGCCGGTCGCGCCCGCAACGCTGCCAGCTCATCACGCAAACGGCGCTTTTCATCGCCGAGAGCGGAGACCCGGGCGCCAAACTGGGCAATCTCGGCCGTCATGGCGTGCTGCGCCACCGCCTGGACGATCCTGCCCTCAAGCTCAGTGGCGAGCTGCACTCGACTGGCCTCCAGCCGCGCATCGAAGCGCTCGGTGCTCGCCGCCAGCCGAGCATCCAGCAGGACGGTGATGGCCACAAGCGGGACGGGCGCGGCCGCCGGGGGCGACGCAGTGAGAGGCATGCCAGGAACCGTCTGCCCGAGCGCAGAGCAGTCTAAGTCCTCACAGGACATGTCGACGGGGTCGTGCTGCCGACGCACCGGGGTGACATCGGCGCGGCGCCGGCCCACTGCGACATTGTCACAGCGCGGGCACCGCCAGGTGCGGCGCAGGACCTCGAGCGAGGCCGCGTACCGCGCCGCCGACATCCCGACGCAGTCGTGGTGGAAGGGTGCGCCGCAAAGCACGCACACTAGCACCTCCTCGCCGACAACCGCCGTCTTGCACGCCTCACACTTCATTATAAAAAGCCTAATAAATGTATCGTTTTTTTCATTTTGGCCAAACAAAAAGAAATGTCCAGGAACGGGTCAAGGAACACATAGCAGCTGTAAAGAATAGCCAACCACAAAAGTCTGCGATAGCGGAACACCTGATGTCTGGTTCAAACCATTGGATTGAATTACATCAACCTCAAATCATCTCCACGGAACAACATTATTATCCCAGAGTTGTTCGTGAGGCTATTGAAATTAAAAAACATCCCAATAATTGCAATCGTGAGGATGGTTTTAGGCTTTCGGAAACATGAGAACCGGTAATCATGGGATTATAGTCGCGTGGCGTAATTGCGGATGTGTCTTCGGATAGTGTGAGTGTAGTGTGTCGTGTTATGAATAAACAAAAATTGTGAGGGTAGACAGACATTTGCTGAGACGGATTTCCCGCTAGTCTAGCTAACTAGCTAGTCTACCCGCGACCACGGCCTATGCAACTGGGTCGAAACGTCGGGCAAAATAAAGGTAATCACATATCTTTATAAATTTATCGTAATATGACCCGGTCTCACATAATTAATAAAATAACAATATATTCAGGAAATATTATAGTTTCCTTAGGGTCAATCAGACTGGATGTAGAGATCGCGCCACATAAATTGGCAGTTGGAGGCGTCGCCACAGTCGCGTAATTCAGTGTTACCAGTAAACACGCCAAAACTAGCACTCACTGTGCCATACGGCTCGATACATTATAGGTTTCATTTGTAACGGTCTTTGGTTGCAGAGCTATAAACTCAAATAAAACAAATTAATATATCAAAGTCAAAATATGTTTATTTAAAATAGGCCCTATCACAAGCTCTCTTTGAATGTTATCTTATGATCTAAGTATAAATTAAAAAAACTATTTCAAACATGGCACTAAGTATTGTCTTTACATATTTTTTACCGAGGTTAGATCAGTGGAGACCCTAGCTTGGAGAAGAACTAACAAGAAACTCCGGAAATCAATTTATTATAATCACCCTTAACAAACATAAAAATTACAAAGAGTGAGCAAAAAACACAACGCTGGTAATACTAAATTTACCTTTCATACAAAATAACACGCAATGGCGGAAACGTCAAATTTAGTTCCAAGTTTGCCTACTGCCAATTTATGTGGCGCGATCTCTATATGTTCGAAGGTCAGTATTATATAATAAAAAGAAGAGAAACGGGCTTAACATGTCTATGTATTATAATTTGACTCTTACACTTTACACTACACAATATTTGTTCATCTCACTTCGATCATTTAAAATATTAATATGCGGCTGTGAGCGGACTGATGTCTAGTCAGTTGATTCAGAATGAAACAGAAGACTATTTATGTATGGTAGTGAGTGTTGGGTTTGGCAGAAGTGTCATGAATGAAGAATAACAGTTAGAGATGATCTCCCTCAGGAAAATGTATTATGTAAGATTGTGTGATAGCTTAGAATGGATTCATAAACGCTTTGTCAATGATAGTGTGATTCATGAACGCTGTGGTATGGGAGAATATGTAATTACGAACATAGAGAAAGGTATGTTATGAGGTTGGGGCACATGGAGCAGATAGATGAGAAGAGGGTTACGAAAGCAATTTATAGAACTAAAGTGGAAGGTAGAGGAGGA
This sequence comes from Leucoptera coffeella, assembly GCA_030578115.1. Taxonomy (NCBI): domain Eukaryota; kingdom Metazoa; phylum Arthropoda; class Insecta; order Lepidoptera; family Lyonetiidae; genus Leucoptera; species Leucoptera coffeella. The sequence goes on from JAMBLF010000002.1 coordinate 2,160,340, forward strand.
CAAGTTAGGCTGCGTAGAACATATACAGATCAAATTAGGAACATTCTTGTCAAGGTGGGTGTACGCAGCGTGAAGAATAAAAGAGTCTATCCCCTTAGCGACGTAGAGCCATGAATATATGTATCCATATTAATATTTTATCTCATATGTGCAACCAGTGGGCATGTCTATATGTATGTCATGTCATGAACGTCTGTTAAGATGATTGTATGTCCAGAAGGCAGAAGTAGTGTTAGGATAGGAAATAATTGAGGTTTTCCCTGGAAGGATAGATGTTGTGTGTATGTCTGTAATCTCATTGTAAGTATTTTTTATTTTCAGATCAAGTGAATCATTTAGAATGTGGATGAAGTTGTGCACCCTTATCATTGAAATTGTGTAGATGGCAAAAGGAAGAAATAAAAAAAAATTATAGAAAATTAAATACTTATGAGGTTTTAATTTTTAAATTTAGTTTCAAATTTTCATCTAAACATTAAGTTGACTTGGCTTGGATGCGAGCTGCTACAGCAGTGGTCATGGCAGCATTGGCAGGTTTTTCTTTAGCTGCCACTCTCTTTTGCTCCATGTCAATCAATGATTTCAACACACAAGAAGCCTCCACCTAGCAAATATAAACAATGCATAAATTAATAAAGACATTTCCATAAAATCATACACAATTATGGAAACAAATAAAAATTCATATGACACAGATTAAATTGTACCTTTTTTCTACCAGAAATCACACTCCAAATATACTAGTTTATCAGCACCCACAAGTCATAAGTTATCTAATTTGGCAGATTTTAATCATTTTTACTGCCTGAGCTCCTACATACATATTATGTTATGAAAACAACAATATTTGTAGTACATGCATTTATTCACACCTGCTATGTCCCTAAGGGGACAAGCAGAGACTATTGATCGCCACCTCGAATGATCCTGACTAATAACACACATACATACACATCACACTCAATTCCCTGTAAAGGGGTAATCAGAGATCACAGATACCCACTCACTTATACACTCAGTGGTTATATATACTTCTAACATCACTTTCAATATGGAGTCTGTCTAACTGTCATTTCTCCTATTGGGTAATCGCCCTTCCAATTCACAGACATATATTCCTTTTGTCAATCTACTATCCTTTATCCTCATAACATGTATAAACGATCGAAGCATGCCTTTTAAATGTTAGCCTCTACATCTATTTTTAATTCTATCATTCAATGTCACTCCTAACATGCTTATTTGTGTGACCTATGGGTATGGTTTAGGGTGCATATGCCCGTGGAAGTTTAATGATGACTATGACAAGAGTAATGTAGGGTAAAGAATAAAGGTGTATGATGTAGATCTAGTAAAAGTTATTTTCCATGATTGGAATCAATGGGAATTCATGATATCTGTTTTACCGTGAGTAGCGAGACTAAGTAAAATGTATTTTAGTGAGTAAGTTACTCAGATGATTCAAGTAACTGTGCTATAGTCATTGTTATTGTTATTACGTGTTGTAAGTTTTTACACTAAAATATATTATTCAAGAAGACAATACCTGCATTTTCAAAAAGATATGGCTAGCTCTCCTCCTCTTACTCTTGATATGACCTGGTATATGAAGTTTTCAGTCTGAAAAAATATAAACTTTTAGTGCTAAAGTAATAAATTACATATTCCCACATTTATGTTCATTTCACTATTGATTGTAGTGTAAAATACTTACCATTATTTCAAATTATGCCTTATCCGCCAGCTCTTGACTTTTCACGTGTACAGTTGTGGAACAATGTAGCAAATATTTCAAGATTAAAATTTCCAACCTATTGAACATTTTCAAACATAAACAATAACAAACTTGCTAGTTCCACCGATGGCTACTTGATTGCTAGTGGTGCTACTTTCTACGTCTCATCGTATGAACGAATGCCGGTTATGTTGGTAATAGCAGCAAGAACGCAACCAGCGAGCGAACACCTTACATAATACCAATTTGTATGAACTGTAGGGTGTAGCGTTGGGAGAGGCAATCAAACACGAGAGTTGTGCTAAGACTAACTATATTTATTAATAACACGTACATTTAAACATAGGTTATATATATATATATATATATATATATAGGTTACTCATACACTAAAGATCGCGCCACATAAGTTGGCAGATGGAGGCGTCGCCACAGTCGCGTAATTCAGTGTTGCCAGTAAACACGCCAAAACTAGCACTCACTGTGCCATACGACTCGATACATTATACAGCCCTAGCCAAAAGTATTAGGCACTCTAACAAAAACGCCAATGGGGTAGTTTAAAGTGATAAATAAAACAGATTTTGGTTTTATATTAATAATTTAATGAAATCCGGTCTCCTCGAACCGTTCAAGAGCAGTTTGGACCACATAACGAGAAAATTGAACCACTTTGGCTGTTTCCACCTGCGACATACCTTGCTCGTGGAGAAGTTAGATTTGAATATTTTTTTTAGATTAACTTCACTGGTTTTAGGCATTTTTCACACTAAACACTATTATAATTCAGAATAAAATGCGTCCTGATACCAACGCCAATAATATAAATATGTTTGAACATTTTTAACAGCTTGAAGTGCTACTCAAAAAAACTTTTGACTTTTTTCGTTTTTGATCGCATGTGGCCTTTTGACACACAAAATAAGCTTATTTATTGGTTTAAGCAAGCCCTAATAACACCTACAATGCTTCCAAAAAAAATCTTTGCGCCACTTTGCACGAGTTTTGAAAATATAAGAGTTTTGCAGGGGTGCCTAATACTTTTGGCCACGCCTGTAGGTTTCATTTGTAACGGTCTTTGGTTGCAGAGCTATAAACACAAATAAAACAAATTAATATATCAAACTCAAAATATTTTTATTCAAAATAGGCCCTGTCACAAGCTCTCTTTGAAAGTTATCTTATGATCTAAGTATAAATTAAAAAAACTATTTTAAACATTGCACTGAGCATTGTCTTTACATAATTTTTACCGAGGTTAGTTCAGCGGAGACCCTAGCTTGGAGAAGAACTAACAAGAAACTCCGGAAATCAATGAAATGAAATGAAAAATCTGAAATGAAAATCTTTTATTCAACATAAGGATATTGATATCACTTATTGAACTTAAAAAAAAAAACATTTTTCATAAAAATATGTCATTAACATAAAAATTATTCTTAAAATAAATCAATTTAGATTAATAAAACTAAAACTAATGGCACTTCGTAAAGTCAAACTCTGCAGAGAAGAAATGCCAAGAAACTCTGCAGACAATGTGTACATTAAATTTAAAAATACATATAATTCATTAGAACATGATCAAAGCTTCACATCCAACAAATAGTGTTAAATAACAAATTTAAGGAGAGTCCCAATAAGAACCGGAACGTGAAGCCATGATCACACAAAAATGAAACGTCACAAAACATCATTTATATAGTCTTTAACAGTGTAGTAGCCCTTCTCCATCAGCATCGCTTTAGTGCCAACTTTAAATTTTTCTAAAGGTAAGGACTTGATAGACTTAAGTTGGAATTAACTGGAAGTTTGTTGTACATTTTTATGCCCAGGCCCATAAACGAATCGTTTATTCTTTTAAGTCTAGAGCCACTATAATACAATTTATTTTTATTGCGTGTGTTACAATTATGAATGTCTCATACAAGTTTGTATTCATTAATATTTTTTTTAAATAGACTAAGTTGTTATATATATATTGAGAAGCCACAGTCAGAACATTTATTGTCTTAAATATATCTCTTAAAGACTCACGAGGGCCCATACGGTAGATCGAGCGAATGGCTCTCTTCTGCAGCACAAATACTGAATTAATATCAGCAGAATTGCCCCACAAAAGAAGCCCGTATGACATGACGCTATGAAAATAACCAAAATACACAAGTCTCTATTTTAAATTTTGTAAATTAATTATAATCACCCTTAACAAACATAAAAATTACAAAAAAAGTGAGCAAAAAACACAACGCTGGTATTACTGAATTTACCTTTCATACAAAATAACACGCAATGGCGGAAACGTAAAATTTAGTTCCAAGTTTGCCGTCTGCCAACTTATGTGGCGCGATCTCTACACCTTCCCCGTTAGGGAAAAATAAAATAATATCATGTTATTTTATTTTAACTCTCAATTTAAAAGAAAAATTGTCCATCTCATAAAATTCAAAAAATAAAATGTTTAAACAAAATTCACTATACTTACACAATAATTAAAACAAAAATAATATTTTACGTTCCAAGGTTACAATTATAAGAATCTTAATATTAATTACACAGTTTCCAATTGATATAAATATTACAGTAGGTATTTCTTTAATAAAAAGGGCAGTCAAGATAAAACATTATGGGAACAGTCATATTATATTTTAAATGGTTTAGTGCGATTTTTATGTAGTATAAATTCTTTACCTTTTTTTAAAATTTTAACGTTACTTCCTAAATCTTCTATTATTAAATATAGTCCTAAATATATACTATCTAATTGCTCATTTCTTAATAAAAAATAATTACCCTTATTGTACTTAATACTATTTATTTTTGCGTCGTAGATCTCCTTTCTTTTCTGCTTACTACGTTCTAAATTATTTTTTGCATCGCGTTGTGCGACTTGTAACCTATATTTTAACTCTAGCGGATAATTATCAAAATTATATAAAGGATCTACATCCCCTGATACAAAATTACTTGGTAACTTTGCTGTATTACCGAATACTAACTCATGGGGAGTATATTGTGTCTCGGTGTGTACGGTATTATTAAATGAGAAGCACCAGTAAGGCAACCAGCTACTCCATGTGCCAGGGCGATTTTCGCACATTATCCTTAAGTACGCACCCAACGTCTTATGCGTATTTTCTAGTGCACCTATAGATTCATGGTGGTATGCAGTGGATACGGTTTGTTTCACGTGTAATAAGTCACATACCTGTTTCATGGTGTTGGTGATAAACTCGGTGCCGCGATCTGTAACTATTTCCCGGGGTAACCCAAATCGCAGTACAAAATTATCTACAAAAGCTTTTGTGACAGTTGTTGTATCCTTACCGTGTAGTGGATAAGCTTCCACGAATTTGCTCAGCTCGCATTGCAGGGTGAGCGCGTAGCTGTAACCTCGTTCGTGTTTTGGCAGGGGACCTACTATATCTAAATAGATTTTTTTAAGGCGTTAAAGCATGTAGTTGTTATTTCCATGGGCTGCTTACATTTTATGCTATGTTTTTGGGTTTGACATTGTTTACATTTAGTTATAAAGTCGATTACATCTTTATACATGCTAGGCCAGTAATAAAAGTTTTTTATATTACTTATCATTCTCTTAATGCCTGCGTGGCCACTTGTGGGCAATTAGTGAAAGTTATTTATGATGACACGTCTGTCATCTGCATTATTTAATCTCTGGACACCCTTAATAATACATATACGTGGTCCGGACCATTTAACACACGTCTTTACTTCGCTTATAAGTTTTATTATATATTCTTCTGCATATTCTTATTATGTATATTTCATGAATATCTATTTTTTCGCAAAAATAGGAAAGATCTCTCGCCAATTCGACTCGCGTAACTAACAATCGAGAATCTCCCACTAAATAAATGCAAGCGCTGCTTTTTACGTAAATAAAATATTTTGACCTATAAGTAATTAATCCTTTCTTCAATAATCTATTAAGTTTATCACTCTTAATCACACATAATTCTACCAAATTCTTGGGTTTTTTAATTATCTCCACTACTCGCGGCTGATCAGACTTGAGTTCTGAAGATGATTATTGGCCTTTGAATTTGTAGTCCTTCCATTAATCTCATCCAAACTTTCTTGCTTTCTTGTTTGCGCCCTAGTCATTACATTGATAATTCGCTCGTGCAACCCTTTCAATTCGTCACTACTTATAGCTATTCTAGATAGCGCATCCGCGGCTGAGTTTTTAGTCCCTTTTATGTATTCTATTTCGTAATCATACTCATCTAACAGCAAACGAAATTTTAATAATCTACTTGAAGGATCTCGCATCCCGAAAAGATAAATAAGTGGCCTGTCGTCAGTTTGAATCTCAAAGACAAATAAGGTCGAAAATACTTTACACTCCATATTATCGCTAAAAGTTCCTTCTCTATAGTGGGATAATTTTTCTCAGCTTTGTTTAAACTTCGGCTTGCACATGCTATTGGCCTACCATCACTATAACATAAAACCGATCCGATCGCTGTTCCAGAGGCGTCGGTTTGTAGCACAAATTCATTTGAAGGAGAAAAATCGGGATACGTCAATAATGGGGGTTTTATAAGGGAACTTTTTAATAACTGAAGAGAATGCTCACAGTCCTTATTCCAATTAAAAGAAACGTTTTTACTACAAAGTTTATTTAAAGGGCTAGCTTTCTCAGCCAAATTTGCTATGAATTTCCGGTAATAATTGGCAAATGCTACAAAACGCTTAATTGCATCACTATTTTGTGGTCTTGGGTAGTTTTCCAAAACGTTGGTTTTCATTGGATCTGGAGAAATATCTTTTTCCGACACTATATGACCTAAATAAAGAATTTCTTTTTGTAGAAATTTACATTTTGCGGCATTTAATTTAAGATTAACTTTTCTTAGCCGAGTAAAAACTTCCATTAATTTTTATTGTGATTTTGCAAATTACGTCCGAATACACACGTCATCCATATAAATTAAAAATTGCTCTTAATTAAGACCTGACATTGCAAAAGTTATCATCCTGGAAAATGCACTTGGGCTGGTTTTCAGATCCATTGGAAGTCGTGTCATTTGATATTGGTTTTTACTAGTTGTAAATGCTGTGTAACGACGGCTTTCTTTTTCTAAACTCATTTGGTAGAAACCTTGATAAAAAATCTAGGGTAGGTACTAAAATACATCGCTCCTGATAAGGAATCTAAAATATCCGTGATATTCGGCAGAGGAAACTTATCATCTTTGATTTGGTCATTCAATCTACGATAGTCAATCACAACTCTCCATTTTTTAATACCTGAACAATCTGCCTTTTTCGGAACTAACAATAATGGGCTAGACCAGGCGCTCCTGGTTTCCTCAATTAATCCATCTTTTAACATACTTTCTATCTGCCTTTATTTGCTTTTCAATAAAAACCGGTGTGCTTTGGGGTTGCAATTCTAATGTCTGTTTATACAGTGGGGTGTGGTTAATTTATCCCCTACGTAAAATATGTCTGGAAATTTTGCACAAATATTTTCTATAGAAATTTGTTCTTCAGTATTTAACTCTTTTAAATTTAATAAGGAAAATAATAATTTTACCCTATCCGAATTAATGCAAGTCCTATCAAAATTACAAATATTATATTCACTTAATTTACTAACAAAAACATATAATACAAAACTACATCTTTATCTCTCATATTCATGATTTTTATAACTATCTTTCCATTTACTGGCCGTGAAAGCATATTGGCTAACGGCCGAACCCAATAACGTATCTGCAATCCAAGATTGCAAGCTATCTTAGATTGACGCCTATCCGTGGATAGATCTCCAATCCGCTACCCAATATCGTTTTTGTCAATCCATTTTTTTTTTCGACAACAGATGGCTCGCAATCCGTTCCCTCCAATACAAGCAAGAAAAAACCACCACGAAACATCTGGATGACAGCATTCAAACGTCAGATATCGCGCGGCGCCAAACAAACAATTAAAAATTTCACTTTAGCTTGGACGCCGATTCAACTGGTTCAATAAATATTAGAAACGTATAAATCTTCGTTGATTTTTAATCAAAATGGACAAATCTAAATTGTTTGTTGAGATTGAGATTTGTAGAGTCGGAATCACAATTTGAATTCAGCGTCGTTCAGAGAGGCCATAAAGGTAACGCGCCGTCGTCTAGGAGTTCTAAGCGATGGTTCGTCATCACTATCATCCCAATCAAATAATCACGTGAAGGAAACATTTTAATTTTATCTAAATAATTTGGTGTAATCCCCCAAGTATCACGGATTAAAAATTTAGATTGATTTCAATCCAAAAGTGAGCTGTCAAAAGGACAGATCGTTTATTGAATAGCCCCAACTGTCAATTTCATATAGAGGTCTATCCAAAAGTTTCGATCGGACCTCACAAGGATAGATAGAAAAAACGGATTGACCATTCTACCCGTGGATAGGATATTGGGACGCGTTTTGCAAAAATAGATTGAAATTTCAATCTCGGATAGTCAATTTTGGATAGGGATTGAATATTGGGTTCGGCCGTAAGTATACGCCGCTACATAATTCCTGTGAGTTGATTACGCAATCCTCATTTAAATTTATTTTAACATGGTGAATAGATTCACTTCGTGCTGGAATAGTTAAATAGGAAGAATAATTTGTTTAAAAATATTTTATTTTAAGGTAAATTAACTGATTTTCTAATGTATATAAAAGAATAAAATTTAATTCAAAATCGATAGTTGCCTTGAATTTTTTAATAAAATCTTGTCCTAAAATTCCATTTGTTTTACATGGTAAACTATTAAATACATAAAATTTATGTTCAAATAAATAACCAGATGCATTAAGTTGTAAGTAAACGAATCCTTCTGTACTAATCGCGCCGCCAACTCCATTAATGGTAAGTCTATCTTTATGTATTGGGATGTGTAAACGATCGATGACATTTTTTCTAATAACTGATATCGATGCTCCGATGTCTAGTAGCCATTGAAATTCTCGATTGTTTAATTTCATTGTAATGTAATTTAAGCTGTTAGAAACACATTCGTAATTAGTCACGAAAAAAATGATTTAAGCCGTGTTCAATAGTCTTATCACCGTGCTGCTGCGAGTCATGGTCCGTAGTCAAGGCATGTATATTACCTTTCGACCGTCCGTACTTTGACCTGTGGTATGACTGTTGGGTACCGCCTCTCGATGGTCTGTTACGTGGGGTGCCCCTGCGGTCGTTCCAGGGATGCGACGGCGGCGGTTGGGTTGCGTGGCTATTATTTTTACTGTAATTAGGTATCCACTTACCTCTATTTCCACGCCCTTGCTGACCTCGTTGTTCTCGCCAAGACCTGGAATCGCCGTGATGTGGGAACCGTTGGTACATGGTCGTTATATGGGCTGCTGAAGTTGATGCCATATCGTCTTCTTATGCCGCCTGTATAGCATCTTTTAGATTGCTGTAATTACGAGCAGTTATAATTGTACTCAAGCGACTATTTTGTAAACCTTCCGAAAACCGCTTAATAGCTAATTTCTCATTCAGTGGCCTTAAAATACTGTAATGCTCTGCGTTCCCATCCGACTGAGAAATGGTAAGGTCGACAAAGAGCTCTGAAATTTCTTTGCCAAAGTCGGCAACTGATTTTTTCTAATTGTCTACAATTTTGCAGGCGAGTTTGTATGGCTGTAGCCGATTTTTGAGGTAATAGATGCCTACGCTTATCCTTTAGTAGTTCTAAGTTTATTTACTGTTCAATTTAAGTTTGGCCGAATAAGACAGACGGGTCTTTAATATGAACATTATTAATTGAGATTGTTCTTCTTGCGATAAAAGAGAATTAAAATATTCAATACTATCAATTCATTCTTTAGTGTTCTCTTCTTTATCGTTCATTATCGGCAAAAGGCTTAGAGCTAATTTTAGATCGAAACTGGCCATTTCGGAGGTTTCTTCAGGTTGACAGTCGCTATGGGAATCACTTACCTCAGTTTCTATTTGATGAGATTCCGCTTCTGTTGAAGTGCACAGCAACCTAATCTCCTTGTATAGAGCCTTAAACTGAGAGCATTGGTCATGGATAATCGTTTGTGCCTCGGTACCTATAGATAAGTGACTTATTTTATCCAAATACACAGTATGTTGTAATAATTCATTTGCCTCAAATAACTTAGTTTTCAAAATATTTCCCTGTCTCCTACTTGGGCCGATTTTAATGAGGTATTGTCTTATATTTGATAGGTTTTTTAAAATAGCATTGATATCTTCAGCCATAAAATCGCACTAATATTATAGTAAATGATTGATGATATGATATGATGATTTCACACACACTTTTTTACTTTTTTCACTTTCTTTTTTTACTTGATTGATTGTTATTTAATTATGTATCGTAACGCATAGTTTATGATGTCAGTTGCACATACTAGCACTGGTGACGATCGGGGCGGGGTGGGTGGTTTAACGTTGGTCGGCCAAAGTAGTGGTATTAGATCTTCTGTAAACGGAGTACTCCGGCGTCGATGCCACGCTCGACGCGCTTGTTGAAACATTTATTGCAGTAACGGATCGTGAGGACGATTGCGACGATCACAAATAGCAAGAGAATAGCCAGGAAACACCAAGAAATCATGCCTATGTGCAGCTCCACATTTGTGTTATAGATTTTGTTACTGTAGCCCACTTGGGTTAGAAAGTCCGTGGGCTTATCACTCGGGGCACTTTGTATTTTTGAATTGCACATTGTATATTTGAATGATATAGTTTATTAAAATTCTTATGACTGGTTATTATAGAAACGCGCGGTGGGAACGCGAGTAGGCATTACCAAACAAGGCAGGGTCGCCATGTAGGGTGGAGCGTTGGGAGAGGCAATCAAACACGAGAGTTGTGCTAAGACTAACTATATTTATTAATAACACGTACATTTAAACATAGGTTATATATATATATATGTATAGGTTACTCATACACTACAGAATGATCAGAAATCGATCGCGCGATCACTTTGCGACCACAGCTGATTGCAACTTTTTACATAATAACCCTACTGTACACATTTTGTCAGTAAACACACAAAATTATAACATCCACTATCTCTATACATGACATTTCTATTACTCGCTCAATAGATAAACTAACAATATCTTTCCGTTCTTTAAATTTAATATCATTATGAACCAATATGAGGGAGCCACCACGGATTGCACTTTTCCTACAATATGAACTTGCGACCTTGTAGGCTCCAAAACCAAACATTAATTGATAGGACCTCGCCCAATGCTCCGTCACACAAAATATTCCTACCCCGCAAGAAATCAAAAAAGCTCAAATTCTAACTCTTAACTTAATAAACCTTGTATGTTCTGATGCACTAAAGTGATGTCAGGCGCTACTACCCATTTATTTAATTTGCCAGAGTCTATCTCTTTTGTCTGCTTTATTAATTTAAATTAAAATTATTAACTGGAACTTTTTCTAGGGAAAAGTCATTACCCAATTGGGTATTCTGGCCAATAGGGGCCTGGTCAGAAACCAAAACTTTGGTTCGTCTACATAAAGAATAATGTAGCGATGTTGCTACCTGTCTCTTACAGCTATTAAACAAAAAGTATAAATTATTTTTTAATTTCATTTGATTATAAATTATGCAATTAATGTCAACATTGTCTAAATTACTACTATGCATACACATAGTATGCAAGCAGCAATTCGATTCGAGCGAGCATCCGATTTCACCTTCAAAGAGATTCTTGTTTTAATTAGTTTCCGTCAAGCATATTATATCAATATTACAGTTCAATAAATTTTAACTAAATTGCAACAATTTACTACGTTTCTGTTTACATTTTTAATAGTAAACATTGTAAAAGTATAAGTACATGACTATTAATAAAAAAACCAAAAATGAACTTACAAAGAATACTTAACAAACAACAGTAATTAATTTAGCGATTCGGCATTTTTGATGTATTTTCATTCTTATGATTATATATTTGCCCGAAACACACTCAAACAAACTTGTAGTTCATTTCCTTACTACTAAACTTTCGTACCATGCCTATCACACTTTCAAGGTAGCATAATGAAAGACTGAAATTAATGACTGAAGTAGTTTCAAGAGCTTAATATCAATAATTACCTAAATATACCTCCCTACTGACGTGACATGTTAAACTTGGAAGAGATCGGACGCGTTAAGTGTATAAATTAATAAATAGGGCAATCACTGAGGTTTTAGTCACAAGTGAATTTGTTGGTTCGGAAAGAATCTCATTGATTTTTTGTTGTGTAGCTCTGAAATTTCACATAATTACTTCTGCTACAACATATTCAACAAAACAGTGATTTATTGTACTGAAGAAGACTAGATAAAGGTGTTTTTTTCAGCTGATATCCCCAGGAGTATCAATTGAACAGTATGATGTTTATATAACCTCAACCATAAAGAAGAACTGGATTAAATAAGGTCAGATTGTTCTCATTATCTTCATTTGTCATACTATTTAAACAATAACCATTTTTAAACTATTAATTTAAGAAACTACCACAATTAACAATTAATTAAGGGTATCGTATTCCAAAAATAAATGGTGAATAAATTCACGAGCTGTCAAAAATCCGACATTTCAAGCGCAGCGGCGCTGAGTACCGGGGGTACGCGGCCAGGGCTGTTTTTAGCGGCCGGACGGAATATGAAATATAAAAAGGCGCGAATTTCAAAACATCGCGACGCGTTTACGAGAGTTTTATATTAATAGAGTTGATTTTTAAACGAAATAGTGTACCGATTGAAAGAACATTTTATTAATTGCTAAATATAGTATACATTATCTATCTAGCATAAAATAAACATTGTGATCATTTTTCGACACTCCAGACCGACTTCTTACCAGATATTCTCTGTCGAATGAGACAGATAGTTTTGATTATGTTGACGCGCCGCCGCGGCGTGTATATTGTAGACAGTTATATCAAGAAATAGGTATCGTTTCTATATGATGAAACGTATAAAATGATATTCTCACCCAAATCCAGATGCTAATCAATCCAACACGAAATAAATTCAAATTTTTAACTTGATGCTAGTACAGATTCCATTATGTATGTATGTAGGTATGCAACTACGTAACCAATTATTTATTGTCTCCGAAAGGTTAACGAATTTGTAAAACTATGTATTTAGATTTTAATAATATAATGTATTTTTTTTCATATATAATATGTTCTTCACCGAAAGATCGGCTATGGTAATTTTTCATTTGCGTAAGTATTATGATTACCTAGATTAATTCAGTTCCTTCACGGTAAAATTATACACCTATTCTACAATACTATTTACCAAATTGTAGATATAGTAGTCATACAATTTATTAGTTACATTTACCTACACTACATACATTGTAAGAAAATTGAGCTCATGAATCTAAGTGCAAACTAATTACAATGCATAAAATCTAACTTAATTTTGCTCCAAAACTATTTGACCTAATTTACAAACAGAATACCAGGGTCACAGACTTTTATAGGCGGGCAGTCATACGAAAAATAAAATTGTCTCGATTCTCATACAGATTTCTTTTGATCCCGATAAACTACAATCCAGATAAGATACAGCCAATTATTTGTTTATGTGTTATGTAATGTCAATAATGATTTTGCTGAAATATTGGGTAGGTATTTGAATCATGCTTATGAAAAATTATGATGTGTAAGTAGTTGTGATCATAAATGTAGGATTTTACAGTTGTGATTTATACACCGGTTCTCGTTCTATCACCGAAGTTAAACTACGCGGCCGTGGGAAGTAATTGGATGGGTGACCATTTAAATTGTTCACGTGCTGTTGTTTCGGTGAGGGAACCGAGGGGTTTGGTTATGTAAGGACATAGTTAATCACCTATTACATTGGCTTTTTATAAGTAGGTAACGATTGGATTTCGATGGACCAAAGATTGCAAAAAAAAAACTTAATTGCCACTCAACATCTGACTACCCCGGAATGGATGTGAATGCATATTTTGTATATAGGTTTTTTTGTTAGTCTGGCGGGTAACGACACGATGCGACGTAGCCATCTCAATCGGGGTCGGCGGCGGCGACATATTGTGAGCACAATATTTTGTAACTATTTAGGATTATAAAACTATAAACAGAGATCCCGCGCACTCGTACTTAGATGGTTTTCAGTTACTTTAGTAACTACGATTTAATTATATGCATTTTGTTACGATGATGTGTCTTCTCGGCGTACTCAAAACAAATACACCTGACCTGACAAAGCGTACCTACGTACTTTATTATTTGTTAATTTGATATAGTAACAGTCTGGCGCATTTAAAATGAAAGTGGTAAGATGATTATTAGCTCTCAGATACCATAACTGTCAGCTATTCTTTTACATTGAAATATGGCTTAGACCACGAACCTTTGTAATTGTTCCATGGTTTATACACTAGCACCAGATGTAAGTACCTCTTTAGGTGTTAAAATTTGCAAACACACATCGTGTATTGATTAACTACTTATATAACCTCCTGAAATAAGTATACTTACTATAATGTATGTAAGTAATGGTTACTGCACTAAAATATTGTTTGTAAAAATAGGTACCTATTATTTAATTTTATAAATGCTCGCGTTAAGCTTGCTTTACACTTTGATTAGTGACTAGGTGTGGACAGCTACTGATTAGTGCAAGTTATTTCCTGTGTATAAAAGTGAGTTCTATTTTTTTTGCGAGTAACCTCGTCCAGCGTGCCTTCACTGCCCCCTCACTTACAGCATGCCTGCCACTAAACACGTCTGGTCTGGTCAGAGTTTTGAAAGCGTGCACGCTTGTTGTTATATAAAATGGCAAAGTGGAACGAATACATTACTTATAAATTTGTACAGGAGTATATAAAACATGAATGCCTTTACAACTTTAAATCGTTATTTTATTATCCTTAAATCATCTACACTCGCAGTTTATTGGACACTAATCGCAGTACACACTTACACTCGCACTAATCGAAGTGTAAACCAGCCTTTAGAGCAGAGAGCGATTTGCGTCTGCCGCCGCGCCCTTTTGCCAGGGCGCGCTCGCGTCATCTATGTGCACTTCTGTGCCGCTTATCAAAGCTTTTATATGTCACAGAATATTACATATATATAAAATCAGCTTTGAACTACAGGACTACCAGACAATAAAAATTAGTGTTTTAATTTAATAAACAATATTTTATAGCATTAACAATTAACCACCTAAAGCACCTATACACAATATACCGTATTTTACGACGTTCTGTATGTAAATAATTAAATTAAAGTTATTACTAGATGAAGAAGTTATTTTCAGTGTATTCTCACGGATACCTATTATTTAATTTTATTAGTGCCCGTAATAGAGCAAAGAGCGACTTGCGGCGCTCCTGCCGGTTCGCTCCATGCTCTCGCGTAAACTATGCCTACCCAATAGTTTGGCATAATAAATCGTAATAATTTAAAACAATACCTCGGATAATAGCGGATATTTTATGTAAAGTTATTTATGTTTGCGATATAAACAGGTTCCACACTACGATAGTTTCAAAAACACTGAAAATAACTGATCTGGTGTGATTATCCAGCGGTTTAGCTGTAATCGCCAACAAAATCGACGTGCTCTCATGCATTAGCCAAAGACTACTCGCGGTCTATTGAAACTCGCTACTCGCGGCGGACGCATATACTCTCCATATAAAAATGTATGAAAAAATGGCGGCCTAAAATTGGGCGTTTTATACTTACGAAAACTGCAGTATTATGAATAAAACAGCACCTAATATGTTTTTAGTCAAATTATTTAGTATTTAGAGAACACATTATTGTATATGAAATGCATATATATGCTTATGTATATATGAGGTGTGTTCAAAAATTAACGAGAATTTTTAAAATTCGCGGGTTTGGCGAGTCTGTCTGTATAAATTTTTTCTTTATTATGCTGGTACACATGCAACTGAAGTTCTATAAAATTTTCAGTAATATTCATTGATTACTTTTTAGGTGACAGCCGCTAACGTTAGACGTGTTTTTCGACCTCGGCGATTTTCGTTTGTGCCAAAAAACGGATCAAAGAGTGTGTATCCAATTTTGCGTAAAAACTAAGGCTTAATCGTTCCAGTGGAGGCATTCTGGATCGTCAAGACCGTAAAAGGCTCAACATCGCTAACAGAGCTAAAAGCTATTGTAAAGATCGAGTTTCAAAAGTGTTTCGAGGATTGGAAAAAACATTGCTATAACTGTATTATATCCGAGAGGGATTACTTTGAAGGGGACAAAATAGATATTGATGATTAAATAAATATTTTTTTCATAAAACAAAAATTCTCGTTATTTTTTGAACACACCTCGTATAGCATAGCTCTTTTCTGGTGACCCGACGATTGCTGCTGAAGCTGTTGCGAATGTAATCCAGCAGGGAATGGAATACTACATTCCATTTTCTGATATCCCGCGCGGACACAGACCAAGACCCTGGTACAATGCGGATTGTGCTGCAGCTGAGGCTGTTAAGCAGTCAGCTTTCGGTACTTGGGTCAAGGTCCGTGACAAAAAAGCTAGGCCTCGTCGGGTTAAATCCAAAAAGAAAGCTTTTAATATTGCAGCCAAGACGTGTAAAAAAATACTAACAAAGGCGCGCTTTGATCACATCCAGCGCATGGGATTTAAACTTGCTGCGCGTCCCTCGGGAAGCAAGCGGTTTTGGTCCTTATCAAAAATAGTTGAGGCCAACTTCTGTCGTCCTTCGTTGCCCCCTATGGTCAAGCCCGACGGGAATTTAGCCCACTCTGCAATTGAAAAGTCAAATTTATTTGCTTTCCTATTTGCAGAGAGTTCACATTTAGTTGTAGGCTCTAAAACACCTCCTACGGTGCCGCACTGCGGTTTTACAATGAATGTAATCGCGATCCACTGTACGGAGGTTCGTGTTGCTCTCAAATCGCTAGATGTGAACAAAGCCTCTGGACCTGATGGCATACCATCCAGGGTACTGAAGAGCTGTGCTCCAGAATTGGCTTCTGTGCTGACCCGCCTCTATAGGCTCTCTTTGGTGAAACAAACAGTCCCCACGTCCTGGATGGTTGCTAACGTGCAACCTGTGCCAAAAAAGGGAAATCGCACTGACCCTGCCAACTATCGTCCCATAGCGATCACACCTCCATCATCTGTAAGGTGATGGAGCGTGTCCTTAATAGAAAACTGCTGTCGTACCTTGAGGCTAATGACATCCTCAGTGATCACCAATACGGATTTCGTAATGGTCGATCTACTGGGGATCTGTTGGTGTACGTCACGCACTTATGGGGCGAGGCCATTGAGAAGCATGGTGAGGCCCTTGCGGTCTCAACGTGGATGAAATAAATCTCCAAAGGGAAGCAATGGTCTCGCGAATGAATCAAACGCTGGAACACGTCTCCCAATGGGGATATATGAACCTCGTGGATTTAAACGCCAAAAAGACCCAAGGATGCCTTTTCTCTGCTAAGAAATCTGAGATGAGTATTGCTCCACTCTTTCGAGGAACGCAGTTGTCAGTCACCAGTCGTTTGAGTATGCTTGGTATCGAGCTTACAAACGACCTAAACTTTGGTGAGAATATAGAGTCAAAGGCCAAGCTTGCAGCGAGGAAACTTGGCATCTTGAACAGGGTTAAGCAATATTTCACACCGGAGCAGCTTTTAGTTCTTTACAAAGCACAAGTGCGGTCGTGTGTGGAATATTGCAGTCACCTATGGGATGGCTTTGCCAAGTACCAGCTAAATTCCCTTGACTCTATAGAGCGTAGAGCCAAGCGCATGATTGGCGACCAAAAACTTGCGTCCAGTCTGAATAGCCTAGCGCACAGGCGCAAGGTTGCCAGTCTTTGTGTGTTTTACAGGCTCTATTATGGCGAGTGTGCGAATGAGCTGCACCAGCTCGTACCTCCTTCGCCTTTTTATCACCGAACCTCCCGAAAAACGGCGGGATACCATCCCCATTTGGTAGAGCTACCGCGTGCCCGCACAAATCGCTATAAAGCGTCATTCATAATGCGGGTCGGTAAGGATTGGAATTCCCTGCCTGCCTCTGTATTTCCGGAGGTATTTAATCCACAGATGTTCAAAACTAAGGTGCATAGGCATTTTTTGAGCAAACTTGCTACATCTTAGACTCTGTCTGTCGCCTCCTTCGAGGTGCAAACAGGCTCAAGAGTGAACCCATTTCAGTTAAAAAAAATTTTTTTTTTCAGACCAGACGAAATAAACGAAAAAATACAAAATCCTGTTTGCGCCATTTTTCTGATTTTTTATCAACTTTATGCGTATATATTTACGTAATTATTGATATTTGATTCTCGAAACTACTTCAGTCATCAATTTCAGTCTTTTATTAGGCTACCTTGAAAGTATGATAGGCGTCAGTAAGTTCTAAATAGGTTTAAACTGAAAAATTAAAACACTCGTCTCGCTCATTTCCGCGAACAATACCCTTAAGGATATTTATGAAATTTAAAATAACCCTCAGACAAAAATGCAACGTAAAATGCTAATAATATCTACCAACACAAGACAAAATGAACGTAAAACCATCTTGAGACTGTGTGGATATAGTTTCCAGGTTTGCCTTCATTTAGTCCCAAATAGAATTATCACTGAAATGCTGGCGGATATTGAATTGGTGGTTCAAGATTACACAAGAAAAGATTACTGCCTCATAATGATTGGAAAGAAAGATTTTCGTCAAACAGGAAACTACTATGAAACCATCATCAACATTAGGGAAAAGTTAGAAAAATGTAAACATACCAATAACATATTATTTTTACCGACATATAAATTAGGAAATTATTACTACTTACACAATAGTAGAATTGAAAAATTCAATGACTTGTTATTCTACGACTTCATTCAAAATGACTACGCACAAATTTTCGATACAAATAACTGTCTGTACTATGATTATACAATGTTCTCAAAAAACAATAGCCGCGTCAATAATATCGGCATTTCTATAATCTTTGAATGTATAAAACAATATATCGACATAAACTTAATTGATCACAACCTGACATATAACGATGACAATAATAATATAAAGATAGTAATTGAAATGAATAGTCTCAATGTAAAAAAGTCTAGTCCGACGGTTGAAGGGAACACTAACAGTAGCTTTTTTCGTTTATAGCCACATTAACATATTGCACCAAAATATCAATGGACTTTTGAGTAAAATAGATGAGTTTACTGTACATTTGGCGGACCTCTCGGTTCATCGTACTATTGATCTGATATGTGTAACTGAGCATTATATGATCGAAATTGATACCTCTCTCTTGATGTTCCAAAATTATAAACTTGCAGTGTGTTTTGCTCGTCTTAAGCCAAATGGAGGTTATTGTATCTTTGTACGTAATGGACTGGAATTCAAAGCAATTGTAGAATTGAATAAATACTGTATAACGAATGTAATTGAATGCTGTGGCATAAACCTCCTCACTCATAAAGTGGTTATTATCTGTATGTATAAAGTACCAAATAATTCAATGAACAAAATAAATATATTTTACGAACAATTTCAGAAAAAATACGACATGTAGAAGTGTATAAATCAAAAATTGTTATATGTGGTGACTTCAACATCAATAGACTCAAACCTAACAAGGCCATAACATTATTTGAACAGCTTCTCTTGGGTTTTAATTTGAAACTCGAGATTAAAATTCCTACACGCCTAATAAGTCAAATGTGTATTGACAATTTCATTCATGGCGTGAGAGGATGTAAAGCCGAGGTTATAGAACTTGGTATTTCCGACCACACAGCGCACATACTAACGTATCCCGTGAAAAAAACATGTGTTTTAAACAATTGGTATAAGTACAGACGGGATTTTTCAAGGGATAATCTGTTAAAGTTTAAATATTATCTAAGTGTTTGACCTTCAATGATGTGCTCAGTGACAAAGACCCAAACTTGGCTTACTCCAGTTTCTATGACTTATTTCAGTTGTTGTACTGCCTTTGCTTTCCGGTAATTCGTATCAGGGTCTCATCTACAGGGAGGCAAAATTGGATGAGTAAGGGAATCCAACAATGCTTTAAGCTGAAGAGAAAGCTTTTATGGGAACATCAAGAGTATCCGGAAGCAGAAAAACCAAGCATATGTTTCAAGCTGTTTCTAAACGCTTAAAAAAGATCATAAAATTAAATCAATATGCACGGAACAATAACTACATACACACATCAGACAATAAGTCTAGGGCTACATGGACAATAATCAAGGATCAAACAATGTTTTCCTAGAGATGACGTAGAGATCGCGCCACATAAATTGGCAGTTGGAGGCGTCGCCACAGTCGCGTAATTCAGAGTTACCAGTAAACACGCAAAAACTAGCACTCAATGTGCCATACGGCTCGATACATTATAGGTTTCATTTGTAATGGTCTTTGGTTGCAGAGCTATAAACTCAAATAAAACAAATTAATATATCAAAGTCAAAAGTCAAAATATGTTTATTTAAAATAGGCCCTATCACAAGCTCTGTTTGAATGTTATCTTATGATCTAAGTATAAATTAAAAAAACTATTTCAAACATGGCACTGAGCATTGCCTTTACATATTTTTTACCGAGGTTAGTTTAGCGGAGACCCTAGCTTGGAGAAGAACTAACAAGAAACTCCGGAAATCAATTTATTATAATCACCCTTAACAAACATAAAAATTACAAAGAGTGAGCAAAAA
The DNA here is from genome assembly GCA_030578115.1 of Leucoptera coffeella. Lineage (NCBI taxonomy): Eukaryota > Metazoa > Arthropoda > Insecta > Lepidoptera > Lyonetiidae > Leucoptera > Leucoptera coffeella. Next base: position 2,180,794 of record JAMBLF010000002.1, read on the forward strand.
ACACAACGCTGTTATTACTGAATTTACCTGTCATACAAAATAACACGCAATGGCGGAAACGTCAAATTTAGTTCCAAGTTTGCCTACTGCCAATTTATGTGGCGCGATCTCTACCTCGTATTAAATGTGATAATACTGACATAACAAATCCACAGGACATAACGGAGACATTTAATTCATTTTGTACATATAATGTACAAATAACAAATTCTAACAAACTTTGTAATAATAATCTGACATCACACAATTCTAATTCACTCTTCATTAAGCCAACGACTCCTGAAGACATTTCAAGTATAATACATTCGTTAAAAAATACTTCTAGTGTTGGTTATGATGACATATGTACCAAGGTATTGAAATACACAGCACAGGAAATATCCCCTATCATCGCCTATTTGGTAAATCTCTCGATAGAATGCGGCTTACCGGATTCACTTAAAATTTGTGTAATCAAACCTTTATACTAAAAAGGTGACAAAACTGACCTGCATAGCTGTAGGCCCGTAGCACTCATACCAGTGATCTCAAAAATATACGAAAAGGTCATATGCAACTCCCTCTATATGTACTTAGAGAAATATATGTTGCTTGCACCTGAACAGAAAGGGTTCAGAAAGAACATGGGAGTAAATTCAGCTATTTATGATCTTCTGACTAGGGTTCTTGAGGGATTAGATCGGAGACTCTTTACTACTGCACTATATTTATGGACCTCACAAAGGTAAAGACTTTTATCCTCATTCAGAAAATGTATGCATATGGTATCAGAGGGGTTTCCTTGGACCTACTTGAATCATACTTATCATCATGTAGGCAGCAAACAGCGGTCACGAAGATTTGCCCTAAATCAAAATCGGAAACAGGTACAGGTCAGGCTTACTCGATGTCGGGGCAGGTGTTCCACGGGGTTCCATACTGGGTCCTTTATTATTTTTATTATACATTAATGACATGCCGAATATAGCTAATCGCCCGACTATATTATTCGCGGATGACAATACTATTTTGTTTCAAAATGATAATATAGAACGACATAGAGAAAACATACAGAACATTTTGATCCGCGTGCTTGAGTGGCTTAAATCTAATAATTTAAAAATTAACCTAGATAAATCAAAACTCACGACATTCTCAATCAAATCTAACAGTACATTACAACTTGACATACAACACTTAAATTATAATATACAAGAGATAGATGTAACCAAATTTTTAGGAATACACATTGATAACAATTTGACATGGAAAACACACTCTCTTCATGTTTGTGAAAAATTGAGTAAATTCTCTTATATGCTGTATCAGCTATCAAAAAAAGTTAATAGGGGTGCATTGTTGGTTGCTTATCATTCATATGTTGCATCTGCACTTAGGTACGGTATTATATTTTGGGGAAATTGGTCACAAAGAGAAATGATTTTTAAGGCACAAAAGAGGTGCATGAGAGCAGTACAGCACTTAAAGCCAACAGACAGTTGTAGGGAGCACTTTAAAGATTTAAAAGTTTTGACATTCCCTTCTCTCTATATATATAAGATTTGTGTTTTTGTGGTATTGAATAGAAATTTATTTGTTCCGAATAGGCAGCAACGGCATAGGTTGGATCTAATTACGGCGAGACACCGAACCTGAAACAGATAGAGCTGCTGGCGGTGTTCAAAGTTCAGCTTAAGAAGCTCCTATTAGATAAAACTTACTATTCTATTAAAGAATTTTTTAATGACAAATCGCTTAACTCATTCGGAGCCAACGACACGCCCCGCGTGTTTATGAAAATTCTACTCGCCACGCCGCGGAAACGCCTTGTGTGTCCATAAGTTTTCGATCATATCTCGAAAAGTACATGAAAAATTTTAATAAGAATTTGTGTACATGGTATTTGCCACACGAATAACCATATATTCACGTGGTTTCTACTTTGAAAGAAGTTATGTTTATACTAAAAACGAATACCTTGTGTAATGCCAAGAATACGCTACGCGTGTTCACTTTGAGTATGCGACCAGAGGTTCTAAATGTTTGTTTAACCTTCCATCAAACTCACTACGTTAGCTTGTTTATTATAATATTAGTACTTACAAAATAATATGTTTCTGAGTGATTTTAGTCGATAGATAGATAGATATAAGTAAGTTAGAGAATCAATCCTATTTAATTTACCCATTTACCTAAATAACCATATTCCGCTATTAGATTTTGATTTTTACTATTTTGTATCGAAAGTTGACGCTTGTGCCAGCAATGTTGAACAAAATTAGATCGAGTCAGATCGTGGGCTAATGCAAGCGTGAGAGCACGTCCATTTTGTTGGGGATAAAGTCTATAAAAAATCCAAAAAAATGGCGCAAACAGGGTTTTTTGTTTTTTCGTTTTTTTCATCTGAAATCAAAATATACATTAATGGATTCTCAACATTTAAATAATCCGGTTAAAAACATGTTAGGTACTGTAACTAGATTGTTAAAAGCATCAACGTTAGATGCAATGATAGTAGTTTGTCCATTGCCTGGATATGTTCCCCTAGTTATCTCTTTTTTGGCTATTTCATATTTATAATTTATTAATGTAGTAATTTATTATTAATGTAGTTACAAGACTCACTGTCTTGTAACTCATCTATTTTATTATTTAAAAGCTAACATTGGGTTTTATAATCAGTTATGGTACTATTATAGTTTATATTTCTATACTGTTTCTTAATGTTAACCCTTTTAATTCTTCTTAGTTTAACTGAAGTCTTCTTAATCACCTTGTTAATTTTTTTTGTACTTTTTTGTTATAGTTATTTCTAGATTTGTGATTTTAACGGTAGTTGTTTATGCTATTATTTGTTCCTAATACTAACTGTTGATACTGTATATTATTACAAAGCTTTACTTGATCCTAATTATTTGCCTCAAGAGATAGTATGCGCTTGTGTGCATTCCTCAGATCTAATTCTAGTTTGGCAATATGTCTCAGCGCACATTCATATTCATCTCCAAAATATGCAGTGGATTCTTGAATTTTTTTGCCACCTTCCCTCCTCATTTGTGATAATTTCCATCTCTCGATGGCTACCGGCCATCTCAGCCTTCAATTTCCCATGGCCACTGATCAATTCAATAATCTCCTTCTCACTATCATCTCTCTCTCTAACAATAATTTTTCATTCAAAACCTTACTTTCTTTTAGTTCACTCAGTGTCAGCCTTAGTTTCGTCTCCAGCTCACGAAAAGTTGTGCTTCTGGTTACTAAAAAAGAAAGAAAGAAAGAAAAATAGTTTTTTCACTGCACACATTAGGACACAATACAAACATTACAACAATAAAATGGTAACCTTGATGCAGTGAAAAGGTGCTGCCTCAGTATACGATGCAGCTAGGCTGCATCACTGGTCCTCCGGCAGCACCCGATTCGGAATCTGTCACAAGCTATAAATAATAATCATACACAAAATAATATACTTATAATAAAACATCATAGAAATAACAGATATAATATAACTTGTACATAAAATTGATAATCTATAATTCATAAACATAATATAACTGAGATCATCGCTTATAGGCATACATAGACACTCGCATACATATTACACATATTTATTATATTTAATATAGTTAGGGACAATAAGAACAAATACGTCATATAAACAGATACGTACATATTAATTCAAACAAGTTTACATATAAAATATATATATATATATATATATATATATATATATATATATATATACACACACACACACACATATACATATACACACACACACACATATACATATACACACACATATATATATACATACACACAATGAAATATATATGGTATTTGCACCGACAAGGTAAGACATTGGTAGGATTTAGGGTAAGGATTTCTGTTGCTCCAACAGATAAGTCTTAAACCTACGGCAAAAGACTCCCCTAGAAGCAACGTCGCGGATAGGTGGCGGTATATCATTCTAGCACTTGGACGCAGCGAACTTGAAACACCCCCGAAACGCTGCTGAATGGTGCACTGGCAAAGCAGCCCTAACCTTAAAATGACGTGGGTTCGACGACCACTTGAATTTGCGGTACAAGTAAGAAGGGCTCTCTGACCGAATGACACCAAACAACAACGCCGCGAAGTGCAGTCGCCTACGTGACTGCATGTTCAGCAAGTTCGCGTCGTTCAAGTACGGAGTGATTCGGGATCGTCGAGGTACATTAAAACAAAAACGGGTGCATGCGTTTTGTACCCGCTGTATCAGCTTCCTAGTTCGACCAAGTATACAGCTACCATAAACAACATCACAGTAGTTAAGCCTCGACAGTATCAACGTTTCACTCAGACAGACACGCAAGTCTACGCTGAGATATTCGCGGACACTGTAGAGCACCCTTAAGCGGTAGAAGCAGTTCCCAACCATACTGAGGACGTGCTTCTCAAAACGAAGCTCCCCGTCCATCAGCATGCCCAGGTTCCTAACCTCCTCCACCGCCTCTATCACGTTGCCGCTGATAACTATATCATTGGTGGACAGGACATCCATCGTACTTCGAATTTGCGACCGACTTCCAAGAACTAAAACCTTAGATTTGGAAGGGTTAAGCGTACGACAATTTCTATCAGACCAAGACGCAATTCGTTCGAGCTCAGAATTAATGCTCCGTATGCACTCCGACATGCCCGAAGGCTTGGCAGATGCATACAGTTGCAAAAATCATCAGCGTAGAGATGATATCGACTGCTTTCGATACTGCTAACAACATCCGCGCTATACAGTATAAAAAGCAGAGGACCCAAGATAGAACCCTGTGGCACTCCCCTCGTCAACACACGAGGTGAAGACCACCGAGCTCCACCGTCCATCCCCCACAACCCAACGACTTGCGTTCGGTGAGATAAATAACTATCGAACCACTTCACAGCACCGGTAGAAAATCCATAATACGTCATATTGGATAATAGCAAGGGTATGCTCAGACTATCGAAAGCTCTAGAAAAATCGAGTAATACCATTAGGGTGCTCATCCCATCGCCCTGGGCCTGCAGAACGTCGTCGACCACATTCGCCAAGGCGGTCGCAGTAGAGCGGCCCCTCCGGAATCCCGATTGATATTCGGGCAAAATACCGTTTTCTTCTAGATATTTCGTAAGCTGATCACTCACAACCCTCTCCACTATCTTTGACACACATGGAAGGATACTTATAGGACGAAGGTGGGATATATCAGTCGGGTTAGGTATTTTCGGCAACGGCAGGACCCTGGCAGCTTTCCAACTGGTCGGAAAGATACCAGTGCTGAGGCTCCTGTTCACAATCGCTGTCAATACGTCAATAGTCACTGGTAATGTCAATAATAGCATGTCAATGTCAATGTCGTCAACACCCTTGGCCCTCGCCTTAATCGCCGAGACAATCCTTGTCACCGTTTCAGCAGAAACCGGCTTCAACGAGAAAGACGAAGAACCAAACCGGTGAAATTCATAATATGTCAAGTCTATAATAGCTACATCTGCATTTCCAGGTATGTTCAGGAAATGCTTGTTGATGTCGTCAGGATCGTCAAAAAATTGTGGCAAGTCAGTCCGGTCATTGTCTGTTAGAATTATATTTCTCAAGTGTTTCCACATTGTCTTTGAATTAGTCATGTCATTAATTGTTTTGTCAAAATATGCCTGTTTTTCAGAGCGTAGAGCCTGAACGACAAGTCGTTTCAGGTCCCTATAGTACTGCTTATGTGCCTCAATTCCAGTACGCTTAAAACGCTTGTAAGCATTGTCGCGTAGCCGCATCATAAGCAGCACAGTGCTCGTCAACCAAGGCTTAGGAGCATCCTTCACCAAAATACTCCTGATGGGGGCATGTTTGTCAAATAATCTTGTTATATTTTCAGTCAAAAGAGTTACTAAATCATCAACGTTGTGATGAGTTGTCATAGTACTCCAGTCTATTTCGGTCAAGTCAGTGTTGAATTTGTCCAAGTCAATGTCCTTTAGCGGTCGGTATATAATGTGCCTTGGCACTGGTTTATTCCGCTTCAGGTCAAGCTCAGCCAGAACAAAGCCATGCCTGCCTAAGTCCGGGCTGTGCTGAACGTCCACAGACCGAACCAGTGCGTCAGTGATTATTAGGTCAATTGTGCTTTGTGAATGGTTAGTAAAGTGCGTCGGTTTCTGAACATGCTGAGTTAGTTTTAGAGTAGTCATAAAGTCGGTCAATGATTTGTGATTTCTGTCATATATGTCATGAATATTAATATTCATATCACCTACTAAAAGTTTGTCATAATTATTAAAAGATGTCACGGAATTAGTCAATGCGTCAAAAAATTCGTCAGCGTCATGCCAAGGCGGCCGGTAAGCCGACCCAACCACGAGCCGGGTGCCACCAACTACGACGCGGAACCACATTTGTTCCACCGTAGGCGACATGGGGTGGGATACCAGGCACGCGCGCAAGCCACGCCGCAGGTAGAACCCAACGCCACCCCCGCGGGCACGCACGGAGCGCGGCCGCGGCACATGGCGCACGCGATACCCGGGAATGGAGGGCGCGCGCCCCTCGTCGCCCCCCCGCAGCCACGTCTCGTTGATGGCCACAAACTCGCAGTCTGCATGAAGAACCACCGCCTCCAGCTCGTCATGGCCGGTCTCCAGCGAGTCCGCATTAAACAACCCAATCTTGAATCGCTTAATACGAGTCATGGAAACCGTGGAAGGAAATGTCTGCATATACCAACGATTTATAAAGATACTTAAACATAATATCACTACTTACATTACACAAATATATTCATTAAAACATATTTCATACATATACATATGAATATAATAATTGATATATATGACAATAAATATACTAAAGACATAAGCAGCGACACAGAGACCAAACCGCACCGAATCAAAAGCATCCATTACGATACAATTTACATATAAAACAATAATTACAAAGGACTTCACAAACATATATACAAAAATATAATTCAAACGGGAAGAGGGCCAAAAACCCTCTCCACGTCTTCCTCTTCCCGGATGCGGTGAACCGGGGCTCCGTCCGCCTTGCGCGCCAGCAATCGTCCGTCACGGGTCCACACGAAGCGCCAGCCGCACGCCTTGGCCCGCTCGCGCGCCTGCCCAAACATTCTGACATTACTACAGACATTCTGTCTTGCACTAGTTCAACAGTACACAGTCACAAAATTGCAAGTCAAATAAGAAAGTCCTCACACCCCACAAGCGCCAAAACCACAAGACTCAGGCACAGAAGGCTAAATAGGTATTTCTTAATCAAGAAATCATGTACTAGCGATTCCCAAACTGACTAAGTCAAGCAATACCAGAGCCAGAAGGATCCGAGAAACAATTTTATTCAGACTGGGCCCTTACTCCACTAATTAACTTTGACAGCCACTCAACTGCGTCGCTATTGCGTTACTTCTGCGTCTCGGCTGTAAAAGTGGCACTCTGCTAATATTTTGGCAGCCACACTTGTGCCTCAATAGCGAGTCAGTGGTGCTTCAGTGGCACTTCAGTGGCAACTCAAGTATGGAAATGTCAATAGTGGAGTACCAAATATAAGGATATTGAACTGACATTGACTGACGTTTGGTTAGTTAGTTAGTTAGTGGAGTGCGAAAAGTGTCAAATTACGGCCACTGAAGTGCCACAGCATCGATACTGAAGTAATGTTGTGGCTAAAATGAATTAGTGGAGTAAGGGCCCTGTACACTACCTTACAAACAAAAAATCAGAATCTTCCATGCACTAATCTCCAAATACTAATCCAATTTAAAAACCACACACTTCAGATAAGTTTCTGAAACACAACTTCAACTCTTATAACAATTAAACTTAAAAGAATACACTGATTGTATCTGTTAGAGGTTATAATTGATTTATTTTTTATATGGATTAATTTTTAGATTTAAAGTTAATTGTTATATTTAATGTCCTTCAATATCATTTAATAATATATGAGAACTAAACTATTAGTCTGTTAATAACACCTAGTTAAATTAAATTAACAAATTGATTTTCGATTTTTAACTTACCGACATTAATCACGAGTATAATTATTATTGAAGATTTTTTATTAGAATATATATTTCATTTGCATGATCCTTTTGAATACTGTACTTAGTAGAGTCTTCGGCAATATGCACCAGCAAATCGTCATCCAAAAATGCAAAAAGTACTGGCAAGGTGTGTCAAAACCAGTGTATGGTTGCTCTAAGCTGCGATCCCCTGTAAATGTGGTTTCAGGTGGGTCAAACTCCATCGTCCTCTATACATAGTTTCTTTTTTCCTTATTGTTGGTGGGATTGGATGAGCTGGAGGAAGAAGAAGGAAGAATGCGATTCAATTGAGTCATTGTTGTCGCTCTTCTGGTTCTAGAATTCACTTGTCCAGAAGTACTAGGCTATGATATATCACTGGCAACATGGGATATAGCTGGACTAGGTATGCTCACGTCTTCATCCAGGAAATTATCTGGAAGCATAAGAAGACACTTCTCCGTTGCATTCAGAAGTAAATCTTTGAGTCTGATTAAGTCATCATCTGCAAGGATACCAACTATCCTCATCAGATTGTCCCAGTTCATCTTCGCTATACCATAGCACAGAATTTCAAGAATACGTTGAAGATCTCCAGAATTGAGTATTTTTTCTCGCTTCATCTGAAAACAATATGTGTAATTTTAGAATCTTACTTGCATGGTGTGCCACATCGGGCACATACAAAAACAAGTGGAATTTATATAGTACTCATGAAACATGAATGAGCAAAAAGACATAACAACAACAACATCTCCTAATTATTTCAACACTGAAATAATATATTTTATTACTTTTTCGGAAAAAAATTTAGGATACTTGTGCACTTTTTTCAAACCACCGGCTGATTTCAAGAAAAACAAATTATTTCTAATTTCACACCATCTATACAAAATTCAACAGAATTCGACGTAGCTCAGTTGTTTGGGCCTTAGCTCTGTATCAGTACAGGGTTCAAATTCCGCTTGAGCATGTACCAATGGAAAGTTTAATGAATTTCTATGTACATTTTCGTAATTAAATACATTTACGAAATGCATCGAATTATACGGTGAGGGAAAACATCGTGCGGAAACCTACCTGTTCGTCGAACAGGTAATAGTAAGTGCTTGTAAATAGTGACATGGCTGACCACCTGTCACATTGAGTACTGATTATCTGGTTAACACGTGGGTTCGAGGTGTCCATAGAATTACTACCTTCGCAATTGCGGAGATGGAAACCTAAGCCTCTGACTACCCCGCAAGGGTTAATGGTCGTGAAAGCGTTTGTTTGTTTGGTTTTTGTTCTATACAAAATGTATTGTACTATTGCGATACCTCGATACATCTTAATTGTTCTTTTCAACACGAGATTTGCCACTTGTATCAAATTATGATTTGTAGTCGATTTTTTGTATATATTTGATACTATTCGCTGTAGGGTTATAGCATTTTTCATCTGAATACCTGTCATTTCGATTTCTCGCTTAACAGATAGCCTAACAATAACTTTACGCTCTTTAAAATTAAATTCATTATGAGCTAATATTAAAGAACCCCAAAAAATCGCTCTCTTCTTACAAAATGCAAGCTTGAACAAGGTTACCTAATAAACTTAGTAAGTTATTATGGATAAAGTGACATTAAGTGCTACTACCAGTTTGTTGAATATTCCAGAGTTTATCTTATTGTTAAATTATTCCCTGGATCTTTTTCTACAACGAACTTCTAATTCGACGTAACTCAGTTGTTTGGAGCTTGACTCTGTATCAGTGGGTTCAAATCCCGCTTGATCATGTACCAATTGAAAAGAAGAAGTTTAATGAATTACTATGTACATTTTCGTAATATATGTATACATTTGCGAAATACACCGAATATTATGGTAAGGAAACCTACCTGTACCCCAAACAGGTAAAAACCAGTCACATTGATTATCGACTATCTGGTCAACACGTGGGTTCGAGGTGGCCGTAAAATTACATACATAGTTCCACATTCTCTTTCACAAGATGCGTAAATAAATAGACATGTGATATACTGATTCTACTTTCAAGCGGACTGCCCCCATAGACAGCTGTTTGATGACGTCACGGGCGCCATTATAACTCCAAACAGCGTAAAAGGGACTGCGTCTTTCACCGGGTGCTCTTTTATTTGGTTTGGAGGAATTATGTTCTACAGACTTCGAACTAATGGTAAAGTGAAAAGAGAGAGAACTGGTCTCTTCTAAATTTTGATTCCCAATTGATATGTATATGGATGTGATATTGGGTGTTTATTATAAATGAAATTATTAAGAATCTGTCCTTCTAGCAATCGTATCTTAAATTTACTTAATAAATTTAGATGATTATTAATTTTCAGGTTTCTATTAAGATGGATTCTGCCATAAGACTCTATCATGCTGTAACATGTCAGCATTTAACTGATATCGATATTGAACCATATGTAAGTAAAATGCTAGGAGCAGGAAAACTTGGTTTCTCGTTAGTAAGAATTACTGCGCTCTTGATGAGTCCTAATAGACTGTGGATTGGAACTAGTAATGGTGTAATTATATCAGTACCCATAACAAACTTTGACGCTAGTTTCCATGACAATGAATCATCTAGTATAGGTAAGTGATTTTTTTTTTATATGATTATGTTTGTTAATTCGCATTTTATTTTTTGTCGTATTATAAAAGTAAATGTGTGACGTAAGACTAAATATGGGTTTTCATTGGCGATGATTCGGGAATAATCCACCAATTGACGAATTAACTGTAACCATTATTAATCACAAAATGATACATATATAGTATATAAATGCCCGCGTGCTGTTCGGCCCAGTAGTTTTCAACACGAGTTTTCTGTTAATGTTTGGGCAGCGATGATTGACGATGTATTGATTAGGGCGATTGAACTACCACAAACATTAAATGGTGAAATATTTTTGAAGTTCTTGCAGAACCAATTTAATGAAATTCTCGACGATTTGCCGTTAACTTTTTTAAGAAATATATGGCTGCAACTAGACGGTGCACCAGCGCATTTTGCTTGTGATATAAGAAGGCATATTGACGACAATCATACGCTGTGGATAGGGCGCGATGGGACCGTGGCTTGGCCGCCTCGCTCTCCAGATTTGACGCCGTTGGATTATTTTCTGTAGGGTCAAATGAAGCAAAAAATGAAGCAAAAGTGCCAAATAAAAGAAACGAGCTACTCCAGCGAATAGTTTCAGTGGCCAACAAAATAGGATTAGACCGTGGCATGATACCTAGAGCACTAGGCAGGTGGCAACGAGAGCAATGACCTGTCTTCAATGTAGAGGTGGCCATTTCGATAAAAATTTTAATTAAGAAGTACTTGTGTACCCTTTTTGTGTGTCAAATTATTGTGTGCGGACTGTATTTAGTTAGTTATCTTCGTGCTGAATATGATTAATAAATTTTTTAAACTGATTCGTCGTGTTTTTAATTATTTGTCAATACTCATTGTCATCATTGTCTACTTCATTATCATTCTACGCCTGCAATTTGGTGACTTTGAAATGTCAATAACTTTTAAATTAAATGATTCTCAGAGAAATGATTTTGGTATCATTTTGTAGATAATCTCAAAAATTAATAAAAAAAAATGCATATTAAGGGTCCAGTTTTTAAGATAACATAGAAAATCCCATAAATTTAGACCAATTTTGTGCATAACATTTCACAATCAAATTATTTTAACACATCATTTTTCTTTATTTGTTCAAAAATTAAATTAATTATTAATAGAACATATCTTTAGTTATCTATTGAAGTTTTTTTTGTAATCGTGGGGCTTTTATATCGACAATAATTTATATATCGATATTAATTTTTTGCCGAACAAATCAATAACAAAAATTGAAATAAAAAATGGCTTCCATTCCAAGGGGGAGGGGTAAGGACCCCCCAAGGGGGTGTTTTTGTAGGCGGAATTGGATGTACTACATGATCCTAAATTATCGCTAGATCCATCCCTAACACACTGTGTATCGTTTTCTATTTCCCATACAAACTTTTGTAATTTATTACCGCTGCGCGCGTTGTAGGATCTATTGTGGCGTTCCGAAATTTAATATCAGTGTATCGCAAATACGACAAAATTGCATATAAATAGTTATCGGCTTCGAGAAACTTAATTTTAGTTAACTGCATTTGTTAATCTGTAAGATTATTTTTTTAATGACATTGAGAAATCTTGAGTTTTGTCACTAATTAAAACTCTGAACGCAATAGTAATATTTGACGTCCAACTAATATTATTGAACGCAAGGGGGAAGCAAGGGAATTTGTCAGGATCGTTTTAGGTGGAGTTTCGATTATTACAAAAGCGATTCGCTTCTGACACTTCGCCGGCCGTTGCCGCGGAACCCTTTGCCCGGCTCGTGCGTTGTTTACCATATACTAACCTAACCTACTTATATTTCTATTGATAGGTAACATAACGAAGTCCAATCTACAAAATGCCTAAGTTTTTTGCAAAAACCCGAAATATCAAGTCATCCACCGACATATATAATGGCTACTTTAGAAGCAAAATTGCGGATATGTGGCAATATATTATTCCTGCATTTGGACGCAGCGAACTTGAAACATCCTCGAAACGCTGCTGTATGGTGCATTGGCAAAGCAGCCCTAACTTTAAAATGACCGGGATTCGTTGACCACTTGAATTTACGGTACAAGTAAGAGGGGCTCTCTGACCGAATGACGCCAAACAACGACGCGGCAAAGTGCGGTCGCATACGTGACTTTATATTCAACCAGTTCGCGACGTTCCAGTACGAAGTGACGCGGGATCGGCGAGGTATATGAAAGCGAAAACGGGTGCATGCATTTTGAAACCGTAGTATCATTTTCCTAGTTCGACCGAGTATACAGCTACCATTAACAACGTCACAGTAGCTGAGCCTTGACAATATCAACGCTTCACTCAGGTTGACACGCAAGGTTGCACTTAGATGTGGAGGGGTTCAGCGTAATACAATTTCTATCATACCAACACGCAATTCGTTCAAGCTCCGAAGGCTTCTCGGACACATACAGCTGCACATCATAAGCATAGATATGATATCAACTGCTTTCAATACTGCTAACGATATGCGCGTTACACATTATTAAATATTAAAAATAAAAGCAGAGGGCGTAAGATAGGACCCTATGGAATCCTCCTTGTGAACACTCAAGGGAAAGACAACCGTCCATCCCCCGCATAATAGAAAGGTTATGTTCAGAATATCGAACGCTCTAGAAAAATCGAGTAAAAACATTAGGGTGCTCATGTCATCACCCTGGGCCTGCAGAAAGTCGTCGACCACATTCGCCAAGGCGGTCGCAGTAGAGCTGTCCTTCCGGAAGCCCGATTTATACTCGGTCAAAATACAATTTTCTTCTGGATATTTCGGAACCTTATCACTCACAATCCTCTACATTATCTTCGATAAACGTGGTATTACGTGGTGGTAGGTATTTTTTGGCAACAGCAGGACTCTGGCAGCTTTTCAACTGATCGGAAAGATACCAGCGCTGAGGCTCCTGTTCACAATCGCTATCAATACGTCAATAGTCATTGGTAATGTGAATAATAGCATGGCAATGTTGTCTACACCCTTGGCTTACATTTTGATCGCCAAAACAATCTTACCCTTTCAGCCGAAACCAGCTTCAGCGAGAATGACGAAGAACCAAATCGAAATTCATTCATACGTGAAGTAACAAATAAGTACTTCTGAATTTCCAGGTATGTCCAGGAATTTCCGCTAGATTACGTCAGGGTCGTAAAAATATTTTGTCAAGTCAGTCTGGTTATTGTCAGACAGAATTATCTTTTTCAAGTGTTTCCACATAGTCTTTGAATTTGTCTTGTCCTTTATAGTCTTGTCAAAATATGCCTGTTTTTCAGAATGCAGAGCCTGAACGACAAATGGTTTCAGGGCCTTTATGTACTATAAAACCTGCCCGCTTAAGTGCCTCAACAACAGTACGCTTGAAACGCCTGTTGTCCCTCTCCGCCAACTGATGCTTGAGCTTGTGAATAGCACGCTCAAGAGGCTTTGTAGCAGCCGTTAAGGCACCCTCACTCGTCCTCCCTTTCAGAGCTACCAGGCGGCGCTCGAGGTCACTCACTTTATAATTTACCTCTCTCTCCTGCAGTTCTTCTTGCAATCCCACTCGCAGATCCGTAATGGTTGCAACCACCCCCTTCCGTAGCAGCTGCATTAGCGACTCCGTGTCTCCAGCCTCCCAGACCAACGGACTGGACCTGGACTGATTGCACTTCTCGCACGGGAGCATTCTGATTGTCAACCCGAAGCCTTACTTGGGCACAGTCTGGGCAGATCCATCGACGGCGGATTGCCTTTGATTGTCTTTTGTAGACACTCAAAGACTACAGTCGCCGCACTCCCATCACGATTGGTCCCACCACCAGATCCTTTACGCTCTTTTCTTTGGCCAACATTCAGCAATATAATATCTGTTTCCACATGACATAACATTTCATGCCCTCTTTCAAGGTTTTATACCAGACAATTTTTTTATAATATTCGAGTTTGTAATGATATATACATATTGGAAATAAAGAACAAATTTTTAATGCAGATGTAGAGAAATTTTTGCAGATTTATTTAATAGGCTATTCAGATGCGGAAATTGATAATCGTTGCGCTCACAATCCAAAAGCGAAGATTGTCCAAGAATTGCAAATGTTTCTTCATCAGAAGAATAATTAGCTGAACATGTAGAAAATATCATTCGAGCTGACTAAACATCCCCCGGTAAACAGACAAGGAGGTTTAATTCACTAATACTGATGAAGTGGTTATTATTGTGGGAGAAAATGTACAATCTAGGGATATTGTGCTTCATCGTCGGAATAGTAATTTAAGATGGATACCATTTTAATATCAAAGTGGTAAATCAAGTAATAGGTAAATAAATTGAACAAAGAACAAAGCCAACCACTTAGCCGAGGTGACATTACTCGCAGGCATTCTTGACTTCCGCAACAACACAGTCACATCTTGATGCACAGTTTCGGAATGACATTTCAGCACCTTGTTACGAATGAGGGCCTCCTCTACCCCACATATGATCTTTTCAACTGGTGCATGTTTTGTTGACAATGCAATATTCATACCTTTTGACATAGTATAGTTGTGTCATCCATCGCGATATTCGAGAGATTAATCACCGTGTCTGCTTCATTTGATTTAGATCATGGCTACCATATTTATTGAATATGGTAGTCATACTCATTGAAGGATGTTATGCTCTTTCAAACTCTGGTGTTTATTAAATTCAATGCAGTTGCGGTAAAGTTTACATAGGCCAAACAAAAAGAAGTATCCAGGAACGGGTCAAGGAACACATAGCGGCTGTAAAGAATAGGCAACCACAAAATTCAGCGATAGCGGAACACCTGATGTCTGGTTCAAACCATTGGATTGAATTACATCAACCTCAAATCATCTCCACGGAACAACATTATTATCCCAGGGTTGTTCGTGAGGCTATTGAAATTAAAAAACGTCCCAATAATTTCAATCGTTAGGATGATTTTAGGCTTTCGCAAACATGGGAACCGGTAATTGTGGGATTATATTCGCGTGGCGTAACTACAAATGTGTCTTCGGTTAGTGTGAGTGTAGTGTGGCGTGCTATGATTCAACAAAAATTCCAATTGTGAAGGTAGACAGACGTTAGCTGAAACGTCAGTCTTCCCGCGACCACGGCCTATGCAACCGGGTTGAAACGTCGGGTAAAATAAAGGTATTTATATCTTTATTAATTTATCAGGAAACGACCCGGTCTCACATAGTAAATAAAATGAGTAAAGACCGCGAGTGTTAAAAATAACTACTTTCATTCTTATCCACACATATTTCAAATCCCCATTCTTATTCCTAACACACACAATACCTCTTACAATTTGATACATTTTCATTAGCATAATCAGAACATTACAGTTTGGAGCGTAAAATCTTGCCTTGCCTTAGATTTTTTTTAATGTTATATATTTCATATACATATAATATGTACATTTACAACAACATGTACATTTAATACAAATATACTCACAGACCCGTGTTAAATGTTTCATACCTGCATATCTTACTTATGTTACTCAACATACTTTTAATAAATATATATTATAGCAACTTATACGAACTAAAACTTACTTGTTTAAGTTTATTTTAGAGGTATGGGTAAAAAACAAGAGTCGTACAATTTAAAATACATATATGAATCCCACTATTTTAAAAACTGAGTGTTTTTCAGTCATTGTAGTTATTAATTCATTGTAGCATATAAATTTATTGTAGCCTTTAAAAGTTCCATAGGAATAGTGCTGAAATCATTTCAGTAAAATGCAGCTTGATGATTTATATTCATTGCACATACCGCTATGGCGATGTTACACAGCCCTGTCTCACACCCATTCGGATACTGAACCAGCCTGAGTAGGCCCCATTAACCCTAACACAGGCTCTAGAGTCCACACATAAAGACCTGTATCAAGGCGCTGCCCAAACCAGACGCAGACAGCGCCGCCCACATATCATTCCGTGTTTCACGATCATACGCATTTCCCAAATCCTTAAAAGCACAAAAAACCTTGTGGTTCTTCATCAAATCTTTTATGCCACCTGGGGTAAAATATTGCCGGCCTGTACATTCATTCCCTTAGGATATATATCCCTTAGGGTAAAATGCTTAGAGTGCTCTAAAACTAATGCAACAACAACGATGGTCACAGAAGCTCCTAAATAATCTATAGATTTAACTTTGAATGAATCTTGATTTTTTTAATTCTTAGATAATCAAGAAAGAAGTTTAAAAGGGTGCTCTATGTCTCAAGCACAATTGAGTTTCCATGGACATCGTGGAGCTGTTAAATTTTTTCTTTCCACAAACTTTTCACGTGATACGAACAATGTCTTAGACATTATAATGTCAGTTGGCGAAGGTGCCATCGATTTTCGTGTTTGTAAGTTTTGATTTCATTAGAAATAAATTAAAGAAATTCTAAGGAAGTGAAATCAACAAATTATACGACATTAAAAAACAACTATTTTTCTTTCCTCTTGTAAGCAAAGTTAAAAACAGCCGTAGCAATTAAATTCAAACGTTCCTTTAAGAATGGCTCTGCTGGTGGCATCGACGGTCTTACCCCTCAGCACTTGAAGGATCTGATAGGTGAGATCATAGGTAAGGCTGGTAGGTCATTGTTGTTGGCTTTGACGCGGTTGATTAATCTGATGCTATCGGGTAAAGTGTGTTGGCCTCACTTTTAGATGTATTATATGGTCCTAATCTGTGCGCGCTGAGGAAGAAGGACGGTGGCATAAAGCCTATTGCGGTAGGAAGCACCATTCGGCGCTTGGTTTCCAAGATCTGCTGCCAGCGCATCTTGCCCCTGGTGCAGCCCATTTTTCAGCCGATCCAGATGGGTTTCGGCACGAGGGGGGCTGTGAGGCCGCCGTCCATTCAGCGTGCACTTACCTGGAGAGTGACGTCGGCGAGGTTTTGCTCAAGGTGGATGTACGGAATGCCTTTAATTCTGTTGACAGGGCAGCCTTGTTGACACAAATAAGAGAAAAAATACCTCTGGCATATAGTTATCTTTGGCAATGTTATAGTAAATATTGAAAATTA
Organism: Leucoptera coffeella; assembly: GCA_030578115.1. Lineage (NCBI taxonomy): Eukaryota > Metazoa > Arthropoda > Insecta > Lepidoptera > Lyonetiidae > Leucoptera > Leucoptera coffeella. Next base: position 2,198,478 of record JAMBLF010000002.1, read on the forward strand.
ATATTCAAGCAAAATTGTTTAGACTCAAGTATTGGATATCAACAAGGCGACCCCTTGGGACCAGCCATTTTCAGTCTCGTGATACAGCCACATATTGAAGCTATATCGTTAGGGTTCAATGTGTGGTATCTCGATGATGGCACTCTTCGTGGCGAAGTGAATTCAGTTTTTAATGATTTTACAAAAATTCATTCAAAATTTCGCTACAATAGATGAAAAAAAAAGGGAACTTTATATAAATCAAAAGCCGGAGTCAGTAAAAAATTTGATTCAGTAGCACTGAATATAAAAAAATTATCTAAGATTTGCTTCATCTCCTCGGCGCTCTTTTGAAAGACGAATCCTTACCTGCCTTCGGTTGGAAAAGATATCACCGCATTCGGCTTACACCATCATTAAATACTGTATATTTATTCCAAATTTTTTATATTTTCTTAGAACTAGTTATCTTTGGAAACATCATTTTTGTAGAACAGGTGGACAATATTATTCGGACAACCCTATCCAAAATTGTAATTTCACTGATCATTGTTGGACACAGGCATCATTTTCCAGCCAGCATATTGGCCACTCTGCACTCCAACGACAGTGACGGGGACCTTTTTTTAAACACCTTAGATTAATATAAAATCCTTAATGTTCACACTGTGGCGACCTCTAGAGCGCAACACACAGAGAGAAACCTAAGTAAATCTAAGTTGCAGCTATCTAAGTTTAGTAAAACATAATTACCACAGATGGCGCTGCCAAGAATAAAATAATAATTACACAAATCAATTTCCTAGAACGCGCAAGTGAAATATTTATCGGAAACAAGACATATACAAATTTCCAACTCAGGCCATTAGCCTGGACGAACACCTGCCCAGGTAGGAAGTTCCCTCTTTTCTTGTAGGACACAGTGGATCTTACAAACAAATCAACAAATAAACGGGTGTTTTAATTTTTCAGTTTAAACTTATTTCAAACATTCAACTTTTCAAAATTTCAAGGTCGCATAGTGAAATTAGTAACTTATGTACTTAAAATTAGAATTAAATAGAATTAAATATAAGATATAAAAAGCAAACGTAAATAATCGCCAAGAGAGTTTTTCATTTGTTCGTTACAAAGTGAAATACAAAGGCAAACACGTTCCCGACTATTAACCCTTGGCGGGGTAGTCAGAGGTTCAGGTTATATTTCCACAATCGCGGAGCTAGTAATTCTTTGGTTACCTTGAACCCACGTGTTGACCAGGTAATCACTACTCAATGTGACAGGTGGCAGCCATGTCGCCATTTCCAAGCAACCAGTTCGGGTAACGGGTAGGTTTCCTCATGATGTTTTCCCTCACCGTAGTATTCGGTGTATTTCTTAAATGTATTTTATTACGAAAATGTAGATTCTTTAAATACTGAATTATCTGACTAAGAAAATATTAGGTAATGTTTTATACGGATATCTGCCTTTTCGCCGAAAATTGTTTGGTTCGGCCGAGTATTAATTTAGTTGCCAACCAACGTTACGCGAAGTTTTATTTCGCCGAATAATCATTTACCAACTTATTATAAACTTGAGTTTTATTTCCCAATCTTACAGTTACCAATTTGTCAAAATGCCAACTTTCAAGTAGCAGAATGTTTTAGTTAGCGTAATATTCTTTAGTTGTTTATGGTTTATATAAATGATAATAAGAGCAACTTGCTTTGCTCGCTCGGCTCGTGCGTTGTTTATCATACACTAACCTAACCTAAAAAAATTTAATGAAATAAATTATTTTCAGAGGGAAAACTTTCGTTCAGCTTAACAATAATTCTACTAAATAAAACGTCAAAATTATACGTTTATTATAATTATATGTTTTCTTGAAACAATTCTTAAAATAATGGGTAGACCTAATTAACGTTAATACGAGTAATAGTTGTTATTAGTAATTTTTCCTAAGGCTTGTAGTTCGGACAGAAAAAAATATTTTCTGTTTTGTTGTATGGAACAGAAAAAACAAAATCGAATTCCTTCTAATTCCAGGCCGATTCCCATTCGAAACCTTTTCTATCTTCTATAAACTTTGAGTCTTCTGCTATCGCTCTGCGCTATTAACATTTGCATAAAGTTGTAACTCTAGGAGAAAAATGGATCGAAAAAATTAGAGAAATCGAATATTCCACACCCTTGTTTATAATTTTCTTAAGTTATTTTTTGGTGATTTTAACACAGATTAGTACGTTAAACTATACAATGACATAAATCATCACTTACATCAGTGGGTCCCAAACTTATATTGTCTACTGCCCACTTTGAGAAGAAAAATTTTTTTAGCGCCCTCATTTTTTCACCTATTTAAAAACCACTATAACTTGAAATTCAATTAATTAATTATTGTGACCTATATATGTATATTAACGGAGAATTCTAAACGAAGATTTAGTATGACCCGCAACTTGAAACCTGAGCGCAGTAGGTAACATACAACGGCGCTTAGGTCTCAAGTTCACTCTTACGGGCTTCACCTGCCAATAAGAATGATTATTGAAACGCCACTTTATAGTATTAAAACAGAGTTTCTTTTATTAAAAATATAACTAAAATAATCTTAAAAACTAAAACCTTATATAAAAACTAATGTGAAGGATGAATCTGATGCTGTTTAATAAGTTTATTGATATCAGGTCCCAATTTACTCAAGATCAGTCGCAAGTCGCCACGTTCGGTAACAAGCAAACGATTTCTCTTTTTAATAATCAGTGTTGTCACAGCACTAAATCCACGTTTACACAAATATGACGATGGGAATGCTATCAAGAATCGTTGAACAATTGACCACAATCCAGGGTACAATTGTGGGATCGGTTTTAGTAGCCAAAATTCTTGGTAACCATTTTTGAACTTGATTTTTATTTCCTCGTTTTTGTCAATTCTATAAGTTCTTCTTCCAGCTGAGGTCACCTCATTGCTGTGTTGACATTTGAAAACGGATCCAACACCCAGTCTGGTATTTACAAGTTCAAAATGTCCTGGTATCGTTCGGTGAATTCAATGTGGAGGTTTTCCAAATGTTGGCAGTAGGCAAACAATTCGTCGTTACTGCATGTAACTGATAAATTTGAAACTCACGTCTGCCCAGATTTTTTTTGTGTAGAAGCAGTTTGGCTGCGAAAGCAGCAACGACGTTTTTTGTTTTAATTAAATTTAGTTTATCGCCTTGCAGTTGGAGATTCATGTCGTTGAACAATTTATACAGGTCTGTCATGTAAGCTATATCATTCTTTGATGTTATGAACTTGTCGTGCAACAGAGTCAAACAGGTTGTTAAATCGAATCAGACAATTCCTCGAGGCAGCTTCTTGATAGCCAACGAACTTCAGTATGAAACAACAAATGGTTGAAATCCTCGTCATTAGTAACACAAAGCTGATGAAATAATCTATCATTCAAAGAGCTGTTGCGGATTTTATTAACTGCTTTGATGACATATTGCAGTGATTGAAATAGTTTTTCACTTAAGTTTCTAGCAACTAAATGTTGTCTATGAATAACGCAATGTACACCAAGGATATCTGGAATTTTATTTTTAAGTACGATATGAAGCCTTTATGGCACCCTGTCATAGCCGGAGCGCCATCCGTAGCAACTGAAATAATATTTTTCAAAGGAATCTCTTTCTCATCGCAAAACTTTTCCATTGTATGGAATATGGTTTCACGTTTAGTATCGGTCTCTAAATTTCTAACAAATAATAGTTCTTCGCATATTTTCTCATCTTTAATAAACCTCACGTAAGACAACAACAATGCTTCATTAGTTGGTAAAGTGGACTCATCGAGCTGAATTGAGAATTGACTTGTCCTCAGATGATCGTACAATGATTCTTTAATGTTTTCAGCCATTTCATCAATTCGTCTTTGCACAGAATTATTATTATTATTTCTTTATTAAGCCATTCTCCACTAAGGTTACGTCGGCTGAAGTACAAACACTGATGCCACGGCGTTTGAACTTCTTGTTATTCTATCGCCATGGTTACACCAACGCCGCCAGCCGCTACAACCGAAGAAAAACGAAATCGAAGCTCCAATTCTTCTCTTCCTTGTTCTTCGGTTCGTTCCAGTTGAGGATCCAAATCTTATCCCAAAGCGAACATATTTAGCCAGTTCGGCATCACAATTGACTAAATATTCAGCCCAAAATAAGTATTTGTATTTTCATCTTTCACTGAGCTACTGATATTGTTGACGAACCATAGACGACGCACAGAATTATTACTCAAAGGATTTTTTCGGAAATATCTGCGGCCGGTTTATGAAGCACAGTAGTTATTACTTCATTTATCGCTGGCAATATTAACTCTTCTCCGATTTTATGTGGTTTGCCTCTTTGAGCAATTAACAAAGAGATATTGTACGAAGCTCGAAGTCCGTCGTCATCTTGCTCAGCAGCCGCCGAAAATAGATTTGCTACACTTAGCTGAGTACTATGCTTCTTCTCTAGGTCTTGAAAATATGCTACATTCTTGTCTTTCTTATCTGGATGCATTTTATTCAAATGATCTTGCAACCTTAAAGGCTCCATTGCTTCATTCGAAAATGTTTTTAGACATAGAAGACACAAAGGCGACGATGGGTTTGGGGGATTTTCAATAAATCCGAATTTAATATATTCCGCACAGTATTGCCGTCTCTTGTGCCGCCATGTCAGTGCAAATACCATATATATATAAATATTTTCTATTAATTGTTTGAATTAATGTGTATGTGTCTGAAATATATTAATGTATGTTTATATGATGTTTATGATGTTACATACAGTCTATAGTGTATATATATAATGTGTATGTACGCATATGTATGAGTGTGTATTTATGTATATGACTATATCTATTTACATGCCTATAACTAATGTTCTTGTTTATGTTCCCCAAAGTATGATTATGAATTATAGTGTATCAATTTTATGTATGAGTATTATATCTGTATTTGCCACGATGATTATTATAAATGAATTATTTTGTGTATGTTTGTTATTTATTAAATACAGCTTGTGACAGTTTCCGAATCGGGTGCTGCCGGAGGACCAGTGATGTAGCCTAGCTACATCGTATACTGAGGCAGCACCTTTTCACTGCATCAACGGTGTTCTTTGCATATTTTTTTTCCATGTTTGTGTTTTGTATGTTAGTGAATAAAGTTTTTTCTTTCTTTCTTTCTTCTTTTTTACTTCCGACATTGATTTGCTTTGAGAAATAGGTTCAATTTCGCGAGTTGTGTAGACGAGGCGTAAGTACTGCTCATCTATTGCGCGCGAGACCGCAAATGAAAAGAAAATAAATATTACATTGTTTATATAGGAATGCTTAAGCAGCACGCACCTACAGGATCAAAACAAACTTGCATAAACTCGTTTATCTCATTCGACGCTCAATCGTACTCAACTAGTCCGAACAAGTATTCAATGAACCAGCCGACTGATACAGGAATGCACAATTTGGGTTATTTAACAAAAACTTCTTAAAACATTATAGAGATCAACGAGTAATAATAACTATTAAAATGCGAAACTGTGTCTGTTGCCTTCTTATTTTTTTGTTTGTGTCTACTTTCATTACGAAACACTGCGACCGATTGACATGCTTTTAATTTTTTCTATATTCAATAAAATAGGACAGATATATGAACTACGCGGAGAAAAGTATAGACCCGAGTTTGAGCAATCTTTTAATTCATATTAGTTGATGTTCACAAGTCGTTTTCGAGAGTCGAGAGCTCTTGCAGTCGTTGTTTAAGAGGCCTCCTAGCAAAATAAAATTACAAATCAAGCCTCTACACAACGCCCCCATTTTCTTTCGGGGTCTCTTACCGCACCCCCCCTTGAGACCTGAAGCGCCCACTAGGGGGCGTTATCGCACTAAATGAAAACCCGGGTCTTAAGACACTGCGGTAGTGGCGACGAGAAGATATGACACAGCTTCCCGAATACTGGCTACCCTAGCTGCACTCTTCTGGAAATCTCTCGCATGAAGCTGTCCCTACCAATTTGCAGAACATGGCGCAGGTAGACATATTCCTGGACCACTTCGAGCGCCTCTCCACTCGCTCGCGGGAGAACGAGTTCATTAAACATGACTTTCGTCTTGTCCAAGTTCATCCGGAGACGGACCGAACGTGAGGCAGTGTTAAAATTGTGCAGCATTCCCTGCAAATCCTGCAGAGTCTCCGCCTTTATGACGATGTCATTAGCGAAGCGATGGTCTGTGAGGTGTCTGCCATTGACATTGATACCCATCCCAGTCCAATCCAGAGTCTTGAAGACGCCCTCCAGTGCGTTCATGAATAGTTTCGGGGAGATGACATCCCCTAGCCCAGATCTCGATGAAATCGAAGGCCTTCTCGTAGTCCAAAAAGGCACAGCGGCTAGCTATACTCATGAGACTTCTGCACAACCTGCCGCACTGTATGGATGTGGTCTACGCTACTGAAACCTCTTCGAAATCTGGCCTGCTCCGGCGGCTGGAAGGCGTCAAATCTTGAGGCCAGACGATTAGTGAGCTCTCTCGTGAACAACTTGTAGACGTGGCTTAGGAGCGCGATAGGCCTATAATTATTCAATAGGGCTTTGTATCCCTTTTTGAAGAACAAGGCTACCCCGCTCTCATTCCTCGCCGTCGGGGTAGTCTATTATGCCGCCGTCGGGCTATGACGGAATTAAGCAGATGCTGGAGCATGTGCAGGACTGGAGCTACTCCCGTCTTTAGAAACTAGAGGTAATTTCGTCTTCACCGGGACCCTTACCATTACGCAGTTGTTTGAGAGAGCGTCTGTGAAGTGGCACAGCAATGTGGCTCTTGGGTCCTTCGCATTGGGTAGAGGCTTTGGGGCATGTGAGGCGTATAGACAGCCGTAAAAGCCTTCAATCTCGGTAAGAATCCCTGGAATTGAAGCGATGGTCCTGCCCTCTGAGGTTTTCAGCTTCGTCAGATTAGACGTACCCATTCTGTTACTACAGACTTTCGACCTCGATTATGCTCAATGGCCTCATGCATGAGTTGCGCATTGTAGTTTCGGAGGGCACGTCTCACCGATTTAGGGATAGTCTTATTGAGACGTTTGGTATCTGACGAAGCGCCCTCTGGTATTTCACGTCGAATCCGCATCAATCCCATGGTTTCGCTTGAAAGCTTGGAATTTCGGCCGCTTCATCCTCACTTGAAGTGTCTTCCACCCACTTCGCGGAGTATCTTCACCACATTACTGAGGTGTTCGGCAACATTCAGTGAGTCTCCAGCAATGCATGGATTGTAGCACGGTTGGACAAAAGAACGGATCGTCTCAATCGACCTTTCTCGGTCTCAAAGTCAAAATTCAGGGTGCCTCTCACCAGGCGGTGGTTGGTCACTTCTGGTTTTAAACCTATTGACCACGGAGACATCCCTGAACACGTACCCTTTGTTCGCCAAGATGAAATCGATCTTGTTCTCGTCCCACCATCTGAGCTCTGCCAGGTCCACTTCCTAATCAATAATGTGTTCATGCAGAACAGCCGATTTTTGTCCAGCAAGTTGACCAGCATTCACCCTCTGGTATTTATGAATCCAAATCGGTGCGTTCCGATATGTGATTCACCGCATTCACGTACTACCACTTTCGCATTGAAATCCCCCATGACAACGGTGTAAAGCACCTCGACCTCACTGTCCGAGTATGCGGCGCATATACCTACAGGAGCTTATCTTGGTCAATTTCGTTACAAGGTTCGCTATCAAGGTTGACATACTCGAAACTTCCGGTACGTTGTCCCGGAGAACCTTGTTGACGAGACACCTACACTACCCTGTTTACTTACTTACTTGCTTACTCTTCAGTGTTAATCACCTTTAAATAACTAAGAATAATAAAAAACTAGGCTGCGAAATATTATTTTTTTCCGATCCATTTTTCTCATAGAGTTGCAATTTTATGCAAACTTTAGTGCAGAGCGATAGCAGAAGACTCAAAATTTAAGATAGAAAAGGTTTTGAACGGGGCTCGGCCTGGAATTAGCAGGAATTCGAGTTTGTTTTTCTGTTCCATACAAAAAAACCAGAAAATATTTCTTTCTGTCCGAACTCTAGAAGTCTTAGGAAAAAAATACTAATGAACTAGAGAAAAAAAGAAAAATCGAAAGTTAGGTCGTAAGTCCCTCACATTGAAATTTTCGTGGCACGACCTTTTTATTGCCGTTCACGCTTAAGCTGCCAGATAATCACACGTTCATGAAATTTGGGAAACATTACTCGTAGATACTCATTTTTACCTTTGAGCTCATTGCTTTTTATATTTTGTTGGTTGCGTCGTAGGCGGATGCTAGAGAAGAAGATGGACATTACATGTAAAGTGTTTGAAAGAAAGGTGAAAGGGTCAGTAAAACCAAAACTATGGATTTTGAGGGACAGGAAAGAATTACTCAATATGTTATTAAAGTGGATAGATCATGTGGCAGGCAATAACTTTTCGTGTTGGAAAAGCGCATCAAAGAAATGTTTGCTAGCTCATAGCCTAATATAATTCATTTACCCTTAGCACCTTAATACTCCTCATCCTACCCGCTCCGTCGACATTCTGGAAAGAACGGCAGCTTGTTAGCGTTCTTTTTTCGTCCCAGACCAGCAGACTACTTCACTACTATATACTACGGAAATAAAGGTAGGTATACTCCCTGTGTATAGAGTATTCGTAGCAGATAGAATTAGTAAGTATGTACTTCGGAACTTCAAAATTCCCAATGTTTGCACATTTAAGTACATACATGTATATAATCTCTTAATCCCTTTCGACGTGGGCAGAAGTGCATTGCCCAATCGATTCCATTAAACCCTAGAAACTTATTTTCATCCTTCGATATGCCGGCAAGAACAGCAACCAGTTCTCAGGCTAGCAATGCTTTTGGTTTATAAAATATTCATATATACACAAAAAGCCCAACTCACTACAGAGGGATAGACAATTATCACAAAATCTCGTTTTTCACGATTCTGACAAACCACTTTTACACTGCCAATTATTGGTTAATATGTTACGTATAGACAATTACGTTTTATGCTGGACTATTCCGTAGGTATGTAAATCGAGCAACTGAAAAATCTAGTTGTGATCATAAATATTAAAATTTTCAGTTGTGATCAATTAGTAGCCGTGTTTAGAAACCGGTTCCCGTTCGATCACTTAACTTAAGCAAGACGGACGTGGAAAGTATCTAAATGGTTGACCATTTAGATTGTAAATGGGCTATTGGTTCCGGTGAAAAAAACATCGTGAGGAAACCTGATTTAGTTAGGTTTGGAAATGGTTAACCACCTATCACGTTGCATGTTGATTATCAGGTTACAAGAGTTATCACAAGAAGGCAAAACAGTTGAACTGATATGGGTTCCTAGCCACCAAAGGATTACTGGCAGATTAAAACCAGACCAAGCAGACGCAGAAGCCAAGAGAGTAACCCTTCGTGACTGCATCGATTTTCACAACTCTACCTTACTAGACTTGAAGAGATTCTTTAGAAAGTCTGTCAAAAAGCTTTGGGATAACTTTTGGATAGAGTACAATAAGTCATTATTCCCGGGTATCGCCTGCGCCATGTGCCGTTGGCGCGACTTGCGTGCATGCCTGGTTTCCCACCCTGTGTCACCCACGGTGGAACAAATGTGGTTCCGCGTCGTAGTTGGTGGCACCCGGCTCGTGGTTGGGACGGCTTTCCGGCCGCCTTGGCATGACGCTGACGAATTTTTTGGCATTGACTAACTCCGTGACATCTTTTAATAATTATGACAAAGTTGTTTTAGTAGGTGACATGAATATTAATTTTGATAACATACATGACAGAAACCACAAATCATTCACTGACTTTATGACAATTCTAAAACTACCATAGCATGTTAATAGATGAACTCACTTTATTAACCATTCACAAAGTACAATTGACCTGATAATGACTGACGCGCTGGTTCAGTCTGGGGACGTTCGACACAGCTGACTTAGGCAGGCATGCCTTTGTTTTGGCTGAGCTTGACCTGAAGCGGAAGGAACCGGTACCAAGGCACATTATGTACCGGCCGTTGAAGGATATTGATATATTGATAAGGGCAAACTTAACAATGACTTGACTGAAATAGACTGAACTAGTATGACAACATTGATTTAGTAGCTGTTTTGACTGACAATATAACGCGACTTTTTTAAACTTGTCCCAGTCAGGAGTATTTTGGTGAAGGATGCTCCTGAGCGTTGGTTAATGAGCACTGTACTGCTTATGATGCGGCTACGCGATAACGCTTACAGTCGTTTCAAGCGTACTGGAATCGAGGCACATAAGCAGTACTATAAGAACCTGAAACGACTTGTTGTTCAGGCTCTGCGTTCTGAAAAACAGGCATATTCTGACAAGACCATCAATGACAGGACTAATCCAAAGACAATGTGGAAACACTTGAAAAAGATAATCAATCAATCAATCAGCCTGTATTAGTCCACTGCTGGACGTAGGCCTCCCCAAGGGTACGCCACAAAAGACGATCTTTCGTGGCCCTCATCCAGCCACTACCAGCAACCTTCTTGAGGTCATCGGTCCACCTGGCAGGGGGGCGTCCTACACTACGTTTGCCGAGACGTGGCCTCCACTCAAGAACCGCTTTACTCCAGCGGTCGTCAGTTCTACGATAGACGTGGCCTGCCCACTGCCACTTCAGCTTACAACAGCGATAGACTATGTCTATCACCTTGGTTCTTTGCCGGATAATCTCGTTCCGGACTCTGTCCCTTAACGAGATACCCAGCATTGAACGCTCCATTGCTCGCTGAGCGACATGTAGTCGGTGGGCTAGCCCGACTGTCATGTTCCACGTCTCGGATCCGTATGTCATTACGGGTAAGACACACTGGTTATAAACCCTGGTCTTCAGGCACTGCGGTAGTGGCGACGAGAAGATGTGACGCAACTTCCCAAATGCTGCCCAGCCCAGCTGCACTCTTCTGGAAATCTCCCGCTCGAAACTGTCTCTACCCAACTGCAATACTTGGCCCAGGTAGACATATTCCTGGACAGTTTCGAGCGCCTCTCCATTGATCGCAATCGGCTCCGGGACCACAAGTTCATTGAACATGACCTTAGTCTTGTCCAAGTTCATCCGGAGACCGACTGACCGTGAGGCAGCGTTCAAACTGTGCAGCATTTCCTGCAGATACTGCAGCGACTCCGCCATCAAGACAATGTCATCAGCGAAGCGAAGGTGCGTGAGGTATCTGCCATTGACATTGATACCCATCCCAGTCCGATCCAGAGTTTTGAAGAGGTCCTCCAGTGCGTTTGAGAACAGTTTTGGGGAGATAACATCCCCCTGTCTCACTCCTCTGAGCAACTGTATAGGACTCGTCTTTTGGTTTTGGACTTGGACAGATATCGTTGCCATACTATATAGGCTCCTCAGCACCTGCACATATCGCCAATCGATCTGGCATCGCTGCAGTGAATCCAAAACAGCCCAGATCTCGACCGAGTCGAAGGCCTTCTCGTAGTCCACGAAGGCAAGACACAGCGGCCGGTTATACTCATGGGACTTCTGTATAACCTGCCGCACCGTGTGAATGTGGTCTACGGTACTATAGCCTTTTCGAAATCCGGCCTGCTCCGGCGGCTGGAAGGCGTCAAATCTTAAGGCGAGACGATTTGTAAGCACCCTCGAAAACAACTTGTAGACGTGGCTTAGGAGCGCGATTGGTCTATAATTCTTCAGTAGGGCCTTGTCGCCCTTTTTGAAAAATAAGGCCACTACGCTCCCACTCCACGCCTTCGGAGTAGTCCCATTGGCTATGACGGAATTAAACAAATCCTTGAGCCTCTCCAGGAGCGGAGATCCTCCCGCCCTGAGAAGCTCAGAGGTGATTCCGTCCTCGCCGGGAGCCTTCCCATTACTAAGTTGTCTGAGAGCACTCCCAACCTCGTCTAAGTCCACGAGTGGAAGATCGTCTGTGAAATGGCGCACCAATACAGCTCTTGGGTCCCTCGTATCGGGTGGGGGCCTCGTGGCATGCGAGGCGTATAAACGGCCGTAGAAGCTCTCAACCTCGGCCAGAATCCCTGGAATTGAGGTGACGGTCTTGCCCTCTGAGGTTTTCAGCTTCGTCAGACTAGATCGACCCATTCTTTTATTGAAGACTTTAGACCCCCGATTTAGCTCAATAGCCTCTTGAATGATTTGAGCATTAAAGTTTCGGAGGTCACGTCTCACCGATTTTCGGATGGTCTTGTTGAGACGTTGGGTGTCTGACGAAGCTCCCTCTGACATTGTGCGTCGAATCCGCATCAATTCCAGGGTTTCGCTTGAGAGCTTAGATTTTCGGCTGCCTCGTCCTGCCTTGAAGTGTTTCCCACCCACTTCACGAAGAACCCTCACTACATCATCCAGGTTCTCGTCAACATTTGCCGTGGCCTTTAGTGCATCGAAGCGATTGCGTAGTTCCAACTGGAACGCTTCAGAGCCGTGCACGGATTGGAGCATCGTTGGGCGAAGAACGGATCGCGTCAGACGACTACTCTCAGCCCTGAAGTCAATACTCAGGATGCCTCTCACTAGTCGGTGGTCGCTGCCGGTTTTGAACCTGTTGACCACTGAGACATCCCTGAATATGTACCTCCTGTCCGCTAAGATAAAGTCGATCTAATTCTTCGTCCCACCATCTGGGCTATGCCAGGTCCACTTCCTATGGGGCTTCTTCCTAAAGAATGTGTTCATGCAGAACAACCCCTCTTTATCCAGGAAGTTGACCAGCATTTGCCCTCTGGCGTTTCTGCGTCCAACTCCGTGCGTTCCAAAACGCGACTCGTCGCATTCGCGCACTCCCACTTTGGCATTGAAGTCCCCCATGACAACGGTGTAGTGGGTCTTGGTGGTGTTATGCATCGCTTTGGCGATATCTTCATAAAGCACCTCGACTTCACTGTCCGAGTATGCCGACGTCGGCGCATATACCTGCACGACCTTAAGAGAGTATCTCTTGGTCAGTTTCAGTACAAGGTACGCTACCCGGGTTGACACACTCGAAATCTCCAGCACATTGTCACGGAGAACCTTGTTGACGAGAAAGCCTACGCCACCCTGAGACCGCTGGTCGCCCTCCCGGAAGTAGAACAGATGGCCTGACTCCAGGGTTATGGTGTCCTCACCTTGTCTTCGGACTTCCGATAACCCTAGAACATGCCACCTTATGTTAGATAGTTCCACTTCCAGTTGCGCTAAGCTCTCGTCCAGCCGCAGACTCCGTCCATTAAACGTCGCCAGGGTCAGTTTGTGGCAGCCGTCCGTAACCCGGGGATTCTTAGCACCCCCTGCCCTACCGTAACCGAGACCTCTGCCATGGTCCAGAATAGTAGGGCGACCGGGAACTGGGGGCCAACCTTTTGTGTTGTTACTCATTGGGGGTTGTTGCCCATACTCACCACGCTGGGCAGGCGGGTTGGTGAGCGCAGAGCATAGTTTTTCGCACCAGTGACGCTGCTGCCCGTCACTGGCCTGATGTATTTAGCTATGCTAATTTTGGAAACGGTTATACCGCCATTTGTCGGTCGCCAGATAATACTATCTGGCAATAACCAGACTGACTTAACTCAATATTTTAACGACCCTAACGATATTAACAGGCATTTCCTGGGCATACCAGGAAATACAGAGGTGACTAATAGTGATTTGACGTATTACGAATTTCACCGGTTAAGTTTTTCGTCATTCTCGCTGGAGCCGGTTTCGGCTGAGGCGATGAAAAAGATTGTCTCGGCGATCAAGACGAAGGCCAAGGTGTTACGACGACATTGATATTGACATTACCAGTGACTATTAACGTATTGCCAGCGATTGTGAACAGGAGCCTCAGCACTGGTATCTTTCCGACCAGTTAGAAAGCTGTCAGAGTCCTGCCGTTGCCGAAAATACCTAACCCGACTGATATCTTCCACCTTCATCCTATTAGTATCCTTCCATGTTTGTCAAAGATAGTGGAGAGGGTTATGAGTGATAAGCTTACGAAATATATAGAAGAAAACGGTATTTTGCCCGAATATCAATCGGGATTCCGGAAGGGCCGCTCTACTGCGACCGCATTGGCAAATGTGGTCGACGACGTTCTGCAGGCCCAGGGCGATGGCATGAGCACCCTAATGGTATCACTCGATTTTTCTAAAGCTTTCGATAGTCTGAGCATACCCTTGCTATTATCCAAGATGACGTATTATGGATTTTCTACCGGTTTTGTGTAGTGGTTCGATAGTTATCTATCTCATCGAACACAAGTCGTTGGGCTGCGAGGGATGGACGGTGGAACTCGGTGGTCTTCCCCTCGTGTATTGATGAAGGGAGTTCCACAGGGTTCTATCTTAGGTCCTCTGCTTTTTATACTGTATAACGCCGACGTCGTTAGCAGTTTCGAAAACCATCGATACCATCTCTACGCTGATGATTTGCAGCTTTAAGCGTCTGCTAAACCTTCAGGGATGTCGGAATGCATACGGAGCATTAATTCTGAGCTCGAACGAATTGTCATAGGGGCGGTGGAAGAGGTTAGGAACCTGGGCTTGCTGATGGACGGTAGGCTTCGTTTCGAGAAGCACGTCCTCAGTGTAGTCGGGAATTGCTTCTACCGTTTAAAGTTGTATACTTGGTCGAACTAGGAAACTGATACTACGGTTTCAAAACGCATGCACCCGTTTTTGCTTTCATATACCTCACCGATCCCGCATCACTCCGTATTTTTACGACGCCAACTTGCTGAGCCCCCCGTCACTTTAAGGGTAGGGCTGTTTTGCCAGTGCACCATTCAGCTGCGTGTCGGGGATGTTTCAAGTTCGCGGCGTCCAAATGCTGGAATGATACCCGCGACGTTGCTTCTAGGGGAGCCTTCTACTGTAGGTATATCTATATATGTATCTGTGTTTGTCACGATGTTTATTATAAATAAATTACTTTGTGTATGTTTGTTATTTATTATATGCAGCTTGTGACAGTTTCCGAATCGAGTGCTGCCGGAGGACCAATATGTGTCTGAGACAGCACCTTTTCACTGCATCAACGGTGTTTTTTACACATTTTTTTGCCATATTTGTGTTTTTGTGTGTGAATAAAGATTTTTCTTTTTATTTTCTTTCTAATAGTTAGGATTTCATCTATGTAGTTACGCATTTTAATCGCCTTGATGACTGCTGTCGGCGTACTCAAAACACACACAAATTTGAGACATGTTTGATTATTTTTTGCCAAATTGATATTATTCAGAAATAGACTGGGGTATTCAAAGGTGTAAGAAGGTTATTAGCGCTCAGGTACTGCACTGACATTAGCACAGCTGGTACTGCCTACGTAGGTGTTGGAACTCACAAACACACAACGCGCGCATTTCCAGTGTAATTTTTTTTTATTGCATGAATTTTAATGACTTACATGATTAGATTTTATGTTTTTTATTAATACGAAAAAATGAGTAACGTTACTGATAAAGACTTTTATTTTTATTCATTTTCTATATACGTACTGAGATTGATTGATTCCTATATTAATAACTTTGTCACTAAATTCTTGCTCAGAGACTGCTAGAAATATAATAGAAAATAATGTACCTCATTATAATAGATGTTTTAGTTTTAGACAAATCAGCCCAGTTGATATTATCAAGAGTTTTAAATTGCTACAAAAAAAGAAAACATGTGATCTGTGGGGTCATTCGGTTAAGGTGTATTCTGTCATTATGGATCTGATTGCACCTGACCTGACCATTATTTTTAATCATTGTACAGAATGTGGTGAGTTTCCTGATCAGATGACATTCAGCAAAATTATCCCATTATTTAAATCTAGTAGTAACACTGACTCAGCTAATTATCGTCCAATCTCGGTACTACCCGCAATTAGCAAAATATTTGAAAAACTTATTCTAAATTAACTACTAGCGCATTTTAGTCAATATAATATCTTTAATAAACAACAGTTTGGATTTTTAAGGGGTCGATAAACAACCGATGCTGGAATTCTTCTAATGAAATTTATATTTGGGGCCTGGGAGGAAGCAAAGGATGCTCTGGGTGTTTTTTGCGATCTCTCTAAGGCATTCGACTGCGTGCACCACGAAACTGATCGTGAAAGTAAAGCATTACGGTTTAGGTGATAGGGCACTTGATCTACCTGTTTGCTACCTGAAGGGAAGGGTCCAAACAATATAAATTGGACGAGCTAGATCTAGTGGCAGCGCGGCTGTTATGGGTGTCCCGCAGGGTTCAATTCTTGGACCCTTCCTTTTCTTGGTATATATTAATGATTTGGCATATTTGACTCAGACCGTTGCTACATGGTGTTGTTTGCGGACGACACTTCTATATTATTTAAAGTTAACCGGGGGAAGGACGAATGGGCAGCAAAGGTTATATCGGACGTGGAGCACTGGTTTAGAATAAATAATCTTGCTTTTAATTCTAATAAAACGAAATATGTGAGATTTACTTTGCCCAATATTAGAAATTATAGTACTGACATTGTAATCAATAGTGTGGGATTTGATATTGTCGAGTCCACAGCCTTCTTGGGTATCACAATAGACTCAAAATTACAGTTTGGGGGACACATTGGTGGTCTAGCGAAGAGGCTAAGTTCTGCTGCCTACGCAGTAAAAATAATTAGACACCTGGCTGACATGGACACAGCGAGACTTGTGTATCTTAGTTATTTTCATAGCGTCATGTCATACGGGCTTCTTTTGTGGGGTAATTCTGCTGATATTCATTCAGTATTTGTGCTGCAGAAGAGAGCCATTCGCGCGATCTACCGTATGGGCCCTCGTAAGTCTTTAAGAAAGACAATAAATATTCTGTCTGTGGCTTCTCAATAAATATATATATAAATATAATATATATATGATAACTTGGTCTATGTTAAAAAAAATTATGATTACAAACTTGTAAAAGACATGCATAATTGCAACACATGCAATAAAAATAAACTGTGTTTCAGTGGCACTAGACTAAAAAGAATAATAGATTCGTGTATGGGCCTGGGCATAAAAATCTATATTAATTTTCCTGAGTCTACCCAGTCCTTACCTCTAGGCAAATTTAAAGTTGGAACTAAAGCGACGGTAATGGAGAAGGGCTATTACCAAGTGAAAGACTATTTAAATGATGTTATGTGACATTTCATTTTTGTGTGGTCATGGCTTCCCTTTCCGGTTCTTATTGGGACTCCCCTTAAGTTTGTTGTTAAACACTATTTGTTGAATGTGAAGCTTTGATCATGTTCTAATGAATTGTAATTAAGTTTAATGTACACATTGTCTGCAGAGTTTCTTGGCATTTCTACTCTGCAGAGATTTTTCTTTACGAAGTGCCATTAGTTTTATTAGTTCAATTTGATTAATTTTTAATTAATTAGTGTAAATGAATGACATATTTTTTTATAAAAAATGCTTTTTTTACTCTCAATAAATGATAATTATGATCCTTATATTGAATAAAAAGATTTTCATTTCATTGGATTTGAACACGTATATTCGTTGTCTGACAGTTTTAATTGGTATCCCGTAATATACATATTGCTTTATCACAAACTACATAAAATCTTTTTTTTTTAATATTAGCACAATAATAGTACATTCATTAAACGTCGAAATATATTGATTGGCACTGGTTGTCTTACAACTATGACTCTACCGTCATTTCAAAAGCCCTCGCTTGGAGAAGAACCAACAAAGTCTCAGGGAATTTTTGCCCAGTACCAAATTACGAAACAAAATATACATTTTTAATTATATACAATATTAAGTTTTTATTTGTTTTTGCACAGCCTTAACGCATTCAGTATCAACACCGAACACCAGTGAAATAATCCTCAAACGTATAGTACGCACCCCGAATGTGCCTGATTCGGACCAGCAATTGGTAACTGCGCAACCCAATTTGGCATAAGGTTATAAAATCGGCTACAGTTACCAACAAAAAAATTACAGACTTTTTGAAGCCTCGATGCAGCCATACAAAGTTTATGCACATCAGAGGTCTTCCTATAATCAATATTCAACATACAATAGAATTCATAATAATTTGATTACACAACACATAAATTAAACATTTATTTTACATTTCATTTAATTAAAATTCAATTTCAAATATGATATCACACATCTAGTTGTGGTAATCTCAAAAGGCATCCATCTCGGCGGTAGTCTGTAGAGCCCTTAAGGCTCCAAAGAGCCGCCGATTTTTAGCTGTCAGCCCACATAGACATATATTGACAAGCAACCGTCAATACACCCACCTCCTTAAACTTCTTACGCAGTGACTCCCTTGGACCCATTTTATAAATATTACGGATAGCCCTCTTCTGCAAAACAAATGTGGTATGAATATCGGCAGCACTCCGCCAAAGCAAGATGACATAAGACATAATGCTCTGAAAGTAGCTGAAATATAGAACCCTGGCAGTGGACTCATCAGCATACTACCTTAAATTTTAATATTCACCAATGGAACCAACACACCGCATTTGCAATAACCGAATTTAGTGACTGTGAGTCATTAATCTTTCTAATAATATTGAAAATTTAATTTGTATCTTTAGGGGAACACATCTAAATGTCTAAAATTAATAAACCTAAAATCAAATAACTTAAGTTCAAAATCAATCAAAATAAATAATCCCTTAAATGTAATTACCTAACGGTTATTTGACTTGTACTTAAATTACCTTATTATATTATAATTGTCCTCCGACACGGCTTGGTTAGGTTAGAGGGCTATTACGTTAATCTTCAGGGTTAGGTGTATGGGCGAAAACAGAAGCAGAGCTCCGCGAAGCTCCATGTCATGCTTGCTGGTATCCTGCTTGTTGGCAAATAATTATCTGCAAAATTATTTGCCCAATTATCACTTTCCCAACAACGTTTCGCCTATGTTTCATTTTGATAACTAACGATTACTAAATTGTTGTATGACAACGTTTTATTTGGTAGAATTATTGTTAAGCTGAGCAAACGTTTCCCCTATACTTCATTTTGACTACTATTAACAGTTCCCTTTTCATACATTGATATCATGATAAAAAATAAACAATTTAAGTATATTTTTAGGTTAGGTTAGTGTATGATGAACAACCAGAAGCGAATTAAGTTGATGAGTCCGAACCGGAGGGTGCAGGATATAAACTAGAATCACTTACTATCTAAAACTTTATATTAAGTACATAATTCTAATTACGAACTAACTACACTAGTGCGTTCGAGGTAAGAACAACATTGAATTTACCTGAGATGAACATCAATTTATAGCTAAGACGAAAACGTGCCGATCACGATGTCACGAAGCAGCTGAATGCTGCTGCTGAATTCGGGGCACTGCATCGTCAGCGCTTTCTCGGTCTCTGCCGTCTTTGCACGGCTCGTGTAGCTTCAATTTTGTCAAATGCAGATACAGCACAGCGCCGTAGGTATGTGAGTATGTAACTAGCGAGTGACTCTTATTATTTATATAA
This sequence comes from Leucoptera coffeella, assembly GCA_030578115.1. Classification (NCBI taxonomy): domain Eukaryota; kingdom Metazoa; phylum Arthropoda; class Insecta; order Lepidoptera; family Lyonetiidae; genus Leucoptera; species Leucoptera coffeella. The sequence goes on from JAMBLF010000002.1 coordinate 2,217,982, forward strand.
ACCATAAACAACTAAAGAATATGAATATACTGATTGCCTCTTCAAAAAAATATTGCATTATTCTAGGTATTTTCACCATTTGGTATATAAAATGTGTTATAACTATAAACATTTTAAACATTAGGTGTTTAGTCCGATAGGTATTTTAATCTTTGGTATTAGATGCTTAGGTATATTGAACTTAGGTTATTTGATGTTAGGCTTTTTAATTTTAGACATTTAGATACGTACCCATCATCAGCAAAAATGACCATCCCACACCTGTCATTTGCTATGAATGGTAAATCGTTTATGTATACCAGGAAAAGAAACGGACCTAATATTGAACTCTTCGGCACTTCCATCTGAACAGGACGACACCCGACAGCTTATCTCCAATTTTCACTTTTTGAATTCAATTACTTAACATAATTAAGTAATAGAATTCCAAAAGTGAAAATTGAATTGGATTTTAAAATGTTTAAAGAATTATTCTAATGCCATAATGTTCCAATTTCATGTTTTATGCAATGAAAAGCCTTCACAGAAAACATCCAGTGCTTCTTGTGACTTCTCCCAGGCGTCATATCATAGCTACAATTAAACCGACGTAACTCAAAATTCATTACTTTTGGGAATCAAGGAATAAAGTAATTGAATAATCTATTTTTTAACATTAAAGTTGTATAGATTAGTAGATACATTTAAATTGTCGAATATTTTTTTCCTATTTGGTAATGTAGCTATTTGACTTTAAATCTGCATAATTATAATTCCAAAAAAAAATAATTTGTATTTATTTTTTATTATTTAAAAAAAAGGGGCAAATTTAGGTCACTTTGTTATTTTTAGTTATAAAAAAATTAAGGACCCTTTTTAATTTAAAATCAATTTATTATTTTCTTAAGACTATATTATTTGGCTTAATTGAAAAACAGTCTCTTTAAAATTATTAAGAAACATTGTTTAATCGTAACATGTCATTATTAATCTCAAATCAATACAGAATATCATTTATTTAATGCAAATGAAAATGATGGTCGCACTTTTATTGTTACCTTTATTAAGTAAGAATACTTTTAACATTTATGACATCATCAGTCTTAACTTGAGTTAACTTTATTATAAGAAGAGTACAAAATTAAAGGATACCCGTAATCCCAGGGGGGCGTAGGCTTCCTCGTCAACAAAGTCCTCAGCAACAACGTTGTGGAAGTGTCCAGTGTGTCGACAAGGGTGGCGCACATCGTTCTTAAGCTCTCGGATCGCTACTCACTCAAAATGATCCAGGTGTACGCCCCCACATCGGCACACTCAGACCAAGATGTAGAGGCCCTATACGAGGACATCGAACGGGCCTTACATCATACCACGTCCGCTCACTACAACGTTGTGATGGGGGACTTCAACGCTAAAGTTGGTCAAAGGGAGAGTGGTGAATCGAGGATGGGGCCACCTGGCATTGGCAGTCGGAATTCCAGGGGACACATGTTGGTCCACTTTCTTGAATCACAGGGGCTGTATCTTATGAACTCATTTTATAAGAAAAAGCCACAATGGAAGTGGACCTTGAAAAGTCCCAGCGGAAACACCTAACTATAATGAGATCGACTTCATCATGGCGGATAAAAAGCATATAATCAGGGATGTCTCAGTGATCAACAGGTTTAATACCGGAAGTGATCACCGCATGGTTAGAGGCACCCTGAATATCAATTATAAGCTGGAAAGGATGCGCATGATGAAGTCCACGCTCCGACCTAACCGACTGCAGATGGCTGCTGGTTCATCCAAGTTCCAGTTAGAACTCCAGAACCACTTGGCCATTCTGCACACCGCGACCAATGTTGACGAGGACCTCGAAAATGTGACCAGAATGATCGGCGAGGAAGGGAGCCGGTTCTGCAGGGCTCGAGCTGGGAGCCGTAAGTCGGATCTCTCGGACGAGACTTTGGACCTTACGAGGTTAAGACGAGAAACTCCACAGACATCTCCTTCGCAAAAAGCTACGCTAAACAAACAGATAAAGAAGGCAATACGACGTGACCTACGTAAGGCTAATGCTCTCCTCATCAAAGAGTTGATCGAGCAAAACCGTGGGATGCGCGTATTCGCCCGAAAACTGGGACGTAGCCACATGATGAAGTTAAGGACAGCTCGTGGAGACATGGTCACCTCTATACCGTTCGCGCTGCCGAAGTCCGGTTCCCGACCCCTCCGATTCGAGGGCCACATTGACATGCCACTTCACAGAGGACATGCCCGGAATAGCTATGGATGCGATTGAGACGGCCTTAAAACAGCATAAAAATGGAAAAGCTCCGGGAGAGGATGGAATCACCTCTGAGCTCCTGAAATCTGGTGGAAGACCAGTTCTGAGGGAGCTCCAGAGAATCTTTAGTTCTTCTCAGGAAGAACTCCAAAATGTTGGGCAGAGGTGTGGCTGTTCTGTTCTTCAGGAAGGGAGATAAAACCCTCTTGAAGAACTACAGGCCGATAACACTTCTGAGCCACATCTATAAGCTATTCTCGAGGGTCATCTCCAATAGACTCTCAGCCAGGCTCGATAGCTTTCAGCCTCCAGAGCAGGCCGGGTTTCGACGGGGTTTTAGCACCATAGACCACATCCACACGTTGAGGCAAGTTATACAGAAAACTAACGAGTATAACCAGCCACTCTGCCTCGCGTTTGTGGACTATGAGAAAGCTTTTGACTCGGTCGAGACCTGGGCGGTCATGGAATCCTTGCAGCGATCTCAAGTCGACTGGCGATACGTGAGTGTGCTGAGACATATTTATGATTCCGCCATTATGACCGTTCAACTCCAAGGCCACGGCACGAAACCTATCCAGTTGCAGAGAGGTGTCAGACAGGGGGATGTTATGTCCCCGAAACTGTTCTCGAGTGCACTGGAAGATGTTTTCAAAATGTTGGATTGGGTTGAACGAGAAATAAATATCAATGGGGAATACATCTCGCACCTTCGCTTTGCTGATGATATCGTCCTGATGACGGAGTTGCTGCAGGATCTGAAAGATATGCTGTCCGAATTAAATGCTGCTTCTGGCCGCATCGGACTCAGGTTGAATTTAGAAAAAACCAAAATCATGTTTAATGCTTTGGTAGTCCCGAAACCGGTTGCCCTTGGGGGCACTCCCGTAGAAGTTGTTTCCCAATACACTTACTTAAGCCAAATTATACAGCTTGGCAGAAACAACTTCGAGAGGGAGGCGGACAGAAGAATACAGCTAGGATGGGCAGCATTTGAAAGGCTAGGGCATGTCCTCACGTCGTCTTTATCACAATTCCTGAAAACTAAGGTTTTCAATCAGTGTGTGCTCCCCGTTATGACGTACGGATCTGAGACGTGGACACTCACTGCGGGACTAGCCCACAAATCAAGGTTGCTCAGCGTGCTATGGAGCGGAAGATGCTCGGGGTTTCTCTGGTAGATCGCATCAGAAATGAGGTGATACGCCAGAGAACTAAAGTTACTGACATTATGAAAAGAATTAGCACGGCGAAGTGGAGTTGGGCTGATCACGTATGCAGAAGGACTGATAGTCGTTGGAGCAAAAAAGTCCAAGAGTGGAGACCTCGTCTCAGTAAACGTAGTGTGGGGCGCCCCCCGGCAAGGTGGGAAGACGACCTGCGCGGGTTGGCCGGCATTGAATGGATGCGAACGGCCACTGTAAGGGAGAAGTGGCGTCATTTGGGGGAGGCCTATGTCCAACAGTGGATTGATACTGGCTGATGATGATTTCTTACGTCAGAATGTTCAGTAGGCACATTTTTAGAGTTTGCTTCGTGTTCATAGTGTTGCTGAAACAAAATGATATTTTAATGATTATTATAATGTATGTAAATAATAATATTATGATTACTTTAAACAATCGATTGACTTTGTAATGAACGAACTATAGCTAAGTATACTTACTCGTTTCGGCAGGTTATCTATCATTTGTAAAATGAGTGCACTTCTTTTCATTGTCACGGTTTATTATCATTTGAGTCATATAATTTTAAATCTGAAATAGACACAAAGTGGCTTATTTATAAAGGTTTCGCAAAAAACAAATACAAATTAAACATTAAAGTGGCTTATTAGTCAATCATACAAGTGAAATAAAATGTTAAATACTATTATAAAGACGGATTACAATATAAGTCACATAACTTATTATTTACTTGAGTAATAAAATGGCCTAATCATTATTAGGTCGTCTAAGTTGATAATCTTTATAGTTATAAACTGACTCAATTACAAAAAGTGGCACTTTATTCAGACAAATCAATAAAATAACTTACCTGACTTGTCGGTATTAAACTGACTCAATCCAAAATAGGTCCCTATAAAATAAACTATAACACGTACTTTATCTGTCACACTTGATTGAATACTAATTAGGTCAGTTTGATGCGCGCGGGCGGGAAAGAATGAGCGTTACAATGAAGAGACCGAAATATACATTTACCCTTTTCTAGCCGAGGTAAGTCTGTTTACTAAATTTTGGGCGGTCAGTAATACTTTTTTAAGCCATTTTCTTAGGTAATGTCATTTTACCCAAATTTTGAGTTACGTCGGTTTAATTGTAGCTATGCGAATTATGCTTTTTAGAAGTTCCACACCAGTATCGGTAGTGGAAAGGCCCTTAGTGAATCCAAACTATTTCCGATGAAGCAAGTTATTTGAATTAAAGTGAAACAGCATCTATTTTCACAAAAAAATTACTCATATCTGGTAGTACTGATATAGGGCGATAGTTAGATGGATCTGCGGCGCAGCCAGACTTAAAAACTGGTGTTATTTTACTTAATTTCATCAAGTCTAGGTACATCCCGGACTCAACAGAAGTATTAAAAACAGATGCCAGGTAAGGTCGCTTTTAATACAATTATTACATTTATAGTTTTAGCTGAATGACTAAATAAATCGACAGTTTTCTTTTTGGCAAAGTACCGAAACACAATTATTATTTCTAATGCAGTAATGGGCCTGAACTGAATTTTTTTTTTATCTTAAAATAAAAAATAAGATTAAAAAATATATATATCTTATTCTTTTTTATTGAATTGATAGAAACAATTTATACGGGTCCGGAATAGTAATTCGTTCTTGGATAAAAGAAGATCTTGTGATGAATATAGAGATAGTTTGCGCCCATGCATAGTGATCCCCTAATATGTCATAGGTCGAATTATGAAGTCATTCGTTGTTACCTAATACATAGATTATCCATCTATCTCCAGGTAAAAAAATAATTTCAATAACACATTTGATGTGGTGGTCACACATAAATGGAAAGTGGCATTACTTAATCAGTGCTCATTTTCGTTATCTTTTCGCCAAAATTGTACTTATTTTCAAATCTGGTCATTATGGGTAACCAGACTAACTTCAAAGATTAGCTTTCGATTTCTTTGATTTTTTGCGCTTCCTCATATTCAATTAGACTTTTACTTAAGAAGGAACGAATTCCCAAATTTGAACGGATTCCCACTTGGAAAAATTCCCGATAAGTGTTTAGGTAATGGGGCTGATCTTATAATTAGCTAATAAAAATCAAATATTTATTTATGTGTATTCTCGTTTAAGTAATAATTGTGACTAGTGAATAAACTAATAAATTATGTAAACTAATTTAATTGCTAGTCAGCAATAATGAAATATGCTAACGCTGTACGTATTACCGCTACAGTGTAACGTAGATCTTTTGAACAGACTACTTAATTCAAATCCACTTATATCAAGTATGCGTATATAAAAAAGCCTGTATTAACTGAGGAAGTGATGGATTTGTTATGCACTTGAAACATACCTAATATTGCAATTGTAATAAAATGTATACAACTAATTATTATTGTTAATTATATATATATATAATGTCTTCCTAATATGTAAATAAAGGAACATAATTGAAAGCTCATCAAAAACACTGAAATGTATACCAAAATATAGCTATCTGTACACCAAAAGTTAGGTTTGGGTTGGGACTGTATTATTTTGGTGTTCAATCTATCCATATTGCTGCGCATTTTCGTACTATAAGATGTTCGTTTAAATACTACCCGTAAATAAATAGCCATAATCGTGAAAGTAAGAAATAAGTATTCCGCGGAATAATATTTATCATATTTTTATTTTTAAGTTAAGTTAATTTATTTTCTTATAACTTATGATAATAAAACCTATTACATTGTTACTTTCCTACATTTTTTTTTTTAAATTAATAGTGTTTTTTTTAAAATTTATGTGCCGTGGTTTCAAAAATACTTCTTGTTTTACTTGTTGTTTCCCTAAGTACCTCAAACCAATCATCAGTGAGGTAAACATGATAAACTTTTTATTTAATCCGACCGCAACCTCTATGACCGTCCTTCTTAAGAACCAGGACCACTTTGCCATGGAGCGAATGGATGAAAGGAGCGTTAGGAAAGGAATTTATACGACAATGAGGTCCCAGGTTGTGCTGAAAAATACCATAACATCTTCCAGCTGCGTGGTGCTCGAGCGCAAAACCGTCTGAAGGCCCAATATTCCTCCGTGAGTGGATCATGTAAATTGATGACTGAAGTAGTTTCAAGAGTAAAATATCAATAATTACGTAAATATAAACGCAGAAAGTTGAAAGTTGGCGCAAACAGGGTTTGGTAGTTTTTCGTTTATTTCATCACGGAGCAAGATCTGAAATCAAAATATACAATAATGGGTTCTCTTAATACTAAATAATTTGACTAAAAACATATTAGATCCTGTTTTATTCATAATACTGCAGTTTTCGGAAGTATAAAATGCCCAATTTTGAGCCGCCATTTTTTCATACATTTTTATATGGAGAGTTTATGCTTCCGCCGCGAGTAGCGAGTTTCAATAGATCGCGAGCAGTCTTTGGCTAATGCCAGCGTGAGAGCACGTCCATTTTGTTGGCGATCACAGCTAAACCGCTAGATAATCACACCAGATCAGTCATTTGTGTATTTGATTTGATCAGTGTTTTTGAAACTATCGTAGTGTGGAACCTGTTTATAACGCAAACATAAATAACATTACATAAAATATCCGCTATTATACCGCCCAATTGCTTTGTGAATCAATATTTATAGGAAAATTCTCGTCACTCATAGCATAAGAATTTACAAATGAAACAACAAATTTATCTGCAACAAATCTAATTCATCATGCTGATTTGATATTGAAAGGTAACCTCAAAAATATTTATCCCAGAGATAAACAACGGGCTGCAATTGTTTTTACACGGGACTTGTTTCTATAACAAAACATCGACTTTGTTTTGAAATAAGGTGGTAGGTATCTGTGATAACATAGCGCCGCGAGTGGCTCTCTGCTCTATTACGGGCACTAATAAAATTAAATAATAGGTATCTTTGGAAATACACTGAAAATAACTTCTTCTTCATCTATGAGATAACTTTTATATATAATTATTTACATACATAACTACTAATCGCTTCCCTACACAGGAAATCACTTGCACTAATCAGTAGCTGTCCACATCTAGTCACTAATCAAAGTGTAAAGCAACCTTAATGCAAGCACTTATAAAATAAAAAATAGGTACCTATTTTTACAAACAATATTTTAGTGCAGTAAACATTACTTACAATCTTACATACATAATAGAATATTTCAGGAGCTTTTATAAGTAGTTAATTGTATATCAATACACGATGTGTGTTTGCAAATTTTAACACCTAAAGAGGTACTTACATCTAAAACCATTTAAACCATGGAACAATTACAAAGGTTCGTGGTCTAAACCATATTTAAACGTAAAAGAATAGCTGACAGTTATAGTATCTGAGAGCTAATAATCATCTTACCACTTTCATTTTAAATGCGCCAGACTGTTACTGTATCAAATTAACAAATAATAAAGTAGGTAGGTACGCTTTGTCAGGTCAGGTGTATTTGTTTCGGGTACGCCGAGAAGACACAGCATCGTAACAAAATGCATATAATTAAATCGTAGTTACTAAAGTAACTGAAAACTATCTAGGTACGAGTGCGCGGGATCTCTGTTTAGTTTTATAATCCTAAATAGTTACAAAATATTGTGCTCACAGTATGTCGCCGTCGCCGACCCTGATTGAGATGGCTACGTCGCGTCGTGTCGTTACCCGACAGACTAACAAAAAAACCTATATACAAAATCCCTTTCGGGGTAGTCAGATGTTAAGTGTCAACTAGGTTCTTTTGCAATCTTTGGTTAATGGAAACCCAATTGTTACCTGATTATCAATAGCCAATGTAATAGGTGATTAACTATGTCCTTACATAATCAAACCAGGATCCCTCACCGAAACAACAGCACGTGAACAATTTAAATGATAACCCATCCAATTACATCCCAAGCCCACGTTGCTTAACTTCGGTGATAGAACGAGAACCGGTGTATAAATCACAACCGTAAAATCCTATTATTTACGATCACAACTACACATCATAATTTTTCATAAGCGCGATTCAAATACCTACCCAATATTTTAAACTAAATATTTTAAACGAACCCTTGCGGGATAGTTAGACGATCAGGTTTCCGACTTCCGTCAGTTTCGCAGTAATTTTATGGCTAGCTCGAACTCACGTGTTGACCAGATTGTTAGTAGTAGTAGCTAGTACATTGTGATAGATGGCTGTCACATTGAGTACTAACTATCTGGTCAACACGTGAGTTCGAGCTGGCCATAAAATTACTGCGAAACTGTTTTACTAATTTCACTTATTGAACTAAGGAATAACTGATCTGCCGTGATTATCTAGCGCTTCAGCTTTGATTGCCAACAAAATGGACGTGCTCTCACTCTAGCATTAGCCCACGATTAATCTCATACGTGTAAAATTTTATCTGTATATGTTCTACGCGACCCTTAAGAATATATAAGTTACTGTTTCTTGCATAATTCCCAAGTTTGGCCGCGAAATCTCCATACTATTTTGTATGGAAAGTTTACGCATGCGCCTGTCGTGTCGAAAAATATTACATCGCAACAAATCGTGGGCTAATGCTAGAGTGAGAGCACGTCCATTTTGTTGGCAATCAAAGCTGAAGCGCTAGATAATCACGGCAGATCAGTTATTCCTTAGTTCAATAAGTGAAATTAGTAAAACAGTTTCGCAGTAATTTTATGGCCAGCTCGAACTCACGTGTTGACCAGATAGTTAGTACTCAATGTGACAGCCATCTATCACAATGTACTAGCTACTACTACTAACAATCTGGTCAACACGTGAGTTCGAGCTAGCCATAAAATTACTGCGAAACTGACGGAAGTCGGAAACCTGATCGTCTAACTATCCCGCAAGGGTTCGTTTAAAATATTTAGTTTAAAATATTGGGTAGGTATTTGAATCGCGCTTATGAAAAATTATGATGTGTAGTTGTGATCGTAAATAATAGGATTTTACGGTTGTGATTTATACACCGGTTCTCGTTCTATCACCGAAGTTAAGCAACGTGGGCTTGGGATGTAATTGGATGGGTTATCATTTAAATTGTTCACGTGCTGTTGTTTCGGTGAGGGAACCTGGTTTGATTATGTAAGGACATAGTTAATCACCTATTACATTGGCTATTGATAATCAGGTAACAATTGGGTTTCCATTAACCAAAGATTGCAAAAGAACCTAGTTGACACTTAACATCTGACTACCCCGAAAGGGATTTTGTATATAGGTTTTTTTGTTAGTCTGTCGGGTAACGACACGACGCGACGTAGCCATCTCAATCAGGGTCGGCGACGGCGACATACTGTGAGCACAATATTTTGTAACTATTTAGGATTATAAAACTAAACAGAGATCCCGCGCACTCGTACCTAGATAGTTTTCAGTTACTTTAGTAACTACGATTTAATTATATGCATTTTGTTACGATGCTGTGTCTTCTCGGCGTACCCGAAACAAATACACCTGACCTGACAAAGCGTACCTACCTACTTTATTATTTGTTAATTTGATACAGTAACAGTCTGGCGCATTTAAAATGAAAGTGGTAAGATGATTATTAGCTCTCAGATACTATAACTGTCAGCTATTCTTTTACGTTTAAATATGGTTTAGACCACGAACCTTTGTAATTGTTCCATGGTTTAAATGGTTTTAGATGTAAGTACCTCTTTAGGTGTTAAAATTTGCAAACACACATCGTGTATTGATATACCATTAACTACTTATAAAAGCTCCTGAAATATTCTATTATGTATGTAAGATTGTAAGTAATGTTTACTGCACTAAAATATTGTTTTTTAAAAATAGGTACCTATTTTTTATTTTATAAGTGCTCGCATTAAGGTTGCTTTACACTTTGATTAGTGACTAGATGTGGACAGCTACTGATTAGTGCAAGTGATTTCCTGTGTAGGGAAGCGATTAGTAGTTATGTATGTAAATAATTATATATAAAAGTTATCTCATAGATGAAGAAGAAGTTATTTTCAGTGTATTTCCAAAGATACCTATTATTTAATTTTATTAGTGCCCGTAATAGAGCAGAGAGCCACTTGCGGCGCTATGTTATCACAGATACCTACCACCTTATTTCAAAACAAAGTCGATGTTTTGTTATAGAAACAAGTCCCGTGTAAAAACAATTGCAGCCCGTTGTTTATCTCTGGGATAAATATTTTTGAGGTTACCTTTCAATATCAAATCAGCATGATGAATTAGATTTGTTGCAGATAAATTTGTTGTTTCATTTGTAAATTCTTATGCTATGAGTGACGAGAATTTTCCTATAAATATTGATTCACAAAGCAATTGGGCGGTATAATAGCGGATATTTTATGTAATGTTATTTATGTTTGCGTTATAAACAGGTTCCACACTACGATAGTTTCAAAAACACTGATCAAATCAAATACACAAATGACTGATCTGGTGTGATTATCTAGCGGTTTAGCTGTGATCGCCAACAAAATGGACGTGCTCTCACGCTGGCATTAGCCAAAGACTGCTCGCGATCTATTGAAACTCGCTACTCGCGGCGGAAGCATAAACTCTCCATATAAAAATGTATGAAAAAATGGCGGCTCAAAATTGGGCATTTTATACTTCCGAAAACTGCAGTATTATGAATAAAACAGGATCTAATATGTTTTTAGTCAAATTATTTAGTATTAAGAGAACCCATTATTGTATATTTTGATTTCAGATCTTGCTCCGTGATGAAATAAACGAAAAACTACCAAACCCTGTTTGCGCCAACTTTCAACTTTCTGCGTTTATATTTACGTAATTATTGATATTTTACTCTTGAAACTACTTCAGTCATCAATTTACATGATCCACTCACGGAGGAATATTGGGCCTTCAGACGGTTTTGCGCTCGAGCACCACGCAGCTGGAAGATGTTATGGTATTTTTCAGCACAACCTGGGACCTCATTGTCGTATAAATTCCTTTCCTAACGCTCCTTTCATCCATTCGCTCCATGGCAAAGTGGTCCTGGTTCTTAAGAAGGACGGTCATAGAGGTTGCGGTCGGATTAAATAAAAAGTTTATCATGTTTACCTCACTGATGATTGGTTTGAGGTACTTAGGGAAACAACAAGTAAAACAAGAAGTATTTTTGAAACCACGGCACATAAATTTTAAAAAAAACACTATTAATTTAAAAAAAAAAATGTAGGAAAGTAACAATGTAATAGGTTTTATTATCATAAGTTATAAGAAAATAAATTAACTTAACTTAAAAATAAAAATATGATAAATATTATTCCGCGGAATACTTATTTCTTACTTTCACGATTATGGCTATTTATTTACGGGTAGTATTTAAACGAACATCTTATAGTACGAAAATGCGCAGCAATATGGATAGATTGAACACCAAAATAATACAGTCCCAACCCAAACCTAACTTTTGGTGTACAGATAGCTATATTTTAACTTATATATTAACAATAATAATTAGTTGTATACATTTTATTACAATTGCAATATTAGGTATGTTTCAAGAGCATAACAAATCCATCACTTCCTCAGTTAATACAGGCTTTTTTATATCAATCAATCAATCAATCAATCAGCCTATGACAGTCCACTGCTGGACGTAGGCTTTTTTATATACGCATACTTGATATAAGTGGATTTGAATTAAGTAGTCTGTTCAAAAGATCTACGTTACACTGTAGCGGTAATACGTACAGCGTTAGCATATTTCATTATTGCTGACTAGCAATTAAATTAGTTTACATTATTTATTAGTTTATTCACTAGTCACAATTATTACTTAAACGAGAATACACATAAATAAATATTTGATTTTTATTAGCTAATTATAAGATCAGCCCCATTACCTAAACACTTATCGGGAATTTTTCCAAGTGGGAATCCGTTCAAATTTGGGAATTCGTTCCTTCTTAAGTAAAAGTCTAATTGAATATGAGGAAGCGCAAAAAATCAAAGAAATCGAAAGCTAATCTTTGAAGTTAGTCTGGTTACCCATAATGACCAGAATTTGAAAATAAGTACAATTTTGGCGATAAGATAACGAAAATGAGCACTGATTAAGTAATGCCACTTTCGATTTATGTGTGACCACCACATCAAATGTGTTATTGAAATTATTTTTTTACCTAGAGATAGATGGATAATCTATGTATTAGGTAACAACGAATGACTTCATAATTCGACCTATGACATATTAGGGGATCACTATGCATGGGCGCAAACTACCTTATCACAACTTTCTCTATATTCATCAGAAGATCTTCTTTCATCCAAGAACGAATTACTATTCCGGACCCGTATAAATTGTTTCTATCAATTCAATAAAAAAGAATAAGATATAAAAAGAATAAGTAAGTATAGAGATCCCGCTATATAAATTGGCAGTTGGGGGCGTCGCCACAGTCGCGTAATTCAGTATTACCAGTAAACACGCCAAAACTAGCACTCACTGTGCCATACGGCTCGATACATTATAGGTTTTATTTGTAACGGTCTTTGGTTGCAGAGCTATAAACTCAAATAAAACAAATTAATATTAAGGGGAGTCCCAATAATGAATGACATAAATATAAATTTCTGATTTATATTTATGTCATGTTTGTTAATAAATATCCAATTATAATTCTCAATGTCAATATAAAAGTTAGATATAGAGTCATTATTATAAAATTCGTTTCAAAGTATACTTATTATTACTATTACAATCGATCGATACCGTTTCCATTCCATCCATTGTAAAATACTGAGCGACGTGGTCACTAATTGGCGTTTGAACGGGCCTTACGGTGACGGCACAATCTTCTCGAGCAACAATCTCACAGTCCAAAGAGGTCTCGCATGACCTGCACACGCGAGTAGGGAAGTTAACAATGTTATGCGAGTTATAACAATGCAACAAATCATTTAAACTACGGCGTTTGTAGCTATCCTTCAGAAAATCTACGTTTATGTCACTGAACCAACAGAAACCTCTTGCCTTCGTCTCTGATTTTACATAATAAAAGTTCCAATGAACACGAGAAAAAAGTTGATGTTTTACCTGTAATCGATCTTACATTTTGATGTAGTATATATAGTACAGTGTTGACTTCGGAGTGTGTTTGAGGTTATTTTGTTTGATTATTGTGCGATGAATTTTTAAGTTTTCTGGAAGGATTACATACTTGAACACCATCGGGCCAAAATCTAGGATTGTGAATTGATCTCGATTTCGCCATCGGTACATCGATCTTGAATGATGCGTAAACACCTCTCGTCTGCAACTTCTCACACGAAGCATCACCGATGCCTAATGTAGATGAAAGATGCCCCATGATATCTTCAGAGGTGGTCTCGCTGCTGAAATTAAATAGACGGAGGCTACAGATGCGTGGGGGCGCAGGGTTCCAGCCGAAGCTTTGGCACTTGGAGCACGGCGAGGCGATCCGGTTTCACCATCCTCAGTCCTTATCTTGGAACTATCCGAAGCTGGAGTCGAGACGCACACAGGTTTTGGTAGTTTCTTATTTTGTTTCTGGTGCCGGTCCGCATTTGAAACTACGAAATGTTCATTGAGTCGACCCAAAGCACTAACACGCGCCCTTGAGGTCGTAGATTTGGGAGCTGATCTTGATGTCAAGCCCATGTTGGAGGTGCCAGTGTCAATGTCTTGTGGTTCACTAGTGGTCAGGGCCAAAGGACCAGACTCGTTCAGCGTTGGTGGAGTGCTGAACCTGGCTGGCATTATGCTGCGGGCTATGTCGGCATAGGGGGTAATGTCAGGTGAGTGTGGTTAACGATTGTCACTCTTGGAACTTGATTGTACTGACATCATATGCATCATAGTTTCAATCATGGAGTGTTGTTCCTCTATAAGCAAGCCTTGTTTGCATACAATATTACGATACTGTTTAAATTCCGTGTTGATATCCTCAAATTTCTGTTCGAAGTTTGAAATAACCGCCGTCAGTTTTTCGATAGCTGCCTTTGTTGTCCGTGCCATATTTATGTATTGTTTTTTATACTAAACACGTTTTATACTGTTACACTTTATTTTTAAATGAATATTATGTATTAAACGAATATTTAACAATTAATTAATCGGGTTCTACCCTATAATAAGATATATATATATAATAAGAAACGGAACGTGAAGCTATGACCACACAAAAATGAAACGTCACATAACATCATTTAGAAAGTCTTTCACTTTGTAGAAGCCCTTCTACATCAACGTCAATTTAGTGCCAACTTTAAATTTGTCTAGAGGTAAGGACTTGATGGACTCTGGAAGTTAATTAACTTGCCGTGTGGCGGCGACTTTAGAATAAGACTGTAGTACATTATTGCAGTCCGCCACCCCATCTCTTCCCGTGGGTGTCATAAAAGGCGACTAAGGGAATAAATCGGACCTTTAACAAGCATAGGTTCTAAGCCACATAGTGTTTACGGACTATGATGCCTATATTTATTTATTGATATTATGGATATCTTATAAACATAAAATTAAATTAAAAATATAATGTATTTATCTATTTTTAATTATTATTATTTATTTTCTGGGTACCCACAAAATTTATATAAATAATTAATATATAATTTGGCTGTGGTAAGAAAATAACTAAATTATTAATCGTTTCAAATTGTAAACATTTTTAGCTACCATCGTCATCTTTTTATAAATTTAATATTTATTCATATAGTTGTTAATTGTGCATCATGGTTCGTTAATACTATTTGTGCGACCGACCGATGGCGGTATATCCATCCAAAAAGGGTAGGGACACTAAATACAAACCCGATGACGGGCAGCAGCGTCATTAGTGCTAACCTCCTTACCACTGCGATCTCCAACCCAGCGTGGAGATTAGGGCAATACCCCCCACCAAATAAATGAATGATGACACTTAAAAAGATGGCTCCGAGTTCCTGGCGGCACTGTCGTTCTGGCCACGGTGACGGTTGGGGCAGCGACAGTACCAGTGGTGCGAAGAATCCCCAGGCGTCAAGCGAGTCACCAAAACAACTGATCTTGGCGACGTATAACGCACGCAGTCTCCGGCTGGATTCGCATCTTGCCGAGCTGGAAGTAGAACTTTCCAAAATTAGTTGGCATATCCTGGGGTTAAGCGAGGTCCGAAGACAGGGTGAGGACTGCTTAACCCTAAGCTCTGGCCACCTCTTCTGCTTCCGGGAAGGAGACTGCAAGTCCCAGGGGGACGTAGGCTTCCTCGTCAACAAAATCCTCTGTAACAACGTTGTGGAAGTGTCCAGTGTGTCGACAAGGATGGCGTATATCGTTCTTAAGCTATCGGATCGATACTCGCTGAAATGATCCAGGTGTACGCCCCCACATCGGCACACTCAGATCAAGAGGGCCTTGCATCATACCACGTCTGCTCACTACAACGATGTGATGGGGGACTTCAAAGCTAAAGTTGGTTGGTTGGTTGAGAATGGTGAATCGAGGATGCGGCCACACGGCATTGGCAGTCGGAATTCCAGAGGATACATGTTTCTTAAATCGCAGGGGCAGTATCTTATGAACACATTCTATAAGAAAAAGCCCCAACGAAAGTGGACCTGGAAAAGTCCCGACGGAAAACACTTTAATGAGATCGAGTTCATCATGGCGGATAAAAAGCACATATTTAAGGATGTCTCCGTGATCAACAGGTTTAACACCGGAAGTGATCACCGCATGGTAAGAGGCACCCTGAATATCAACTATAAGCTAGAAAGGATGCCCATGATGAAGTCCACGCTCCGACCTACCCGACTGCAAATGGCCGCTGGTTCATCCAAGTTCCAATTAGAACTCCAGAATCGCTTTGCCATTCTGCACACCGCGACCAATGTTGACGAGGAGCTTGAAAATGTGACCAAAATAATTGGAGAGGAAGGGAGCCGGTTCTGCAGGGCTCGAGTTGGGAGCCGTGAGTCGGATCTCTCGGACGAGGCTTTGGACCTTATGAGGTTAAGACGAGAAACTCCACAGACATCTCCTTCGCAAACAGCTACGCTAAACAAACAGATAAAGAAGGCAATACGACGTGACCTACGTAAGGCTAATGCTCTCCTCATCAAAGAATTGATCGAGCAAAACCGTGGGATGCGCGTATTCGCCCGAAAACTGGGACGTAGCCACATGATGAAGTTGAGGACAGCTCGTGGAGACATGGTCACCTCTAGATTTTGTCTGAGATTGAAGATTTTTACGGCCAGTTATACCGTTCGCGCTGCCGAAGTCCGGTTCCCGACCCCTCCGATTCGAGGGCCACATTGACATGCCACTTCACAGAGGACATGCCCGAAATAGATATGGATGAGATTGAGATGGCTTTAAAACAGCTTAAAAATGGCAAAGCTCCGGGAGAGGATGGAATCACTTCTAAGCTCCTGAAATCTGGTGAAAGACCGGTTCTGAGGGAGCTCCAGAGAATCTTTAACAAAGTCATCTTCTCCGAAAGAACTCCAAAATGTTGGGGCAGAGGTGTGGCTGTTTGTTCTTTAAGAAGGGAGATAGAACCTTCTTGAAGAATTACAGGCCGATAACACTTCTGAGCCACATCTATAAGCTGTTCTCGAGGGTTATCTCCAATAGAATCTCAGCCAGGCTAGACAGCTTTCAGCCTCCAGAATAGGCCGGGTTTCGACGGGGTTTTAGTACCATAGACCACATTTACACGCTGAGGCAAGTTATACAGAAAACTGAAGAGTATAACCAGCCACTTTGCCTCGCGTTTGTGGACTATGAGAAAGCTTTTGTCTCGGCCGAGACCTGGGCGGTCATAGAATCCTTGCAGCGATCTCAAGTCGACTGGCGATACGTGAGTGTGCTGAGACATATTTATGATTCCGCCATGATGATCGTTCAACTCCAAAGCCACGGCACGAAAACTATCCAGTTGCAGAGAGGTGTAAGACAGGGGGATGTTATATCCCCGAAACTGTTTTCGAGTGCACTGGAAGATGTTTTAAAAACGTTGGATTGTGTTGGACGAGGAATAAATGTCAATGGGGAATACATCTCGCACCTCCGTTTTGCGGACGATATCGTCCTGGTGGCAGAGTCGCTGCAGGATCTGGAGAAAATGCTATCCGAATTAAATGCTGCTTCTCAACGCATCGGACTCGGGATGAATTTAGAAAAAACCAAGATCATGTTAAATGATTTGGTAATCCCGAGACCGGTTGCCTTTGGGGCCACTCCCTTAGAAGTTGTTTCGCATTATACTTACTTGGGCCAAATCATACAGCTTGGCAGGAACAATTTCGAGAGGGAGGCGGATAGAAGAATACAGCTCGGATGGGCAGCATTTGGATGGCTAAGGCATGTCCCCACGTCGTCTATACCACAATGCCTGAAAACTAAGGTTTTCAACCAGTGTGTGCTCCCCTTTTTGACGTACGGTTCTGAGACGTGAACACTCACTGCGGGACTAGCCCACAAATTCAAGGTCGCTCAGCGTGCTATGGAACGGAAGATGCTCGGGGCTTCTCTGGTAGATCGCATCAGAAATGAGGTGATACGCCAGAGAACTAAAGTTACCGATATTATGAAAAGAATTGGCACGCTGAAGTGGAGTTGGGCTGGTCACGTATGCAGAAGGACTGATGGTCGCTGGAGCAAAAAAGTCCAAGAGTGGAGACTGCGTCTCGGTAAACGTAGTGTGGGACACCCCACGGCAAGGTGGGAAGACGACCTGCGCAGGTTGGCCGGCATCGAATGGATGCGAACGGCCACTGACAGGGAGAAGTGGCGTCATTTGGGGGAGGCCTATGTCCAACAGTGGGTTCAGACAGGCTGACGATGATGGAAGTTAATTATACATTTTCATGCTCAGGCTCATAAACAAATCTTTTATTCTTTTTAGTCTAGAGCCACTATAATACAGTTTATTTTTATTTCGTGTGTTACGATTATGCATGTCTTACAAGTTTGTAATCATTAATTTTCATTTAACATAGACCAAGTTATCATATATATTGAAAAGCCATAGTCAGTATATTTATTGTCTTAAACACTCACGAGGGCCCATACGGTAGATCGAGCGAGTGGCCCTCTTCTGCAGCACAAATCAATCAAACAATCAGCCTATGTCAGTCCACTGCTGGACGTAGGCCTCCCCAAGAGTACACCACAAACACGATCACTCGTGACCCTCAGCCAACCAATACCAGCGACCTTTTTCAGGTCATTGGTCCATCTAGAGGGGGGCGTCCTACACTACGTTTACTGTGACGCGGCCGCCATTCAAGAACCACTTTGCTCCAACGGTCGTCGGTTCTACGGCAGACTTGGCCGGTTTACCACCACTTCAGCTTACAACAGCGTTAGACAATGTATACGACTTTTAGCACAAATTCTGAATTAATATCAGTAGAATTGTCCAACAAAAGTAGCCCGTATGACATGACGCTATGAAAATAACCGTCCACGTCAATCAGGTCTCATTTTTTTACCGCGTAGGCAGCAGAACTTACCCTTTTCGCTAGACCACCGGTGTGCGCCTCAAACTGTAATTTTTAGTCTATTGCGATACCCAGGAAGGCAGTGGTCTCAACAATATATAATGACATACTATTGACAAAATCAAATTAAAAAATCTTTGTGAAGTATGTTAATGTATGTTATGAGGGCCTAGTGACAGAAGAAGAAGCAGTAAAAGGAGGACGGAAATAACCTATTTATAGAGAATTTCTATGATTGCACCAATATGCAACACAAGACATCATAATATGTAATACCTGAAATACAATACATTATATTTATCGTATTTTATAATATATCCTTATCGTTGTTTTGCAGCTGAATTAGAAAAAAAAAGTAATGTACGTTTAGCTGACGATATGGAGTCAACGTTATTATTAAGATGTCACCTTCTTATATGGGAAGCATCTATAAAATGAATTTTTATATATAGACATATTAAAATATTGTGATCAATGAAATAAACATTTTAATTAAAAACGAACGAACGAATTTAAGATCCACTTTGTCGAGTTAGAATAGCTGACTATCTTAATTAATCTCTAATAATCTTTATTAAATTGAGATAACTTGCCTATTTTCTAGATAAGTATCTGTTTATAGGCAACTGATTTACCGCCTGTCACGTTATGATGAAATTCCGGATGTCAGTCTGAATTCCCGTGGCACGTACAAGCTCAGCATAGACTTAGAGAAACTATATACCTACATCATGCCCGGTTTCCTACAGAGGGGTAGGCAGAGATCATGAAACCGCATTTGTCTTGATTCTGAAAAATCACTTTCGCTTCATTGACATTCATACACCTCCTTGTACAAACTTGGCGGTTCAACTTCTAGCGTAACCCTGTTTCGTCGTTTATGTGACTGTCATATAAGACATATGACAGTGGGACGATGGGCCGACCCCTGTAACGACCCATTTACCTCACTGACATATTTCCTCTTTATCAATCCACTACAATGATTTAGTATCTTATTGATGGAGGGTAAAAGAATTCCAACCATAATTACGAACTCTTATATACACATGTAAATAGTGTTATTTTGTGTGTGGAGATAATGATTTATTGAAATTATTTTGCGTAAAACTTAAGTGATCGTGTTTAATAGTACTATTTAAAAAAGGGCGCATGTACCTGGCCGCGGCGCGCGCGCTTTATATAAGTTATTTTTATTTCTTTAATTATTATAGATTTGGTATTTCTATTATCCTCACTTTATTAATTTATTTATACTTATTTATGTATAACTATGATTTATAATTGTTCCACACTCTCCCACACACATACATACACTTTTACACAAAGAGTGGACACTCTAATGTTAAATCAAATATTGTATTAGGTGTCCACGATCACGTGGACATACCGCGCCGGCCGAGGTGAGTGCTCTTGGCCACAGTGTTAGAATGCTGACGCCAACCACAGAAAGATGCAGTCGGACAATCGGCCCACAAGAATGCTGACTAGGATCCGGCGCAGTGACGGTGATGGCAGTGGTGCAAGAGTGCGAGTCAGCACATGCAGCGGCAGCAGCTCCGAGCCCGCGGGGAGGCGGCGGCAGTAGCATTGACGTCAATCACTCGTTATCGATTATTGTATATAAAGACTGAATTTTTATCAATAAACCAGATCGTTACGAACCTTGTAGCGTTCTCATTTCTTCACCTCTCCTCCCGTAGTGGCAAAGACACCTTCAGTCTCAAATGGTGGCGCTGAGTCTGGCTCACCAGCTACGGGAAAATCCTCATACCTAAACCTTTGATCCCCCACCCTAGGCTCCCGGCCGCGCCTTTAGGTCTAGAGGCGTAGCTTTCCCTACCGTTAGGCACTACACACGGCTAGGCACACTTTATGCCTGGTGGCTCCGGCTGCCCCACATCCACGCGCCACACGCCTGACACACCACTCCACATTTATTATATATAAGTATATATTCGGGTTAGGCTATAGGGACTTAGGGCCAGTTAGGTACACACACCTTATTGGTGGCTAGGTTCGTGTATAGGCTATCCCCCGTATCTTCCCACACTGCAGGGTCGGGACCCCTCTGTCACGACTCTGCGGTGTGTCCATTAGGTATCCATTGTTTCTAAGTTGTATCTTTTAATTGAGTTCACAAAGAGCTCTGTGACCCGAGATACAGGTTCTACCTAGTTCGGATCCAAATTAACAATAACTCCTGTAACAATCTAATATGAAATAAAATTATTATTATTTTTATATTACTTATAAGTATGATTACGATTTTTGTGAGTTATCACATTGCAAAATATGAGGTTGCCCTAAATTTTGTGTTTAATTATTATACTTTTTATAAAACGTTTTGTGTCCTATCTATCTGTTCTATATCTCATCTGTCTATCAAAAATTCTAAACAATATGATACAATATCTACTATATATTTCAATCATATGTGTAATAACTTAATACTAGGTCACTGACCAATAATACACGAGAAACTCGAGATCGCATTAGTGAATTTTGAACCGTGTCTTCTGGCTGTGAACAGCGACTCCGGGCTACCGTGTCTCACATATCCCCTGGGCTATTATGTATCGTGTGATCAGTAAACAATTGAAGAAAATTTTGAGATTTTCACTGTCAAACATGACTTTCGTATTATGTATCATGGGATCGCATTTGCAAAAGCAATCGAAACCATGCTGCCAAACTATTTTTTTTTAATTTAAATACATAGTTTTAATTTGTAAATCAAATTTTCATTCACGCGCAAACCTGCGTGCCAACATATTGCATCGGACCGACAACGCCCTGCGCTCCGTGACCACGTGACCCAGGTACTTGGACTGCGAGACTCGTTTGAGTGGCGACCCACATAGTGCCACCGGTGCCACGCATGGTGGGCACTTTGTACCTGATTTAAACACCATAAATTCGCTTTTGGCAGTATTATACCTGAGTCCGTGGCCCCTCGCGTATGACTCACAGATTACCAACAGCTGTCTCATAGCACTTACCGAGGGACTCAGTAGCACCATGTCATCAGCACAACTAATATTGTTTACCATTGTACCATCGACTGAGCATCCAACCTTGGTACTACTGAGCAACTCGATCAGCTGGTTTATATATAAATTGAAGAGCTTGGGTGACGTTAACCCTCCTTTCCTCACGGCACACTCCAACCTATACGAATCACTAACCATTTGCCCATTTCACCACATTGGTCTGATTCTCGTACCAAAATTTAAAAATAGATATCAGCTCACTCGGCATACACGTCTCTTTATATAATTTAGCCCACAGCGTACTATATGACACGAGATCGAAGGCTTTTGACAGATCTAGGAAACACGCGTATATCGGTGTTTTTCTATCCGTATAGTACCTTACAGTCTGCTTGAGACAGAGGATGGCACTTTCAGTGGATAGTCCAGCTCTAAACCCAAATTGTGCGTCCTGCAGTTTTAAGTGGCCAACCATTTGCCTGTCAAGCAGACTGTCCAGCACCTTTGCTACTATAGTCGCGAGAGATATAGGTCTATAATTACATTTGTCACTAATATCTCCAGTCTTATTTTTTAGTATAGGCACAACAATGGTCTTCATAAGGTTTGTAGGCAAGTAAGAGTGACCAATACATAAATTAAACAACCTAGTAAGTAACTTGGGCAGATGTGCACCTGTGTGCTGCAGGTGTTCGACACTCAAACCGTCATGACCCGGAGACTTTCCCCGTTTCATACCACAAATGCTAACTTTACGTCATTGACACTGAATCGCAAGTGGCCGCCACCGACGGCGGCGGCAGCTCGTCACTCAGCGTCGAACGCCTGCAGCCGCTGCGGCTCCAAAGGGGCTGGGTCGACCTTAAAATGACATTAAAATACATTAGCGATTCCCTCACATTCAGACACTCCATCGACACTCACGGGTGGGCGAGGCTTTGCGTTCAGTTTATTTGTAGCTTTCCAGAACTGCTTGAAATTTTTCGCGTCGTGGTGGCTGGCCAATATATCCATTTTAATTTTTATATCATTATTTTGACACCACTTAAGCTTACGTTTAAATTCTTTACGGGTAGTTGTCATACTATCATACAACGGACCTAAGGATGGCTTCCCATACTCTACCCAATTCAAAAAGGCTCGCCTCGCCTTCTTGTGAGCGTCTCCTACGTGACAGTTCCAACCAGTAACGTAACGTTTTTTGCGTTTAGTGGTGGTTCTACTTACAACCGCTGCTTCTGATAAACTATCTTTAATACTATTGTATAGGTTATCTATAATTTGTACATGACTTTTAATATCACATAACCTATCACTACAAATAGCGAATTCACAGGGAAAATCAATGTTCTTAAGTTTTGAATTACAAATATCTGTATACTTAAGTATCTCTTGCGCCTCTCGAAACCCCTTAAACAACATTATTTGGTACAAAATCATTTGATATTATTTTAACAGGAATAACGTTGAAATTACAGTATATTTCCAGTGGAAAGTGATCTGACCACGATACATCATAACAAGCATTTAAACATTTGATTGACTGGTAGGCAATGTCTGTAGTCACAGTCCAGCGATCTTGTCACAGATTTACAATTGAAGCTAAATAGCTTGAAACGATCCTGTTTATTGGTTGTACTCACCATTTAGGTAAATTGTTTCGTTCAGAGTCTTTTATAAGTACCGTTTTCTGCTTGAAGATTATATACCGGCGAAATTAAATACCCTCAGGCCACAACTCGTCTACTTCAAACACGGCTAACTTATGCTTAGGCACAAAAATTTTGTACGAATCATAATCTTTATTATTTTTCATAATAACCTTTTCTGGTTTCACGTTAACTTGCGTTTTGTCCATAATATAGTCTGCAATGTCACTGGCAGTCGTATCTTTAGACACGTTGTAAATAAATAAAGGTAGCTTTATAACAGCTGATTTAAACTTACAAGACGGATCTCCGATTGCCTTTCCCTTCTTCCCTTCAAATCGCAGTTTTGTTCTTCGTCTCTGTACTAATTTCCACTCACTGTCATTGTTGTCTCCTTTAATACCATTGTTGTGAGTAACAATGTCCATGTTTTTAATTCGTTCCATTGGTTTTTCTATAGATACATACTTATTGTTCGTCGCCGATTGCTCCTGATTCAATGCATCCATACCTACATGTTGTGATTTCAATATGTTTTTTTTTTGTCTATTCTCACGCGCGCGGCCGTAACTGGTTCGAGAGAGACAGAAGATGTACCGTAACTGGTTCGAGAGAATTGGCACTTGGTAACTCAGGAGTGACCGTTACATTTCGCTCCGTCCCGTTCTCGGACGATTCACTTCCACCCTCAACTGGCAGTAAACCCATCGGTCCACTGTTACACTCGAAACTATCCTGCATGCAAAAGCCACCTCTAAACTTGTTTACATACGGGTTACTTTCGTGCAAGTTAGTTTTTAGACTTTGAATTTCTAATTTCAATTCTTCGACTGTTTTGACCGTGGCAAAGTTTTCTTGCGTAGTTTCTTGAATAACACGAAGTTCCTTCTCGATGACTATTATATCTTTTAGTAGCCTTGTAACGTCGACGTGATCAAAGGTTACCGGTGGAAGCTTATGCAGCTCCCGGGCTACAAATGTGGGCACCATCTCAGGGTCTGTTGCTTTAAAAAGTGCTATTATATCTTCCAGTTCCCGTACACTCTCTTCTTTTTCTCGACACAGACGAACTCGACGTGGACTCGAAGAGAAGAGACTAGGCTGCACTGATGTCACTTTCTGAGAAAGCCGTCCTGCAGATATGCATTAGACTTTCTTCATCCATTATGTCAAGTTTATTTTGCACAAAAGCAAGAACTTCGTTGATTACGATGTTGCATCTCGCACATTTTATCACTGTCACATTATCTTTACAAGCCATCGCGGATCGGTTCGATGACCTCTCGCGTATTAATGCACAAACAAGCTTAATTTGGAGGCAATTATTTTATTATTAGTGAATTAGGAGTATGATATCTAATTAAAAAGATAATCAGACAGGTATTTCCACCATGATATGAAATTAACGGAGTTAGTATTATTTTCATTTTGATCCTAATGTACGTTGTTTATCAGGAGATAGAGAATAAAAGAATGCATTCATTGCTGTTATAAAAAAATATCGAAAAAATTAAGATAGGAATTATTGATACTTCATCTTCGATATACTCATTACATTTCATTTCCACTAAAGTATGTATTTACATTCACATAACTAAACCAAGTTTTACTTTCATATCCTTAATAAACATCATCCACCATTATTGTACTATTCGTATACATACATACACATCACGTCTGCCTTACTCCACTAATTAACTTTGACAGTCACACAACTGCGTCGATAATGCGTCAATTCTGCGTCTCAGCTGTCACAGTTATACCTCAATAGCGAGTCAGTGGTACTTCAGTGGCAACAAAGTACCTACAGAAATATCATTATTGTCTATGGATTAAACCATTAAAAAAAAGGTGCACTGACAATGTGGCAATGGCAAATAATGCATATTGCAATGATGATTGAGCAGTTAAAAAGTTTTAAGTTATTAAAAATACATCGCCGGTTGTATAGGCCAAGTGTCATGAATGCAGAATTAATAGGCTAAGCTGCATAGAACATATACAAATTGGAAACATTCTTGTCAAGGTGGGTTTACGCAGTGTGAAGAATAAAAAAGCATGTATGAGAAAGTTCATGAAGCAAGGGACATTTGCCAGGGTCATACCAGATGGCGATTGATAGTCTCTGTTTATCCCCTTAGAGACGTAGAGGTATGAATATATGTATCCATATTAATATTACATCTCATATGTGCAACCAGTGGGCATGTCTGTATGTATGTGATGCATGTCTGTTAAGATGAATGTATCTCCTGGAGGCAAAAGTAGCGTTAGTATAGGAAATAATTGGATTTCCCCTTGAAGGATAGGTGTTGTGTATATGTATTTGTAATCTCATTGTAAATATTTTTTTATTTTTAGACAAAGTGCATCATATAAAATGTCGACGATGATTGTGCGTCATTATCATTGAAATTGTGTAGGCAAAAGGAAGAAATACATTTTTTTATAGAAAATTTAAATAATATATTATATAATTATAATATAATTCTATTTAAATATATAATACTGACCTTCAAACTATATACATCCAGTCTGATTGACCCTGAGGAAACTATTATATTTTCTCAATATATTGTTATTGTTAAGTGCAGCTGTAACTTGTGTTCTTGCCCAGCCCAGTGTTTAGAACACACAATGTTCTAAACACTGGGCTGGCTCAAATGTTATCTGTAGCTCATCCAAGTTGATTTGTGGTCTAAAGCAGTCACAAATAAATGCAAAGGCAGCCAATATCTGTAAAGAAAATTTATTATTTAAGAATATTATGTTTTTAGTACATACAATTATAACAAATAAATGTTTGCAATTTATATTTGAATATGAGTTCTTACCTTGTTCAAAGCTTAAACTCGTGCAATCACTTTATGATGGACATAAAGGGCCTTAGATCATCGCAAATTAAAATGAAAATCTTTATATTCAACACAAGGATCATAAAATCACTTATTGAAAGTTAAAAAAAAATTTTTTGTAAAAAATATGTCAATAATATAAACTAATTATTAAAATAAATTAAATTAAATTAATATAACTAGTGGCACTTCGTATCAAAAAATCTATGCAAAGAAGAAGTGCCAAGAAACTCTGCAAACAATGTGTACATTAAACTTAATAATAATTCATTAGAACATGATCCAAGCTTCACATTCAACAAATAGTGTTTAACAACAAACTTAAGGGGAGTCCCAATAAGAACCGGAATGGATGTCACATTACATCATTTAGATAGTCTTTCACTTTGTAGTAGCCCTTCTCCATCAGCATCGCTTTAGTGCCAACTTTAGAACATGATTAACTCTGGGAGTTTATTATACATTTTATGCCCAGGCTCATGAACGAATCGTTTATTCTTTTTTGTCTAGAGCCACTACAATACAGTTTATTTTTTTGTTAGTTTAGTAGTTTAGTTAGTTTGTAATCACTAATATTTTTTTTAACATCGACCAAGTTATCATATTGAGAAGCCACAGTCAGTATATTTATTGTCTTAAACACATTTCTTAAAGACTCACGAGGGCCCATACGGTAGATCGAGCGAATGGCTCTCTTCTGCAGCACAAATACTGAATTAATATCAGCAGAATTGCCCCACAAAAGAAGCTAGTATGACATGACACTATGAAAATAACTAAAATAAACAAGTCTCGCTGTATTCACGTCAGTCAGGTGTCAGGTAATTTTTTACCGCATAGGCAGCAAAACTTAGCCTCTTCGCTAGACCACCAATGTGCCTCCCAAACTGTAATTTTGAGTCTATTGTGATACCCAGGAAGGCAGTGGACTCAACAATATCCAATGCCATACTATTGATTGCAAAGCTGAAGAAACTCCTCGTAAGACAGGGAAACAGGAGTCTTCGGCTTCTTAATTGTTACGCAGTTTTTGTCGCGCTTTCGGCGACATTCGCCTGCGGTGTGTTTCCCTCTACTGTCTCCTCACTCTCCACACTCATAATTTACTAGTACGAGTGCTTGTTTAAAGTTGCAAAACTTTCTAACAATCTGGAAGCAACCACCTTTCTGTTGATCGCTATTTGACATTTGTGTTTGCAAAATTTTCGCTCATGATTGCTGTCAAAACTGTTTACATTATACCAAATATTATTGTTTTTATATGTTTTTTAGTTCTCTAATTGCTCGATGGTTGGCAGCACTGTTTCGATTGCTTTTGCAAATGGTGAAATTTTGGTAATTTTTTTTATATTTGCATTTTTTATTTTCAATAACATATGGGTACCCTATTTACGTACTACTTACCAAGGCCATGTACATTCATAAATTATAAGTTTACATTCTATGGTAATTTGGTGTTTGTGGACAAGGATAGGATCTTAAATGATACTTTTTTCATTATTGAGTCAGTGTTTTCACAGGTCAGGAAGCCAACAGAACATACTTAAGTAGTTTCCTTTAAACATTAATTACAACAATGTTATGCACTATTCTTTTATTTAATCCAAATAATCATTACTGCATACAACAACACAACATGAACATTAGCCGGTTATGGATTGTACTTAATTTTTATTGCGTGATTACTCAATGCTGGTTACTATTTAATCTCCCTTAAATTTACGTTTTGATGACATCTTTAAAACATTTGATTCCATTAAAAATTTTATTTTTTTGTTCGATAATTGTAACCTCAAATACACTTTAGTAATTAATTTCATTTCATTTCCACTAAAGTATGTATGTACATTCACATAACTAAACCAAGTTTTACTTTCACATCCTCAATAAACATCATCCACCATTATTGTACTATTTGTATACATACATACACATCACGCCTGCCTTACTCCACTAATTAACTTTGACAGCCACACAACTGCGTCGCTAATGCGTCAATTCTGCGTCTCAGCTGTAAAAGTGGCACTCTGCTAATATTTTGACCTGCCAGAGTTGTACCTCAATAGCGAGTCAGTGGTGCTGTATAGAAATGTCAATAGTGGAGTACCAAATATAAGGCTATTGAACTGACATTGACGGATGTTTGATTAGTGGAGTATCTATTTTGTACTTCAGACGCAGAAGTACTTCAGATGTAGTTCGATAGCGCTTCATTGGCCTAAATTTGTTAGTGGAGTGCCAAAAGTGTCCAATTACGGCTAAAATGCATTAGTGGAGTAAGGGCCCAGTTCTATAAAAAAATTAACGAACTGTCAAAAATCCGACATTTCAAGCGCAGCGGCGCTGAGTACCGCGCGAGTCAGGGCTGTTTTTAGCGGCCGGCCGGAATATGAAATACAAAAATGCGCGAATTTCAAAACATCGTGACACGTTTAAGAGAGTTATATATTAATAATAGAATTGATTTGTAAACGAAAGAGTGTGTTGATTAAAAGAAAATTGTATTAATTGCGAAATGTAACATACTTTATCTATCTACCATAAAATAAACATTGTGATGGATTTTGGATGCGGCGTATAAATTGCAGACAGTTATATCAAGAAGTACGTATCGTCTTTATACGATGCAACGTATTAACTGATCCCCTCGCCCAAATCCAGATGGTAATCAATCCAACACGAAATAAATTCAAGCTTTTCAGTGTTTGTAATGCTAGTACAGATTACATTATGTATGATTAATAACTAACGGGACTTATCGCGTATGTTTTTATATAATAAAGTTACCACACAGATCGGTACCTCCATGGATCCTCACATCATCATCCGAAACACATGGTTTCTGTGGCAACGTCTCTTACAAGCAGGGCAAGGGATTTGTGCGACCCTGAGCACCTGGACGAGGAGCTGCAGTACGTTCGGGATGTACTTAGGAGAAATGGTCATCACATAGGTACTAACTTGGTAAGCCGTATATCCAAAAGAGAGAAACCCCCGTGTGTGGATCGCGTGCCGGTGTTCCTGTCTTATGTGAAAGGTGTTACGGACAAAGTTGGAACAGTCTTGAAAAACTACTCGCTCAAGCCTATTTTTGTTCCATCTTCTAAGGTAACAAATTTTTTGAGAACACCTAAAGATGTAATCCCGTACCAAACACCGGGTGTGTATAAGATTGATTGCAGCTGTGGGAAATCTTACGTCGGACTGACCAAACGGTCTATAGCGGACAGAGTGAAGGAACACATTGCAGCGGTCAAGAAATTGGATACCAATAGGTCAGCAATAGCCGAACATCTGCTTAACGAGGGTTCAAATCATTGGATTGAGTTTCATAAATCCACTGTGCTCTCTAATGAACGCCGATATTACAGTAGAATTGTACGCGAGGCGATTGAAATAAAAAAGCACAGTACATTCAATCGTGAAGGAGGTTACAAACTGTCTTCGGCGTGGAATACCGTAATAGATCGACATTCGGTTCAGCATGATCGTGTGAAGCCACAAGATACTGTGAGTGTAGTGTGTAGGTCGCGTGTGTTTAATAAAAACGAAGCAGTGAGGGTAGTTGGAGAAGAATCTGACAGGGCGCTGCGTTGGAGGCGAAGAAATATGCGTCGTCTGTCTGTCCGTGACCATGGCTGCTGCAACGTAGCCGAAACGTCGGGTTAAATAAAGGTAACTTTATTATATAAAAACATACGCGATAAGTCCCGTTAATTATGAATCATGAGTGTAAATCGCGAATCTCTTAAAACTACATTATTTATGTATGCAACTACCTAACCAATTATTTACTGACTCCGAAAAGTTACCGGATTTGTAAAACTACATATTATGATTTAGATTATTTACTTTTAGATTATAGTACTTTTGAAATAAAATGTGTTCTATACCGAAAGATCGGCTGTAGTCATTTTTCATAAGCGTAAGTATTATGATTTCCTAAAAATCTGAAAAAGTCTCTTTCTTAGACGTCAGTCGACTTAGCATTGATTGTCCATTGTGAGAGTCTTTTATTCACAATAACTTTTCGTATTATCATTTCATTCACGATAAAATTATATATTCTACAATGCTATTTAGCAAAATTGTAGATAACAGTAGTCATACAGTTTATTAGTTACATTCATCAACACTACATGCATTGTAACGAAATTTAGCTCATGAATCCAAGTGTAAACTCATTGCAATGCATAAAATCTAATTTTATTTTGCCCCAAAACTGTTTGATTTTAAAATACAAGCGTAATACCAGGGTCACAGACTTTTAAAGGCTGCCCGCCCGTCGTACGAAAAATGTAAATGTCTAGATTCCCATACAGATTGCTCTTGATCCGGATTAACTACTATTATACAGCCAATTTTTAGTTTATGTGTTATGTAACGTCAATAACGTTTTTGCAAAAATTTTGGATAGGTATTTGAATCGTGCTTATGAAAAATTATGATGTGTAGTTGTGCACATAAATATAGGATTTTACGGTTTAGATTTACACCGGTTGTCGTTCTATCACCGAAGTTAAGCAACGCGGGTGAGGGAAGTAATTGGATGGGTGACCATTTAAATTAGTGAGGGAACCTGGTTTAACTATGTAAGGACATAGTTAATCACCTATTACATTGACTATTGATAATCTGGTAACGATTGGGTTTTGTTTGACCAAAGATTGCAAAAAAATTAGCTGCCACTCAACATCTGATTACCCCGAAAGGAATGTGAATGCATTTTTGTAAATAGGATTTTTGTTAGTCTGTCAGGTAACGACACGACGCGACGTAGCTATATCAATCGGGGTCGGCGGCGGTGACCTAATGTAAGCACAGTAATATTTATTCAGGATTATAAAACTATAAACAGAGATCCCGCGCACTCGTTTCACTTTCTATAATTACTACGATGCTGTTATATGCATTTTGTCACCATAATGTGTGTTCTCGGTGTACTCAAAACGCATACACACATTTCAGATATGTTTCATGAGTACCTGACAAAGCGTACCTACCAACTTTATTATTTGTTAATTTGATAAAGCAATAGTCTGGCGCATTTAAAAAGAAAGAGGTAAGATGATTATTAGCGCTTAGATACTGTTACTCTCAGCTATTTTTTTACGTTGGTTTTAGACGTTATTTTAGTTAGACATGGCTTAGACCACGAACCTTTATAATTGTTCCATGGCTTAGACACTCGCACCAGATGTAATGCCTCTTTAGGTGTTAAAATTTACATACACACATACGCTAAAATGTATGTAAGTAAGTGTTACTGCACTAAAATATTGTAAATACCTAATATTTAATTTTATAAGTGCACGCATTAAGGTTGCTTTACACTTAGATTAGTGACTAGGAGTGGCCAGCTACTGATTAGTGCAAGTGATTTGCTGTGCAGGGAAGTGAATAGAAGTGTGTCCTATTTTTTTGCGAGTAACCTCGTCCGGTGTGCCCTCACTTGAAGCGAGCCTGCCACTAAACACGTCTGGTTTAGTCAGTATTTTGGTCTGGTCAGAGTTTAGCGTTAAGTGAGCGTCGACGCTTGTTGTTGTACAAAAAGGGCAAAGTGGTACAAATTCATAACTTATAAATTAGTGCAGAAGTATAAAAAACATTAATGCCATTACAACTTTAACTGCTTATTTGATTATCCTTAAATCACTTGCACTCGCAGTTTATTTGACACTACTGGCACTACACACCTGCACTCACACTAGTCAAAATGTGAATCAGCCTTAAGAGCAAAGAGTGACTTGCGTCTGCCATCGCGTCCTTTACCCGCTTGCGTCAACTATGTGCACTCCTGAGCTGCTTATCTAAAGTTGTTTACGTCATGGAAAATTATTTAGGTATAATCTGAACTTTGAACTACATGACTACCAGACAACGAAAGTAAGTGTTCTAATTACAATCAATCAATGTTAAATATGAAAGAGCATTCCGGCTCAAGGACTCCTTTAGTATTTTCAGTGCTAAAGCTTTGGCATTATTTGAGGCATTGACTTAGATAAAAAATGATAAAGCATTTAAGAACATTAGGAATTGGTTATTGATTAGAGACAACATGTCTGTGTTAAAATCCTTAAAAAATGAAATATTTAACAACAAAATTAATTACATAGTTAATAAAATTAGGTAATTGTGTAAGTAGTTATTTAATTTTGAATATGAGAAAGAATATCCAATTTCTTTGGACCCCAGGTCATAAGGGGATACAGGGTAATGTAGAAGTAGATTATTTAGCTGGTTTAGGGACAAAGTTGTGTGGGAAACCTAACAAATATTCTTTACCATATACAGACTTATTACCAGAAGTTAAATATTATATACTGAAGAATTGGTCACAACAGTGTAATATTGTTACTCAATATAGAGGCTTATTGTATTTTAAGATAAACAATGAAGTTGGGTTAACACCATGGTGTAATAAATCTAATGTATACTTGAATAGAAAATGTTACGTCAGATCAATAGGTTACGGTTTGGTCATTGCAGATTTAATGCTCACCTGTATACAAAGAAAATGATATCTTCTCCTTTATGTACAGATTGTAATTTAAATGTTAAACAAAATTTGTATCATATTCAGTGTTAGGAAAACCCATTTAAAAGGTTGACCGATACAAACGGTTAACACTCTAAACAGTTAACCGATATAAACGGTTAACACCCTAAACGGTTTACCGAAATAAACTGTTAACCGAAATAAACGATTAACCGAAATAAACTGTTAACCGAATTAAACGGTTAACCGAAATAAACGGTTATTAAAAACATCGCGACACGTTTACGGGGGTTTTATATTAATAATAATAGATGATTTTTAAACTAAATAGTGTACCGATTGCAAGTAAATTTTTCAATTGCTAAATAAAACGTACATTATCTATCTAGCATAAAATAAACATTGTGATGATTTTTCGACACTCCAGACCGACTTCTTAGCAGATATTCTCTGTCGAACGTGACAGATAGTTTTGATCATGACGGCGCGCTGCCGCGGCGTGTAAATTGCAGACAGTTATATCAAGAAATACATATCGTTTCCATATGATGCAACGTATAAACTGATATTCTCACCCAAATCCAGATTGTAATCAATCCAACACGAAATAAATTCAAGCTTTCCAGTGTTTGTAATGATGCTAGTGCAGATTACATTATGTATGTATGTAGGTATGCAACTACCAAACCAATTATTTACTGACTCCGAAAGGTTAACGAATTTGTAAAACTATGTATTTAGATTATAATGCTTTTGAAATTAAATATGTTCTTCACCGAAAGATCGGCTGTAGTATTTTTTAAAATGCGTAAGTATTATTCATTCATGATAAAATTATATATTCTACAATATTTTTTACCAAATAGTAGATATAGTAGGTAGTCATACAGTTAATTAGTTACATTTATATACACTTTTATATGCAAGCATTCGTACGAAAAATGTAAATGTCTCGATTCCACTACAGATTTATTTTGATCCTGATAAACTACTATTATACGAAATACGATCTGCGCAGCAGGAAGACTCAAAAAAAAACCAAGTCAATTTACTTAATTAATATTTATTACAAACTATATCTTAATTCTAAACTACACTAGTGATTCCGTTCGAAGTGGGAACAAGAATGAATAATTGTGAGAATAAAAATATGAGCTGACATAAAAATGCTGACGACGATTCCGTGTAATATGTTCTTTGGCGGTCGAAGTAGATCGAAAATGTGACGAGGATTCCGTGTAATAATAATCGTTAGCGGTCCATGAGGTGTGAACAACATTGTAGATGGTGGGATTATGTGAGCAACTTTGTAGATGGTCGGATTATGTAAGTCCTCCACCCCCAGATCAGCAACTATTCATTTTCAAATGGAAAGATGCTGGCGTGTTTCTTGTTATTTTTAGCGGTTGTCCTTCTATTCGATCATGTATGTTGGTGATAGTCAATTGAGGTGTTCGTAGTAGACATTTGTTCGGTATCTTTGCTAGGTCAGTTCCTTCGACTTGGGTATATGATTGTTTTTCGCAATATGTTTGGATCTTGGTGGTTTTCGGAAAGCTGATTACGTATGTCCTGTCGTCTAGTTGTTCCATTGCTTCTTTTGATTAGCTATTTTATTATATTATATTATTTGATTAGATTGATTGGGGCGTGATGATTTCATGGAAGCAATCATGATCTGTGCGAATCTGCAGCTGTGTGGTTTCTGGGCAGAGAAAGTGCTCTTCTATCTTCGGGCATTCCTCCTGGATATACACAAATGAGTCCTTGGCTGTGGCTATTAAAGGATGGGGAGGAATAAGGAGTTTTGTTTGTTAGGGGCAATGGCTATGCGGTAAAGGGTGTATATAGTAGGTGAAATTATTGGTACTTTGAAAATTATAACTACTTGCTTATCTATATAAAAATATCCTGACTTAATAATATCATAATACTTCCTAAGTTCTATATCAAGAACATGATCGTTCCCGTATAGTTTTTTCATCTTAATTAACATATTCCTAAGGGTATTTAAATCTATCATCGAATGATGAGTGCTCTGAGAGCGTATAAAAACTAAATTGTTTTCTAATCTTAATAATTCATTAAATAATTCATCTATATTTTCACTAATCACTGTCATTACTTGAGAAAATCTAGCATATCTTAATATATCATTAGAAATAGTTACAATTCATTGTCTTACTAAGCTTACGTTGATTTTTAATAATATCCGATAGTATTGTATTATGTCCTAGCATTAAATCTTTATTTAAACTTATATGACTAACTTATGTCGGCGATTCTGACGCGATGCAGAATCACTCAACGACTTACTACTAGGACGAAAAATTATAAACTATTTTATAAAACTTAAAGGATAGGATAGGATTAATAGCACACAATACAATGAATCGATTTGAGTACTCACAGTATCATGCCGCTACCTGCTACCGCTACCGCTTGGTTTTCCTGGCGTATCGATTGTTGGATACTATCTTCCTGTCTGCTTGCTCGTAGTTCGGATATTCGTTTCGGGACTTGAAAGTCACCCGGCGTGAGAACGCGATCGCGGGATCTTCCGGAAATCTTGACACGTTCGCGAACCGTACCGCGAATATCCTACCGACTACGCCAAATACGATCTGCGCAGCAGGAAGACTCAAAAGAAAACCAAGTCAATTTACTTAATTAATATTTATTACAAACTATATCTTAATTCTAAACTACACTAGTGATTCCGTTCGAAGTGGGAACAAGAATGAATAACTGTGAGAATAAAAATATGAGCTGACATAAAAATGCTGACGACGATTCCGTGTAATATGTTATTTGGCGGTCGAAGTAGATCGAAAATGTGACGAGGATTCCGTGTAATAATAATCGTTAGCGGTCCATGAGGTGTGAGCAACATTGTAGATGGTGGGATTATGTGAGCAACTTTGTAGATGGTCGGATTATGTAAGTTACGCCCAAATATTAGTTTATGTGTTATGTAATGTCAATAATGTTTTTGCTAAAATATTGGGTAGGTATTTGAATCGCGCTTATGAGAAATTATGTTGTGTAGTTGTGATCGTGAAGGCTAGGATTTTACGGTTGTGATTTATACACCGGTTCTCGTTCTATCGCCGAAGTTAAGCAACGCGGGCGTGGGAAGTAATTGGATGGGTGACCATTTAAATTGTTCACGAGCTGTTGTTTTGGTGAGGGAACCTGGTTTGGTTATGTAAGGACTTAGTTAATCACCTATTACATTGGCTATTGATAATCAGGTAACGATTGGGTTTCGATTGACGAAAGATTGCAATAAAACTTAGTTGCCACTCAACATCTGACTACCCCGAAAGGGATGTGAATGCATATTTTGTATATAGGTTTTTTGTGTTCGTCTGTCGGGCAACAAAACGACGCGACGTAGCCATATCAATCTGGGTCGGCGGCAGGGACGTAATGTGAGCACAGTATTTTGTACCTATTCAGGATTATAAAACTATAAACAGAGATCCCGCGCACTCGTAGATAGTTTTCAATTTAGTAACTACGATTTAATTATATGCATTGAAATTGTCTTGTTGCTTGTTGTTGTTGTTTTGTCACGATGATGTGTCTTCTCAGCATACTCAAAACACATACACCTGACCTCACAAAGCGTACCTACCAATTTTATTATTTGTTAATTTGATATAGTAACCTTTGATATAGGAACCTAGGACCTTTCTCATACGAAGTTCGAGTTCTTACCCACTGGGCTACAGCCGAACTCGTATTATATCTGTATTTGTATATTATAAATAAATTATTTTGTGTATGTTTGTTATTTATTATATGCAGCTTGTGACGGTTTCCGAATCGGGTGCTGCCGGAGGACCAGTGATGCAGCCTAGCTGCATTGTATACTGAGACAGCACCTTTTCACTGCATCAATGGTTTTTTTACATATATTTTTTCCATGTTTGTGTTTTGTTAATGTAATGAATAAAGTTTTTTCTTCTTTCTCTGTAGGTGTTAAAATTTGCAAGCACACATCGTGTATTGATATACAATTTACTACTTATATAAGCTCCTGA
This sequence comes from Leucoptera coffeella, assembly GCA_030578115.1. Taxonomy (NCBI): domain Eukaryota; kingdom Metazoa; phylum Arthropoda; class Insecta; order Lepidoptera; family Lyonetiidae; genus Leucoptera; species Leucoptera coffeella. Next base: position 2,254,932 of record JAMBLF010000002.1, read on the forward strand.
AATAAGTGAAATGAAATGAAAATCTTTTATTCAACATAAGGATATTGATATCACTTATTGAACGTCAAAAAAAAAACATTTTTCATAAAAATATGTCATTAACATAAAAATTATTCTTAAAATAAATCAATTTAGATTAATAAAACTAAAACTAATGGCATTTCGTAAAGTCAAACTCTGCAGAGAAGAAATGCCAAGAAACTCTGCAGACAATGACATTAAATTTAAAAATACATAATTCATTAGAACATGATCAAAGCTTCACATCCAACAAATAGTGTTTTATAACAAATTTAAGGAGAGTCCCAATAAGAACCGGAACGTGAAGCCATGATCACACAAAAATGAAACGTCACAAAACATCATTTATATAGTCTTTAACGGTGTAGTAGCCCTTCTCCATCAGCATCACTTTAGTGCCAACATTAAATTTTTCTAAAGGTAAGGACTTGGTAGACTCTGGAAGTTTGTTGTACATTTTTATGCCCAGGCCCATAAACGAATCTTTTATTCTTTTAAGTCTAGAGCCACTATAATACAATTTATTTTTATTGCGTGTGTTACAATTATGAATTTCTCTTACAAGTTTGTATTCATTAATATTTTTTTTAACATAGACTAAGTTGTCATATATATATTGAGAAGCCACAGTCAGAACATTTATTGTCTTAAATATATCTCTTAAAGACTCACGAGGGCCCATACGGTAGATCGAGCGAATGGCTCTCTTCTGCAGCACAAATACTGAATTAATATCAGCAGAATTGCCCCACAAAAGAAGCCTGTATGACATGACGCTATGAAAATAACCAAAATACACAAGTCTCGCTGTGTCCACGTCAGTCAGGTGTCTAATTTTTTTTACGGCGTAGGCAGCAGAACTTAGCCTTTTCGCCAGACCACCGATGTGCTCACTAAACTTTAATTTTGAGTCCATTGTGAGTCCCAAGAACGTAGTGGACCCCACAATATCTAGAGCCACATTATTAATTACGATGCTAACTCCTAACATAAGGCAAAGTAAACCTTACACATTTAGTCTTATTACAATTAAAAGCAAGATTGTTTATTCTAAACCATTGCTCCACCTCCGAAATCACATTACATATCCTTTCTGTTTCGTCTTTTCTTCTACTAACTTTAAATAATATTGAAGTGTCATCCGCAAACAACACCATGTGGCAACGGCCCAGACTTTAATAAGGTAAATCATTTATATAGACCAAGAAAAGGAAGGGCCCAAGAATGGAACCCTGCGGAACCCCCATAGCAGCCAAGCTGCCGCTCGATCGAGCTCCACCGAACTCAACACTCTGGATCCTTCCCCTCAGGTAACATACAATCAGATCTAGTGCCCTATCACCTATACCGTAATGTTTATGCTTCATGAACAGAGTTTTGTGGTCCACGCAGTCGAACGCCTTAGAAAGATCGCAAAAGACACCCAGAGTATCCTTTGCTTCCTCCCAGGACCCAAATATATATTTCATAAGATCAACCCCAGCATCTGTTGTTGATCGACCCTTTGTAAAGCCAAATTGTTGCTTGTTGAAAATATTATAACTATTAAAATGTACTTGTAATTGATTTAAAATAAGTTTCTCAAATATTTTGCTAAAAGCTGGTAGTATTGAGATAGGACGATAGTTAGCAGGGTCAGTGGTACTACCAGATTTAAATAATGGAATGATTTTACCGTATTTCATCTGATCAGGAAACTCTCCGCATTTAATACATTGATTAAATATAATGTTCAACTCAGGTGCAACTAAATCTACAATGGCTGAATAAACCTTTACTGAATGGCCCCACAGATGAGATGTTTTCTTTTTCTGGAGTGATTTAAAACATTTGATGACATCTATTGTACTGATTTCTCTAAAACCAAAAGAACTGTCACATTTTGGCACACTCCTTTCTATTATACATCTAGCACTCTCTGAACAAGATCTTAGTGGCTCAGTTATTGAGATAGGAATTTTGGAAAAATAACTTTGAAACACATTAGATATCTTCTGATTGTCTGTAATTACCTTATTATTTACTATAAGTTTAGGTTCTTTTATGTAAGAGACATCCCTTCCAGTTTCAAATTTAATTGTTTTCCAAGTTTCCTTGACAACATTTGTGGCATTTTTTATCTTGCTTTGTATGTGCAATTTTTTGGCCTGAGCACAAACCTTTTTGAATATTTTTGAATAATTACTTATGTAATTTTTGAATTCAGGGCTATGATTAAAAGATCTTTCTTTATATAATTCGTATAGCCGCTGTCTACTTTTTTTTATACCCCCAGTGGCCCAATCACAAAAATTCCTCCTACCGGTTATCTTATAACTCTTGATGTAAAGATTTTTTTATATTCAGAATCAATAATACTGAAAAATGAGCTATACATATTATTTGGAGCATTGGTTTTCAATTGCATAGGTAACCGTCTCAATATGTTTTCCCTGAAACTACTCAAACGGGCTCCCGTGACAGGAATACAGGTAACATTCCTGGGCTGGAAACCGCGGTGACACTTAAACTTCACCAACTGACCATGGTGGTCAGATCTAATATCAGTAGTAAGTTCAGTATGGGATAAACTAAAATTTGAAAATATATTGTCAATACAGGTAGAGGAGGTGCTTGTTATTCTAGTAGGTTGATTAAAATTATGTTTTAAATAATAACTTAAAAATAAATTTAGAAAATTTATACAAACCATAGTGTCCTCAAGAATGTTAACATTGAAGTCACCACACACAATCAGGCGCTTATGTTTCTGAATAAGCTTAATAAGCACCTCCTCCATACACTTTCCAAACCCTATAACATCTGAATTGGGTGGTCTGTAAACACACAAAATAATTACATCCTCTATCTCTATACATGACATTTCTATTAATCGCTCCATAGAAAGATCAACAATATCTTTACGTTCTTTAAATTTAATATCATTATGAGCCAATATCAAGGAGCCCCCACGGATTGCACCATTCCTACAAAATGAACTTGCAACGCTGTGGGCTCCAAAACCAAATATTAATTCACAGGACCTCGCCCAATGTACTGAACACACGTCACACACGGTCACACACGATATTCCACAAGATATTCCAACCCTGGAAGAAACCAAAAAAAGCTCAACTTCTAACTCTTTACCTAACAAACCTTGTATGTTTTGGTGCACTAAAGTGACATCAGGCACTACTACTAACTCATTTAATATGCCAGAGTCTATCTCTTTTGTCTCTCCTATTAATTTAAATTGAAATTATTCCCTGGTACTTTTTCCAGGGAAAAGTCAGTACCCAATAGGGTATTCTGGCCGATAGGGGCCTGGTCAGAAACCAAAACTTTGGTTCGTTCACATAAAGAATAATGTAGCGACGCTGCTACCTGTCTCTTACAGCTATTAAATAAAAAGTATAAACTATTTTTATATTTTATTTGATTTTTAAATAAACAATTAATGTATGTAAAGTTAAAATTATGACAATGCGTACATATAGTATGCAAGCAGCAATTAAGCCCATGTCTAACCCTATTTTCTTCAGCTGGCAACGATGAGGAGTATGGTAAAGTACAAATAATTAACCTATTATTAAGTTTAGACATTAAGCCATCAAATAATCTGACTAGCTTTAATTTATTCATGTTTCCGCGCCTACAACATAAAATTATTATTGTTTTATTCCAATCGCTTTTGTTTTTACTGATATTATTTATCAGTTGAGTCAAAGATGCTCCTGGGTTGCAACAATTTTGTATAGGTGCATCCATAATGCTCCCTAAGTATACTATAATGTATGCAAGTAATGGTTACTGCACTAAAATATTGTTTGTAATAATAGGTACCTATTATTTAATTTTATAAATGCTCGTGTAAAGGTTACTTTACACTTTGATTAGTGACTAGGTATGGACATCTACTGATTAGTGTAAGTTATTTCCTGTGTATGGAAATGAGTTCTATTTTTTTGTGAGTAACCTCGTGCAGCGTTCCGTCACTGCCCCCTCACTTACAGCGTGCCTGCCACTAAACACGTCTGGTCTTGTCAGAGTTTAGAATGCGTGCACGCTTGTTGTTATACAAAATGGCAAAGTGGAACGAATACATAACTTATAAATTTATAAAGGAGTACATAAAACATGAATGGCTTTACAACTTTTAATCCTTATTTTATTATCCTTAAATCACCTGCACTCAAAGTTTATTGGATACTAATCGCACCACACACTTACACTCGTACTAAGCAAAGTGTAAACCAGCCTTTAGAGCAGAGAGCGATTTGCGTCTGCCGCCGCGCCCCTTAGCCACGGCGGCGGCGGCGCACAGCGCGCTCGCGTCAACTATGTGCACTTCTGTGCCGCTTATCTAAAGCTTTTTGCGTCACAGAAAATTAGATAGGTTTAAACTTAGCTTTGAAACACAGGACTACCAGATAGTAAAAATTAGTGTTTTAATTTAATAAACAATATTTTATAGCAATAACAATTAACCACCTAAAGCACCTAACACATTATACCGTATTTTACGACGTTATGTATGTAAATAATTATATATAAAAGTTATTACATAGATGAAGAAAAAGAAGATATTTCAGTGTATTCTCAGAGATACCTATTATTTAATTTTATTAGTGCCCGTAATAGAGCAGAGAGCGACTTGCGGCGCTCCCGGCCGTTTCCCTCCATGCTCTCGCGTAAACTATGCCTATTGCGTATTTATTTAGCGTAATTAGCATAATTAATCATAATAATTAAAAACAATACCTTGGATATAAGAATACTATAATAGCTACTTTTACGTTTTGACGTACTTTTACAACATAAACTAATATTTGGTTCTGTAAAAGTGGTTTGTTAGACTCAATAGAAATTTGTATGGGAATCTAGAATTTCTTACATGTTTTAGCTTTTATTTGTTATCGAACTTAGTGGATTTACATAATATTTAGTACTTAATATTATAAAATACGAAACCATTCTTTATATCGGTTTGTTGTAAATACTATGATTACATTTGATATCATTTCTAAACAGTATGCGTCAAGTTAGTTTACTATGTTCTCACAAATACCTACTACCTTATTCCAAAACAAAGTCGATGTTTTGTTATCGAAACAAGTCCCGTGTAAAACAATTGCAGCCCCTTGTTTATCTCTGGGATAAATAATTTTGAGGTTACCTTTCGGTTTTAGTAGTGGCCAAGTATGTTTTTATATCTAAAATAAGTTAAAATCAAAGCTAATATAAGTCAATATCAAATCAGCATGATGAATTAGATTTGTTGCAGATAAATTTGTTCTTTCATTTGTAATTATGCTATGAGTGACGAGGAATTTACCTATAAATATTGATTCACAAAGCTATTGGGCGGTATAATAGCGGATATTTTATGCAATGTTATTTATGTTTGCGATATAAACAGTTTTCACACTACGATAGTTTCAAAAACACTGAAATAAATCACATCAAACTTGATATAACAAAATCATAACAAACTTTATTGTCATGGCGGATCGCATTACGTACGACTTACATAATACGACCATCTACAAAGTTGCTTACATAATCCCACCATCTACAAAGTTGCTCACACCTCATGGACCGCTAACGATTATTACACGGAATCCTCGTCAGCATTTTAGATCTACTTCGACCGCCAAAGAACATATTACACGGAATCGTCGTCAGCATTTTTATGTCGGCTCATATTTTTATTCTCACAATTATTCATTCTTGTTCCCACTTCGAACGTATTTTACGTTCCGCGTATCAATTTGTAAACGAAACAAACATTAATAGATTATAATCAGATTATTCAACAAGTTATTATTTACTAATATATATTAAAAACATTTTAGTCATAAATATATAAAAGTAACCAATATTTGAATAATAAATCACTTGTGGTAAATAATTGTAATTTTATAGTAGGATTAACAAATAGTATATTGGAACGTCCTTAAGTGAATACCCTTACCCGACCTCCTGTAGGAGTATGTGGCCCTAGTACTGCGCTTGTATTTTCGTATGGTTTTGAGTTGGCGTCGATTTATGCGTAAAGTTTGACGAAGCAAACAAATACCTACAGTAAAAGTACAAATACCTGAGTAAAATTTTGGGCTGCAGGATATGTATAATAAATAGGGTAAGTTTTTGGTGCGACCTCCAACTCCGTTATAAGAGCCTAGTGACTGAATTAGGATTTCCATAGCAATTTGTCTTTAAAAAATTGTCGTATTGTGAGTTGTAAAAAATTCAAAATCTAACTAGCTGCCGTTCTTTCCGTATATCTGTCCGTTACCGGTATAACCTATACTGCAGGACGCTAAAAACTCAAATTCAAGTTGCCAAAGAGCATCCTATATGTATATTTACGATTTCGAGCATCACAAATGCATATTCAACCTCTGACTACCCTGAATTCGGTTATGGTCGTTATGCATAATATATATAGTTATGTAAATGTGCGTGTGTGTGTGTTTGTATATATATATATATATATAGCATAAATAACCTATCCTGGGGTTCACTAATTGCTGCCTACCTACTGGGAAGAAAGCTGAAGTGATGTCAGTAGGTATCATGTCTGTATATTCTGAACTTCTTGTCTTAATATCCGAAACATCAAGCGGTAAATCAAAATATAAATCAAATATGGCGTCGCATCAAGTAAAATACTTCTTAAAATATACATGTAGAATAAATCAACCTTACCAGTTCACTTCGAAAGAAAAAAATTGCTTGTAATATAATAAGCAATAACCTCAAACACCAAAGTGATTACACATTGTTTTCCAAATTTCACTTATTGAACTAAGAAATAACTGATTTCGTGTGATTATCTAGCGGTTTAGCTGTGATCGCCAACAAAATGGACGTGATCCCCACGCTTGCATTCACCAAATTCTGCTCGCGATCTATTGAAACTAGCGACTCGCGGCGGACGCGTAAACTGTCCATATGAAAATGTATGAAAAGATGGCGGCCCAAAATTGGGGGTTTTATACTTACGAAAACTGCAGTATTATGAATAAAACAGGACCTAATATGTTTTTAGTCAAATTATTTAGTATTTAGAGAACCCATTATTGTATATTTTGATTTCAGATCTTACTCCGTGACAAAATAAACGAAAAAATACAAAACCCTGTTTGCGCCATTTTTCTGATTTTTTATCAACTTTATGCGTTTATATTTACGTAATTATTGATATTTAACTCTTGAAACTACTTCAGTCATCAATTTCAGTCTTTCATTATGCTATCTTGAAAGTATGATAGGTGTCAGTAAGTTCTAAATAGGTTTAAACTGAAAAATGAAAACACTCGTTTCGCTCTATTCCACAAACAATACCCTTAAACAATGTCTTAACAAATTTACTCTTAAAAAACGGGCAGTGACAATTACATGTAGGCTAAGGCTTGGGCACGCTTGTAAATGTGGAGAAAATGGAGAGTCGAACTATATCTTTTTTGCCTGTAATAATTATAAAATAGTTTTTTTCATAGACATGTATTTAATTAAATATAACATGTTACATATTATATGAACTATAATTACACCGTACCATATATATATATATATATCAATCGATATATGTATATCTATGTATAATATATGTGTATATCGATGGCAGCAAAGTAATTACGGACAACTGCAATTTTTACAAAATGTTTTTTATATAGAAAATAGCATATTATATCAATATCTAACGTTTCACGAAACAAAATTATAAAATTTCCTATTTTTTCGGAAGTAATTAAAGATATACCCTCCTTTTTTTAAAACAAGCAACGTAAACAGTGACATGTAACTATGTCCGTAATTGCGCGGGAGTTTGCGCCCCGTAATCTGGCGTAAACAAGAACAAGTGGCAGTTGTCATGTTCTTGCGCGGACAGGTTATGTTTTAAAGAAAAATATTTTTCTTGAGTTGCACATGAAACTAGATGATTTTATATTAAAAAGAAGAAAAAATAAGTGTGACAAGGAAGATAATAATATATAATATAATACTGTTAAATATGGCAAAAAAGGCGTCCAGAAAGAAATTAACGACAGCACCGGTCTAGCAAATTAATTAAACAGAAACTATGGAAAAACAAGTTTATGTAAGACATTTATTTTAAATATATTTTAATAAATTTTAATACGTTTTACTTTATTCGATGTTGATTTCGTTCTTATTTAGACTAATTCAAAACTTGAGGTTATTACGGTGTAAATGCAGATTTCTGGCAGGTGTCATTATTTACTGCGGACGATACTACTCAGATGTCTCTATTTACAACCACTTCATACAAGTATTTTGATCGAAATTTATTTTTTCAGTTAATTCAGATACCGAGAAAGCTCTTATACAATAAGAGGGCATCCTAGAAGAAATTGAAACGCAATCCCTAAATAAAAGATACCATATTATTATTTTTTTCGTCGTAGATACGTACCCGTCCCGTTCTAGTCTGTGACGTAATAGTGCTAATTAGGTGCCGTGATTCAATGGAATCTTTTAGGCGATGGGTTGGCAATCTGTCATCAATGTTGTATATGACACAACATCTCTAATATTTATTCTAAAAAGCGACCTAAGAGGTATTATTATGCCTCCAAGGTTCTGTCCACCCCATATTTACATTTACATCCATACATATCTTCATGCTCGCAAGTTCATAGATAGTACCATCCCTTGTATAAAGGCATCCCTGTTATACAAAGTCATTCACTAGCTCCACAATCTCCTTATCAATTTCAACTTTACAATGTCCTTCCGTTCCTTTCTACTGTCATAACTTTCACTTCATACCTCTCATCTGAAGTGCATGATCCACACACGTGAGCATTTCCTGCAACTCCCCAGCAGATGAGGCAAGTTGAATCTTGTCGTTTATTCTGCTCACCCAAACGCTATCCCCAGTCTTTTTACTTAAAAAAAATGATCAATATACAACTTCACCATCTTCGACTAGGGTTTGATAAAAGCAATTTGCTAAAGATGAAACTGTGACAAAAAGGGGTTCCAACGAAGTTGTCAGTTGTCTTTACGATTACATTAGAAGGAAAGCTGAAGAGGGTCTAGAAGATATGCACTTATGGTCAGATAGCTACAGTGGTCAGAACCGGAACCGTATTGTTTTTCTGTAAGTTTGTGTTTACGAATTGTCAGAGACATTCGATCGCCATCTGAAAGGTTTCTGACAAAATATCTCTTGCTTCACTCACACCCATTAACCTTATCATACATGCTCTTCTGTTCTTCAAACTACGTACACCCACCTTGACAAGAATGTCTCCAATTTGATTTCAATAAGTTCTACGCGGCCTCCCCCGTCCGAATCTACCTTCCACTTTGGCTTTATAGATACTTTTAATAATCCTCGTTTAATCCATCCATACATCAAACCACCTTAACATACTTATTTCTATTTTCGTCTCTAAATCTTCTTTCATAGCACAACGTTCACGCATCACACTATACCGTAGCCTTTCACAGAACCTAACATTACACACTCTCCTGAGGGACCTCATCTCTACCACAATTATTTTGCTTTCATGATTCTTCTGCCAAACCTAGCACTCATTTCCTTACATATTCGTATTTGCCATCGCTTTTTAGAAAAAGGTCATAGATAACAAGAAGGAGACAGCGTCCATGCATTAATTTTCTAAAACTAAACAGATTTTCTGTCTCTAGAATGGTACACCTGCGTTCGCTGGAGTAAACTCAATAATGAACCCTATGCAGTTGTTGAAGTGAGCTAAAACGAAATTCTGAATGTTCTCAAAAGTTTCTTGAACCTAAACCTAAACCTTAACCTAGTACCTACACATGATTAAAAAACCCAGGACTTGGTGTACGCGAAACATTGGTACAACCTAATAAGTCAGACATGATATCTTAAAATTACAATTTAGATATTTAGATGAAATGTCTATGATCATTGAATGTTGCAAAAAAGGCACGGTCTCAGCAGAATGAAACCATTCCATCGGAACTCTCAAATTCTTATAAAGCAGGAATATCAACCACGACTGATGTATCTATATTCAACGGGAACAGTTGTCCTATAGGCATAAGTTCCTATAGGTAATATGCCTGCTAATTAGGGCTATCAAATAGTAATAGAACTAGAATTTGTTCCGTATTATTTTCAGAATAAATGATGGTTGAAACGAAACCTCCGGCCAGCGGGATTTTTTTTTATAACGAAGTTGATCGCGCTGAAATGTAGTTCTACAATTAGGGCTATGCTATGTGAACACATAAAAGCCAAAACAGACATGGGTTTCATTCATGAAATACAGAAAAAACACGTTAATAAAAAAATCTCTATTCAGCGGAAAACTTTTTATTTAAGTCAAAAACAAAATTCAAAAGCATATCATTAATTAGGGCTAAACATATAAATGATAAAAATCAATAATTATTTCAAGGTACGTAAGCAGACTTTAAGAAATACAATATTAGGGAGAAATCAAACTTTTTCGTAATAACGAAAGGGGCATGATTACGAATAGTTAAAAAAATTAAAAGTAAGTACCTACTTACTTCAGTAGAATATTACTATTTTTACTAAGTACTACCTAGTACTTAGTAAAAATAGTAATATTCTGGTTTTAATTTACCAATAAAATAAGGTTTTTCGTCTAACTTATTTGTAATCATGTAGGTATGTAACACATAAAGAGGAGTTCTGGAAATAACAGGTATGTGATACTAATGTGTTGATAATGTCCCTAAAATTAATGCCCGTTAAAGCTACTTAAATTTGTATGTACATTAAAATATGAGGCAAAATTTTACCAGAACTCTTATTTACTTTTGGACCGATGTCGTCGTAACATTCCCATTTATTATTTCTCCTAAGGCAATGTGCTCTGTAATGTCCAATGGCATCTGCAGATGCTGAAGGACAATATTCCACTACCGACAGCAGCCGATAAGTTTTCTTTTGGAGTAATAATATTGCAGGGACATTTGTAACCATTATCTTAGGAGTTCCGATTAATTCGAATGCAATATTACATTTTTGCTACGCCGCTGCGCCGCCGCTGAGTTGCCGCACTTTAACTGACTATGTATAAATTTGTAATCTGCTAAAATACAAAAGCAAGTTTGAAAAGTGTAAGCAAAGGATTAGCCCTAATTGATGATATGCTTTTGAATTTTGTTTTATAAAAAGTTTATTTAATTTTACTAAGTAAATAGAGACATCAGTCAGTTGTCTTTATTGCTTGATTTTATACTACAGCGTAAAAAAAACAAGTACCGTATTTCAAAAACTACAAACTAATATAATGATTTCAATAATATTTATTATTTTTTAAAGAAAGAAAATACTTTATTCACTGCACAAATTACATTAAACACACAAATAATAAACATCAAGGATAAAAACCATTGATGCAGTGAAAAGATGCTGCCTCAGTATACGATGCAGCTAGACTGCATCACTGGTCCTCGGCAGCACCCGATTTGAAATACTAAATAACAACAGCTTATGCTAATCTAATAACGGCTTAGTAAAGGCTTTGGCGAACTCATCCAACCCATATTAAAATATATCATCTATGTTGTATAGCTTGTACCTGTATGATAGTTTAGATTTCTTTTATCAATATGTAGGAGGTTGTTAGGAATTACCATTATCTTCGTCCATGGCGATACGAGTAGTTAGTGGGCGTACCACTGGGTATGTCGGTTGCAGGAAAACGGTTGGAACTTTACAACTGATTTATTTGAAAGTCGTAGGTACCGAGTTCGGGCAGAGTTACAGTACGAGTACAGAACGCGGAACAGTTTCTAGTTTGGTCTACTCGACGACCGGACGCAAAGTGGTGCACCCGGGCTCGAGCTCCAACACGTAGACTCCGTTTAACGCCGCCAGGTGGCGCTTGCGTTCTGGCATCCGGTGGTAGTCTAGTCAAATCAACAACTAGATCCGCCGACACGGCCATCCTGCTGACACACGACCTCGTGTGCTAGTCTGGAAAGAAATAACAAAGGACAGTATCCATTTCGGTCATTCCTGACCTATGATACCTATAGCTTTCTTTTTGGTCAAAAGCAAACAATGAACTTTCATCACAAGTCATTTATTACTCTTACTCGATACTATTCTTAATCCACATTGAAATCAATTTTTTTTTACTTGGTCTTATTTACAGCAGAGAAGATACAATCTTTTTACACACAATTCTTACAACTTGCTCGGCAGAGTCATGTACCACTCAGAAACAACATCACAAACATTATCATAATCAACTTTGAATCAACTGGCCTGTAACTAGACCACACTGCATTAAACAACTCTTGTCACCACGGCCCTCACCGGCCGACCAGCAATCACATTGCTTCCATCTTACGCGCCTAGCGCACTGTAAAAGGTTCCTAACAATAGAGACAGATTCTACTAATAGAAATACCTTTTAAACATAAAGTACAATTTATTTTTCAAAATGTAAACCAAATTCAATTAACACTTAAGGTCTTTTAGGTTGGCACCGCGCACTAAACGACTGAAGTACCAATGAAATCCTTGGCTGCACGCCGCGCCTCTGCCGACCAGGCACCGACTTCCATCCAGTCCTGTATAGCCTCTCCGCTTGGCTAAAGCACCAAATTGTGCCTCGGCTGGCGAAACATCTTCATCGCTGCTGCTGAATTCTTCTAGACGACCTTCGGCATGTCCATCGAAGGTCGTTGTTCTCGCAGAATTAAAATATAAAAAAAATTAAGTTATTAGCACAATACAGAAGGAAACAGGCCACCACATAGAATTACAGAAACAGGCCACCACATAGAATTACAGAAACAAATAATGCTTGTCCGCATTACGCGGACGAGTTCCCTGATGGGGAGATCTCCAGGAAAAGAGCCACATCACATAAATTAAAGACTGAACTAAAGAATGAGGCCACAACATGGAATTAATGGACAATAATAATGCTCGTCCGCATTACGCGGATGACCTCCCTGATGGGGAGATCCCCAGGGAAAAGCCACAATTTCATTTCTTTGTCTTCCATGAAGCTTTCCTGAAATCTAAAATTAGAATCGTATTATTTTTTTCTGTTGACAACGTCTAAATCCATAGCGAGAAAGAACAAATCCTCTATGGCTTCATGGTAGAGAAAGAAGAAAATTATATTGTAGCAAAATAACGTCACATCACATCCACACAAGGATCACCATATGCATCACCAGGTGACTGCACACACATTACGGTCACACGACCACAACCTCCGCCAGAGTCAAACGCGCACTGCGCACCCACGGACTACTTGATTTGCACCAAGAGACACCGATTTCCAACGGGCTACAGCTACGAAATAAGCACTGGTACGGTTGACAGAATACGGCTGACAAAGAGTTCTTAAACAGTTTCCTCATCATCACAATCAATCTGTTCTAAATCAACTTCATCTGGTACATAACCCTCCGGCATTTTTCTCAACCTGTCATGCGCGTACTTATAGGTTCGCTTAGAATTCAAGCCTTTCAGAATGTAACGATCACCGTCCAGTACTTGCACAACTTTAAATGGACCTTTGTACTTCTGATCTAACTTGGTCTGATTTCGTTCCTCATTTTGCATCAAAACAAAATCATCGACTGAAAATCTCGTGAAGGCCGCCTTAGTACTATCGAACCGTGCCTTGTCATACTGCGCTGCTTGTTGCATGTTTTCGGAAGATTTCTCGCGAATGTCTTGCAAGTCAACGTCATTTTCCACATCACTACTCATTAGGGCTAGCGGTCTAGCAACTTTCCCGATTAAAAGTTCAAGAGGTGAAGCCTTCGTAACGCGATTTACAGTGCAATTGATTGCAAGTTGAACCTCACCAGTAGCGTCCTGCCATGACCTCTTACTAGACTCTACTGCGGTTAACATGGATTTAAGAACACTCATCACTCGCTCTACCTGGCCGTTTGCACGCGAGGAACCTGTCGCGATAAGGTGTAGGGCGATGTTACTATTGTCGCAAAAATCACGAAACTCCTTACTAGCGAAACATCTACCCTGGTCAGCGATCATTCGAGTCGGCGTACCGAAGAGCTCTACACTTTCCTTAACAGCACGGATGCTACTTTTGGTGTCTATGTTCATCGTGTGGTATAAGAGAACAAACTTCGTGAAAGCGTCTATGAGAACAAAAACATACTCTTTGTTATCGTTTTTGCCGCTTAACTTCCCTGTTGCGTCTATATGGATGGTATGCCATGGTACTGTAGTGGTACTAGGTATAGGATGCAATTCCGCCTGAACCTTTCCTGAATGAGATTTCGCTACCTTGCATGTCACACAATGCTCTACAAACTTGTTCACATACTGAGCCATTCCCGGAAACCAATAAAAATCAAAAAGCTTTTTACGTGTCTTTTCGGCTCCTAGATGCATAAGGGACTCGTGTAAGTTGTTGATAACGGACCATCTTAGTGGTCGGGGAAGAAAAGGCAGACATTTTGTTTTTCCGTTACACTGGATCTTCCTATGCAAGATACCCGAACGTAAAACGTAGGTGTTCGCGACTTGTTCGTCCATCTGACCGGCCTCCAGCTCGTCTTTAATCTTACTAATCTCAGGATCACGCTGTTGTTCAGCTAGGAGCCAGTCAGGTGTGAGTTCGGTCACGTCTATCCGCTTTTGCTCTACACGGGACTCTACTGTCTTTTCTGTGCAAATTTCTACGGGATTCCGCGATAGAAAATCTACGTGTCGCGTTTTCTTACCCTCCCTATAAACAACATCGAAGTCAAAGGCCTGTAGAAAAGCCCACCATCTATGGGCCCTCGGAGTAAGATCAGCTTTGTGCTGAGAAGCTTTCAGGGAGTTACAGTCCGTCACTAGTGTGAATTTCCTGCCATGGAGGTATTGCCGGAAATGTCTAATAGAGTTCACGACTGCCAGCGTCTCCAACTCGTACGAATGGTATCTGCTTTCGGCTGAGGATGTGCGTTTGCTGAAATAGGCTACTACATGGCGTTTGCCATCCACTACTTGAATTAGAATGGCTCCATAACCCAAGCTGCTAGCGTCCGTGTGCAGCTCTACCGGATATTGGGGGTCCAAAATCATTAAGATGGTATCTTCAGTTAGGATGGAGATGATTTTCTGCCTAATATCCTCATGCTCCTGCTTCCAAGTCAGTTCACCTTTCAGTGATGTCAGTCTGTATAGTGGGGCCATGATTTGGGAAAATCCTTTCACAAATTGCCTAAAATATGAAGCCAAACCTATGAATTGCCTCAGTTGTGTTACAGTTTGGGGTGGGGGTAAAGCGGTTAGTGCCTCTATCTTCCTACCATTTGGCCTAATTTGATCTGACTCTACTTCGAATCCTAAGAACTCTACCTTATCCTTCAGGAACGCGCATTTCCTAAGATTTAACGAGAAACCCGAACTTGTCCAAGCCTCTAGGACAGTATTAAGTCTCTCCTTTCCTTGCTCTACATCGGTAGAGACGACTAGAATGCCATCAACGTAGACTACGACGTAATCATTAGCGAGGTCACCTAAAGCCTAGAGTTACAATTGCCCTTTGAAAAACTGAAATCGCATTTTTGAGACCGAAAGGCATGGTTAAAAACTCATACTGACCCTCTGGCGTTATAAAGGCCATCCTTTCAATCGACTCCTCGCTTACTGGAATTAAATGAAAGACACTAGTACAATCAAGCTGGCTTAATACGTTAGATCCTCTTAAACGATCAATCTGATCAGAGATCAGTGGTAAAGGAAAC
Source organism: Leucoptera coffeella (assembly GCA_030578115.1). NCBI lineage: Eukaryota > Metazoa > Arthropoda > Insecta > Lepidoptera > Lyonetiidae > Leucoptera > Leucoptera coffeella. The sequence goes on from JAMBLF010000002.1 coordinate 2,270,673, forward strand.
CGATCAGAAACAGTATTACCATTGAGCTCACGAAAATCGATGCACATTCGGTCCGACCCATCACGTTTCTTCACAAGCAGGGCAGGGCTTGCAAACGGTGACGAACTGGGCCGAATGATGTTAGCATCAAACAATTCACGGATTCTATCACGAACTACCTTTCTTTCTTCCGCAGACATTCTATAGGGTCGCCGCTGTACGGTGCGGTTGGGGTCTATTAGACGAATCGCAAGCTTCCCCGTGGTTACGCGCGTATTGGGTAAACCCGTTGTGAAGAACTCCGAATATCGGTCTAAGATCGCTAATAACTCTGACTTCTGAGAGCCTGTCACATCTGTGTCGATAGAGTTTAAGTCGGGTCGCGGTTCACTGTCACTCTTTACGGAATTAACAACTGCTACTCGGTTTAACGAAAACTCGATTTCACTCATATTCACTGAAAAACCCGGTTTCAAAATTTCACGACCTGACATGATATCGTAGTGCATGTACTTGTCGGGCAAAACGTGTAGAAGGATCTCTAGAGGATGATCGTTAATCGTTACACAACACAATATCTGTTCTGTACTGAATACTCGCGACTGGCCAATACCAGATAAACAAACAACATCTTTTACTCTTTTCCCACTAAATTTGGGCGCAAAACTCTCTTTAATCAACGAGCATTCAGCACAACTATCGTAGGTAAAACTATGTAGCTCACCTTTGTGCACCATCGTGCTTGTAGGGGGTTGTACGACACAAACATCGACGCGCCGCTCGGTCCGCGCTGCAGGCGCACCGCCGCCGCCGCCGCAGTTCGCGCCGCTCGTCATGCACCGCGCCGCGATGTGGCCGGGCATGCCACACTTGAAGCACGTCAGGGGTCTTGTCGCTGCTGGTTGCTGCGCCGCTGCTTGGCTAGATGTCGATGGCACTGGTCGCCGCTCCTTGTTAACGGCACTTCTGCATTCCGATCGCTTATGGCCAACTTTGCCGCAGATGAAACATTTCAGGGTGTTCAGTTACAGTCGCTTTGTATCGGGCGCACTTGATGGATGGTCGCTGGAGTTCCACTTGCGTTTCAGGTGGGACAACGCATGTAGTTCTTGCTGCAACTTGTCTCTCGTCGTGATGTCTGTTGTAAACGCGAGGCGCTGTAATCTCGAATCGAATTGGAAAATCTGCGCGAGAACTGTAGCCACAGCGATTTGTTCCTTGTTTACGTCTTTCCAACGGTTCATTAGTGACGTCATCATCCGATTCGCATACGCAGGTAACGTTTCTTTGTCGCTCGGTTTGTCATTTTTGAAATTTATCAAACTACCTGCCAACGTTTCGTTCGCTGCAAATCTCGTCATGAATAGCGTTTTGAACTCACTCCAATTTATGCCTTGGTATGCAGTATGGGACAGCCACGTGGACGCTGAACCCTTGAGCGCCTTGCTGATGGCCAGGATGAGGGGTCCGCCGGATAACGGTTTTTCTACCAAACATAATTCTGCCGTTGCGCACCATGACCTTGCGTCTGTGTCGGTCTTGTCGGGGTCAAACTCGGGTAAGTCTACCTTGGTACTCGCTTTTGATGACTGCAAAGCGTCGATGAGCGCTCGCATGTTCGCATTTTGAGCTTCGAGCAGAATTCGCCAACGGTCACTTTCACTGTCTCCGCCGCTGCCATCTTGATGCTGAACCGACATTGATCCCACTTCTGATGTAGGAGGTTGTAGGGAATTACCATTATCTTCGTCCATGGCGATACGAGTAGTTAGTGGGCGTACTACTGGGTATGTCGCTTGCAGGAAAACGGTTGGAACTTTACAACTGATTTATTTGAAAGTCGTAGGTACCGAGTTAGGGCAGAGTAACAGTACGAGTACAGAACGCGGAACAGTTTCTAGGTTTGGTCTACTTGACGACCGGACGCAAAGTGGTGCACCCGGGCTCGAGCTCCAACACGTAGACTCCGTTTAACGCCGCCAGGTGGCGCTTATGTTCTGGCATCCGGTGGTAGTCTAGTCAAATCAACAACTAGATCCGCCGACAAATAAATATATACTGTCTTCGACGAATATGTTCCTAGCAGGATAAGAAGAACTGACAAAACTGAACATCGCTAACCAGAGTGGTTTGACTCGGGAGTAATTCACAAAACTATCCCGTACGTCTCCAGCTTCTCTTCTATATGGGCGTTGGTGGCATCGTTCGCTCCGCTCTGTGCGATGATGACTTTAGTTAATTTATAGATAATTAGTTAATTTATTGATACGCGAATCGCTATTGACCGCTAATAATAAAATGATGTTAAATTTATCTAAACGTGTCTCAAAGTATAAGTGCTAAATTGACAATAATAATTCCATAACTCAATTAAAAATAACTAATGATGAGTAAAATTTGCAATCACAAAAATAATTACTAGATTAGTTTAATTTGCTATATCAGTACTATTCCAAGTAAACAACTTAAATTGCAGTAACTTGTGAACATCAACTAATATGAATTAAAAGATTGCTCAAACTCGGGTCTATACTTTTCTCCGCGTAGTTCATATATCTGTCCTATTTTATTGAATATAGAAAAAATTAAAAGCATGTCAATCGGTCGCAGTGTTTCGTAATGAAAGTAGACACAAACAAAAAAATAAGAAGGCAACAGACACAGTTTCGCATTTTAATAGTTATTATTACTCGTTGATCTCTATAATGTTTTAAGAAGTTTTTGTTAAATAACCCAAATTGTGCATTCCTGTATCAGTCGGCTGGTTCATTGAATACTTGTTCGGACTAGTTGAGTACGATTGAGCGTCGAATGAGATAAACGAGTTTATGCAAGTTTGTTTTGATCCTGTAGGTGCGTGCTGCTTAAGCATTCCTATATAAACAATGTAATATTTATTTTCTTTTCATTTGCGGTCTCGCGCGCAATAGATGAGCAGTACTTACGCCTCGTCTACACAACTCGCGAAATTGAACCTATTTCTCAAAGCAAATCAATGTCGGAAGTAAAAAAGAAGAGACGGCAATACTGTGCGGAATATATTAAATTCGGATTTATTGAAAATCCCCCAAACCCATCGTCGCCTTTGTGTCTTCTATGTCTAAAAACATTTTCGAATGAAGCAATGGAGCCTTTAAGGTTGCAAGATCATTTGAATAAAATGCATCCAGATAAGAAAGACAAGAATGTAGCATATTTTCAAGACCTAGAGAAGAAGCATAGTACTCAGCTAAGTGTAGCAAATCTATTTTCGGCGGCTGCTGAGCAAGATGACGACGGACTTCGAGCTTCGTACAATATCTCTTTGTTAATTGCTCAAAGAGGCAAACCACATAAAATCGGAGAAGAGTTAATATTGCCAGCGATAAATGAAGTAATAACTACTGTGCTTCATAAACCGGCCGCAGATATTTCCGAAAAAATCCTTTGAGTAATAATTCTGTGCGTCGTCTATGGTTCGTCAACAATATCAGTAGCTCAGTGAAAGATGAAAATACAAATACTTATTTTGGGCTGAATATTTAGTCAATTGTGATGCCGAACTGGCTAAATATGTTCGCTTTGGGATAAGATTTGGATCCTCAACTGGAACGAACCGAAGAACAAGGAAGAGAAGAATTGGAGCTTCGATTTCGTTTTTCTTCGGTTGTAGCGGCTGGCGGCGTTGGTGTAACCATGGCGATAGAATAATAAGAACTTCAAACGCCGTGGCATCAGTGTTTGTACTTCAGCCGACGTAACCTTAGTGGTGAATGGCTTAATAAAGAAATAATAATAATAATTCTGTGCAAAGACGAATTGATGAAATGGCTGAAAACATTGAAGAATCATTTGCGATCACCTGAGGGCAAGTCAATTCTCAATTCAGCTCGATGAGTCCACTTTACCAACTAATGAAGCATTGTTGTTGCTTACGTGAGGTTTATTAAAGATGAGAAAATATGCGAAGAACTATTATTTGCTAGAAATTTGGAGACCGACACAAAAGGTGAAAGCATATTCCATACATTGGAAAAGTTTTGCGATGAGAAAGAGATTCCTTTGAAAAATATTATTTCAGTTGCTACGGATGGCGCTCCGGCTATGACAGGGTGCCATAAAGGCTTCATATCGTACTTAAAAATAAAATTCCAGATATCCTTGGTGTACATTGCGTTATTCATAGACAACATTTAGTTGCTAGAAACTTAAGTGAAAAACTATTTCAATCACTGCAATATGTCATCAAAGCAGTTAATAAAATCCGCAACAGCTCTTTGAATGATAGATAAATAATCTATCATCAGCTTTGTGTTACTAATGACGAGGATTTCAACCATTTGTTGTTTCATACTGAAGTTCGTTGGCTATCAAGAAGCTGCCTCGAGGAATTGTCTGACTCGATTTAACAACCTGTTTGACTCTGTTGCACGACAAGTTCATAACATCAAAGAATGATATAGCTTACATGACAGACCTGTATAAATTGTTCAACGACATGAATCTCCAACTGCAAGGCGATAAACTAAATTTAATTAAAACAAAAAACGTCGTTGCTGCTTTCGCAGCCAAACTGCTTCTACACAAAAAATATCTGGGCAGACGTGAGTTTCATAATTTTCCAAATTTATCAGTATCATGCAGTAACGACGAATTGTTTGCCTACTGCCAACATTTGGAAAACCTCCACATTGACTTCACCGAACGATACCAGGACATTTTGAACTTGTAAATACCAGACTGGGTGTTGGATCCGTTTTCAAATGTCAACACAGCAATGAGGTGACCTCAGCTGGAAGAAGAACTTATAGAATTGACAAAAACGAGGAAATAAAAATCAAGTTCAAAAATGGTTACCAAGAATTTTGGCTACTAAAACCGATCCCACAATTGTCACACAATTGTTGAACAATTGACCACAATCCAGGGTTGTGGTCAATTGTTCAACGATTCTTGATAGCATTCCCATCGTCATATTTGTGTAAACGTGGATTTAGTGCTGTGACAACACTGATTACTAAAAAGAGAAATCGTTTGCTTGTTACCGAACGTGGCGACTTGCGACTGTTCTTGAGTAAATTGGGACCTGATATCAATAAACTTATTAAACAGCATCAGATTCATCCTTCACATTAGTTTTTATATAAGGTTTTAGTTTTTAAGATTATTTTAGTTATATTTTTAATAAAAGAAACTCTGTTTTAATACTATAAAGTGGCGTTTCAATAATCATTCTTATTGGCAGGTGAAGCCCGTAAGAGTGAACTTGAGACCTAAGCGCCGTTGTATGTTACCTACTGCGCTCAGGTTTCAAGTTGCGGGTCATACTAAATCTTCGTTTAGAATTCTCCGTTAATATACATATATAGGTCACAATAATTAATTAATTGAATTTCAAGTTATAGTGGTTTTTAAATAGGTAAAAAAATGAGGGCGCTAAAAAAATTTTTATTCTCAAAGTGGGCAGTAGACAATATAAGTTTGGGAACCATTGAAATAGAACGTACTCCACCTAACTATGTCACTAAACGAGCAAAACATATTAGTGAAGATGTCCTGATCGGCTTTAAAGCGGAAATTAAGGAACTGATAAAGGCACAAAACAACGAAATTAAGAGACTGCATTCTACACTTGTTGAAAACTAAAACGGGTAATACGAACATTGAGACTTCCATCTCGTCATCCTTTCTGCTCAGAACGAAGAGCTACAGAAGAAGATTGAACACCTTGAGCTCCAGGCACGTAGAGACAGGGATCAAATATCGGTTTTGGAGAATAGATTAGAGGATATGCAGCGGGAGAGCCGGAAAGCAAATGTTGAAATAAAAAATGTTCCCAGGAAAGCAGGTGAAACAAGGCAGGACTTGATAAGTATGACTCTGAACCTTTCTTCAACTGTTGACTGTAAAATTGAGGAGCATGATTTGAGGAACGTTTACAGAGTTCAACTGAAAGGAAACAAAGTAAAGAACGGTAGTAGTTGAACTAGTGTCTTCGACCAAGAAGGTAGAATTTATGAAGAGGGTAAAATCTTTCAATATTAAGCACAAAGACAAACTTTCTACTAGACATCTAGGCCTAACCCAAAACGAGTCTTCTCCTGCGTATGTCTCTGAGCAGCTTACAGCGCGTGGGTCCCGTCTGCACTTCTTAGCAAGAGACCTTGTTAAAACCAAAGCCTATAAGTACTGCTGGACTGCCTATGGAAGGGTGTACGTGCGAAAAGATGAAAATTCACCTATAATCCTAATTAAGGATGAAGCGCAGACGCATGGACTGCTGCGGCAGGCATGACTAGTGTGCCGTTTGAATATTGCCGGGAACCATAATCTTCTGTTTGCATATAAATTTTGTATACTGATTTTTGTTTTTTTGGTAGCTGTGAGAGTTTTACTTGTCGTGTTATGTGCTTGTGAATTTATAACATCTGCATACACTACTGCATACATTAAAACCTCAATTATTTATTCATACTCATACTATAACTACAGCACATTAAATACACAAACTCGCGCACACACTTATATGCTCACGCTAACACACCCGCATATATGTAATAACCTATTAAAGCAACTCATTATTATATTAATCTACGACAATAATGGATAGTGTATTTAACACTATTACAGACTTGGACAATACTGAACTGTCAGGGTCACTGCAGTGTGATGTTCGTGATCTTACCAAGTGCATAAATGTAAACAAGTCGGATTTAACCGTAATTACCCAAAACATCAGGAGTGTCTACTTGAACAGTGAGGATCTGTTGACTTCTCTTGTGGATCTTGAGTTTAATCCCGATATATTTATTTTAACAGTGTCGACTAGATAAATCTTAAAATCTTAAGTGATTGTCAATAATACAAAACTATGTATCGCTTGCCACTGTGTGTAATTAGAACCAAAATGATGGAGTTGTGGTGTACGCCAAGGAAATTATTAATCCATCTCTTAAGGAAGTAGCACTAACACACGCCACATGCATACGGATTGAAGTTTTTGATCAGGTCATTTTGGGTATTTATCGTTCTCCCTCGCAAAGTAACGCCTCAAATGTCATCGATTCCCTAAACGACTATCTAACGTCTTTAAGGTCTTTCAAAAATATCATAGTTACTGGCGATCTCAACATTAATCTTATCTCAAGGTCTGCCCAGGGTACTCAGGAGTCAAACAATAAGACTAATTATCTAAATATATTGGCCTCACATGAACTTTTACCTGGACACTTGTACCCTACTAGATTGGGCAGTTATTTGGATCGTGTGATGCTAAAAATTAACAAACATAAATTCTCACTTACGGTTGCAGTGCTCAACACAAGCGTAACAGATCATCTGACCATATTTCCATGTATAAATAAAATTAAACTTGTTTTTAAATGTCCAAAGATTATTACAAAATTTGATTACGATAAAACCTATCGATATTTACCGAGCAGGAATCTCGATAATCTGTTGTATTTTAACAACCCTAATGAGATGGCAGATAAACTTTTGGATAAAATCAAACACGCATTGAGTGAGGCTAACAGCCGGTTTCTGGAACGCTATTCAAATCTCTTGTCAGCTAACAATTGATTATTAATTAACAAATTGTTGACAATTGGCTAGTTTCTCGAAGCGTTTTCATCCTCTTGTCAGCTAATTAGAGCTTAGCAATAGTTTGAATAGCGGATTGAGCAAATTTGATTAAAAACTTCACTCACTCGATCAATTCTGACATCTAGACGCAAGTCTAATGTCACTTTTTGACAAAAAAAATGTTTGTTATTATTCAAACAGCCGGTTTCTGGAACGCTATTCATTTTTTACAAGATTTTGAATAGTGTTTAGTGTTAATAGTGAATAGTATGTAACAATATGAAGAGAGCAACTAGACAGGAGCTCTCCAATGCTAATGTAATCATTCATACTTTTTGGCAGTGCCCTGATTTGTCCATGTTAACAGAAGCTAACATTAAAACAGCAAAATGTATCAAATTATTCTAGCCATCTTTTCCGTGATATACAGAATTACTGGCTTGGAAACCCTATAGCGGGCTTTAAATTCGTCATCGTCCAAGGTCTCGATAGGGTTCATTCTTCGACGATACCTTCGCATTCTTCTGGGTACTTGTACCTCTTCATCAGTTGATGAAAAAGTAGCGTCAGACACGCTCACATCGGACACACTCACATCAGACATGGTTTTAATAATATAATGTCCAAAAACGTGGAAATAAAGCAACAATAAGCACTTGAATATCAGTTAATTACTCAAGATCCGATGATTATTTATTTTCTTGTCAACAAATTGCTAACAAATTGTTGACAAGAGATTTCGTTTCGAGAAACCCAAACGCGCTACAAAAGTGCTTTTTGACAAGCCATTATGTGACAAGAGTTTAATTATTGTTCGAACAACTCAACAATATTTAAGCACTTGTTAAACACTATTCAAACTCCTGTCAAAAATGAATAGCGTTCCAGAAACCGGCTGTAAGTCTATTAGAAGCTTAACCAATAATGAGCGTACCATCAAGCCTTGGATCACTCCTGGTATATTGCGGTGCATCAGAAACAGAAACCGAATGCAGTTAAGGCTTAGGTCTAATTCAGATGAAGAAGTTTTAAAGATTACATTCAAAAGATACCGCAACTATTGCTCTAAATTGCTTAGTAAATTGAAACGTCAATACGAAAGAGACTTAATAGCAAAATCTACTAATAATAATAAAGCCTTATGGTCTGCAATAAAAGCTGTTACTCATCTTAACAAGATTAAATCAAATGGTGTTGAGCTTCTTAATGTCAGAGCATCTCCTGAAGAATCAATCAACTATGTTAATAACTTTTTTGCTAAAATGGGCAAGGACCTGGCTAGCGCCATTAATCCTATTGCAGACCAGGAGAACAGTAAACTGTGTTCTGTCACTAGGACGTATAGCTCCTCCTATGTGCTACTTAACACTGACCCACAGGAGGTCACAAGCGTTATAAAATCCCTTAATATGTCCAGTTCACCAGTTGGGATGGTATTCCCACCGCCTTCGTGAAAAACGGAGTATCACTTTTGCCTCCAATAATTAGTCATCTTGCCAACTTGTGTTTTAGTTTGGGTATTTTTCCATCCTCTCTAAGAGGTCACGTCTTGTCACTCCTGTACATAAGGATGGCGCTAAGGACATTGCCAACAATTATCGGCCTATTTCGGTACTGCCACGCATATCAAAATTTTTAGAAAAAATCATTAACTCTCGTCTCATTGATTACCTCAAGAAAAATGAAATCCTTTCAAGAGAACAATATGGCTTTAAGCGTAATTTGTCTACTGAAGACGCAATCCTGGACTTGACATCTCTATTAGTTAAGCACATGGACAGTGAAAAAAATGTCTAACGATTTTCCTCGATTTGTGGAAGGCGTTTGATGCCGTCTCACTCCCACGTATGGTCTGTATGCTAGAAAATATTGGAATTAGGGGCAAGCAACTTGATTTGTTTAAAAGCTATCTATTTGAACGCACTCAGAGGGTTAAGATAGGTTAATTGCATAGTAGTAATGTTAAAGTGACTTCCGGTGTGCCCCAGGGAAGTGTGTTGGGCCCAACGCTCTTTCTTATATATATAAATAGCCTCACCAACCTTGAACCTAAACAATGGAAAAGTGTTTTCGTACGCTGATGATACGGCAATAGTGTTTTCTGAAGACTCCTGGGACTCTGTATTTGCTGATGCACAGGCCGATCTGGGGCTGATTTCTGATTGACTCCGGGAAATCAGCTGTAACACTGAACATCGAGAAGTCAAATTACATCTGTTTCACGATTAACAAGCGTACGCAGCCACCTACCGGACTCGGGCTTAAAATCCATCGCTGCGACCGGACTGACTTAGGGAACTGCTGCTGCACTGCACCAAATATTTGGGTCGGTATTTGTCGTGGAGAAATCAGATTGACTACGTTAATTGTAGGATCAGAAAGCTTATATGGGTGTTTAAAACATTGCGGCATGTTGTGTTACCCTCTTTTTTAAATCGCATTTATGTGTCGCTTGGTCAATCTATACTATCCTATTGTCTTACAGTATGGGTAGGCGCAGTAAGAACTGCATTTATTGATGTTGAAAGGGGTCAACGCGCTCTCCTAAAGGTCATGTATTTGAAACCCTTCAGGTTCCCAACAACAGACCTATATAATTTGACAGATTTGCTAACAGTACGCAAGCTCTACGTCTTACTTTCTGCTCTCTGTCGACACAAGGGCCTGGTGTAGGACCCCGTTGTTGCATTGAGTCGTCGCCAAATGAACGCAATTAAAGCAAATAGGTGTAATACAATGTTTGCGGGTAGACAACCTAACACAGTCAGCCCATATTTATAATCAACTGAATAAAAAACTGAACCTCTATTCATATCACTTTCATAAATGCAAGAATGTCATAATAGAATGGCTTAAAGACAATGACTACGAATTGGTTGAAAGCCTATTACAATACGCTACCTGACAGGGTTTTTGCAGATCGCACCTTACCTTAATAGTAGAAGGAAAATCACCACATCATACTCTCATACACAGACACACACATGCGCACGCACACTCAGCCACGAGCATATCATTCACTAATAGGTAATTTTTCATTATACTTATCTATTATTTTCTATGTGTAATGATAATAACATTTATATTTAATTTGTTGTATCCTTGTAACTCTAGTGCTTAAGTTAAAAATGATTGTTATGGAAGAGCAGTCACTCCCCACACAGGCGACTGTCTGGTCACCCACTGGGAGTGCCCGGAACAACATATTGTATGTTTAACTTGAGTTAAAGTAATAAAGAATTTTTTTTTACTACTATTCGCGGACCGGTCCATCCAGTTCTTGGTTTTCTTAAGGGTATTGTATTCCAAAAATAAATTCACGAACTGTCAAAAATCCGAAATTTCTAGCGCAGCGTCGCTGAGTACCGTGCGAGTAAGTGCTGTTTTTAGCGGCCGGACAGAATATTAAATAAATAAAACGTACATTATCTATCTAGCATAAAATAAACATTGTGATTCGACAATCCAGACCGACTTCTTAGCAGATATTCTCTGTCGAACGTGACAGATAGTTTTGATCATGACGACGCGCCGCCTACGAATATGTACCAGGGGCGCAGACTTTTAAAGGCGGGCTGTCATACGAAAAATGTAAATGTCTCGATTTCCATACAGATTTCTTTTGATCCTGATAAACTACCATTATACTGTCAATTATTAGTTTGTGTTATGTAATGTCAATAATGTTTTTGCTGAAATATTGGGTAAGTATTTGAATCGCGCTATCGCGTAGTTGTGATCGTAAATAATAGGATTTTACGGTTGTGATTTATACACTGGTTCTCGTTCTATCACCGAAGTTAAGCACAACGGAGGCGTGGGAAGTAATTGGATGGGTGACCATTTAAATTGTTCACGTGCTGTTGTTTTAGTGAGGGAGCTTGGTTTGGTTATGTAAGGACTTAGTAAATCATCTATTGGCTATTGATAATCAGGTAACGATTGGGATTCGACTCTACATCTGACTACCCCGAAAGGGATGTGAATGCATATTTTGTATATAGGTCTTTTGTATTCGTCTGTCGGGTAACGACACGACGCGACGTAGCCATATCAATCGAGATCGGCGGCAGCGACGTAATGTGAGCACAGTATTTTGTACCTATTCAGAATTATAAAACTATAAACAGAGATCCCGCGCACTCGTAGATAGTTTTCAGTTACTTTAGTAACTACGATTTAATTATAAGCATTTTATCACGATGATGTGTATTCTCGGCATACTCAAAACACATACACCTGACCTGACAAAGCGTACCTACCTACTTTATTATTTGTTAATTTGATATAGTAACAGTCTGGCGTATGAAAGTGGTAAGATGATTATTAGCTCTCAGAAACTGTAACTGTCAGCTATTTTTTTACGTTTTACGTTTCAGCTGCTGTAAAATAATAATAATAAATCGTAATAATTAAAAGCAATACCTTGGATATAAGAATGCTATAATAGCTACTTTTACGTTTTGACATATAAAACAGAAACTAATAATTGGTTGTGTAAAAGTGGTTTGTTAGACTCAAGAGAAGTCTGTTTGGGAATCTAGAATTTCTTACATGTTTTAGTTTTTATTTGTTATCGAACTTAGTGGATTTACATAACATTTAGTACTTGATATTATAACATATCAAATCATTCTTTATAGCGGTTTGTTTTAAATACTATGAATACATTTGATATCATTTCTAAACAGTATGCGTCAAGTTAGTTTACTATGTTCTCACAGATACCTACCACCTTATCTAAAACAAAATCGATGTTTTGTTATAGAAACAAGTCCGTGTAAAACAATTGCAGCCCCTTGTTTATCTCTGGGATAAATACTTTTGAGGTTACCTTTCTGTTTTAGTAGTGGCCAAGTATGTTTTTATATCTAAAATAAGTTAAAATCAAAGCTAATATAAGTCAATATCAAATCAGTATGATGAATTAGATTTCTTGCAGATAAATTGTTGTTATTTCATTTGTAAATTCTTATGCTATGAGTGACGAAGCATTTTTCTATAAATATCGATTCACAAAGCAATGCGGCGGGATAATAGGGGATATTTTATGTAATGTTATTTATGTTTGCGATATAAACAGGTTCCACACTACGATACTTTCAAAAACACTGAAATAAATCACATCAAACTTGATATAACAAAATCATAACAAACTTTACTGTCATGGCGGATGCACGTTCTGTGTATCAATTGAATTGTAAACGAAACAAACACTAATAAATTATAAACAGGTTATTCAACAACTTATTATTTATTAATATATATTAAAAACATTGTAGTCATAAATATATAAAAGTAATCAATATTTAAATAATTAATCACTTGTGGTAAATAATTGTAATTTTATAGTAACAATAAGAAATAGTGTATTGGAACGTACTTGAGTGAGTACTCTAACCCGACCTCCTGTAGGAGTCTGTGAGCCTAGTACTGCGCTTGTATTTTCGTATGGTTTTGAGCTGGAAAAGAACTTCGAAAAATATAATTTCTTCGATTTATGCGTAAAGTTTGACGAGGCAAACAAATACCTACAGACTAATGAGCAAAATTTTGGGCAGCAGGATATGTATAATAAATATGTTTTTTTTGGTGCGACCTCCAACTCCGTTATGAGAGCCTAGTGACCGAATTCGGATTTCGATAGCAATTTGTCTCTAAAAAATTGCCCCGCGGTCTACCCTTCTTGAGAGAGATGAGTCTGAGTCGTAAAGAAATCGAAATCTAACCAACTCCCGTTCTTTCCGTATATCTGTCCGGCACCGGTATAACCTATTCTGCAGTTCGCCAAATACTCAAATTCAAGTTGCCAAAGAGCATCCCAAATGTATATTTATGATTTCGAGCATCACAAATGCATACCTAACCTCTGACTACCCTGAATTCGGTCACGGTCGTAATGCATAATATATAGTTATGTATATATAATTATGTATATGTGTGTGTGTGCATATATATATATATAGCATAAATAACCTATCCTGGGGTTCACTAATTGCTGCCTACCTACTGTGAAGAAAGCTGAAGTGATGTCAGAATGTATCATGTATGTATTCTCAACTTCTTGTCATAATATCCGAAACATCAAGCGGTAAATCAAAATTATTTACATTCATTATCATGATTTTTTCATATCATGTCTGATATGTACCTGTCATAGGCATAAATGACGCAAGAATAAATTTATATCAAATATGGCGTCGCATCAGTAAAATACTTCTTAAAATATACATGTAGAATAAATCAACTTTAGCAGTTCACTTCGAAAGAAAAAAATCGCTTGTAATATAATAAGCAATAACCTCAAACACCAAAGTGATTACACATTGTTTTCCAAATTTCACTTATTGAACTAAGAAATAACTGATCTCGTGTGATTATCTAGCGGTTTAGCTGTCATCGCCAACAAAATGGACGTGCTCTCACGCTGGCATTCGCCAAAGACTGTTCGCGATCTATTGAAACTAGCGACTCGCGGCGCACGCGTAAACTGTCCATATAAAAATGTATGAAAAAGACGGCGGTCCAAAATTGGGCGTTTTATACTTACGAAAACTGCAGTATTATGAATAAAACAGGACCTAATATGTTTTTAGTCAAATTATTTAGTATTTAGAGAACCCATTATTGTATATTTTGATTTCAGATCTTACTCCGTGACAAAATAAACGAAAAAATACAAAACCCCGTTTGCGCCATTTTTCTGATTTTTTATCAACTTTATGCGTTTATATTTACGTAATTATTGATATTTAACTCTTGAAACTACTTCAGTCATCAATTTCAGTTTTTCATTATGCTACCTTGAAAGTATGATAGGTGTCAGTAAGTTCTAAATAGGTTTAAACTTAAAAATGAAAACACTCGTTTCGCTAATTTCCGCGAACAATACCCTTAACCATTTTATAAATACTTCATTTTCTTTATTGTTCAGTACGCACAACTCAGTTAATTGCAATTTCTTACAAAATGTCGTGAAGGAGTCTTGCACCATAATATGATTGAAAATACGGATCGATATATAACGTTAGTTTACTTGGTGTATACACAAAATCATTAAATTTTATACTATCAACTGTTTTTGTTATTGGTTTTGCAAATGATAATTCACTACAATTACCCGGTTTCTTAAGAATTTCTGCAATATTCGGTTGATCAGGCCGATTACTACCTAAATTCCCAGAAGTCAAAGAATTGTCTCTCAATTCTTTCAATTGACTTCTTTTCATACGTAGTCTCTCATTCTCTTCAACTATTCGGACGTTAAGATGATACGAGATAACGCGTCTGCAGCTACATTACTCTTACCCTTAACTTACTCCACTTCATAATCATACTTATCCAATATTATTCAAAATAATATTCATTGTATTTCAACTTTAAAATAACAAAGCCTTCTGAATAAACGACACCACCAATACCATTTATAGACAATTGTTCTTAATGTAGCAGAATATTTTTCGATAATGATTCATGCCGTATTATTGAAATGGATGCACCCGTGTCAACTAGCCAACTGCATGATTGGTTGAACACGTCAAGTAGGTTATGTTAATCATCATCAAATTTTGCGTGATGTCGCAGACTATTCCAGCCAGCCCAGCACCCGCCAGAAGCGCAGAAGACGCCTAGTGTCTTCACAGGCTTCCCGAAGCGACCCCGATTTCCCAAGGATTTTTGCCCGTTCTTCAGCCACGGCCCCGTACTCCAGGACAACGTGGGCAATGGTTTCAGTGGAGTCAAGGCAGCCCCTGCACAGTGGGCTATCCGTGATTCCGAGCTTGAATAGGTGCCCGTTTAGTCTGCAATGGCCGGTGATATTTTCGGTCATCACACGCAGTTCTCTTCTCGTTAGTTGAAGTAATTTGTTCGTTAATTTGAGGGCAAACTCCGGAAAAACTTCCTTTGAAAGGCTCGAGCCATCGTGTTCCCTCCATCTTAAATTTTGTCAAGGTTCTTATCCATGATCTGAACTTGCTAAAGGGTAGGGGCAACAAAGGCTCCTGAGCCACCAAGGCCGCCCCCGCGCCCCTTCTTGCAAGCTCATCCGCTGCGTCGTTCCCAAGTGATCCACTATGCCCTCTAATCCACTGCAGTGTCACACTATTCATAATAGTCACCTTGGTAAGCTGGAGATGACACTCGTGTATTAGCTTTGATGTTATTGTCGTACTGGACAGCGCCATCAAAACGGAAGCGCTGTCCGAGACCACCTTTATGTGGTATCCCTTGAGTCCACGTCGCAGAACGGCAACCACCGCCTCGAGAATTGCCACACATTCATATTGGAATATGGAACTGTGGACCCCCAGAGACAGTGATATATTTATATTGAGATTTATTGAGTATATACCCGCTCCAGTGGCATTATGGGTCTTGGAGCCATCCGTGTATACGGACATACTTGGTGTCCGCTCGATCTCCGTCTTCCTGCATGTTGATGCTGTAGTTTTTTTGCATTGCCGTGTGGCAGGGATACTGTCACACAATGCCCCCAACAGCGGTTCCCTTGCCAGAGCCCTTTTTAGTATCCTAGTGTGAGGACAGTCGCTACGAGCCCAGTGGCCCGAGTTATCGATTCTAATTGCGGCCATAGTAGCTTCTTGCTGAATGTACAGATCCAAGGGTGCCAAGTCCACCAGGACCTCAAGGGCAGCCGATGGAGTCGTCCTCATGCATCCGGTTATTGCGGTCGTAGCGATTCTCTGGAATCTTTGAAGTTTCTGTACCACCGTGGACAATTCAGTTCTTTGCCACCAGACGACTGAACCATAAGTCACTACGGGCCGCATCAGCGTCGTGTACGAGTATTTCCACTTGGTAATTTCAGGTTTGAGGCCCCATGTTTTGCCTATAAGTCGTTTGCACTGGAAGAAGAGCCCGCAGGCCCTAGCGAGCTTCCTGTCCAGATGCTTGTTCCAGCGTAAGTTGTCGTCAAGAATTATCCCCAAGTATTTCACCTCTGTTCCCAGGGACAGGCGCTCGCCGAACAGCCGTGGCAGCTTCAGTGGCGCCCTCTTCCTCCTCTTGGTGAACAACACAAGTTCGGTCTTTGACGGATTAACAGACAGTCCGTTATTTCTACACCAATCCTCGACCGTCCTGAGCGCCATACCCATCCTGTCGCACAATGTGCTCTTAACAGCCCCGCTCAGGAGAATAGCAATGTCATCAGCATAGCCCACGGTGAAGAAAGATCCGTGATTCAGCTCCGTGATGAGCCCATCAGCCACCAGATGCCAGAGAAGTGGCGAAAGCACACCTCCCTGAGGGCAGCCCTGCACAACCTGAGCACGCACAGCCCCGCCCACATTCACGGTGACGGCCCTGCCCTTCAGCATGCCGTCCACCCAACCAGCGAGGGCGGGCTCAACGCCACGCCCCTCTAGGGCCCTTGCTATGCTCACAAAGCTCGTTCTGTCGAATGCTCCCTCAATGTCAATGAAGCATCCCAGTAGTCTGTTTGTGGTGGATGGCCTGCTCCACGCGTGCAATTACAGTGTGTAATGCCGAGTCCGTTGATTTGCCTTGAGTGTACGCATGTTGATTTTTGTGTAGTGGTGCACGTATTAGTGTTGTGTTTCTTATGTGTTTGTCGCATATCCTCTCCAGTGCCTTTAGAAGAAATGACGTGAGACTTATCGGCCTGAAGGACTTTGCTTGTGAGTAGTCACTTTTACCTGGTTTCGGTATGAATATTATTTTGACTTCCCTCCATTGCCTTGGTGTGTAACGAAACGCCAGGCAGCCCGTGTAGATGGAGATGAGATGGCTACAAAGGTGGCCAGAGCAACAACGCATCAGTCCGGGAAAAACACCATCGAAGCCAGGTGATTTAAATGGGTGGAAGCTGTCGATTGCTGCAAGATCTGCTTCGGCGGTTATTATGGATTTTGCCGCGTCCCAATCGTTCTCATTTGGTTGAAAACCCGGTGCATCGTCATTACTTCCCACGCTAGCACGAATGCTTCCTGGGAAGTGTACATCGAGCAAGAGAGTGTAGGTACCATCTGGTTTTTTAAGCCGCTTCGGTGATCTGGGTGACTCTTTTGTAAGTACCTTGGTTATTCTGCTGGCTTGGTCAGTCGTTTCAATGTTACTGCAGAAATGACGCCAGCTATTTCTTTTGCATTTTCTGATTAGTTTCTTGTATTTTGCACGAGTGTTGTAATAAGACAGCCAGCCGTCGTCGTCCCTAGTATTCATTGCTCTGTTGAAGAGTTTGCGCATCTTGTTTCTAAGGATTTCCATCTCCGGACTCCACCATTTTGACCCCTTTTTGGTCTTCCTGTTAGAATCCACGAGCGGGCACGATTCCTCGAAACTAGTTATTAAAGCAGTAGTTACTGCTTCCACGAGATTATTAATTTCATTACAAGTGTTGTATGAGCTACATACGTTGATGTTATTAAGAGATGCCGCAGCAAGCCGGGAATATCGTTTACGGCTGGTTCTTCTAGGGTCCCTGTGTGGTTTACTTACAATAGTTTCCGTTGTCATCTCAAAACGAATCCACCTATGGTCCGAACACGACGCCTCGTCCGACACGCGCCAACCACGCACTAGGTCGCTGACGCGTTTGGAAGCCAGCGTCAGGTCTATAATAGTTTGGGCTCTGGAAGTTGCATAAGTGGGTTCGGACCCATGATTAATAATTCTTAAGCTGGTAGAGGACAGAAACTGGACTAATTCCTCACCTCTCCTGTTTGTACTGCTGCTGTACCACAGTGTGTGATGCGTATTCGTGTCCGCGGCAATGACCAGTTGTAGTCCATTGCGCTCGCAGTGGCCTGCCAGTTGTGCCAGTTCCGCAGTAGGCATCTATCCGTCACTCGGCAAGTAGGCCGACGCAAGTATGACCTGCGGGAGCCCCACATCGTGGTAACGTAGTGTAATGGTAGTTAGATCTCTGGAACATAACTCAGTCATTAATACATGCGATACATGATTTGGAATGTATATACATGAACTTGGGTTGGTTATATTTATGGCTGCTAGTATCTTACCATTACTGCAGGGCAATCCTTGTATTTTTCCATTGTTGATCCATGGCTCCTAGATCAGCGCTATGGTATTGTGATTTGCCTCCAGCTCCCTGCACCAGGTGGTCGCATCAGTCCAGCTGTGCTGAAGGTTGGTCTGTGTAATTTTAATTGAGCGAAGGGGAGGAGCTGACAGAGCCATCGTCCTCGCCGTCTAAAGCGAGGGTGTCTTCTGACAACTCCCCTTCGCCGGTAGTTTGGCCTAGTACAGAGGGGGCCGGAGTGGCCGTCGGCACCGGCGGTACACCCGACCCCGTGCCGCTGCAGCAGGGGTCAGATGGGCCGGGGGCCGAGCCAACCAAAACGTCCTCCCTCCTGTGAGGCCACGCGTACATGGAACCAAGAGGCCAGCTCATCCTGTAGCACGCTCAGACGCACATTCAGCAGGTACCGAACCCTTGGCTGCAGTAGAACCATGGTTCCGCGCGTAATTTTTGGGTCCCAGAGTTGTTTCTCATTTTTTACTTCTTTTGCGGTGGGAGACTGCACTCCAGTCGCTACCGACAAAAGGTTCGGGGAAAGCGTCGCGGAGGTCAGCGAGGCTAATGTCATTAGCATGACTACGCGCCGCAGGAAGTGATTGTGATGATTTGTGCGTTACTGGAGATGCTGCACGGTTGGAGACCAGCGCTTCCGAAGAGGCTGCATGGTCGGATTTTGTTTTGTCTTGTTTGGTTTGGTTTATTTTGTCATCCATATTATTATTGATTTTTATCTTCCTTCCACACGGCTCTCCACCCGCCACGGAGCGCAACACGGGGACACCACGGGATATCCGCCATGGTCGCCAAGGCTACCGGTGGAATATAGGTGCCCCCCCCCAGGAGCCAGAAGAGTCCGCACGAAACGAATCAACCGCGCGCAAAAACCATGCAGCGTGGTGACGCGCCTCGCCGACTGGCCTCCTCCGGTTCAGACACTTCGCCTGACTTCCCGCCCAGGACGGTCGTAGTCGAAGCCGATTGATCCTACATGACTAGTGTAGGACCACCTGTCTTGGGAGAAATCCGGACCAAAGTGGAGTGTTGCTTCCCCCCGTCCGCGGTCAGGGTTCCACTCAGCCACCAGGACTCCTTCATCCCCCCGCACAGAACGCCACGCACGGCAAACACGTGGGTGGCTGATAATAACTCTGACCATCGTCATATTTTAGCGATGGTCCGAGGCAATGACTCAGCCACATGATCACTGCAGTAGTATTATTATAGACTACATACTAATATTACATATATATTAAGCATATATATTAGCATATATATTATATAACAAACTACATACATAAAAAGGGGTGCCTGGGAGTGTTTAGTTGCGTCTGTTCCTTATGGAAATAGACCAATAACGGGCAGTACCACGAGAAGGTAACTCCCAGACTTGTCTTGAGGGTCTTTGCAACCTGTGCTGGCCCTAAGACCATCTGCCAGAACATACACCAAATAAGTGTTTGTACTAGTTGCAGATCCCTGTACTTAAAAATAAAAAGCAAGCATGGACCTACCCCCGCCCACGTCAAGTAGGACTTAGCTATATTTCTCATAGTATCGGGTATCATTACGCCCGAAAAAACAGATTCTCAGAAGCGTTAGATTCTGTGTTACCCACAACTGGTAACTTGTCATTCAACTCGGCCAGGTTAATTTGACCCCTGCCCCGAGTTGGGCGATGAAAACCACGATTTCGCATAGGCTGAGCACAACCACGGAAATTACTATTATTGAAAACGCGAAAATTATTATTATTACCACGATAAGAGTAGTTATTACGATTTTGAGCTACTTGATAAGATCGAATAAAAATGCTTGGACTTTGACCTCGAGTAGAATATTTTCCCGTGTTAGGATTAAAATTAAATTTTCGAAACGCACCTCTATGATTGAAGTTCATCACGCCGGTTTCGTGACTACATGACGCCTGCTCATCCAAAGCGCCTTATACTGCATCTTTCAAGGATGAATAATTCGTTGCTGCTATGATGGTACTAAGACGACCATTTCTCAATCCGTCAGCGAAAATTTTAATTGCATTTTTATCGTTAATTGGCTTTAATATTTTGAATTTTGTTATATCTCCTTCGGACTGAGTAATAGTTAAGTCAACAAATAACTGTTCAATGGACTTACCGAATTCCTCAGTATTTAGCCCGTCTTGCTTGCTTCTCTGTAATTGACTATTTATAATCGATAGTAATTGCGTTTATTATCCTGTAGTCTTATTACCAGAAGCCATTTCTTGTGGCCGGAAGCGTCCATCTTTTTTTGGTATAACTGTACCCGAGCACTCCATCGTGAATAGTTTTCTTTAATTATATCATCTTTCAATAGTTTGTCTCCTTGTCTCTTTATTTCTCACTCAGGGCAGGTGGTAACCTATACGCTTTTAAGTATACAGGGTCTTCGTTCTTTGTTCTAATATGATGTTTCACTTCATTAGTGAATAACAAGGAAATGTCTTCACAATAAAAAATGACCATATATTCTTTGCAAATATTCAAAATTTTCTCCCTCTCTTCGCTGTTCATATGTTCTAACCGTAACTT
This sequence comes from Leucoptera coffeella, assembly GCA_030578115.1. Taxonomy (NCBI): domain Eukaryota; kingdom Metazoa; phylum Arthropoda; class Insecta; order Lepidoptera; family Lyonetiidae; genus Leucoptera; species Leucoptera coffeella. The sequence goes on from JAMBLF010000002.1 coordinate 2,291,790, forward strand.
ATCAAAATTTTGTGTCAAAATTTGATTGTTGCAATTTGGATCATCTCTCGTATAATGAGAGTCCAGCCTATTTTCTATGTTAAAAGGTTCGACTATAAAGGAATTTGTCTTTGTTAACATGAATTCTTGTTCCGTATATTTTTTTAAGATAATAGTAGCATGACCCCGCACACTGTACCGGAGCACATGGCATTCTGACTCCTTTAATAAATTCCTCATAGTCTAATATGCTTGATCCATGAGAAAAATTTACGGGGATTTTTAACCGTGACTCACATCTTGGCGTTATAACAATTAGGTAGTATAATAGGTAATTCTTTAATGGTTGGTGTATGTTTGTAAGGTAAGCAAAAAGATTGAGCATAAAGTGTATGATTTTCCCAATTAAGTTTAGCCTTTAAATACCTTAGGAAATCACTGCCTATTGCACCATCGTACCTTTTATCTACATTATAAACATAAAACATATAACTTATTACAAATCTTAAATAATTGGATAATAACAACTTCGTTATGTTGACTCACTGAATGAGTGCTGACAACTTGGCATGGTTCATGATGTATCTAAAGCATAAATAAGCTTTCTCTGGACTGATGAAGGTTCTGGTGCTTCCAGAGGCAATCATAAAGATAGAAGTTATGTCGGAGATTCTTATGTATGGTAATGATGTAGCCAAATTACAACAAACTTTTATTTCGTCTGGCTTGGAGAGGCTTATATTCGCTGGCTACCCAGCACCATGTACTGGGTCTTGGCAGGGTTGAAAACGAGACAGTTGTCAACCGACCAGTTATATACTCGTTTCAAGTCGTCATGAAGTGTTTCTATAACAGATTCTAAGTTATTAATGTCGATATGTGTGTAGAGTTGAATGTCATCGGCATAGCTATGATATTTACAGTTAGTTATGTGTAGTGAAATGTCAGAGGTATATAAAATAGATAATAACGGACCTAGGATAGAGCCCTGTGGGACTTTCCTACTAGTCATGTGAACTGTCGAGTGTATTATGGTACCATCTGGCCTTGCCATGAAACTACTTGTTTTCGTTCATTTAAGTATGTGTTTAACCAATTAATTATTAAGTCACTAAATCCATTATAAGTCTTTTTTGCCAAAAGCAGGTCAGTATTCAAACAGTCAATAGCAGGAGAGTAGTCCAGTAGCACAAGTATTGTTGCGTTATGATTGTCTTCGTTTGTAAAAATATTGTCAAATACGTCCATCAATGCAGTGGTGGTGCTATGCTGTCTCCGAAAACCAGATTGATACAACGGTAAGATATTCTGTTTGTGTATGTATTCTGTTACTTGTCCATGTACCACACTTTCAAAGATCTTCGATAGATAGGGCAATATACTGATGGGTCTCAGGTCGGACACATCAACCGAGTCGTCAATTTTGGGTATCGGTTTTATGGACGCCGTTTTCCATGCATCCGGGCAAGTATCTGACTTAATAGAAGTGTTGACTAGTTGTGTTATGGTATCGTGTAACTCCGGCAACATCAGATGCGCCATCTCCCTTGAGAACCCATCAGACCCAACGTCGTTGTTCTTCATAGACCCGATCACCCTAGCCACGAACGCCTCGCTCACCGGATGCAATTCAAAGGTTGCCGAGCCATAGCAGCTCGTATGAAATGAGTTGAGTAGAGCAGGCGGAGGCGAGTGTCGGACCAGGAGTGTCCAGGATGTGTTGTGCTATGGTGTTTGGATTATCGAAGTGTGGTGGAAGGTCTTGTTTGGGCTTAAAGTCCGCAACAGAACTCTTTAGAGTTTTCCAAAGAAGCTTGGGAGTCTTTAAGTGGTTGTTTATGTGATACTCAAAATAAGCCTTCTTTTCTGTGTGCATACAAACTTCCTCAGGTCTCTGCATTCTTGCAAATGAAGGTCAAGTTTCGTGTGTTTGTATTTATCATGTGCTCTATTCTTCAATTGCATCAAATACCTGAGATTGCTTGTAAGCCAAGGTGTGTGTTGTGAATTTAGTGTGTAGAGTGTAAGAGGTGCGTGTTGGTCGAACAGCATAGTCACCAAAGCATTAAAATGTACTATCATGTCATTATCAGTATTATGTCGGTGTATCACGGTCCAGTCAATTCGTCTCAAGTCATCGTTAAAATTATTTACGTCAATGCGTTTGTAGGGACGATATAGAATTGATTTCTTATGCCATTTAGACTTAATTATTTTTATTGTCGTAGTGACAAAAGCGTGGCCACCTAATTCCGGCATATGAGTCACATCAGAGTCAATAATTCGAGTCGAGGACTGGCAACAGATCAAGTCAATAAGAGTTGCACTGTGATTTGTGTAATGAGTTGGCTGACTGATCGTGTTCCCAAGTCCCATCGTAGTTAGAAATGTCATAAGCTACTTGGTCAAAGTCTAGTCTAACATATTAATATTAAAGTCACCTAAGAGAATTATATGTTCGTATGAGTTAAATGTGGTCATAGTTTCTGTCAAAGCGTCAAAGAATGTGGCTGCGTCAATCCAGTTAGGCCGATAGGCGGTGCCCACCAACACCCTCACGGTGCCGATGCAGACCCTCATCCACATCTGCTCCACGGTGGGATGGGACGATGGATGACGCAGCACTGTAGCCCTCAAGCATGTCTTAGTGTAGAAGGCCACCCCGCCGCCACGCACCCTGGTGCCGGGCGGCCGCGGGATGTGCGAGAGGCGGTGCCCCGGCGCTGCCGCGGCCTCGAGCTCCTCGTGTTTAGTGTTCAGCGACCCAGCATTGAACAGTCCAATTTTCAATAACTTTCGTTTAGTCATTATGTTTTAAAAGTCAATATAAAATGAGTATGATATTGAAGTGAAGCGCACCACCGCGCTACCAAGTCACGGCAAAACAATACGAGCACCGGACACAAAAAGGTTATACGTGAAAGTTCACTACATGACAGTATATATAAATAGCATAAGTAATAATGCAAAAATAAAGATAGATAATGCACTATAAATCCATACTAAACTAAGTATAGTTATTTAAACACATATGAATGAAAGTGAAAATACAAATGAAATACACATAGTGATGTATAGACAATATTATATATGTAATTGTAATAGCGTAAAATATAAATTATAAACATACATAAACAAATGAAGAAACAGCTGTGCTTCCAAACCACAGTATAACATGCATAAGTCATAACCGAACCTAACCAAAGTATATACAGCCTATATAACTTACATATAACACTTAAAACAAAAGAAAAATAACACATAACCATAACATAATAATCATGAAATAAACTAGTTAACAATACGAAAACGATAACAAACATTCCACATTCACAATACACTAAGGCAGCTCCGTCACTGGGCGGGTGCCGCGCGAGCGTCGGTGAGCTCCTCCAGCGCCTGCAGGCTCCGCAGCAGCTGCGGCCGGCTGGTGGGGTCGCGGCGCGCGTACACGCGGCCCTGGCGCACCCACATCGACTGCCAGCGAAAGCTGCGCAGCAGGCGCTCCCTGGCCCTCGCGAACAGCAACCGGTTTGCCTTCGCGAGCCGCTCGTTAACGTAGATGCGACTGGGCTTGCTAGCATCCACTATGCCGGTGGTGTCGACGCCGCGGCGCACTCGCACAGCCGACAACAACTTGTCGCGAATGTCACGTCGCACAAACTTAACTTTAATAGGTCGCAGCCTCAGAGGGGATGCGGAGGGGCGCGCAGGCGCAGCCGCGTCGGCCTTCCCGGTCCCACGCTCAGTCATCTGCGAGGGTGCAGACCCCACACGCGTCACCGGTATGTCATGCGCCTCGAGTGCCACACCTACCTTTTGCGCGATTGTGATCACCGTGTGCTCCAAATTTTCACCTTTGTGTTCGGGAACACCTGCCACGTCCACGTCGCAGACGAGCCCAGCCTGCTCCGCGTCGTTGAGCTGGTCCTGCAGCCGCCGGACGGAATCGAAGAGCTCGACCGGGGCCGACAACTCGGCCGGTCGCGCCCGCAACGCAGCTAGTTCATCCAGCTAACGGCGGTTTTCATCGCCGAGAGCGGAGACCCGAGCGCCAAACTGGGCGATCTTGGCCTTCATGGCGTGCTGCTCGTCCGCGAGGGCCGCGAGCGCAGAGGCCACCTCGGCCTTGACGCGCTGCGCTACCGCCTGCACGAGCCTGCTCTCGAGCTCAGCGGCGAGCTGCATCCGGCTGGCCTTCAGTCGCGCGTCGAAGCGTTCGGCGCTCGCCGCCAGCCGAGCATCCAGCAGGGCGGCGATGGCCACCAACGTGACGGGCGCAGTCGCTGGGGGAGACATAGTGAGGGGCACGCCAGGAGCAGTCTGCCCGAGCGCAGAGCAGTCCAGGTCCTCGCAGGACATGTCGATAGGGTCGTGCTGCCGGCGCCCCGGGGTGTCATCGGCGCGGCGCCGGCCCACGGTGACATTATCACAGCGCCGGCCCCGCCCCAGGTGTGGCGCAGGACCTCGAGCGAGGCCGCGTACCACGCCGCCGTGGTGGAAAGGTGCGCTGCAAACCACGCACACCAGCACCTCCTCGCCTCCAACCGTCGACTTACACGCCTCGCACTTCATTTTGTTAATAAAATAAACGTTTCTAACACTGAATTTAATTTTAAAATATATACGTTGAATCGGTTTTCACCACACAAACACTTATTTACTTAAAAATTACTACACTTTTAACAAACCACTAAACACAATAACTTACAGTGAACAGAAATATAAACGTTTTGAAATTTTACGGAATATTTATTTAGAGCTTGTATGAAACACGTTAATTGCGATTGAAAATCGAATACCCTCTGTTTTTTACACGAATAATGGTCATACAATGATAAGTACTTGATCTCATCACTATTATCTGATAACCAACCGTGTGAAACATCATTAAAATTAAAAATCCATTTTCGTAATGGAAAACAACCTAACTTACAAACGCTATTTACCTTATCAACTATTTTTGCTAGCTTCAGTTTACAATCGTGACCTGTTATAAGATCGTCCACGTAAAAATCATTTAGAATGATCTGTGACACTTCATTGTCATTGCATTTCAGGCCTAACTGTCGTAAACACCTATTTGATAGATAAGGCGCAGAAGCGGTTCCATAACTAACCGTATTTAGTTGGTATATGCTAATAGGCTGGGAGGTATCCTCACGCCACATAATTAGCTGTAATCGTCTTTGATCAAGTGCAATTAAAATTGGCCTAAAGAACTTTTCTATGTCCACGCACGCTACATACTTAAACTGACGAAAACGTAAAAGTATCTCAAATAAATCATTTTGTAACGCGGGACCCGTATATTGAATATCATTAAACGATTTGCTAGTCGAAGTTTTTTGACTAGCATCAAAAACTACTCGTAATTTAGTTGTAAGACTTTGCGCTCGAAATACACCATGATGAGACAAAAAATAGTTAGGTACATCGTAATTATCTATACGTGTCATATGGCCTAAATCAACGTATTCCTTCAAAAACGCACTATACATTTGCTTTTGTTGCGAGTTACTATTTAGCTTGCGCTCGAGGGATAAGAACCGGTTTTTCGCAACATCGAAGCTATTGCCAAGTACATGCGAGTCTTCTTTCAGCGGAATACGGACAACAAAACGACCGTCACTCGTACGCATAGTAGTTTCATTAAATAAATTCTCGCAAGCTCGTTCATCAGGTGTTAGGTACTTAGTAGGACTAATGATTTCCTCTACTTTCCAAAATTTACGTAATTGAACGTCTAATTCGGACGTCTGCAAAAAGTTACAATGAGTATTTTTATTAAAATAAAGCGAACTTGCAAAGCGAAATTGACCATTTCTAGCATGTCCGCCCTGTTGCCCAAAAAATTAAGTAAATTTTGCAAGGTTATTTTTTGCTTCTTCAGTACAGAATCTATCAGTTTACGAATCTGTGCTGGTGATTCTTTGCTAATTGATGGCAAGGAAAACAAAGATTTTATATAGTTGTGTACAAGCAAGTTATTATTGTTGTACCTATTTTCGAGCAAACCCCAAGCAATGGCATAGTTACTTGATGAGAATTCAATGGATTTAATTACTTGTAATGCATTCCCTTTCAAAGCAGAACGTAAGTAATGACATTTTTGTATGGCATCAAGGTTTGTGTTATGAATCATTGAAAGATAAGTGTCCCTAAAGTCCAACCAGTCGTCCAACCTTCCGTCGAAGTACGGCAGGTTGATGGTTGGTAATTTCACGAAAGAAGTACCTACTTCGCACTTGGAACAGTCACTAGATTTAGGAATATATTTCGCATACAAAATTCGGCGTCCGACAAAGCATTATAAAACATGTCTTCAAAACTTTCTCTATAGTCAAGCTGTTATTGAACATCTGAATCAGGTATTATTTCATCGAGTTTTGATTAAATGAAGTCATATTCTTTGAATAATGCCCTGGTGGAATCCGTTCTAAGTGTTAGTTCTGAGCGCTGTTTGTCGGTAAGGGCCTCCAGATCACACAATGAATTCAAATATTAGGCAAATAAGGTAAGTTTACTCTTTACTGCACCGCGTTTTCTATTAAATTATTTGATTAAAACGTTATTATCTATTCCTACGCACAAACGCGGTGATTTGCTACCATCCACACTCATTTTAGCGAATTAATTGAATGCAGGTACTCACTGAATATGTTGCGTCATGTTGCGACTGCAATTAAATTCACGCTGCACTCACCCGGCAGTACTGGAATTGAGGACGATATTAGAACAAAGAAGACAAAACTAGGAATAAGGAAAGAAAGGTCGAACCCAGCGCCTTAGGCGTATGTTGCTCCAGGCTTCCAATCTTTGTGTCCTTCTCCTTTATAATGCGCTTGGTTGGTTTTATCCTTTATATTTAGGTATCACTAGTACCAAAAGTCTTCGCTGATTCTTTTTATAAAGCATCCGGCTCGAAGGACCATGTAGGAGCCCTAGGGTGACTAGCTAGACTTGATGGCGTGATATTTTAATGTGTAAGAAATAAAACACTTGAGTTCTGTCTCAATGCTGTAAAGCGTCTATTCAAACGAAATGATATATTTCCTGCCTTGTCATATTTATTCTTTTTCGTAAGATTCGTGTCGCGTCGTCTTGTTCCTTTGTCCGCTAGATGACGTGTTAACATATGTCATTCCACACAGCCACCGGGCAACAACTTTTTTCATAGTGTGTTTATGCATCGCGTGGATGTAGTAAGTTTTATTTAATTTGTTGTATATGAAATGACTTAAGAAAGGGAATTGTCGATGAGCAAAACAGGAGTTGGATTTAACAGGAGGGCATATCTCATAATAGCGTCTTTTATTTATTATTGGCGATGAGTAGTCATAATGACAGAGACTATGTTGTTTTTGTATGATATTGAGGATAAAAAGTTGCCTGACTTTAAGAACTCTAAATAGTGCGTAGAGCTTGTCTGTGGGGTATCGGTACGGAAGTGAAGCACCAACCTTAAGGATGGCACGTTGCGCTCTCTCGAGTGGGATAAGGCTGGTTTTAGGGACACCACCCCATGACGAGATACAGTAAGAAATTACCGATTGGCAAAGGGCAAAATACAAAACACCTTGGAAAATTTTAATGGTTTCTAATGTGAAACACTCTTCGCTACGAAGGACTCCAAATTGCTGGTTCAAAAGTATATTAATTCGTCCCAAGACCCTATATTTTTTCGTAGTCCTACTAAATATGCTGCTTCGTTGGAAAGTCTACTGGTTATAAAATGAAAAATATAAACGTTTTGGGCATCATTTCCTTCAAAAACTCTCAAACTATATTCGCATTTTTGGATAAATAATAGTAATTCTTAACCTTCAAATATTGGAATGCTGTTGATAAGCTCCGACGGAACCCTAGTAATAGCTTCCATTTTCACTCTAATAATGATATATAATACCTAAAAAATCTAAATTCTGGTATCTAACTACGAACATAAACTACACTATAGTTAAAGACAACAAAATACGTAAAATAAGGGAACAGAACGAAAGGAATAGAAAAGGATAAGTGAATAGTTACTCACAGCTCCGCTGATTTCTCATTTCCTCGTACCGGATTGTACATTCTCTGATCACTAGCTTCGTATCAGCTGCTATTCTGGTTCACGACACATTATCACCAACGAATTTTGGAGGTTCGGTCTCGATTGAAACGTTAAGACGCACGTTTGGAATACCGCGATGGTTTCAAACTATCGAGTCCGTAGCCGGCTGCGCCAGTTAAGCGAATAATAAGAATGAAAATATTTATTACTTTTTCTTACAATAAGAACATTAAACTTTACAATTTTAGAATCAGAAAGAACAATTGTTTTAATCAGAATAGTTATTTATAATAATGACTTATTTATTTATAACTAGCGAAGCTAAAATTTTTAGCAGCGTTTTACCTGAAATAAATCGCTAATAAAAATACTTACCTTATTCGAAGCTTACTATTGAGATAGGCATATCGTTTTCCCGTTTAAAGTACCAGATTTCTACAAGATATGACATATTTCTGGTAGCAGTGGAGCGTCGGGGCAATGTGTTACTTGCAGCCCTATCGCTTCCTCAATGCGTCGAAATATACCACCGCGCAGAAGTAAAACTTAAGCTTCGAATAAGGTAAGTATTTTACTAAGTGTTTTATTTCAGGTAAAACGCTGCTATTAAACTACTGTACCGTTATTCGAAGCTTACTGTTGAGACCTGTCTGTTATCGCCTTGTGTATGTAATAAAGCCAATGTGACACTCTTATTATTTCAAATAGTTAGGTAGCTACTAACTATAATTAATATAACATGTAATATAATCGATAAATCAACTTTTTATTCGATGTAGGTACCAAATGAGCACAGATATAATCACAGTTTAATTGTTACAAAATATGCACTTAATCTATAGTACTTGTACACACTAATCTACCGCATTAAACATTTTTGTGAGATTATTTGTTACTTGTGGCGATTTTTGGTCAATTTCACGATTATAAAACTTGCTAAAGGTATGGGCTGATTTCCAATTACCTCGAGCTAGTATATCATCTATTGGCAAGTTGTTAGAGCAATTTTTAGACGCTACAGCAGATCTAAAGCTGCCAGGGGTATCTGCAATGCCAGCTCCTTTGAGTAAAACTTAAGCCACCCTGCTTGAGGTCATTGCCCTAGAGGCTGGTTTTGCAGAACCACTTAGTGTTACAAATAAAATTTTACAAATACAAATTCTTTTTTTACAAATTCATGTGATTCTGTACCCAAAAAACTATCTACTATCGATATTATGGTTAGTATAATTTTTCGAATTAAATTTCCACCCAGATTGTCTGAGAGTGCAATTATCTGTTTTAGAACCAAACTGAGGCCGTAAGTATTTCCTCTAGATGACTGAGAAGGAAAATGCCTTTTTTGACCACCTCGGCCCTGTTTTGGCCTTATTGTTGCCAATATTGGTGATCTTGGCCATGTGTGGGCGGAACGTATGCATACGAGTCATTCTTGAATTCAGGTGGTGAAAGCCCTGGTCCCCCCGAGGGATCGTAGCGATAGTTTCCACCCCCGAGGGTAGAACATTGTGTCTAATTTGCGAATGCATGGGGAAGTTGTTGTACACACCGCGTGGTGGTACATAATTTTTGCCGGTCCCCCGCGAGTCTTTTGTGTTACATCTTGCCGGCCAAAATACCTTTCTTATACATGCACACACATTACGCCTGATTCCCTGTAGAGGGGTAAGCAAAGATCACGGATCCCCATTTGTCCCGATCCTGACAGACCAGTTTCGCTTCATTGACATTCATACATTTTCTCATACACTCTCGGCGATTATAGGTACTCCTAACGTCACCTTTTTTCAATATAGCGTCTATCTGACTGTTATATGTCTTATTAGACCGGCCCTCACGTAACCGCCCTTCCACTTCACTCATACATATTTCTTTTGTCAATCTGCTATCATTCATCCGCATAACATGTCCAAACTATCGAAGCATGCTCTTTTCAATCTTAGTCACTACATCTTCTTTCAAACCGCAACCTTCACTTATCACACTATTTTTAATTCTATCATTCAATGTCACTCCTAACATGCTTCTCAGTGACCGCATTTCGACGGCATTTATTCTACTTCTTTTGCCATACCCAACTTTCACGACCATAAGTTTATGTTGGAACCAGCACAGCCCTAAGGATAGCCATACGTGCCGATTGAGAAACCAACTGGCTACCCATAACACTATACATGGCTCCATTAATCTTATTACCTGCAGCCGGGCGACGCTACATAGCTCTGCCTCACACCCTTTCGGATAATGAACCAGTCTGAGTAGGCCCCATTAACCCTAACACAGGCTCCCGAAGCCACATAAATAATAATAATAAAGATCCACAAATCGTTCCGAGATACACGATCATACGCCTTTTCCAAATCCATAAAAGCACAGAAAACCTTTTGGTTCTTCGTTAAACACTTTTCTGCTACTTGCTTAGATCGGTAGCTACTTCATGAAATCCACCCTTTAAAAATAATTTATCGAACTTGATATGTATAGAGTCGAAGTACGAATTTGGATTGTCTTTAATCCACCGTAAGAAACAACGCACACTGGCTTGTAAAGTTTACTTCTTGTTTCAACACACAAAACGTTAGGGCCGTATAAGACTTTTCGCCATTTGCTGCATGACGTAACGTGTCACAGGCCATTACCTCGGCATTCGCGTCTAACTCCACAAACCCAAGTGTTGCCTGGTAGCCTTTTTGAGTCTCCGCGTACCTTATATCAGCCCAAGTGTTATTACTGATTTTTCGTGTGTAGCATTGTGTAGCATGACTGAGTAACTTTCAGGCGTTTTGGGAAATGCCGGTTCCTTTAGTGAAGTTGCGATTTCAAAATGAAATTGAGGCTCTTGGCCTAAACAAGTTCTGGGCTCGTAAAGGTCACCACTAACTGCTGATGATATAGAAGCCGTCTCCAGATAAAACGGATCAGCACAAGGCCCCGGCCTCAGGGTAATAGCATTTTGAAGAGCACTTGTTTAAACGGCTCGTTAAGCAGGCGGCGTGAGCTGCGTTTAGACTTACGCTTGTGCTTCTCGTTTAACGATGAGGAGCTACCAGAAGAGCTGGAAGAGCTGCTGGAGCTACTACTGCTCAGGCGGTGCCGCTAGCGCTTCGCGCAACTGGTGCCCGCCACGGGTGAACCCAGGTTAGCCGGCACTTCTCGTTGCTCATTGTCTTCTTCCATTAGCGAAATACACATGAATGTACACGTCAAATGTTAAAATAATTTACTGGTACAATTTAATTTATAAGAATTGAGTGAACAGAAAAAGCGGTTGGAAAATAAAGTAGTTTCAATTCTTTTATTCCAATAAAGGAAGGCATTCTGTAATAAAAGTATAATCTACCTCCTTTTGAAATTTATTGTCCAAAAACTGTTTGGTAATTTGAATTAAATTTGAACGAACCGAAAAAAATGTTCGTAAAATTCATCAATTATTTTGTAAAATAATGAAAGAATTAAGAAAATCAAATATATTTTGTAAAAACTCTCCCTTACGTTTGCTAAACGTCGTAAGCCACCACTTTGTGAAATGTTAACTTGGGATATTATTCCGGATGTACATATACAGGATGTACAGACAACTTGGTCTCGGTCGGGAAAATAAAAGCCAATGAGGAAGCAGTAGGGCTGCAAGTCACACATTGCCCCGACGCCCCGCTGCTGCCTGGTGGAGTAGGTACCAACTACCGGAAATATGTCATATCTTGTAGAAATCTGGTAATTTAGACGGGAAAACAACATGCCTATCTCAATACTAAGCTTCGAATAACGGTACAGTAGTTCAATAGGTTGTTGACTTATAACTGGTGACAGTGTCATGCTACCCCTATCGTGCCAGAGTAGGCGACTCAGTTAGAAAATTAAATATTTCTTGACATCTGATGTTTATTATTTTTCATAACTGAAATAAAAACTTGCTAATAATAAATAAATTATATACGTTACAAATTGTTCTTTTATTAATTTAAAATTAAACGTTAGGAAGTCGTTATACATAGTTATTTTTATACATAATTTTATATTAAGACAAAAATACTTTTTTAGACGAAACAACCAGCATCATGCTTGGATATCTTCCAATTTTCGATTTCCCAAAGTATGATTAATAACTAACGGGACTTATCGCGTAAGCTTTTATATAATAAAGTTACCTTTATTAAACAAAACAAAAAACAAACGCATTCTCGACCATTAACCCTTGCGGGATAGTCAGAGGTTTGGGTTCCCATCTACGCAATTGCGAAGGTAGTAATTCTATGGACACCTCGAACCCACGTGTTAACCAGATAGTCAGTACTCAATGTGACAGGTGGTCAGCCATGTCGCCATACCGACCTTTATTAACCCGTCGTTTAACCCATTATTATTTTGATTAAACAAAGTGCATAGTGAGCTATATAATTTACTCTCGGAATGCAGTGCTGTGTTATATACTAGTGATTTTGATTTGTGCGATCGAATTACTTACATACAAGCTACTACAACACGTAAGTTATGAGATGCGTCGCATGAAAAGAAAGGAAGAAGAAATTCACGAAGTTGGCGGATAGTGGGAAACGTAAAGTGGGTTCTCAATGCTGTGTCAATAGCAATCGCCCAGACAAGCAGCTAGTAATCAACCGTACTGACCTTTCCCTCGACGATAACAACATTATTATCCCAGGATTGTTCGTGAGGCTATTGAAATTAAAAAACATCCCAATAATTTCAATCGTGAGGATGGTTTTAGGCTGTCAGAAACATGGGAACCGGTAATCATGGGATTATATTCGCGTGGCGTAACTGCGGATGTGTCTTCGGATAGTGTGTCGTGCTATGAATTAACAAAAATTTCAATTGTGAGGGTAGACAGACATTTTAGCTGAGACGGACTTCCCGCTAGTCTAGCTTGCTGGCTAGTCTTCCCGCGACCACGGCCTATGCAACTGGTTCGAAACGTCGGGCAAAATAAAGGTAATCACTTGTCTTTATAAATTTATCGTGATTTGACCCGGTCTCACATAATTATTAAAATTCAGAGTTATTATCAGCCACCGACGTGTTTGCCGTGCGTGGCGTTTCTGTGCGGGGGGATGAAGGAGTCCTGGTGGCTGAGTTGAACCCTGTCCGCGGACGGGGGGAAGCAACACTCCACTTTGGTCCGGATTTCTCCCAAGACAAGTGGTTCACACTAGCCATGTAGGATCAATCGGCTTCGACAACGACCGTCCTGGGGGGGTAGTCAGGCGAGGTGTCTGAACCGGGGGAGGGCAGTCGGCGAGGCGCGTCACCACGCTGCATGGTTTTTGTGCGCGTTTGATTCGTTTCGTACGGACTCTTCTGGCTCCTGGGGGTGGACACCTATATTCCACCGGTAGCCTTGGCGACCATGGCGTAAATCGCGTGGGTTGGGCTCCGTGGCGGGTGGAGAGCCGTGTGGAATGAAGTAAAAATCAATAATAATATGGATGACAAAATAAACCAAACCAAACAAGACAAAACAAAATCCGACCATGCAGCCTCTTCGGAAGCGCTGGTCTCCAACCGTGCAGCATCTCCAGTAACGCACAAATCATCACAATCACTTCCTGCGGCGCGTAGTCATGCTAATGACATTAGCCTCGCTGACCTCCGCGACGCTTTCCCCGAACCTTTTGTCAGTAACGACTGGAGTGCAGTCTCCCACCGCAAAAGAAGTAAAAAAGAGAAACAACTCTCAAACAATTCTGGGACCCAAAAATCGGCGCGGAACCACGGTTCTACTGCAGCCAAGGGTTCGGTACCTGCCGGATGCGCGTCTGAGCGTGCTCCTGCGCAGGCAAGTGCTACGACAGCAGCCGCGTCTAGCCCTAGACCTGACCCCCCAAATAAGGGAGGAGATAAAAAGAGGGCGCGCGGGGCTCGCGGAAAACGTGCGGGCATAAGGGACAGAAGCACACCAGTACTCCTCCAGAATCACCAGCGTAACCAGCGACGGAGAAACCCCCAAAAGGGTGAGACAGGACGAGTCCATCTCGCCAAAAGCAGGAAGCAAGCTCGCCAAACCAGCGGGTTCGACACCGAAATCGCTACACCACCACAAGAGTGCAACCACCTACGCGAAGGCGATGCAGCTCAAGAATAACCCGCTGTGTGTTGCAGTCATCAATGAGCCTTTCACCGAGCTATCAGCTGATCAAGCGGAGGTTATCAAGAAGAACCTGTGTGACCGCCTCATAAAGATCGCGATAACGCCTACCACCGACAGCAAACTGGTCTGTTTCCGGGGATAAACTTTCCACAGCGATGGGGCCCTAAAAATGTGATGCGAAAATGATCACGCCCTTGCGTGGTTGTCTAGCAACATAAGCACCATTCCTTCACCAAAGGAAGGAACTCGACTCTGGGTGGTGCAAAAATCCCAAATCCCTCAAAGGTTGAAGTTGAGAGTGTTCGTACTTCAAGCTCCGGGAAACATCAATGACCTTCAAAAGGTCCTAAAATGGTACATTCCCGAGTACTGCGTGGGTGGGTGGACTTTGTACTCCATCGACCGTAAAGATGATGGGGGTGCATACCTGACCCTCGGAATACCGGAACAAGAGGCCGACAGACTCGCCACCAACCAATACAGTTCCATTGGTTCCATTTTGGTTCCATTTACGCGCGGCCTTACAAGAGGAAGGACGTTTTGGTTGGCTCGGCCCCCGGCTCATCTGACGCCTGCTGCAGCTGCACGGAGTCGGTTGTGTCGGCGGTGCCGACGGCCACTCCGGCCCCTCTGTACTAGGCCACACTATCAGCGAAGGGGAGTTGTCAGAAGACACCTCACTTTAGACGGCGAGGACAATGGCTCTGTCAGCTCCTCCCCTTCGCTCAATCAAAATTATCCAGACCAACCTCCAGCACAGCCGGACTGCTGCGACCACCTTGCGCAGGGAGCTGGAGGCAAATCACAATACCATAGCGCTAATCCAGGAGCCATGGATCAACAATGGGAAGATACAAGGATTGCCCTGCAGTAATGGTAAGATACTAGCAGCCATAAATATAACCAACCCAAGATCATGTATATACATTCCAAATCATGTATCGCATGTTTTAATGACTGAGTTCTGTTCCAGAGATCTAATTACCATTAAACTACGTTACCACGATGTGGGGCTCCCGCAGGTCATACTTAATCATGGGTCCGGACCCACTTATGTAACTTCCAGAGCCCAAACTATTATAGACCTGACGCTAGCTTCCGAACGCGTCAGCGAGTTGGCACGTGTCGGACGAAGCGTCGTCGTGCTCGGACCATAGGTGGATTCGTTTTGAGATGACAACGGAAACCATTGTAAGTAAACCACACAGAGACCCTAGAAGAACCAGCCGTAAACGATATTCCCGGCTTGCTGCGGTATCCCTTAATAACATCAACGTATGTAGCTCATACAACACTTGTAATGAAATTAATAATCACGTGGAAGCAATAACTACTGCTTTAATAACTAGTTTCAAGAAATCGTGCCCGCTCGTGGATTCTAACAGGAAGACCAACAAGGGGTCAAAATGGTGGAGTCCGGAGATGGAAATCCTTAGAAACAAGATGCGCAAACTCTTCAACAGAACACAGAATACTAGGGACGACGACGGCTGGCTGTCTTATTACAACACTCGTGCAAAATACAAGAAACTAATCAGAAAATGCAAAAGAAATAGCTGGCGTCATTTCTGCAGTAACATTGAAACGACTGACCAAGCCAGCAGAATAACCAAGGTACTTACAAAAGAGTCACCCAGATCACCGAAGCGGCTTAAAAAACCAGATGGTACCTACACTCTCTTGCTCGATGTACACTTCCCAGGAAGCATTCGTGCTAGCGTGGGAAGTAATGACGATGCACCGGGTTTTCAACCAAATGAGAACGATTGGGACGCGGCAAAATCCATAATAACCGCCGAAGCAGATCTTGCAGCAATCGACAGCTTCCACCCATTTAAATCACCTGGCTTCGATGGTGTTTTTTGCGGACTGATGCGTTGGTGCTCTGGCCACCTCATCTCCATCTACACGGGCTGCCTGGCATTTCGTTACACACCAAGGCAATGAAGGGAAGTCAAAATAATATTCATACCGAAACCGGGCAAAAGTGACTACTCACAAGCAAAGTCTTTCAGGCCGATAAGTCTCACCTCGTTTCTTCTGAAGGCACTGGAGAGGAAATGCAACAAACACAACACTAATAAGTGCACCACTGCACAAAAATCAACTTGCGTACACTCAAGGCAAATCAATGGACTCAGCATTAAGCCCAGCTTGGAGCAGGCCATCCACCACAAACAGTCTACGCTGGGATGCTTCACCGACACTGAGGGAACCTTCGACAGAACGAGCTTTGTGAGCATAGCAAGGGCCCTAGAGGGGCGTGGCGTTGAGCCCGCCCTCGCTGGTTGGGTGGACGGCATGCTGAAGGGCAGGGCCGTCACCGTGACTGTGGGCGGGACTGTGCGTGCTCAGGTTGTGCAGGGCTGCCCTCAGGGAGGTGTGCTTTCGCCACTTCTCTGGAATCTGGTGGCTGATGGGCTCATCACGGAGCTGAATCACAGATCCTTCTTCACCGTGGGCTATGCTGATGACATTGCCATTCTCCTGAGCGGGCATGTTGAGAGCACATTGTGCGACAGGATGGGTATGGCGCTCAAGACGGTCGAGGATTGGTGTAGAAATAACGGACTGTCTGTGAATCCGTCAAAGACCGAACTTGTGTTGTTCACCAAGAGGAGGAAGAGGGCGCCACTGAAGCTGCCACGGCTGTTCGGCGAGCGCCTGTCCCTGGGAACAGAGGTGAAATACTTGGGGATAATTCTTGATGACAACTTACGCTGGAACAGACATTTGGACAAGAAGCTCACAAGGGCCTGCGGGCTCTTCTTCCGGTGTAAACAGCTTATAGGCAAAACATGGGGCCTCAAACCTGAAATTACCAAGTGGATATACACGACGCTGATCCGGCCCGTAGTGGCTTATGGTTCAGTTGTCTGGTGGCAAAGAACTAAATTGTCCACGGTGGTACAGAAACTTCAAAGATTCCAGAGAATCGCTACGACCGCAATAACCGGATGCATGAAGACGACTGCCCTTGAGGTCCTCGTGGACTTGGCACCCTTGGATCTGTACATTCAGCAAGAAGCTACTATGGCCGCAATTAGAATCGATAACTCGGGCCACTGGGCTCGTAGCGACTGTCCTCACACTAGGATACTAAAAAGGACTCTGGCAAGGTAACCGCTGTTGGGGGCATCGTGTGACAGAATTCCTGCCGTCTGAGTAATGCAAAAAACTACAGCATCAACATGCAGGAAGACGGAGATCGAGCGGACACCAAGTATGTCCGTATACACGGATGGCTCCAAGACCCATAATGGCACTGGAGCGGGTATATACTCAATAGATCTCAACATAAATATATCGCTGTCTCTGGGGGTCCACAGCTCCATATTCCAATGTGAATGTGTGGCAATTATCGAGGCGGCGGTCGCCGTTCTGCGACGTGGACTCAAGGGATACCACATAAAGGTGGTCTCGGACAGCGCTTCCGTTTTGATGGCACTGTCCAGTACGACAATAACATCAAAGCTAATACACGAGTGTCATCTCCAGCTTACCATTGTGTTCATTATGAAAAGTGTGACAATGCAGTGGATTAGAGGACATAGTGGGTCACTTGGGAACGACGCAGCGGATGAGCTTGCAAGAAGGGGCGCGGGGGCGGCCTTGGTGGCTCCGGAACATTTGTTACCCCTCCCCTTTAGCAAGTTCAGATCATGGATACGAACCTGGACCAGGGAATTACAAAATTTGAGATGGAAGGAACAAAAAGTTTTCCGGAGTGGGCGCCCAAATTAACGAACAAATTACTTCAACTAACGAGAAGAGAACTGCGTGTGATGACCGAAAATATCACCGGCTATTGCAGACTAAACGGGCACCTAATCAAACTCGAAACCATTGGCCACGTTGTCCTGGAGTGCGGAGCCGTGGCTGAAGAACGGGCTTAAATCCTTGGGAAACCGGGGTCGCTTCGGGAAGCCTGTGAAGACACTAGGCGTCTTCTGCGCTTCTGGCGGGTGCTGGGCTGGCTGGAACAGTCAGCGACATCATGCAAAATGGTCCCAGCGGGGACTAATTGCGAAAACCACGGAGCCCAATAAACTAAACTAAACTAAAGCCACTGTATTAATGAATGTACAAGAATATAACGTTAAAATAGGTCAGTTGTTGTCGAACACGAGTGTATATAAGTCGGTGTCAGTGGAGCTCAAAATATTAAACTGTTGGTAAGATATGTCGATGATATCTTTTGTATATTGAAAGGAGGCGCACAAGAAGTAGATAAGTGGTTGATATATCTGAATGCTATACATCCAAATATAAGGTTCACTTGTGAGATGGAAACTGATAGATCACTTGCATTCCTTGACATTAAGGTTATGCTAAGACCTGATGGCACACTTTCGCATACAGAAAACCTACACACACAGATTGGTACCTCCATGGATCCTCACATCATCATCCGAAACACATGATTTCTGTGGCGACGTCTCTTACAAGCAGAGCAAGGGATTTGTGCGACCTTGAGCATCTGGACGAGGAGTAAGGCGTATATGCTAAAGTGAGAAACCCTCATGTGTGGATCGCGTGCTGGTGTTCCTACCTTATGTGAAGGGTGTTACAGACAGACTTGGAACAGTCTCGAAAAACTACTCGCTCAAACCTATTTTGGTTCCATCTTCAAAGGTAACAGACTTTCTAAGAACACGTGATGATGATGAAGATGTAATCACGTACCAAACACCGGGTATGTATAAAATTGATTGCAGCTGTGGAAATCTTACGTCGGACAGACTGAACGGTCTATAGCGGACAGAGTGAAAGAACACATTGCAGCCGTCAAGAAATTGGATGCCAATAGGTCAGCAATAGCCGAACATCTGCTAAACGAGGGTTCAAATCATTTATAAACCCACTGTGCTCTCTAGTGAACGCCGACATTACAGTAGAATTGTACGCGAGGCGATTGAAATAAAAAAGCTCAGTACATTCAACCGTGAAGGGGGTTACCAACTGTCTTCGGCGTGGAATACCGTAATAGATCGCTATTCAGCTCAGCAAGATCGTATGAAGCTACAAAATACTGTGAATATAGTGTGTAGGCCGCGTGTTATTGATAAAAACGTAACAGTGAGGGTAGTCAGAGAAGAATCTGACAGGGCGCTGCGGTGGAGACGAAGAAATATGAATCGTCAGTCTGCCCGTGACCATGGCTGCTGCAACGTAGCCGAAACGTCGGCTTAATAAAGGTAACTTTATTATATAAAAACTTACGCAATAAGTCCCGTTAGTTATTAATCATGAGTTCAAATCGCGAATCTCTAAAAAATTATAATTCCCAACGTATTTATAAATTTGGCGTTGTCAATATTAAAGTTTGATAAACCCAAAAACAATGAAATACTGAATCTTATACGGTATAAGCAATTATATAAACTACATACATTTGATCTTCTACGCCTCTGAGGGGATAGGCAGAGACTACAGATCGCCACCCAGAGATCGCGCCACATAAGTTGGCAGACGGCAAACTTGGAACTAATTTTGACGTTTCCGCCATTGCGTCTTATTTTGTATGAATGGTAAATTCAGTAATACCAGCGTTGTGTTTTTTGCTCACTTTCTTTGTATTTTTTATGTTTGTTAAGGGTGATTATAATAAATTGATTTCCGGGGTTTCTTGTTAGTTCTTCTCCAAGCTAGGGTCTCCGCTGAACTAACCTCGGTAAAAATTATGTAAAAACAAAGCTCAGTGCCATGTTTAAAATAGTTATTTTAATTTATAGCTTGTGATAGGGCCTATTTAGAATAAAAATATTTTGACCTTTGACTTTGATATATATATTTGTTTTATTTGAGTTTATAGCTCTGCAACCAAAGACCGTTACAAATGAAATCTACAGCCATGGCCAAAAGTATTAGGCACCCCTGCAAAACTCTTATATTTTCAAAAGTCGTGCAAAGTGGGGCAAAGGTTTTTTTTGGAAGCATTGTAGGTGTTATTAGGGCTTGCTTAAACCAATAAATAAGCTTATTTTGTTTGTCAAACGGCCACATGCGATCAAAAACGAAAAAAGTAGTTTTTTTTGAGTAGCACTTCAAGCTGTTAAAAATGTTCAAACATATTTATATTATTGGCGTTGGTATCAGGACGCATTTTATTCTGAATTATAATAGTGTTTAGTGTGAAAAATGCCTAAAACCAGTGAAGTTAATCTAAAAAAAAATATTTAAATCTAACTTCTCCACGAGCAAGATATGTCGCAAGTGGAAACAGCCAAAGTGGTCCAATGTTTTCATGTGGTCCAAACTGCCCTTGAACGGTTCGAGGAGACCGGATTTCATTAAATTATTAATATAAAACCAAAATTTGTTTCATTTATCACTTTATTGTAAGATTGAGTTTCGGTGTAAGATTCTACTTGCGTCGACAACCTGGCGCCTATTCAGGCCTATTCAGCCTATTCTTCTTCTTATCCTTACCCTAAATCCTACCCATGTCTAACCATGTCGGTGCAAATACCAGATATGTATTTATATAAATGTGTTTGATTAATATGTATGTATATGAAATATATTAATGTGTGGTTGAGTGATAATTGTAATGTACTTACTGGATACTTATATAGGTAATGTGTTTATAATATATATATTACATGGATGTATGCGTTGTAGTGGTTAGTATATATATATGTCTTTAATTGTTTTTCCTTTAAATATTTTTCTGAATTAATTTATATATGTACTAGCTGACCCGGCGAACTCTGTTTCGCCTTAATGGCAATAAATAAGCAGTTTTTTTTTATTGGTAAAAATACAAAAAAAAATACCTACATTAATCATTCATTATTATTTCTGTATTTTCGTACATAGGTTGCTCTTCATTTAAGTACTTTGTGATAACCGACATTTTTTGATTAATAACTAACGGGACTTATCGCGTATGTTTTTATATAATAAAGTTACTTTTATTTAACCCGACGTTTCGGCTACGTTGCAGCAGCCATGGTCACGGGCAGACTGACGACGCATATTTCTTCGCCTCCAACGCAGCGCCCTGTCAGATTCTTCTCCGACTACCCTCACTGCTTCGTTTTTATTAAACACACGCGACCTACACACTACACTCACAGTATCTTGTGGCTTCACACGATCATGCTGAACCGAATGTCGATCTATTACGGTATTCCACGCCGAAGACAGTTTGTAACCTCCTTCACAATTGAATGTACTGTGCTTTTTTATTTCAATCGCCTCGCGTACAATTCTACTGTAGTATCGGCGTTCATTAGAGAGCACAGTGGGTTTATGAAGCTCAATCCAATGATTTGAACCCTCGTTTAGCAGATGTTCGGCTATTGCTGACCTATTGGTATCCAATTTCTTGACCGCTGCAATGTGTTCCTTCACTCTGTCCGCTATAGACCGTTTGGTCTGTCCGACGTAAGATTTCCCACAGCTGCAATCAATCTTATACACACCCGGTGTTTGGTACGGGATTACATCTTTAGGTGTTCTCAGAAAGTTTGTTACCTTAGGAGATGGAACAAAAATAGGGTTGAGCGAGTAGTTTTTCAAGACTGTTCCAACTTTGTCTGCAACACCTTTCACATAAGGCAGGAACACCGGCACGCGATCCACACACGGGGGTTTCTCTCTTTTGGATATACGGCCTACCAACTTAGTACCTATGTGATGACGATTTCTCCTAAGTACAGTCAGCACCAAAAGTCGATGAACAGAATCAACTTAACAAAACACCTGTTCACAATAAAATGCCATAAGTTATAGTCGCAACTAGGAAACAAAATAGCCTGTACACCAGTACAAAATAGCCTGGTGTACAGGCTATTTTGTTTCCTAGTTGCGACTATAACTTATGGCATTTTATTGTGAACAGGTGTTTTGTGAAGTTGATTCTGTTCATCGACTTTTGGTGCTGACTGTACATCCCAAACGTACTGCTCTTCCGACCCATGAACATGCCACGTATTTTTTTTTTTTATTATTCTTTACTAAGCCATTCACCACTAAGGTTATGTCGGCTGAAGTACAAACACTGATGCCTATGCGTTTGAACTTCTTGTTATTCCATCGCCATGGTTACACCAACGCGTTGCAACGCCGCCAGCCGCTACAACCGAAGAAAAACGAAACCGAAGCTCCAATTCTTCTATTCCTTGTTCTTCGGTTCGTTCCAGTTGAGGATCCAAATATAATCCCAAAGCAAACATATTTAGCCAATTTGGCATCACAACTGACTAAATATTCAGGCGAAAATAATTATTTGTATTTTCAACTTTCACTGAGCTGTTGACTTTGTTGACGCACCATAGACAACTGGCCACATATAATTGACCATAGGAAAAACATGAATGTTCTAGATTTAAACCACAAACTTTCAAGGATTGGCCTTGTGATTTGTTGATGGTCATGGCAAAGGCAAGCCGTATCGGAAATTGAAGTCTTTCAAATTCAAACGGCATATCGGTTAGGATCATCGGGATCCTCGGAATGAGAAGTTCCTCGCCTTTGAATTTTCCTACCATTATCGTAGCGTAAATTACATTGTTCATCAATTTTCTAACCACCCAACGCGTACCGTTGCACAGTTTTGGTTGGTTTATGTTTCGAAGCATGATTACTACGGAGCCAACCTTTAGGCGTAAATTGAGCGGTGGTAAGCTTGGCACGTCCAAAGAGTTAGATATTCATTTGTGACGCAGTCAATAGATTTGAATGAATGTATTGTTCCAATGACCTTTTTTTGAATGATGTAGTTTAGGTAATCTACATCTTTATTCTTAGCTGCTAAAAATGCTCGCTCACTCAACCATTCATTATTTTTGTAGTTATAAATAATGTTTGGAAATACATTGTTGATAAGTTCGTTCGTCAGCACCTTTCACTGCATCAACGGTGTTCTTTGCATATATTTTTTTTCCATGTTTGTGTTTATGTATGTTAGTGAATAAAAAAATTTTCTTTCTTTTCTTTCTTTCTTTTGATGAGACAAAATTACAGAAATTATTTGTACATGATATTAATCCGCTCCATTCATTGACAGGTACTTGACCATTACCGATAGTCAGCAATTGCTCCGTTAAATCTTCAGTAGATGTATCATTAAGCAATGTGACTCTCATATTTGATACATGAATTGACGTTAAAAATCGGAATTCTAATCATGCTTATGAGAAATTTAAGTCCTCCGTGCATGTGCAATGGGACGAGGCTGCTTATTAATAGTAGCGACTATTATCACCGGCCTAGCAGCTGGTCAACTAGCTCATATACCGAGGATACCGATGATCCCAACTAATCTGCCAATCCCATTTAAAGGGCTTCAATTTCCAGTGAAAATATCTTTCGCATTAACAATCAACAAGTCGCAAGGTCAGACCTTCCAGTTAGTAGGGATGACTTGCGAAAGGCATGTTTTGTTCACGGACAGTTATCGTGGGTCGGAGCCCCTGAAAATCAATTTATTTTGTTGCCACAAAATAAAACATCAGCAAATATTGTGTACAGGGAAGCTCTAACTTAATAATTTTAATGGCGTATTTGAGAAAATATAAAATAAACTAATCCTATAAATTTTGGTAATAAAAATAAAAAAAGATGTAAAAATACTAAAAAGTTATATTTAAAGTACCAAAGTAAGCTTAGGTATAAAGTAAAATACAAAAAAGCAGCGAAAAAAATTAACAAGTACAAAAAAATAAAAAAAGATACAAAAATATATAAAATAAAAAAAATACAGAAAAAAGACAAATAAAAAATACAAAAAAATTCAACGATGAGAAATAATAAAAAAAATTAAGGTTAGGTTCATTAATACTCATGATTAATAATTATTAACGGGACTTATCGCGTAAGTTTATATATAATAAAATTATCTTTTATTAACCTGACGTTTCGGCTACGTTGCAGTAGCCATGGTCACGGGCAGACTGCAACGTAGCCGAAACGTCGGGTTAATAAAAGGTAATTTTATTATATATAAACTTACGCGATAAGTCCCGTTAATAATTATTAATCATAGGTTCATTAATCATTTTTTTACACCTTTGGTTACATTTTTAGGGTTTTGGTACGGATCCCTATTTTTTTTCAAAATGAAATATAGCCCATGTCACTCAGGGATAATGTAGCTTTCCAAGGGTAAAAGAATTTTTCAAATTGATCCAGTTGTTTCGCGTCAAACAAACAAAAAATCAAACCTTTTCTCTTTATAATATTGGTATAGATGTGTACATATATATCTGAGCATATGTATATTTATTCATGTGTTTGTATATTTATTTATAAATATATTATATAAAAGTTATGTTGTTATGTATGTAAGTAATTATTGCGATGTTTATTATAATTATATAATTGTGTGTACGTTTATTATTTTTATTATATGACAGTTTGTGACAGTTTTCAGATCGGGTGCTGCCGGAGAACCAGTGATGCAGCCTAGCTGCATCGTATACTGAGGCAGCACCTTTTTATCGTATCAATGGTTTTCATCCTTGATGTTTATTATTTGTGTGTTTAATGTAATTTGTGCAGTGAATAAAGTATTTTCTTTCGTTCTTATTCATTTCTCGCGTAGCGCTTTCAAAGCGGGATCTACTGCTGCGGTGAAAGCATTGTTCACTAAATTACTAATGTTGGAAAGTAGTGCTACGATCTGTTCTCCGCATGAAACTAAACATAGCCTCCCGATGCATTATTGCGTCGGGATCCTTCTTCGGTGGTGCACCTGTTCAAGCTACTACGTGGGCATGTGCACGAGCCATTCGCGCTGTCACATTTGCAGCGCCAAGTGCCCTGCGACTACTTCCGCCCTAAGTTTAATATGGTGCTGATGGAACCTCGGTGATCCACGATTGAGCTACTCTGAATTTCGAATTTTATAAAGTTACTTTCGTTCTAATAATCTGTATTGATTGTAAGTGATTTGTAAAAATAGCGGTAATCAAGTTATTATGAAAAATAATAATAATATTGATTATATCGAAATGAAACAGTACTTGTTGTCATCAATATTTCTTAATTTTTGTGATTGGGCCACTGGGGGTATAAAAATAAGTAGACAGCGGCTATATGAATTATATAAAGAAAGATCTTTTAAGCATAGCCCTGAATTCAAAAATTACATAAGTAATTATTCAAAAATATTCAAAAAGGTTTGTGCTCAGGCCAAAAAATTGCACATACAAGGCAAGATAAAAAATGCCAAAAATGTTGTCAAGAAAACTTGGAAAACTATTAAATTTGAAACTGGAAGGGATGTCTCTTACATAAAAGAACCTAAACTTATAGTAAATAATAAGGTAATTACAGACAATCAGAAGATATCTAATGTGTTTCAAAGTTATTTTTCCAAAATTCCTATCTCAATAACTGAGCCACTGAGATCTTGTTCAGAGAGTGCTAGATGTATATTAGAAAAGAATGTGCCAAAATGTGACAGTTGTTTTGGTTTCAGAGAAATCAGTACAATATATGTCATCAAATGTTTTAAATCACTCCAGAAAAAGAAAACATCTGATCTGTGGGGCCATTCAGTAAAGGTTTATTCAGCCATTGTAGATTTAGTTGCACCTGAGTTGAACATTATATTTAATCAATGTATTAAATGCGGAGAGTTTCCTGATCAGATGAAATACGGTAAAATCATTCCATTATTTAAATCTGGTAGTACCACTGACCCTGCTAACTATCGTCCTATCTCAATACTACCAGCTTTTAGCAAAATATTTGAGAAACTTATTTTAAATCAATTACAAGTACATTTTAATAGTTATAATATTTTCAACAAGCAACAATTTGGCTTTACAAAGGGTCGATCAACAACAGATGCTGGGGTTGATCTTATGAAATATATATTTGGGTCCTGGGAGGAAGCAAAGGATACTCTGGGTGTCTTTTGCGATCTTTCTAAGGCGTTCGACTGCGTGGACCACAAAACTCTGATCATGAAGCTTAAACATTACGGTATAGGTGATAGGGCACTAGATCTGATTGTATGTTACCTGAGGGGAAGGATCCAGAGTGTTGAGTTCGGTGGAGCTCGATCGAGCGGCAGCTTGGCTGCTATGGGGGTTCCGCAGGGTTCCATTCTTGGGCCCTTCCTTTTCTTGGTCTATATAAATGATTTACCTTATTAAAGTCTAGGCCGTTGCCACATGGTGTTGTTTGCGGATGACACTTCAATATTATTTAAAGTTAGTAGAAGAAAAGACGAAACAGAAAGGATATGTAATGTGATTTCGGAGGTGGAGCAATGGTTTAGAATAAACAATCTTGCTTTTAATTGTAATAAGACTAAATGTGTAAGGTTTACTTTGCCTAATGTTAGAAGTTCAATTACTAGCATCGTAATTAATAATGTGGCTCTAGATATTGTGGGGTCCACTACGTTCTTGGGACTCACAATGGACTCAAAATTAAAGTTTAGTGAGCACATCGGTGGTCTGGCGAAGTTCTGCTGCCTACGCCGTAAAAAAAATTAGACACCTGACTGACGTGGACACAGCGAGACTTGTGTATTTTGGTTATTTTTATAGCGTCATGTCATACGGGCTTCTTTTGTGGGGCAAATCTGCTGATATTAATTCAGTATTTATGCTGCAGAAGAGAGCCATTCGCTCGATCTACCGTATGGGCCCTCGTGAGTCTTTAAGAGATATATTTAAGACAAAAAATGTTCTGACTGTGGCTTCTCAATATATATATATGACAACTCGGTCTATGTTAAAAAAAATATTAATGATTACAAACTTGTAAGAGACATTCATAATTGTAACACACGCAATAAAAATAAATTGTATTATAGTGGCTCTAGACTTAAAAGAATAAACGATTTGTTTATGGGCCTGGGCATAAAAATGTACAACCAACTTCCAGAGTCTATCAAGTCCTTACCTTTAGAAAAATTTGAAGTTGGCACTAAAGCGATGCTGATGGAGAAGGGCTACTACACCGTTAAAGACTATATAAATGATGTTTTGTGACGTTTCATTTTTATGTGATCATGGCTTCACGTTCCGGTTCTTATTGGGACTCTCCTTAAATTTGTTATTAAACACTATTTGTTGGATGTGAAGCTTTGATCATGTTCTAATGAATTATGTAATTTTAAATTTAATGTACACATTGTCTGCAGAGTTTCTTGGCATTTCTTCTCTGCAGAGTTTGACTTTACGAAGTGCCATTAGTTTAACTTTATTAATCTAAATTGATTTATTTTAAGAATAATTTTTATGTTAATGACATATATTTATGAAAAATGTTTTTTTTTTTTGACGTTCAATAAGTGATATCAATATCCTTATGTTGAATAAAAGATTTTCATTTCATTTCATTTCACTAATAAGTGTAACAGATGTTGGTCATCTAAGGGTATTGTATTCCAAAAATAAATTCAGGTGCTGTCAAAAATCCGACATTTCAAGCGCAGCGGCGCTGAGTACCGGGGGTACGCGGGTCAGTGCTGTTTTTAGCGGCCGGACAGAATATAAAATATAAAAAGGCGCGAATTTCAAAACATCGTGACACGTTTACGAGAGTTTTATATTAATAATAGAGTTGATTTTTAAACGAAAAAGTGTACCGATTGAAAAAAAATTTTATATACTGCAAAATATAACATACATTCTCTATCTAGCATAAAATAAACATTATGATCCTTTTTCGACACTCCAGACCGATTTCTTACCAAATATTCTCTGTCGAATGAGACAGATAGTTTTGATCATGTCGACGCGCTGCTGTGTTAATTGCAGACAGTGTAATGTTATGTTATTTTGCTACTATGAAGCCATAGAGTATTTTATTATTTTGCTCCCATGAAGCCATAGAGGATTAGTTCGACCTGATTGTTGATCCAGAGTGTCAAAAGAAAAGAAGAATAGGATTCTGATTTAGAGTTTGACAAAAGCTTCATGGGACGACAAGAAGAGAAATCTAGGTCTTTCTTGGGGATCTGCCCAACGGAAAAGTCTTCCGCATTGCGCGGGTGAATTATTTACTATTCCTATAAACTAATACTGTGTTGTGTCTTCCCGCATATATTGGAGCGAGTGATTCCGACTTCGAGGAATACCCGAAGGCTATCAATTGAGAAGTGGACGACTATCAGTGAAAAGGATGCAGTGCCATTGCATTGTCAAGAAATTGGATGCCGATAGGTCAGCAATAGCCGAACATCTGCTAAACGAGGGTTCAAATCATTAGATTGAGCTTTATAAACCCACTGTGCTCTCTAGTGAACGCCGACATTACAGTAGAATTGTACGCGAGGTGATTGAAATAAAAAGCACAGTACATTCAGCCGTGAAGGGGGTTACAAACTGTCTTTGGCGTGGAATACCGTAATAGATCGCTATTTGGCTCAGCATGATCGTGTGAAGCCACAAGATATTGTAAGTGTAAGTGTAGTGTGTAGGTCACGTGTTATTAATAAAAACGTAGCAGTGAGGGTAGTCGGAGACGAATCTGACAGGGCGCTGCGGTGGAGGCGAAGAAATATGCATCGTCAGTCTGCCCGTGACCATGGCTGCTGCAACGTAGCCGAAACGTCGGGTTAATAAAGGTAACTTTATTATATAAAAACATACGCGATAAGTCCCGCTAGTTATTAATCATGAGTGTAAATCGCGAATCTCTTAAAACTATAACTTTTTATTTATTAATATATATAAAAAACATTTTAGTCATAAATTTATAAGTATTTACTATTTAAATAATTAATCACTTGCGGTAAATAATTGTAATTTTATAGTAACATTAACAAATTGTGTATAATGGAACGTACTTGAGTGAATACTCTAACTTAACCCGACCTCCTGTATAGTCTGTGACCCTGCTACTGCGCTTGTATTTTCGTATGGTTTTGAGCTGAAAAAAGAATGCTGCTGCAACGTAGCCGAAACGTCGGGTTAATAAAGGTAACTTTATTATTTAAAAACATACGCGATAAGTCCCGTTTGCTATTAATCATGAAAAAAGAAGTTCAAAAAATTTAAATTCTTCGATTTATGCGTACAGTTTGACGAGGCCAACAAATACCTAGACTACTGAATAAAATTTTGGGCAGCAGGATGTATAATAAATAGAGTCATTTTTTGGTGCGACCTCCTATTCCGTCATGAGAGCCTATTGACTAAATTCGGATTTCCATAGCAATTTAAAGTCTCGTCTCTAAAAAATTACTCCGCGGTCTACTCTTCATGAGAGAGATGAGTCTGAATCGTAAAAAAAACAAAATCTAACAAGCTGCCGTTCTTTCCGTATGTCTGTGTACCGTTATAACTATTCCGCATTATGCTAAAAACTCTAATTCAAGTTGCCAAAGAGCATCCCAAATGTATATTTATGATTTCGAGCATCACAAATGCATACTCAACCTCTGACTACCCTGAATACGGTCACGGTCGTAATGTATAATATATATAGTTAGTATAATATATAGTTATGTATACATAAGTATGTATATGTGTATTCAATATATACAGAATAAATAACCTATTCCAAATGGGTTTCACTAATTGTTGCCTACCTACTGGCAAGATAGCTGAAGTGATGTCAGTATGTATATTCTCAACTTCTTGTCATAATAATCTGAAACATCAAGCGGTAAATCAAAATAACATTAATTATCATGAATTTTTCAAATCATGTCTGACATATACCTGTCACATGCATAAATGACGCATGAGTAATTTGATATCAAATATGGCGTCGCATCAAGTAAAATACTTCTTAAAATATACATGTAGAATAAATCAACTTTAGCAGTTCACTACGAAAGAAAAAAGCGCTTGTAATATAATAAGCAATAACCTCAAACACAAAAATGATTACTCATTGTTTTCCAAATTTCACTTATTGAACTAAGAAATAACTGATCTGGTGTGATTATCTAGCGGTTTAGCTGTGATCGCCAACAAAATGGATGTGCTCTCACGCTGGCATTCGCCAAAGACTGCTCGCGATCTATTGAAACTCGCTACTCGCGGCGGACGCGTAAGTTCTCCATATAAAAATGTATGAAAAGATGGCGGCCCAAAATTGGGCGTTTTATACTTATGAAAACTGCAGTATTATGAATAAAACAGGAGCTAATATGTTTTTAGTCAAATTATTTAGTATTTAGAGAACTCATTATTGTATATTTTGATTTCAGATCTTACTCCGTGACGCAATAAACGAAAAAATACAAACCCCTGCTTGCGCCATTTTTCTGATTTTTCATTAACTTTATGCGTTTATATTTACGTAATTTCAATTCAATTCAATCAGCCTATGACAGTCCACTGCTGGACGTAGGCCTCCCCAAGGTAACGCCACAAAACACGATCACTCGTGACCCTCAGCCAACCACTGCCAGCGACCTTTTTCAGGTCATCAGTCCATCTGGCAGGGGGGCGTCCTACACTACGTTGACCGAGACGCGGTCGCCATTCGAGAAACGGTTCCAACGGTCTTCGGTTCTGCGACAGACGTGACCGGCACACTGCCACTTCAGCTTGCAACATCGATTGACAATGTCTACGACATTGGTTCTCTGCCGGATAATCTCGTTCCGAACTCTGTCCCTTAACGTAATTATTGATATTTAACTCATGAAACTAATTCAGTCATGAATTTCAGTCTTTCATTATGCTACCTTGAAAGTATGATAGGTGTATAGTACTTAAGTTCTAAATAGGTTTAAAATGAAAACACTCGTTTTGCTCATTTCCGTGAACAATACCCTTAAGGTTATAAGTAGAGTACCCGCCACATAAGGTGGCAGTAGCCAAACTTGGAACTAAATTTGACGTTTCCGCCATTGCGTGTTATTTTGTATGAAAAGTAAATTTAGTATTACCAGCGTTGTGTTTTTTGCCCACTCTTTGTAATTTTTATGTTTGTTAAGGGTGATTATAATAAATTGATTTCTGGAGTTTCTTGTTAGTTCTTCTCCAAGGGTCTCCGCTGAACTTCTTCTTCTCAATCGTTACGCTCTTATCAGAGCGGTCGTGGTCTTCATGACGTGGCATCTTGAGCAGCCGAAATTGTTGATGAACTAACCTCGTTAAAAATATGTAAAGACAATGCTCAGTGCCATGTTTGAAATAGTTTTTTTACATACATACATACACATCACGCCTGATTCCCTGTAGAGGGGTAGGCAGAAATCACGGATCCCCATTTGTCTCGATCCTGACAGACCACTTTCGCTTCATTGACATTCATACATCCTCTCATACACTCTCGGCGGTTATAGGTACTCCTAACGTCACCTTTTTTCAATATAGCGTCTATCTGACTGTTACATATATGTCTTATTAGGCCGGCCCCTACGTAACCGCCCTTCCACTTCACTCATATATATTCCTTTTGTCAATATATAGTTTTTTTAATTTGTACTTAGATCATAAAATAACTTTCATAGAGAGCTTATGATAGGGCCTATTTTGAATAAAAATATTTTGACTTTTGACTTTGGTATATTAATTTGTTTTATTTGAGTTTATAGCTCTGCAACCAAAGATCGTTACAAATGAAACCTCAATATAATGTATCGAGCCGTATGGCACAGTGAGTGCTAGTTTTGGCGTGTTTACTGGCAACACTGGATTACGCGACTGTGGCGACGCCTCCAACTGCCACCTTATGTGGCGGGTACTCTATCTTAAGGTCAGTGGGGTTATTTGAAACTTTTTTTATTCTTTATTTCTTTTTTTTTTCTTTATTTCATACATTGCATTTGATATTCTTACAGATTACCCCAATACAATATCAAATAATATAATATTTACAAATATCAGCCGAAAATTATAATAATCATTAACAATAATCTAAAATAATAAAGACATGACAATAAAACATAATCCGTATTAATTAATTCAAGTATTCATGTCAATAGCAGGCAGCACTAATAAAAAATTAAATGATTAACGTAATAAAATAATAATTGATTCATAATAAATATAATGTCAAATTACTAAAAATAAATATAATTGAATTATCTTGAACGAATTCATGTTGACATGTCATAGTAGTTATAATTAAAAGAGCAAATATGGCGAAGGGCCTCCTTTTTAGAGATCGCGCCACATAAATTGGCAGTTGGAGGCGTCGCCACAGTCGCGTAATTCAGTGTTACCAGTAAACACGCCAAAACTAGCACTCACTGTGCTATACGGCTCGATACATTATAGGTTTCATTTGTACCGGTCTTTGGTTGCAGAGCTATAAACTCAAATAAAACAAATTAATATATCAAAGTCAAAATATGTTTATTTAAAATAGGCCCTATCACAAGCTCTCTTTGAATGTTATCTTATAATCTAAGTATAAATTTAAAAAACTAGTTAACAGAAGCTGCGTTTGCCAAAATAACAGTGGAAGACTGGAAAACCCAAGTTCAGCATGTACTGAACGTCGATGACAAATATTTTGAAAGTGACAGGATTACAGACTCCGAACTTGATAAATTTATCGCGAATCTCTTAAATCTCTTAAAACTATTATTTCAAACATGGCACTGAGCATTGTCTTTACATATTTTTTACCGAGGTAAGTCCAGCGGAGACCCTAGCTTGGAGAAGAACTAACAAGATACTCCGGAAATCAATTTATTATAATCACCCTTAACAAACATAAAAATTACAAAGAGTGAGCAAAAAACACAACGCTGGTAATACTAAATTTACCTTTCATACAAAATAACACTTCAAATTTAGTTCTAAGTTTGTCGACTGCCAATTTCTGTGGCGCGATCTCTAAATTCAGCCAGCGTACAGGAGAAGATATCGATATCCTCCGCCATTGAATTGAGCAGCCGCACGCCCCTGCAGACCCAACCAAGCAGCTAGAGATCGCGCCACATAAATTGGCAGTTGGAGGCGTCGCCACAGTCGCATAATTCAGTGTTACCAGTAAACACGCCAAAACTAGCACTCACTGTGCCATACGGCTCGATACATTATAGGTTTCATTTGTAACAGTCTTTGGTTGCAGAGCAAAATTATAAATATCACAAGCTGTCTTTGAAAGTTATCTTATGATCTAAGTATAAATTAAAAAAACTATTTCAAACATGATTAATAATTAAGGGGACTTATCCTTCTTATTATATATTACATATAATATGTGTTGCTTCACTCTGTCCGCAATAGACCGTTTAGTCTGTCCGACGTAGGATTTCCCACAGCTGCAATCAATCTTATACACACCCTTATATCTTATATCATGAGTATAAATCGCGAATCTCTTAAAACTATTATTTCAAACATGGCACTGAGCATTGTCTTTACATATTTTTTACCGAGGTTAGATCAGCGGAGATCCCAGCTCCGGAAATCAATTTATTATAATCACCCTTAACAAACATAAAAATTACAAAGAGTGATCAAAAAACACAACGCTGGTAATACTAAATTTACCTTTCATACAAAATAACACGCAATGGCGGAAACGTCAAATTTAGTTCCAAGTTTGCCGACTGCCAATTTATGTGGCGCGATCTCTACGTCGACGTCGATTTGTACACATTGATACCTCTCATTGTTAATTATCGATATATTTGAGCGTCGATATATATCGATTTTCCGATATACTAATATAAGTTGCATCTCTAGTTATCGGTATAGGAACATTGTCAACCATAGCATATATATACCTACATTCTATTTAATTGGAACCCTGGAAGGGCTTGATTCACTTAAACCTTTTTTGTTGTTACTTAGTTATAATTTGCAAGTTTTAGACTATTATGAGTGAGAGAGATAGGTCTTCGCCTTCCTTAAAGGATACTCCTTTAAAAACGTATATTGGTCGACATGACGACGATTATCCTCTTATTAACGGAAATGGTGAGTGTTTTGATGTTGTGTTATTTTTACAGAACAATATGGAGCCTCACCATTGCCTCACGCGGCCAGCATCCCAAATTTTTGCTAAATGGGTCAGCTTTACTTTGCATTCATGACCGCATAATCATGACATCTGTAAGCCCCAACCAATTCGATAGAGAGTAATACTATATTATTACAGGGATTTGATGTGCTTTTGTTCTTATTACTAATTTAAACTCTTCATGTTCTTAATTCTTGTACGTTCTAACGGTGTTGTCAATGCTGTTTTTACTTTTTGATTTTAAGGTGACATTTTTATTATATTTTGCGTCCAATTAGCCCCAATGAGCCTCTTGTGTTTATTGTAACAATAATAATATATAATATTAGGGACACTTTTACACCAATTGAACTAGCCCCTTAGAAGTTAATTTAAGACTTGTGTTAAGGGTACTCAACATATTATTTTTAAGAATGTTAACTTATATATGTATAATGTATATTAATATGTATAATATATATATATATATATATATATATATATGTTGTATGTTAACTTATTATATTATATAGATAAATGCATATATTGTATACATAATCAAACAACCATACTAGAAAGCAGAAGAAAAGCGTAGTTTGCAACTCTGCGTCCACCGGGAATAGAACCTGGGACCTCACGATTAGCGATCAGGTGGTTATCCAATCGTGCCACAGAGGTTGTCAATTGTAGTTGTTATAACTAAATTGTCTCTCAAGAAGATACAATTGTGAGACCAATCAGGTAATAATGCATGTAAGGTATATGGAATATATGAACAGTGCAGTGTGCAAAAATAATAATAATTTGTTATAGCTCAGCTGTTTAGGGCTTGACTTGTATCAGTGGGTACAGGGTTCAAATCCTGCCTGAGCAATAGAAATACCAATGGAAATTAATTTCTATGTATATCTTAATAACCATACATTCTTGTAATGTACCAAATACTACAGTGAGTGAAAACTTTGTGAAGAAACCTACTTGTTCTCTGAACGGGTAATAGTCAATGCTTGTAAATATTGAAACGGCTTACCACCACTTATATTAAGTACTGACTATCTAGCCAACATGTGGGTTCAAGGTGGCCATAGAATTACCACCTTTGCAATTGTGGAGATGGACACCTGAACCTTTGACTACTCCGCAAGGGTTAATGGTCATGAATGTGTTTGTTTTATATAGAAGAAAACATATAGATAAAAGATCTAGACCTGGTTCAATAATACTTAAGTATATTGACTGGTTTGAAAGACATTGTAAATTTTTTAATGCTGCTATTTGTATACAATTGTTTGGAATTTTTGTTAGGATGGGGTTTTCACAGTATGAGCACACTGATTGCAGCCATTTGTCTAGTCCAAAATAGTCTCCTTATCTTATTGTACTTGGGAACAGTTATTAATTTCTAAGCTGATTTGCAATATTGACTTTTTAATTAAAGTGTGGTGTACATAGGGAGGTAGGAAATGGAATGAAGAATCTATGCAAGAATGCATTATATACTGTTTAACTCATTCAATGCCATAGCATTTTTCAGCGACTATACCGCCATACAAACGATCGTGAACAAACTAGGCGTGTCCGGGGCTCTGTGAATTAGAAAATAGTTATTATTTTAAAGAGGAACATTAAATAACTTGTGTTTCTCAAACTTAGTTATAATTTTCTTTTAAATTTATAATAAATTTGGTTTTTATTTACCAAATATTCATGTGTAGGTTGAAGAGGCCGCATGCTTTATTAACATTTTGCGATTGTAAATATTCTTGTAGTTTTCGTTTTTTTCACATTTTCTGTCCACATATTATGTACTAATATTGAAATAAATCCTTTGATAAACGTAATTGCGACTTCAAAACTATCAAATGTAGTCAATTTATTGTAAATAAAAACTAAATAAATTTCAGACATTTTGAGACAGAACCTTTCTTCTTGGCCTTACATAAGGTATTTTTTTTTATATAAACATAGCTTGTTATGATCTCAAAACCACGCGAATATTACGTAATTACCTTTATTATTATAGTAATTATGCTAAATACTACGTACATGAATTTTAAATAAAAAGATTCACGTACTTTTTATTTCAGTCACGGGTAGTCAGGTTCAGGTGTCCATCTCCGCAATTGCTATGGTAGTAATTCTATAGCCACCTCGAACCCACGTGTTGACCAGATAGTACTCAATGTGACAGGTGGTAAGCCATGTCGCCATTTACAAGCACTAACTATTACCTGTTCGGGGAACAGGTAGGTTTCCTCACGATGTTTTCCCTCACCGTAGTATTCGACGCATTTCGTAAATGTATTTTTATTACGAAAATATACATAGAAATTTATTAAACTTCATCTCCATTGGAACATGGTAAGTGGGATTTGAACCCTGAACCTACTGATACAGAGGCGAGTCCCATACAACTGACCTAAGTCGAATTGGTAGATTTATAATTTTACATAAAATAAACAAATACGATATTAAATACAAAATATTAAAATATAAGTGTGAATTATTGAGAAGTGTGAAAATCACATGAAAAAATTACATAAATATTGTAGGTGTTAGACGCGAGGGTGACTTTCCCTCCGGGAATTCTTGTTTAATCAGTAGAATATTTTTAAATTTAATTTTAAAGTTGAGTCTATTTTGTAACTGTCGTAGGGAGCGGAATGTTATTCCAACATGGTCGCTGCATAGTGAAAACTACCCTCGAAAGGCACTGTGTGATATTTGTGTAGTTCAGGAGGAGCCCACGCCTTTCTTTGTG
The DNA here is from genome assembly GCA_030578115.1 of Leucoptera coffeella. NCBI lineage: Eukaryota > Metazoa > Arthropoda > Insecta > Lepidoptera > Lyonetiidae > Leucoptera > Leucoptera coffeella. The sequence goes on from JAMBLF010000002.1 coordinate 2,328,525, forward strand.
CACAGGTGCGTCCGCTTCGTGCGAACATGAGTCTATCGAACAGGTAAGGCGGCTCCCAGTAGTTAACAATATCAGATACCAGACAAGCAAGATGCAGCTGTCGTCGTTACTCACGACATATTTGGACTCACAGCATATTTGGACCATTAAAAAAAGGCGTTACGTGAGCTCGGAGCGTGGGTCACGGAGACTGTATTTGGAACGTTGAATGTATGTGGTGCAGTGGAGAGCAAGATAGACGAAATTTGCAAGATGATGGAATGTAAGAAATTAGATATCTTATATGTGAATGAAACGAAGCGAAAGGGAGGGAGACCCTTCATGGCATGTATGCAGCGTATCAGACTGGAGTTCGATAAGACTGGATAAGATAAGAATGACGGAAATCTTCTCGAGTTATGTCTGGAGAGGAGTTTTTTTTGTAGCAAATACACACATCAACATGGTCTAAGGATATTCTAAACTTTTTTAAATAATAGTTTTAAGAGATTCGCGATTTATATGGTTGCCGGTTGATCCGCAACCGCGCTCCCACCAAACATATCTGCTACTCCAACAGCCTGCTCTGCACCTCATCTGTATCTCGTCGCACTAACACAATATCACCCGCAAACAGCATACACTACTGGGTTTCCTGAATGTCTCGAGTCTAATCGATGTATAATCAGCAAAAAGGTAATAGTACGTAATTACGAATGGGTGTGATTCGTCTTACAGAGACACCGGCGAAAAGAATGGTAGTGAGATAAGTATGGATGAAGTTATGAAAGCATTGAAAAGTAGGAAAAGAAGAAAAGCGGCTGGGTGAGACACAGTGAGTGTCGAGATGCTAAGAGCTTGTGGTGATTTGGTGGCCTCCTGGTAGTGTGATCTCTTTAGGAAATGTTGGGCAGAGGGAGTTGTGCCTGAAGATTGGAAGAGGGTCATAGTCCTGCTTAAGGCGAAGGGGTCACGCCAGGAGACCGGAAGTTGCCGTGGCATAAGTCTTCTCAGTGTCGTCGGCAAACTGTATGCATAAGTGTTAATTGTGAGAGTAATGAAAGGAACTGATAGTAAGATCTGGGATGTACAAGCAGGATTCAGAAAGGGAATGAGATGCATGGATCAAATCTTCTCGTTAAAGAGCATATCTGAGAAGTTTCTAGAGAAGGACTACAGGGTATATTGCTCTTTCATAGATCTAGAGAAGGCGTATTATAGGGTGGTATGAAGGGAAATGTGGAAGGTGTTGTCTGCGTTTGGATTGGAGGGTCAGCTTGTGCGTGCACTGCAATCACTGTTTGATGGTTCGAGTGGATGTGTGAGAGTGGGTGATGGTTGCACGGACTGGTTTGCTATCTCTAGAGGTGTTCGCCAGGGTTTTGTAGCCTCACCTTTGCTTTACATTTCTTGGTTGATTTTTGGCAGATTTGCGTGAAGGTAGCTATGGACTTAGCTCGGGTGAGTTAGTCATCAAGAGCCTCTTGTACGCGGAAGATCCAGTTTTGCTAGCGTCGTCAGCTCATGAGTTGCAGAAGAAGATGGACATTCCACGTAAGGTTTTTGAGGCACAGGAAAGTATGACAGGATGTGTTATTAAAGTGGTAAGGAAGTGGAACAAGTGTGATGATAAATGTGAGGGTGATATTGATAGGAGCATGAAGAAGGAAAATGCTGTAAAGGACCGTGAGCGGTAAGATGTCTAGTCAGTTGGCGTCAGAACGGGCACGACTTGCCATTAATGACGCTATTCTGTTACCTACGCATGTATATGGTAATGAGTTCTGAGTTTGGCAAAATAATCATGAAAGCAGAATTAATACGTTAGAGATCAGGTCCCTCAGGAAAACATGTAATATAAGGTAGTGTGTGGAATAGTGTGAGTCGTGAACGATGTGGACCGAGAGATGATGTAGTGAAGAAGATAGAGATAGGTGTGTTAAGGTAATTTGGGCACCTGAAGCGGGTGGATGAAGCAGTGGAAGGTAGTGTTGGCCAGGGTAGGCTGCTTAGGATTCTTAAATTGGAGACATTCTTCTCAAGGCGAGTGTACGCAGCGTGAAGAACAGACGGGTATGTATGAGATGCTTAATGGGTGAGAGTGAAGCAAGCGAAAGTTTTCTGGTTTGTTCTAAGTGGCGATCTGTAGTCTCTGTCTATTCCCTCAGAGGCGTAGAAGATCAAATGTATGTAGTTTATATAATTGCTTATACCGTATAAGATTCAGTATTTCATTGTTTTTGGGTTTTTCAAACTTTAAAATTGACAACGCCAAATTTATAAATACTTTGGGAATTATATTTTTTTAGAGATTCGTGATTTGAACTCATGATTAATAACTAACGGGACTTATTGCGTAAGTTTTTATACAATAAAGTTACCTTTATTAAGCCGACGTTTCGGCTACGTTGCAGCAGCCATGGTCACGGGCAGACTGACGATTCATATTTCTTCGTCTTCACCGCAGCGCCCTGTCAGATTCTTCTCTGACTACCCTCACTGCTACGTTTTTATCAATAACGTGCGGCCTACACACTATACTCACAGTATTTTGTGGCTTCACACGATCTTGCTGAGCTGAATAGCGATCTATTACGGTATTCCACGCCGAAGACAGTTGGTAACCCCCTTCACGATTGAATTTACTGTGCTTTTTTATTTCTATCGCCTCGCGTACAATTCTACTGTAATATCGGCGTTCATTAGAGAGCACAGTGGTTTTAACGACCTCCTTCACGAATGACTTAGTTCTCGGATCCCACGGGCCAAGGGTCTCCACAGCAAAAAGTACAAAGTGGTACTCAGTAGTAACACCGCTGTACTTTCGAAGCCGCGTCACCCGCCCTCGTAGCTGAGTCGGAAAGGTGAGAGTGCGCCAGAGGATCGCCGCAGTTGGTATCCCAAACCAACGCTCTCCCATCCTTCCAAGGAACCAATGTCATCCCATCAGGCCTCTTGCCATCTTCCCAGAGGATGCCCACCGGCTCTAGAACAGCTGGAACACTTATGGTAGCAAAAGCCCGGCGCTCTTCTGACACGATAGCCCGTGGTACCCCAACTGATCCACCCACTTCCCGAGACAGTGATGTGGCACATGTATCTTGGCACCTAACCTCAACCCCACGTATAAGGATAACGACGTCCTATCTAGAAGAGTACCCGTGTGAACAGTGTTAACTTTGGTTCAGCTACCGCCAACAAGCGGGCTCTCTCTGTAGACAAAAGAGCAGAATTAAGTAGGTTTGTATGAACCTGCCTACAGAGAACGTCATCCCATTCACGCTGCGAAACCAAAGAGTAGGGCAAACTAGACCCATCACCAGCCATTCTCAGCCATACTTTTTTGGCTTCTTCCACCTCAGCGACCCCCGATTCTTTGGTAGAATTACTCAAGATTTGAATCCATAAGTTGGCTAACGTTGGAAGACAAAAATCTGACAAAGCCACACTTGATGCACTACGTATGCCTAAACCACCATATCTAATTGGTAAGGAGGCTTGAATCGAACTAGAAGAACAGAATTTCGCATAATTCGCATTTGCCAAATTAAACTATCCAATGGAGCTAAATGAGATGTGTGTTTCCAAAGATTGGTGCCCCTTAAAAAATAAATAAATTATGGAGCAACTAAATAAAAATTTGATAATGACGTATGTTACATAAGGATTCATGTTGCCTAAAAGATGAGATGTTTTTTTTAAATTTTGTTACAACGTGAGAAATAAAAAGTTCTATGGAAGTAAAGGAAAACTGACACCTATGACTTTAATGCCCAGTGTAACATTTTCAAATTTAGTCAATATTTCCTGTTTTCTATTAATATTTAAACTGTTGTCAAAATTAATTTAACATTTCTCTAAACCATTGAAATTTTGAAATAATATATAACAAATCTTGAATAACGGTTTCTACATCTCCTCCCAAAGTTCCATCATCCAATTACCAAATGTTCAGTTTTGATTTAAAATTTTGAATATGTGGATGAATTGCCAAACTAAAAATGGCTGGCCCAAGAGGATCACCTTGCTGGCAGCGCACACTCGATAGAAGATGATTTTGTTTGTACTTCAAAGCTGATGGACTCCTATAGGTTTGATGAAGATATGGATACAAGGCTGGAAATTTGACCTGAATTTCAGTCGGCAAGGCGGTCCTATCGACGGAGTAAAATGTGTTCTTCACGTCAATCTTAAGCAGGACCTCGCCCATCCCGGTCGTAACATAAGACCTAGCCGCGTGGACAGCCGCCTCACATCTGCCTTTTGTTCTAAAACCCAACTAGACCGGCGCACAGTGGGTTGAAATTGGACGATAGTGGACTTAGAGGACCATGAAAACTGAGTGTAAATTTTACAAAACGATATATTTGAATTCTACTATCAAATTGAAAACATTAATGAACAGTAATATTTTTCGATAAAATGAATAGATTCATACTTATAATTTTCTAAAGATTTTTTTTTATGGAGAGAATTATGAATTGATTTATAACTCTGAATTCTCAAGACATCTCAAAAAATGGATTTTGAATTTGCAAAATAGACATTATTTATAAATTTTAACACTAACACCCAACCTTTGCTTTTCCCTCCTTTCGCTACAATTAATTTTTTTTCATTATTATTTATTTTTGACTAATGAGCTATTTGGTGAAAACCAATGACGTCACTTATTATTGCACTTTTTCCAAAAATAAACGATGAATCCTTTAAATTACTTTCGACTAAAACATCTGATACCATTTCAATAATAACGGGTATCGTACGGAGAGCTGTGGAATATCGATTTAAAATTAAAAAAGTCAACATTATAATACAATACAAATATTATCTATTATTTTTTCATAACAACTTTAAGTAAATATATCTTCAAAAGTATTAGGTTCATTGAAAATTGTCATAGAACATAAAGTTATAGTATGGTTATGAAGAAATCAAATATATACATTCTTCCTTAGCCGCGCAAATTGGCGCCGAACAAAACCTCTTGAACATCCTTGCACACACTCTCTGCGAGCATCAGATGGACGAGCTTTCCCAGCATCACCTACAGTCCCCCCACCAAATCTTTTTGATGCTGTGGCGATAATCCACCCGAACTCCTAGCTGAACCACTCTTGAAGGACATTATCGTGGCCAACACATCGTCCACCGAGTCAGTCAGCGGGATTCGCTGCGTCCCCCGGAGGCGGCGCCGTACAGGCCGCCCCAGCCGGGTGCTTCGACTCCAACGTCTCCAAGATCCGAGGACAGTCAGGGCCATCCGCCAGCCCCTATTTTTTCATTAATTTTTTTTTTAATTGATTCTTTTTTAAAAACTGTCCGAATTAAAAAATTTACAACGATTTTGTATTTTTGAGTAAAAGAGTTATTTAGTGCCGAAACGGCGTCTGACCCCTTCCCTGTGCCTAAAATTTTGTAAACAAAGCCAAAAATTTTTTCCTAACTTTCTACATTACTGAAACCAACCACATTCACAATGAATTAACGACAATTCTAATTGTGAGGGTAGGCAGACATTAGCTGAGACGCCAGTCTTCCCGCGACCACGGCCTATGCAACTGGGTCAAAACGTCGGGTTATATAAAGTTATCTCTATCTTTATTTTATCTTATTGTGGTACGACCCGTAGGGTTATTATGTCAAAATTTGCAATCAGCAGTGGTCGCAAAGTGATCGCGCGATCGATTGCTGATCGTTTATACAAATTGGTATTAAGTAAGTTGTTTGCTCGCTGATCGCGTTCTTGCTGCTAATACCAACATAACAAAAATTCGTCCATTAAATGACACGTAGAAAGTAGCGCCACTAGCGATCAAGTAGCAATCGGTGGAACTAGCAAGAGTTTGTTTATGTTTGAAAATTTTCAATAGGTTAGAAATTTTAATCTTGAAATTATTTTCTACATTTTGCCACAACTGTACATGTGGAAAGTCAAGAGCTGGCGATTAAGGCATAAAATAAAAAATGGTACGTATTTTACACTAAAGTCTATAGTGAAATGAACATAAAAGTGGAAATCAGTAATTTATTACTTTAGCACTAAAAGTTTGTGTTTTTGACTGAAAACTTCGTTATGCCAGGCCATATCAAGAGCAAGAAGAGGAGAGCCAGCCATAGCTCTTTGAAAATGCAGGTATTGTCTTCTTGAATAATATGTTTAAGTGTAAAAACTTATAACACATAATAACTATAACAGTGACTATACCCCAGTTACTTGGACCATCTGAGTAACTTACTTACTAGAATACACTTTACTCAGTCTCGCTACAATAATCTTTACTTCATCTACATCATACACCTTTATTCTTTACCCTACATTACTCTTGTCATAGTCATCATTGCACTTCCACGGGCATATGCACCCCAAACCATAACTTTAGGTCACACAAAGAAGTATGTTAGGAGTGACACTGAATGATAGAATTAAAAATAGATGTAGAGGCTAAGAATTATAAGGACATGCTTCGATCGTTTATACATGTTATGAGGATGAAGTATAGTAGATTGGCAAAAGGAATATATGTAGGTAATTTGGAATGGCGTTTACCCAATAGGACAAATGACAGTTCGACAGACTCTTTATTGAAAGAGATGTTAGAAGTATATATAACCACTGAGAGAGTATAAGTGTACAATGAAGCGAAAGTGGTTTGTTAGGATAGGCGTTCATGATCTCTGACTACTCCTCTACATGGGAATTGAGTGTGATATGTATGCATGTATGTTATTAGTCAGGATCGTTCTAGGTGGTGATGAATAGTCTGCTTATCCCTTTAGGGTCATAGGAGGTGTGAATATATGCATGTACTATAAATATTATTGTTTCCATCATAACATAATATGTATTTAGGAGGTCAGACAGTAAAAATTATTAAAATAAACCGAATTATATAACTTATGACTTCTGGGTGCTGACAAACTAGTATCTTTGGAGGTTGATTTCTGGTTGACAAAAAGAATTAGTGTTAAAAGAACCAAGTTACAATTCAATATTTGTCATATGAATTTTTATTTGTTCCATAATTGTGTATGATTTTATGAAAATTGTGTTTATTAATTTATGCTTTGTTTTTATTTACCAGGTGGAGGCTTCTTGTGTGTTGAAATGATTGATTGATATGAGTGGCAGCTAAAGTAAAACCGGCCAATGCTGCTATGACCACTGCTGAAGCAGCTCGCATCTAAGCCAAGTCAATTTAATGCTTTGATGATAATTTTAAATTACATTTACAAATTAAAACTACATATTTAAATTTTCTTAAATTTTTTTATTTCTTCCTTTTGCCATCTACACAATTTCAATGATCAGGGCGCACAATCTTCATCCACATCCTAAATGATTCACTTGATCTGAAATAAAAAAAATATTTACAATGAGATTACAAACATACACACAACATCTATCCTTCAAGGGAAAAACCCTATTATTTCCTGTTCTAACGCTACTTTTGCCTCGGACTTACATTCATCTTAACAGACATGCATGACATGACATACATGCCCACTGGTTGCACATATGAGATGAAATATTATTATGGATACATATATTCATGGCTCTACGTCCTTAACGGGTTATGATCAATAACTAAATGGACTTATCGCGTAAGTTTTTATATAATAAAGTTGCCTTTATTAACGGGTTAGACAGAGACTGTGGATCGCCACCTGGCACGATCCTGGCAAATGTCCCTTGCTTCACTCAGATCCATTAACCTTCACATACATGCTCTTTTATTCTTCACGCTGCATACACCCACCTTGACAAGAATGTTTCCAATTTGATATGTATGTGTTCTACGCAGCCTAGCCTGTCCTACTCTACCTTCCACTTTAGCTCTATAAATTCCTTTTGTAACCCTCTTCTCATCTATCCGCTCAATGTGCTCATACCACTTAATTATACATACCTTCTCTATGTTCGTTACTACATCTTCGCTCATACCACAGCGTTCATGTACCACACTATCATTGACACAGTGTTCATGAATCCATTCTGAGCTATCACACAATCTTACATATAACATTTTCCTAAGGGAGATCATCTATAACTACTAATTCTGCATTCATGACACTTCTGCTAAACCCAGCACTTACTTCCATAGATAAGTGTAGGAAATAGAACATCGTTATGAATAGCCAGTCTTCTGTTTCAATCAATTGACTAGACATCAGTTCGCTCACAGACCCATATTAATATTCTAAATGATAAAAATAGTTTTCTTGATAAGTGAATTGCACAAATATTATGTTGTGTAAAAGGTAACAGTGCATATATAATACATTGACATGTTAAGGCCGTTCCTCTTTATCTAGTAAAAATAATATTATTCTATGTATTTAATTATTATATAATACTATCCTTCAAACAATATACATCTAGTCTGATTGACCCTGAGGAAACTATAATATTTCCTAAAAATATTGTTATTGTTAAGTTTAGCTATAACTTCACGCACAGTCTTGTTCGGATAGTGAGTGTTGTGTGTCTTGCTATGAATTAACAAAAAATCCAATTGTGACGGTAGACAGACATTAGCTGAAACGCCAGTCTTCCAGCCAGCCAGCCCACGACCACGGCCTATGCAACTGAGTCGAAACGTCGGGTGAAATCTTTATTAATTTAATTTATCGTTCTACGACCCGGTCTCACATTGTAAATAAAATGAGTATAAATAGCGTAAGTCTTTCGCTTGCGTTGTGTTTCCCTCTACTGTCTTCTCACTCTCCAGACTCATAATTTACTAGTGCGAGTGCCTAAATTACTTTTTTTACTTGTTCAAAGTTGCAAAACTTTCTAATAATCTGGAAGCAACCACCTTTTTGTTGATCGCTATTTGACATTTGAGTTTGCAAAATTTTCGCTGTGAAAAATGCGTTCATAATACAAATTACTATTGTTTTCATGTTTTTTTTAGTTCTCTGATAGGTCGGTGGTTGGCAGCACTCGGCCCTTACTCCACTAATTCATTTTAGCCACAATATTACTTCAATATCGATATTGTGGCACTTCAGTGGCCGTAATTTGACACTTTCGGCACTCCACTAACAAATTTTGGCTACTGAGGGGCTATCGAACTACATCTGCGTCTGAAGTACAAAAAAAGCTACTTCACTAACCAAACGACAGTCAATGTCAGTTCAATATCTTATATTTCGTACTCCACTATTGACATTTCCATACTTGAGTGGCCACTGAAGCACCACTGACTCGCTATTGAGGCACAAGTGTGGCTGTCAAAATATTAGCAGAGTGCCACTTTTACGGCCGAGACGCAGAAGTATCGTAATAGCGACGCAGTTGAGTGGCTGTCAAAGTTAATTAGTGGAGTAAGGGCCCTGGTTCGAATGCTTATGCAAATGCAATCCCATGATACATAATATGAAAGTTATATTTGATAGTGAAAATCTCACAATTTTCGTCGATTGCTTACTGATCTCAAGATACATAATAGCCCTGCCGGTGTCATATATAGTAATCATTAATATTTTTTTTTAACATAGACCAAGTTATCATAATATATATAAAAAATATTAATGATTACAGGCTTGTAAGAGACATGCATAATTGTAACACACGTAATAAAAATAAATTGTATTATAGTGGCTCTAGACTAAAAAGAATAAACGATTCCTTTATGGGCCTGAGCATAAAAACGTATAACAAACTTCCAGAGTCTATAAAGTCCTTGCCACTAGACAAATTTAAAGTTGGCATTAAAGCGACGTTGATCGAGAAGGGTTACTACAAAGTGAAAGACTTTTTAAATGATGTTATGAGACGTTTCATTTTTGTGTGCTCATAGCTTCCCGTTCCGGTTCTTATTGGGACTCCCCTTAAGGTTGTTGTTAAACTTCCAGAGTCTATAAAGTCCTTGCCACTAGACAAATTTAAAGTTGGCATTAAAGCGACGTTGATCGAGAAGGGTTACTACAAAGTGAAATACTTTTTAAATGATGTTATGTGACGTTTCATTTTTATGCGGTCATAGCTTCCCGTTCCGGTTCTTATTGGGACTCCCCTAAAGTTTGTTGTTAAACACTATTTGCTGAATGTGAAGCTTTGATCACATGAACATTCTAATGAATTATTATTAAATTTTAATGTACACGTTGTCTGCAGAGTTTCTTGGCACTTCTTCTTTGCAGAGATTTTTCTTTACGAAGTGCTATTAGTTTTATCAATTTAATTTGATTTATTTTAATAATTTGTGTTTATTCATGACATATTTTTTTATAAAAAATGTTTTTTTTTTTACTTTCAACAAGTGAATTTATGATCCTTATATTGTATAAAAAGATTTTCATTTCATTTCAACTGAGCCACGTCGAATTCGAACTGATCACTTGTGTTAAATAATTGTAGGTTTGAAGTAACATGATCAAATTAGGTAAAATGGAATGTAATTGAATGAATGATCGAATGATATCAGATATTCCCGGACTATCTTTGCGCCATTTGTTTTCTTTTTGTAATAAGACACAGGTTTTAGTCCCGTTTCAACTTTGTTACAGTATCAAGTCTGAACTTTACGGTCTGGGCTTTAGCCCAGACTGAATGATTTTTTTGTAATAACACTGCTATTGTTAAAAACTATGCTTAGAATGTTCAAATTGTATTCCAACTTTAAAAGTTTTTTAATTACTTGTCTTAAATAATTATGTCTTTACTTTTTGTAACATAATATGATAGTAAAACACAAAAACATACTATTTCTAATTATAATCATTATCAGCAGAATTATCATCAAATTTATGGTTTGAATAGGATGATAAATGATTAAAATTTGATAAGGCTGCCCGGCACCAGGGCGCGTGGCGGCGGGGTGGCCTTCCACACTAAGACATGCTTGAAGGCTACAGTGCTGCGTCATCCATCGTCCCATCCCACCGTAGAGCAGATGTGAATGGCAACACTGCAAGAACGACGCGTGACAGGGGAGACGGATGTGTCAGTTGAGAAAACGACGGGAACTGAAAGACGACCGAGCGAGTGCGAGAGCTAGGAAAATATTATGCAAATAAAAGAAGCAATCAACTGAACAAACCTGCTTTTAAATCTATCCCGGCTACATATATATATATATGTGTGTGTGTGTCGGCGAGGCGCGTTAGCAACAAGGAACGCTGTATGGCTGTACCAATCACGGGGCTCTCACGTGTGCAGCCATGACGGAGTCTAAGCGAGTATCGAGGGAGGGGAGGTTCGCCCCTACCGAGGCATTTTTATGGCCGATCGACAGATGGCATATCACATTATTCCTGCACTCGGTTCGATCACTACGTCTTGGGAACCGTCTAGCGTTGGTTTTGTGAGCCTTAATAAACCAAGTTTTGTGAAGCCAGTGTTTTAACTTAGCTTCTGTCCCAACGCCCAAGAAATAAAATCAAGTGCAAGATGGACAGCACACAAAATCAGGCCCCTGACGTCGACATCAGAAGTGGGATCAGAAGAACGATCCAAGAACCAAGCGATCTGAACAAAGAAAATCCAAACTGCAACGGCCAAAATCAAGCATATTTGCAGAAAATGTTCGAGCTCCAAAACGAGAATATGAAGGCGCTAATTGAAGCTCTCAATACTCCAAGTGACAGCAAAAACGTGTCGTTGCCTGAATTCTACCCAGACAAAGGTGATGCGGACGCACGATCCTGGTGCGCCACAGTCGACATGTGCTTCGAAGGCAATCCTCCAACCGGTGGTCAATTAGTGATGGCCATCAGCAAGGCGCTCAAAGGAAGTGCATCATCATGGGTGTCACAGGTACCGGGCAGCCCAACAAGCTGATCTGCTACAATTGTGGAGGAGCGGGACACGTGGCCAGCCGCTGCGGTAATGGCGCGAGGAGCAGCAGCAGCCAAGGTGCGGGTGCGCCATCCACGTCGTGAGCGGCATCGGGCGCCCCTCAAAACGAGCGCCAGATCAACGCATGCACCGTGAAGGCGCCAAGCAGCGTGCTTATGCACAAAGGTCAGTGTATCGTGTTTCACTATGATTCGGGTGCCGAGTGTTGCACGAGATGACCCTGTAGCTATAAGATGTAACTTGATGTTACCTACTTACATCACAAAATTCTTTGAATTCGTGATTAGCAAAACACCTGCCCTGATCAGCGAGAAGGTGAATCGAACAATTAAGTACTATTTCTCACTGCTTTTATACTGCTCACAGAGTCAATATTTTGAGTGTGGTACAAAAGAACGTATTTCGTAAAAGCATCAATCAAAACAAACGCATACTTCTTAGAATCACTTTTCCCGCAAAAGTGTCAAGTGGCGTTTGACAAGACATACTTTACTTTTTCACTGACATATATATATATACATAAATATAAATTAATATATAAAAACATACTGAGCGTAAATAGGTTTATCGCATCCTATAAACAACCGGAGAGCTAGCCGGAATCTAATCCCTTGCGGCCGAGGACCCGCGACGAAGCCATTCACATCTAGTACCTCGGACATCGAGGTTAGTCAACAGCAAATTTATAATACGCTTCGTAAAGAATAGACAATTCTTTAAGCTATATACGTACATCACGTCCTTACATTCCTTTCACGTCCTTTAATATCTTTCGAGGTAGACAGAATCTCGGAAATTTTACAACTCTTAGGTCACTTTAGCATGAATGTTGGGGTTGTAATGTCATAATGGAACATTCGTGACAGGTTGCTAGCCCGTCGCCCAATAGAATCCAATGTTCCCTAGTCCCTCTGTCACCTCCTTCGACATGCGAATGGCAGCTAGTTAGTATTCTTTTTACGACTTAGACTAGCACAATAAAGGTTTTAGGCTTTATCGCGTACTTAATCGATATGCTTTAAGTACGATGGTCTGTAATTGATGCTCTTCACTGGAAAATCGACTGAACGCGTTCGCGGTGACGTTACTATGATGGCCAATTAAACCATGAATATAATAAAATAACTATATAAGCTAGGCCAATTATTAATCAATGAATCCGATGATCAGTGAATGGGTAGGTCAAAGTCAAAGGTTTTTATTCAACATAAGTACAAGTACAGTACATTCATTGGAAGTCAAAACATTTGCCTGACACTGGTTGTCTCTTAGCATTGTAATTCTACCGTTGGTTCGGAAGCCCTGGCTCGGAGAAGAACCAACAAGAAACTCCGGCTTTCAGGATTTTTTGCCCAGTGCCAGTTACAAAAACAAATTATACAGAAACATAGTTATCTTTCCACATATAGGTGATAAGATGTGTAATAATATTAGGTCACCAATTCAAACATAAATATACGGACCTGAATAAAGTAAAGAAATACGAAGATACAATACTGGGTGATGAAGCTAAAACCTGCTGATTACCATTAAATATTTATACTGTCAAGAAACGCAGGTTCTGTCTATGCTATGACATCTGTAGTCGTGAATCTGCCTTGCCATTTAGGCCTTAATGCTGCGTGTCATCTTAGAACAACTTCCAGAATCGGTTGAGCATTTCATCAACAATGTGACATTCTTGACATTTATATAGTCTTACAAAACTAAGGCTGCTGACTCCTATTTACATGCGAACCAGCTATCTTTCTTCCTGTTAAATCCTAAGAGAGTAATCACAGAACTCTATTGGGAGTTTACTTTATAACATATGACCAATTTTCAATATCGACAAAAAAACCGCTAATGCTAAAGATAAATTGAGGATATACAATATAAATATGTTTTGAGCACCCTGTAAAGGCTATACGATTTTCATCGGTTACTGCTTGTCACGGATTCTCACTGCACAGAAAGAGCACATTATACTTTAGCACGAGATTATGCTATATTTCTAGTTCTTTAATCTTTTACAGAATGGAAATAATGCGAAAAGTTGGGCGGGTGATTCTCGGTGGAAGTAGAATTACGCTTTTCGCTTTGCTTTCCAGTCTGGTTAATGATTACATATGCATATATATATATATATATATATATACGTATTTCTTAAATATACGTTGGCTAGCACCCTTAACATATGACTTAAATGAACTTTCCAAGAGGATAGAAATAGTGTCCCAAATATCATTATTATATTATATTTCTTGCACGTTAGTGTAGTGTGTAATAATATCTAGTCTATCAGTAAAAAGCTCTGTGTCAGGCAAACAATTGAACGCAACTCGAGGATCGGAAAAAACAAATTATTATGATTAATGTCTGACGAAACGCGTTCACGACATTAACCGTTGCGGGGTAGTCAGAGATTCAGGTTTTCAACTCCGCCATTGCAAAGGTCATATTTCAATGGCCACCTGGGCCCTTACTCCACTAATTAACTTTGACAGCCACTCAACTGCATCGCTATAGCGATACTTCTGCGTCTCGGCCGTAAAAGTGGCACTCTGCTAATATTTTGACAGCCACACTTGTGCCTCAATATCGATATTATGGCACTTCAGTGGCACCTCAGTGGCCACTCAAGTATGGAAACGTCAATAGTGGAGTATGAAATATAAGGATATTGAACGGACATTGACTGACGTTTGGTTAGTGGAGTAGCTTTTTTTGTACTTCAGACGCAGATGTAGTTCGTTAGCCCTTCAGTAGCCAAAATTTGTTAGTGGAGTGCCAAAAGTGTCAAATTACGGCCACTGAAGTGCCACAATATCGATATTGAAGTAATATTGTGGCTAAAATGAATTAGTGGAGTAAGGGCCGAGTGCTGCCAACCACCGACCTATCAGAGAACTAAAAAAAACATGAAAACAATAGTAATTTGTATTATGAACGCATTTTTCACAGCGAAAATTTTGCAAACTCAAATGTCAAATAGCGATCAACAAAAAGGTGGTTGCTTCCAGATTATTAGAAAGTTTTGCAACTTTGAACAAGTAAAAAAAGTAATTTAGGCACTCGCACTAGTAAATTATGTGTCTGGAGAGTGAGAAGACAGTAGAGGGAAACACAACGCAAGCGAAAGACTTACGCTATTTATACTCATTTTATTTACTATATTGTAGGACGTTATTACACTAATTGAACTAGCCCCTTGGTAAGTACATTTAATACTTGTGTTAAGGGTACTAGTCAACGTATATTTAAGAAATATATACATATTATATATAGATAAATACATATATAGCATAAATAATCAACGACCAGACTGGAAAGCAAAAGACAAGCATAGTTCTTAACTCTGCCTCCACCGGGAATCGAACCCGGGACCTCACGATTAGCGTTCAGGCGTCTAACCGATCGCGCCACGGAGGTCGTCATAACATGATAAAAGAGATAAATTCTTAAATATGGACTATGACACATAGAGAAATATGTATGAACTATGATTTTGACTAACTCCTCAGGTAGATGTGCCTTATAACGAGCCAAATACAAAGAGGACCCGTCAAAAGCCATGAACTGAATTCCAAAAGATAGATAAGTAACGTCATAAAACAGCAATCCAGTCCACTAAAAAATATCTGTTTACTTACTCAATTTTTTTTGACCGAAAGATTAGTTGCCATCCTACGTGTCACGGAGTTTTATTTCGCCCAATAATCATTTGCCAACTTATCATAACTTTGTGTTTTATTTCCCAATCTTATTTTGATGCTATTTTCATTTGGGGCAAAATATATATAGGTAATTATTATTAATGACAGATTTTGTAATTTTTTTAACATAATATTTTATATAAATAATAATAAAAACGACTCCCTTCTGGCACTTCGCCGGCGGCTGCCGCGGTACACTTCGCTCGACTCGTTGTTTATCATATACTAACCTAACCTACCTAAATTTTCTTGAAACAAATCTGCAAACTCTGGGGAAAAGTTATTGATGTGTATTGCTGCTAATTTAAAGGTTATATATAAAAATTACATTTTTCGTTATGATATCAATGTATGGAAAAGGCGATGTTAATAGTTGTCAAAATGAAACATAGGGGAAACGTTGGTTCAGCTTATCAATAATTCTACCAAATGAAACATTGTCATTCAAAAGTTTGGTAATCGTTAGTTGTCAAAATGAAACGTTTGTTGGCAAGTGATAATCGGGCAAATAATTTGCGGTGAAAAGGCAGGAGTTACGTAAGTGGTTTACGTAACTTAGGAAAGAGAATTAGCAAACATAAAGTGACGTGTGACACGGCTCGTGTCCTGAAATGTGTAAATTACGCGCGGAAGTGGTTGGGTGACCAAACGAGTGTTTTATTCCACTGCTAAGTTAATATTTTGCATTAATATCATTATAATATGTTTGATTCGCGATTTTTATTAATGTTACAACAAAACGGGACTTATCGCGTATATCTTATATACAAATTATATACAGGGTGACAATTTAATCATTCATAGTTGCTCAAGCGGGACACGCTATCTGACACTAGTAATAAGCCTGTCTTACAACCCAACTGCCAGGTTGATAAAGCGAATACATGGACTTATTAGTCGTCATCAGGATGTCTTTACGGAAGTTGAGTTCAAGCATTTGTATAAGCCCAGGAATACATAATCACCTAAGTTATATGGCTTGCCCACAAAGCTAACGTGTCTTTACGTC
The DNA here is from genome assembly GCA_030578115.1 of Leucoptera coffeella. NCBI lineage: Eukaryota > Metazoa > Arthropoda > Insecta > Lepidoptera > Lyonetiidae > Leucoptera > Leucoptera coffeella. The sequence continues at coordinate 2,345,014 of JAMBLF010000002.1, forward strand.
TTATCGTGAGTGAGATTGATTCACCAACGTACTTTTTGGCAAAGCAAGTACCTTCGATATTGCAGCCACTTGTGCATAGAAGTTCGTGTATTGTGAAGTATCCTCACCATTTCGTTACCATAATTGAAACTTTGAACCGGATATTATGGTGAGTTTTGAAATGATTGTGACATTGCTCGAAAGGCATGATTTTCCAATCCAATATGCTGAACTACTTGAAAACTATTAAGCCGGATATTATGTCCTTCCCATTTTAATCGGATCCTCACACTTCCCAGGTCCGCAGCAGTCACAGGCGATTGCATCGATAGTACTGTCACGCAAGTTTTTGCACTAAAATTTGGAGCACATCGGCACCAGGTTAGTTCCTCTACAATTGACACTTTCACAGCATGCCTTTGTAAACTCGAAAACGCATGCTTCTCTTCCCAATATTCTACCCCTCTGTTTATGTTGTTGTTGTGTACTTAAGCGTTAAAATCTTTCATAAAATTTAAAACATCGCCTTTGGGAACAATTTTTATATCCATCTGCATCAGCCACATTAGTGGGTGGTGGTTGCAGCATCATCCACGTTGGACGATTGAGATTTTCCTTACTCGAGTTGAATCTTGCGGTGAGTTTCCTGTCTGATACGAATTTCCGTTTCAATAGGTTGCTGTGGACATTTACGAAAACCAGTGTGCCAAAACCGTGTTCATGTTTTCTTTTATGGCCCTAGTATCAATGTGCGGTCCTGTATGCAACTTTATCCATAATATTTATTTCTTGATTAATAAGTAACGGGCCTTATCGCGTAAGTTTTTATATAATAAAGTTACCTTTATTAACCCGACGTTTCGGCTACGTTGCAGCAGCCACTGTCACGGGCAGACTGACGATTCATATTTCTTCGTCTCCACCGCAGCGCCCTGTCAGATTCTTCTCCGACTACCGTCACTGCTACGTTTTTATCATTAACCCGCGGCCTACACACTAGACTTACAGTATCTTGTGGCTTCACACGATCATGCTGCGCCGAAAGGCGGTCTATTACGCCTTACCAACTTAGTACCTACGTAATGACCATTTCTCCTAATTAAATCCCGAACATACTGCAGCTCCTCGTCCAGATGCTCAGGGTCGCACAAATCCCTTGCCCTGTTTGTAAGAGACGTCGCCACACAAACCATGTGTTTTGGGTGATGATCTGAGGATCCATGGAGGTACCGATCTGTGTGTGTAGGTTTTCTGCAGATAGTATGCGAAAGTGAGCCATCAGGTCTCACCATAACCTTAACGTCAAGCAATGCAAGTGATCTATCAGTTTCCATCTCACAAGTGAACCTTATATTCGGATGAATAGGTATAGGTATATGATACCTCATCCTCACATCATCATCCGAAACAGTGGGTAGTTCGAGAAGAATCTGACAGGGCGCTGCGGTGGAGACGAAGAAATATGAATCGTCAGTCTGCCCGTGACCATGGCTGCTGCAACGTAGCCGAAACGTCGGGTTGATAAAGGTAACTTTATTATATAAAAACTTATGCAATAAGTCCTGTTAGTTATTAATCATGAGTATAATATTTATTTCTTGTTTCCGGAATGCCTTTTTCTATTCCATAGTCTCTCATGAATTTTAATATCAGTGCGCCCAACTTTCATACACAAACAACGTAGTTTGTTTTTTCATGCCAAACGTTGTTTTCCTTCCTTCCTTAGAATTTCTGTAATAATGTTGGTTTCGGAAATATGAGTTATTATCTCACTGTGCGTTAGACGAATTGTGAGACCGCCTCTTACAGGTGGTTCATTACACCACACTCACACTTAAGGGACTAGGCCACTGGACGGTCTCTTCCAGCTGGAGCAAAGAGGATCAAATGAAATTCTTTTTAATGAAATGAAATTCTTTTTATTCAATATGAGGATCATAAATATCACTTATTGAAAGTTAAATGTTTTTTAATTCAATAACAATCCATTAAAATGTGATTGAGGCATAATTGAGGCAGGCACTTGCAAAACAACGAATATTTCTATGCAATAAACTTTAGGGGGTCCAAATAAGAACCCGTATCGTGAAGCTGCAATCATATTAGGATGAAACATTTCGGAATACAATTAAAAAGTATTTTCTTTTGTAGTAGCCCTTTTCCATTGATGTCGCATTAGTGATAGCTTTAAATTTGTCTATAGCTCTAGAGTTTATTATACATTTTATGCCTTTTTATTTGTTTATTTTGTGGCAACCTCTACAGCGCACACAGATAGAAACCTAAGTTGCAATTATTAAAACATAATTATCACAGCTGGCCTCATCAAGAAATAAAATAATCAGTACAAAAATCAATATCCTAGAACGCGCAATTGAAATATTTAACGGAAACAAGATATATACAAATTTCCAACTCAAGCCACTAGCCTGGACGAACACCTGCCCACGTAGGAAGCTTCCTCTTTTCCTGTAGGACACAGTGGATCCTACAATTGGTGAAGTGAAAGTGAAGTGGTGAAAAATAGATGTGATGAAACCAAGACGTGATGAAAACCGAGTGAAGATATACCCGACGTGATTAAATAGATGTCATGATAAATTCCGACGGATGAGAAAACCTGAAATGATAGTGATGTCAAAACGAGGAATAGTTACGAGATACTAGGAGCAACGACTGCAGAAATACGTAGCATGTTCCTACATCTCTCAGGTTACATGAGTCAGACCGCTGACCGCCTGGTGAATTGCTGATTCAGTGACAACAGCCGAGTAATGACGTCAATTTAAAATTGTTATTACGCAAAAACCTTATAAAAAGGGGAGTACTGTGGTGACCTCTAGAGCGACACACATAAGCGCTAAGTAAACCTAAGTTGCAATTAGTTAAACATGATCACAGATGACGCCTGAAAGCTCCCTGTTACTCGAACAGGTAATAGTTAGTGCTTGTAAATGGACATGACATACCACCTGTCACATTGAGTACTAACTATCTGGTCAACACGTGGGTTCGAGGTGGCCATAGAATTACTACCTTCGCAATTGCGGAGATGGACACCTGAACCTCTAACTACCCCGTAAGGGTTAGTCGTGAACGCGTTTGTATTGTATTTTTGTCTAATTTATTATATATGTAAACGATTGAAACTATGAGAATAAGAATGATTTTAAATGTCACATACTCTTTTTAAAACCTTTCCATTATATTATTTTCAAGTTGCCAATATTCCAATAAAAAACTAAATATCATTCGACTTCTACTATCGGTAACTGTCCGAGGTTTATGAAATTTAGGAGTAGTAGAGCTGAGTAATTATGTTATACAAAGTACACTACTGAATATATATCGTGTCTATATGGCTATCAATCTAAAGACTACACATTTGTGCTTATGATTTTTTTACAGATTTATCATCAATAGTTATTGTTATTTCAGATTTTTTAAATCATGGCGCAAGCTTATCAAAAAAATATGGTTAGTATGCCACCTTAAGTATTAATATATATTGTATCAGTATATAATGTTATGCACACCTTACTATGAACAAGGTCATTTAGCTGTAATTTTCTCTTCTTAGATTTTCATCCTTTTTTGTAATATCCGTTGCGTTGGGGCAAATTGCAATGGTCAGGCAGCGCGAGAGCCTCCGGCTAATGCTTACCAAGAAAGCTTTGGCTTTACTTCGTCTAAAGGCTGGAATAAGCTTCACCACCAATCTGTGATGTGCGTGATCCTAGGAAAAAGTATGCGCTAGCATAATTCTGAGTTTTTGAGTGTGTTCTTAGAGGTAAATGTGTATATAAGTCCCAAAATTAGTTTGGAAAATTAGTTCGCAAACATGATCTTAGCCAGGACGTAAAAAATTTAGAGGTTTTACTTATCCAGTCTGGTAGAGTTTTGAGCGCAATAAATGTGTGTGGAAATAAAAAAATGTGTGTCTATAGGTTTCGGAGATATTTAAAATCCTGCAAGTATCACGAATAGCCTAAGGTGCTGTTAAGAACCCAACGGGCTACTCATGACACGATGCATAATCCCATTAATCTAACGTATTAATATAGTTATAGTTTTAAGAGATTCGCGATTTATACTCATGATTAATAACAAACGGGACTTATCGCGTATATTTTTAAATAATAAAGTTTACCTTTATTAACCCGACGTTTCGGCTACGTTACAGCAGCCATGGTCACGGGCAGACTGACGACGCATATTTCTTCGCCTCCAACGCAGCGCCCTGTCAGATTCTTCTCCGACTACCCTCACTGCTTCGTTTTTATTAAACACACGCGACCTACACACTACACTCACAGTATCTTGTGGCTTCACACGATCATGCTGAACCGAATGTCGATCTATCACGGTATTCCACGCCGAAGACAGTTTGTAACCTCCTTCACGATTGAATGTACTGTGCTTTTTTATTTCAATCGCCTCGCGTACAATTCTACTGTAGTATCGGCGTTCATTAGAGAGCACAGTGGGTTTATGAAGCTCAATCCAATGATTTGAACCCTCGTTTAGTAGATGTTCGGCTATTGCTGACCTATTGGTATCCAATTTCTTGACCGCTGCAATGTGTTCCTTCACTCTGTCCGCTATAGACCGTTTGGTCTGTCCGACGTAAGATTTCCCACAGCTGCAGTCAATCTTATACACACCCGGTGTTTGGTACGGGATTACATCTTTAGGTGTTCTCAGAAAGTCTGTTACCTTCGAAGATGGAACGAAAATAGGCTTGATCGAGTAGTTCTTCAAGACTGTTCCAACTTTGTCTGTAACACCCTTCACATAAGGCAGGAACACCGGCACGCGATCCACACACGGGGGTTTCTCTCTTTTGGATATACGGTTTACCAACTTAGTACCTACGTAATGACCATTTCTCCTAAGTACATCCCGAACATACTGCAGCTCCTCGTCCATATGCTCAGGGTCGCACAAATCCCTAGCCCTGCTTGTGAGAGACGTCGCCACAGAAACCATGTGTTTCAGATGATGATGTGAGGATCCATGGAGGTACCGATCTGTGTGTGTAGGTTTTCTGTAGATAGTATGTGAAAGTGTGCCATCAGGTCTCACCATAACCTTAACGTCAAGGAATGCAAGTGATCTATCAATTTCCATCTCACAAGTGAACCTTATATTCGGATGAATAGCATTCAGGTATATCAACCACTTATCTACTTCTTGTGCGCCTCCTTTCAATATACAAAAGATATCATCGACATATCTTAACCACAGTTTAATATTCTGAGCTTCACTATTCAAAGCCTTCTGCTCAAAATGCTCCATCCAAATATTGGCCATCACTGGGGCTACAGGACTACCCATAGCCACGCCATCAATTTGAAAAAAGAACTGTCCTTGGTATATGAAATAATTCCCAGCCACACAATTTTCAAGCAAGTCAGCATAATGGATAGGAAGATCATAACTCACAAGCAACGTTCTAACAACATCAAGACAATCCCTCACTGGAACGTTGGTAAATAATGACTCGACATCAAAACTCACCATAATTTCATCCGGTTCCAACTTCAGATTATCAATAATGGCGACGAAATGGCGAGAATCCTTCACAAAAGATGGAGTTTTACCCACTAGTGATTGCAATACAGATGCAACGTGCTTTGCCAAGTAATACGTAGGTGAATCAATTTGACTCACAATAGGACGTAGTGGCATATTCGTTTTATGCACCTTCGGCAATCCGTATAACTTAGGTGGTTGAGTTATCCTGGGTCGTGAAAGTGTTTTAAACTCATCCTCCGTAAAGACATTCTGATGGCACTTCAAAAGTTCACGTATTCGCTTATTTACTCTCGCTGTGGGGTTATACGACACCGACTTATATACACTCGTGTCCGACAACAACTGACCTATTTTAGCGTTATATTCTTCTACATTCATTATTACAGTGGCATTCCCTTTATCAGCTTTGAGAACTAAAACGTCTTTGTTTTTTCTAAGGTTCATCAATGCTTTTCGCTCACCTGCAGTAACGTTTGACTTAGGCAATTTTGATTTTCGCAAGATAACGGCCACATCTTGTCGTAAAATGTCCGCCTCCTTCGAGGGTATTCTGTTTATTGAAATGGCCTCCTCTATGCTACAAATTATTGCCTCCTTTGGAATCGCTCTTGGAGTCATTGCAAAATTAAAGCCCTTTTCTAGAATGCTCTGCGTGCTCTCGTCAAGGGGAAGGTCAGTACGATTGATTACTAGCTGCTTGTCTGGGCGATTGCTATTGACACAACATTGAGAATTCACCTTACGTTTCCCACTATCCGACAACTTCGTGAATTTCTTTTCATGCGACGCCTCACATAACTTACGTGTTGTAGTAGCTTGTATGTAAGTAATTCGGTCGCACAAATCAAAATCACTAGTAGATTAATAAAGGTAAACTTTATTATTTAAAAAATTATTATTAAAAATATACGCGATAAGTCCCGTTTGTTATTAATCATGAGTATAAATCGCGAATCTCTTAAAACTATAATTACAAACCGATACGGGCCGGAAGTTGTAAACAAAATTAAACATCTTGAATCACTTCGTAAAAAACGTGTACGCATTGAAAGCTCGTTGTGTTTTCTTTTGAAATGCCGTGATCATAATATAATTCCGGTTTGTTTGAAATTGAAACCTCGTAGTGATATTGTGGGTTCTGAAGTGATTCTACGTGACGCAAGTATTCGTCTTTTAAAACGTTTAATACGAAACCGCCATTGTGAATTAAACAAAGTGCATAGTGAGCTATATAATTTACTCTCGGAATGCAGTGCTGTGTTATCTACTAGTGATTTTGATTTGTGCGACCGAATTACTTACATACAAGCTACTACAACACGTAAGTTATGTGAGGCGTCGCATGAAAAGAAATTCACGAAGTTGTCGGATAGTGGGAAACGTAAGGTGAATTCTCAATGTTGTGTCAATAGCAATCGCCCAGACAAGCAGCTAGTAATCAATCGTACTGACCTTCCCCTTGACGAGAGCACGCAGAGCATTCTAGAAAAGGGCTTTAATTTTGCAATGACTCCAAGAGCGATTCCAAAGGAGGCAATAATTTGTAGCATAGAGGAGGCCATTTCAATAAACAGAATACCCTCGAAGGAGGCGGACATTTTACGACAAGATGTGGCCGTTATCTTGCGAAAATCAAAATTGCCTAAGTCAAACGTTACTGCAGGTGAGCGAAAAGCATTGATGAACCTTAGAAAAAACAAAGACGTTTTAGTTCTCAAAGCTGATAAAGGGAATGCCACTGTAATAATGAATGTAGAAGAATATAACGCTAAAATAGGTCAGTTGTTGTCGGACACGAGTGTATATAAGTCGGTGTCGTATAACCCCACAGCGAGAGTAAATAAGCGAATACGTGAACTTTTGAAGTGCCATCAGAATGTCTTTACGGAGGATGAGTTTAAAACACTTTCACGACCCAGGATAACTCAACCACCTAAGTTATACGGATTGCCGAAGGTGCATAAAACGAATATGCCACTACGTCCTATTGTGAGTCAAATTGATTCACCTACGTATTACTTGGCAAAGCACGTTGCATCTGTATTGCAATCACTAGTGGGTAAAACTCCATCTTTTGTGAAGGATTCTCGCCATTTCGTCGCCATTATTGATAATCTGAAGTTGGAACCGGATGAAATTATGGTGAGTTTTGATGTCGAGTCATTATTTACCAACGTTCCAGTGAGGGATTGTCTTGATGTTGTTAGAACGTTGCTTGTGAGTTATGATCTTCCTATCCATTATGCTGACTTGCTTGAAAATTGTGTGGCTGGGAATTATTTCATATACCAAGGACAGTTCTTTTTTCAAATTGATGGCGTGGCTATGGGTAGTCCTGTAGCCCCAGTGATGGCCAATATTTGGATGGAGCATTTTGAGCAGAAGGCTTTGAATAGTGAAGCTCAGAATATTAAACTGTGGTTAAGATATGTCGATGATATCTTTTGTATATTGAAAGGAGGCGCACAAGAAGTAGATAAGTGGTTGATATACCTGAATGCTATTCATCCGAATATAAGGTTCACTTGTGAGATGGAAATTGATAGATCACTTGCATTCCTTGACGTTAAGGTTATGGTGAGACCTGATGGCACACTTTCACATACTATCTACAGAAAACCTACACACACAGATCGGTACCTCCATGGATCCTCACATCATCATCTGAAACACATGGTTTCTGTGGCGACGTCTCTCACAAGCAGGGCTAGGGATTTGTGCGACCCTGAGCATATGGACGAGGAGCTGCAGTATGTTCGGGATGTACTTAGGAGAAATGGTCATTACGTAGGTACTAAGTTGGTAAACCGTATATCCAAAAGAGAGAAACCCCCGTGTGTGGATCGCGTGCCGGTGTTCCTGCCTTATGTGAAGGGTGTTACAGACAAAGTTGGAACAGTCTTGAAGAACTACTCGATCAAGCCTATTTTCGTTCCATCTTCGAAGGTAACAGACTTTCTGAGAACACCTAAAGATGTAATCCCGTACCAAACACCGGGTGTGTATAAGATTGACTGCAGCTGTGGGAAATCTTACGTCGGACAGACCAAACGGTCTATAGCGGACAGAGTGAAGGAACACATTGCAGCGGTCAAGAAATTGGATACCAATAGGTCAGCAATAGCCGAACATCTACTAAACGAGGGTTCAAATCATTGGATTGAGCTTCATAAACCCACTGTGCTCTCTAATGAACGCCGATACTACAGTAGAATTGTACGCGAGGCGATTGAAATAAAAAAGCACAGTACATTCAATCGTGAAGGAGGTTACAAACTGTCTTCGGCGTGGAATACCGTGATAGATCGACATTCGGTTCAGCATGATCGTGTGAAGCCACAAGATACTGTGAGTGTAGTGTGTAGGTCGCGTGTGTTTAATAAAAACGAAGCAGTGAGGGTAGTCGGAGAAGAATCTGACAGGGCGCTGCGTTGGAGGCGAAGAAATATGCGTCGTCAGTCTGCCCGTGACCATGGCTGCTGTAACGTAGCCGAAACGTCGGGTTAATAAAGGTAAACTTTATTATTTAAAAATATACGCGATAAGTCCCGTTTGTTATTAATCATGAGTATTAATATAGTGTTCCCAAATACACAAAATCCGTCACTTGTTCGACTCTTTCATTATCTATATCAATCTTACACTTTGTCTTGCCCAGTCCCGCCATAACCTAACTTTCGTTTTACTTACATTAACTGTCATTCCTTTCCTCTTAGGACTCAATAATTTAAGTGACCATCGGCATGTGAGTTTCAAGCTCACATGCCGACGAAGCAAAAAGAACCTAATCGTCCGCGTACAAAAGGCATTTAATGAACAACTCGCCCATTCGCATTCCTCTGTCACTTTCTGTCAAATGTGCCAAGCTGTCCGAGTCCACTTTGCGCCTGTCCGAGGAGTTGGACGTCACGGGCAGAAATCTCAATGCTGACTTACTCCCAAAAGGGGATCCTTGGACCCCTGCTTGGTTGAAGGAGCGCCGGTAACTTGGGGCTATTTCTTGCCTTGCCAAAATAGCTTTAAACAACTAAGGATCGCTACTTCCTCTCAAGTGTACTGGAAAAAGTATTTATATTTTAATACACCGCCCATCGACTACTCGGCCCAACATCTTTTTACCTTTCATCAAGGGTGTTGGCTTGTTGCGCAAAACCTTGCGGTCTTGCCACATCCGCCTTAATTAGGTTGGGTTAGCCACATCCACCTCAATTAGATTTTATGTATTACAAATAAATTTCCCAGTTTACCATTGTATTTGGTACTCATTTAGATCACTTCCTTTGTCGTTAACCATCATTCTCAATAGTACGATTCTTGAATTTTGGCACAGATTCCATCAATAACAGATTTTATTGAAAATTGTATAATCGAACAATTTTCAAGCAAAAATATTCAAAATACATCAGTGGTTCCGCACTTTAAGAAAGTCGGCCATAGGTGTTTTTTAGTTAATATGTATTATTTTTCAGTGTAGTGGACTTTTACCATGAAAATTGTTGAACGATACATTTAGTTAAAGTGATTGACCTACTGGTGCTTCTTTTTTAATGGGAACTGAAAATAGGAATTAAATTTACAGTAGAATTGTCCGTGAAGCGATTGAAATGAAAAACCATAACATATTCAAGCGTGAAGAAGGTTATAATCTATCTTCAGTGATTGGACAAGGTTTAAACAGTTGTGAATGTGTAAAACCCAATGATACTATTATGATGCCATCCCAGCCGATTCCAGCTACGGCGACAGCATTCTGCCATAGTTACGTCCGTTTTTTTTTGAGAATCTCACAAATCACCAGCCCTTGCATGTGCTCTAATGTGGCTTACATAGCCAATCTTGGCTTTCAGCACCCGCGCACACAACGGGCATAAGAGCAAACCATCCACATAGTTGTATTGTATGGACCTTTCAACTTCTGTCTGCATTTCAGTTTACACGCTCTCTGTCTAGAGCTACCAGTCTCTCCTGCTCGTAATTGGACACACTATGCTGAACCTGGTGTCGCCATTCTGGACGCCGTTGAGCACACTCCTCCCAGGACGAATGATCAATACCACATCGCTTCATGTGTCTTTTCAGGACATCTTTGTATCGTAAAAACTGGCCACCTTGTTTACGTTGTCCTGTCTGTAGCTCTGAGTATAAGAGTATAAGACACGCTTGGCAATTCGCTCATCAGACATTCGCACTAAGTGGCCACTCCAACGCAATTGATGCCTCATCAGATAGGCTTCTATGTCATCAACGTGGGCTCTTCTTAGCACGTATGTGTTTCGCACACGATCCTCACACTTTATGTCCAGAATGCTCCTCAAGCATTTCAAATGGAATCGTCTGAGCGTACGAATGTGACGTCGATACACACACCACGTTTCTGACGAGTACAGCAGGTTAAGCAAAACAACAGCAGAGAACGCTGCAGCTGCAGCATTAATCCTACTATTCAGCTCGGCATCCAAGTTGATATCTGCCGTTATTGTGCTTCCGAGGTAGCGAAAGCGATCAACTTTTTGAAGCTTGTCTTCACCAAGATATATGTATTGTAACAACGGATCATCTGGGTCCATACACATGACTTTTGTCTTCTTGACACTGATTTTGAGGCCAAATCCAAGACAAGCTTCATTCAGGTTTGTCATCAGAACTTGTAAACCTTCTGGGCTGTTGGCTACAAAGCACAGATCATTAGCGTATAAAATCTCAGTAACAACAGCATGCGAGACCTTAGTTGACGCTTTAAGCCTATACAAATTGAATAACTTGCCATCCATACGAAAACGTATACGAACACCCTCCTCTTGACTTTTCAAAGCCTCACGCACCACGACGGCAAAGTACAAAACGAAAAAGGTCGGAGCAAGCACGCAGCCTTGTTTTACTCCACAGGTAACGGGAAAACAGTTTGACTTCTCTCCAGCTAGAGACACACAACACTTCATATCATCGTGCAAAAGGCGCAGCAATCTGATAAACTTGCTTGTGCACCCCAACTTCTCCATCACGATCCAAAGTGCCTCACGAGAAACGCTATCGAATGCCTTTTCTAGGTCAACAAAGCACAGATACAGAGGCTGATATTGCTCTTTACTTTTTTCCTATAGTTGACGAACAGCAAAAATAGTTTCTCCAGTGCCTCGAATAGGTCGAAATCCAAATTAGCTCTCCGGAAGAAGAGACTCAGAGACAGGCAGAAAGCGGTTTAGCAGAACTCTGGCGAAGACTTTTCCCGGAGCAGACAACAAGAATATGCCCCTGTAAGAATTACAGTCAGATCGAACACCTATGTTCTTGTAAAGTGTGCATATACAAGAGACCTTGAATTCCACAGGAACAATTTCGTCGCTCCACATTTTCACAAAGCACTGCCAGATCATCTGATGCAGTTTTGGGCCACCGTACTTCAAAAGCTCTCCAGCTATTCCGTCCGGACCGACCGCCTTTCTATTATGCTGCTGCCCAATGGCTTCAATCACCTCCTCGAGTATGGGCGGTTCATCCAGTTTGGACACAGTCTCAAGCCTATCCAAAGTCCGAATGAGCCGCAAATCAATTGGTCTTCTGATGTTTAGGAGTTGAGTGAAATGCTCCGCCCATCGATCGAGGACATCAGATTTGCTGGTTACTCTTATTGTTCCATCGGATGACCACCTGTGGACCCTGTGGCCCCTATATTATTAGTGTGGTGTGTAGAAGTGGCTTAAGACGCGTTAAAATCAGGGTAGACAGTGAATCCGACCACTTATTTCGATGGAGGCGTAGACATGTTGCTAGCTCGTCAGTTGACCCGTGACCATGGTAATTGCAGCATGGCAAAAACGTCGGGTTACCACAGTAATACTTTTATATAAAAAATATACAACTTTAGACCCGTTTTTCTTGTAAAATGAATAAAAAGAGTCTCTCAAAAATATTATACTGAAAATACCTTGCTGGTAAATATTTAAGACTAGACTATATGACTATATGCTATAATTTCATACATAAAAATCACATTTGGGATATTTATTGAATATTTTAATTTTCGTGTTCTCGTGTTATTACACTTTATTGACACTACTTATTTAATGACAAATTGTATGAAATGAAGTTACATGTTTGTGAGAAGTTGAAAGTATTGTGTTTTGTGTAAGGCAATACTATGATTCTATGTAAAAACGTATTGATAAAGCAATCCTATAGATAGGTATCTGGTTGTATTGTAAGTGAAATCATTAAAAAGATATAGAGATTATGCCACATAAGTTGGCAGATAGAGGCGTCGCCACAGTCGCGTAATTCAGTGTTGCCAGGAAACACGCCAAAACTAGCACTCACTGTGCCATACGGCTCGATACATTATACAGCCCTGGCCAAAAGTATTAGGCACCCTAACAAAAACGCCAATGGGGTAGTTTAAAGTGATAAATGAAACAGATTTTGGTTTTATATTAATAATATAATGAAATCCGGTCTCCTGGAACCGTTCAAGGGCAGTTTGGACCACATAATGAGAACATTGGACCATTTTGGCTGTTTCCACCTGCGACATACCTTGCTCGTGGAGAAGTTAGATTTGAATATATTTTTTTAGATTAACTTCACTGGTTTTAGGCATTTTTCACACTAAACACTATTATAATTCAAATTAAAATGCGTCCTGATACCAACGCCAATAATATAAATATGTTTGAACATTTTTAACAGCTTGAAGTGCTACTCAAAAAAAACGACTTTTTTCGTTTTTAATCGCATGTGGCCTTTTGACAAACAAAATAAGCTTATTTATTGGTTTAAGTAAGTCCTAATAACACCTACAATGCTTCCAAAAAAAACCTTTGCCCCACTTTGCACGCGTTTTGAAAATATAAGAGTTTTGCAGGGGTGCCTAATACTTTTGGCCACGGCTGTAGGTTTCATTTGTAACGGTCTTTGGTTGCAGAGCTATAAACTCAAATAAAACAAATTAATATATCAAAGTCAAAATATTTTTATTCAAAATAGGCCCTATCACAAGCTCTCTTTGAAAGTTATCTTATGATCTAAGTATAAATTAAAAAAACTATTTCAAACATGGCACTGAGCATTGTCTTTACATAATTTTTACCTAGCTTAGTTCAGCGGAGACCCTAGCTTGGAGAAGAACTAACAAGAAACTCCGGAAATCAATTTATTATAATCACCCTTAACAAACATAAAAATTACAAAGAAAGTGAGCAAAAAACACAACGCTGGTATTACTGAATTTACCTGCCATACAAAATAACACACAATGGCGGAAACGTCAAATTTAGTTCCAAGTTTGCCGTCTGCCAACTTATGTGGCGCGATCTCTAGGACTTTTCGGTTTGGCGGGAAACCAAAAGTTTGGAATTTTTTGTTAATTAATTTTATAATTGATTTTAACTAAACCCAAGCGGGTAAATCACTTGATATGGTGATAAACATAGTGAGAAAATGACACCAGATAGTGATGGTTTTGATGGGCCTCCTCAGGGGCCCAATTTCACAAAACGTCGGTTCGTGAATTGTTCTTCAGATGACGAGCCCTATGCTCATTTTATCAAACCAGGATATACAAGATGTTATAATGAAACTGTAGTACTAGCAGAGTATCCTGTGTTTGTTGAAAGCAATGACGGAGAAAAGATTGGTAATCTGAATCCAATGAAACTTACCAAAATATTCAAGGATGTCAAAGGTGTTCAAGAAATGCGAAGAGTCAATGCTAATAAGATCGTTATCGTATTCAAACAAGCAAGCCTCGCTAACGATTTTATGTTGCATGATCTAATTAACAAGAACAACTGGAAAGTATTCATACCATTAGCATCAATTGAAAGCGTAGGAGTAGTCCGACACATCCCTCTAGACTCAAGTAACAAACAACTTTTCAAAAAACTTACAGCAGAATGTGAAATTGTGGGAATAAGGCGCTTTATGAAAAAAGAAGAAGGTATATTGAAACCTATCCCAGTAATTTCAATCAACTTTGCATCCAGTAAGTTGCCTAGCCATGTTTATCTTGATAATTGGCGTTTTGAGGTAGTTAGGTACATACCTCCAGTCCTTCAGTGTTATAAATGTCTCAAATTTAATCATTCTGCAAAGGTAAAGGTATGCAGAAATGAACAAAGGTATTCCAAATGTTCAGAGTTATACAATTATAAAGACTGCACTTCTAAAACACTTAAGTGTGCTAACTGTAGCGGTAGTTACCTAGCTATATCTAAAGTATGTCCAGTTAAAATGATGAAAATTCAGAATAAAAAAAATGTGTCCTATGCTAACAAGCTAAGCACAAAAGACTTTCCCGAATTGCAACCAAAAAAATTCAGAACTTTAGTTCCAACAAAACTTAACATTCAAGACACAATTATTAATGATGAAAATCTTCTCAATATACTAATCAAAACATTAGTTACCAATGGTAATTCCAAAGAAGTTAAAAATACTGCACATATAAAAGAAGTTTTATTAAAAGCCTTTAAACATGGGTCTTAGAATAGCTCAAGTAAACTTACAAAGTATAGGTAACAAAAAAGAATTACTGAAACAATTTTTGTCTGACAATAAAAAAGATGTGTGCCTAGTAAGTGAAACGTGGCTTTCAGATGATAGTCAATATCAACCAAATTTTCCCAGCGTTTATAACCAGAAATGCATCATACCTACATGGTGGAGTTGGAATCATAATAAGAAATAATATAAAATTTCAACAAATAGACTGTAACTTTTATGATTCTATACAAACAGTAGGTATTTCATTATTTACACAGAATGGTCCAATACATATTTTGTGTATTTATTGTCCACCTAATAATAATAATGCTTCTCGTAAATTTAATGCCAAAAAGTTTTGTAAAATTGTTAACAACTTCCCAACGCCATTTATAATATCAGGTGATATGAACGCGCATCATCTAGCCTTTGGTTGTCAAAGTACGAGCTGTCGTGGTAAGCAAATTTTTGATATTTTTGATAATCTTGATTTCATTCTTTTAAATGATGGATGCTACACTACAATAAATCGGCCTAAAGAAACAATCTGCTATTGATATATCCCTTGTTAGTTCACAATTAGCCTCTTTTTGCAACTGGTCACTGTTTTATGATGTTATGTTTCCTGTTTTTATTGATATTGATTTATCAGCAACAGTGTTTGATGTTAACCAAGTAATTGAAAAGTTTTGCTATCTCAAAGCTGATTGGAAAAAATACTATTCATTATCTAAACAATATTATCAAAATTTATCTATAAATTTGTAGACCCATTAGCTTCATATAACAATTTTTTTGATACATTAAATAAAATAAAGTCAGAAAGCATTCCATATATTAAAATCAATAACAGTAAACATAAATTCAGAACGCCAGCTCTTTGATGGAATTCAAAATGTGCAGATGCCGTTATGAAGTCTCGGGAGGCCCTGAAATTATATAGAAATAATATGAATTTAGAAAATTATGTAAATTACAAGAGGTTAGACGCATTAAAAAAAAACTATCAAAACTGAGAAGCAACAAAGTTGGAATAACCTTTGTTCCACATTTAATAGATATACACATCCAACAATCATTTGGAAAAAAATAAGAAAAGTTAAGCAATGTCTTAACCCAATGACTACCAGTAAAAATGATGAATGGCTAACAGATTTTATCAAACAAATTAGTTTTGTGGACACAAGATCAGAAATGAATTTAAATTCTATTTTTGATTGCCAAAACAAGGGTCAAATACATGATTTCTTTCTAAAGTCATTTGATTTCAAAGAATTTCAATATGCCTTAGATACTCGAAAAAATACAACTCCTGGACTAGATGACATCCCTTATATGTTAATCAAAAAATTACATAATTCTGCTAAACTAATATTATTACAAATCTACAATCTTCTTTGGGAAAAACAAATAGTTCCAAAATCATGCAAAACTCAGTGCATTATACCCATCTTAAAGCCGTTTAAACCTCCAAATGACCATAACTTATACAGGCCTATCTCATTGGTATCTTGTGTAGGTAAACTTTTTGAATACATGGTAAAAATAAGACTAGAATATTTTGTGGAAACTAGCCACAGCTTACCATCTTGTGAGTTTGGATTCCGTAGAGGCCTTAGTGCATCTGAGAGTTTTGAATCTTTCATCACAGATATGAGGTATAGTAAATACATAAAATTACATTCTATCTGTTGCTTTTTGGATGTAAAACGAGCTTATGACTCTATAGACATTCATCAGCTAATTCATGTTCTTCATTCATTGAATTTTCCTGGGAAAGTATTAAAATGGTTATTTAATTTTTCGATTCATCATATATTTTACGTCAAATTTAATAATATAATTCATGGCCCACATCAAACGGATAGAGGAATAATGCAGGGATCTACATTATCTCCTTTAATATATAATTTATTTACTTCTTAAGTTTCAAAAGTCTTAAGTCCAAACATAAAATGCTTAAGTTTTGCTGATGACATTCTAATTTACACAACAAATAAAAATCTTTCTATAGCTGAGCAGAACATAAATAATGCATTAGAACAGATTAATTTTCTTTAAAAAATACTCTTAAATTGGAAATAAATTCACAAAAAAGTTGTTGTTTAGTTATCGGTAAAACTAATTGTAATGTAAATATTTTGTATGATAGTGACAGTATTCCACAAACCAATTGTCACAAATTTTTAGGTGTCACTGTAGACAGTAAATTATCTTTTGTTCCTCATATTAATGAAGTTATAAAGAAAGCTATGGGGGGAGTTAATTTACTAAGATATCTCGCAGGTATTTCTTGGGGTGCAGATCCCAAAATACTCATTATGTTATATAAAAGTCTAATAAGAAGCCATTTTGATTACAGTTGCCTAGCATACTTTAATGCTAGTAATAGTGTTTTAAAAAACTGGACATTGTTCAAAATATGGGATTGCGTATAATTACAGGAGCCATGAAAACAACTCCAATAAATGTATAGGGAAACAACTCAAATAAATAATAATTAGATGTTATAGGGTTTGGAAAGTGTATGGAGGAGGTGCTTATTAAGCTTATTCAAAAACATAAGCGCCTGATTGTGTGTGGTGACTTCAATGTTAATATTCTTGAGGACACTATGGTTTGTATAAATTTTCTAAATCTATTTTTAAGTTATAATTTAAAACATAATTTTAATCAACCTACTAGAATAACAAGCACCTCCTCTACCTGTATTGACAATATATTTTCAAATTTTAGTTTATCCCATACTGAACTTACTACTGATATTAGATCTGACCACCATGGTCAGTTGGTGAAGTTTAAGTGTCACCGCGGTTTCCAGCCCAGGAATGTTACCTGTATTCCTGTCACGGGAGCCCGTTTGAGTAGTTTCACGGAAAACATATTGAGACGGTTACCTATGCAATTGAAAACCAATGCTCCAAATAATATGTATAGCTCATTTTTCAGTATTATTGATTCTGAATATAAAAAAATCTTTACATCAAAAAGTTAAAAGATAACCGGTAGGAGGAATTTTTGTGATTGGGCCACTGGGGGTATAAAAATAAGTAGACAGCGGCTATATGAATTATATAAAGAAAGATCTTTTAATCATAGCCCTGAATTCAAAAATTACATAAGTAATTATTCAAAAATATTCAAAAAGGTTTGTGCTCAGGCCAAAAAATTGCACATACAAGGCAAGATAAAAAATGCCAAAAATGTTGTCAAGAAAACTTGAAAAACTATTAAATTTGAAACTGGAAGGGATGTCTCTTACATAAAAGAACCTAAACTTATAGTAAATAATAAGGTAATTACAGACAATCAGAAGATATCTAATGTGTTTCAAAGTTATTTTTCCAAAATTCCTATCTCAATAACTGAGCCACTGAGATCTTGTTCAGAGAGTGCTAGATGTATATTAGAAAAGAATGTGCCAAAATGTGACAGTTGTTTTGGTTTCAGAGAAATCAGTACAATATATGTCATCAAATGTTTTAAATCACTCCAGAAAAAGAAAACATCTGATCTGTGGGGCCATTCAGTAAAGGTTTATTCAGCCATTGTAGATTTAGTTGCACCTGAGTTGAACATTATATTTAATCAATGTATTAAATGCGGAGAGTTTCCTGATCAGATGAAATACGGTAAAATCATTCCATTATTTAAATCTGGTAGTACCACTGACCCTGCTAACTATCGTCCTATCTCAATACTACCAGCTTTTAGCAAAATATTTGAGAAACTTATTTTAAATCAATTACAAGTACATTTTAATAGTTATAATATTTTCAACAAGCAACAATTTGGCTTTACAAAGGGTCGATCAACAACAGATGCTGGGGTTGATCTTATGAAATATATATTTGGGTCCTGGGAGGAAGCAAAGGATACTCTGGGTGTCTTTTGCGATCTTTCTAAGGCGTTCGACTGCGTGGACCACAAAACTCTGATCATGAAGCTTAAACATTACGGTATAGGTGATAGGGCACTAGATCTGATTGTATGTTACCTGAGGGGAAGGATCCAGAGTGTTGAGTTCGGTGGAGCTCGATCGAGCGGCAGCTTGGCTGCTATGGGGGTTCCGCAGGGTTCCATTCTTGGGCCCTTCCTTTTCTTGGTCTATATAAATGATTTACCTTATTTAAGTCTGGGCCGTTGCCACATGGTGTTGTTTGCGGATGACACTTCAATATTATTTAAAGTTAGTAGAAGAAAAGACGAAACAGAAAGGATATGTAATGTGATTTTGGAGGTGGAGCAATGGTTTAGAATAAACAATCTTGCTTTTAATTGTAATAAGACTAAATGTGTAAGGTTTACTTTGCCTAATGTTAGGAGTTCAATTACTAGCATCGTAATTAATAATGTGGCTCTAGATATTGTGGGGTCCACTACGTTCTTGGGACTCACAATGGACTCAAAATTAAAGTTTAGTGAGCACATCGGTGGTCTGGCGAAAAGGCTAAGTTCTGCTGCCTACGCCGTAAAAAAAATTAGACACCTGACTGACGTGGACACAGCGAGACTTGTGTATTTTGGTTATTTTCATAGCGTCATATCATACGGGCTTCTTTTGTGGGGCAATTCTGCTGATATTAATTCAGTATTTGTGCTGCAGAAGAGAGCCATTCGCTCGATCTACCGTATGGGCCCTCGTGAGTCTTTAAGAGATATATTTAAGACAATAAATGTTCTGACTGTGGCTTCTCAATATATATATGACAACTTAGTCTATGTTAAAAAAAATATTAATGAATACAAACTTGTAAGAGAAATTCATAATTGTAACACACGCAATAAAAATAAATTGTATTATAGTGGCTCTAGACTTAAAAGAATAAACGATTCGTTTATGGGCCTGGGCATAAAAATGTACAACAAACTTCCAGAGTATATCAAGTCCTTACCTTTAGAAAAATTTAAAGTTGGCACTAAAGCGATGCTGATGGAGAAGGGCTACTACACCGTTAAAGACTATATAAATAATGTTTTGTGACGTTTCATTTTTGTGTGATCATGGCTTCACGTTCCGGTTCTTATTGGGACTCTCCTTAAATTTGTTATTAAACACTATTTGTTGGATGTGAAGCTTTGATCATGTTCTAATGAATTATGTATTTTTAAATTTAATGTACACATTGTCTGCAGAGTTTCTTGGCATTTCTTCTCTGCAGAGTTTGATTTTACGAAGTGCCATTAGTTTTAGTTTTATTAATCTAAATTGATTTATTTTAAGAATAATTTTTATGTTAATGACATATTTTTATGAAAAATGTTTTTTTTTTGACGTTCAATAAGTGATATCATTATCCTTATTTTGAATAAAAGATTTCATTCATTCATTCATTTCATTCATTCAAATGCTATGGAAGTAGAAACTTGTATCGCACCTTTAGTTTTACGTAGAATATTTTTAGCCCAGAAGTTTTATATTAAACAGTTTTCATTTAGTAATTCTCATATCATTAAAACCTTTCAAAATACTTTCCTAAGCTCTATTAAGACAGATTTTCATAGTACACATACATTTTCTAATCGCAACTAACTCACAACCTCAACAAATAATAAGGGTATTGTTCGCGGAAATGAGCGAAATGAGTGTTTTCATTTTTCAGTTTAAACCTATTTAGAACTTACTGACACCTATCATACTTTCAAGGTAGCATAATGAAAGACTGAAATTGATGACTGAAGTAGTTTCAAGAGTTAAATATCAATAATTACGTAAAAATAAACGCATAAAGTCGATAAAAAATCAGAAAAATGGCGCAAACAGGGTTTTGTATTTTTCGTTTATTTCGTCACGGAGTAAGATCTGAAATCAAAATATACAATAGTGGGTTCTCTAAATAATTTGACTAAAAACATATTAGGTCCTGTTTTATTCATAATACTACAGTTTTCGTAAGTATAATCCGCCATCTGTTTCATACATTTTTATATGGAGAGGTTACGCGTCCGCCGCGACTAGTTAGTTTCAATAGATCGCGAGCAGTCTTTGGCGAATGCCAGCGTGGGGAGCACGTCCATTTTCTTGGCGATCACAGCTAAACCGCTAGATAATCACACGAGATCAGTTATTTCTTAGATCAATAAGTGAAATTTGAAAAACAATGCGTAATCATTTTAGTGTTTGAGGTTATTGCTTATTATATTACAAACGATTTTTTTCTTTCGAAGTGAATTGCTAAAGTTAATTTATTCTACATATGTCAGACATGATATGAAAAAATGATAATTAATGTAAATAATTTTGATTTACCGCTTGATATTTAATAATAATAATAATATTTCGGATATTATGACAAGAAGTTGAGAAAATACATACATGATACCTACTGACATCACTTCAGCTTTCTTCCCAGTAGGTAAGCAACAATTAGTGAACCCCAGGATAGGTTGTTTATGGTGTATATATATATATATATATATGTGTGTGTGTATATGTATGTATGTATGTATGTGAACACACACGTATACATAATTATTATATATTATGCATAATAACCGTGACCGAATTCAGGGTAGTCAGAGGTAGAGTATGCATTTGTGATGCTCGAAATCATAAATATACGTTTGGGATACTCTTTGGCTACTTGAATTAGAGTTTTTAGCGTACTGCAGAATAGGTTATACCGGTATCGGACAGATATACGGAAAGAACGGCAGCTAGTTAGTTTTTGATTTTTTTACGACTCAGCCTCGTCTAATGGTTGTTAAGGAAATCCGAATTCAGTCACTAGGCTCTTATACGAGTAACGGAGTTGGAGGTCGCACCAAAAAATGACCCTATTTATTATACCTACCTATCGTGCAGCCCAAAATTTTACTCAGGTTTTGTACTTTTACTGTAGGTATTTGTTTGCCTCGTCAAACTTTACGCATAAATCGAAGAAATTATATTTTTCGAAGTTCTTTTCCAGCTCAAAATCTTACGAAAATACAAGCGCAGTACTCGAGATCGCGCCACATAAATTGGCAGTAGGCAGAGTTGGAACTAAATTTGACGTTTCCGCCATGGCGTGTTATTTTGTATGAAAGGTAAATTTAGTATTACCAGCGTTGTGTTTTTTGCTCACTCTTTGTAATTTTTATGTTTGTTAAGGGTGATTAAAATAAATTGATTTCCGGAGCTGGGGTCTCCGCTGATCTAACCTCGGTAAAAAATATGTAAAGACAATGCTCAGTGCCATGTTTGAAATAATAGTTTTAAGAGATTCGCGATTTATACTCATGATATAAGATATAAGGGTGTGTATAAGATTGATTGCAGCTGTGGGAAATCCTACGTCAGACAGACTAAACGGTCTATTGCCGACAGAGTGAAGGAACACATAATATATGTAAAATATAATAAGAAGGATAAGTCCCGTTAATTATTAATCATGTTTGAAATAGTTTTTTTAATTTGTACTTAGATCATAAGATAACATTCAAAGAGAGCTTGTGATAGGGCCTATTTTAAATAAACATATTTTGACTTTGATATATTAATTTCTTTTATTTCAGTTTATAGCTCTGCAACCAAAGACCGTTACAAATGAAACCTAGAATGTATCGAGCCGTATGCCACAGTGAGTGCTAGTTTTGGCGTGTTTACTGGTAACACTGAATTACGCGACTGTGGCGACGTCTCCAACTGCCAATTTATGTGGCGCGATCTCTAGGATCGCATACTCCTACAGGAGGTCGGGTTAGGGCTTTCACTCAAGTACGTTCCATTATATTATTTGTTAATCCTACTATAAAATTACAATTATTTACCACAAGTGATTTATTATTCAAATATTGGTTACTTTTATATATTTATAACTAAAATGTTTTTAATATATATTAAACAATAAGTTGTTAATTTATCTGATTATAATTTATTAATGTTTGTTTCGCAAACATAAATAACATTACATAAAATATCCGCTATTATACCGCCCAATTGCTTTATTAATCAATATTTATAGGAAAATTCTTCGTCACTCCATAGCATAATTTACAAATGAAACAACAAATTTAACAACAATATATAAGATAAGCGGCACAGAAGTGCACATAGTTGACGCGAGCGCGCTGTGTGCCGCCGCCGCCGCCGTGGCAAAGGGGCGCGGCGGCAGACGCAAATCACTCTCTGCTCTAAAGGCTGGTTTACACTTTGATTAGTACGAGTGTAAGTGTGTGGTGCGATTAGTGTCCAATAAACTTTGAGTGCAGGTGGTTTAAGGATATTAAAATAAGGATTTAAAGTTGTAAAGGCATTCATGTTTTATATACTCCTTTACAAATTTATAAGTTATGTATTCGTTCCACTTTGCCATTTTGTATAACAACAAGCATGCACGTTTTCTAAACTCTGACCAGACCAGACGTGTTTAGTGGCAGACGCGCTGTAAGTGAGGGGGCAGTGACGGCACGCTGGACGAGGTTACTCGCAAAAAATATAGAACTCACTTCCGTACACAGAAAATAACTGCACTAATCAGTAGCTGTCCATACATAGTCACTAATCAAAGTGTAAAGCAACCTTAATGCGAGCATTTATAAAATTAAATAATAGGTATCTATTTTTACAATTAATATTTTAGTGCAGTAACTATTCCTTACATACATTATAGTATACTTATTTCAGGAGATTATATAAGTAGTAAATTGTATATCAATACACGATGTGTGTTTGAAAATTTTAACACCTACAAAGGTATTAGTTTCTAAACCAAAGAGCAATTACAAAGGTTCGTGGTCTAAACCATATTTAAACGTAAAAGAATAGCTGACAGTTCAGTTTCTGAGACCTAATAATCATCTTACCACTTTCATTTTAAATACGCCAGACTGTTACTATAGCAAATTAACAAATAATAAAGTAGGTAGGTACGCTTTATCAGATCAGGTGTATGTGTTTTGAGTATGCCGAGAAGACACATCATCGTAACAAAATGCTTATAATTAAATGGTAGTTACTAAAGTAACTGAAAACCATCTAAGTACGAGTGCGCGGGATCTCTGTTTATAGTTTTATAATCCTGAATAGGTACAAAATACTGTGCTCACATTACGTCGCATAACCAAACCAGGTTCCCTCACTAAAACAACAGCACGTAAACAATTTAAATGGTCACCCATCCAATTACTCCCCACGGCTGCGTTGCTTAACTTCGGTGATAGAACGATAACCGGTATATAAATCACAACTACGCGATAGCGCGATTCAAATACCTACCCAATATTTCAGCAAAAACATTATTGACATTACATAACACATAAACGAATACATAATTGACTGTATAATAGTAGTTTATCAGGATCAAAAGAAATTTGTATGGAAATCGAGACATTTACATTTTTCGTACGACTGCCCGCCTATAAAGGCTGTGACCCTGGTACATATTCCGTTTGTAAATTTAGTCGCAAAATCAAGCAGTATTAGGGCAAAATTAAATTAGGTTTCATGCATTGTAACGAGTTTACACTTAAATTCAGGTAAATGTAACCAATAAATTGTATGACCACTATATCTACAATTTGGTAAAAAGTATCATAGGTGTATAATTTTACCGTAAATGAAGTGAATTAACTAGGTAATCATAATACTTACGCATATGTAAAATGACTACAGCCGATCTTTCGGTGAAGAACATATTTTATTTCAAAAGCATTATAATCTAAATGCATAGTTTTACAAATTCGTTAACCTTTCGGAGTCAGTAAATAATTGGTTAGGTAGTTGCATACATACATACATAATGTAATCTGTACCAGCATCATTACAAACACTGGAAAGCTTGAATTTATTTCGTGTTGGATTGATTACCATCTGGATTTGGGCGAGAATATCAGTTTATACGTTGCATCATATGGAAACGATACGTTATTATTATTGATAAAACTGTCTGCACTTTACACGCCGCGGCGGCGCGTCGTCATGATCAAAACTATCTGTCACGTTCGACAGAGAATATCTACTCAGAAGTCGGCCTGGATTGTCGATAATCATTACAATGTTTATTTTATGCTAGATAGATAATGTACGTTTTGTTTAGCAATGAAATAGATTTCTTGCAATTGGCACACTATTTAGTTTAAAATTCAACTACATTATTAATATAAAACTCTCGTAAACGTGTCGCGATGTTTTGAAATTTGCGCCTTTTATATTTCATATTCCGTCCGGCCGCTAAAAACAGCACTGACCCGCACGGTACTCAGCGCCGCTGCGCTAGAAATGTCAGATTTTTGACAGTTCGTGAATTTATTTTTGGAATACAATACCCTTAAAACCCTTTTTTCTTACAAAAACATAATTCTCACAGAAGACATAAACATAAATATTGCTGAAGGAACATCTACTAACTCTAGTACTCTTGACTACCTAACACTACTAGCGCTCCATGGTCTACTCCCATACCTACTAGAGATAACAGCTGCATTGATCACGTGATTGTTAATTCAGCTGTCCCCTCAATAGCGATGGTGCTGAACACTACCATAGGTTTTGCTCTAGAAATAAAATTCAAAAAAGCGCCCTTCCCTCCCGTGATAACACAGATCAACTACAGTGCAGTAGCAATGGAGCTGATAAATCGCAATTGCGAGGACATATGCTACTACTAATACTAACGATCCCGAACATGCTGCAAATATACTTATTACTCATATAAAACTGTAATTGACAATAATACTAACACAAAGACTTCCATACTTGTGTTGCACATCCTGGAGATGTTGTGAATGCGTAAGCTCCTTACACTTGGAATTTGCTGACTTTATCCTTGCATGATTCGGTTAAAATAATCTTGTGTTTAGAGTATAGTAGCCAGTAGTTTTCTGACACTTTTTGAATCTTGATTGGTTCCATCCTTACTGGTTGGAACTTACATTCTGTGTGGGTTTTCTGCATCAGCATGATTTGCTCTATTCACAGTTTAAAATTCGTATACTACATCATACAACAATTAAAAAAAAAGAAAACCTTGCTGCCGTGAATAGGTGCTGCCTCAGTATATCATTACTCTCATATCATTACTGTTCTTCCGACCGCAAGCGATTTAGAACCTGTCACAACCTTCATATAATGAATAATAAATTTACACAAAATAATATAATTATAATAAAGATCATAATTTGTAAACATAAACATATGCTTCACGACTTGTGTATACACACTCCTTTTTTTATTATGGCGGGGTAGTCAGAGGCTTGAATGCCCATCTCCGAAATTTCGAAGGCATGTTAGGTATGGGTCATTCGAAACCCGCGTATCACTAGATAGACAGCACCCAACGTGATACGTGAACTGTATCGCCGTATATAGGCACTGACTATTGCCTATCCTGAGGGATAAGCAGGTTTCCTCACGATATTTTCCCTCATAGTTAGCGAATGTAAATTATGTACGTAAATGAAAAACACATATTTAAATTTCATTCATTGGTACATGCCAGAGTCGGGATTCGAACCTAGGACCTTTCTCATACGAAGTCCGAGGTCTTACCCACTGGGCTACAGGCGCTTATATTTGTTGTTGTTTTATTCCTAAGGTACCCCAGAGGTGCAGAGAGCCTTCCCAAGGTCTCACCACGCCTCCCTGTCTTCAGCGACGCTCTTAGTTTTGCCGGTGGTCTCCGATCGAAAGCAACATTTGCACTATTGCTCTCTCCTCTTCGGATAGTATGGATCTCTGTTTATAGTTTTATAATCCTGAATAGGTCCAAAATACTGTGCTGACATTACGTCGCTACCGCCGACCCCGATTGATATGGCTACGTCGCGTCGTGTCGTTACCCGACAGACGAACAAAGAAACCTACATATATACAAAATATGCATTCACATCCCTTTCGAGGTAGTCAGATGTTGAGTGGCAATTAAGATTTTTTGCAATCTTCGGTCAATCGAAACCCAATCGTTACCTGATTATCAATAGCCAATAGGTGATTCACTAAGTCCATACATAACCAAATCAGGTTCCCTCACTAAAAAAACAGCACGTGAGCAATTTAAATAGTCACCCATCCAATTACTTCCCAAGCCTGCGTTGCATAACCGGTGTATAAATGACAACCGTAAAATCCTATAGTATTTACTATCATAACTACGCGATAGCGCGATTCAAATACCTACCCAATATTTCAGCAATAACATTATTGACATTACATAACACATAAACTAATAATTGATTGTATAATAGTAGTTTATCAGGATTAAAAGAAATCGGAATGGAAATCGAGACATTTACATTTTTCGTACGACTGTCCGCCTATAAAAGTCTGTGACCCTGGTACATATTCCGTTTGTAAATTTTGTCGCAAAATCAAGCAGTATTAGGGCAAAATTAAATTAGGTTTTATGCATTGTAACTAGTTTACACTTAAATTCAGGTAAATGTAACTAATAAATTGTATGAAAGAAAGAAAGAAAGAAAGAAAATACTTTATTCACTGCACAACTGCACAAATTACATCAAACACACATACAATAACAATAAACATAAAGAATGAAAACCATTGATGCAGTGAAAAGGTATTATACAATGCATAAAACCTAATTTAATTTTGCCCTAATACTTCTTGATTTTGCGACTAAATTTACAAACGGAATATGTACCAGGGTCACAGCCTTTATAGGCGGGCAGTCGTACGAAAAATGTAAATGTCTCGATTTCCATACAAATTTCTTTTGATCCTGATAAACTACTATTATATCTACAATTTGGTAAAAAGTATCATAGAATAGGTATATAATTTTACCGTGAATGAACTGAATTAACCTAGGTAATCATAATAAAGAAAGAAAAGAAAGAAAGAAAATACTTTATTCACTGCACAACTGCACAAATTACATTAAACACACAAACAATAACAATAAACATAAAGAATGAAAACCATTGATGCAGTGAAAAGGTGCTGCCTCAGTATACGATGCAGCTAGGCTGCATCACTGGTGCTCCGGCAGCACCCGATTCGAAGACTGTCACAAGCTGCATATAATAAAGATAATAAACGTACACACAATTATATAATTGTAATAAACATCGCAATAATTACTTACATACATAACTTATATATAATAGATTTATAAATAAATATACAAACATATATATAAATATATATACGCATGTAAATATATGTACACATACATATATAAATTAATTCAGGAACTTATTTAAAAAACATACATATACATACCACTACAACACATACATCCATATAATATATACAATTTAAACTCAATTTAATACTTACGCATATGAAAAATGACTACAGCTGATCTTTCGGTGAAGAACATATGTATTTTATTTCAAAAGCATTATAATCTAAATACATAGTTTTACAAATTCGTTAACCTTTCGGAGTCAATTGATTAGGTAGTTGCATACCTACATACATACATAATGTAATCTGTACTAGCATCATTACAACACTGGAAAGCTTGAATTTATTTCGTGTTGGATTGATTTCCATCTGGATTTGGGTGAGAATATTAGTTTATACGTTGCATCATATGGAAATGATACGTATTTATTGATATAACTGTCTGCAATTTACACGCCGCGGCGGCGCGTCGTCATGATCAAAACTATCTGTCACGTTCGACAGAGAATATCTGCTAAGAAGTCGGTCTGGAATGTCGAAAAATCATCACAATGTTTATTTTATGCTAGATAGTTAATGTACGTTTTATTTAGCAATTAAAAAAAAAATTCTTGCAATCGGCACACTATTTAGTTTAAAAATCAACTATATTATTAATATAAAACTCTCGTAAACGTGTCGCGATGTTTTGAAATTCGCGCCTTTTTATATTTCATATTCTGTCCGGCCGTTAAAAACAGCACTGACCCGCACGGTACTCAGCGCCGCTGCGCTAGAAATGTCGGATTTTTGATAGAGATCGAACCACATAAATTGGCAGTTGGAGGCGTAGCCACAGTCGCGTAATTCAGTGTTACCAGTAAACACGCCAAAACTAGCACTCACTGTGCCATACGGCTCGATACATTATAGGTTTCATTTGTAACGGTCTTTGGTTGCAGAGCTATAAACACAAATACAACAAATTAATATATCAAAGTCAAAATATGTTTATTTAAAATAGGCCCTATCACAAGCTCTCTTTGAATGTTATCTTATGATCTAAGTATAAATTAAAAAAACTATTTCAAACATGGCACTGAGCATTGTCTTTACATATTTTTTACCGAGGTTAGTTCAGTGGAGACCCTAGCTTGGAGAAGAACTAACAAGAAACTCCGGAAATCAATTTATTATAATCACCCTTAACAAACATAAAGATTACAAAGAAAGTGAGCAGTGTGCCAGTTTTTCCTTAACAATAATTATGATCCATATGGATACGTTTATCGCCTAACGTGGTAAACGGTAAAAAGTGGCTTTGTCCAGCTATCCTCAAAATAAAGATTTTTGCTTCTTAGCCACTCTTGCATCTCAGATTTTCGTGACGATATTGTTGGCAAACTTGGAACTAAATTTGTCGTTTCCGCCATTGCATGTTATTTTGTTGTTGTTTACTGTTTGTGCTTGATTCGATTTAATTCATTATTCGTGGTAAAACCGCTTAAAATGGAGGAGAAAGTTATCAGAAGTGCTGCCAGAGAAATTATATCAAAGGTTAACTCATTTTGTGAAAGAGAGACCGAGGTTAGTTCAGCGGAGACCCTAGCTTGGAGAAGAACTAACAAGAAACTCCGGAAATCAATTTATTATAATCACCCTTAACAAACATAAAAATTACAAAGAGTGAGCAAAAAACACAACGCTGGTAATACTAAATTTACCTTTCATACAAAATAACACGCAATGGCGGAAACGTCAAATTTAGTTCCAAGTTTGCCTACTGCCAATTTATGTGGCGCGATCTCCAGTTCGTGAATTTATTTTTGGAACACAATACCCTTAAGAATGCCTCACACTAGCATGTATAAATTCAATTATACTTCGACATCAATTTTAGATTTAGTACTTAAAAAACGTTGTCCGCTTATAGAAATAGTATTTCATGATGCCAGAAAAGATTTTTGTGACGTTAATCAGAATATGTTGTGGCCTATATATGAATGTGGATATAATACATTATTCTTTGTTCCTAATATTCATGATATTGTATTGGCAAATAGCAGTGAATTTATTTCATTTATAAATGATAAAAATATGTTTTGTTTGTATACAGATGGCTCTAAATCGAGACATAGTGTAACATCAGCCTTTTACGCGTCACATACGAAAATAGAGATCGCGCCATATAAGGTGGCAGATGGAGGCGTCGCCACTGTTGCTTAATTCAGTGTTGCCAGTAAACACGCCAAAACTAGCACTCACTGTGCCATACGGCTCGATACATTATAGGTTTCATTTGTAACGGTTTTTGGTTGCAGAGCTATAAACTCAAATAAAACAAATTAATATATCAAAGTCAAAAGTCAAAATATTTTTATTCAAAATACGCCCTATCACAGGCTCTCTTCGAAAGTTATCTTATGATCTAAGTATAAATTCTGGCTGAACGCTTTACCATCCGTCAACACTGGAACGCTTCTTGACCGTAACACTTTCTGTCTGGGTGTCAGTTTGAGACTGGGTGCAAAAATTAATGAGGGTCATCGCTGTCGTTGTGGTGAGCTGGTTGATGAGTTGGGACACCATAGCCTCTCGTGTCAGAGAAGTGCAGGTCGCTGGTCTCGACACGCCGCGCTCAATGAAGTTATTCGTCGTGCTCTTGTCGCTATCGACGTGCCTGCTGTGCTTGAGCCCGCTGGTTTGGCTCGTGATGACGGTAACAGACCTGACGGAATGACTATCATTCCTTGGAAATGTGGAAGGACTTTGGTGTGGGACGCCACATGCGTGGACACTCTGGCTCCATCCCATCTCGCTGGGTCGGCTAACGAGGCTAGTACTGCGGCCACTCTGGCCGAGTCTCAGAAGTCGAGGAAGTACTCAGCACTTACGGACGAGTATTGTTTTGTCCCGTTTGCTGTTGAGACTTTAGGTCCTTGGGGTCCTGGGGCTCATCAATTAGAAAATGAAATATCGTCCCGTTTAATTGAAAAATTTGGGGATCCCAGGGCTGGAGCATTTTTCTCTCAGAGAATTAGCATAGCTATTCAGAGGGGGAATGCTATCAGTGTCTTGGGAACCCTATCACCCCCTGACAGCGATGATTATAAAGATATTTTCTATGTAATTTAATTTTTATTTCTACTTTAGGCTTATAGTTTTAATTCCTTGTTGTATGTATATAATAAACATAATATTATGTTCTTTCAACAAGAAACTCCGGAAATCAATTCATTATAACCACCTTTAACAAACATAAAAATTACAAAGAAAGTGAGCAAAAAACACAACGCTGGTATTACTAAATTTACCTGTCATACAAAATAACACGCAATGGTGGATACGTCAAATTTAGTTCCAAGTTTGCCGTCTGCCAACTTATGTGGCGCGATCTCTAACTCGAACTTTTAAAATAAATAATTCTTGTAGTATCTTTACCGCTGAAGCATACGCCATCTTACAGGCATTATTTTACGTTGAAAAAAACAATAATTATTCAGAATTCCTCATTATAACTGACTCTAAAAGTGCATTATTGGCACTCAAAAATATAAATTTTTCGTTTAAATTAAACAACCTTATTATTTCAATTAAAGTTATGTTAAACAAATTGCAAAATCATAATAAAAAGTCAACTTCTTAGGGGTCAAGGCTCATAAAAATATTTCTTCTGGTAACACCAAAGCAGATGAAGCTACAAAGTCCCTTACATTTTTTGACCATACGTCCCTAAGAGTACCATTTACTGATTATTTCTCAGCAATAAAATCAAAATGTTTGGATTTCTGGCAACTTATGTGGGAAGATAATAGTATCAATACAGGTAGCTCGTACTTTGACATCCAAAATTATATACCTGCGAAACCATGGTTTTATAATAAATTGTGCTCAGTTCGGAAATTTGTAACTACAATTAATAGAATGAGATTTGGTCATTGTTTAACTCCTGTTCATTTACACAGATTTAAAATAATTGAAAGTGACATATGCCCTAATTATAAATAATGCAAGGCAGATTTAAATCACGTAATTTTTCATTGTAAATCTTTTAGCATTGAGAGGGATATATTGTTTAGTGATTTACAAGTAATAAATAACCTATCTCTTAATTCAGATACTGTGATTCCCCGCCGTTTTTCTGATTTGTTAAACAATGTTCAATATTTTAAGCCTTTACATAAGTTTATAATAAGTACTGTTGGAAAGATGTAAATTGTAGATTATATTAACTTTCTTTTATTGATTATTTTTAAGTTTTGTAAACAAATTTTAGATATTAAAAAAAAACAATTAATAATGTGTAATGTTATCGCAAGTGTAATATGTAAGGACGAATATGTAAGTAGTACATAAGTTTGATTACGACTGTAGAGTACCCGCCACATAAGGTGGCAGTAGCCAAACTTGGAACTAAATTTGACGTTTCCGCCATTGCGTGTTATTTTGTATGAAAGGTAAATTTAGTATTACCAGCGTTGTGTTTTTTGCCCACTCTTTGTAATTTTAATGTTTGTTAAGGGTGATTATAAAAGATTGATTTCCGGAGTTTCTTGTTAGTTCTTCTCCAAGCTAGGGTCTCCGCTGATCTAACCTCGGTAAAAAATATGTAAAGACAATGCTCAGTGCCATGTTTGAAATAGTTTTTTTAATTTATACTTAGATCATAAGATAACTTTTAAAGAGAGCTTGTGATATTTATAATTTTGAATATATTATGGCAGATGGATGGAGAATCTGAGATGCAAGAGTGGCTAAGAAGCAAAAATCTTTATTTTGAGGATAGCTGGACAAAGCCACTTTTTACCGTTTACCACGTTAGGCGATAGGGATCATAATTATTGTTAAGGAAAAACTGGCACACTGCTCACTTTCTTTGTAATCTTTATGTTTGTTAATTATCAAAATAATAATCTTTATTGTTGTTATACTTAGATCATAAGATAACAGTCAAAGAGAGCTTGTGATAGGGCCTATTTTAAATAAACATATTTTGACTTTGATATATTAATTTGTTTTATTTGAGTTTATAGCTCTGCAACCAAAGACCGTTACAAATGAAACCTATAATGTATCGAGCCGTATGGCACAGTGAGTGCTAGTTTTGGCGTGTTTACTGGTAACACTGAATTACGCGACTGTGGCGACGCCCCCAACTGCCAATTTATATGGCGGGATCTCTAGAACTGTTCTAGAGATCCCGCCACATAAATTGGCAGTAGCCAAACTTGGAACTAAATTTGACGTTTCCGCCATTGCGTGTTATTTTGTATCAAAAGGTAAATTTAGTATTACCAGCGTTGTGTTTTTTGCCCACTCTTTGTAATTTTAATGTTTGTTAAGGGTGATTATAAAAAATTGTTTTCCGGAGTTTCTTGTTAGTTCTTCTCCAAGCTAGGGTCTCCGCTGATCTAACCTCGGTAAAAAATATGTAAAGACTATGCTCAGTGCCATGTTTGAAATAGTTTTTTTAATTTATACTTAGATCATAAGATAACTTTCAAAGAGAGCTTGTGATATTTATTATTTTGAATATATTATGGCACATGGATGAAGAATCTGAGATGCAAGAGTGGCTAAGAAGCAAAAATCTTTATTTTAAGGATCGCTGGACAAAGCCACTTTTTACCGTTTACCACGTTAGGCGATAGGGATCATAATTATTGTTAAGGAAAAACTGGCACACTGCTCACTTTCTTTGTAATCTTTATGTTTGTTAATTATAAAAATAATAATCTTTATTGTTGTTATACTTAGATCATAAGATAACATTCAAAGAGAGCTTGTGATAGGGCCTATTTTAAATAAACATATTTTGACTTTGATATATTAATTTGTTTTATTTGAGTTTATAGCTCTGCAACCAAAGACCGTTACAAATGAAACCTATAATGTATCGAGCCGTATGGCACAGTGAGTGCTAGTTTTGGCGTGTTTACTGGTAACACTGAATTACGCGACTGTGGCGACGCCCCCAACTGCCAATTTATATGGCGGTATCTCTATGGACTAGTTTCCGTGTCAAGTTGAATAAATAAAAAAAAAACGTCTTGTACCAAACAAAAATGTCAAATTGCTCTGTTCTGTGTTGGCTATACACCGTTGTGGATGTCCTGATTGAATTTTGAGTTAACACGATATGTTAGTAGTTTTGCCGGGATTTACTAACGATTTCCTAAAGTTTTTTTAAGTTCATGGAATACCATCAGCAACATCAACCGTTGCAGGATTCACCTGCAACGGCGATTGTTCCCTTGACAGCCACGAATTCCTTGCCGTCTTTACCAACTCTACCACAACTTCAACATCATCATGTACAGGATGATCAACGCTGGAATCAATACGTCTGGCGCCAACATGTTTTTGTTAACGGTCAGTGAGAATATTTGTTTAAGACTGTTTGACTAGGCCTAAAATGATATTATTTTATAGTTATTGAAAATATTGTACATACATGACAATGATCATCCTAGCAAAAGTAACATGATCTGATGTATTTTATTTAATAAGATGGTAGTGTAATAGAGTAACATAAAAACGTAGTTAATACTTTTTATGGCTTACACATTTAATATGTTAAAATGACATTTACAATATTGCCGTGGGATTATTTTGATATATGAAATGATATATTATAAATTAAATTATTTAGAATTGTTTATCAAGAAATATTTTTACCACTCTAGTTCCATTATAGTACTAAGGTGAGTTTATTTTTGCTGTAGTCAATGAAAGTATACTATACTGACGTTATATATTATTGAGTTTAAAACAAGATCCTCCACTATGCTGAATATATGAGATGTTGTTTATATTTTGAATCCTGAATAATGTCCCCACTCTTTGTTTCCTGGTAACCTAATAAGTTTCTGTTCTCTTCATACTTCACCAATAAAACAATGCTAAACATAATGAAGTAGTTAATAATAAAATCATATGTAATAATAATAAAAAATACCTTCAGTTCAAATGCTTTCTAGATTATACAATTCTTTCACTTAATATAATTTATTTAGTTTTTTAATTTAAACTTATAAATGATTGACAAAGCATACATACATGTCTGATGTTGTGCTGGTACATTTAGTAGTCAAACTAAGATGAACCACAGATAATGGCTGAAATTAAGAATATTTTCTTAAGTAAAACTATTAATCACCATGGAGCAATATGAAATATTAACAAGCAATTGCCCACTTGATGACCTCCGTGGCGTGATCGATTAGACACCTGAACGCTAATTGGGGGGTCCCGGGTTCAATTCTTGGTGGAGGCAGAGTTGAGAACAACGCTTTTCTACTGCTTTCCAGGGCCCTTACTCCACTAATTAACTTTGACAGCTACTCAACTGCGTCGCTATTGCGATACTTCGGCGTCTAGGCCATAAAAGTGGCACGCTAATATTTTGACAGCCACACTTGTGCCTCAATCGCGAGTCAGTGGTGCTACAGTGGCACCTCAGTGGCCACTCAAGTATGGAAATGTCAATAGTGGAGTACGAAATATAAGGATATTGAACTGACATTGACTGACGTTTGGTTAGTGGAGTAGCCTTTTTTGTACTTCAGACGCAGATGTAGTTCGATAGCCCCTCAGTGGCCAAAATTTGTTAGTGGAGTGCCAAAAGTGTCAAATTACGGCCACTGAAGTGCCACAGTATCTATATTGAAGTAATATTGTGGCTAAAATGAATTAGTGGTGTAAGGGCCCATCCGGGTTGTTGATTATATATGCTATATATGTATTTATCTATGTATGACATGTATACATTTCTTAAATATATGTTGGCTAGTACCCTTAACACAAGTCTTAAATGTACTTACCAAGGGGCTAGTTCAATTGGTGTAATTAAGTCTAAATAGTATTATTATTAAAAAAAAATTGCTCACTGTTGGAAATCAGGATTTGGGCTACTTTAAGTGTTAATAGGATTTTAGCCAACTGCCCTATCTTCCATCAGCATGTTGTTGGAGCCAAAATGTAACAAGGTACTTATTTAGGTACAAATGGAACCCATAGATATAAGTATTAAACAAATAAAAATAAAAGTTATGAAAACAAAAAAACATTTTGCAGTTATGTTAATAATTATTACTTTATTGAAACCAAATGCTCCATATTACATACATTTTGACAGCAGTGATATAACACAAAGAATGGTAGCTAGTTGTCATTCTTTTCATGTCCCAGGTTAGCACAGGACAATGTAGATATATTTCAATATAAACACACCTGCAATAAATATACCATTATACTCATTTGGAGATTGGAAGTAAAGATATTAAATAGCAATGCTTTGTACAGCAAAAGCACCCAATTCAAACCACTGAAAGAATTGACTACGTAAATCAATCAAAGGTTAAAAAAAAATCGTGAGAAAACCTACCTGTTCGTCAAACAGGTAATAGTTAGTGTTTGTAAATGGCGACATGGCTGACCAATTCTGTCACATTGAGGACTGATTATCTGGTCAACACGTGGGTTTTTGAAGTATCCACAGAAATAGTACCTTCGCAATTGCGAAACCTGAACTTCTGACTACGCGTTAATGGTCATGAATGCGTTTGTCTTTTTACTGTAATATTTACTCGTATTTGCCTTTTCCATACCTAAATCTGGTATTTAATCTATCTGCTACTATATTTTCTATGCTAACCAAGGCCTAAACATAGGCCCCCGATAAATATGCTACCTGATTGTCAATTCCTTTTATATTTCTGTAATTTTATTCTTGTTGATAAAGTATATCATGCTGCGAATATTTGGCAGGTAAAGCTTATATGTATATAAAGCTTTAACATGTCAGTGCCAGAGTGACACATTCCCAAACTCATTATGACTTAAGTTTCATGTAGGGTCAAGAAGAACATCCATACACCTGAAAACCAACTCTTTTATGATGGTCATGGAAACTAGAGCGCTACATGGCATAAGCAATTGTGGAACTCTTTGAAATATGGATGGCTGTCAAGCAACACTCTTCACTCTTGTGAGTGTTGAAGGGCCTAATTTTTACTGCAATAATTTAATTTTCATGATTCTTCTGCCATATCTAAACATATATGGCATTTCCCTTCTTCGCTTTCAAGGAAGGTGTACATTAAGGCATTAAGAACAGAAAAGCTTGTATAAGACCGTGGACGGGCGTAAACCAGAGCCAGTGATTTGTCAGGATCGTTTAAGGTGATGATCAATAATCTCTGTTCATCCCATTGGGAAAGCGTGAATGTGTATCTGTAAGTATGTTCTGATTATCATTTTAGTTTAAGAAAGATAAGATAGTATGACATAATCTATAATAAATGTTCAGAAGTTTGATAACTGGTCCGTGGTTGAGAGTGGATTCATAATGCATTTGTGGTTCCTGGTATTAAATGTTGGAATTGGTAGAATCATGATGGTAACATAATACAATACAGGTCTGTAACGAAAATATGTAGGATAATAATGGAAGATTGTGTGATAGAGTAAGGTAGTGCGATTTGTCAATGATGTCATGTGAAAGATGTAAAAGGTTCCTTGTATAATTAGTAATTATCTACTAAGTAAAAATACCTTTTAACATGAAGTACAATTTATTGTTACAAAATATATTAAACCAAATATAATTAAGTCAACTTAAAGTCTTCGACGTTGGCACCGCACACTAAACGAGAGAAGTACCTCTAGTTTTCTTCCGCGTGGATCGCCGTCACAAGGGCTCCGATTTAGCCCTGGCCTCACGCCGCGCCTCTGGTATTAAAATTAAAATGGTATTAAAATAGGCAAATCCTCTATGGCTTCATGGTAGCAAAGAAGGTGGTGAAAATATCAAAAGGATGTTTAGGTTGGTTTGGAAAATGGAGAGCGTGTATGTAATGTGTTATGAAAGAATTTACAAAACCTAGATTAGTAGTGCTAGACGAGGCAGGCCGCGTGGAAGTTATGCAAATCTAAAGAGAAAGTGTGAATGGGGCATGAGGCTTTGTCAGCATTGTTCAAGGTTATAGTTTTAAGAGATTCGCGATTTATACTCATAACTAACGGGACTTATCGCGTTAGTTTTTATATAATAAAGTTACCTTAATTAACCCGACGTTTCGGCTACGTTGCAGCAGCCATGGTCACGGGCAGACTGACGATGCATATATCTTCGCCTCCACCGCAGGGCCCTGTCAGATTCTTCTCCGACTACTGCACTTCACTGCTACGTTTTTGTTAATAACACGCGACCTACACACTACACTCACAGTATCTTGTGGCTTCACACGATCATGTTGAACCGAATGGC
Organism: Leucoptera coffeella; assembly: GCA_030578115.1. Lineage (NCBI taxonomy): Eukaryota > Metazoa > Arthropoda > Insecta > Lepidoptera > Lyonetiidae > Leucoptera > Leucoptera coffeella. The sequence goes on from JAMBLF010000002.1 coordinate 2,383,326, forward strand.
GATCTATCACGGTATTCCACGCCAAAGACAGTTTGTAACCCCCTTCACGATTTAATATATTGTGCTTTTTTATTTCAATCGCCTCTCGTACAATTCTACTGTAATATCGGCGTTCATTAGAGAGCACAGTGGGTTTATGAAGCTCAATACAATGATTTGAACCCTCGTTTAGCAGATGTACGGCTATTGCTGACCTATTGGTATCCATTTTCTTGACCGCTGCAATGTGTTCCTTCACTCTGTCCGCTATAGACCGTTTGGTCTGTCCGACGTAAGATTTCCCACAGCTGCAATCAATCTTATACACACCCGGTGTTTGGTACGGGATTACATCTTTAGGTGTTCTCAGAAAGTTTGTTACCTTCGAAGATGGAACGAAAATCAATCAATCAGCCTATGACAGTCTACTGCTGGACGTAGGCCTCCCCAATGTAACGCCACAAAACACGATCACTCGTGGCCCTCAGCCAACCACTACCAGCGACCCTTTTCAGGTCATCAGTCCATCAGGCAGGGGGGCGTCCTACACTACGTTTACCGAGACGCGGCCGCCATTCGAGAACCGCTTTGCTCCAACGGTCATCGGTTCTGCGACAGACGTGACCGGCCCACTGCCACTTCAGCTTGCAACATCGATAGACAATGTCTACGACATTGGTTCTCTGCCGGATAATCTCGTTCCGGACTTTGTCCCTTTACGAGATACCCAGCATCGAACGTTCCATTGCTCGCTGAGCGATATATAATGGGTGAGCCAGCCCGACTGTCATATTCCACGTCTCGGCACCGTATGTCATTACAGGTAGGACGCACTGATTGAAAACCCTGGTCTTAAGACACTGCGGTAGTGGCGACGAGAAGATATATGACGCAACTTCCCGAATGCTGCCCAGCCCAGCTGCACTCTTCTGGAAATCTCACGCTCGAAGCTGTCCCTACCCATTTGCAGAACCTGGCCCAGGTAGACATATTCCTAGACCACTTCGAGCGCTTCTCCACTGATCGTGATCGGCCCCGGGAGAACGAGTTCATTGAACATAACTTTCGTCTTGTCCAAGTTCAGACGGAGACCGACCGACCGTGAGGCAGCGTTAAGACTGCAGCATTCCCTGCAAATCCTGCAGCGACCCCGCCATTATGACAATGTCGTCAGCGAAGCGGAGGTGTGTGAGGTATCTGCCATTGACATTGATACCCATCCCAGTCCAATCTAGAGTTTTGAAGACGTTCTCCAGTGCGTTCGTGAACAGTTTCGGAGAAATGACACCCCCCTGTCTCACTCCTCTGAGCAACTGTATAGGACCTGTCTTTTGGTTTTGGACTTGAACAGATATCGATGCCACGCTGTATAGGCTCCTCAACACCTGCACATAACGACAGTCGACCTGGCATCGCTGCAAGGATTCCAGTACAGCCCAGATCTCGATGGAGTCGAAGGCCTTCTCGTAGTCCACAAAGGCAAGACACAGCGGCTGGTTATACTCATGAGACTTCTGTATAACCTGCCGCACTGTGTGGATGTGGTCTACAGTGCTGAAACCTTTTCGAAATCTGGCCTGCTCCGGCGGCTGGAAGGCGTCAAATCTTGAGGCCAGACGATTTGTGAACGAAAATAGGCTTGAGTAATTAAATAAGGTAACTTTATTATTTAAAAACATACGCGATAAGTCCCGTTAGTTATTAATCATTGTTCAAGGTGTCGAACAATAGCATATCCCTATTCCATTAGAGAAGTATAGGGGTTAATATAAGTATATATAATATATGTATGCATTATAAACATGCAGTCTGATCCATGCACTCTAAAACCAAAGGTTTTTGAGTCGGACGGACACCGGTACACACTTGATTGGTCTAACAATATAGCAAAAAAGAAATTATATTTGTTTAAAAATAATAAATAGTAGGCATTAAAAACATTCAATGTTAGACGTAAAATTATACATATTGAGAATTCAAAGTTTAGACACTTTTTTCAAAAAAATCTGTTGTACATACTATTGGTCGAATTCAAGTATTTAAAATAAAAATATTAAGATTCCGATCTTCGTTTACGCCGATGTATGTGTTCTCCGAATCGATTTCTGAAAAACTTGTACCCTTGCGACAATTTCGTTCAAATGAGACATTTTACGTACACGTATCAAAAACAAATTTTGACAAATGATGTAAGATGTATTCATGAACTAATTGCTAGCAAAGTCATAACATTAAGGTGAACTTTATCTGTTTTATTACAAAAGTTTAGTACTTACATGTCATGTTTAAGCCGGAGATATTACGATACTCATTCGACGCCGCGCCATTTTTCAGCGTCTTTCGAGCGGAGCCGCCATACAAACGGTCATGAACACGCTACGCGTGTCCGCAGCTCTGCGACTAAGAAAAAATGAACACGCCACGCGTGTCCACTGGCTCTACGCGAAGTTAAATGTTTCTTAATACGTTAATAATACATTGTGGTAGTTTATTTCCTTAGCTCTATTTGTCCAACGAAAGAGATAAGGTTGTGGCAACAGTATAGTGATATTAAACCAGGAATTATGGCGGAATATGGATATTTTGGTAAATAGGTAAATTAAATATGATGTGATTCTCAAACTTACTTATATATTATTAAATTTATAATATTTTTTGTTGTTTGTATAGTATATAAATTATTTACTCATCTATCGACTAAAATCACTCAGAAACATATTATTGTGTAAGTACTAATATTATAATAAACAAGCTAACATAGTGAGTTTGATGGAAAGTTAAACAAACTTTTAAATCATCTGGTCGCATACAAAAGTGAACACAAGTGTTCTTGGCATTACACAAGGTATTCGTTTTTAGTATAAACATAACTTCTTTCAAAGTAGAAACCACGTGAATATATGGTTATTCGTGTGGTAAATACCATGTACACAAATTCTTAATAAAATGTTTCATATACTTTTCGAGATATAATCGAAAACTTATGGACACGCGAGGCGTGCCCACGGCGTGGCGAATAGAATTTTCAAGAACACGCGAGGCGTGTCGTTGGCTCTGAATGAGTTACATTACAAAAAATGAACTATTCCTTAGTACAGTAACATCTGTGATACTAAAGTTAAATAATTGTAGCCCGTAATTTATCTATGCAACATATATTTTTGAGGTTACTATTTTCTAGTGTTCTTAGTAGTAAAGAATGTTCTTGTTTCTAAAATAAGCATATTAATGATTTATATATGTTTCAATGACATCAGTATGATGATTTAGGTTTTAATTGTACATTCTTATGTTATGAGCAGCGTTCCGACGGTTACGGTTAATAACCGAAATGTATCTGTTATTAACCCAAACAGATATCGATTAACAGGTAAAGAAAATAACAGATATATAGCGGTTAACAGAAACCGAAACTGTAAATATCTGTCAATACTTAATTATTTTATGATGATGCAAAATTAGACTTTATTGCATTAGAATTTTAAAACTAATTTTCAATTTTATGCATTTGAATAAAATGCAATGGGTATTAATTTTATATTTCTTTTCATTTGCGTGGCGTGGTCACTATGTATGTATATTGCGTTAGAATCAATCGACTTATTTAATCGAATAAAAAGAGAATGATTAAAATGTGCATTGCTAGATATACATATAGTACATATATAAATCATTCATATAAAATTAGCTACTGAAATATAATGATAATATATTTATAATACAATAAAAAATATAGGAAATATTCAGTGTAGGTCAGTTGTTTGGCCCTTAACTCTGTATTGGGTACAATGTTCAAATCGCGTCTGAGCATGTACCGATATTAAAAATAGATTTGCCAAATCACTTTAAATCTAAAAGACCAAGGTATTGATTCCAGAAGACTTGATTTCGATTATTACGTAGCAGAATATAGTGTTACTGGAAGAATATCTATGATAGAGAATGTTATAGAGTACTGGGCACAAACCTAACGTTATTGCTGCAGTAGCTTTCGTTGTGCTAGCTGCTCCGGCCACTTAAGTCTGTGTAGAGCGGTTATTATCCACGTTTATTTTAACTTCAAATAGACCGTCTCTTGGCTCAGACTATTAATAGCGTAATTATGTTAAAATGTAACGAAGATTTGATTAGCACATAATATAATTTTAACATAATAGCTAAACTATACTAATAATACAAAGAAAATAGAGAAAGGTATGTTGAGGTGGTTTGACCATATGGGGCAGATGTATGAAAGGGAGAGTTACGAAGGTAATTTAGAGTGGCAAAGTGGAAGGACGAGTTAGATGGGGTAGGCCGCGTAGGACTTATTCAGATCAAATGGAGACAATCTTGTCAAGGTGGATGTAGGTATCGTGAAGAACAGAAGAGCATGTATGAAAAGGTTTATTGGTGTGAGTAAAGCAAAAGCAAACAGGCGTAAATATATGTATGTAACGAATAATAATAATATTCTAAGTGGTGATAGTCAGTGGCTTACTACCTGTCACATTGAGTACTGATTATCTTACCGCGTAAGAATTTATAGTCCCAAACCGCTTATCTTTTAACATGTGAATGAATGTGATTTATTGTTTTATATCATGGATTAATAAATGTTTCGTCTTAATCCAACTATATTTTTTATTTAATCTAAACAATTTTCTCCCAATTAGAAGCGCCTAAAACATATTTCATAATTCTCACTTATTACTGTACCAGTTGAATTTTATCTGAATAAAATCATGAATACGCCCCTATACGAGTATACCCAGACTATCCTTATCTCGAATGAAATGTAGGTTTCCTCGCCACATCTCCCTCCCCGTCTAGTAACTCATCTATCACTAGATCAATTAGTAATATGATGATCACATTTCGTCTTCATCAATGCTTTACAAACATCAAACAGGCGAACGTCTTTTCACCTCTCTACATGTTTCGGTTCACACCGCAAGCTACCGAGTAGGTATGGCCCAATGGTCTGCACTCAAAGCGGTAGGTATTTTTGCCGGTACTTTCGATACTGATATGCTAACATCAAATTTAAATAATATTCTTCCCATTGAAACTTGATAGAATGGTACTTATCCTTATATCCGACGATATTAAAAATGTGTTTACATAAGTATATACATATACACACACACACGCACACACACATATATGTCGAAGAACTATGATGAACCTGATGTTGATCTTAAGGATCCGTGGGCGGCATTATAGGTATTTGCAAGCACAAAGAAACACTGTATAGTTTAACAGTTTATTCACAAAATTATTAACTTAGAGATTAACTTAATTTACTTTCAGAGTACATTTACTTAGAGCAGTAGGTTCGCGACACTATGGTCGAGAGGACCCACCGACTTCGCCTTCACAAATTCAATGTCTCCAGTCCGGTGAAAATCCTCCAACCTAGCATCCCGACCCCACTCTAGGCACACTAGACACGCCACTCGCTACTAGTTTCCTATTAGCTAACAAAAAGTCGCCTGATCGCGTGACGTAAGCATCGAGTTTCAAAACAAACTATATTCGTTCAGAAATAAGTGCAAATTTAACAAAAGATTAACGTACTTAAAATGTTCGTAAATCAACAACTAGAATTTACGTAACTAATGATCTAAGCAATAAACTAAACTAGGTATTCTTAGCTACTAAAACAACTGATCCATCCTCAATCATTCTCCGACATATATATATACAGGGTGACAGATTCATCACTGGCAATATTTTAACCTGGCTGGACACACCGCAGAGTCGTGACAGAGGGGTCCCGACCCTGCAGTGTGGGAAGATACGGGGGATAGCCTATAAACGAACCTAGCCACCAATAAGGTGTGTGTACCTAACTGGCCCTAAGTCCCTATAGCCTAACCCGAATATATACTTATATATAATAACTGTGGAGTGGTGTGTCAGGCGTGTGGCGCGTGGATGTGAGGCAGCCGGAGCCACCAGGCATAAAGTGTGCCTAGCCGTGTGTAGTGCCTAACGGTAGGGAAAGCTACGCCTCTAGACCTAAAGGCGCAGCCGGGAGCCTAGGTTGGGGGATCAAAGGTTAGGTATGAGGATTTTCCCGTAGCTGGTGAGCCAGACTCAGCGCCACCATTTGAGACTGAAGGTGTCTTTGCCACTACGGGAGGAGAGGTGAAGAAATGAGAACGCTACAAGGTTCGTAACGATCTGGTTTATTGATTAATATATCAGTCTTTTTATGCAACACTGCGAGAACGAGTGATTGACGTCAATGCTACTGCCGCCGCCTCCCCGCGGACTCGGAGCTGCTGCCGCTGCATTTGCTGACTTGCAGTCTTGCACCGCTGCCATCACCGTCACTGCGCCAGATCCTCGTCAGCATCTTGGTGGCACCTTTCTGTGGTTGGCGTCAGCATTCTAACACTGTGGCCAAGAGCACTGACCTCGGCGCGCGCGGTATGTCCACGTGATCGTGGACATTTTGGGCCCCGCCAGAGATGGATTGCATCTGGCAGAGGCCGCCCGGGGCTCCCAGGCGGTGGTGAGGCAGGTGGAACGGTGTCCGGCTGCGTAGCTGCAGGCTCCGAGGCTGCCGGTCTCCTCCGGCGGGGGCGGCTGCGGATGTTCAGCATCAACATCTGGCCCGCCACTCGCTGCTCGCCGTCCCGTTTTTGTTGTCCTGTATGCATAGAAAATAACAAAAGTTAAGTAACTGTGCGGTTGGTTAGTGTTATAAAAGTTTATAGTATAGTCGAATTCCGCAAGCTGCTTATGTGAATTTGCTTGCGATTTGTGCTGGCTGGTTGGTTCGAATTCCGTAAGATGCACGTGTATGCTTTCTTGCGGATTGTAGAAGTCATGTCTAGTTTAAGTAGTTCATTGGTTAGTAGTAATTAGTCTAGTTTAAGTAGTATAAGTTTCCCGAGGGTTGCTCGTTGTATGCTTCCTCCCGGCTAGTAGTCGTCGTGTCCGTTTTGTATGTTTTCCGAGGGTTGCTTCTGTTTGCTTCCTCCCGGGTAGTCGGGGTAGTTTCCCCAAGTAGTTTTTCCGAAGGCTGCTTGTGTCTGCTTCCTATCGGATTGTAGTCGTCGTGTCCGTTTTGTAAGTTTTCCGAGGGTTGCTACTGTTTGCTTCCTCCCGGGTAGTCGGGGTAGTTTCCCCAAGTAGTTTTTCCGAAGGCTGCTTGTGTCTGCTTCCTATCGGATCGTAGTCGTCGTGTCCGTTTTGTAAGTTTTCCGAGGGTTGCTTCTGTTTGCTTCCTCCCGGGTAGTCGGGGTAGTTTCCCCAAGTAGTTTTTCCGAAGGCTGCTTGTGTCTGCTTCCTATCGGATTGTAGTCGTCGTGTCCGTTTTGTAAGTTTTCCGAGGGTTGCTCATTTATGCTTTCTCTCAGATTGTAGTAGTTGTGTACAGTTTGTACGTTTTCCGAGGGTTGCTTGTTTATGCTTCCTATCGGATGGTCGTCGTCTTCTTTTGGTGTGTAAGTCGTTAGAGATATTCCCTCTGGTTTGCTATGCTCACCAGTGGAGGGTTTTCGTTCGTCCAGGTATACATTTTTTTCATATTCATTGAGTACTTGCATGATTTCTTGATAATTCTTATGTATTTCGTTTTTGAAGAAGTCTCTCGTCGTGTATTCATGGTTTTCCAGGATTGGGTCGTTCTCAATGTTTATGTGAATGTTTTTTGAAGATTGGTACAGTTCTCCCGCTGTCTTTCGTCTTGATTGTATGTACTTCAGGGTTCGTCTAGCCACTCCATCTTTCTTTACATTACTCAGTAACTTCTTGAGCTCTGTATTGAAGTAATCTTGTTCCTGTAGGAGGCTGTTTATGTTTTCCGCTTCCATTTTCGTTCTTCTCTATGTTTTCAAACGTCTTCTGTCCCTATCCTACAGCTAATCACGAACCTAGCAAGTACTGCTGTCTCCTGCACCCCTCGGCCCGGGTTATGCGACTACTCTGTTAGTTGGGGGATGCCGCTTGTGGCAAGCCAACTAACCAATTCGCACCCGGCGAGAGATGTCTACAGAATTCAGCACGTACTATCGAGTCTAACAAAACCACAACCCGATGCGGTTGATACACCGAGCCGTGACCTTGCGACCACCAAAACTATCCTCTACCCTAAGTATCCCCACGCGTTTGATATCGAGTCCTCACCGCGGCTTTAGTTTAATTATTATTTAAAGTAAAGTTAAAATATATTCAACGTTAAGTTAAAATAAAGTTAAATTAAAGTATTAAAAAAACAATTAAGTTATTATTTAATTAACTATTCAAATTAAAACAATAAAATAGTATCACCATAGGGGTGGAAATTAATTAACCGAAGGACCATGGACACACCGCAGAGTCGTGACAGAGGGGTCCCGACCCTGCAGTGTGGGAAGATACGGGGGATAGCCTATAAACGAACCTAGCCACCAATAAGGTGTGTGTACCTAGCTGGCCCTAAGTCCCTATAGCCTAACCCGAATATATACTTATATATAATAAGTGTGGAGTGGTGTGTCAGGCGTGTGGCGCGTGGATGTGAGGCAGCCGGAGCCACCAGGCATAAAGTGTGCCTAGCCGTGTGTAGTGCCTAACGGTAGGGAAAGCTACGCCTCTAGACCTATAGGCGCGGCCGGGAGCCTAGGGTGGGGGATCAAAGGTTTAGGTGTAAGGATTTTCCCGTAGCTAGTGAGCCAGACTCAGCGTCACTATTTGAGACTGAAGGTGTCTTTGCCACTACGGGAGGAGAGGTGAAGAAATGAGAACGCTACAAGGTTCGTAACGATCTGGTTTATTGATTAATATATCAGTCTTTTTATGCAACACTGCGAGAACGAGTGATTGACGTCAATGCTACTGCCGCCGCCTCCCCGCGGACTCGGAGCTGCTGCCGCTGCATTTGCTGACTTGCAGTCTTGCACCGCTGCCATCACCGTCATTGCGCCAGATCCTCGTCAGCATCTTGGTGGCATCTTTCTATGGTTGGCGTCAGCATTCTTACACTGTGGCCAAGAGCACTGACCTCGGCCGGCGCGGTATGTCCACGTGATCGTGGACACTGGCTATTAGTAGCACCTATAGAACCCATTTTCATAATAAAAAGGAGAGGAAATTTTAGGAAATTTTGGACAATTTTTTTGATTTGCATTTTAAATTTTTCATAACATATGGGTACCCTATTAACGTACTACTTACCAAGGCCATGTTCATTCATAAATTGTTACTTTACATTCTATGTAATTATCTATGGTACTCTGGTGTTTGTGGACCAGGATAACATCTTGAATGAAACTTTTTTCATTATTGACAGTGTTTTCTCAGGTCAGGAAGCCAATAGAGCATACTCAAGTGGTTTCCTTTAAACATTAATTCCGACAATGTTACTCACTATTCTTTCATTTAATCAAAATAACCATCACTACACACAATAACACAACATTAGCCGGTTATGGATTGTACTTTATTTAATCGCGTGATTACTCAATGCTGGTTAATAATGAATCTCACTTTAGTTTAAGCTTTGATAAGTTCTTTAAAACATTTGATTCCATTAAAATTTTTGTGTTGTTTGATAATTATAAACTTGAAAACACTTTAGTACTTAATTCGTTTCATATCATTTCCACTAAAGTATGAATTTACATTCGCATAACTAAACCATGTCTTACTTTCACTTCATTAATAAACATCATCCACAATTACTGTACTATGAAATAGCAATTTAAAATAAAATTATAAATTCAGACGAAAAACATAGCATTGTTTTTTTTACCGCCATAGCATTGTTTTTTTTATTTTATATACTTACACACAAAGTAAAGGCAAAGGTACATAAGCCATACAGCCAAATCTTAAGAAATACAAAACTATACAATAATAAAACTTACAAAATAAACCATAGCATTGTTAAAATGACAACAAACATAGTCAAAGAAATAAATTAGCTACAGATAAAGTAAAGTTCGCGCCATAAAGCTAGCGTGAAGTGCATTACATTTTATACTTTCGACTTACTGCGAGCCTGAATATTTAAATATTTTGTATGACTAATTAATAAATGTACATGAGATGAAGAATAAACAATGAAAAGTTAATCAAGAATAATAAAATTGTTTATTTCACTTATGTGTTATGTACTATTTTGTCACTAATAATATCATGTACTTTTTAAGACATGTAATCAGACCATTAAATTAAAAAGTTAATAAAATTACTCTATGTTGAATTGAATTGTTTATGTATGTATGTAGAGATCGCCCCACATAAATTGGCAGTTGGAGGCATCGCCACAGTCGCGTAATTCAGTGTTACCAGTAAACACGCCAAAACTAGCACTCACTGTGGCATACGGCTCGATACATTCTAGGTTTCATTTGTATAACGGTCTTTGGTTGCAGAGCTATAAACTCAAATAAAACAAATTAATATATCAAAGTCAAAATATGTTTATTTAAAATAGGCCCTATCACAAGCTCTCTTTGAAAATTATCTTATGATCTAAGTATAAATTAAAAAAACTATTTCAAACATGATTAATAATTAACGGGACTTATCCTTCTTATTATATATTACATATATTATGTGTTCCTTCACTCTGTCCGCAATCGACCGTTTAGTCTGTCCGACGTAGGATTTCCCACAGCTGCAATCAATCTTATACACACCCAACAACAACAAATATAATCTTATATCATGTGTATAAATCGCGAATCTCTTAAACTATTATTTCAAACATGGCACTGAGCATTGTCTTTACATATTTTTTACCGAGGTTAGATCAGCGGAGACCCTAGCTTGGAGAAGAACTAACAAGAAACTCCGGAAATCAATTTATTATAATCACCCTTAACAAACATAAAAATTACAAAGAGTGAGCAAAAAACACAACGCTGGTAATACTAAATTTACCTTTCATACAAAATAACACGCAATGGCGGAAACGTCAAATTTAGTTCCAAGTTTGCCTACTGCCAATTTATGTGGGGCGATCTCTAATAACGGAATTCGCAAGATGATAAAAAGTTTTCAAATTATTTGTTATTAGCTATAATAAATATCGATACGAATTAAAATGAACAAAGATCGAAGAACTATTGAAATGGAATTGTATTTGTTATCGTGTACCATGTATGTGTGATGAAATCAATGTGTTTAATAATTTTCATTGGTGGCATGTAATGTTCAACCAACTTTTATGTTTTTGTGTATTAAACAGCAGGTAAGCCGTAGTGATGATTAATGACGACTTTTCTTCAAACCCTTGAACGGCATTGGGTACAACAGAAATAGAGTTTAGTAAAAAAATTAGATTTTTACTTGGATATTTTGTTGTTGATAGTTTTTTGTTTTGTGTGTTGAAAGATGTTTATTTGGATGAGAACTTATGAATGAAATAATGTAGGGCGTCCATGTATTCTGAATTGGCTCCCAAACTTTGAGTAGGCTTTTCTCCATATTTTTGTACTGGAGGGTACTAAAATAATTAAGCCAGGCCGCATAATTTTGATCATATAATCTACCCTTGATTGATGCCAGTGATGAAAATTTCACCCTATATATACACATATATATATATACATATATACATATATATATGTATATATACATATATGTATAAATATGAAGAGTGTATAAGGATATGAATGAAGTCGAAGAGGTGCGTAAGAAGTGTCAGAGTTTAGCCAAGTCTCAGTCGTCCTCTCGAAATACGTGTGTGATGTATCTGTATTTACAACATTCTTACAACATTATTTCCAAATCATAACCATATCGATAGTAAACCTTTAGGAATTTGAAATTTATATTAAGACAAAATAGATTAGAAATTTATGTTTTAATTTTCCTCATGTTTAAAATGAGGTCTAGTATTAGAATTTTTAATCTATACCTACTAACCAAAAACTCACACTAACTTTTTATTTCCGATGAAATCTTTTAATACGATTAACCATTTATTTCGGTTAATTGTTTATTTCGCTTAACAGTTTATTTCGATTTATCGTTTAGGTTGTTAACCATTTATATCGGTTAACTGTTTAGGGTGTTAACCGTTTATATCGGTTAACCTTTTAAATGGGTTTTCCGAACACTGGTATGAGTGACAAAGAAATTCTACTACTATAAATATTGATTCACAAAGCAATTGAGCGGGATAATAGCCGTTATTTTACGTAATCTTATTTATGTTTGCCATATAAATACAACCTTTTGACTGCGTTCATTTAGTTCCGTCCCAACCGTCATCGTTGTCGAACGTGAAGTGCTCTTCAAAAAAATGCCTAGTTGTGCCGTAATATCTTGTAAAAATGATTCAAGAAAAGTAAGCCGAGATCATGGAAATATTTCTTTTCACCGGTAAGTAAATTTGTTATTTAATTGTGCGTATTTTATTTATAAATCAATTATTTTATCTTATTTGTGTCTATTACTATGTAAACCACCAAAATACATGTAAATGTGAGCATACTACGTGTTTAAATTACATTGCTGCATTTAGTTCCAAAGGTGTTGTATCAGTTCATATAAAGCAAGCAGTGAACACGGAATCGATCGATACTTTCAGTGATAGTTGCGCTTCGTGGTACAGAGGTTATTCTCATTCATCTTACCAAATAGGCAAATAGTGTTGTGCACATGAATCGATTACAGTTATGGTTGTCGATTCGAATCGATTTCAAAACTACAAATAGGTACTCTAACTGATTAAAATTATAAGAAAATTATGTTTGTAAAATTTGTTCATGTTGTATTTATTTGTTAAGAAATAGAATAACGTAAAGTAAATTTTCATTACAGGTTTCTAAGCGACCCCTATATTAAAGAAAGGTGGATTGATACTACGGGGCAAATTAATTGGTTGCCAACAAATTACAGTAAAATTTGTTCTGTACATTTTACTGAAAGCAGCTTTACACAAACAAAAAAGTTTCGACGACTGCATGTAAAAGCGATACCAACCATTAATGTATATAAAATGGCAACTTATTATCAAGTAAGTACAATAACATTGTGGTCAATTCATTGGTTAGTGAATTTCTTTAATAAGTAGAAGAAGATATATTTCACTTGGTTCTAATGTATAGGTATTCTTGTATTTCACAGAATATAGACCGAAAACTGTCAAGAATCGATTCGTCACCACACAATACGCCGCGAAAAAGAAAATTAGAAAAGATACACTTACTTACTCACCTTTAGGTTCCACACTACGATAGTTTCAAAAACATTGAAAAAATCATTACAAATTTTATTGTAATGGCGCATCGCATTACGTTTCGTGCATCAATTGTGTTGTAAACGAAAAAAAAACCCTAATTGCTTGACGGTAACACTAATATAAATATAATCAATAGTTACATCACTCATCACTTCTGTGAAATAATTGTAGATTTGAAGTAATATTATCAAATTAAGTCGAATGGAACGTAATTGAGTGAATGATCGAATATTTACAGATGTTCCTGGACTATCTTGTCCGCTATTTGTTTTCTTTTTGTAATAAGACACAGTTTTTAGTCCTGTAACAACTCTGGTACTAAGTCTGGATTTTATGGTCTTGGCTTAAGCCAAGACTGACTGATATTTTTGTAACAACAAGGTATATGTTCAGGAATTAAAAACCTGAATAGTCGAATACAGGAGGTTGGTCGGTAACCGATGCCTTTATGTTACCTGCTATAATGTCTATACCTTCTGGTAATCAAACCTAAATCCTCCAGCTGTTATGTTTATTATTTTAGCTATAATACGAAACAATTCCTGTTTTTCTTTTAGGAAGTTTCAGGGGCCCAAGTGCACTAATGCTTTTTGCAAAATATAAGTTCAATACCTGATCAGTAATAGTGTGAAGTTGGTAGTGGATTAGCAAAATTGACTAATTTATCTAATTTATTGACAAATTTATACAATTTGTTTAATGAATTTCTATGTACATTTTCGAACAGCTAATCGTTATTGGTTGTAAATAGCGACATGCCTTACCACCTGTCACATTGAGTACTGACTATCTGGGGTCTTACTCTACTAATTAACTATGATGACTGCGTCATGATCATCTATGATGACACTTCAGACGTCGTTCGATAGCGCTTGAGAGGGTATATTTGTTAACCACTCAAGCGTATAGTGGAGTACCAAAAGTGTAAAATTACTGCCATTGAAGTACTATTGTATCACTACTGAAGTAATATTGTGGCTATAATGCATTAGGAGACCCGGGTTTTTAATCAGTGCGTCCTACCTGTAATGACATACGTTGCCGAGATGTGGAACATGAAAGTCGGGCTGGCTTACCGGTTACATGTCCCTCTGCGAGCAATGGAACGTTCAATGCTGGGTATCTCGTTAAGGGACAGACTCCGGAACGAGATTATCCGGCAGAGAACCAAAGTCGTAGACATTGTCTATCGATGTTGCAAGCTGAAGTGGCAGTGGGCTGGTCACGTCTGTCGCAGAACCGACGACCGTTGGAGCAAGTGGTTCTCGAATGGCGACCGCGTCTCGATAAACGTAATGTACGACGCCCCCCTGCTAGATGGACCGATGACCTGAAAAGGGTCGCTGGTAGTGGTTGTCTGAGGGCAACGAGTGACCGTGTTTTGTGGCGTAACCTTGGGGAGGCCTACGTTCAGCAGTGGACTGACATAGGCTGATGGAATGCATTAGTAGACTAAGGCCCCAGGTCAACACGTGGGTTCGAGTTAGCCATAGAATTCTTCATCGCAATGGCGGTGATGGAAACCTGAACCTCTGACTACCCCGCAAGGGTTAATGGTCGTGAATGCGTTTTTTTTGTCTTGACAAATTTATACATTTTAAAGCAAAATATGACACTTTTGCAGATATCAGTGGTGAAATTTGACACTTCCACTACCAACTTCATACTATTACTGATCTGATATTGAACGGTGTTTGTGGTAAAACGCATAATTAGAATTGGGCTCCAGGTTCAATAAACACCTTATCACATTAAGAGTTACATGTACGAATTAACATTACTCCTAATATTTCTGACATCGGGCATACCTAATATTCAGAATAGAAATGTATTGGTGTAGGTATATGGATTGTTAGGAGCGTGGGTATATTGCATATTGATATTATTACTGTCACGGTGACCAGAGAAACGGCATGTTAACCAGTGCGCATAGATAAGAAGCATAGATACAATACTAGTACAGATAGGCGCAATATTTTGTATAAGATGGGGTATCTGACCTGGTATAGTATTTATATATCTGTGGCTTTAGTTACTTCTGACTAATGTGTCTTACTGTGATCTCGATTACTTTAAGATTATGTTTCGGGCGCGGTACTTGCGGCCCACGAACCAAATATAAAGTAGACCCGGCGGAAGGAGCGGTCCCCGTTACGCGGTGCGAAGTCCAAATGGCGTGTTTTAATTGGTGCGAAGTCTAAAAATGTGTAGTAGAAAGAAGACACCTAATTTGATTGGCCGATTCCATGTTTTGATTGGTTGTAATATCTCCCCTCCATCTAGTGTACTTCGTTTCACCCCGCGTAATGCCACGCTAGTTTCCATACAAATATTGCGTAAAGCCCACTCCTCTTATTAATTACTCCTTGTTGCGGCCCCTTTGAACTGCGGCGAAGCCCACCCGGGCGCAGCAAAGTGACTTCATAAACAATGCATCAGTATAATACTTCTTAAAGATAAATCTCTGCAGGTAAGTAATGCCAAGAAACTCTGCAGACAATGTGTACATTAAATTGAATAATAATTCGTTAAAACATGATCAAAACTTCACATCCAACAAGTAGTGCTTTATAACAAACTTAAGGGGAGTCCCAAGAACCGGAACGAAAAGCCATGACCACACAAAATGAAATGTCACGTAACATCATTCAGATTGTCTTTTACTTTGTAATATGCCCTTCTCCATCAACGTCGCTTTCGTGCCATCTTTTTTTTGTCTAGTGGTAACGACTTGATAGACTGAAAGTTTAATATATATTTTTGTTTATGTAGGTTTTAGGTAGGCAAAGACCACGGATCCATCATCGACCCCCTTCCCTTCACTGACACTTACACCTCTTCATACACACCCTGTGATTATAGGTACTACTAACGTCAACCTTTTTTCAATAGAGTAACTATCTGACTGTCATGAAGACATCACGTGGCTTCCAAAAAATTAGTTTTCATTGTAAATTAACATCAATTAAGCAACTGAATAATATACAATGGATAACCAACCTATTTAAGTAGCAACCTATGGGACACCATTAATGGAATAAAAACATAAGTGAAAAAGTAATCGTTGATTATTTAAGTAAGCTGTGAAGAAAATCACTTTTTGGTTCTTCAACCATATTCCTTCGTAATTGAATGCGCTGACTACGGTAAAATAAGGAAAAACTTCCAACATCCACAGTTTTTAAGATATAACGTTTTATAGGTTTTGCCTAATAATTCATATAAATGGCTTGACGAACTACACTATGATTTCATAGAACCGCTTTTCGTCACAACTGTCTAAACAATTGTACTTTTACCAACACACACATGCACGCGCACGCACAGCACACGCTGCGTGCCGATACACATAATATTCATACAATAAGCAATTGAACACTAATTCTATTTATGTCTAAATATCGTTATTATATTTGTCATCTAGAGATCGCGCCACATAAATTGGCAGTTGGAGGCGTCGCCACAGTCGCGTAATTCAGTGTTACCAGTAAACACGCCAAAACTAGCACTCACTGTGCTATACGGCTCGATACATTATAGGTTTAATTTGTAACGGTCTTTGGTTGCAGAGCTATAAACTCAAATAAAACAAATTAATATATCAAAGTCAAAAGTCAAAATATTTTTATTCAAAATAGGCCCTATCACAAGCTCTCTTTGAAAGTTATCTTATGATCTAAGTATAAATTTAAAAAACTATTTCAAACATGGCACTGAGCATTGTATTTACATAATTTACCGAGGTTAGTTCAGCGGAGACCCTAGCTTGGAGAAGAATTAACAAGAAACTCCGGAAATCAATTTATTATAATCACCCTTAACAAACATAAAAATTACAAAGAGTGAGCAAAAAACACAACACTGGTAATACTAAATTTACCTTTCATACAAAATAACACGCAATGGCGGAAACGTCAAATTTAGTTCCAAGTTTGCCTACTGCCAATTTATGTGGCGCGATCTCTAAGTAAGATTCAACTGTAAGTCTCTATTTTTATTGTGTGAATTTTAAACTTAAAATAAACTTAATAATATATTTAAGCACAGATTTCGGTACTCAGATTACCTTTGAAATGTAAGTAATTAAAGATAATCAATAGACTGCAAGAATCCTTATCTTTTATGTTTGGCAATTTCGTTTGAAAACTTAGACGAGTTTTACTTAATAATTGTAGCACCGTTCTGCAGATCGGCGATTGTGGTGAATTGGGAAGACCTTGTTTTATAAGTGCTTATATTAAAAGTTATTTTTATATAGGAAAATAAATTAATCATCATAAAGACTGAAATGTACACCAAAACTACAGCTAAACGTACAGCATAGGTATTCTTGGTATGAAAATTTGTATGTTTTGAGGTTCGTTTAAATACTAACATTAAATAAACCTAAGCCAATAATTATTGGTAATTATAAACTATAGTTTTAAGAGATTCGCGATTTATACTCATGATTAATAATTATTAACGGTTTCGGCTACGTTGCAGTAGCCATGGTCACGGGCAGACTGACGATTCATGTTTCTTCGCCTCCATCGCAGTGTTCTGTCAGATTCTTCTCCGACTACCATCACTGCAACGTTTTTATCAATAACACGCGATCTACACACTACACTCACAGTATCTTGTGACTTCACACGATCATGCTGAGCCGAATGGGGATCTATTACGGTATTCCACGCCGAAGACAGTTTGTAACCTCCTTCACGATTGAATGTACTGTGCTTTTTTATTTCAATCGCCTCACGTACAATTCTACTTTAATATCGCGGTTCATTAGAGAGCAGAGTGGGTTTATGAAACTCAATCCAATGATTTGAACCTTCGTTTAGCAGATGTACGGCTATTGCTGACCTATTGGTATCCAATTTCTTGACCGCTGCAATGTGTTCTTTCACTCTATCCGCTATAGACCGTTTAGTCTGTCCGACGTAAGATTTAAGATTTCCCACAACTGCAATCAATCTTATACACACCCGGTGTTTGGTACGGGATTACATCTTTAGGTGTCCTCAGAAAATTTGTTACTTTCGAAGATGGAACGAAAATAGGCTTAAGTGAGTAGTTTTTCAGGACTGTTCCAACTTTATCTGTAACGCAATTTAAGAAATTTCATAAAAATCTGTGTATTTATTTATTTAAAGGAAATAAAACAGTAACAAATCAGTTATAGATACAGTAATTAAGAGTATATGGTTAAATAATTAAGTTTGCTACATTATACATGTTTCACTGGAAACAAAAAGAGACAAGTTATAAAATAATGATAGCAAATAAAACCTAATGATAGCAAAAAAAACCTAAAAAACCAACTAAACAAAAAAATGCAAACAATGTAATAGCAAAATAGAGCTTCATAAGTATAAAAACAATAATGAGATACATATGTATATGCAAGCACCTAATTTTATATTGAAAACCAGTCATAAAGAAAGCTTACACAGTGATGACTTAAAAGCATTGTGGAAGCACGAAAACATGTTCTAAGCAATGACAGTTGTAAAGAACACACATCCTGTTGAGAGGCATGCGCTTACCAGCATTTGTTTTGCATCTGGAAACCTGGAAGAGAGTTCTGCATCGCGTTCTCTTTACTGGGACACGGAATTTCACTGCAGATAGCAACTCAGGACAATCTAGCTCATTTATACAAATTTTACGGATAGTTAAGAGATCAGTCAAAGTTCGTCTTGCGCTCAGGGTTATTAATTTAGCTCTGATTAAAGAATTAGTATATGTGAAAGATGTAAACGGTAATCAAGGGTACGAGTAAACCTCTGGAACTCTCTCAATTTTGTTCTTGTAAATATTGTAGAGAGGATTCCATACTGACTATTCTGACTATTCTGACTAATAAATAAAATATAACATAAAAGGAACAATGTTTACGGCACTAAAAGTCGTAAGATCTTGTCCAAATCATCACCATTACGGATGCGCAGCAAACGTGACTCATCGCTTTTACGTAGCAGTATGTTCGCATTACGCACCCACACATATTTGTATTTCTTTTGACCGGCAATCTCTTTGGCCTTACTATAACGAATTTTATTCCTCAGTGTAAGGTGTTCATTTAAATTGAAGCGAGCGGCGGCTGAGGCGGGCGCGTCGAACAAATCGCGCACGCGGCCGTGATCAGCTCGTCGCACAAGCGGCGCGCGCATAGCTGCAGCAGCACACAGCATATTCTTAGGCCGGTCGTTCGCCACGCCCGGGCCGCGGAACACGCGGTGCACGGCGCGGATTTTGCAGTCGTTCATGTTCACAATCAGCAGCTTACCGATAGACAATGATAGGTGTACAAGATTCTCGCCTTTTATCTGGATGTTATGCATCTCTTTATTGCAGCTGCGAGAATTTTGGTCGAGATCATGGAATTTTTCCTGCAGTACAGCTAAATTATTCAAGGATTGCTCAGAATGCGGAGATACATGCTGATTTTTGAGCTTCGATAGCCTCTCCTCTACGTTGTCCATCCTACTCGACACGTGAGCCACCTAGGCATGCAGCTTGCGCATCTCCTCTCGGAAGGCGCTCAGCTCCTCGCGCAGCCGCCGCAGCTCCTGCACGATGGCGCCGACGTTGTATGAAACACTCTAACAAAAGATCAGGAGGGGCCGATGCACCGAAAATTTAGAACTTCCGGTAGATTGCACAAAATTCATCATGAAAGAATAAAACGTCTGTTCAGATTGAAGTCCAAAGAAAGAAAGAGTTATTAAGTTACCTTTCGTCATATCTGATAATTAATAAAAGTATGTGATACATGATATATTAATCAGTCAGCCTTTTTCAGTCCATTGCTGGATGTAGGCTACCTGAGGTACGCCAAACACGATCACTCGTGGCTCTCAGCCAACCACTACCAGAGACCTTTTTCAGGTCATTCATCCACCTAGCATGGGGCGTCGTACACTACGCTTATCGAGAAGCGGCCGCCATTCGACAACCACTGCTTGCAACATCGATAAAAAATGACTACTACTTTGTTTCTCTACCGAAGAATCTCATTCCGGACTCTGTCCTTTATCGAGATACCAAGCATCAAACCATGTATTTCTCGCTGAGCGACATGTCATTGGTGAGCCAGGCTGACTGTCATGTACCACGTCTCGGCACCGTATGTCATTACAGGTAGGACGCACTTATTGAAAACCTTGGTCTTAAGACACTGCGGTAGTGGTGACGTAAAGATATGACGCAGCATCCCAAATGCTGCCAAGCCTATCTGCACTCTTCTGCAAATTTGTCGCTCGAACCTGTCCCTACCTATCTGCAAAATTTGCCCCAGATAGACAAATTTCTGGACCACTCCACCTCCACTGACCATAATTGGCACAAGTTCGTTAAACATGACCATGACATGAGGTCTTGTCCAATGTTCTCGGAGACCGTCTGACCGTGAGGCAGCGTCAAGACTGTGCAGCATTTCTCGCTAAACCTGCAACGACCGAACCACTATGACGAACCGCAGATGCGTGAGGTATCTGCCGTTAACTGTGATACTCATCCCAGTCGAATTCCGAGTCTTGAAAACAGTTTCCAGGAGATGACATCCCCTTGTCTTACTCCTCTGAGCAACTGTACAGGACGCGTCTTATGCCTTTGGACCTGAACAAATATCTTTGCCATGTTATAAGGGCTCCTCTGCACCTGTAGATGATAACTTATGTACAAATAAGAAATGTTGATAAAAAAATTGTTATGAATGAGACATATTCAAGACTTAATATTAAATCGAAACTTAGAAAACGTAGATGACAACAATAATATTAACACTTTGCAAATCTTTTTAGTCTCGATTAAATTCGTAAAAAGAGCTTATCTTTTGTACAAATGATTTACAAGAACTAGAAACTTAATGACTATGAAATGGCACTTGAGACACTATAGAGGGAGGTATAACAGTCATCAATAAATTGACTGCAATGAATAATACAATGTTCCCTCGGTACCATGGCCATTTTCTCAAATCATAAGCTTTACCCTTCTTTGAACATAGTCTAGTACTCAGCGTCTTTAAACTCAGTTTTATAATAAAACGGAACACTGTTTCTTTGGTGCATAAAATAGATCTCACATTCAACCATAAAAACTTTTCATTGGCTGTATTATTTTTTCGGATATAAAAAACATTCTATGCTAAAATCATTCATAAATCCTTTCAAATACAGAAAAATTTGCTATTTTGTTTGAAGCTGTACGTACGTACAAGTTGGTGCCAACCTCTTGGCAAGTGAAAGTCCTTAGCAAGGGTTGTAAAAATGATGTAATTTTACCAAACTCTTTTAAAATACGTTTATATTACATAAATTTATAATTGGTTTTACTTTTATTTTAAATTTATTAATAATTCTTTTTAACTCCCCATATAGTTTCCGAGAATTTTCTTATGTCATGAAGTGTTACTAGAACCGAGTGCGAGTGATATAGTCGAGTTCTGATGAAAACCCAACACAGTTAAATTCATAGGTCGAATAATAATATAATATCCAAAGCAAGCGATATTTTGCAATTGCAATAATCAAAATTTTAAAGTTTACCAGCTTTGGAAGTACCTATAATCGACCTATTTATTACCGTATTAACCTACGCAACACTCTTATCCAAGCTATATCACTGTATAATATAAAATAGTCTGTCGAAAAATATACCGCTTAAACGTATTTTACCGAAAATTACCAATGTTATTTTACCGGTTTACATTTCTGATTTACATACTGGTATACTTCGTTTTATGCTGAATCAACGCATGGTCGGTGTCAGCTTCTATGTGCGTGTGACCCGCTATAAGAAATTTATGTTCAATGGATTGCAATTGTGTGGACATTTTTAAAGCCATCATTAACATTGTAGTTACGATAGAATTTTTATTTTGTCCTGGACAAGAGTTTGAGTACATAATCAGTTTCGTAGATTTAGGGTGTAAATATGGTAGTTTAAGTATAATAAAATGAAATAAACACGAAGCAATGTCATCAGTGCCTCTATTCCCCTCACACTCCGGCCACATGTAATGAAAGCCTTGTTCGTTTTCATATCGTGTGATAATAAATTATAAATCCACAATTGTTGTCAAATTGTTCTTATCCATTTTGTTTCTGTCGTCGATGGTATTGTAAATTTGTGAATAAATGTGATGTAAATGAATTTTATTTTTAGTTTACAATTGTCGCTTATAAAATGAAACATTATTTTTCAAGTAAGTGGGAAGGCGTTGTTGTGACTCAAATGTGAAACAGCTACATTTTCACATGACTGAGCTAAATGTTTATCAACTTTTTCCTCTTCATAAGCTGCTTTAAATGCCTCTTGGTGCTCCATAAGCGCTTGTGTCAGATTTGCAGCTTCATCTGGGGATGCATACTTAAGTTTCATAATGATGCTGTCACATTTTGAACATTATCTAGTGAATACTATTTAAAGAACAAGTCCATGGTTTAAGATACTTCTTATATATGCTTTTACTGACCCTAGACTCGATCTTCAATTTGTACAAGATATAAAGAAATGACACTCAATCCCGCGCCCCCCTCTATGCTTCCGCACCTCTAGGCGAAACCGTACTTATTCACTTTCTTTTAAATTTTTTTTGAGTTTTCGAGACAATTTGATTTGTATATATTTACACGTAAAAAGGCAGCTCCAGTCCTGCAGAAGCTAAAGCATCTATTTAATTCCATCATAGCTGATGGGACTACCCCGAGGGTGTGGAGTGAGAGCGCATCAGCGGAAGCCTTGTTCTTCTATAAGGGAGACAAGTTCTTATTGAAGAATTGTAAGCCTATCGCACTCCTAAGACACGTCTACAAGTTGTCCTCGCGAGTGCTACGAATTGTCTGGCCTAAAGATTTGACGCCTTCCAGCCGCAGACTGGATTTCGAAAAGGTTTCAGTATCGTAGTCTACATACACACGGAGCGGCAGATTATACAGAAGTCTCATAAGTATAACCGCGCCTTTGTGCACTACGAGAAGGCTGTTCTAGAATCACTGCAGCGATGGCAGATTTGTTGGCGATATATGCGGATGCTGAGGAGCCTATATAGTATGGCAACGCTATCTGTTCAATTCCAAAACCAAAGTACTTATATAGTTGTTCATGAGTGACAAAGAGGGATGTTATTTCATGATTAATAACTAGCGGGACTTATCGCATATGTTTTTATATAATAAGGTTACCTTTATTAACCCGTGCTCTCTAATGAACGGCGATATTACAGTAGAATTGTACGCGAGGCGATTGAAATAAAAAAGCACAGTACATTCAATCGTGAAGGAGGTTACAAACTGTCTTCGGCGTGGAATACCGTAATAGATCGCCATTCAGCTCAGCATGATCGTGTGAAGCCACAAGATACTGTGAGTGTAGTGTGTAGGTCGCGTGTTATTAATAAAAACGTAGCAGTGAGGGTAGTCGGAGAAGAATCTGACAGGGCGCTGCGGTGAAGGCGAAGAAACATGAATCGTCAGTCTGCCCGTGACCATGGCTGCTGCAACGTAGCCGAAACGTCGGGTTAATAAAGGTAACTTTATTATATAAAAACATACGCGATAAGTCCCGCTAGTTATTAATCATGAGTATAAATCGCGAATCTCTTAAAACTATAATTACAAACCGATATGGGATGTTATCTCCCGAAAACTGTTATCAAACGCACTGGAGGACGTCTTTCGAGACTCTGGATTGGACTGGGATGGTTATCAATGTCAATGGCAGATACCTCACACATCTTCGCTTCGCTGGGGATATCGTCATAATGGTGGAGTCGCTGCAGGGTTTGCAGGGAATGCTGCACAGTCTGAACGCTGCCTCACGGTCGGACGGTCTCCGGATGCCAAATTTAGGTAGGGACAGCTTCGAGCGTGAAATTTCCAGAAGAGTGCTGCTAGGCTTGGCAACATTCCTGAAGCTGCGCCATATCCTATCGTCCCCACTATCGCAGTGTCTTAAGACCAGGGTTTTCAATCAGTGCGTCGTACTTGTTATGACAAATGGTCCCAAGACATAAAACATGATAGTCGGGCTGGCTCACCCATTAAATGTCACTCAGCGAGCAATGGAACGTTCGATACTGGGTATCTCGTTAAAGGACAGAATCCGCAACGAGATTATCCGGCAGAGAACCAAAGTCGTAGTAGTTAGTAGTTTATCAATGTTGCAATCTGAAGTGGTATTGGGCTGGCCTCGTCTGTCGCAGAACCGGCGACCGTTGGAGCAAAGAGGTTCTCGAATGGCGACCGCGTCTCGGTAAACGTAGTGCAGGACGCTCCCCTGCTTGGTGGACTGATGATCTGAAAAAGGTCGCTGGTAGTGGTTGCCTGAGGGCCACGAGTGATCGTGTTTTGTGCCGTAAGCTTGCCTACGTCTAGCAGTGAACTGACATGGTTGATTGATTGATGTCGTGATATATTACTATCCACAAGAAGATACTTTTGCAACCGAAATTTTAGGTATTATTCAAATTGTACCAGGTATCATACAAAAGGGATACTTATAATCTAAATACATCTATTTTCACAGTAAATTTACCTTAGAACGCTCCTAAAATTTAATACAATCAAAATTGAATCTCAAAGCACCAAGAATTGTGAAACCTGTGAAATTACTTTTCGGATTCCAACTTGACTAGTATCGAAACTCACTATGTTCTAGGCTCGGTTGTATCTCTACACATTTTTATCTCCGAAACTAAGGCAGATAGGACAACGTGGATTAGATCCAATGATGAGGATTTTTTTCTTATCACTCACGATAGAATCGCAAAAAGAGTCAAATCACTTATCACAATATAATATTATTCAAATATGAGAAAACTACAATTAGCATTCGAATTGCATATTTTTGCCGACGCGTAGACGACGAATGGTAGTGAGGGTTGGGTTTGCCAATAGAAGCATAAAAGCAGAATGAATGCGGTAGAAAATGTATGTTAGGTTACGGTATAGTGACGGTATGAATGATGCGGTATAAAAGATACGAAAAGATTTTGTAGTCTGTCTATCCCATTGGAAAAAAGAAAAATGAATATATCTATATCTAAGAGCATTCATTTAAAGTTTATCATATATAAAATTAAATAAAGCAACTAAAATTAGAGTTCATGGCTTCTTTCAACAAGCATTACAGGAAAAATTAAAAAACTACTTAATCATTATTGTTTTTGTCAGAATAATAAAAGTGACAAATAAACAGTTTTACTTTACCGAAAGCTCAGCTGTAATACTATTCACTCATACGCAAATATTTCGATTGCCAAAAAACTGAAAAAGTCTCTTTCGGGGCAGACAGACGGATGCCTGTGAGTGTCTTTCATTCATAATAACTTTTCCTAATTATATACATTTTATAGAGTTGTAGATACAGTCGTTATAAAGTTACCTAGTTAATTTAGCTAGCTAGTTTAGTAACGAAAAATTACATACATACATACACATCACGCCCGATTCCCTGTAGACGAGTAGGCAGAGATCACGGATCCCCATATTATGTCCCAATCCTGACAGACCACTTTCGTTGTATTGATACTCATACATCTTCTCATACACACTCAATGGTTATGGGTACTCCTAACGTCACCCTTTTCCAATATAGCGTCTATCTGACTGTCATATGTCTTAATGGGCCGGCCCTTACGTTACTGCCCATCCAATTCACCCACATATATTACTTTTGTCAATCTACTATAATTCATTCGCATAACATGCCTAAACAATCCAAACATGCACTTTTCAGTCTTAGTCACTACATCTTCTTTCAAACCGAAACTTGCCCTTGTCACATTATATTTAATGATACCATTCAATGTCACTCCTAACATGCTTCTCACTGACCGCATTGCGACTACATTGATTATACTTTCATGCTTCTTTTGCCACAACCAACTTTTGGAACCATAAGTGAATGTTAGAACCAGCACTGCCCTATGAATAGCTGTACGTACCGATTGAGAAACCAGTTGCTATTTTTAATGTTAATTATGCATAGCCCCATTAATCTTATTACCTACCTACACACGCCCTACGTTCAATTTCTCCCTCACACTTTCCGTTATTAGTAAATAGTTTTCCCAAATGCACACAATCATTCACTTGTGCGACTCTTTCATTATCTATATCAATCTTACACTCTGTCTTGACAAGTCCCACCATAACCATTACTTGCGATTTACATTAACTTTCACTGCTTTCCCCTTAAGGGACGCAGTCACGCAAGTGACCATCTCCTGCAACTCACACGACGACGACGCAAGAGGAACCTAAGGCTTTAGTCTACTAATGAATTTTAGGCACAATATGAGTTCAGTAGTATCACAATAGCACTTCAGTAGGAGTAATTTGACCCTTTTGGTATTCCACTGATAATTTTTCGTCACTGAAGCACTATCGAACTACGTTTGAAGTACTACTACGGCTAAAGTACAGAAACCCTATACCACTAATCAATCGTGACTCAATATCAGCTCAATCATGTTAGTTTTCGTATTCCACAATTGTTTTGAAAGCTTTGTCCATACTCAATCATTAGCGAGTAGTAGTCTAAAGCTACGGCTACACTGTGTCTTATCATCTTCAAGTTTCGTCTACGTTTTTCTGTTTATTTTTTTTGTATGAAGCTTATTATTTGAAACCCAAATTTGAAGAAAACTTGTGTAATCTTCAAAACTTCTCGATGTTGATAGGTTTGAGGCTTATAAATCTACCAGAGTGGGAGACATATTTAACAGTGCGCGTTAGACGTGATGAACGAAAAGGCACAGTGTGATTATAGCTTAATAGTTTTAATGAACAACAAACAACTTTTTTTTAAATAGATGTAGTTCATAGACACTTATGACATTACATAGGCAATAATGCTATTGAGTTGCTACTGAAGCGTTACTGAAGTGCTATTGAGTCTTTATCGAGATACATTTGTGATTGATCAAAATTTTAGCACACTACCACTTTTACAGTAGTGTCGCAGTAGCGACGCAGTTGTATCGTCGTCATAGTTAACTATTGGACTAAGGCCCCTGATCGTCCACGTACAAGAAGCATTTAATTATCAACTACCGGCCCACCAGCCCTCAACATCTCCACGGAAATTATATCATACCCTGCAGCTTTACTAGTTTTCATACTTTTCAAAACTGTGAAGATTTATATTGCAACGATCCTTGCAGCGATCTCAAGTCGACTGGCGATACGTGAGTGGGCTGAGACATATTTATGGTTCCGCCATGATGATCGTTCAACTCCAAAGCCACGGCACAAAACCTATCCAGTTGCAGAGAGGTATAAGACAGGAGGATGTTATATCCCCGAAACTGTTTTCGAGTGCACTGGAAGATGTTTTCAAAACGTCGGATTGGGTTGAACGAGAAATAAATATCAATGGGGAATACATCTCGCACCTCCGTTTTGCGGACGATATCGTCCTGGTGGCAGAGTCGCTGCAGGATCTGGAGGAAATGCTGTCCGAATTAAATGCTGCTTCTCGACGCATCGGACTCGGGATGAATTTACATGTTCACCAAGTTCATGTTTAATGATTTGGTAGTCCCGAGACCGGTTGCCCTTGGGGGCACTCCCTTAGAAGTTGTTTCCCAATATACTTACTTGGGCCAAATCATACAGCTTGGAAGGAACAATTTCGAGAGGGAGGCGGACAGAAGAAAACAGCTCGGATGGGCAGCATTTGAAGGTTAAGGCATGTCCTCACGTTGTCTTTACCACTATGCCTGAAAACTAAGGTTTTCAACCAGTGTGTGCTCCCCGTTATGACGTACGGTTCTGAGACGTGGACAGTTACTGCGGGACTAGCCCACAAATTCAAGGTCGCTCAGCGTGCTATGGAACGAAAGATGCTCGGGGTTTCTCTGGTAGATCGCATCAGAAATGAGGTGATACGCCAGAGAACTAAAGTTACCGATATAATGAAAAGGATTAGCATGCTGAAGTAGAGTTAGGCTGGTCACGTATGCAGAACGACTGATGGCCGCTGGAGCAAAAAAGTCCAAGAGTGCAAGAGTTCAATCACCCCACCTTCCACTTGACTCACATATATTCCTTTAGTCAATCTGCTATCATTTATCCGCATAACATGTCCAAACCATCGAAGCATGCTCTTTTCAATCTTAGTCACTACATCTTCTTTCAAACCGCAACCTTCCCTTATCACATTATTTTTAATTCTATCATGCTTGTTACGCAATGTCACTCCTAACATGCTTCTCAGAGACCGCATTTAAACAGCATTGATTCTACTTTCATTCTTCTTTTGCCATACCCAACTTTCAGCCCAAGAGCCCTATGGATAGCCATACGTGCCGATTGAGAAACCAACTGGCTACCCATAACACTATACATGGCCACATTAACCTTATTTCCTGCACACAGTCTACGTTCGATACGTCCCTCACATTTTCTGTTATTAGTAAATAGTGTTCCCAAATACACAAAATTATTCACTTGTCGACTCTTTCATTATATATGTCAATCTTACACTCTGTCTTGCCAAGTCCCGTCATAACCATTACTTTCGTTTTACTTGCATTAACTTTCATTCCTTTCCTCTTAAGGGACTCATTCATGCAAGTTTCCATCTCCTGCAACTCACACGACGACGACGCAGGAAGAACCTAATCGTTTGCGTACAAGAGGTATTTAATGATCAACTTGTCCATACGCAATCCTCTGTCACTTTCATTCAAATCAGTAAAGCAACTATCCATGAACATATCGAACAACCACGGCTACGCTACACAGCCTTGCCTCGCACCCTTTTGGATAATGAACCAGTCTGAGTAGGCCCCATTAACCCTAACACAAGCTTCTGAATCCACATATAAACACTCATCATTTATCAAATCTCCATACTTATTCTAACAGCACTCATTCTGGATCCTGCGGGAGTCCCCTGGGCGTTTTGAGCATTCCCCAAAACAGTTTAATGTTTTGATGGAAACTCTAGGAGAATGTCCTTTCCGTCCTCACTTTTTCTTCTAACTTCTTTCACTCTACGATCTTATTCACTCTCTTCTGCAATTCTTTAAATAGGACATTCTGCGTTCATTGTCCCTAACATTCGCGTTGGTTGCTTTGATGTTAGCCCTACTTGCCAGCAAACCCTGCCATATTTTTCTTTTATCATTTACGGCCTTTCTTACTTCATCGTTCTGGCATAGAGCATTGGGGGAGGATTCGTCCTTTTACGTCCTCTATTTACTCTAATGGCAGATTCCACCATACCATCCCTCAACACCAACATTCTCAATTTCTTCTTCCTTCATTCAATGTTCTAATTCGTACTTTTACGCTTTTTCTATATGCCATGAGGAGCAGATGAGAGGAGAGGTATTGCCCACTCTCTTCCGCTTCGTTTCATTCACGCATAACATTCTTCCACATATTATATTCAACGTTCTAAATCGGGTCTCCGTGAACGACGCTCCACCTCTTCGAGGAGCTGGACGTGACGGGTGGCAAACCTGGTCGTCAACTTGCCCCCCGGAGATTCTTTGCACCCCTCTGTACCACTGGGTTCGGAGTGGAAACCTAGGAGGATGCAACGTTGTAAATTAAGTTTTCTAATATTCTATTTATTTATTTAATCATGTCTCTGAGGTTCTGTCCTCCCCAAACACCCGTTACTTGCCACATGCTTCATATCGGCACTACGGTAAAAAGTTGAATTCAAGTGACTATAAACCATCATTAAAGTGTAAGGAGGTGTTTGAGACAACCTCAAATGCCCGTGGTGCACCCTGCTGATTAACAAACTAGGCTCTGGCGACCGACAAATAGCGGCATAGCCATATCTTAAATAAGTGTAGCTAAATACATCAGACTAGTGACAGGCAGCAGCGTCTATGGTGCGACAAGCTATGCTCTGCGGTCGCCAACCCGCCTGCCTAGCGTGGTGACTACGGGCAACCACCCCCAATGAATAACGTCACGGAAGTTTGGCCCCCAGTTCCTGGTCGCTCTTCTATTCCGGACCGTGGCAGAGGTTTCGATTACGGTAGGGCTAAAAAATCCGGGTTACGAATGGCGTTGTTTGACACGTTTTGCGGCTGGACAAAAGCTTGGCGCAACTGGAAGTAGAACTATCTAACATAAGGTAGCATGTTCTAGATCGGAAGTCCGAAGACAAGGTGAGGACACCATAGCCCTGCAGTCAAGTCATCTGTTCTACTAACGGGAGGGCGACCAGTGTTCTCAAGGTGGCGCAGGCTTTCTCATTAAGAAGGTTCTCCGTGACAATGTGCTGGAGTTATCGAGTATGTCAACTCGAGTAGCGTACTTTGTATGAAACTTCAATACGCAAATTATCCAAAAAGCCATTGAGCTGTAAGAATACGTAGATCTAGTCTGACGAAACTGAAAGCCTCAGAGGGCCAGATTGTCATCTCAGTTCCAGGGATTCTTGCCGAGGTTGAGAGCGTCTACGGTTGTTTATACGCCTCGCATCCTACGAAGCCTCCACCCGATACGAAGAAGGATTCAAGGGCTGCATTAGTACGCTTTTTGACGGACGATCTCCCAATCGTAGACGAGATTAGGAATGCTCTCAGACAACTAAGTAATGCGAAGGTTCTTTGCGAGGATGGAATCACCTCTGAGCTTATCAGGGCAGGAGGACCTCCACTCCTGGAGAGGCTCAAGGATTTGTTTAATTCCGTTATAGCCAATAGGACTACCCCGGAGACGTGGAGTGGGAGCGTGGTGGCCTTTTTTTTCAAAACAGTTGTCTCCCGTCCTATTAAAGAATTATAGATCTATCACGCTCCTAAGCCACGTTTACAAGTTGTTTCTATGATGCTTACAAATAGTCTCGCCTTAAGATTTGACAGGGGTACAAGGAGGCACGCTCATCATCCAAGTGCCTCAAGGCAACCTCACCTGCCCGTGGCGCACCCTGCTGACCAACGAACGAGGCTCTGGCGATCGACAAATGGCCGTTAAACATTTCCTAAATAAGCATAGCCAAATACATCAGGCCAGTGATGGGCAGCAGTGTCACTGGTGCGACAAGCTATGCTCTGCGCTCACCAACCCGCTTGCCCAGCGCGGTGAGTAAGGGCAATAACCCCCATGGAAAAAGTTACAAATAACACATGGCCCCCAGTTCCCGGTAGCCCTACTATTCTGGACCATGGTGTCTTTTGCGATCTTTCTAAGGCGTTCGATGGCGTGCAACACAAAACTCCGATCATGAAGCTTAAGCATTACGGTATAGGTGATAGGGCACTGGATCTAATTGCATGTTACCTGGGGGGAAGGATCCAGAGTGTTGAATTCGGCAGAGCTAGATCGAGCGGCAGCTCAGCTGCTATGGGTGTTCCGCAGGGTTCCATTCTTGGGCCTTTCCTTTTTTAGTTTATATAAATGATTTACCTTATTTAAGTCAGGGCCGTTGCCACATGGTGTTGTTTGCGGATAACACTTCTATATTATTTTAGTAAGTTAATAGAGGAAAGACGAAACAGAGAGGATATGTGGGATGATTTCAGAGGTGGAACGATGGTTTAGACTAAACAATCTTGCTTTTAATTGTAATAAGACTAAATGTGTAAGGTTTACTTTGCCTAATGTTAGGAGTTCAATTACTAGCATCGTAATTAATAATGTGGCATATATTGAGGGGTCCACTACCTTCTTGAGGGTGACAATGGACTCAAAATTACAGTTTAGTGAGCACATCGGCGGTCTGGCGAAAAGGCTAAGTTCTGCAGCCTATGCGGTTAGGAAAATAAGACACTTGACTGAGGTGAATACAGCGAGACTTGTTTATTTTAGTTATTTCCATAGCGTCATGTCATACTGGCTTCTTTTGTGGGGCAATTCTGCTAATAATAATTCAGTATTTGTGCTGTAGAAGAGAGCCATTCACTCGATCTACCGTATGGGCCCTCGTGAGTCTTTAAGAGATGTGTTTAAGATAATAAATATACTCACTGTGGTTTCTCAATATATATATGATAACTTAGTCTATGTTAAAAAAATACTAATGATTACAGGCTTGTAAGAGATATGCATAATTGTAACACACGCAATAAAAATAAATTGTATTATAGTGGTTCTAGACTAAAAAGAATAAACGATTCGTTTATGGGCCTGGGCATAAAAATATATAACAAACTTCCAGAGTCTATAAAGTCCTTCCCTCTAGACAAATTTAAAGTTCGTACTAAAGCGACGTTGACCGAGAAGTGCTACTACAAAGTGAAAGGCAATCTAAATGATATTATGTGACGTTTCATCTAAGTGTGATTGCAGCCTCGCGATTCATGTTCTTATTGGGACCCCTAATACGTTGCTCATAATATTCGTTGGTTGCTGGTTGGGCTGCAGACTCATTCTGATGGATTATTTAATTAAGTTGTATTGAAATATGTCTGCAGAGTTTCTTGGCATTTCTTCGCTGCAGGATTTTGTTTACGAAAAGTTTAATTAGTTTTTTTTCTTAAATTTTAAGATTAACTAATTGTAATGACAACTTTTCCGGTGGAAATACTTTTTTTTTGACTTTCAATAAGAGATTTTTTAATCTTAATATTGAATAAAAAGCATTTCATTTTATGGCAGAGATATCCCGGTTACGGCAGGGCAAGGGGTGCTAAGAATCCCCAGGTTACGGACGGCTGCCAGAAACTGACCCTGGTGACGTTTAATCGACGCAGTCTGCGGCTGGATGAGAGCTTTGCGCAACTGAAGTGGAACAATCTAACATAAGGTGGCATGTTTTAGGGTTATCGGAAGTCCGAAGACAAGGTAAGGACACCATAACCCTGGAGTCAGGTCATTAGTTCTACTTCCGGGAGGGCGACCAGCGGTCTCAGGGTGGCGTAGGCTTTTCGTCAATATGGTTCTCCATGAAAATGTGCTGGAGATTTCCAGTGTGTCAACCCGGGTAGCGTACCTTGTACTGAAACTGACCAAGATATACTCTCTTAAGGTCGTACAGGTATATGCGCCGACGTCGGCATACTCGGACAGTGAAGTCGAGGTGCTTTATGAAGATATCGCCGAGGCAATGCATAACACCACCAAGACCCACCACATCGTTGTCATGGGGGACTTCAATGCCAAAGTGGGAGTGCGTGAATACGACGAATTGCGTACACGGAATTCGACGCAGAAACGCCAGAGGGTAAATGCTGGTCAACTTCCTGGACAAAGAGGGGTTGTTCTGCATGAACACATTCTTTAGGAAGAAGCCCCATAGGAAGTGGACCTGGCATAGCCCAAATGGTGGGCCAAAGAATGAGATCGACTTTATCTTAGCAGACAAGAGATACATATTCAGGGATGTCTCAGTGGTCAACCGGTTCAAAACCTCAGTGAGAGGCATCCTAAGAATTGACTTCAAGGCTGAGAGGAGTCGTCTGACGCGATCCGTTCTTCGCCCAACGATGCTCCAGTCCGTGCACGGCTTTGAAGCGTTCCAGTTGGAACTACGCAAGCGCTTCGATGCACTGAAGACCATGGCAAATGTTGACGAGAACCTCGATGGTGTAGTTAGGGTTCTTCGTGAAGTGAGTGGGAAACACTTCAAGGCAGGATGAGTCAGCCGAAGATCTAAGCTCTCAAGCGAAACCCTGCAATTGATGCGGATTCGTCGCACAATGCCTGAAGGAGCTTTGTCAGATACCCAACGTCTCAACAAAACCATCCGGAAATTGGTGAGACGAGACCTCCGAAGCTTCATTGCGATAATTATCCAAGAGGCTTTTGGGCTGAATCGGGGGGTCTAAAGTTTTTAGTAAAAAATGTGTAGATCTAGTCTGACGAAGCTGAAAACCCTCTTCCAGGGATTCTGGCCGAGGTTGAGAGCTTTTACGGCCGTTTATACGCCTCGCATGCTACGAGGTCTCTACCCGATGCGAGGGACCCAAGAGCTGCATTAGTACGCCATTACACGAACGATCTCCCACTCGTGGGCGAAGACGAGATTGGAGTGCTCTCAGACAACTTAGTAATGGGAAGGCTCCCGGCGAGGACGGAATCACCTCTGAACTTCTCAGGGTGGGAGGAGCTCCACTCCTGGAGAGGCTCAAGGATTTGTTTAATTCCATCATAGCCCATGGGACTACCTCGGTGGCGTGGAGTGGGAGCGTGGTGGCCTTGTTTTTCAAAAAGGGAGACAAGGCTCTATTGAAGAATTATAGGTCTATCCAGCTCCTAAGCCACGTCTACAAGTTGTTGTCAAGAGTGCTCACTAATCGTCTGGCCTCAAGATGTGAAGCCTTCCAGCCTCCGGAGCAGGCCGGATTTCGAAAAGGCTAGGCTAGGCTCGTAGACCACATTCACACGGTGCGGCAGGTTATACAGAAGTATAAACGGCCGCTGTGTCTTGCCTTCGTGGACGAGAAGGCCTTCGACTCGATCGAGAGCCTATACAGTACGGCAACGATATCTGTTCAAGTCCAAAACCAAAAGACGAGTCCTATACAGTTGCTCAGAGGAGTAAGACAGGGTGATGTTATCTCTCCAAAACTATTCTCAAACGCACTGGAGGACGTCTTCAAAACTCTGGATTGGACTGGGATGGCTATCAATGTCAATGGCAGATACCTCACGCACCTTTGCTTCGCTGATGACATAGTCAAAATGGCGGAGTTGCTGCAGTATTTGCAGGGAATGCTGCACAGTTTAAACGCTGCCTCACGGTCAGTAGGTCTCCGGGTGAACTTGGACAAGACTAAGCTTATGTTCAATGAACTTGTGGTCCCGGAGCCGATTACGATCAGGGGAGAGACGCTCGAAGCTGTCCAGGAATATGTCTACCTAGGCCAAGTATTGCAGTTGGGTAGGGATAATTTCGAGCGGGATATTTTGAGAAGAGTGCAGCTTGGCTGGGCAGCATTTGGGAAGTTGCGTCAATACTCTCGTCGCCACTATCGCAGCGCCTGAAAACCAGGGTTTATAACCAGTGTGTCCTACCTGTAATGACATACGGAGCCGATACGTGAAACATGATAGTTCGACTGGCTCACCGACAACATGTCGCTCAGCGAGCAATGGAGCGTTCAATGCTGGGTATTTCGTTAATGGATAGAACCCGGAACGAGATTATCCGGCATAGAACCAAAGTGATAGACATAATCTATCGCTGTTGTAAGCTAAAGTGGCAGTGGGCCGGACACATCTCTCGTAGAACCGACGTTCATTGTAGTAAAGCGTTTCTCGAGTGGAGGCTGTGCCTCGGCAAACGTAGTGTAGGACGCGCTACTGCCAGGTGGACCGATGACCTCGAGAAGGTCACTGGTAGTGGCTGGATGAGGGCCACGAATGATCGTGTTTTGTGGCGAATCCTTGGGGAGGCTTACGTCCAGCAGTGGACTAGTATAGGCTGATTTATTGAACGAGCATTTGTGTTGCACATTGATGATTTGAAATGCACACTCAACCTCGGTTTAGCCTAGAATGGGATAGCGGTCGTTCTGCATAATAACATGTTATATTCGAATAAATTATGAATTAAAAATGGAGTTCAGTAATATTTGCCTACCTTCTGGGAAGATAACTTAAATAATGTCAGTATTTATATTCTTGTCTTCTTGTCATATTATGAAACAGTAAATCAAAATAAATATATTATGCTTGTTTTATAATGCATGATTGACACATTAATGAATTATATACCTATTAAAATGCATACGTAGAATAAATCAAATTTAGCAGTTCACTACAGAAGAAAAAAGCGATTTAAATATAATAAGCAATAAGATGAAACAATAAAATTGATCACCTACTCTATTCTGCATCTTATTCGTCGAATTAAAAAGCGACGTGATTATCTGGCGGCTTGGCTGTGAACTCCAATAAAATAGACATGCTCACTCCCTGGCATTAGCGGAGTGCACCGTCTATTCGATTATGATACAACTGACGCAAGCGTAAACTCTCCATTTAAAGTTGTATGGAGGAATCACGGCTTAAATTCGACGTTTTCCAAGCACTCAAGACTTGCTGTCACGGTGATGCAATCACGGCCCTGAGTTTTAGTAGCGACCCGTGCTTCATTTAGTTTTATCACCTAAGCCACGGGTATAAAATGAGTCCGGCGCTCTAACCAATAACAAGTGTTATTTTACGTTTTGAAATGCTTACGTCCTGTGTAATATGCTTGAATATTTGACAATAGACATTTCAATCAATAGTAATAATTTTCGGGGTACGCTAGTCTTGATCCAAACGCTACCTGAAAACAAAATATAAAAATATATTAATTTCGAGTCGACAGCATGCACCAAATTCGGTTCCTGTATTCGTATGAGTATTAAATGTATATTAAGTATTTCGTGAAATTCTAATGAATTGGCATTTCTAGTTTGTCCAATCGCTTTTTGTCTTTATATGGCTCTGACTGGTTGGGTAGCTTATACCAAAATCATATACTGCAGAAGCAAAAGGAGAAGCAGAAGCAATCATATACTGAGTATTAATAATAATAATCTTTATTAAACAAAAACAAGCATACATAAACTCAACCTTTAAAAATTTTTAATCTGGTTTTAAAAATTTTTTTGAATTCGGACTAGGTTCACCTACTGTCTAAAAAGTATTTTTAATAAGATACAAAACTTAAAATTACTCTTGGTACTTTTTCAACACATATTGTAAGGCTTATTAAACACGACAAATCTTTCCATTCGACACTTAATCAAGAGCAAGTGTTTGAGTGTGACAGCTGCCGTCATACGCAGCCACAGAATAAGTCGCGCTATCTCACAACTTTGGCAGTAGGCAAACTTGGAACTAAATTTGACGTTTCCGCCATTGCGTGTTATTTTGTATGAAAGGTAAATTTAGTATTACCAGCGTTGTGTTTTTTGCTCACTCTTTGTAATTTTTATGTTTGTTAAGGGTGATTATAATAAATTGATTTCCGGAGTTTCTTGTTAGTTCTTCTCCAAGCTAGGGTCTCCGTTGATCTAACCTCGGTAAAAAATATGTAAAGACAATGCTCAGTGCCATGTTTGAAATAATAGTTTTAAGAGATTCGCGATTTATACTCATGATATAAGATATAAGAATGTGTATAAGATTGATGGCAGCTGTGGGAAATCCTACGTCGGACAGACTAAACGGTCTATTGCGGACAGAGTGAAGGAACACATAATATATGTAATATATAATAAGAAGGATAAGTCCCGTTAATTATTAATCATGTTTGAAATAGTTTTTTTAGCTAGGGTCTCCACTGAACTAACCTCGGTAAAAAATATGTAAAGACAATACTCAGTGCCATTTTTAATTTATACTTAGATCATAAGATAACATTCCAAGAGAGCTTGTGATAGGGCCTATTTTAAATAAACATATTTTGACTTTGATATATTAATTTGTTGTATTTGTGTTTATAGCTCTGCAACCAAAGACCGTTACAAATGAAACCTATAATGTATCGACCCTCGCCCCCAACTGCCAATTTATGTGGCGCGATCTCTAATACTGGTATCACGAGTTTAGCATAGGCGCGAAATTTAAGCTCGTGTATCGCGCGCGTAAGTCATTTTACGCGCGTTGACAGCAAGAGAATTCTGATTACATATTATGAAGCATTGACTATGCATTTGGCTAATTTACTTTTTTTTTGCTATCTGTACTTTTTTGCGACAGATGACGTCTCACAGCTGTTATTGTGACAAGATTCTATCGTAATATCAATTCGCGGGGTTAGTAACTCAATTTCATTATTTAACAACCACGTATATTAATTGAAATACATATGACAAAAATAGCGGCAGCAGCAAGCCGATCCATAGGGAGGAATTGTATAATGTAGGATCCACTGCGTCTTACATAACAAGAGAAACCTACCTAGGGCCCAAGTCCACCAAATAACTTCGACGACGATACAGCTGCGACACTGATGTAAAAGTATTCTACCAAAATTTTAAGCAATCGCAGTTGTATGTCGATAGTGATTCAATCGTACTTCTATAGCATTGAACTGTCGAAATCATAGTGGAATACCAAAAATACATACATACATATATTAAAGCCTCTACGTCCACAACGGTCCGCTAGGCAGAGACTATTGATCTCCACCTGACTATCTGGTCAATACGTGTGTTCTTGGGGGCCATAGCATGACAACCTCTGTGATTGCGGAGATGACCCCCTTTAACTTTTGACACTACCGCAAGATTTAATGGTCGTGAACGCGTTTGTCTTTGTTTATATTTATTAATAACATATAAATATAACTAAATTATTTATGCTTAACATTATTATAGAGTATATTGTCTGTTTTACATCTTTAATTAAAGCTACACACACACGTTATCATATTTTATATAATTATTGTAGTACTCTATCGTGCCATTTTCTTAAAATATAAACATTGCCCTCCAGGGCATCTGACATAAGATGCGTTTGCCACTTAACGCAACATACCCAGCTGATTTGCTGCGACAATGACATGCACAAGTTATATATACAAATAGAAAAATGTATATTTAAGTGGCCTGAGCAGATGGATCGTATTGGTGAAAAGATGCTTATTAAACCAAAATGAAAGAAACGTTGTAAGTAGTAGGCCGGGTACAACATATACAGATCAAATAGGAGACTGGTGTGCGCAGCGTGAAGAAAAGAACATATTTGAAAAGGTTAATGGGTGGGCGGGAAGCAATCAATAGTCTCTGCTTATCCCGTTAGGGTCGTAGAGGCGTCAATATTTGTATCTATGTTCTTGAGTATCTGTTTATTTTAAGTCAAGTTATCACGACGTGGTTTCCCCTTCTATGGCACAAGGGGTCTCCACAGTACTCTTAAGAACGGTTTAAAAGGTTTTTGCGTTATTGCTGGGCGGTTGTCACTGAATCGATGATTCATCAGCCTCAACAATAAGTTGCAACAAGAGTCTCAACTTGCTCTTTGAGTGGAAAGCCGATGGGGTTGATCCCAACGCTAAGCTGCTAGAGCAGTGACGAGACCACGGATCAACGACTAGGAGTAGGCCTTACAAAACCAGCGTGGCATATCGCGGGGGTGAGGTTAGGGGTGCCTCAGGTTAACCTCGCCACTTTGTGCGACAAAACATAGGTATTATCAT
This sequence comes from Leucoptera coffeella, assembly GCA_030578115.1. Taxonomy (NCBI): domain Eukaryota; kingdom Metazoa; phylum Arthropoda; class Insecta; order Lepidoptera; family Lyonetiidae; genus Leucoptera; species Leucoptera coffeella. Next base: position 2,422,525 of record JAMBLF010000002.1, read on the forward strand.
TCTACTACACACGCGACATCTTGATTCCACAAGATACGTAAATAAATAGATGCTTGACACTCTGATTGTACTTTCAAGCGGACCTTTAAGTTCTACCCCCATAGACAGCTGTTTCATGGAAGCCATTTACCCACAAATCCTTGCCACTTCGGTCCACGACTTTAGCTGGGTTCTCTTTTTTTCGGTTCGTGGTCGAGACTCAAAATTACGTAACACGTGGACCTCGCAAAGCTAGTGCCGTCGTTGATGGCGACTTTCAGTATCATCGTAAGAAATAGACAGACATAATTATAATATTGTAGTGTGACGAATACGACCAATACGTAATATTCTGTGCTAATAAATGGTGACACGGCTTACCAACTGTCACATTGAGTGCTGATTATGTGATGCACCCCACGTGTAGACATGGTCACATAATGACCACCTCTGCAGTTGCGGGGATGGACACCCGACCCTCTGACTAACCTGTAAGGGTTAATAGTTGTAACAGCATTATGCTTTTTGTATATATATGTTATCAATAGAATAGGCAATAAGCAAAAGGAAAAGTTTTATAATTCTATTTAAATATAGGACTGAGGTTGAAGACTTTTGGTGAGTGGTTGCTAGTCGACCGTTTCGAAATTGCAATGTTTAGTATGAAGTCCAAGGTAGTGCTAAGTATATATAAAAATTTTCAAAACACATTTAATAACTTACAAAACAATATCGGTCTTTGGGACAACGAAATGAATATCTTGATGTGATAAAAAAAACCTCATATTTTCTTTAAAATTATACATGTAACTGAAGCTATTCAGATTTCAGAAATTCCGGAACCGATTTGACATTCTGCACACCGCGACCAGTGTTGATGAGGACCTCGAAAATGTAACCAAAATAATTGGTGCGGAAAGAGGCCGGTTCTGCAGGGCATGAGTTGGGAACCGAAAGTCGGTTAAGACGACAAATTCTACAGACATCTCCTTCGCAAACAGCTACGCTAAACAAACAGATAAAGATAGAAAAAGGCAATACGACTTGCACTACGTAAGGCTAATGCTCTCTCCATAAAATAGTTGATCGAACAACACCGTGGGCTACGCATATTCGCCAGAAAACTATGACATGCCCACGTGACGAAGATGAGGACAGCTCGTGGAGACATGGTCAGCTCTAAACCAGAGATCTTGTTTGAGATATTTTTACGGCCAGTTATACCGCTCGCGTTGCCGAAATCTGGATCCCGACCTCTCCGATTCGAGGGCCACATTGACGCGCCACTTCACAGAGGAGATGCCCGAAATAGCTATGGGTGGGATTGAGATGGTCTTAAAACAGCTTAAAAATGGAAAAGCTCCGGGTGTGAAAGAGGGTGGAAACACTTCTGAGCTTCTGAAATCTGGTGGAAGACCGGTACTGAGGGAGCTCCAGAGAATCTTTAACAGCGTCATTTTTTCGGGAAGAACTTCAAGATGTTGGGGCAGAGGTGTAGCTGATCTGTTCTTCAAGAAGGGAGATACACATCACACATCACATCTATACACATCTATAAGCTGTTCTCGAGGGTCATCTCCAATAGAATCTTAGTCATGCTAGATAGGTTTCAGTCTCCAGAGCAGGCTGGGTTTCGACAGGGTTTCAGTAGCATATACCACATACAAACGCTGAGGCAAATTAAACAGAAAACTGAAGAGTATAACCAGCCATATTTCCAGAAAAACGCAGCTAGGCTGGGCAGCATTCGGGAAGCTGCGTCATATCTTCTCGTCACGACCAGGGTTTTCAATCAGTGTGTCCTACCTGTAATGACATACGGTGCCGCGACGTGGAAAATGACAGTCGGACTGGCTCACCGATTGTATGTCGGTCAGCGAGCAACGGAACGTTCGATTCTGGGTATCTCGTTAAGGGATAGAGTCCGGAACGAGATTATCCGGCAGAGAACCAAAGTCGTAGACATTGTCTATTGCTGTTGTAAGCTAAAGTGGCAATGGGCCGGACACATCTCTCGTAGAATCGACGTCCATTGTAGTAAAGCGACGACAAAGTAGTCCTCGAATGGCGGCCGCGTCTCGGTAAATATAGAGTAGAAAGCGCACATACTAGGTGGACCGATGACCTGAAAAAGGTCGCTGGTAGTGGTTGGCTGAGGGCCACGTGATCGTGTTTTGTGGCATACACTTGGGGAGCCCTACGTCCAGCAGTGGACTGACATAGGCTGATTGATTGATTGAATGGTTATAAAATTATGTGTGCATCTGGATTGAGGGCCCATTTTTCAAATATTGGACAATCGAAATGAAACTCACAGGTCATTTAGTAAAGAATTAGTAAAAACTATAGCATCTATTCTTAAATTTCTTAAACTTGAAACAAAAAAGTTATTGTCAAAAAACTGTGGCCCTCAATCCAGATGGCAGCATTTTCTAGATCTCGGAAAGTACGAATCCTGGGATAATGCTGTTTATTCGTGTTATATGCCGTTTAGTAAAGAATTTCTTAAATAAATTAAGAAAATCTCAAATCTCAAAAATGCGTTAAATATAGGTTTAGGGCCAATTTGCTATGGCCCTCAGTTCAGAGCTCTCTGACTTTTGGAATCATCAAAAAATGAACATTTCTATACAAAAAGACTAATGTAACTTATACAGGGTTATTTGAAAAACATCAACAACCTCGCACGACTAGATAGCTAAAATCATAAACAACAACATTTGTTCTACGAGTTTTATCATAACTCAATACATTAATTAATAATGATTTTTCAAGCTATTATTGTACTGTCGTGACATTTGTAGGTCTATGTTCGATTCACGCCGCAACGCCCTCCCCCGCCCCGCCCGTGATTCGGAAAGGGTTTGTTTACCTCATTTTGCGATGCGATGCGCATAGAGTTAAGAACATTTAAACGTAAAATTAAATTGATATTTATTTTTGTATGAAAGTAAAATGTGTCAAATTATCAAAAGTCGTAGAACAAATGTTGTTGTTCACGATGATAGCTACCTGGTCTTGCGAGGTTGTTGATGTTTTACAAATAACCCTGTATTATCTTGAAGCTCAATGGCTCAATAAATTAGTAATGAAGAAATAACGATACAAAAGCGAATAGTTTAAGAGAAAATGAAATTTGAATTTTCATCTGACGTACAAACTGAGAGCCCTAAACTTTCGGCGATATTGACTAAACTAAGCCATCTACACTAGCGTACATAAGGATGACTAATTTTACTAATTTTTTACTAAATCCATGCAATATTTACATGCCTCTAAATATCACACTTTAAGAGGAAAATGACTTTGATTGTTTATATAGGAGAAAATTCTGTAGGGTGACTATGTTATGTGTACATATAAAAAAGTATTCGACGTCCCGAACCAAATACAAAGATACATATGAACCAAAGTAGCTAGGATTGGAGGTTAAATTGCCTACGCAAAGTCATCAAACACTTATCTATGGTGGAGATAGTGACCAGTCCGTTTGAAAGTAGAATCAGTGTGTCAATCGTCTATTTATTCATGTATCCTTTGAAAGTCAATGTGAAAACTTGAAATATTGTGTTCTGTAATGTGTCAATTACAACCCTAATATTTATGTATGCTTAAAATTGACTTATGAAATATTATCGTGTCTTTGAGGGTATGTACGAGGTATATGACGATTATGTTACGGCTTTATTTGTTGCGTAAAAATAAATAGAAATGTTATTAATGAAATATAAACATAGATTATTAGCACTTTATTGACAATAACCACATTCAAAGATATTAGCTACAATACAACACACTATCTGTAACGCCGCAGAAACCGGAATCACCAAATAAATTCACAAGTATGCTTTGCCGAAGGAATCAAAACATCCATCCGAGATATTTTCAGCTAAAGTTTTTCCAACATTAACTAAATGTTGATTAATATTGTTGTTAGTTGAGATGGTTGACCGCTTCACTCAAAAGTAAATGACTATGACTCGATTTAAGATTTGCTCCCGTAATAGATTTGATGGCTTCCCATAAGAGTTTTTGACTTTTTCCTGCCTTATCCATCCTATCTCTATCATACTGTCTTTTTGTTTGCTTGAGAAGATTGAAATAATAAGATTTGTATCTATGATATGTGGTTTTAGCTATTTCATTATCAGGGTTTCTTTTATATTTTGCGTGGAGACAGTCCTTATTCCTTTGACATCTGAGTAGACCCGGTGTCATCCATGGCTTCAAGACAATTTTTCGACCAGAAACTTTCACCTCTTTAGAGCTATTGCTAATAACGTTTTGAAGTTTGGAAATAAGAAAATCTGTACATAAAATCATCAGATTCAAAAATAGGACCGAAGTCAGTAGCTTTTAATAGCGTTCCAACATTCTGAAAATCAATTTTTTTTGCAAAATTTAGGATACTGATAATTGGTCTTACACTGCTGAAGATGAAACACAACTGGCCTCTGATCAGTGACAGTAGTGTTAATAACAACACTAGATACCGATGACCTTGAGCGCACAAATACATGATCTAAACATGAATCTGAAGCCACTCTAGTAACAAGACTATGGCAACATATTAAACCATAGAAAGCTAGCATATTTAAATACTTTTCAGTGTTGGAGTCTCTAACATAGGGCATTATTAAATATTAGGGTTGTAATTGACACATTACAGAACACAATATTTCAAGTTTTCACATTGACTTTCAAAGGATACATGAATAAATAGACGATTGACACACTGATTCTACTTTCAAACGGACTGGTCACTATCTCCACCATAGATAAGTGTTTGATGACTTTGAGTAGGCAATTTAACCTCCAATCCTAGCTACTTTGGTTCATATGTATCTTTGTATTTGGTTCGGGACGTCGAATACTTTTTTATATGTACACATAACATAGTCACCCTACAGAATTTTCTCCTATATAAACAATCAAAGTCATTTTCCTCTTAAAGTGTGATATTTAGAGGCATGTAAATATTGCATGGATTTAGTAAAAAATTAGTAAAATTAGTCATCCTTATGTACGCTAGTGTAGATGGCTTAGTTTAGTCAATATCGCCGAAAGTTTAGGGCTCTCAGTTTGTACGTCAGATGAAAATTCAAATTTCATTTTCTCTTAAACTATTCGCTTTTGTATCGTTATTTCTTCATTACTAATTTATTGAGCCATTGAGCTTCAAGATAATATAAGTTACATTAGTCTTTTTGTATAGAAATGTTCATTTTTTGATGATTCCAAAAGTCAGAGAGCTCTGAACTGAGGGCCATAGCAAATTGGCCCTAAACCTATATTTAACGCATTTTTGAGATTTGAGATTTTCTTAATTTATTTAAGAAATTCTTTACTAAACGGCATATAACACGAATAAACAGCATTATCCCAGGATTCGTACTTTCCGAGATCTAGAAAATGCTGCCATCTGGATTGAGGGCCACAGTTTTTTGACAATAACTTTTTTGTTTCAAGTTTAAGAAATTTAAGAATAGATGCTATAGTTTTTACTAATTCTTTACTAAATGCCCTGTGAGTTTCATTTCGATTGTCCAATATTTGAAAAATGGGCCCTCAATCCAGATGCACACTAAAATTATGGCATTAAAAGTATAATCACTTACTGTTATCACATCAACATCTATACGTTGACGACCTCCGTGGCGCGTTCGGTTAAACACTTGAACGCTACTCGTAAGGACTCGAGTTCGATTTCCGTTGAAGACAGAGTTTTAAAACTATGCACTTTTTCTGCTTTACAGCCTGGTCGTTGATTATATATGCTATACATACAAACATACGCGTGCACGACTATTAACCCTTGCGGGATCGTCAGAGGTTCAGGTTTCCATCTCCGCAATCACGGAGGTAGTAATTCTATGGCCACCTTGAATCCACGTGTTGACTAGATAGTCAGTACTCAAAGTGACAGGTGGTAAGTCATGTTGCCATATTTAAGCACTAACTATTACCTATTCGGGTAGCAGGTATGTTTCCTCACGATGTTTTTCCTCACCGTAGTATTCGGTGCATTTCGCAAATGTATTTTTATAACGAAAATGTACGTAGAAATCATCTCATTTAGCATATATACATACATACGCTTCATTTATCTTTAGCATATATCATTTGTTTTTTTATTTGTTCCAAAATTTATTTATTACTTAAGATGCATCAACCTTTGGAAACACAAATCTGTTTTAACTCAATTAAATGGTTAAATTCGGCAAACATTGTGTGAAATTCTGAATTGTCCAATTGAGGATCATTGATAGGCATACGTAGTGCATCTTACTTGAGCCGACATGACGTTAGTGGTGAATGGCTTATTAAAGAAACACCTCCCGCCTCCGCACCCGAAGCATCCCTCTCCACCTCCTGATCCCGCAAGAAACCTCTGACGATTCCGCAAGGTTTAATAGTCGTGCACGCGTATGTTTGTATGTATAGCATATATAATCAACGACCAGGCTGTAAAGCAGAAAAAGTGCATAGTTTTAAAACTCTGTCTTCAACGGAAATCGAACACGAGTCCTTACGAGTAGCGTTCAAGTGTTTAACCGAACGCGCCACGGAGGTCGTCAACGTATAGACGTTGATGTGATAACAGTAAGTGATTATACTTTTAATGCCATAATTTTATAACCATTCAATCAATCAATCAGCCTATGTCAGTCCACTGCTGGACGTAGGGCTCCCCAAGTGTATGCCACAAAACACGATCACGTGGCCCTCAGCCAACCACTACCAGCGACCTTTTTCAGGTCATCGCTCCACCTAGTAGGTGGGCGTTCTACTCTACATTTACCGAGACGCGGCCGCCATTCGAGGACTACTTTGTCGTCGCTTTACTACAATGGACGTCGATTCTACGAGAGATGTGTCCGGCCCATTGCCACTTTAGCTTACAACAGCAATAGACAATGTCTACGACTTTGGTTCTCTGCCGGATAATCTCGTTCCGGACTCTATCCCTTAACGAGATACCCAGAATCGAACGTTCCGTTGCTTGCTGACCGACATACAATCGGTGAGCCAGTCCGACTGTCATGTTCCACGTCGCGGCACCGTATGTCATTACAGGTAGGACACACTGATTGAAAACCCTGGTCTTAAGACACTGCAGCAGTGGTGACGAGAAGATATGACGCAGCTTCCCGAATGCTGCCCAGCCTAGCTGCGTTTTTCTGGAAATTTCATGCTCGAAGCAGTCCCTACTCTTTTGCAGAATCTGGCCCAGGTAGACAAATTCCTGGACCACTTCGGGCGCCTGTCCACTGATCGTAATCGGTTCCGGGACAACGAGTTCGTTGAACATGACTTTCATCTTGTCCAAGTACATCCGAAGAGCGACCGACCGTGAGGCAGCGTTAAGACTGTGCAGCATTCCCTGCAAAGCCTGCAGCGACTCCGCCATAATGGTGATGTCCCCAGCGAAGCGAAGGTGTGTGAGGCATCTATCATTGACATTGATACTCATCCCAGTCCAATCTAGACTCTTGAAAACGTCCTCCAGTGCGTTCGTGAAAAGTTTCGGGGAGATGACATCCCTGTCTCACTTTCTTAAAGGCTACTACCGTAAACCGTTTGTTCCGTTGTTACCGTTTGGGATGCTCTGGAACATTTGCATCCGTGTCAAGTGTATTGGCAGCATACAGTTGCTGAGGAGCCTCCGTAACAGAACAACGATGTTTGTTGATGACTGTAACAATAACATGACTACATTACAGTTGCTTAGATGAGTGAGACAGTTGGATGTCATTTTTTAAAAACAGTTCACAAACATTCTGTGGGACGTTTTCAAAACTCTAGTAATACTCAAATGGGTATGAATGTCAACGCCTAATTCCTCATGCACCATTGCTCACGACAAATTCATAATGACCGAGTAACTACAAAATTTGTGTGGACTGCTGCATGGCATTATCGCTGCCTGATGAATGAACTTTGATAACATTAAGGTTATGTTCAATGACTGACATTCGTCCCCATAAAATCACGGGAGAGACACTCTAATTTGTCCAGGAATATCCGGAGCAAACATCACAATTGGTTAAGCACACCGCGTGAGCGACCCTAGAAGGGTGCACCTGGGCTGACGGCCACTTCTACTAATGCGTTTTAACACAAACAAAGTTCAATATCAGATCAGTAATAGTGTGAAGTTGGTAGTGGATTAACAAAAGTGTTAAATTTCACCATTGATATCAGCAAAATTTACTTTAAAAATGCCGAAATTTATCACTTGCTAATCCGCTACCAACTTCACACTATTACAGATCCACTACCAAATTCGCACTATTACTGGTCCAATATTGAACTGATATTTTGCAAAAAACATTCAGGAAGTTGCGTCTTATCTTCTCGTCGCTATCAGTGCGTCCCACCAGTGATGCCATACGGGACCGAGTGATCATGTTATGTGGCGTACACTTGGGGAGGCTTACGTCCAGCCGGGGTTGATAGATAAAGGCTTATTCAATAATGCGAAAACTAATCTTATAAAATTATGGATTGCATCTTGCTCCGAAGTAAACCTAAACAGAATCTAATATTGTGGTATTTCGGTCATCGACTATTCGACTCCTTGTCTTTTTGCTTGTCACTAGTACACCATAATTGCAGGCCTTTATTGATGATTATAATGCAGGTAATGACCATATTCTCTGTATTTTTGGACGCACAATGTGGCTCACGAGCCAGTGTCGGATTACTTACCAATATACTTATCATAACTTCTTGAATTAATTAATTTGATCTTTTACAAGTTTACAAACTTACACATAATATACATATACTTACATATAATAGATATAATTTCTGTTTAATCGGATTTAATCATGGAGTAATTAATAAGAGCAGTGGGCCTTACGCAATATTTATATGGAAACTAGCGTGGAATTACGCGGGGTGCAACGAAGTACGCTGGATGTAGGATATTAGAACGAATTAGAACACTGCATTTTATGAGACAAAACATAGATATTTTCTTTCTGCTACACAATCGACAGCTATTCGAAACGCCTACTTCATTATTAGATGAATGGCTAATTATGTAAACATATTAATTAATACGAAATATGAAGTTAGCTATGGAATGGAACATATTTTTGGTCATCCAACCGCTTCCTTATATGATTAGCGTATTTAAGAACATAATATTTCATATTTTTACTTTCTTTTTCACAAGATACGTAAATAAATAGATATGTGACACACTGATTCAACTTTCAAGCGGACTACCCCCATAGACAGCTGTTTGATGACGTCACGGGCGCCATTTAGACTCCGAACCGCGTAACGGGGACTGCGACTTTCGCCGGGTCGTCTTTTTATTTGGTTCGTGGATTAAATATTTAGAGACTATGTGAGCTTCCTTACCTAACCTTCAAATGCTGTAACACTATTCGATCACACATATGCAGGTATTGTAAGAAGACATCCGGTATTAAGATAATACAAAATAGGAATTTATTTACACAATCGAATATTCATAACAAATATGAATACATACTTACTAATAAACTAATACTAATAAAATGAAATATATGCGTATTACTTGACCAGGTTCCACAAGTAAATAGTACTTCTAATAACACAGGTCTTTAAGGTACTAATCTAGTTTAATTGGTTGAATAATTAAACAAAGCATAGATTTGACCGTTATCCCTTGCATAGTGGTCAAAGGTTTGCGTGATTGCGTAATCATGTTAAAAAATATGTTAAATAATCTCATTATACACATCATAAGCATCATTCACATAGTAATATATTGAAATTTTGATTACAAATAAGTAACTATTATTACGTTTAATATTTTAACATATAAGTCATAATAAGATACAGACATATTTTGTTAGTAGTAAGATACATTCATAGTATTTAAGAGATTCTTTTAACCATTTTCATCTCAGCGGTCATTATGCTTATGATTATTTTAAACAAATTTTAATCTCCATTTTATTATAATATATTTTAACAATAGAATATTTACAATAAACTAACAAGATATTTACAAATTTAAAACGAATGAAAATAATTTAACTATAAATTAAATAAATCTAAAAATTTGTCTGGTAGCTTCCTTCGCCAGAGGATTAGTCTGGCTATTCAGAGGGGGAACGCGTCTAGCATATTGGGCACTCTGCGCTCCAACGACAATGACAAATTTTTAGATTTATTTAATTTATAGTTAAATTATTTTAATTAGTTTTTTAAATAAATTGTAGTTTTCCTTTATTATCAGAATTACTATCTTAACACACGAAGAGTATGAAGATTATTTCGTCGCCTTTTACAGATACAGCTAAGTGTATTCATAAATCACCGAATCTACTCTAATATACATAAATCACAAACCCCGATATTACATTCGTTTCCTCATTGTACTAAGGCTATGCCAATATTGTTTATTATTACAATTTATTTTTTTATTACAACTTATCTGATACTTTCCACAGGGTAAACAGAATCTACAACAAATCAAGGCGTACACTAGTGAAGACATAATAGTATGTAAATTGATGATATGGTGTACAGGCATCGCAATGCATTACAATAAGCGTCTGCCTGAACTTCTGCACTTGTTTTCAACCTATTCGTGTCCTTATATTAAAGATTTTTTTCATTCTTCTATTATCATTTGACTATCTGTTGAAGTATAGTTTGATATAGGCGATGTGTACCCACGAAGCTGCAATGCCCCTATTAAAGGATATCGGACATCATTCGTATATTGACGTATATACATTCGATAAACGAATGTGGAAGCAGCTATCGGACTTTTACACATCGCAGAGAAAGTGGACGTTTTCCGGAACACTATCATTTTCGTAAACAAGTTAATGAGTGAAAGTAAAAGAGAAAGTCGGCCAATCACCGTATAAGCGCAAACCTAGCCCACAATCAGTAACGGTATCTAATCAAATATTCTGGTACTTGTTTTTTGTTGTTTTAGTTCCTTATTGCAAGGGATATATTAGATTCGCGTACGTAATTAGAATTTCTATCTATTTTCATTATTTTATATACTTATGGAAAATTAAAAACATCCAGGGTTTTCTCGGCAAAGGTTATTGTAGTAAATCTTTACTCTCTTATGAGGAAGTGAAATGGCTATATTAAATTACATATTAACAACATATTATATTGTTTCTGACAGTTCGCTGCCAAATGTTATGCTTCATATTAAACAAAGAAATGTTAAGTTTAAAATACATATGGATAAATCCACATGTTTGATGTTTTCTTATTGTTTTAAACCATTAATGACGAAACGAAAAGAGTACAATATTTTATAAATGAATAATGTCCAATACAAGGATTTCATATTTTTAAATTTTATTACAGTTAGAACTCATACCACCTTATCCCAAAACACAGTCTATGTTTCGTTATGGGAAAACGTCAGGTGTACACCAGAGATGTTACAAAAACGTTATTACAAAAAGCAGCTTTTTATAAACATACATACGCTTTACGACTTGTGTATACTCTCTTTTTTATTGCGGCGGGGTAGTTAGAGGCTTGAGTGTCTATCTCCGAAATTTAAGTATGGGTCACTCAAAGTCCGCGTTTCACTAGATAGACAGCACCCAACGAGATAGGTAGTGAACCGTATCGCTGTATTTACACTGTACTGGCTATTACCTATCCCGAGGAATAGGCAGGTTTCCTCACGATGTTATCCCTCATCGTTAGCGACTGTAAGCTTTTCCTTTGTGCAGTAAAATGTACAATTAAACTATTGCAGCCCCTAATTTATTTCTGGAACAAATATTTTTGAGTTTACTATTTTGTTTTAGTAGTAGTCAAGAATGTTTTTGTCTCTAAACTAATTAAAATTAATAAGAAATATAAGTTTCAATGACATCGTAATTATGATTTACATTTGTTGTAGATAAGTTTGTTTGATTTGTAAATCCATTTGCATTGAGTGGCAAAGAATTTTGTTATAAATATAGATTCATTCATAAAGTAATTGGGTGGGAAAATAGCGGATATTTTACGTAGTGTTATTGATTGTTGCCATATAAACTACGATAGTTTCAAGAATACTGATATAAATTACATCAAACTTGTTATAACTAAATCATAACAAACTTTATTTTAATTGTGCATTACTTACATTAAGTTCAATGTAGAGATCGCGCCACATAAATTGGCAGTAGGCAAACTTGGAACTAGACGTTTCCGCCATTACGTGTTATTTTGTATGAAAGGTAAATTCAGTAATACCAGCGTTGTGTTTTTTGCTCACTCTTTGTAATTTTTATGTTTGTTAAGGGTGATTATAATAAATTGATTTCCGGAGTTTCTTGTTAGTTCTTCTCCAAGCTAGGGTCTCCGCTGATCTAACCTCGGTAAAAAATATGTAAAGACAATGCTCAGTGCCATGTTTGAAATAATAGTTTTAAGAGATTCGCGATTTATACACATGATATAAGATATAAGGGTGTGTATGAGATTGATTGCAGCTGTGGGAAATCCTACGTCGGACAGACTAAACGGTCTATTGCGGACAGAGTGAAGGAACACATAATATATGTAATATATAATAAGAAGGATAAGTCCCGTTAATTATTAATCATGTTTGAAATAGTTTTTTTAATTTATACTTAGATCATAAGATAACGTTCAAAGAGAGCTTGTGATAGGGCCTATTTTAAATAAACATATTATTTTGACTTTGATATATTAATTTGTTTTATTTGAGTTTATAGCTCTGCAACTAAAGACCGTTACAAATGAAACCTATACCTATAATGTATCGAGCCGTATGGCACAGTGAGTGCTAGTTCTGGCGTGTTTACTGGTAACACTGAATTACGCGACTGTGGCGACGCCTCCAACTGCCAATCAATTGAGTTGTAAACAAAATAAAAGATTATTCAACTAATCATGATTTATATAAACATTTAAAAAAGATTTACATATATAAAAAAGATTTACGTATATAAAAAATATAATAACTATTTACATAACTCTGTGTTAAATAATTGTAGTAACATTATAAAATTGTGTAAAATGGAAAATATTGAGTGATAATTTCGGTCATCGGTAGTTCTCTTCTCGTTTAGGTGAAGTAAGTTGGTGGTTAATTTGGGGGGGAACTCCGGAAGAACATTTTTGAATGGCTCCAGCCATCATCGTGTTCCTTCAATCTCAAATTTTCTGATTCCCTGGTCTAGGTTCTTATCCATGATCTGAACTTGCTAAGTTTCTCGAGCCACTAAGGCCGTCCCCGCGCCCCTTCTGGCAAGCTCATCTGCTGCGTCGTTCCCCAGTGACCCACTATGTCCTCTCATCCACTGCATTGTCACACTATTCATAGTGGACACCTTGGTTAACCGGAGATGACACTCGTGTATTATTTTTGATGTGATTGTCGTACTGGACAGCGCCATCAAACGGAAGCGCTGTCCGAGACTATCTTTATGTTGTATCCTTTGAGTTTACGTCGCAGAACGGCCACCGCTGCCTCGATAATTGCCACACGTTCATATTGGAATATGGAGCTATGAACTCCTAGAGTCAGAGATATATTTATGTTGAGAACCATTGAGTAAACACCCGCTCCGATGGCACTATGGGTTTTGGAGCCATCCTTGTATCATGTATGTTGATGCCGTAGTTTGTTGCATTGCCCACACGGCATTAATTCTGTCGTATGTTGCCCCTAACGTTCCCTCGCCAAAGGCCGTTTTTGTATGTTAGTATGAGGAGACGTTGCGAACTCAGCCAAACCAGGTAAAATTTTGACTTACCTCCATTGCCTAGGTATATAACGAAACACTAGGCAATCCATGTAGATGGAGATGTGATGCCCACAGATTTGGCCAGAGCACCAATACATCAGGTTGGGGAAAGCACCATCGAAGCCAGGTGATTTAAATGGATGGAAGTTGTTGATTGCTGAAATTGATTTTGCCGCGTCCCAGTAATTCTCATTTGGTTGAACTTCTCGTGAATCGTCATTACTTCCCACGCTAGCACGTATACTTCCTGGGAAGTGCACATCGAGCAAAAGAGGGTCTAAGTCTATTTCGATGTAGGTACCATCTGGTTTTTTAAGCCGCTCTAGTGTTCTGGGCGACTCTTTCTTAAGTACCTTGGTTATTCTGCTGGCTTGGTTAGCCGTTTCAATGTTACTGCAGAAATGATGTAAATTTCTTTTGCATTTTCTGATTATTTTCTTGTATTTTGCACGAGTGTTTATATAAGTCAACCAATCATCGATATCCCAAGTAGTCATCGGTTTCCAGTTAGGTCCCTAATTGGTCTTCCTGCACCACACTGTATGATGCGCATTCGTGTCCGCGGCAATGACCAGTTGTAGTCCATTACTCTCGCAGTAGCGTGCCAGTTGTGCCAGTTCCGCAGTAGGCATGTCACCATTACCCGGTAAGAAGGCCGACGCTAGTATGACCTGCGGAAGCCTTACAGCGTGTTCACGTTGTTTGATGGTAGTTAGATCTCTGGAACAGGACTCAGTCATTAATACATGCGATTTTATAATACATGATCTTGGGTTGGTTATATTTATGGCTGCTAGAATGTTACCATTTCTGCTAGGTAGTCCCTGTATTTTTCCATCGCTGAGCGCTTTGGTATTGTGATTGGCCTCCAGCTCCCTGCGCAAGGTGGTCGCAGCAGTCCGGCTGTGCTGGAGGTTAGTCTGGATGATGTTGTGTGTGACCTAATCCAGAGGGGGCTGGATTGAACGTCGGCCTCGGCGCCACATTTAACTCCGTGCTGCTGCAACAGGTTTCCAAAGTGCCGGGGCCGAGCCAACCAAAACGTCCTCCCTCCTGTAAGGCCGCGCGTAGATGGAGCCAAGAGGCTACCTCATCCTATACTGGTTTGAGGCGCGTCTATTGGCTTCTGGTTCCGGTACTCCGAGCGTTAGGTGCGGACCCTTATCATCCCTTCGGTCAATGGAGTTTAGAGTCCATCCACCCACACCGTACCTAGTACTGCCGTCGTCGTACGAGAGAAGGGCACATCTATCATTTTGGTCAAACTGAGTTAATTGGGATTAAAGTTTGAAAAAATATTGTGCTTTACAGTGTGGAAACCTTTTTTTTTTTTTTTTGAGGGCGGAGGGCTATGTCGGACTCGAACCGACTAAAACCTGACGGTGACCTTCGGGTGCCTCATTGGCCAGGGCCGCGGTGAGCATAACATCACGCGACCCCGACCGAGGCGGCGTCCGGCAGTGGGCGCCGGACACTGTCCCGAGCTAACGCTTAGGGCGGAAGGGGAGATTCTCCCGCCCGAACCCTAATGGGAGGCGCGCAGGTCACGCGCACACCATCCCGAGGCCGTAACTAGCAGGGGCACACATACCCCAGTATGGTGCCCCACCGGCCTCAAGTGGGGGGGAGGAGGCCGTGGAAAGCCCTCCTCCTGGCCCCGGCTCTCCGGCGGCGGATCCGGTGAGAGGAAGGGTCCAACTCCCGCTGTCTCTCCGCCGCCTCCTTCTGCGAAATCACCACTTCGCAGAAGTCCAGAACCGCTTGCCAAGCCCCTTCGTCACCGACCATGGAACTGACCAAGGCCGGCAAGGACAGGGCACACCCCACCGCTGCGACGAGACAACGGCGCTCGTCAGCCCAGGCTGGGCACTCCACTAGGGTATGCTGCGCCGTGTCGTCGTCACAGCCGCAATGATGGCACTCGGTCGTTGGCTCCCTACCGGCGATCCGGTGCAGGTAATGGCCGAAACACCCATGGCCTGTTAGCACCTGCACCATGCGGTAGGTCAACGACGCCGATCTGTCCGTCCACTCCCGTAGGACCGGACGGACCGCCTCGACAGTCCAGCGGCCGGCACTTGGTTCCGCCAGCCGCTGTCGCCACTTGTCCAGCACGGACTGCCAGGCTTGGAGTTTCCGCACCCTCACCTCCCTGGGAGGAGGGTCTTCGTTCCTTTGGCGGAGAGCCGCGCGCCAGTGGTAAATGGACGCTTGCGCCTCCGCCTCAAGATCCCAGGGGGGACTTCCTGCTAGGACGCAGGCCGCCTCGTACGATACCGTGCGGTATCCGCGTATAACCCCGACGGCCATTGCCCTCTGAGCTCTTCTCAGAGGGGTGAAGATTCGGGCCGTCAGGGCTCCCGCCCACACGGGCGCTCCATACAGTGCTATGGAGCGCACTACGGCAAGGTAGAGGCGACGGCGTCCCTCCAACGGCCCCCCGATGTTCGGCATTACTCGCCGCAGCGCATTCGCCGTTCTTACGAGTCGGGGGGCGAGCAGCATGAAGTGCTCGCGGAAACTCCATCGGCTATCGAGGGTGAGCCCAAGGTACTTGATATGGGACTCCACCCCGATACGAGTGCCACCAATCACGATATGGGACCCGGCCGGTGGCGCGCGCCGAGGGCCATGGAAGCAGACCGCCTCGGACTTAGGCAGCGCCACCTCGAGTCCCAGTTGCCTTATCCGTCTCACCACCTGCCACACCGAAATGGTGGCGAGACGGGATGCCTCCCTGAATGAGCTCCCTCGGGCGGTGACCAGCGTGTCATCAGCGTAACATGTTACGCCCGCGCCCGCCAGGAGCCTCACTCTCAGCACCCAGTCGTAGCCAACGTTCCAAAGCAATGGGCCCAGAACTGACCCCTGAGGAACGCCGCACGACATCTCCCACAGGTGCTGTCGGCCACCACGCCCAACACACGTGATAGTCCTCTCGCTGAGGTAATTTCCGATCAGCCTGCTCAGGTATTGAGGCACTCCATGGTATCGGAGCGCCTCCCTGATGCAGGCCCAGGGCAAGGTGTTAAACGCGTTGGCTATGTCCAACGACACTGCCAGCAACACCTCACCCCGTGCCACCGCTTCCTCCGAAAGGGCCTTGACGCGAAGGACCGCGTCCACAGTCGATAGGCCCCCCCGGAACCCGTACTGCAAGGGTGACAGATCGGGCCCGACACGCGAGAGGTGCCCGACGAGGCGACCCGCCAGTATACGCTCAAAGAGCTTTCCCGCCTCGTCAAGCAACACTATTGGGCGATACGCCGAGGGAGACTCTGCTGGCCGCCCGTCCTTCTTCATGAGGACAAGTTTTCCCACTTTCCACGCCTTGGGGAATCGACTTGCCTCCAGACAGGCGTCCAGCAGCTTTCTGTAATCCTCCCCGAGGACCTCAAGAGACAAGGCCAGAGCTCGACCCGGAACGCCGTCCGGGCCCGGAGCCTTATTCCGCCGGAGCCTGAGAGCAGCCGCACGCATTTCGGCCTCCGTCACCGCCGGCGGAGGACAATCAGGCCCCGCTCCTCGCGAGCGGGGAACCATTGCCGGCAGCTGCTGCTCGGCCCTGTGTGGAAACAGGGCCGACACGACGCTCTCAAGCAACCGGGGCTCGAGACTCTCCGCGAGAGGGGGCGCCCATGGGCGGAGTTTGCCCATCACCATTTTGTAGGGGCGCCCCCACGGGTCTGCGTTCAGAGTCTCGAGCAACTCCGCTCTGGCTCTGGCCTTGGCATCGCTGATGGACAGCTGCAGCCTCTTCTTACACGCTCTATACGCAGCGTACAGCTGTGCCTCCACGTCGGCGTCGCGGTTCCGACTTCTTCGGAACCTGGTGTACCGGCGCCTCGCCACCACGCAGCCCCTTCGCTGCTCGGCGATCTCTACGGACCACCAGTACACCTGACGCCTAGGAGATTTTGGCTGGGCCCGGGGCATTGCGGAATCGCAAACTGCCGTCATTGCGCCCCGGAACCACTCAGCCACTTGATCGATCTCCACAGGTCCGGCAGGAAAGTTAGGCCGGACCTGGACGATGGAGGCTTCCATCAGCAACTCTTTGTCTAAACTCTTGAGGCACCACCTCGGGGAGGACCCATTGTTGTGTCCTCTGGGACGGACCCCAGTAACATCAGGAGCGGTGGAGAGATCGAACCGGATATACCGGTGATCCGATAGCGTCTCCACCGAATCCAAGACAGTCCAGTCGCGGACAGTGCGCGCGAGGCAGGGGGTCGCAAACGTCAAGTCTACGATGGACCCCCCCCGTTGGCGCACGCAGGTAAGGGCCGACCCCCTGTTCAGCAAAACCAGGCCGGCCGATGCTGCCCACGACTCCAAAATCTCGCCACGACGATTCGTTGCGGGGGAGCCCCACAGTTGGGACTTTGCGTTAAAGTCCCCCGCAACCAGCACTTCTCTGGGTCGGGCACGAGATGTTAGTATGTGCCCGACCCCGTCGACCAATTGTTCGAACGAACTCGGCGAGACTTCGGTTTGGGGAGAAATACACTGCTACTAGTAAGATCTCTCCCCAAAGGACTGCCGCGTACCCCGGGCCCCTCCCGATGATCGAAGGGGGCGGTACGTTCATCCCAGAGGACACAACGGCGACCAAGCCATCAGAGGACCCGAACCAGCTGTCCGGGACGAAATAGGGCTCGGCCACCACGGCGACATCGACCATCCACTGCGCGACCGACTGAAGAAGGAGATCTTGAGTGGTTGATGTTCGCCTGTAGGAGGCGGAATCGAGGCATTTAAGCCTCCATCGCCTCCTCTTCCCTGCGTGTGGCTGCAGGGGGAGCCGGAGCTGGAGCTGCGGGCTGCACCCCGGTCCTTGGGGCGCCGACTCGGTTTCTGCCCTTCGAGGGGCGGGACCCGGTGCAGCCCTTGCTGCCCGCCCTGTGGTCTGCGGGTTTTTTCAGGGCGACGCAGAGGTTACAGTGGGGCGGATTCCCACACTGTCCAGCTTTGTGGCCGGGCTGACCGCAGCGATAGCACTCATCGCTGCGGTCCGTCTCGGCGGTGCACACGTGCCTCACGTGCCCGGCTAGGAGGCACCTGTAGCACCGCTGGGGTCTTGGGTCCAAGAGTTGGACCCTGACCGAGACGAACCCGACCAACAGGCGTCCGGCAACTACCTTTTTGCCGCGGCGGTGGGGCACCTGACCCAGGTGGTGCCCGTTCCCGCCACGGAGAACTTTAGCTCCCCAATCTTAATAGATTGGGGAGAGCAGGCCCCGGCCTTTGCGACCGCCTCGGTGACCTCCTCGGGGGTGACGGAGTCATCGAGCCCCGTCAGCCTCAACTCCGCACACTTTACGGGCCTGGACACCCTGACTAGGTCCTTGTCCAGGACCCCTTGGAGTTTTGCCGCCAGGGCATCTGCCCTGTCGGCGCTGGTGGCCCCCGGGAGCTCCAGTAGCCTCCCGCCAGTGGCAGTGTGGCGCACACGGACTCCCTGCGCTCCAAAGTCTTCGGTGGCCAACTTGGTCTTGGCCACCCGGAGCACGTCAGCGAACGTGATGCCCTTCTCCTGCCCCTCCGGCGATATGGAGAGGACTACAGCTGACGTCCGAGGCGGTCGCAACCTCTGCTTTTCTTTCTTGGCCCCTCGCCCCGTTGCCGGCGTGGGCCGGGACCCAGGCTGTTGTGGGCTGGGCCGGGCAGTGGCGACCGTCTTCTTTTTGGCCCTGCCCTTCCTTGCAACAGTGGACCAGCCCTCCGCCATGTTGGGCGGTGCCGGCGGCAGATGGCGAAGGGGCCTCTCCTCTGTTTGCTCCCCCCTCGTAGTGGGCTTAGGGGGGGCACGTTTGTCGGCCGCAAGCGGCGGGCGGACACGAGCAGGGGCGGGTAGGAGGCGGCCCTCCAGCCCCGCGATCTTGGCGTCCATCATGAACCCAAGTTGGCTCATGAGGGACGCCACAAACTCGGAGTCCAGCCCCGATGGCCGGCTCTCCGGTGCCCTCGTTGGCGGCGCCGGCGCCGGGCGCGCCGCGCGGAACTTCTCCCTGAGGGTCGCCATTTCTGCTCGGAGAGCGTCCACTTGTCCCTGCAGGCGGGCATTTTCAGCCTGCAGGGCTTTCGTCTCCTCCGAGACATTGCGGCCCCGAAGAGCTGCGACCGCACCGGAGATGGACTCCGCTGCCTCCTTAAGGGCCCGTACGCTGGTACCCTTGAGGTTTGCCGACTTCTGCGCAACCGCAAGTACGGCCCTTACGCCGTCCTCCGCCGCGTCCGCTATCGCGTCCGTCGACAACCCCTCAAGGGGGCCCCTCTCCGCCGCCGTTTTTCGGGCTAAAGCAGTCAGGCAGGCCACTTGCTCCTCTTTGGAGATTTCTACCTCCGCCCGCCTGACCTGGAGCAGCTCCTTTTGGGCCTTGGCTCTCCCCACACCTTTGGTGGGGGGCCTGCCCCTCCCTCTCTTCACGGGGGCGAAAACTGTGGACCCTCTGTCCGTGTCGCTCCCCGATCCCTGGGAGCCTTCGTTGCTCCGCATTTGTCGCCGCTTGCGGCCCACTACAATTAGAGACGAGCCAGTGCTCGCCTTCTTTTCGATGTCGGAGATCCCCTCCGACATTGGTCTCTCGTCCCCACTGGGGACAACTGACGAGGGCCGGGATTCCCCGGACCCTCCCTCCTGCGTTTCTTTAAATTTGTTTATAATTGGGTTCATTTCCATTTAGTTCCCACGAGAACCGGGTTTTTGACGCTGCGCCGCCGCAGTGACCCGGATGCGACGGCGCCCCTACTACACCTGGGGGGACAGGACTTCCCCCAGGGTTGGCCGCTAGTGACTGATCAACCCGCCAGCCGCTCTCTCGAGCATCCCGACGCCGCGCGAGGCCCATGTGGGCGCCCCA
Organism: Leucoptera coffeella; assembly: GCA_030578115.1. NCBI lineage: Eukaryota > Metazoa > Arthropoda > Insecta > Lepidoptera > Lyonetiidae > Leucoptera > Leucoptera coffeella. The sequence continues at coordinate 2,443,118 of JAMBLF010000002.1, forward strand.
ACGCCGGGAAATGGGGATTTTTTATAGAGGCTGTCTCCTCACGGTCCGGGCGGTTAAGCCAAGACCCTCGCCCCTGTCTGGAGCCGCTAGACTTGACAACGACACTCCAGAACAGGATTACGAGTTAGTCGGTGGCAGTGCAGGTTCTCTGCACCACCAGCCCAGCCACACCATTGAGGTGCTCCAGGCCCAACCAAGTCCCCATCCCGCACCCCGTCTGACAGAACAGACGGGCCAGGGGGGGTCACCCCGAGGCAATTAGTTTCACGGCCGATCGCTCGACCGCTACTCACAGGGTGGGCCACGTGAAGGCTTGCCTCATCCACCCCATAGTGTGGAAACCTATTGTAAGCCTATGATATTTGCGAATTCCTTGAACATAAAATTCTACAAAAAATTTAGTAGATGTGCCTTTATATTCTGATTCTAAATATGTTAATAACACAATTTAAAAAAAAAACTTAGTTATGCCTTATTACCCTATATTAGCCCTATAATAGTATAAAATCGCTCCGGCTAATTTTAGTTTTAATAATAGTATTATTTTACATATTTATTCATTTTATTGATACAATTTTATTTCGTAAGTATATGTATTTCTTTAGTATCATGTCATTTCACCGAAATTACTTACTACTACTACTGGGTACAATTAGGCATGCTGAACTATATGTTCTTAATATAGTTATTAAGTTATTTTATTTTAAAATCAAAAAACGGGTACGAATCACAATTATGCAATTAATTATGTCTAATTTATAAATAACGATTATTATTTCAAAAGTGCCAATATCCAAAGTTCAAAATATTGGAAAACATAATATGTGAATACCTTATGTTACCTATCAACAGAAATCTAGGTTGTTTAAGTTAGGTTTTAATATGTGTAGCGAATCACTTTTTTAATAATAGATTGTTATACATGGGTTGAAAGGAATCAATTTCCCTACGAGGTATTAGAAATTTATAAACTTACGGTTCTTGTTATTTTCCGGTAACATATTTAAACGAGTATATGACAAAAGTGGTCCCTCGACCCGAGACAATGACTCAGCCACATGACCACTGCAATAATAATATGATAAACTACAATATTGCATACATTTAACTTATATGTATAAATATATGTTTGCATAAATATACATGTACTTTGTAGTATAAGCTACATACATAAAAGGGTGCCTGGAAGTGTTTGGTTGCGTCTGTTTCTTAAGTGTTGTTGTCTGTTTGTGTTGAGGGTCTCTGCAACTTGTGCTGGCCCCAAGACCATCTGCCAGAGCGTACACCAAATAGGTGCAGATCCCAGAAGTTAAAATAAAAAGCTAGTAGAGTACCCGCCACATAAGGTGGCAGTTGGAGGAGTCGCCACAGTCGCGTAATCCAGTGTTGCTAGTAAACACGCCAAAACTAGCACTCACTGTGCCATACGGCTCGATACATTATATTGAGGTTTCATTTGTAACGATCTTTGGTTGCAGAGCTATAAACTCAAATAAAACAAATTAATATACCAAAGTCAAAAGTCAAAATATTTTTATTCAAAATAGGCCCTATCATAAGCTCTCTTTGAAAGTTATTTTATGATCTAAGTACAAATTAAAAAAACTATATATTGACAAAAGGAATATATATGAGTGAAGTGGAAGGGCGGTAACGTAGGGGCCGGCCTAATAAGACATATATGTAACAGTCAGATAGACGCTATATTGAAAAAAGGTGACGTTAGGAGTACCTATAACCGCCTAGAGTGTATTAGAGAATGTATGAATGTCAATGAAGCGAAAGTGGTCTGTCAGGATCGGGACAAATGGGGATCCGTGATCTCTGCCTACCCCTCTACAGGGAATCAGGGGTGATGTGTATGTATGTATGTAAAAAAACTATTTCAAACATGGCACTGAGCATTGTCTTTACATATTTTTACCGAGGTTAGTTCACCAACCATTTCGGCTGCTCAAGATGCCACGTCATGAAGACCACGACCGCTCTGATAAGAGCGTAACGATTGAGAAGAAGAAGTTCAGCGGAGACCCTTGGAGAAGAACTAACAAGAAACTCCAGAAATCAATTTATTATAATCACCCTTAACAAACATAAAAATTACAAAGAGTGGGCAAAAAACACAACGCTGGTAATACTAAATTTACCTTACATACAAAATAACACGCAATGGCGGAAACGTCAAATTTAGTTCCAAGTTTGGCTACTGCCACCTTATGTGGCGGGTACTCTAGTATAAAATCTTTTTTTGACAACTGAGTACACGAAACGTTCCAGGGACAAACGTTTTTAATATGGGTTTTTTCCATCAAGTCAATTTAATTATTTATTTATTTTTTGTCAGTATTTAATATTTATTATACTTAATACATTTTAACAATAGAATCTTTACAATAAATAAACAAAATATTTACAAACTTAAAACTAATTAAAATATAATTTATTTATTTACTATAGTTTTAAGAGCTTCGGGATTTATACTCATGATTAATAATTAACGGGGCTTGTCGCGTAAGTTTATATAAAATAAAATTACCTTTTATAACCCGACGTTTCGGCTACGTTGCAGTAGCCATGGTCACGGGCAGACTGACGATTCATGTTTCTTCGCCTCCATCGCAGTGTTCTGTCAGATTCTTCTCCGACTACCATCACTGCAACGTTTTTATCAATAACACGCGATCTACACACTACACTCACAGTATCTTGTGGCTTCACACGATCATGCTGAGCCGAATGGGGATCTATTACGGTATTCCACGTCGAAGACAGTTTGTAACCTCCTTCGCGATTGAATGTACAGTGCTTTTTCATTTCAATCGCCTCGCGTACAATTCTAATGTAATATCGTCGTTCATTAGAGAGCACAGTGGGTTTATGAAACTCAATCCAATGATTTGAACCCTCGTTTAGCAGATGTTCGGCTATTACTGACCTATTGGTATCCAATTTCTTGACCGCTGCAATGTGTTCTTTCACTCTATCCGTTATAGACCGTTTAGTCTGTCCGACGTAAGATATCCCACAGCTGCAATCAATCTTGTACACACCCGGTGTTTGGTACGGGATTACATCTTTAGGTGTCCTCAGAAAATTTGTTACTTTCGAAGATGGAACGAAAATAGGCTTAAGTGAGTAGTTTTTCAGGACTGTTCCAACTTTATCTGTAACACCTCTCACATAAGGTAGGAACACCGGCGCGCGATCTACACACGGTGGTTTCTCACTTTTGGATATACGTCTTACCAGCTTAGTACCTACGTAATGACCATTTCTCCTAAGTACATCCCGAACGTACTGCAGCTCCACGTCCAGATGCTCAGGGTCGCACAAATCCCTTGCCCTGCTTAAAAGAGACGTCGCCACAGAAGCCATGTGTTTCGGATGATGATGTGAGGATCCATGAAAGTACCGATCTGTATGTGTAGGTTTTCTGTAGATAGTATGCGACATTGTGCCATCAGGTCTCACCAAAACTTTAAGGAATGCAAGTGATCTATCAATTTCCATCTCACAAGTGAACCTTATATTCGAATGAATAGCATTCAGGTATATCAACCACTTATCTACTTCTTGTGCGTCTCCTTTCAATATACAAAAGGAAAAATATGAAGTAGGTTACAAACTGTAGGCGGAGGCGAAGAAACATGAATCGTCAGTCTGTCCGTGGCCATGGCTACTGCAACGTAGCTGAAACGTCGGGTTAATAAAGGTAATTTTATTATATATGAACTTACGCGACAAGTCCCGTTAATTATTAATCATTATTAATTTATGTTTATTTTATACTTTATTAATCATATAATTGTTAATATAAATCTTAGTCAAAAATCAAATTTCATTACCATGATTACTAATAGGCATGATGACAACAAGTGACTTTCATTGAAATATTTTGTGTGTATATTATTACAAAATCCCTAATTCTAAAACTCTGATTCTTTTCATAATTAAAACCAAGATTAATATAATAATCGATAAAATAAAATCGCTAAATACGGCAATCCGCCATGACATGTTGGACGCCAATCAGAGCGCATGACGTCACGTCAGAGTTCTTTCTCTTTGTTTACATTTGTATTACTACTCACTCGCTCGATTTTTTAATTAATTACGCCGCTAATGTTTTAATAACTTCAATTTATTTTGTGTAAATTGATTACGCTAAATTGAGTCATGGAACAACGATTTACAAAAGCTTCAAGCGCAAATTTACTAAGAATCGACTTGATAATGTTAGGAACGTTTCTGGCATCAAACAAAGACTTCTGTTCAGCAGAATTTAGAAATGTTAAAACTTCCATGTAAGTATTGTGTATTAACCAGTTAATTAACTATTTAAACCATAAAAATAATTCATTGAAAGCATAGCTATTGTACCTATTTCAGTATAACATTCAATATTACAATTTGAGGTTATGTTTATGTGAAATATTTCTTTTTGCAAATAAATATTTATATATCATTTGGTAGCTGAAAATGAAATAAAATACTTTTTTAATAGCTCATTGATTGAGGATTTGATTACAATAAGTAACAGTAAGTAAGAGAATCATATGCTCCAAAAATTTTGTAGGTAGGTATATCAATGTTTACTTCTTCCCATGTGTATTCTTTTATTCATAAATTCAAATTAAGTTATATACAATAAAACAAGAAATTAAAACTAACAAAATATTTACAAACTTAAAACTAATTAAAATAAATTACCTATAAATTAAATATGTCTAAAAAATTGTCGCTCTCGTTGGAGCGCAGAGTGCCCAATATGCTGGCAGCATTCCCCCTCTGAATAGCCAGACTAATTCTCTGGCGGAGGAAGCTACCAGCCCTGCGATCCCCACTGGACTCTTGCAGGCAAGATCCCTTATGACCCCATGAGCCGCGCACCCCCAAGAGCCGAGAGTTTCAACGGCGAAAGGAACAAAACTATATTCCCCCCCAAGAGAAGAATATTTTCGCCGCTTCAAACTCTCTGCCGCAGCAGCAGCAGATCCCGCCTCGACAGCGCTCCGGGAGACTTGACAAGGCGCCAGTGTGTCGACGCAGGTGGCATCCCACACCAGAGCCTTGCCACTCTTCCATGGAATGAGCGTCATACCATCCGGTCTCTTGCCATCGTCGCGCACCAGACCGGAAGGCTCCAGCACTGCAGGCACACGAGCCCTGACAAGAGCGCGGCGTATGACGTCATTCAGAGCCGCGTGACGTGACAGGGGACCTGCACTGCGCTGGCACGACAGCCCATGATGCCCGAAGGGATCGACATCTGTCCCACAACGACAGCGATGTGTCCCACAAATCTTAGCGCCTACCCTGAGACATACTGCTAGACAGAAGCTGGTTCTATCTAGCAGTGTGCCGATAACTGCGGAAGGCAGGGCGTTTAACCAATACCCTGACTCTGGCCTGGCAGCCGCTAAGAGCCGAGCACGCTGTGTAGCACAAGAAACTGAATTTAAAAGGTTTAATTGAATCTGTTTACACAGCGGCTCGTCCCATAGCCTTTGCAATGCCAAACCAAGAGGAGTATCGGTCCCGGGACCAACCAAAACTAACCAGGCCTCCCTCGCTTCATCTAGACTCGTCATTAATGAATGACCCATACTAGGGTCGACGATTTTCAGGCACAATTCCGACGTGCCATAAAATTAGCTTATAATGAATTTAGGCAACAAAATTCTACAACATAAAAAAGGAAATACTTACGTCAAAGTGATCTTCACATAAAGCTGTGTAGTGGGTAATATTCCTTCCAAATCACGTCTTGCAAGTTTAAGCCACTTCTTTCTTAATTTCTTATCGAAAGGAACGAAAATAAATAACTTCTCAGAAGTTTTTATGGACGTATTAGTACACAGAGGGACGGAACACCACCTATATGCTTTCGAAGTCATGTTTTAATGTAAAAACTAGTAAAATGTCCAAATTAAATATGAATTAGATGTTTACATACACCGAATGTTCCTTGTACTCTAAAGTGACGTATGCAAGCGACGCCATGACACTTTGACGCGTTTTGGTGCAAATTTTAAATTTATGAATCAAAAATCTTTTTTTAAGTACTAAACCTTAATTTTCCGCAGAAATATTATGTTTATCATAATCCGCATATATTTCCAAATATTATAGAACAGTTTCTCAAAATTTGTCATCATGCCTATTCATCTAAGTTTGCAACATTTTTACTCTTTGTGAGTCAATTCAAACACTTTTGTAAATAATATACAAGGTCTGAAGGGAAATTTCTAAGCCATACAGATTAATAATTATAATTCTAAGCCAATTTAAACAAGCTTCAGGTCTTATATTAATAAAATACTTCAAAATTAAGAAAACTGAACAGAATTTTTTTCAAATTCCTAGCTCTGCTGTTACTACACAGGAATTTTACATTATTGCCTCGAACATAAGGCCAAGTACACAAAAGGTAGTTCGATAATTAACCCTTAGATGCATGATTTTTTTATTTAGGTTGAATTAAATCTATGTTACATATATGGATGAACTGAATACAGGAAAAATAATAAATAAAATCATATAAAATAAAAAGTTGAGGTATCATTTATGAAACTATGCATTGCGACAGTATAATATTCCTATTCTAGTAGCATTACAGAATCAAGTTAAAATTAAGAATGAGGTCAATTAAAGTAAATCAAATGCATTAATTTTGGAGAAATAGATCAGAACAGTTTCTAGATTTATTATGACAAAGAGAAACGGTGCACTTTTCACAAGTTATATAGGTTAATTTACGACAAGATAAAAACTTACTTACGACTTGAACAATATTTCTTCTTATGTCTTATTTTATCGTAACGAATATCGGCCGTGGGAAGGACTTGTTCGTGGAACCTATTTGTTCTAGCTTTTTTAGGCTCACTGCTGTTTCTTCCGCTTGTACTTGCGTATCCTTTTTTAATTTCAGGATTGTAACTTTGGAATCGACAACGAATCTGCTAGATCTGTTCTAAATGAAACCAAATTCATAATATTTTTTGGTGGAACTCCATTTTTTGGATATGGTAAAAAAGTCTTATAATCCATTTTTTGGATTTAATTTTAATTCTATACCACCCAAGATAACTGTCCACCAAATCAACTCCCCCATATGAGGGTTATATTCTTTCGCTACTCTGGGACACGAGATTTGTATGTTTTTTTTAGTTTTCTGTCAAAATTTTGTTAAGTTTCAGCAGGTTGTGAGCCTACAAAAGTAGATATAAAAGGATTTGTTTGTTGTCTTTGCAGATTGTAGCTAAAGAGTCCACCCCATCATAAGAAGTAACATTTTCATCAAAAAATTGTGATAGTAGACTTAATGTCTTTTTGCCTGGTAATTTACATTTCCTAACTATTTCTTTGAACCGAACCTAAGGCATATATACCTTTTTTGGGAAAATATAACAAAGGAATGTTACTATAAAATTTATATATAATTAACTGTCTGGTTTACTTGACGCATCACAGGACAAAACAAACGAATCACAGTAAGTAAGTAAGTGTCTCTAACAGCTCCAAAATCAGGTTCGTTATAAATTGGCGAGTTGTTCTGCGTACCAGAATATATTTCATATTGGTACGCATATCCCATCAGGCAATGAAGGACGTTTAATTTGAATCCACATTTATGGGGTTTATTAGGTAGATATTGCTTCATAAAATGAGCTATTTTTGATGCACACATTTGTTCTACAATTGAGAGACGATGTTCAGTAGGTACACTTTTAAACCGATCCGACCGAAGTATTGAATGTTTGACCTTATTTTATGAAGTCTTTCATGTTGAGGATCACAAATGGGAAGATGATTTTTATTATCATTCATATATAAGACTTAGCGAATTTTCTCAAATCTATTTAGTGTCAATGTCAGATACATTACTATTGGTTGGAATCTTACCCCAGGTGTCCAGTAAAACCTCACATTAGAATAATGACAGATGGGTAAATATGTATGCCCAAGAATTTGCACATTTCTAAAACAGTACTAGGGTCAATATAATTAGGTTTTTTTTTAAATCGCATACTTATTAGACTCATCTTTTATTAACTGCAACAAATCATCTTGGAAGAAATTAGAAAAGAAATGAAAAGAAGTTTCCAGATTCATAATATTGTTTGGGATGGTTGAGTCTCCCTTGAAATTAAGGGCTTCCATATCAAGTTCCAGTTCTTTTCTAATTCAAATTTCGTGTAATCTAATACTCAACTCTTATGGTGGTGATTGTATTATATTTGAAATATATGGAGGGGGCTGCTCTTGTTCTAACCCACTGTCGGCTAACGGTGGATCATCACACGTGTCTTTACACGGTTCTTCTATTAGGTTTTCTATATCAGCCTGCATATCTTCAACAGCTTCATAGTCCATTTCGTTTTCATTTTCGTTTAATTGATCCTCCGATAATTATCCAGTTTCAACCATTCTCAAGAAATCTTCAATATATTGTTCTTTTAATATTTTAGACATTATCTGTAATGCAATAATGAAAAGGAAAATGTTACAAAATATAAAACAAAAAAGTACAAAAACAAATTATAATATTTTTTGCCCAATCGGCAAAATGAGGTTTTTTATTAGAAAGCACTGCATGAAGTATCATTTCTGACACCTCACTCTACTCCAACCTAAACCCATTATTATTATAAAGAAATGTAAAACTAAGCTTGTAAATTTGAAAAAAGTCACTTACCGATGGCTAAATATATATAATGTCATAATAGATAATGTCACTCGAAATTGAATTGAGTCACGAAGAAAGTGAGGTTATAGAAAAAAACAGAAGGAACAAGAATATTTTTTTTATATCAGTGTTGCCATGAAAGATATTAAAAAAGGTTGAACAGACTTTTCAGTGACATAAATAATTGATTGAGTAGCAAAGTCCTTGAAACTTAATGGAATCATAAATTATACTCTATCCATCTAAGTGTTAAGTGAAGTAATATGGCACTATTATATAAAATTATATCAATTATGTATTTTATTTTGAATATGGTTTATTAAGCCCATCCATTTTATGAAATTTGCTTTTCTTCTTCTTTTCAGTCTGGTCGTTGATTATATATGCTAGGCATACTCGTATATGTATTTATCGATATATAATAAGTAGATACTTCTTGAATATACGTTGACTAGTACCCATAACACAAGGGTTAAAGGTACTTAGCAAGGGGCTTGTTCAATTGGTGTAACTATGTCCAAATATTATTATACTTAACCTTTACTTTTCTGCCCTGTGGTTATAAAATAATTAACGCCAACGTTTAGGAACAGTCAATTTAGCAAGCAATCAATTTAGCAAGGGTCAGAGAACTAGTAGTGGAGCATCACTCTGTATTGGTCCATATGAAGACATTCACTCCAAGCCATTTATGCTGGTATATAGTCTGGACTAAGAATATAAAAAGATTAATTATTCAGTAATAAAGGACTGCGTACTAGAACGACTTTCCTCATTGCGGAGTCCCATCTTTACACAAATATGGATTTGGAAATATCCTTCAATTTAATATTTTTGAGAGACTTACGAATTTTGTTTATTATATAAGAAAACGGGATTTTTCGCTTATATTTTAGAAACAAAACAAACTTTTGCTACCCGAAATTTCAGTCATGTTGCAATTGTGGCATATTTTTGATCTATGTTTACAGTATTGGTACACGAAAAATCCAATTACTTAATACTACAATATTTTAATGATACATAAGATGGGTCATTACGTTGTTATAATTACTATCTCGTGTCCTAATTGCTTATATCAAAACTACTACTCTCTTTTATTAAAGCGAAAGAACTACGATAATTGTGTTATGAATAGCAAATCAAACCATCTCAATTTATTTGCCCTAACATTTTTTTGTAATCCCTTTAATTCAAATATGGCCATATCGAATAAACTTTTCAAAAAAATAGTCAGGCCTTCTTAACGAAATGGACAAAGAAGTTTATCTAATTATTAAACATTACATACGTACTTATGACTTGTTTATGTACACTCTTTTTTATTGTAGGGAAGTAGTCAGAGACTTGAGTGTTAGGTAGGAGCCAGTCAAGCCCACGTTTCACTAGATAGACTCCTAACATGATAGGTAGTGAACCGTATCGTCGTACACAGGCACTGGTTATTACCTAACCCGAGGTATAGCCACGTTCGTCGCGTGGTTTTCCCTCTCCGTTAGCGAACTGTACATTATGTACGGAAATGAAAAACACATATTTAAATTTCATTCATTGGTACATGCCAGAGTCGGGATCGGGCAGCATTTGTATATAATGTTGTATCGGGTCGGTACAACATTATATACAAATTCTGATTCAATATTATTTTGTTAATTGAATAATAATAATTTAATTTAATATTAAAATGGGACTTATCGCGTATATTTTATAAACAATGTATTGCTTTTGTTACCCGACGTTTCAGCCATGTTACAATGCCCTTGATCACGGGTCATCTACAGTAGATGTAGGGTAACAAAAGTAATACTTTGTTTATAAAATTTACGCAATAAGTCCCGTTTTCAAGCAAAATAAATAAAAAACGCACGACTTACATACTTCGACACCTACAAAACTGCTTTCAACTGCTTTCTCCTACTCGACCTGCTTCGGCCGACAACAAACATATTGCACAACCGAATCCTCGTCAGCAGTTTTACGTCACCTCATTATTTTATTTGTTGTAATAATTCAATCCTGTTCATACTACGATTAGATTCACTAGAGTAATTTATAATTAAGATATAGCTATTAATAGATATTAATTAATTAAATTGGTTTTTTGAGTCTTCCTGCTGCGCAGATCGTATTTCACGTCTTTCTAAAAAAGAAATTATAAATTGTTTTTTTTTTAAAGGAAAACCAACTAGCAACAAAGATATGTTTGAGGATAAAAGAGATGATACTGAGTTATGGGAAGCACAAGCTACTTTACTTGGACAAAATCTTTGGGATAAGACACTACCATATGATCCAGACCTTAAGGTAAAAGATATCAGCAACATACAAGTGTATCAGTACTATATGAGAGAGATTTAGAAGTAAATCATCAACATACGTTCACCTTTCGAGATCATCAGGTTATAGTGCCCACCGTCGCCACAACGAAGGTGTTTTGGCATTTCACAGCGCACGTTATATATCAACCGTCAAAAAGCTATCTTGCTTAGCACAACTTCATACTTTCACAGTACATTTTTGTGAATTTCGTGAGTCACCAATTTAGAAAGAGATATTAAAAGTAACTTGACAATTTCTAAGAACGGGATGAGGGATGAGAACGGTAAATAATGACAATTATAATTTGTATCATAAAATTAATTTCAAAAAATAAAAAAAATAGCAGTATTTAAATGAACCGGATAGAGATCCCGCCACATAAGGTGGCAGTTGGAGGCGTCGCCACAGTCGCGTAATTCAGTGTTACCAGTAAACACGCCAAAACTAGCACTCACTGTGCCATACGGCTCGATACATTATAGGTTTCATTTGTAACGGTCTTTGGTTGCAGAGCTATAAACTCAAATAAAACAAATTAATATATCAAAGTCAAAATATGTTTATTAAACTATTTCAAACATGATTAATAATTAACGGGACTTATGCTTCTTATTATATATTACATATATTATGTGTTCCTACACTCTGTCCGCAATAGACCGTTTAGTGTGTTCGACGTAGGATTTCCCACAGCTGCAATCAATCTTATACACACCCTTATATCTTATATCATGAGTATAAATCGCGAATCTCTTAAAACTATTATTTCAAACATGGCACTGAGCATTGTCTTTACATATTTTTTACCGAGGTTAGATCAGCGGAGACCTTAGCTTGGAGAAGAACTAACAAGAAACTCCGGAAATCAATTTATTATAATCACCCTTAACAAACATAAAAATTACAAAGAGTGGGCAAAAAACACAACGCTGGTAATACTAAATTTACCTTTCATACAAAATAACACGCAATGGCGGTAGAGATCCCGCCACATAAGGTGGCAGTTGGAGGCGTCGCCACAGTCGCGTAATTCAGTGTTACCAGTAAACACGCCAAAACTAGCACTCACTGTGCCATACGGCTCGATACATTATAGGTTTCATTTGTAACGGTCTTTGGTTGCAGAGCTATAAACTCAAATAAAACAAATTAATATATCAAAGTCAAAATATGTTTATTAAACTATTTCAAACATGATTAATAATTAACGGGACTTATCCTTCTTATTATATACTAAAATATATTATGTGTTCCTTCACTCTGTCCGCAATAGACCGTTTAGTGTGTTCGACGTAGGATTTCCCACAGCTGCAATCAATCTTATACACACCCTTATATCTTAAATCATGAGTATAAATCGCGAATCTCTTAAAACTATTATTTCAAACATGGCACTGAGCATTGTCTTTACATATTTTTTACCGAGGTTAGATCAGCGGAGACCCTAGCTTGGAGAAGAACTAACAAGAAACTCCGGAAATCAATTTATTATAATCACCCTTAACAAACATAAAAATTACAAAGAGTGGGCAAAAAACACAACGCTGGTAATACTAAATTTACCTTTCATACAAAATAACACGCAATGGCGGTAACGTCAAATTTAGTTCCAAGTTTGGCTACTGCCACCTTATGTGGCGGGATCTCTAGTTCCCCATTCACACTGTTAGAACAATACTGGTAAATCCGTGAGTTATGAAAAAGACAAACAATTGCTTTCGCGGCCAATAAAGTCTTTGGTTTTGGATATCCATCTCCGCAACTGTGGTAATAATTCTATTTAAATATTTTCTTTTACGTACATAATTTAAAGTCACTAATGGTAGGAGAAAACATCGTAAGGAAACCTGCCTGTCCCTCGGGATAGGTAATAGCCAGTGCCTATATATGGCGATACGCTTCACTACCTATCACGTTGGGTGCTATCTTTCTAGTGAAACAGGGGCGATTCGAATAACCCAAACCTAACATGCCTTCGAAATTTCGAAGTACTCAAGCTTCAGACTACATCGCCGCAATGAAAAAGGGGGGAGTGGGTATACACAAGTCGTGAATTTCAATATCGTTTTAGGGACGGGGAACTGTCATACCTACACTAAATGTTGACGATAATATTTTGACGAACTAGGATAGGGACTGGGGACTATGCTATTGCTATTGCTTATGCTATTTAATTAGTTCCTTGCGTGCTTTTGACTCTATTAATATAAATTGATTGCAATATTACGAAGTAAGGTTAAGCAGTAGATTGGTTTAACACTTAGGTAAATGGAAGGAAAAAAGGTAAAATTGAAAAAGGATAACGGCACAATTGGTCGGTCAAGATTACTCACGTTAGAGTGATCTTGACCGAGGTGTTTCAGGGGGATACAACTTGGCTCCTTTTTTTTCATCATTTACATGGTCAATGCTATTTTACCTAACGACATTGCATTGCACTGTTGCTATCATCTGTATGCTGACGACATGCAGCTATTTATGTCTTCACCTCAAACGCGAATAACTTCGACTTGAGGAGGATACGGGAGTGGATTGCCCTCTTTCTTCATTGTGCAAAGTCCAAGTTTATGCTTCTGGGCAGCCTGCCGCAGCCTCATGCAGTAGAAGCACTTCGTCCGGTTGTTAAGATCGCAGGCAGCCTTCTTGAACGGGTATCTGGGACTAGAAATTTGACCGTGCTGTAAGATGAGCGGCTGCGATTGGAGTTGCACATAGTAAAAACGTATATAGATATCGCGTTGCTTCCATCGTTTAAAGCTGTTATACTCTGTGCATGATATGCTCCAGATGGCCCTCTGCAAGTAATTTGCTTTAACCAAACTCAACTACGGCGATGTGGTCGTGGCCTTGTATCACTGCCCATCCCACTGCGGCTTTTGACTAAGATAAAATGTTAATTTATTTTTCCGTACTAGTCCTGGACGTTAAAAAAATGCAGAATGCAAATAAGGTGACGTTTTTACCAGCAGGAGACGACTAAGGGCTAAATTGAATCTATTTAGCGATAGGTTAGCAACCCGTCACTAATGTTCAATATGGCATCACAAAAAATACGCGCTAAAAATGACCTTGGGACTCTATCGTCTCTCCTAAGATCTGTCCATCCCGAAGTAAATTTACGTATACAAAAAATGACAAAACGTGTTTCATGGAAACCTTGTACTAAAAATATTTTAACAGTATTACTTGTGCAAGTTTTTCTAATAGCTGGCATTCTAATGAAGTTACCTTCTATATAGGCTAGTTATTATGATGAAAAGCGTAACTTTGTACAAATTTACATCACAATCCTCACCCAACTATTTCTTCTAATACATTGGGTAAAGAAACGTACCCACTAAATTTACTCACTACAAATCTGAGATCTGCAATGTATTAGTAAGACACTTGAAAATTTTCATTATATTATGTATCTACAAGTATGTATATTAAGAGTGTGCAGCGCACAGCCCATAGGTAAGGACGCGTATTGCGAGTTTCTTTAATTGAACCGCGTGTGTATTTACGTGAGTATCTTACTTGTCGGGGTGTCTTCTGTAATTACAGGGACCCCTTGCCACATAAATGACGTCCCCTATCCCAGTTAGTACCATGGAATCTGTAAAAGGGGTTAAACGTACACACTCGCTGAACCTCGAATTATAGACAATGATAAGCCAAATGACTCAGAGGAGACAACTAGTCAATTCTCAATTGGCGTTGAGACTGCTCCCGCTAAATCTCGGAAAAAGGCTAAAGTTAAGGACATACGAACGGATGAAGATACTTGGAAATAAATCAAAAATAAAGTCACAGTCCTGGATCCTGAAGCAACCTTTCCTATACATATAGACATCCTTATCTCATTACTGGAAGAATGCAGGGGGAAACACAATGTCAATGAAATTGTACATAACTATACTGAGAACATAGAATCGCTTATGAACATGTGCAATAAAATCTATCCTTTGCTTAACAAAGTGTTAAACAATAGATTCTCCAGGTTTTTGAAAAAAATACGGGAGTTTTCACCGCCAGTTGTATTAGAGTAGATATTAAAAATATTTATGTTTTTTTTACTTTTCTATTTTATTATTATAAAGGCTTATTCGAACAAACAATATAAACAAAAAATTTCCCAATAGAATAGTCGCAGTCTGTGGCACAAATTGCCTGATTTAGAGTCTTATATAGTGAGGAAGGGAGTCCATCTTTGTTTTGTTTCTGAAACGTGGTTGTCACCTGAAAGGACCATACGTATTTCAGGTTATTAATGTTTTAGGCTTGATCGTGACAACGGTTACGGGGGCCTCGCGATGTTTGTTCAATGTTCCATAGCCTGCCGACTGAAGCGCATCGACGCACCTAATATTAAATCACTAGACTGTTTGTTCGTTGAGTTACTTGACAGTTATAAAGTAAATGTTCCCAGCGGAAATGTGACTAGATTTGAGTATGATGAGTTGTTTGGTCTCATTTCTGGGAAAAAAAATGATCCTCGGTGACCTGGTCGTCCTACGGAAATAGGCATGGTCGTCTACTTTCTGAGAGTAGTGCTAACCACGGGCTTTTATTTGAATAATAAAAGCTTTACACATTGTGAAAGTGTAAATGATAAGCTTGTTTTGGCATCTCTCTCTCTCTTGGCTGCAATTGGTGTGTGTTACAAATGAAAACTTTGGGAGCGATCATCCACTTATTATAGTTTCTTTGGGAGATACGTTTAACACTGTTCTTGAAAAGAAAAAGAATCTCAAAAAGGCTGATTGTTTAGGTTATAGCAATAAAATTGAGAAGAGCTGTCAGAATTTTCATCTGCGTCGCAACCCACAGGTATGTTAT
Source organism: Leucoptera coffeella (assembly GCA_030578115.1). Classification (NCBI taxonomy): domain Eukaryota; kingdom Metazoa; phylum Arthropoda; class Insecta; order Lepidoptera; family Lyonetiidae; genus Leucoptera; species Leucoptera coffeella. The sequence continues at coordinate 2,458,947 of JAMBLF010000002.1, forward strand.
GATAGTTTCATGCCTTTAGTTAAATAAGCTGCAAATAAACACATCCCTTTTATTAGGATAGGCAAGGACCCGTGCAGAAAATTTAAGCCTAAAACGTGGCGGAACACTGATCTCTCAAGAGCACTTGCAGAAAGGCGACGTGCGTTAAAAGATCTGAGAAAGAGTAGAACACCGGAAAATTATGCTCTCCTTAAGGTTAAGGTTAGGGCTGCAACAAAGCTTATCCGAGAGGCTAAACAAGAGTCGTGGCGGTCTTTCTGTAGTAGTTTAAACTCTAATTAATGTCTAGCAGTGATCTTTGGAAAAGAATGAGGTGGCTGAAGGGTTATCGACAGCAATCTCAACGAATGCATTATGATAAAGTTGAAGGTTTTCTTTCAGAATTAGCACCAGACAGTGTAAATCTTCCTGCTCGTCAAATATATGATTTGCAAAACATTAATTATTTTACTGTCAGAACTGTCTTTACATATTAAGAAGCGGAATACTTCTGCGGGCTTGGATCAAATAACATATTCGATGATATTTTCGTTACCGAAAAATGCTAAAGAAATCCTTCTGTATATATACAATCTCGTGTACTAAACTGGCTCAATTCCGATGCAATGGCGTAATATTAGGATTATTGCTATACCTAAAAGAGATACCGGATTGTCTCGTAGATTTCGCCCCAATTCACTTATTAGTTGTATCTGCAAAATTTTTAACACTTACACACACACTTCGAACATTCCAAGGTTTTTAACAAATTTGCACTAGGCTTCAGATACTCTTGTTTGGATTGTACATCACTTTGTCCGAAGGGAAATATTTTGTGTGTGGGCTTGCAGACATCAGCGAAGCCTATAGCATTAACGAATCGTTTGATTAATTTTAGAGTGGATTTTAATCTTTGTAGATATATCAATATTTATTATTGTATGTATCTCAATAGAAAACTGCAGTCGTACCTTGAGGCGAATGACATCCTCAGTGATCACCAATACGGATTTCGTACTGGTCGATCTACTGGGGATCTGCTGGTGTACGTCACGCACTTATGGGGCGACGCCATTGAGAAGTATGGTGAGGCCCTTGCGGTCTCCTTAGATATCTCCAAGTCCTTTGACAGGGTTTGGCATGCGGGACTCCTGAGTAAACTTCCAGCCTACGGACTTCCATACAGTTTTTGTCAATGGACCAGAAGTTTCCTCAGTACCCGAAGCATCAGGGTGATGGTTGACGGTTGCACATCGGACCTTAAGACCCTAGACGCAGGAGTTTCACAAGGATCGGTCCTCTCTGCAATGTTGTTCTTGCTTCATATAAACGAGGCCAGGGATAATAGGCTACGCGGATGACAGCACAGTTGTAGAGAGGTACCTCCCTGGTCCTAGGGCTAACGTGGATGAAATAAATCTCCAAAGGGAAGCAATGGTCTCGCGAGTGAATCAAACCCTGGAACACGTCTTCCAATGGGGAGATATAACCCAAGGATGCCTTTTCTCTGCTAAGAAATCTGAGATGAGTATTGCTCCACTCTTTCGAGGCACGCAGTTGCCAGTCACCAGTCGTTTGAGTATGCTTGGTATCGAGCTTAAAAACGACCTAAACTTTGGTGAGAATATAGAGTCAAGGGCCAAGCTTGCAGCGAGGAAACTTGGCATCTTGAACAGGGTTAAGCAATGTTTCACCGGAGCAGCTTTTAGTTCTCTACAAAGCACAAGTGCGGTCGTGTGTGGAATATTGCAGTCACCTATGGGATGGCTCTGCCAAGTACCAGCTAAATTCCCTTGACTCTATAGAGCGTAGAGCCAAGCGCATGATTGGCGACCAAAAACTTGCGTCCAGTCTGAATAGCCTAGCGCACAGGCGCAAGGTTGCCAGTCTTTGTGTGTTTTACAGGCTCTATTATGGCGAGTGTGCGAATGAGCTGCACCAGCTCGTACCTCCTTCGCCTTTTTATCACCGAACCTCCCGGAAAACGGCGGGATACCATCCCCATTTGGTAAAGCTACCGCGTGCCCGTACAAATCGCTTTAACGCGTCATTCATAATGCGAGCCGGTAAGGAATGGAATTCCCTGCCTGCCTCTGTATTCCCGAAGGTATTTAATCCACAGTTGTTCAAAGCTAGGGTGCGTAGGCATTTTCTGGGCAAGCTCGCTACATCTTAGACTCTGTCTGTCGCCTCCTTTGAGTTGCAAACAGGGTCAAGAGTGAGCCCATTTCAGTTAAAAAAAAATATATATATATATATATACAAGATTTTCTGCGCGTCAGGCTTTTAGTATACAGATTTCAAGATGGAAAAGAAACTGCTAGGATATGTCGGCAAGGATTGGCTCAGGGAAATCCTATGTCTTGCATTCTTTCTTTTTAACATAGCTGCTATTGGGGTTCGGTTAAGGGCTCCTTACTAATGTGAATATAATCCAGTATGCACACGATTTCTCGGTTTACTGTTCCAATACGGATCTCAATGTATGCGGTCGGGATATAAAAATACGTGGAATCTATAGATGCTAATCAAGTAGTTATACTTAAGGACTCAAAAAGTGCACTCTGTCACATTGAATCTTGTAGTGCTGGCAATCAAGGTAGGGCCGAAGCTTTCCTTATTATTCAATGTATGAATAAGTTGATATGTAATTCCAGGTATTTGCAGAAAGGCACATAATGCATGGGATGTGCATTACGCCAGTACTTCCCAGTACAAGGGCATTTGGTATCGGACGCTAGTAAATCCACCCCGTAAGCCTTAGTTTTCTGGTACCGGGTTGAATAGGAAGGAGCCGACAATTTGTTTCAGGTTAAGGTCCGGACATTTTCCATTAAATAAATTTGGGTATCTTATGAGAAAGTTGAGGGTCCAGAGTGCTTTGCCTGTAACAGACCTGAGGACATGCAACATTTAATTTTTGATTCTAAAATAAACGAAAAAGAGAGTGTCATTTTTCTACAGGACATACAGAGCCATAGGTTTAATTTTCAGTTTTTAGTGCATAACATACTAAGTTCTAGTTTTAGTGTCCCTAATAGTAAAGTGTCCTTAGTTTTTTCATACATTCTTATTATGAGATGCTGCCCTGATACACTGAGAAAATTGCTCTGACTGCCTTGAAATTCATGAGTTAATTTTTCTTACGCTGTGTGTAGTGTAGGGAAATGTAACTAATTTACTTTATGACGACTGTATCTATAATTAGGTTAAAAACTGTAGAATATATAATTTTATTGTGAAAGAACGACCTTACCGTGGAGCAAATACTAAGAGGAGTGGGCCTTACGCAAAATTTGTGTGGAAAGTTGCGTGGCATTACGCGGGAGTGAGAGAAGGAACGCTGGATAGTGGGGATATTTACCAATTAAAACACGACATTGTGTGAGACAAGACATAAATATTTTCTTTCTACTAATTACGCGACATCTATTAAAAACGCCAAACTAATAAGGACTGGCCAATTATTTAAACATATTAATACGAAATATTACGTTAGCTATCAAATGGAAAATATTTATGGTCATCCAACCGCTTCCTTATGTAATTGACGTATTAATTAACGTTTCCTCATGATCTTGCACAAGATACGTTAATGAATAGACACGTGACACACTGATACTTTCAAGGGGACTGTTACGCCCTGCCCCACGGACGCCATTTAGACTCCAATCCGCGTCACGGGGACCACGACTTTCGCCGGATTCTCTTTGTATTTGGTTTGTGGACCCTACGAAAAGTTATTATGAATGAAATTCACTTAAAATGGACAGTCTATTCTAAACCGTCTGATATCCCAGAAAGACTTTCAAATTTTAAAGTAATCGTAATACTTAAGAATATGAAAAAATACTACAGCTGAGCTTTCGATAAACTAAATCATTTTATTCCAAAAACATTCGGTAACCTTTCGGAGTCAATAAATAATAGGTTAGGTAGGTATGTACATATCTACCTACATTACATACTCTAATCTCTACTAGCATCATCAAAAAATCTTGAACTTGTTTCGTATTGGATTGAATACATTGCATCATGTAGAAACGCTAGGTAAATAACTGAAATAACTATCAAACGGCACGGCGACATGACCAGTACTACCACATGTCACGTTTGATAGTGAATATTTTGTAAGAAGTAGGTGCGTAACGGCGAAAGACCGTCTTAATGATCATTTGATGGTGTTCAGAGATTAACTGGCAAAAACAATCACAGTCACTGCACTGCACTGCATGTTATATTTTCTATTGACTAAAAGTATATTTTAACTGACATACATCAGTTAAAATATATTACATCGGTTTAAATGTATAGTTTACAAATTAGCATAATTTAATTTAATTATAATATTTTTAATATACGAAATTCTCGTAAATGTGTAGCGATGTTTTAAATGAAACGCCCTCCTTTTTATAATCGATATTTCGATTCAGCGGAAAGGCGCTAAAACCAACGCTGACACGCGCGGTATCCTACCTAATTGTAGGATATTTGACAGTTAGTGAATACAAGACCTTTTAATGCTCATCAGATCAATAAATGTATCACTATCTAAAGGCAAGTGAATTTGTTTCGCTTTGTTCGCTTAATTATTTTATTTCACAAATATTACACAATAAATTTATATTCAAATCTCGCACGACATATATGTGATCAAACTGTCCAAAGAAAGAGATGATATCAATAAAAGTGTCGATGAAAAGGTCAATACATATCAATTTGTAATTATAGTTTTAAGACATTCGCGATTCGCGCATTATAGTCATGATTTATAACAAACGGAACTTATCGCGTAAGTTTTTATATAATAAAGTTACCTTTATTACTAACCCGACGTTTCGGCTACGTTGCAGCAACCTTGGTCACGGGCAGACTGACGATTGATATTTCTTCGTCTCCGCCGCAGCGCCCTGTCAGATTCTTCTCTGACTACCCTAACTGCTACGTTTTTATCACTAACACTCGGCCTATACTCTACAGTCACATTATCTTGTGGCTTCACACGATTACGCTGAGGCGAATGGCGAATGTGAAGCCACAAGATACTGTGAGTGTAGTGTGTAGGCCGAGCGTTCGAGGTCCATAAAAGTTCTACATACAAAGTGCCACTCACACGGAAACTCTCGGACCTTGTTTTTGAGTTGGCTGCACGAAAAATAAAGGATGCCTACTGTCACCACATCTATTGTTTGTTGTTTAGGATGTCGTAATGTCAAAAGTGAATGTTTGAACTGTAAGGGTTGTATCTGAATTACGGGGAAGAACCTCGAATTCAAAGACTTATGATTACCTGTGTGTGGTTCGAAAATAGTCAATACCTGCAGTCCAAGCCAATTTACCTCATCAAAGAAGTAGCACTGAAATCGCATCAACTGCTCCAAAACTAATGAAACTCGTCTCCATACCGTCGATGTGCAGCCTTCCTTGATTGGGGACTAGCCCATTGAATGGGTTCAAAAGCTCCCTTACCTCGGAGGATTGGTGAGCGCGGAAGGAGGAGCAGATCTAGAAATGGATACCACATCAATAAGACGAAAGCTTTGTCAGTTATTGACAATTACATAGGTACTTATACGAATGAAAATGTTGTTATGATTGGTAACTTTAATTGTCGAGTAGTTGTATAGCATGATTTATATGAGTGTGTGAAACAGGAGATGTGTAGAGACTGATTAGCATGGGGTTGAAAAAGTGAACAAGAATGGCGAAAGTTTTCTCGAGATATGTCATAAAAGGAGTATTTTTGTTGCAAATACAATGTTTTGACATAAAAAAAAAATCACATATATGCTTGGGAAAGTGGTGTAGATAGAAGTATGATAGATTTAGTCATAGTGGATGATCGATCGAGACGGCTGGTGGTAGACGCTGGAGTGTACCGGAGCTTTGATGCGGAAACTGACAAAAGTGAAAGATATAGAAAAAGAGTAGAAAAACAAACTAGTACTTTGAATGAAGATATTAAGGAAGAAGAAATTGAGATTGTTTGGGAGGTACTGTTTTTGTTGTTTGAAAGTGTTGATGTACCAACTCAGGGTGGTACATCTGAATTAAGTGTGGATGATAATGGCAATGATATTAGTATGGAGGAAATCTTCAAAGTTTTGAAAGCTATGAAAACTAGTATAGCTGCAGACCATAATAGGATTTCCGTGGAGATGTTGAGGACTGGTGGCTCGGTGTTTGCCAACCTCCTGTACTTACTTCTTAATGCCTGATGGCGGTATGTCCGAATGTCTAAAGATTGATGTAAAACCGACCTCGTCCCGTTCTACAAGGGTCCCTCCCTTGCAAGACTGCAAGAACTGCTGGGGGATTACTCCTCTGAGCATCATCGAAAAAAGAATTGTTTGTAAGACTGAAACCAAGATATGGGATGTGAAGGCAGGTTTTCGAAAGGAAATGGGATGTACAGATCAGGTCTTTTATTTACGCCAGGTAGCAGAAAAGTTTTTGCCGAAGAATTAAAAGGTTTTTTGTGCTTTTATGGAATTAGAAAAGATCGTGTACCTCGGAATGATTTGTGAGAGGCACTGTCTACGTGTGGTTTGGGCAGCGCCTTGATACGGGCTTTCAATTCTTTATATGTGGAGTCGGGAGCCTGTGTTAGGGTTAATGGGGCCTCAGACCTACCCAGACTTGTTCAGTATCCAGAAGTATATGAGGCAGGGCTATGTAGTATCGCCGTGGCTGTTCAATCTGTCCATGGACAGTTGCTTGGCTAATTTGAAAGAAAGTGACAAAAAATTGCGCACGGGCGAGTTGATCATTAAACGCCTCCTGTACTCGGACGATCATCTTGACGATCTTCTTGCGTCGTCGGCGTGTGAGTTGCGGGAGATGGTCGCTTGCATGAATGAGTCCCTTAAGAGGAAAGAAATGAAAGTTAATGTAAGTGAAAGGAAATTAAGTGTATTGCCACAGAGTGTAAGATAGATATAGTTCATGAAATAGTCAAACAAGCGAATGATTTTGTATATTTGGGAACACTATTTACTAGTAACGGAAAGTGTGAGGGAGATATTAAACGTAGACTGTGTAGGTAATAAGATTAATGGGGCCAAGCATGGTGTCCACAGTCTCGTGGACATACCGCGCCGGCCGAAGTCAGTGCTCTTGGCCACAGCGTTAGAATGCTGACGCCAACCATAGAAAGGTGCTGTCGGACTCTGGTGCCACCAAGTATGCTGACGCTGACGTATGTATGGATCCAGCGCAGTGACGGTGATGGCAGCGGTGCAAGAGTGCAAGTCAGCACATGCAGCGGCAGCAGCTCCGAGCCCGCGCGGAGGCGGCGGCAGTAGCATTGACGTAAATCACTCGTTCTCGCGTTGTTGTATATAAAGACTGATACTTTACTCAATAAACAAGATCGTTACGAACCTTGTAGCGTTCTCATTTCTTCACCTCTCCTCCCGTAGTGGCAAAGACACCTTCAGTCGCAAATGGTGACGCTGAGTCTGGCGCGCCAGCTACGGGAAAATCCCTTCACCTTTACCTTGAACCCCTAAACTAGGCTCCCGGCCGCGCCTTTAGGTCTAAAGGCGTAGCTTGCCTTACCGTTAGGCACAACACACGGCTAGGCACACTATAGGCCTGGTGGCTCCGGCTGCCTCACATCCACGTGACACACGCCTGACACACCACTCCACACTTATTATGTATAAGTATATATTCGGGTTAGGCTATATGGACTTAGGGCCAGTCAGGTACTCACACCTTATTGGTGGCTAGGTTCGTCTGTATCTTCCCACACTCCAGGGTCGGGACCCCTCCGTCACGACTCTGCGGTGTGCCCACATGGTTTCTCAACCGACACATACGACTATTCATAGGGCTATGCAGGATCCAACTTTTATTATGGTAGCGAAAGTTGGGTATGGTAAAAGAAGCATAAAAGTAGAATCAATGCCGTCGAAATGCGGCCACTGAGGAGCATGTAAGGAGTGACATATATGATAGTGTGATAAGGGAAGGCTGCGGTTTGAAAGAAGATGCGGTTTGAAGACTAAGATTGTTGGAAGGATGGTGACGCAGGGACCAGCCCAATAAATCATATGACAGTCAGATAGACGCCATATTGATAAAGAGTGACGTTAGAAGTACTTATAACCGCCGACTTTCTATGAGTGTCAATAAAGGGATAGTGGTATGTCAGGATCGGGACAGATAGGAATCCGTGATCTTTGCCTACCCCTCTAATGGGAGGATCAGGCGTCATATGTATGCATGTATGTTGTACAGTACAATATAATATGCTAGTCACTTTAAGCATTCATATTGGGGATGTGAAGGCATTTATATTATGAAATGCCTATTAGATTCTATTGACCAATATGATAGTTTTACAAGAGAAACGAGACATATTGCTTTTTTATAAACAAAGTAAAGCGCTATATGACGTTTCGGTAATTTTGCAATGGCCTAGGTCACGGATCAACCTAATGATTAGTCCCGTTTTTCTTGTAAAATTAATAAAAATCACAAACCTGTTAAAATATTATCATAATAGTTACACTTAACATGATAGTTTACTATATTATAGTTGTTTAAGTCGTTAAGAAATCTGCAGTCTAGATATTGTTAAAAGTCTTATGCTTTGATTGGTCCAGAAAAAGAAAACGTGGTGAATATTCCTAACAAGTGGTAGTAGTGCGTGATCAGCACTATAAGGCAACTGAGACTAAACTCTATTAGCAAATTAAAACACATGTTAAATGTAAATAACAATTCGAAATATTCCAAATTTAGGTACCTCTTTGAAGAATGAAGATGAGTATATATGATACTAATGGGAGCTGTTAAAACCTTTATTTGCCACGTAATGATAAGTACATTTGTAAACGACATCAAAAAATATTGGGAACTTGAAGACATAACTGACAAAAAGGACCTCAGGAAGAATACTGTGAGAAACTATGTATACTGTGACACTACTAAAACATTAGAAAATGGACAAAATGTTGTACAATTACCCATGATTGAAAAATTTGAAGAAAAGCTCGGAAAGTCCAAGCCATAAGCCCTAGCCCAATTTCATCGCCTTGAAAATAAATTTGACAATGACAATGAATTATCTGACAGCTATAAGAAATTTATGAAAGAATATTTAGAGTTGGGACATATGAAGCGAAGCACATACGTGACAGGTCCAGAATGTTACTTACCCCACCATGGTGATATCAAACAAGATTCCAGTACCACAAAACTACGTGTGGTATTTAATGCATCTTCGAAAACAACATCGGAAAGTGACAAGCGCGTGAGAGTTGTGACATTGAAAACGGCAAAGCAAATCGTAAAAAGATCCATAACTAAACTTTCAAAATTACTGACAAATGAAATCTAGTGTATACACACTCCCTTTTATATTATGGCGAGGTAGTCAGAGGCTTGAATGCCCATCTCCGAAAATTGAAAGGCATGTTAGGTATGGGTCAATCGAAGCCCGCGTATCACTAGATAAACAGCACCCAACGTGATAGGTAGTGAACCGTATCGCCGTATATAGGCACTGACTATTACCTATCCTGAGGAATAGGCAGGTTTCCTCACGATGTTTTCCCTCACCGTTAGCGACTGTAATTATGTACGTAAATGAAAAACACATATTTAAATTTCATTCATTGGTACATGTCAGAGACGGGATTCGAACCTAGGACCTTTCTCATACGAAGTCCGAGGTCTTACCCACTGGGCTACAGCCGCTTCTATGTCAAACAATCTAATGAAATTGAATCTAATGAAAAACCAGACGATATAAAAAACCACACAAGTTGCAAACATTAACAAGTTTGCGCAGTCTCATATTGTTGTTATTTATCATGTTAACACCCAGCAGTGCAGGGAACTTCACGAACTTAAAACTTTTACTTCATTGGCACCTGATAGAGCACTATATTTTAATGAAATCTCACAAGTGCATCGTATACAACAGGATTGGAAATTTATTTCGTACTATAATATGACATCATATTGTCAAAGCATGACAAATATACAGGGCTACGTTAAACACATTGGCAACGTCGTCAATATGAATACCGAACCCGATTCACAATCCCAACTGATAATACACCAGTTACAACACGATATGAATGAACTTGAGTACTATAATTCAATATTACGGTCGCACCATCAGAAAAGGCAGAAAAGAGGTCTAATTTACGGCATTGGGTACGTAGCTAATTCATTATTTGGAATTTTAGATCAACGTTTTGCAGAACAATACAATACATAGATCAGATTCAGCAAAATGACAACCACATTCTTGCATTAATCAGAAATCAAAACAAACATTATCGAAACTCAGAATAATATGATTCAAAGAAATGAAGCAATTATGAATACTCAATTTAAGCTGATAAATGAACAAATGAATAACTTGACATCATCACTTAAATCTCACATAGTTTATATCGAACATATTTTTTAGACATTATCCGCCAATACATCTGCAGATCGTATAGGTAATCGCTAATTTGAAAACAATACAGAAAACTTTGATAAATACCATGACAAACACCTACCAAGGTTGACCAATTACCATTGATATGCACTTACTGCCACCAGAACAATTACAGCAACATTTGAATGATATTTCGGACCATTTTCCCGCAGAATTGACACTGCCAGATTTCAGAGAAAACATATTTGACATTTATAAGCTATTAAGAGGCCAAGCGCGATTGACACAGTCCTATCTTATAATTGAAATTAAAATCCCATTGATAACTCATAACACATTACGAAACGAATTGGAAAGAGTGATAACAGTGCCACAATTCATAAAAAATAAACAAATGATTACTATAAGCATAGCTACTAATTATATTGCTGTCAATGTAAAAAAGGACATCTGTATACCACCCTCAGAAAATAAGATATCGAGCTGCCTTCAATTAAATGAACAAAAATTGTTTTGTAAACTAAATTATCGAGAATACAGCATGCAATCGCGTAACACTAATTCATTGTGTGATTTACAATTAAAAACAAATAATGAAATAAGATATTGCAAAACGGAGAACGGATTGTTCCGACAAATGGATCAAGTTACATCAAACGGACACCTGGCTGTTCGCGTGCTCCGCATTCTTTGTCCGGGAAATATGGTAACAAAACATTTAACTAATAAAGGTCTTTTTAATATAGGTCAAGGTTGTGTTCTCAAGGCTAATGACTTTACTGTATTTTCACATAATCAGTTTAGCAGTAACTTATGTTATGTCGTCTGTCGAAGTCCCAAAGATGTCATTTCTGAATGAAGTGATCAAAACGTCATTGCCAGAATAAACCTATCGAAAGGAAACTCACGATGAGTTCATCATCATCAGCCTGTATCAATCCACTGTTGGACATAGGCCTCCCTCAAATGACGCCACTTCTCCCTGTCAGTGGCCGTTCGCATCCATTCGATGCCAGCCAACCTGCGCAGGTCGTCTTCCCACCTTGCCGGGGGGCGCCCCACACTACGTTTACTGAGACGCGGTCTCCACTCTAGGACTTTTTTGCTCCAGTGACCATCAGTCCTTCTGCATACGTGACCAGCCCAACTCCACTTCAGCGTGCCAATTCTTTTCATAATGTCGGTAACTTTAGTTCTCTGGCGTATCACCTCATTTCTTATGCGATCTACCAGAGAAACCCCGAGCATCTTCCGCTCCATAGCACGCTGAGCGACCTTGAATTTGTGGGCTAGTCCCGCAGTGAGTGTCCACGTCTCAGATCCGTACGTCATAACGGGGAGCACACACTGATTGAAAACCTTAGTTTTCAGGCATTGTGGTAAAGACGACGTGAGAACATGCCTTAGCCTTCCAAATGCTGCCCATCCCAGCTGTATTCTTCTGTCCGCCTCCCTCTCGAAGTTGTTTCTGCCAAGCTGTATAATTTGGCCTAAGTAAGCGTATTGGGAAACAACTTCTACGGGAGTGCCCCCGAGGGCAACCGGTCTCGGGAACACCAAATCATTAGACATGATTTTGGTTTTTTCTAAATTCATCTCGAGTCCGATGCGTCGAGAAGCAGCATCTAGTTCGGACAGCATTTCCTCCAGATCCTGCAGCGACTCTGCCATCAGGACGATATCGTCAGCAAAGCGGAGGTGCGAGATGTATTCCCCATTTATATTTATTCCCCGTTCAACTCAATCCAACGTTTTGAAGACATCTTCCAGTGCACTCGAGAACAGTTTCGGGGACATAACATCCCCCTGTCTGACACCTCTCTGCAACTGGATAGGTTTCGTGCCGTGGCTTTGGAGTTGAACGGTCATCATGGCGGAATCATAGATATGTCTCAGCACACTCACGTATCGCCAGTCGACTTGAGATCGCTGCAAGGATTCCATGACTGCCCAGGTCTCGACCGAGTCAAAGGCTTTCTCATAGTCCACAAACGCGAGGCATAGTGGCTGGTTATACTCTTCAGTTTTCTGTATAACTTGCCTCAGCGTGTGGATGTGGTCGATGGTACTGAAACCTCGTCGAAACCCGGCCTGCTCTGGAGGCTGAAAGCTATCAAGCCAGGCTGAGATTCTATTGCAAATGACCCTTGAGAACAGCTTATACAGGTTGTAACAGAAGAGTGTAGTCATACTTTAGGGCTAGATTCTCTATCACCTACTTAGTGTAATTGTAAAGTTTTAGCTCGATATCTTAAAATCTAGAATTTTCCATAATCTGATACTCAAAAATGAGTAAGTACCTAAGTACAAATATTACAATGTCCCATCCCTAGTGCAACTGAAACCAACTAGTAAACAGAGAAAGACAAAAGAAAGTTCGGCGCCTTCATGATTACCGCAAGGAAATTCAATTCGCACTATTTCCTTAGCATTAAGTCTCATTTTCCTGAGACATCGGCATTCGTCAAAAGAATCAGTGCGCCGCCGCACGGCCGCGCACCTACTACCTATTGCAGTACATTGTGTTATTGAGAATTGAACGTTATTCATTAAGCAATAAGGCTCAAAATCTGTTTGTAGTAAATATGGATTGGGATTTTTGTCGGCGATTCAAAGTTTGTTTACTTTTCAGTAGGTTATTGAGAATTGTAGTCCCGTGCTGGTCTGGGACTTAAATAGAATGTAACCGGCTGCCTTCTACCCGGCATGTCGTAAAAGGCGACTAAAGAACTAGGGGGTTTGTTAGGTATTTTGGGCGATTGGCTAGCCACCATCCCCAGTGTACCAAAATCTTTTATATCTTTGTCCCGCAACGACAGGCTAAACGTGACAAAAGGGTCTTTGGAATCTTTTGTTCTGTCCACCCCTTCGGGGATTATGGACGTGATGCATATGTATGTAGGTAACCAAACAAATTTATCTGAACTTTCTTTCACATACAAGATAATTTATTGAAGCCTGCCAACCCGGTTATTATTTTTCTCATAAACATCACGACTGTAATGCCTTGTTCAGTAGTTACCAGGTACATACATAAAAACTAAACGTGACGGAAGAGGTTTTATGTTTTACCTCTTTAGGATTTGAAGTCAACGTTTAGCGTAACCTAATCATAAAACTTTCGCTCTTTAATAGGTAAGTGACAGGTAGTTAATCCTCGTAAGGGTAGACTGAACTTAGGGTGACTTAAGATAATTAGCATTGGGTCACATTAGAATTTCAATAGAATCAATACTTAGGATAATAACTGTGACACGGAGCCACTTTAGAAATAAATTGAGATTGTCAGCCTTTCGACCAATGATAGTTTCGTCTCTTAGTCGCGTTTTAGGACTTAGGTACCGAAAGAATGAATTCAAACTGGACACGTACATAAACACAAGACAAAGTATTACATATCTTTATGTTTTAAATAAAAACTATTTAAAACATAAATTGAATATCATTATTTGAATAATCTTATTACCCTTCAAATTATGTTATTATTAACTAAGTTAGACTGACCTGTTGGTTTTTATTGAGTTAGCAAATTCTTGATAAGATTCCGTACAGTTTCACAACTTTCACATCAATAGTAGGTATCATGACACTGAACCACTACACTTCTTAGTTAATAATAAACTAAGATAATTATCAGCTATTTGCTCAAAACGGTCAACGCCAAACACTGGGGCGGATCCACTATGTGTGTACTGATGTGGCCATCCGCTAAATCACTCAGACCAGCTCTTGCAGTCCACTAACTATGTGTAATTCATTCGGGTTATTCACAAATAGGTGACTTTTTAGTTATCTAGCTGCTCAAAATGTCCTCCAGCTTGTGATAAACATAGTTCAGTGCGCTAGTACATGGCACTGCGTACGTTACGTACCATTTCGGGGGTCACCGTCCTAAATGCTGCCACTACTCTCCCTTTCATTTCTTCAGCAGTTGAACATTCTACTGCATAAACGATGTTCTTAATGTGACCCCACAGAAAGTAGTCCAGCGGAGTGAGATATGGAGATCGCGGCGGCCATTCAATACGACCAGCTCTGCCTATCCATTGTCTATAGTTGTGGTCAAGGTGCTCTCGAACTTCTCGTGCGAAATGGGCAGGGGCACCATTATGTTGGTAAATCATCTGGTGGTTCATGACCAAGGATATGTAAACGGAGGCTGGCAAGTGGGTCATGAGCTGCTCATCCAACCCTTCTCTCAAGAAGTGCGAATAATTTTGCCCATTTAAGTTCGTCGGCAAGAAGACCGGCCCCAAAACATAGTCCCCAACAATACCCACCCATACGTTTATCCTCCACTGGTGCTGAAAACTTGTAACAGTGGTTGCGCGGGGATTTTGACGGGCCCACAAATGTTCATTATGCAAGTTCTTTATTCCTCCTCTGGTGAAGGATGCCTCGTCTGTCCACAGAATGGTGGATGCGAACTCTGCAGATAGACCCACCTGTTCTCGATACCATCTGCAGAAACTTATGCGCCGGTCTAAGTCAACAGGTAATAGATTTTGAACGCCGAGGAAATGGTACGGATGCCGTTGGTCTTTGCGGAGGACGCGCCAAACTGCCATGTGATTAATGATTCCGAACTCGGCTGCAGCGCGACGAGTGCTGGTCCTTGGATTCTGACTGAAGTGGTCAAGGATTTCTTCTTCCAACTCAGCATCCATAGAAGTAGGTCTACCAGGCCTGCGATCACCATGGAAGGAGCCAGTCTAGTGTAGGCGGATGACCATACGCCGAAATGTTTCCACACATGGAAGAGTAATCTCTCCACCTCTGTGGGCAACGTGCCTTTCGTTGTACAAATCACGCGCTCGTGAGGCTTCCGTCGCATGCTCCCACACACAACATCATATAATAGTATTCATTATTACTAAAAGACATATTAATTAGTTTACTTTCACGCACGAATCTCGAAAATCACAATATGCAAAAACGTTGCCAACTGGATAGGTGTCAAAAATCAACTGAGTAACTAAAACAAACAAAATTAACAATAGGTAAATTTCACTCAAAATTCTAAGGGCGATTCCAAGCGTAATTTGATTAGGTACCTGTATTTGTGGTTACTTACCTACATTACATTTGAACATGAGAATTTTATTTAATTTAATGATCTACAACTAAAGATACTGAAATGATGATGTTACGTGCCTACTGATAATGTATTATGAAATGCCCGTGCTAGTCCGGGACTGTCCAGTGCTGGTCTGGCATAAGTTAAATAGAATGTCAATAGAAAACCGGCTGATTTCTTTCCGGGATGTCGTAAATGGCAACCAAGAGACCACATGGTCGGAATGTGTGAATAGATGGTATCCACATGACTAAATCATACACACAATCGTACACGATATCTCCCATAATCCCCATAAAAATCAAAAGGAACGAGGAAGCCTCCGTCTCGGTAGGTATTTAGGTAAACAAAAAAGCCCTTATAGCCCCTTAAGCGCCTCTTACGATATGCCGGGAATAAGGCAGCTGGGTACCTTTAAGTCTAGACCGTTACAAAGATAAATAGAAAGGTAATAATTATAAAAATACCTATTATAAAAATGCGCAAGCGACGGAATGTAACATAACTACGTTTACAGGTAGGTATAGGTAACATACCTAACAAACGCCGTAATCTTCTTAGGTTTGGACTTGGGACAGAATTTAGGCTTCTAGCAGTATCCACGGTCTCATTTATTATGTGACGTCACGGGATCTCGCAAGACTTGATGGCAATAGGTAATAAGTGATAAAAGGTAACTCTACGACGACCCTAAGCGATGACTTACGACATTAGGAATGCTAAGCTAATCAAGTACCTAACATGTTCCACGCGTTAATTATGTAAAAAAGTGAACGCATAATATTACAATTGTATGTGAACTCGCCCTAATATCAGTGGCGGCGGCGGGCGGCTTTTCACAAAGAATGGACGGCACCTTCAAGGTGTTGGGGGTGGAGCCTATTGCTTTGAGCGGCTTTCCTGAAAGCGTTTGACTTCGCCGCCTACCTAGACAAGCAGTATACTGAGTTACTCATAGTGATGGGTCGGAATTTTGTTGCGATCAGCTGATCGTGAATGTTACTCATTTTCAGACAGCTGTAAAAAAAGGCAATTTCAGTCCGATCCCGCTGAAACTTGGTATTTAAACTAATTAGGTGATGCTTTATACGACCCTGAAGTATTGCTACACTCTTCTGTTACACCCTGTATATGTGGCTCAGAAGTGTTATCGGCCTGTAGTTCTTCAAGAGGGCTTTAACTCCCTTCTTAAAGAACAGAACAGCTACACCTCTGCCCCAACATTCTGAAGTTCTTCCGGAGAAGAAGACATTGTTAAAAATTCTCTGGAGCTCCTTCAAAACCGGTCTTCCACCAGATTTCAGGAGCTCAGAGGTGATTCCATCCTCTCCCGGAGCCCTTCCATTTTTATGCTGTTTTAAGGCCATTTCAATCTCATCCAAAGCTATTTCAGGCATGTCCTCAGTGAAGTGGCGTGTCAATGTGGCCCTTGAATCGGAAGGGTCAGGAACCGGACTTCGGCATCGCGAGTGGTATAACTGGCCGTAAAAATCTTCTATCTCAGACAAGATCTCTGGTTTAGAGGTGACCATGTCTCCACGAGCAGTCCTCAACTTCGTCATATGGCTACGCCCCAGTTTTCGGGCAAATACGCGCATCCCACGATTTTGCTCGATCAACTCTTTGATGAGGAGAGCATTAGCCTTACGTAGGTCACGTCGTATTGCCTTCTTTATCTGTTTGTTTACCGTAGCTGTTTGCGAAGGAGATGTCTGTGGAGTTTCTCGTCTTAACCTCATAAGGTCCAAAGTCTCGTCCGAGAGATCAGACTTACGGCTTTCAGCTCGAGCCCTGCAGAACCGGCTCCCTTCCTCGCCGATTATTCTGGTCACATTTTCGAGGTCCTCGTCAACATTGGTCGTGGTCTGCAGAATGGCAAAGCGGTTCTGAAGTTCCAACTGGAACTTCGATGAACCAGCAGCCATCTGCAGTCGGGTCGGTCGGAGCGTGGACTTCATCATGCGCATCCTTTCTAGCTTATAATTGATATTCAGGGTGCTTCTTACCATGCGGTGATCACTTCCGGTATTAAACCTGTTGATCACAGAGACATCCCTGAATATGATGTGTTATTTGACAAAAATAGTGAAAGTGACGTCGCATGATCTACACCGATATACTATGATCTATGTTTTACTAACTCTTGTGATTACAGCATTTTTAGTGATCGGATACTATATATTTAAAGTGAAAAAACGTATTAACGTTGACAAACATAACATTGAAATGAATGTTTTATCAAGTGCCAGAGTGATAGAAATAGAAACTCACAGTGACTATCGTCGTCTGTGTTAAGTTTGGACAAGGCGACCTCTCCCAAGGCCCGAAGAACTGTAGTTTTCGATATACGAAATTAAGACTTCAATTAAACATCTGACAATATTTTTGTTAACATAATTTAATTCAAATGAATTTCAACTACAAACGAACAACAACAAATGAATATCTATACTTAATTATCATTTCGTGCTGACATTAGAATATTTTTGTTTATTACTAGAAATTGATTACAGTACATACCTATAATATGATATTAATAAGTTGATAACTTATTTAGATAAAACATCTGGCTATCTTAGTTTCATCAGTGACACATTTCTTTCATGTTTAAATTTAATTTGAATTCTTTTTGGGGTCGGGAGAATGTACAAAGTATCTAGACAATGGCACGTGTAACCTAAAAAGCTACTTACTTTATTCTATCTTCATTTAACAAAATTTCCAATTTACCTAATAAGAATTTTACATGTAATTACCTAAGCAACGAATCCGCCAATAGTTATGTACTTTAGCACCTACTTATGACAGTCTTCAATAAATCATCTTAGATGACACCTATAATAATATTTTACTTACCTTTCACTTCAACCCTCATCCTTAGTGACAAACTAGTGACATTGGCAGACATGTACCTTAGTACATAGTTGCTTATACATACACCATGTCCCTAGATTTGTAAGTCGTTTCACGTGTATAGTTATCATAATATTGTTTAGAACGTTCTTTACTTTGTAATATATGAGTTGCCTTAAGGGTATTGTTCACGGAAATGAGCGAAACGAGTGTTTTCATTTTTCAGTTTAAACCTATTTCGAACTTACTGACACCTATCATACTTTCAAGATAGCATAATGAAAGACTGAAATTGATGACTGAAGTAGTTTCAAGAATTAAATATCTATAATTATGTAAATATAAACGCATAGAGTTGATAAAAATCAGAAAAATGGCGCAAACAGGGTTTTGTATTTTTTCGTTTATTTCGTCACGAAGTAAGATCTGAAATCAAAATATACAATAATGGGTTCTCTAAATACTAAATAATTTGACTAAAAACATATTAGGTCCTGTTTTATTCATAATACTGCAGTTTTCGTAAGTATTAAACGCCCAATTTTGGGCCGCGATCTTTTCATACATTTTTATATGGAGAGGTTACACGTCCGCCGCGACTAGCTAGTTTCAATAGATCGCAAGCAGTCTTTGGCGAATGCCAGCGTGGGGACTACGTCTATTTTGTTGACGATCATAGCTAAACCGCTAGATAATCACACGATATCAGTTATTTCTTAGTTCAATAAGTGAAATTTGGAAAACAATGAGTAATCATTTTTATGTTTGAGGTTATTGCTTATTATATTACAAGCGCTTTTTTTCTTTCGAACTGAACTGCTAAAGTTGATTTATTCTACATGTATATTTTAAGAAGTATTTTGCTTGATGCGACGCCATATTTGATATAAATTCATTCTTGCGTCATTTATGCCTATGACAGGTATATGTCAGACATGATATGAAAAAATTATAATTAATGTAAATAATTTTGATTTACCGCTTGATGTTTCGGATATTATGACAAGAAGTTGAGAATATACATTCAAGATACCTACTGACATAACTTCAGCTTTCTTCCCAGTAGGTAGGCAGCAATTAGTGAACCTTAGTGAATATATATATGTATGTATGTATGTATACACATACATTTACATAATTATATATTATGCATAATGACCGTGACCGAATTCAGGGTAGTCAGAGGTTGAGTATTGCATTTGTGATGCTCGAAATCATAAATATACATTTGGGATACTCTTTTGCAACTAGAATAAGAGTTTTTAGCGTACTGCAGAATAGGTTATACCGTTACCGGACAGATATATGGAAAGAACGGCAGCTAGTTAGATTTTGATTTTTTACGACTCAGACTCGTCTCATGGTTGCTATGGAAGTCCGAATTCAGTCACTAGGCTCTTATAACGGAGTTGGAGGTCGCACCAAAAAAAAACCTATTTATTATACCTATCCTGCGGCCCAAAATTTTACTCAGGTATTTGTTCTTTTATTGTAGGTATTTGTTTGACTCGTCAAACTTTACGCATAAATCGAAGAAATTATATTTTACGAAGTTCTTTTCCAGATCAAAACCATACGAAAATACAAGCGCAGTACCAGGGTGACATACTCCTACAGGAGGTCGGGTTAGGGTATTCACTCAAGTACGTTCCATTATACTATTTGTTAATCCTATTATAAAATTACAATTATTTACAACAAGTCATTTATTATTCAAATATTGGTTACTTTTATATATCTATGACTAAAATGTTTTTAATAAATATTAATAAATAATAAGTTGTTGAATAATCTGATTATAATTTATTAGTGTTTGTTTCGTTTACAACTCAATTGATACACGGAACGTGCGTTCCGCCATGAAAATAAAGTTTGTTATGATTTTGTTATATCAAGTTTGATGTGATTTATTTCAGTATTTTTTAAACTATCGTAGTGTGAAACATGTTTATATCGAAAACATAAATAACATTACATAAAATATCCGCTATTATACCGCCCAATTGCTTTGTGAATCAATATTTATAGGAAAATTCTTCGTCACTCATAGCATAATTACAAATGAAACAACAAATTTATCTGCAACAAATCCAATTCATCATGCTGATTTGATATTGACTTATATTAGCTTTGATTTTAACTTATTTTAGATATAAAAACATACTTGGCCACCTCTGAAACAGAAAGGTAACCTCAAAATTATTTATCCCAAAGATAAACAAGGGGCTGCAATTGTTTTACACGGGACCTGTAAAACGATTGCAGCCCCATCGACTTTGTTTTGGAATAAGGTGGTAGGTATCTGTGAGAACATAGTGAACTAACTTGACGGATATTGTTTAGTAATGATATCAAATATATTCATAGTATTTACAACAAACCGATATAAAGAATTATTTGATATTTTATAATATTAAGTACTAAATATTATGTAAATCCACTAAGTTCGATAACAAATAAAAGCTAAAGTATGGAAGAAATTCTAGATTCTCATACAGATTTCTCTTGAGTCTAAAAAACCACTTTTACAGAACCAATTATTAGTTTATGTTTTATACGCCAAAACGGTATTGTATATCCAAGGTATTGTTTTTAATTATTACGATTAATTATGCTAAATACGCTAAATAAATACGCAATAGTTTACGCGAGAGCTGTCACAAGTGTCAAAGCGATTGGTCGAGTTTTTACTTACGTACGCAAATTAAATTACTAAAAAGTGTTTAAATGTCCAGTTTCCCTTACAAACACCTGAGTTAAATAGATATAGTGACTTATCATTGTTACAAATCAGTGCTTGTGTTTCCTAAAGTATTTTAGTGCATAAACAGTAATTATAGATATCGTGCCCACGCATTTATGAAATTGCGGGTGGTAACAAAAAACATAATTTGGATATCACATACTGTTACGATATTTCGCTTCCAAATTATATCAAGCGGTGGCTCAGTTGGGAACAGTGAGGACTAACAGTGCAAGTTAGAGATCCCGCCACATAAATTGGCAGTAGCCAAACTTGGAACTAAATTTGACGTTTCCGCCATTGCGTGTTATTTTGTATGAAAGGTAAATTTAGTATTACCAGCGTTGTGTTTTTTGCCCACTCTTTGTAATTTTTATGTTTGTTAAGGGTGATTATAATAAATTGATTTCCGGAGTTTCTTGTGAGTTCTTCTCCAAGCTAGGGTCTCCGCTGATCTAACCTCGGTAAAAAATATGTAAAGACAATGCTCAGTGCCATGTTTGAAATAATAGTTTTAAGAGATTCGCGATTTATACTCATGATATAAGATATAAGGGTGTGTATAAGATTGATTGCAGCTGTGGGAAATCCTACGTCGGACAGACTAAACGGTCTATTGCGGACAGAGTGAAGGAACACATAATATATGTAATATATAATAAGAAGGATAAGTCCCGTTAATTATTAATCATGTTTGAAATAGTTTTTTTAATTTATACTTAGATCATAAGATAACTTTCAAAGAGAGCTTGTGATAGGGCCTATTTTAAATAAACATATTTTGACTTTGATATATTAATTTGTTTTATTTGAGTTTATAGCTCTACAACCAAAGACCGTTACAAATGAAACCTATAATGTATCGAGCCGTATGGCACAGTGAGTGCTAGTTTTGGCGTGTTTACTGGTAACACTGAATTACGCGACTGTGGCGACGCCCCCAACTGCCAATTTATATGGCGGGATCTCTAAGGTGGTTCAAGACTCACAGTGACCAAAGAAACTTATATAGTATTATTCATTAATTCAATTACTTTTTATTTTAATTATTCTTATATTACACTATTTTTTTTGTTTTTTTTATTATTTTGTGCTTTTTTTTTAAATTTATAAAATGAATTGCTTGAAAACTCAAGTGGTCAACAAACCCCCGTCACTTTAAGGTTAGGGCTGCTTTGCCAGTGCACCATTCAGCAGCGTTTCGGGGATGTTTCAAGTTCGCGGCGTCTAAATGCTGGAATGATATACCGCCAACTATCCGCGACGTTGCTTCTAGGGGCGCCTTCTACCGTAGGTATAAGGCTTGTCTTCTCGAACAACAAAAATCCTTATCCTAACTCCTATCAATGCCTCACCTTGTCAGTGCAAATACCATATATATATATTAATATTTTCTTTCTTTAAATTGTTTGAATTAATGTGTATGTGTCTGAAATATATTTGAACACACCGCAGAGTCGTGACAGAGGGGTCCCGACCCTGCAGTGTGGGAAGATACGGGGGATAGCCTATAAACGAACCTAGCCACCAATAAGGTGTGTGTACCTAACTGGCCCTAAGTCCCTATAGCCTAACCCGAATATATACTTATATATAATAAATGTGGAGTGGTGTGTCAGGCGTGTGGCGCGTGGATGTGAGGCAGCCGGAGCCACCAGGCATAAAGTGTGCCTAGCCGTGTGTAGTGCCTAACGGTAGGGAAAGCTACGCCTCTAGACCTAAAGGCGCGGCCGGGAGCATAGGGTGGGGGATCAAAGGTTTAGGTGTGAGGATTTTCCCGTAGCTGGTGAGCCAGACTCAGCGCCACCATTTGAGACTGAAGGTGTCTTTGCCACTACGGGAGGAGAGGTGAAGAAATGAGAACGCTACAAGGTTCGTAACGATCTGGTTTATTGAGTATAGTATCAGTCTTTATATACAATAATGCGAGAGCGAGTGATTGACGTCAATGCTACTGCCGCCGCCTCCCCGCGGACTCGGAGCTGCTGCCGCTGCATTTGCTGACTTGCAGTCTTGCACCGCTGCCATCACCGTCACTGCGCCAGATCCTCGTCAGCATCTTGGTGGCACCTTTCTGTGGTTGGTGTCAGCATTCTAACACTGTGGCCAAGAGCACTGACCTCGGCGCGCGCGGTATGTCCACGTGATCGTGGACATTTTGGGCCCCGCCAGAGATGGATTGCATCTGGCAGAGGCCGCCCGGGGCTCCCAGGCGGTGGTGAGGCAGGTGGAGCGGTGTCCGGCTGCGTGGCTGCAGGCTCCAAGGCTGCCGGTCTCCTCCGGCGGGGGCGGCTGCGGATGTTCAGCATCAGCATCTGGCCCGCCACTCGCTGCTCGCCGTCCCGTTTTTGTTGTCCTGTATACATAGAGAATAAAGAAAGTTAAGTAACTGCTCGTACGGTTTTGCAGTGCGGTTGGTTTGTGTTATATGAGTATATAGTAGATACGATCATATTCCGCAAGCTGCCTATGTGCATTTCCTTGCGGTTTGTCTTGGTTGGCTTGTCCGTTTTCCGTAAGATGCTCATGTACGCTTTCTTGCGGATTGTAGAAGTCATGTCTAGTTTAAGTAGTTCACTGGTTAGTAGTAGTTAGTCTAGTTTAAGTAGTATAAGTTTCCCGAGGGTTGCTCGTTGTATGCTTCCTCCCGGGTTGTCGGGGTAGTTTCCCCTTAGTAGTTTTCCGAAGGCTGCTCGTGTATGCTTCCTTTCGGATTGTAGTCGTCGTGTCCGTTTTGTAAGTTTTCCGAGGGTTGCTTCTGTTTGCTTCCTCCCGGGTAGTCGGGGTAGTTTCCCCATTTGTAGTTTTTCCGAAGGCTGCTCGTGTATGCTTCCTATCGGATTGTAGTCGTAGTGTCCGTTTAGTAAGTTTTCCGAGGGTTGCGTCTGTTTGCTTCCTCCCGGGTAGTCGGGGTAGTTTCCCCTTAGTAGTTCTTCCGAAGGATGTTTGTAGTTTTTCCTATCGGATTGTCGTAGTCTTCTTTTGGTAATGGTTTTCCTGTAGGCAGCGTCTATTTGCGTCACCTTAAGGAGTGTAAGTCGTCATAGATATTCCCTGTGGTTAAATTTGCTCACCAGAGGGTTTTTGTTCGTCCAGGTATATGTACGTTTTTCCCATATTCGTCTTGTTACTGTAGGAGGCCGTTTGTGTTATCCGCTTCCATCTTCGTTCTTCTCTTCGTTTCCCAAGTTTTCTCTTCCTATCCTACAGCTAATAACGAAACTAACAAGTACTGCTGTCTCCTGCACCCCTCGGCCCGGGTTTCGCGACTACTCTGCTAGTTGGGGGATCCCGCTTGTGGCAAGCCAACTAGCCAATTCGCACCCGGCGAGAGATGTCTACAGAATTCAGCACGTACTATCGAGTCTAACAAAGCCACAACCCGACGCGGTTGATACGCCGAGCCGTGACCTTGCGACCACCAAAACTATCCTCTACCCTAAGGGGGATACGCGTTTGGTCTCGAGTTGTCATCGCGGTATTAATTAAGTTATTATTTAAAGTTAAGTTAAAGTTTATTCAAAGTTAAATCCAAGTAAAGTTAAGTTAAAGTATATTCAAAGTTAAATTTAATTAATTATTCAAATTAAAAGAATTAAAGTAAAATAGTATCACCATAGGGGTGGAAAATAAAAAAGGCGAAGGACCATGAACACACCGCAGAGTCGTGACAGAGGGGTCCCGACCCTGCAGTGTGGGAAGATACGGGGGATAGCCTATAAACGAACCTAGCCACCAATAAGGTGTGTGTACCTAACTGGCCCTAAGTCCCTATAGCCTAACCCGAATATATACTTATATATAATAAATGTGGAGTGGTGTGTCAGGCGTGTGGCGCGTGGATGTGGGGCAGCCGGAGCCACCAGGCATAAAGTGTGCCTAGCCGTGTGTAGTGCCTAACGGTAGGGAAAGCTACGCCTCTAGACCTAAAGGCGCGGCCGGGAGCCTAGGGTGGGGGATCAAAGGTTTAGGTGTGAGGATTTTCCCGTAGCTGGTGAGCCAGACTCAGCGCCACCATTTGAGACTGAAGGTGTCTTTGCCACTACGGGAGGAGAGGTGAAGAAATGAGAACGCTACAAGGTTCGTAACGATCTGGTTTATTGAGTATAGTATCAGTCTTTATATACAATAATGCGAGAGCGAGTGATTGACGTCAATGCTACTGCCGCCGCCTCCCCGCGGACTCGGAGCTGCTGCCGCTGCATTTGCTGACTTGCAGTCTTGCACCGCTGCCATCACCGTCACTGCGCCAGATCCTCGTCAGCATCTTGGTGGCACCTTTCTGTGGTTGGTGTCAGCATTCTAACACTGTGGCCAAGAGCACTGACCTCGGCGCGCGCGGTATGTCCACGTGATCGTGGACATTATTAATGTATGTTTATATGATGTTTATGATGTTACTACAGTCTATAGTGTATATATATGTATGTGTGTGTATATATATAATCTGTATGTACGTATATGTATGAGCGTGTATTTATGTATATGACTATATCTATTTACATGCCTTTAACTAATGTTCTTGTTTATGTTCCCCAAAGTATGATGATGAATTATAGTGTATCAATTTTATGTATGAGTATTATATCTGTATTTGTCACGATGGTTATTATAAATGAATTATTTTGTGTATGTTTGTTATTTATTATATGCAGCTTGTGACAGTTTCCGAATCGGGTGCTGCCGGAGGACCAGTGATGTAGCCTAGCTACATCGTATACAGAGGCAGCACCTTTTCACTGCATCAACGGTGTTCTTTGCATATATTTTTTTTTGTTTGTGTTTTTGTTTTTGTATGTTAGTGAATAAAGTTTTTTTCTTTCTTTGAATACACGATGTGTGTTTTTATTTTAACACCTACAGAGGTACTTACATCTGGTGCTAGTTTCTAAACCAAAGAGCAATTACAAAGTTCGTGGTCTAAACCATATTTTAACGTAAAAGTCCACACCTAGTCACTAATCAAAGTGTAAAGAAACCTTCATGAGAGCATTTATAAAATTAAATAATAGGTACCTATTTTTACAAACAAAATATTTGTGCAGTAACCATTACTTACATACATTATAGTATACTTATTTCAGGAGATTATATAAGTAGTAAATTGTATATCAATACACGATGTTTGTTTGCAAATTTTAACACCTACAGAGGTATTAGTTTCTAAACCAAAGAGCAATTACAAAGGTTCGTGGTCTAAACCATATTTAAACGTAAAAAAATAGCTGACAGTTATAGTTTCTGAGAGCTAATAATCATCTTGCGACTTTCATTTTAAATACGCCAGACTGTTACTATATCAAATTAACAAATAATAAAGTAGGTAGGTACGCTTTGTCAGGTCAGGTGTATGTATTTTGAGTACGCCGACAAGACACATCATCGTGACAAAATGCATATTATTAAATCGTAGTTAATAAAGTAACTGAAAACTATCTACGAGTGCGCGGGATCTCTGTTTATAATTTTATAATCCTGAATATGTACATAACTACATAATACTGTGCTCATATTGTCGCCCCTGCCGACCCCGATTGATATGGTTACGTCGCGTCGTGTCGTTACCTGACAGACTAACAAATAACCTTTTTACAAAATATGCATTCACATCCCTTCCGGGGTAGTCAGATGTTGAGTGGCAATTGAGTTTTTTTGCAATCTTTGGTCAATCGAAATACAATCGTTACCTGCTTATAAATAGCCAATGTTATAGGTGATTAATATAAATATAAAACCGGATTATAGGTGACATAGTCCTTACATAACCAAACCAGGTTTCCTCACCGAAAAACAGCACGTGAACAGTTTAAATGGTCACCCATCCCATTACTTCTCACGCCCGCGTAGCTTAACTTCGGTGATAGAACGAGAACCGGTGTATAAATCACAACCGTAAAATCCTATACTTATGATCACAACTACACATCATAAATTTTCATAAGCGCGATTCAAATACCTACCCAATATTTCAGCAAAAACATTATTGACATTGCATAACATATAAATTAATAATTGACTGTATAATAGTAGTTTATCAGGATCAAAAGAAATCTGTATCGTAATCGAGACATTTACATTTTTCGTACGACTGCCCGCCTATAAAAGTATAAAAGAGGTATTCCGTTTATATTTTTAATCGCAAAATCAAACAGATACAGATAGTAATAACTTTTAGGAACTCCAATGTAAGACTGTGGGTTATTAACTACACATTTTCTGCAATGTATATGTCAAAATTGTTGATGCCTCTTGTTTCTTATCATCTTCAATTAATTCGCTGCAATCTGAAGATGAAATCATTTTTGAATATGTCACTGATGGTGATTCATAATGCACCACAGACGGTGTGTATCACTGTCCGAATCTGCCTGAATACCTATTAATTTCTCAGTGCATTTTTGTAAGGTGGATGTTTGTGTTTGGGCACTTTTGTCACTTTTGATTTGAAATGGGGAATTAAAAGCAGACCGACAAAAGGGTCCCAACGGTGATGTCATCTTATCTACTGAATTCATTTCTGTTTGACCAGCTTTACTGCTGAACTTATTTATCATGTACACTTGTATGGATTTATTGGCCATCTTAGGTGCATCTTGTGTAATATTTTCCTGCATGGCTGATGTACCGGGTGAAGGTTCTCAAAATTCTAGCTGTTCTGTAGTGATAGTTGTAGCTGTTATCAAGTCAAAAAGTTTGTTTATCAATGTTTACACCATAATGTAGTGGTCATAATTATTTAGTATCAACATGAAATCTACAAACTAAGAAAGTAAATACTTACGTCAAAGTGATCTTTACAAAAGTAAAGCTGAGTAGTAGGTGATATTCCTTTCAAATCGCGTCTTGCAAATTTAAGCCACTTAATTAGAACTGTCCTGTTGAAAGGTACGCAAATAAATAACTTTTTAGGAGTATTTATGGACGTGTTAGTACACAGGGGACAGAAAATGTAAAATTTAAAAAATATCAAGAGTGTGTCAATGTTTAACATACAACTGTCGTATGATCCTCGTTCTCTAGAGTGACGTAGCAATTGAAGCCATGACACTTTTGAACTGTTTTGGTGCATATTTTAAATTTATGAATTAAAAAGTAATTTTTAAATACTTAACCTTAATTTTCACCAGAAATATTGTTTGTTGTGATTAATATATATTTCCGAATATTATAGAATAGTTTTTCAAAAATTGTCATCATGCCTATTATTAAGAAGAAAGACAATTTTATGGAATCAGATGTTTGAAAGAAGTTATCAAATAGGAAACTAAACTACTAGTAACCAGCATTAAGTAATCACGCGATTAAATTATCTACAATCTAAAACCGGCTAATGATCATGATGTGTTATTGTGTGCAGTGATGATTATTTGGATTAAATGAAAGAATAGTGAGTAACATTGTCGTAATTAATGTTTAAACGAGACTACTTGAGTATGTTTTATTGACTTCCTGACCTGTGAAAACACTGTCTCAATAATGAAAAAAGTTTCATTCAAGATGCTATTCTGATCCACAGATGTAAATTTATAATTTATGAATGAACATGATCTTGGTAGATAGGGTACCCATATGTTATTGAAAATTTTAAATGAAAATAAAAAAAAAACAAAATTTTTTGTATTCTTAAAAATATGTGTTATAGCAATATCAGTGGTATCGGGTTTATATATCAAAATAAAATCTTAATTTTTTTTAATAGATAACTTTTTTATTTACCTTATTATCGGTATTATCTTTTACATATTAATTAGTTTTATTAATAGAGTCTTGATAACTTTAAACAAAATAAAACTAAATATGTACAAATTAGAACAAAAAAACTGAAATCTAACAAACAGTAAATATTTAATATTTAGAATTTAGCACCCAGAAACAAAAGCCTCCAGCACACTAGCAGCGTTGCCCCGCTGGATTGCCAACGACAACCTCTGGGCCAAAAATTCGCCGGAGCATCTATCCAGACCACGATCCCTAAGCCTTTTGCCTATGCTTGCCACAAAAGAAGGCGCCTCCTCCACCCAAACCCCAGACGTTTCAAAAGCCACTGGCACAAACAAATAGGCAGAATTTAGAGCCGCGTATTTTATATGTTTCTGGCGGGCTGCCGCCTCAGCAGCCGAACCAGCAGAACCAATCGTAGTTGGTAAGTGAGACGCAGCATACGTGTCTACACATGTTGCGTCCCATGCAAGGCACCGACCCTTCTCCCAGGGCACCAACATCAAGCCATCAGGCCGCTTACCATCGGTCCGACTGAGGCCAGGCAGCTCCAACACACACGGCACGTTTTCCGAAACAAGTGCCCTCCGGATAATGTCATTTAACGCATGATGGCGAGGAAAACGACCGACACACCTAGAACATTTTAGAGGATGAAGCCCTCTCACATCCACCTGCTCACCACAAATGCAAGGATGTGGCTCACACACCGCCGAGCCCAACCTCAGAGCCACCGCCACCCTCAGAGAACTGTCGTCAAGCAGCGTCCCCATGTGTGGTGACGGCAGAGCGTGCAACCACGCCCCCGACTCTGGCCTTGTAGCTGCCCTTAAACGTGCTAGATCCTGGCCTTAGGATGCTGGATAGGTCAAATTTCACACTTTTAGGGGCTCCAATATTTCCGAAGGCGGCTCCTGCGGTTTTGGTTCGGAAATTAGAGGCACTTCTGGGGGCTAGACATTTCCTTGGGGATCTGCCAGCGCATGTTTCTTTAACTCTATGGAGAAGTTGTTGATGTTCAGTGGACGCAGGCCTCTTTGCCGGTCCGTCATGGAGGTCTCGGGGTGCGCAGGATGTTAGACATTAGATTGCCGGCTTTTTTGTCTTCTGCCTACGGGGTTGCGTAACTTGTTGCTCGTAGTTTACCTAGTTATGGTAACGAGTGCTGCGTGCCCTTTGTGTGGGAGGCATTGGAGGAGTGGACGAGGTCCAGTGGCTCTTTGGATTTGCCGGAACATCCTGAGCTTCAGCGCAGTTGGGATGATGTGCTTTGTAGGAAGAGGCTTGCTTGTTTGATTGAGGCCAGCGAGGGTTTAAATCTTAATTTTATAAGCGAATCATAAATATCTTTAAACTTAGTTTCATCATAATGTTGGAATTTAGTAAACAAAAGGTAGTAAGGTAAACGGTAACGTTAAGTAAAAGGTAAATAATGTTTTTATTGTCTACAAAGTTAGTGCTAAAAGGTTCGCGCTCTGAATTAATTAAAGGAAAATAATTCAATGTTCATCAAAAATACTGAAATGTACGCCAAAATAAAGCTTAACGTACACCAAAGGTTAGGCTTGGGTTGGGACTGTATTATTTTGGTGTACAATTCAGTATTTTTGATGGTCGCTTCCTTTTTTTTCGATTTTTGTTTAAATACTAACCTTAATTAAAATCAAGATCTGCAATAAAATCTCTTCAACATGAGGGATAGAAGAATCAAAATCTAATGAGGTTGGCAATACGATAGTTAGTAGTTAGAGGTAACTTATTTGTAAATTGGTTCTTTACATACTTTTCATCGGGCAACTTGGATTAATAATAAAAATAGGACATCGAGATAACGCGTCCGCGTTAAAATTGAAACGACCTTATTTATACTAGATAGTAAAATCATACTTTTCGTGTTTTATTCGCCAACGTATAAGTTTGCTACCCGTAGCTTTTACCAAAAATATCCATTTTACAGGACAATGGTCCGTGATAATAGTAATCTTTCCATCATAGACGTATGACCACAATGTATTTATACCAAACAAAATAGCTAGACACTCCTTTTCGGTAGCGTTATAATTATCTTTGGATTTGTTTAAAGTTGTCGAGGCGTAAGCGACAGGCTTATCATTACCTATCTCACCGTGCGAGAGGACGGCGCCAATCCTGTAATTGGACGCATCAGTAGCTATAATAAATGGAGCCGAAAAATCAGGATCTGAAGTAGTGCAGTTGAAGTTAGCTTTTAATATATTGAATGCAGTGACTTGTTCTGCACACCAGTGAAAAGGGACATCCTTTTCCAACAGAGACGTTAAAGGTTTATTTTATTTAGCGAAATAAGGAATATATCTTTTATAATCACCGTCGTGACCAAGAAATGATCTAATACCGTTAACATTAGTAGGGGTAGGAAATTCAGTGACTTTCTCCGGATTGGGGAAACACCTTTATCGGTGATAATATGCCCTTAATAGGTAGCTTCGCATCTTAAAAACTCTCACTTGTCAGGCTGTATATATTCATAGTGCCCAGAGATACTAGGGTTAGTGACAGTGAATCTTGTTATGGGAGAATCTTGGGGATTCACCTTAATTTGATGAAACAAGTGTACTGAAATATTTAGAGTGACCTAATTGGTCGAGAACATCTAGCATATTTGTTATTAAAAGTTATGCGTAGGATTCAGTAATAGTGGCGTCGTTTAAACCACGGTAGACTACACACCATTTCTTTCTTCCAGAAGAGTCCATCTTTGTGGGTTTACAAACTGCAGCATTCCAAGGGGAAGTAGAAGGGTGAAATATATTTTGATCGACCATTTTGCGAATCTGTGTGACAACTTTATCCTTGTGACATTCAGCGAAACGATAGGATTTAGCATGAACGGCAGGCGTATTGCTTCTATTAACGTAGTGCTGGATTGCGTTAGTGAAGGTCAAAGATTCACCATCAAGGTAAAATTATCGGTATAGCGAGAACAACAATCTATTAGTTTACTTTTCTCCTCTTCATGCAGATCATTACATCTTATGGAGTTTGGAAATCGTTCTGGTTTAGAAAATGTAGTAGAATTAATACGGTGAATCGCATTAGGAGAATCAGAATATGTTAAATCCTTATTGTTAAAAGGCGTAAGCTGAATTGAATAATCTTGTAATGCTTGAGTCGGTAGTACTTAGACCAGAAACGTTAATCTATCGATCAGGTTTAATACAGACGATATAATAAGAAATATAAATACCATTACATAACACATGGTCAAGGACTAATGTCTCTTTATTCTAATAAGACTCGGGAGAGTAATTTAATACTGCAAATTCTATAATTGCTTTGGAGCGTGCGCGAACGAGCGGAGCAGTAATAACATAATTTGGTCGGTGGGCACACCCCAGCGTCGTGACACATTTATAAAGTCAACGACTTCAACTTGAAAAGTTACATACTATAAGGGATTTAGGGATTACCCTAGATACTAAACTTCATCTTGACATTCATATTAATAACACTACTGAAGGCTACCGACTGTTTGGGTTTATTTTCAGAAGGTGTAATAACTTTACAAATTACATATTTTTTATTATTTATTTATTTAGCTCCCTTATTAGACCACAACTTTAATATGCAAGCATTATCTGGAATCCTTTTTACGATAAATACAATCTTATAGAATCCGTCCAACGCAAATTTGTACGCTCTGCTCACTATAAATGGTTCCATTCTTACATCTCTTACAGAATAATACTTGATAAGTACTCCTTTTCATCACTCGAAACAAGACGAAATTTACTTGATGCTGAGTATTTGCATAAATTATGTGATAATAAAATAGATTGCATACAACTAATAAACCAAATCTGCTACCGTATACCAAGTAACTCTCAACGAATCCGAGACAACTATCCTCAAAAATTGTTTAATCTTGGCCGTAGCAGGACCAATGTCGGACTGCGAGCACCGATGTGTCGAGCGGTGGGAGCCTACCATGATCACTTACATAATGTCGACGTATTTCATTTTTCCCCAAGTATCTTTAAAGGGACGGTTCTAAACATTTGCATTCCATCTGATTATTTATTGGTACCATCTATTTTCATGAGTTTTGTAAACAATTATAAATTTGCGTTGGATAACGATGCTGGTTTTGTTTTTAGTGTGATTATTTTCTCTATGTTTTTTGTATTTTATGTATTACACAATTGTTTAATATCCAAAATAAAATAAACTCAACTTGCGTTGAGGGGAAGTCAAGAATTCAAGATCTTGAGATGAAAACAGAGGTATTGAGTCAAAATCAGTGAAATCAATTGTGTAGTCGGCAGGCATATCATATCATATCCGAAATCAATTTTCGTTCAAAGAATTAGTACCTTGCGGAACAATATGGTTTACCTGCGCAGTCTTCTGAAGCGCAAAGCGTTGTGGGTTGCCACTTTGACTATTTTTAAATTGTGATTAACGACACTGTTGTATCGTGTGTCCCATATTTTTACAGATTTTCACTGCACGGTATTTGAGTATTATTAGAATTAATATTATGATAAGATTGATGATTGGGACCACTAAAATTAGGATAGCTAGGAAGAATTCAAGCCTTAGAATAACTTTTCATATTTTTAAAACATTGTGATGACGAATGGCAAAAGGAGCATTTTTGGAGAGAGACAGTTTTCCTCTTCAAAAACCTTCTCGGTGGCATCGTTTAAAGATGCAGGGTTTCTACATTAAACAATATTGGAGATATTACTAAGAAGGACCTACTTGGCCAGGTAACTCCTTAGTATCTCTACAGCTATAATGTATAGCTGATTGTAATCGAGTCAAAATCGATTCGAGACGCAGGGAATATTTGGCGACACCTTCCGAATGAAGCTGCTTACAATCTTGGAGATCAATTAAAATATGAAAGGAATGTTTCTTCTCTCCAAAAGTGGATCTTAAAAAATCCTTGAGTTCATCCCACGTGGAAAATGATTTAAGGATACATGCAACTAGAAAAGTTTATTGGAATAAAAAAACGAGACACAAAAATTTGGATGAACGGAATCTAAGGTTTTTAAGTTGGAGATGTCGGCTGTTCCCGGAGTACAGAATCTAACTGAAGTAAATTAAGAATGAAAATAATGAAGCAAAATATTGCTGACGACAGCATGGCGCCAATAATAGGAATTCTGTGAAATATTCCAAACACGTTGTAGTAAGCAGTGCATAATCAGCACTATATGGGAACTGAGTAGGCTTGTAACAGTACCACTAACCCAGGTAATTATCGTCTAATATCAATACTACCACCATTCACAATATTTGAGAAACTAAATTTAAATCAATTCTTTGTGCATTTTTGTCAATATATTGGATTTACAAAGGTTTGATCAACAAAAGATTAATATATCGGATCTTTCATAAATCATGATCAAAAAACTTAATAATTATAAGAATATCATAGAACACGAATAACATACCTGCTATTAATGCTATCTGAACTTAACAATGGTTTAGAGTAAACAAGCTTGCTTTTAATTGTAATGACACATAATATGTAAGGTACCTGGCAAAGCACGTGTCAAAAGTATTGCAGCAACTGGTGGGCCAGACGTCGTCCTATGTGAAAGATTCACGTCACTTTGTTGGAATGATAAGGAACACACGACTGGAACCAGGTGAGGTATTGGTGAGTTTCGATGTCGAGTCGTTGTTTACCAATGTTCCAGTGGACGAGTGTTTGTCAGTCATAAAAGACAAGTTCAGGCAGAGAGACGTATCAGATAGATACATCACGTTGTTAGAGCACTGCTTGAAGGGAAGCTACTTTTTGTACCAAGGCCAGTATTTCCTTCAGATCGATGGTGTGGCAATGGGCAGCCCAGTGGCGCCGGTACTAGCCAATATCTAGATGGAACATTTTGAAGAAAAGGCTTTAAATGGTGGACCTTCAAGTATTAGACTTTGGAAGAGATACGTTGATGACATCTTTTGTATCATTGGAGGAGGTGAAAATCGTGCTAGAGAATATGCCAGTTACCTAAACTCCATCTATCCAAAAGTCAAGTTCACCGTTGAGGTTGAAGAGGATCGAACGTTGGCCTTTTTAGACGTAAAAGTAATGGTCAGATCGGGTGGAACCTTGACGCATTCTGTACATAGGAAACCTACACACACGGATAGATACCTGCACGCCACGTCACATCACCACCTGCGTCATACGCAGTCTGTAGTGAGGACTTTGGTAAACCGGGCATATAATCTGTGTGACCCTGACCATTTAAGCGGAGAACTGGCTCACATCCAGGAGGTGTTGAAGAAAAATGGTTACCAAACAAAAGGTTTTACGGTGAAACCAAAGAGGGAGAAACATCCAATTGCACGCAGACAACCGGCATTTCTACCGTATGTGAAAGGAATAACGGACAAAATAGGTGCAATCTTAAAACAGTATTCGATTGACACCGTTTTTAAACCAGTATTCAAAGTAGCAAGCAAATTACGGACCGCGAAGTATGTTATCCCTTTTCAAAACCCAAGTGTTTATAAAATTCAATGCAGTTGCGGTAAAGTTTACATTGGCCAAACAAAAAGAAGTGTCCAGGAACGGGTCAAGGAACACATAGCAGCTGTAAAGAATAGGCGAATATAACCTCAAAAGTCAGCGATAGCGGAAACCTGATATCTGGTTCAAACCATTGGATTGAATTACATCAGCCTCAAATCATCTCCACGGAACAACATTATTATCCCAGGGTTGTTCGTGAGGCTATTGAAATTAAAAAAACATCCCAATAATTTCAATCGTGAGGATGGTTTTAGGCTGTCAGAAACATGGGAACCGGTAATCATGGGATTATATTCGCGTGGCGTAACTGCGGATGTGTCTTCGGATAGTGTGAGTGTAGTGTGTCGTGCTATGAATTAACAAAAATTCCAATTGTGAGGGTAGACAGACATTTGCTGAGACGGATTTCCCGCTAGAGATCCCGCCACATAAGGTGGCAGTAGCCAAACTTGGAACTAAATTTGACGTTACCGCCATTGCGTGTTATTTTGTATGAAAGGTAAATTTAGTATTACCAGCGTTGTGTTTTTTGCCCACTCTTTGTAATTTTTATGTTTGTTAAGGGTGATTATAATAAATTGATTTCCGGAGTTTCTTGTTAGTTCTTCTCCAAGCTAGGGTCTCCGCTGATCTAACCTCGGTAAAAAATATGTAAAGACAATGCTCAGTGCCATGTTTGAAATAATAGTTTTAAGAGATTCGCGATTTATACTCATGATATAAGATATAAGGGTGTGTATAAGATTGATTGAAGCTGTGGGAAATCCTACGTCGGACAGACTAAACGGTCTATTGCGGACAGAGTGAAGGAACACATAATATATGTAATATATAATAAGAAGGATAAGTCCCGTTAATTATGAATCATGTTTGAAACAGTTTAATAAACATATTTTGACTTTGATATATTAATATGTTTTATTTGAGTTTATAGCTCTGCAACCAAAGACCGTTACAAATGAAACCTATAATGTATCGAGCCGTATGGCACAGTGAGTGCTAGTTTTGGCATGTTTACTGGCAACACTGGATTACGCGACTGTGGCGACGCCTCCAACTGCCACTTAATGTGGCGGGTACTCTAGTCTAGCTAGCTAGAGATCCCGCCACATAAGGTGGCAGTAGCCAAACTTGGAACTAAATTTGACGTTACCGCCATTGCGTGTTATTTTGTATGAAAGGTAAATTTAGTATTACCAGCGTTGTGTTTTTTGCCCACTCTTTGTATTTTTTATGTTTGTTAAGGGTGATTATAATAAATTGATTTCCGGAGTTTCTTGTTAGTTCTTCTCCAAGCTAGGGTCTCCGCTGATCTAACCTCGGTAAAAAATATGTAAAGACAATGCTCAGTGCCATGTTTGAAATAATAGTTTTAAGAGATTCGCGATTTATACTCATGATATAAGATATAAGGGTGTGTATAAGATTGATTGCAGCTGTGGGAAATCCTACGTCGAACACACTAAACGGTCTATTGCGGACAGAGTGAAGGAACACATAATATATGTAATATATAATAAGAAGGATAAGTCCCGTTAATTATTAATCATGTTTGAAATAGTTTAATAAACATATTTTGACTTTGATATATTAATTTGTTTTATTTGAGTTTATAGCTCTGCAACCAAAGACCGTTACAAATGAAACCTATAATGTATCGAGCCGTATGGCACAGTGAGTGCTAGTTTTGGCGTGTTTACTGGTAACACTGAATTACGCGACTGTGGCGACGCCTCCAACTGCCACCTTATGTGGCGGGATCTCTAGCTAGTCTTCCCGCGACCACGGCCTATGCAACTGGGTCGAAACTTCGGGCAAAAATAAAGGTAATCAGATATCTTTATTAATTTATCGTGATATGACCCGGTCTCTCATAGTAAATAAAATGAGTATAAATCGCGAGTGTTTAAAAATAACTTTTACTATACCTAAAGTTATAAATTCTACAACTAGTATCGTATTCAACAATGTGATATTGGATATTCTAGAGTCCACTGCCTTTTTTGGTATCACATTGAAAAGTTTCGATGGACTAGGAAAAAGCTTAGTTTTGCAGCTTACACGGTTAGAAAAATAAGACATTTGACTGGCTTGAAAACAGCAAGACTTGTATATTTTAGTTATTTTCATATCATCATGTCACACGGGCTTCTTTCAGGTGAAATTCTGCGCATATTGTGCTGCAGGAAAGAGCTGTTCGTTCAATCTACTGTATGGGTCATAAGTCTTTGAGAGATGCATTTATAGAAATAAATATATGCATTAACTGTAGACTCTCAATACATTTTTTTTGATTGATTACAAATTTATAAGAGACACACATAATTTTAATACACGAAATAAAAATAAAGCGTATTACAGTGACTCTAAACTTATGAAAATAAATAACCCGTCAAGTAGGCAAGAAATATGTAATAAGTTTCCAGAGTCTGTCAATCAACAAATTTAAACCACTAAAGCGATATAAATGAACAGGGGCTATTACCTAATACATGACTATTTCAATGATGTTTTGTAATGTTACATTTAAATGTGGTTGCAGCTTCACGACGCGGGTTCTCATTGCACAGAAGTATTAGTTGGATTGGAAGTGAGGCTTTAATTACATTGTAATGAATTATTATTAAATTAAATGTTGAATATTGTCTACAGAGTTGCTAAGAATTTCTTCTCTGCAGGTTTTTATTTACGAAATGTCAATAGATTAATCAAATTATTTTTAAAATCTTAAGAATTTTACTTAATTGTAAGGATATTTTCAACTGAAGTGACTGACCGTTGTAATATTTATGAATCTGATATTAAATAAAAAGATCATCATTTCTCCCTTAATAAAGACAAGCAAATAAGCATTCTTTTTACGTTCTACAGGACAACATTATTGATAAACATACAAAAATGATGTGTAATGTATTGCAATCAATATAAGTTAGCTTTAATAAGTAAAAGTGAACAATTGTTACCGATATTTATGTTTTTTACAGTATGTTGACCTTGATGAGTTTCTATCAGAAAATGGAATACCCGGTGATAGTCTCAACGTTGGACATCTAGGCCACGCTTCGTTTGGCCACGCGGCCGGGATCGTTCTTCCCGCGCAAGTTACTAAACGTGAACGATCACCTTCTCCGTCGGAATGTATGAGTCCAGACACCATCAATCCGCCTCTGTCTCCTGCCGACTCAAGTAAGTATACATTTTAATATTTTGTAATGCCACTACTATTTATTATTGATATTACTTACTCGTTTTAATAATGATTATAAATATGAATCTTTTAAAACAAGAAGTGATTTTAACTTTCACGCAAAGATTAACGATCTATAACGATTCAAGTTTATGAAACTGAAAATTCCAGAACCCACATATTAATCGACTAGTCAACTTCTTACGTGACGTGGCGAACTGATCTATTTACTAAATTATTCTTGCATTATTAACGCATATTTGAGAATTCATTGATAAAACACACTAAAAGCAAATATATTTTTGAGAGACTCGCGATTTTTATTAATTTTACAAAAAAAAAACAGCATTTATCGCGTATATTCCATGAACAAAGCCTTTATAGATAAAATATACCCGATAAGTCTCGTTTTTCTTGTAAAATGAATAATATTTTGGTTGCAGACAAATTACACAGGACTTATAAATGAAATAAAAGCCTGGCCAAAGAGTCCGAATCTGATTCCCTCAAACGGCATGTTAAGATCGTAGAAGAAAGCATTCTTTGATCGACTTATTGTTACTTGCTTATGATTGTATAGTACATTCAACAACCTTTGTTTTTTACCTATGAACTTTTACTTTTGAAAATATTTTGTTATTTTTATCAAAAATAATCATCATATCTTTCATTATATAAACCTAATAAATATAAAAAAATAAATGATTCCTGTTTTAAGTTCAGATGTGTAATGTTGAAAATTATGGATAATTAATTAACTTAACAATAGTTAAACATTGAATCAAACATTTTTAAGTTAAATAATATTGTTGCGTGCTTGGGTTTTATCTGGAAATAATGAATCCATGTTCGAGAATGTTATTTTTTTAACACGCACACACTTGTACTAAAAATTACTACTGGTAAAGCTTATCCTTCGCTGAGTTGGTATTCCTGCGCTTAGGACTTCGCTTTCAGTTAATCTCACTCAATTTAACTTCCCTATGCCACTTAGAACTCCGTCTTATATACCCCGCTTTTGGAAGATTCTGGTCCAGAAAAGAAAAGGGAATACAATGAGAATAATAGTACAAGCAAAAAAAAATGAATATCCAACCCACTTTGCTTAATTCACTTATTACATCCAATTTGTTTACACTAAAGTCGTCGAAGCGTCCCGAGCATCTATTGTTTGCGAACAATAGGATTCAATATATATAGGATGACTTCGTTGAGTTGATAACGTAAACAAACTACATAAGTATAAGCACATATCGACACCCGTTAGGCGCACTTGGTGTAAACCCAATTATTGTCAAAAATGAGTTAAATAGGTATACAGTTTGATTCCATTTTTTTTCGAAAATGGCGAAACTTTTTTGGCATCTAGGTGGTAAAAAATATTTGATATTTTTGTTTTTTACGTCATTTTTTCAACTTTAAATCTCTCTCCTGTAAAGTTTGCTAATTGGCGTTTAGGACAAGTGCGCCGGACAAGGTTAGATATATACATGCCGCGGCTGCGCATCGAATGTTCGACGCGATGCTTGTAACAAAATTAAAAAGCTTTGAAAATAATTCAATGAAGCTTTGGGAGAATCTTTTACCTCTTAATAAGATTCACGAATTGCAATTCTATGTGAAACTGATATCTTTCTCGATTTACCAATAATTAGTTCTATCCTATTATTTTTTCAAACGACTCGTATGTTATATACCTGACGATGTATATATTTTTATAACCATTTCTTTCAATACTGAAGTTGCAGATCGGCATTCAATGGACATGGTGTTGTTAGCACTTCCTGCAACAATGGGTGTTATTATGGCTATTGTAACAGATCAATTAAGAGTTCGGTTTTACCGATTTCAGTGCATAATAGAAATATTGAATTAATAGATACAAATTGTATTTTAACCGCCTGAGTCTGATTTATCCGACAAAAACGGGCTTGTTTCGCCTGAGTCGGATTTATCCGACACAAAACCTCGTTAATTATTTACACAATTTCTATTCATATTGCGATGTTTTAGCCTAAAATACATTGCTTTTTCGAAAGTTTATATATTCAACCTTTTATTTAATGTTATAATTCAGAAGTATACATAACATCTCTATTTTCGTAGGTATTTATCTTTCGATTTAATGTACCGGGCGCTGGGGGCACGCCAACTGATAAAAGTTGTGGCGGTTAAAAGGTTAAAAAACAAATTATATTTTACTGGAGATACTTACTATATCAACAATAGTTGTAAGAAACAAGTAGCTGAAATGCTACAATTTTATTTTAGTTTTGACCAAGCCAATTCAATGGCCTCTGACATTGCCCCTTTTGGGCTTGATTCGTGCATCTCTTGAAAGGAAGAGAATGCAA
Organism: Leucoptera coffeella; assembly: GCA_030578115.1. NCBI lineage: Eukaryota > Metazoa > Arthropoda > Insecta > Lepidoptera > Lyonetiidae > Leucoptera > Leucoptera coffeella. The sequence goes on from JAMBLF010000002.1 coordinate 2,499,796, forward strand.
ATATTTATTTAAATTAAGTTATTTGACAAAAGTGGATTCCCCTTGCATCAGAAATGAAACTTGTGCACAGCTTAACTCCACACAGTGTCTTAGTGTTGTTCATCAGAACATTCAAAGCACAGCTGGAAGGGAATTGGAAATTGAATTATTTTGAAATAATAATAATATAAATGTATTTTGTATTTGTGAACACTGGGCCAAAGATTATGAATCAATATATAATTTTAAAAATCATAATATTGTTAGTTCTTTTCGCCGTGAAAATTTAATACACGGTGGCTTTATGATAATTATGTATAAAAGTATTAAAAATAAGGTTCGTAATGATATAATCTCAGAAAGTGTAGAGGAAATAATTGAAATGTCCTGTGTGGAGGCGGATGCATTCATTGTTTGTTGCTTATATAGGCCACCTAATGGCGACTTCTGTGTCTTTGAGAACATTTTGGAAATGGTATTGCTTAAACTGTGTAAATCTAATAAGACCATAATTTTTTTGTGGTGATATCAATGTTGATCTTTTGGAGTCCTCGACACGGGTTACTAGACTTCTAAATTTGTTTTGGTCTTTTGGGTTGGATATAATATTTGAAAGCCCAACAAGGGTGACCAGCCATTCTGCTACATGTATTGATAACATTTTCAGTAATGAGAACCCAAACAGCAGCAACATTATTAATGTTTTGAGGTCTGATCACAGTGGCCTGTTAGCTTCATTTAACAAAAATATATATTCTATTAATTCTCAGCTTGTAACTTGTATTCCGGTAACTGAACGGCGGCGTCTGGAGCGTTTTAGAGAACAAATTAAGATTGTTTAATATTCACAGTAGCTGTCCTAACAAAATGTTCCAAACAGTTTTTGATCTAATTAAAAGGGTACATAAATCTATTTTTATTCCAAAAGCTTTAAATATAAATTCAAGGAAAAAGTTTAGTGATTGGGCATCACCGGGTAAACATGTTAGTAGGACAAAATTGTATCAATTGTATGAAGCAAAAACAACAGACTTAAAGTAGATAAAGTAGAGTAGATTTTAAAGACTATGTAAAATTGTATTCAAAGATATTTAAAAACGTTTGTGTCCAGGCTAAGTCGCTGTATATTACGAATAATATTGAAACGTGGGATGTCATTAGATCTGAAACTGGTAGAGTTAAAATTTATAATCAAAATAATCTAAAGCTTAAACTTAATAATAAAATTGTATGTGGCGAAGCAGATGTTGCTTCATGTTTTGAAGAATATTTTGGAAACCTCCCTTTGATGACATCCAGCTCACTAAACAGTTGCGATGAGAAGGATTGCTATCTGTTTGCGTTGTCGGCCCCGTGTTGTGATGGTGAGTACCGTTTTAGTCCTACAACTCCATTAGAAATAATTAAAACATTTAAAACTTTTAGTAAGAAAAAAACTGTGGTTCTGTTTGGACAAAACAATTAGTGTTATTATTGACTTGTTGGCAACTTATCTGACATCGGTTTTCAATGCCTCAATAGAATCAGGTTCGTACCCTGATTTAATGAAACTAAGTAGAGTAACACCGATATTTAAGTCTGGTAGTACCTTGGACCCATCTAATTACCGTCCAATATCCGTGCTACCAGCATTAAGTAAAGTATTCGAGAAAATCTTGTTAAATCAGATGTTGTACCATTTTAATTTGAACGGACTGCTACATTGTAAACAATTCGGCTTCACAAAGGGTTTGTCCACCACTGATGCTGGTGTAGAACTAATAAAAGAGATTTTTGATGCCTGGGAACGGTCACAGGATGCATTTGGTATTTTCTGCGACCTTTCTAAGGCGTTCGATTGTGTCCAGCATGATATAATAATAAGAAAATTAGAGTATTTGGAGGTAAAAATAATTCACTAAATGCAATAAAATCATATTTTAGTAAATATTGCTGTGGAGCAGTCATCGGGTCATTCAGTCCAGATGGGAGTGCCTCAAGGCTCAATATTAGGTCCGTTTCTTTTCCTAGTATATATAAATGACTTACCTTTTGTAACTAAAGGTGCGGAATGGTCCTTTTTGCTGATGACACATCCCTCAACTTTAAAATTAGCAGGAAGATTGATGAGTCGCAAACAATAACATCGGTGATAGGAGATGTAGTTCAATGGTTTCAATATAACAATTTAGTTATTAATAAAAATAAAACAAAATATATTAAATTTACTTTGCCAAATGTAAATGGTGTCGAAACCAATCTAATAATAAATAATGAGAAAATATATAAAATAAATACTACTGTCTTCTTAGGGATAACTTAAGACTCTAGACTGCAGTTTGAGAGACCACATTCGCGTTTTATCTAAAAAAAACTAAGTTCCGCGGCATATGCTGTTAAACTAATTAGGGAATATACGGACGAGTACACGGCTAGGGTTGTTTATTTCAGCTACTTTCATAGTATTATGTCTTATGGCATCTTGCTGTGGGGTTGTGCTGCTGACATAAACACAATATTCGTTTTGCAGAAGAGGGCTGTTCGCTGCATTTACAGAATGGGCCCCAGAGAGTCACTTTGCGAAAAATTTTAAGAAATAGATATTTTGACGGTTGTTGCTCAATGCTCATATGAATGTGTAATTTATTTACATAAAAATATAAATATTTTTAGAAGAAACTGTGATGTTCATAAAATTAATACTAGGAACAAACATAAGCTGTATGTGGCGCCCTCGAGGCTTCAAAAGGTCAAGAAATCTTTTATTGGAAAATTGCGTGCGTTTTTATAATCATTTACCGGACTGGATTCCGCGATTGCCCTTACCTAAATTTAAGACTATAGTTAGAGGCCGACTAGTCCGGGGCGCTTTTTACACGGTCGGAGACTACCTTGCCGATGCTCAGGGTTGGCAATGAGTGCATCTAAGCTACATGTGCAAAGATAATTATGTTTCTGTATAATTTCTTTTTGTAACTGGCACTGGGCAAAAAATCCTGAAAGCCGGAGTTTCTTGTTGGTTCTTCTCCGAGCCAGGGCTTCCGAACCAACGGTAGAATTTCAATGCTAAGAGACAACCAGTGTCAGGCAAATGTTTTGACTTTCAATGAATGTACTGTACTTATGTTGAATAAAAACATTTGATTTTGACCTTCACTTTAGAAACATGCATTGGTTAAGTCTATGCAGTGAAAGCTTATTCTTTGAAGGTGACGAAGCCGATTCCAAACCTTTGCGTTATATGGGAGGAATCAATTGCTGTCCAAATATTAGTCTGGCTTTAGGAGAGGGCATAGTACAACCTTAGAGGGTAATCTGCTTTAAAGTAAGGATGTTGGATCGGGCTTGATTTTCGTACTGCTGGATTGTTCGCGGGTATTTGACTCTTCTGATGCTTAAATGTGAAATGCTTTAGACACTGCACTGACACTGATTTCACATGTCTGTCGTTGACCTGCAGGTGTATGTTAATTGTGGCGAGGATCCCGGAATAACTCCGACCAGGCTTCAAGAAAACATAAAATAACGGCATTAACTAAACTTAACTCCTTGGTGTTGAACTACTCCAAGTTGAAATGTATATTGGTCGAGAAAAGCAGGCAGGTGCAGAGAGAGGAAGATTTCGGATCAAAAGATTTTTGGCTATCGTATATACGTTTTCCACTTTTTTCTTGAAGGATTCCCTGCACTTCAACGTTATTTTCTCGAGCCCTGTTTAGTCTTGCGATTTCCACTTCATGTGTGGGAATAATGTTTGAAACTTCTTCAACTAAGGCAATTCTAATCTCGATAGCTGTAACTGAATTTGAAAAATCATTTATAAGCCCATGTGCAATCGCAATAGATTCCCTCCTAATTTCCCGTCACATAACTCATACTTAGAGTGTCAAAACGAAAAAAATATTATTCTACTGCTCCGGCATTCTGTCCCATTGTCCCAGAAATGAAGTATTCGAACCAGGAGATGCCCAACTAGTTTGACATTTTGGACAACGCCAATTGTTTTCCTCTCTCCCAGTTTGCGATAGCCAATTTCAGTAACTCCTTAGTACTGGTAATATCATAGTGTTGTATACAAATGCTGTAGTATATACCATTTGTATGTTGCGATCCACAACTTGCACATTTAAACAATTTATTACCAATGGTAGAGAAACACTGTAGCTTATTGACACCGCAAGCATGAGTTCACTAGAAGTATCGAAGAATCAATGTAACTTACCCTTAATTTGTCTGTATATTATCTAGTTTAAAAACTGTATCTAGAAACTTAAAAATACATTTTTTAAATATACGCATCATAATTTGTTATTTTCATACCTTATATCATCAAAATAACTCTAGCTGATTGGTATAAGTAACCAAATTTTATTTATTTGTAACTCCTCTGTGTTTGTGCGTTCCGGAGCTTCCTGACTACCAGCGTCGGCAGAGCTGCACACCGAATACCTGCAAGGGCTGAAACAGATCTTTTTTTCCTGACACCAAGGTGGCGCCAATAGCAAATTCCCAACTGTCTTTCATATTTTGTTTTCTTTTTTCTAGATGTAAGTTCAATAAAGAATATTATTATTATTATTTTTTATTAATAAACTACTGTGATATCGTAAGATGTAATGCCAATCCAAGGAATGGTGTAGAATAAGAAACTTGAAGGTATCGCAATGAGGATAAGATAGTGAAACTATAATAATATAAAAGACAAACAACTGAGCTACGTCGAATTTTTAATACAAAAATAGTTTAAAAGGTCAAAACATTCACGAGTTCTAAATGATAAGATTAAGTTTTTTTACACCAGTAACAGTAAGCCAGTAACAAATTATAAAGCATCGACAATTTTCGAAATAAAGTCAGTTTCTAATAAACATTGATATTATTATATTGATCTTTGAATTTATCATAACGACAAGTTTAAACGACGACACTAAACAGTGATTAAAATTTTGCATTCGTATTTTATCTTAGTATAAATGTTTAATTCTCTGTTAATTTTGTTATAAATGCTTGTAAACAAATACAATAGTTGCTTCTGTATGAAAGTCAACTGTGTCTCGGAACTAATCTTACCATATCCTTTTTGCGTTTTGATACCAGAAAGTAGTTGGGCTGGAGATGAACTATACCCAAGATATAAAGTTTTCTGAGAGACAATACTTTGCACTTATTGTATAGATCTACCGTGCGAAACAAAATTGGCCATAAGTTAGCTATCCATAAAAATTCAGTGCAACACAACAGTTTTTAACACTGAACATGTTGAAGATTGGTGTTCGAGTGCTCATTTATATCGCGGTGGCATGATTATGGTATGGGCAGGAACTCGTTTCGGTGGTAGAAGAGACCTCGTTTGGATACGAGGCAATATGACTGCTCTAAAATACCGCGATGAAGTGCTAGAGCCTGTAATCTTTACACAGACTGACTTGACTTGACTTCACAGACTGCAAATGCGACAAGATTTCAAGTTAATGTACGACAATGTCCGTCCACATACGGCGCGTATCGTTAGAAATTGGTTACAACAGCTCGATATCCAAGATTTAGACTGGCCTGCACAATCCTTTGATTTAAATCCTATTGAGTATGCCTAGGAAATGCTTTAAATAAGAGCTCTTAGGAATTTCCCCGAAGATATTGTGTATGGAAACCAGCTTTTCTTGCATTTTAGCAGGACTTGGGACAGTATTCCACAACTGGATATTGACACCCTCCTGTTTAGTATACAGAACCGCTGCAGTCATGGTCATGTGTTAGTTCTCCAGTTCAGTTATATAGAGTTGTAGCAAAGCGTACGTCTCGATCGGTCCTAAATAAATATAATATTAAATGATAATCCTCCTTTATTTTCGTGCCTGTATCTATGCGCGCACTTGTCCCTTCCATTTTTGTCAGCGCCTTGGCCTCATTATTATAATATAATCATCATCATTATAATATAATAAATATAAAAAAGCAAAATCAGCTAGATATTTACTGGTGTAAAAGCTATTATAATCGAAACTGAATTGATGCTGTAACTTCACGAGTGTCACTATTCTTTTGGAGTTTATATATATATATGTCGGCGAAGCGCGTTAGCAACAAGGAACGCTGTATGGCTGTACCAATCACGGGGCTCTCACGTGTGCAGCCATGACGGAGTCTAAGCGAGTATCGAGGGAGGGGAGGTTCGCCCCTACCGAGGCATTTTTATGGCCGATCGACAGATGGCATATGACATTATTCCTGCACTCGGTTCGATCACTACGTCTTGGGAACCGTCTAGCGTTGGTTTTGTGAGCCTTAATAAACCAAGTTTTGTGAAGCCAGTGTTTTAACTTAGCTTCTGTCCCAACGCCTAAGAAATAAAATCAAGTGCAAGATGGATAGCACACAAAATCAGGCTCCTGACGTCGACATATATATATATATATATAATATATATTGTTATTTTACGTATTTGGGAACACTATTTACTAGTGATGGAAAGTGTGAGGCAAATACAGTTTAGACATATTACGCAGAAGAATGACAGTAGATTGACTAAAAGAATATACGTGGGTGAAGTGGAAGGGCGGTTATATGGGAGCCGGCCCAATAGGACTTATAGCTCCATATAGTACCAATAGATAGACGCCATATTAAAAAAGTGTGATGTTAGAAGTACCTATAATCGCCGAGTGAGGATGGGATGGGTCGGGATCGGGACAGCTGGGGATCCGTAATCTCTGCTTGCCCCTCTACAGAGAATCAGGTGTGATGGGTATGTATGTTATGTAGGGAAAGGAAAAAAGTTGTATTCGTCATGAATCTGAACTATGTTGACTTCAAATAGTACTTTTTGCAACCCAAAGTGTCATAATTATGTAATTTTCTAATTATAATTATATATATATATATATAATTATAGATGCATCGTAAATTAAAGTTGTTTCTAAATGCATGCGAACAGCGAATCTTTATAATATAGATTTCATTATAATAAGTGCTTAAATGCAAAGAATGAACAGAAAATTATTGAAATGAGTGAGAGACAAGTGGTTGAGCTTTTACTAACATCTGATAATAAAATTCAAAAACAGTGTCTAAAAGCGCCCATACTTTCAATAATCGTCTATCGTTCAGTTACAGTGCAGTGTCTTTCTTCACAAATTATCTCAAACATCTAAAATTCGTGAGTAGTTAACAAAAAATAATTTTGATGCCCCTCAATATATTTCGACATTTAATGAATGTACTATTACTCTGCTTATATTGAATAAAAATCTTTTGTCTATATGTTTGATATTTTCGACCTGACTGTGTAGCGAGCAGTGGCTCAGTGCCACTGAGTCAGTGGGCGGAACACGGTGGCTAAGATATAGTGATACGTAACGTTCCGTGGTTCGAATCTCAGTATACACTATCAACCGTAATTATTTATAAAAAAATAACATGTTTTATATCTATTTATTTTTTTAAATATAATGCCTGACGTGTAAGAAATTTGTGTCCGCCTCGGAACTTATGGATTGCAGCAGCTGTAGTGTTAGTTACCACTAAAAATGCTTGGGAATGTCTTTGAGCGCCTATAAAGGGCAATCAAAGGCTGTCCGCAGTAAATGGACTTGTCTAGAGTACGCTCGCGTACGACCAAGGATTGACAACGAGAACAGTTCAGTGCGCGTTGTGCAAACAGTGCAAGACTCCGGTGACTTGAACCGACCACCGTCACCGTTGGCAGGAGACATCGTAACGCTAATGCAAGTGCTCGGGACGGAGATGGTTGCAGCCATGACGCAGCTGCGAGTGGGACTGTGAGACGAGTTGTAGGAGTTCCGCCGGGATATGCAACGGGAGATCGTCAAAAACAAAGTGGACGAACGCGAGCGCCGTCTAGCTGGAAGGAAGTTTTGGTGTGTGTGGGTGTTGGTGCTACGCTCGATGATCCTTTCCGCTGCTACAAAGCCTCTGGAGCGGGCTATCCATGAGCTCCAGCATCAGTTAGCGGAGTGGGACCAAGACCTGCTGGCAAATGATATCCGGGGAAAAATCCTTCGCACTTAGCAGCGTCGGTGGCTGCGAAGTTGGGCGTTGCGCTGGACAAGCGGGACGTGGTCAGCGCCGTGCGGATAGGGCTGCTACGCAATACCACTGGAGCCGCTGGTGGACCAGATCGTCGACCACAGCCCATAGTGACAGCCCAACTTGAGATATATGGTCAATATACGAGTATTGTTCTTTAGTAGTTATAAGACTATGTTTTCTGACCTTTTTTCAAGTCGACCAAAAACTCTGTCAGCTGGCCAAAAACCGGAAAATACACTCTGACCTCTTTTACAGATGATGCTTCACCAACCAATACGGCTAATATTAATGTGTGTATAACATGGGAGTTTTTATTTTGGCCCCTGCAGCCGTCACAAAACATTCTCACACATGACTTTCCGTCTAAAGGGAGTGGGGAGTGAGTGGGACTTTCGGATCAGAAAGACGTCTTTAAAGTTGCAAAAAACTTTTCGCGCACTTTGTGAGATTTGCTACTTTAAAAGATTGTTCTAGTCATTGAGGCGAATCAGTGCAGGCAAAAAGTGTATAACTAGTGATTTGACTTGAATTGGGCCAAAGTGTTTAGTTTAATTCAGTCAGTGGACGTTAGATTTTAAAATTAAACGACAATTTCTTATTAAGTTTATTGCACATGAATTGCGCAGCGTGCACTCGGGAGGTTCCCGTCGAGGAGCGGCTCAGCTGCGTCTTGTGCCACAATTTCTTCCATCACGGCTGCTTGTCCTGCGCCATGAGGAGGCTCCTGCGCGCCGCTCCTTGCTCCGCGCTGCCACCTCTGGGTCGGCGCTCAACGGCCTGGTGGAGCTCTTGGACGAGAAGCTGGCTGCCGACAGAGCCAGGCTGACCGCAGAGTTGAAGGCGAGCCTCGTCGATGCGGTTGCGGGGCAGGTGTACACCGAAGTGTCTGCTGCGCTGGCTGCCATCACTGAGAAGATCCGGGGCGTCCACTGTGTCGTCGAGCAGTTTGGTGCGTGTCTCGTCGCACTAGAGGCTGAGAACACTAACCTACGGGACCAGCTATGCGCGCTTCGTGAGAACCCCGCAACTGCGCACGCGGTCGTGGGCTTCGAGGCGACTGTGCAGCACCTGGAGGAGGAGCTTCAGAGCTTCCGGGAGAGAACTTGGAGCACGTCGCGGTCCTCGTTGCACAGAAGCTAGGCTTCGAGCTCGACAACAGGGATTTAGTCGATGTGAGCCGCGTCGGCGGCGGTCGGCGCGCGCAGAAAATTGACGCATCGGGATGTTCCGACGCGGTGGCTGGGAGCGATCCCCCCGCGGCGTTTCCCTCCCGGCCCCGCCCCATCGTACTGAGGCTCACGCGGAGGGCCGTTCACGATGAGTTTATTAAGAGCGTCCGCGTCAGAGGGCGGCTGGACTGCTCCGGCATTGTGCAGGCGCCGCTTCTCTCCGGCGGCCATACAATCTACGTCAACGAGAGGTTAAATAAAATAAACCGCATCATATTCGGCAGAGCACGTGACGTTCTGGCGAAAACCTTTTGTTGGCGGTCGGTGTGGACGCGGGAGGACAAGGTGTTTGCGCGGCGCAATGAGGCTGCCCGCCCGCTTTGGCTGCGGAGCATCCGGATGGTGGAGGAGCTCGTCCAATCATCCAAATAAATATGTTTTTGTATTTTTGTGCTTTTTTGTCTTTTGTTGTGGATGATTAAACTCGGCTTTGCCAGCGCTGTGGGAGGGCTACAGCTGAGTGGGGGGTACTTTTCATACAATCACATTGTTTTAATATGTGTATATTCAATTACATTATTTTAATCTACGTATTAATATATTATTACACTTGTACAAAATGTATCTACGGTTATTTATTAAATACTATTTATATCATAAACGCTATATTTTTCTACATATACAGGATGTCCCAAAAGGATACGCAGCTGTGAAGGGGGGGTGAAAGGGGTAGTTACAAGGGTCACCAGAAAAATAATAAAAAAAATCCACTGTAGGTATTTACCAAAAAATTTGGCATTATTAAAAAAACTAAAAATATTCCGTCTTGTGGGGCTATTTTGCTAACTGTAATATAATAATATATAATATAATATAATATTTTAGGACGTTACTACACCAAATGAACTAGCCCCTTGGTAAGTACATTTAAAACTTGTGTTAAGGGTACTAGTCAACGTATATTTAAGAAATATATACTTATTATATATAGATAAATACATATATAGCATATATAATCGACTACCAGACTGGAAAGTAGAAGAAAAGCGTAGTTCTTAACTCTGCCTCCACCGGGAATCAAACCCGGGACCTCACGATTAGCGTTCAGGCGTTTAACCGATCGCGCCACGGAGGTCGTCAACTGTATCTACAAATATTGCTGTATTTAAAAAAAAATGCGGTTTGGTAATCATATACCCTTTATCAAATTGAAATAAAAAAAACAATACATATCCATACAAAATTTTAAAGAAAATTCAGTTCTTATCCAGACAAGGACTTTGTAATTACGATTTCACTTAACTTCCTCCAAGTGTACTGAAAAAAAAAGTACTATGCAACCCCGGCGAGTAAGTTTAATCGATAGGTATTTTAAAGCATTTCTAAAATGGTATAAAACGCAGTTGAAAAATTCATACTAGAACATTGAAAAATAATTTTCGGGCACAAGAAAACCCTACCCTTAAATACCCTTGCACAAGAAAACATATCAATTAAACATTAGTTTCAAGTTCGTACGCAAATACGTTTTAAATGTCTATTCTGTTCCTTTGATGTTACTATCCGTTATAATTGTCAAGTAGTACAGTCTAAGACTAGGTAAACTGTGATAGCATAATGTGCTGGGCACCCATCATGCTAGAACCCTTTCGTACGAAATAAAAATGACGACATTCTTAACCCGTCGCCCTTTGCACCGTATTGACCTAGATTAATTTAACCTTCGGGGAAGCACCTTAGAGCACTAAAGGCTCTACAGAACCGCCGATTTTCAGCTGGCAGCCCACAGAGGGTAGATTTATAATTTTACGTAAAATAAAAATACTTGCGATATTAAAAATAAAAGCAAAATATTAAAATATATAAGAGTGAATAAGTGAGAAGTGTGAATACTACATGAAATAAGAACATAAATAGTGTAGGTGTTAGAGGCGAGGGTGACTTTCACTACGGCAATTGTTGTTGTTTCATCAACAGAATATTTTGGAATTTAAGTTTAAAGGTCAGTTTATTTTGTAACTGTCGTAGGGGGGCGGGATATTATTTCAACATTTGGTCGCTGCATAATAAAAACCACCCTCGAAAGCCACTGTGTGATGTTTGTGAAGTTAAAGAGGACACCTCGCCACTCTCTATGCACAAATGCGACCGCTTCGTGCGAACTTAAGCCTATCGAACAGGTAAGGCAAGATGCAGCCGTCGTCGGGACTTTATCTTTAGCATATTTGCTCCATTCAAATAAGGCGTTACGTGAGCTCAGCGTGGCACGTTGAATCAATATCTGCAACAGGCGTTCTGCACTCTCTGCACAGCCCTCGCGGTATCGGCAGTGATGCGAGGTCCGCAGACCACGTCGCTGTAGTTGAGCTTGGATAGCACGAGTGCCTGGCAAAGGGCCACCCGGGAACTCACGGAGAGCATATCATGCACAGAGTATAAGAGCTTCAAACGATAGAAACAGCACGATATCGTCCCTACTATGTGCGACTCAAAACGCAGCCGCTCAGCTTGAACAGCACCTCCAAATTCCTTGCCTCAGACACCCGTTGAAGTAGATTGTCCCCGATCCTTACAACCGGAGCAACAGCCCCCATAGCATTAAGCTGCGACCGACTGCCCAGCATCGCGTGGCAAATCAGCCGTGTAGATGATGAAAAGAAGAGGCCCTAGGACAGATCCCTGTGGAACACCCCGATCAACATCACACAAACGCGAGTATACGACCGAGCCGTCATCCTGTGTTAACTTTACCATCTGCTTCCTTTCATTTAATTAACTATCAAACCAATCAAGTGAACTTAGCCCTACTCCGTAATATTGTAGTTTAGAAAGTAACAACTCTATATTCAATGAGTCAAATGCACGTGAATAATCTAATAAAGTCAAAATAATCCCCAGTATCCTGGTCCGTCAAAATATGGTCGACACCATCCAATAAAGCCGTAACAGTCCCCCGTCCCTTCCTAAAACCGGATTAAATTTAGGAAGGATCCCCTCATGATTTATGAAACTTGAGAGCTGTGTGTATACAATCTTTTCTATGACCTTAGAAAGGAATGGCAGAATACTGATAGGTCTCAGGTCCTTAAGCGCTGAAGCCTTGTCATGCTTGGGAATCGGAGTTACCAAGGCATGCCTCCATCGGCGCGGAACCTTCCCAGTGGATAGTAAGACGTTCATCATGTGTGTTATGACTGAAAGTATCCGTGGCAGTGTACATATGACCATATCTCTAGTGATGCTATCTACACCCATAGCGTTCGATTTAATCGACATTATGGCATTCAAAACCGTGTCTTTCGGAACCTCACGTAAGTTTAGCTTGTTTTATCCATAGGTTTACAATGTAAACATATCAATCACGGTTCGAGCCTGGAGTTTCAAGAAAATGTCTATTAATTTCATCAGCGCTCGTGAATCTATCTGAGATAATATTATGGTATAGACTAGTGGGAAGTTTTGAGTTAATGTTCTTCCAAACGGATGCATTATTACTCCTGACATGTTGGTTTACACAGTGATCGAAGTAGGCTCTTTTTTGCGATTCACACTCTTGGTCACCAATTTCTTTAAATCCAACCAGTACGCTCTATGACTATCTTACTTACTTATTTTGAATCTGGTAAAGGCCTTGTTGCGCTGGGTTATCATGAGTTTTATATTATCAGTCAACCAAGGCGGTGCACGATTAGTTTTTACTTTAATTTTTTTAACCAGAGCATGTATGTTAAACAAAATTTGCATACAATATTCAAAATAATCAATAAATGTTCAAAGTTAATATTATATAAATCATAATTTAATAAATTCATGTCAATATGTTTCAGTGGTCTGTAAGTTATATATACCTAGGAGTCGACTTAGGTTTGGGAAGACAAACAGAAAAGCTGACCATCACATGACCATAAGAGTCAGTTACATTATATAGATTTATGTCTTTTACACGAGCATTAGTACATACCAGGTCAATTAAGGTCTCTTATCCAATGTCAAGTGAGTTGGCTCTGATATCAGCCCATATTGCTGAGAAAATCTGTCATTTTCTTGTGTCACTATTATTGATATTGAAGTCCCCCATAAGTATAATAGAATCAAAATGTCCAAAAGAACTAATAGAATCAGTGAGCGACTCAACGCAAAGATCGACGCCAATCCAATTCGGTCGATAAACCAACCCAATGACAACTCGCTGCCCCCCCGCACTCGTAGTTAGCCACATCTGCTCCAGGCCTTCGCCCAAGTGGCAAACGGCGCTCACGCAACCCATCCCGGACAAAGAATGCCAAGCCTCCTCCCCGTCCCCCTTTCATGACCGTTGTCTCGGCAGACTATAGAGCCTATAGACAGCCAGGTCTCAAAAATTCCCACCAAGTCAGCCCGATGCAAATTCATGGCAGCTATCAAGTTATTATGACCTGTCTTCGGTGAGCCCGCGTTGTAAAGTGCTAATTTCATTAATTTTATCCTAACAGGCATATTTAATACTAAAAGTCAAACCATAATCAGAATATATAATAATAATTAGAGTTAAATTCAAATGATTTTGCTCAGTAAACAAATTCATCACAGGAATTAATGTGAAGAGTAAAATAAAATAAAGCATGCACAAAAACTATCCGAATAATTTTGCTAGTCTATGGCGTACATATGTTATGTAAAATTTAATGCTAGATGAAAAAGTATTGTATTTGTAGTAGGGTAGTGTTAAATATTTGTGCAGTGTTATTGTGTTGAATGTGTTAAAAGTAAAATAGAATAAAAATAATACTTATATAATTCGTTAGTGATACTATAAAATATATGTTAGTCACCTCAAATGAGCAATTCGAGAACACCACACCAGTAAACATAATAATAATAATAAAACGTTTATTTAAAAAAAATGAGCACACAATACAATTCATCTGCATACCCCCTAAAAAAGGGCAAAGCCCTGTGGCTTAGGGTGGGTAGGTAGGTGGTAGGTATTCCAAATACACTAACTGTAGGTAGTTGACGTGTAAAATTTAGAGCAACAACAGTAATTATGTAAAATCAACAACTATCTATATTTAACAATAAAAAAGAAAATTTATATTAGGCGAAGGGCTTAATTAGTTGTTCAGTTTGATCGTACGTAAGTGATTGTAACCATTTAATTACTGACTGCTTACATTCATATCGATTTAAATTATACAGTCTGATGTGCTTACTTATTAAGTTATAAACTTTAGCACCAAGAAAGATACAAAATTTTAGGCTAAAATTGGTGTGAATTTTTTCTCTTACACAAACTAAATCAATTCTCCTCTTCGAAACAATATGATGATTTGTAAACTGATGCTGATAGAGTACAACAGATAATACAAACAATTGGCGAACAGTGAGAATATTACATAAATTATACAAAGACACAGTCGGAAAGCGAAAGGGTAGCGTGTGTATTACCTTCAACAGAGCTCTTTGAGCTCTCTCAACGCTAAGAAAGTTAGTTTTGTGAGAGCCGCCTCAAGACTCTATACAGTCAACACACTTTGACAAAGGGCTATATATACACTTTTGAGTAATCTTTGGGGCATTATATATCTGAGGTTTTTGAAAACGAACGAAATATAGTGAAGAACGAAAATAAGTGATCTCACTCTACCGCACAGTTTTTCTATATGATAAACCGAACATTAATGAAAACTAGGTAAGTACGTATTAAATAACTAAAACTGTGTACCTTAAATGAATTGACAATGTGATAACTAAATATTGTTTTTTGTTTCAGAGCTAACGGAGACAAAAACCCGAAGCAGATCAGCCTCCGTGCGCAACCGAAGCCGTGGCGAGTCATCCGCCCGCTTCCGTACGAAAATCTTGCCGTCGCTTGTCCATACGTACCGGAATCCCAGTCTGAGCCCCAGCTCACGTGCCCGGCGAAAGATCTGGCGATTGCAGCGAGTCAAACGTTCGTTGACGTAGAACCTACGGGGCTTGCCAGGCAGAGCCCTCGGTGGTAGCACCTCGTCGCACCCTGGCCTGCTGGAGCAGCTGGTCCCGGACGGCGCGGCGCGCCAGCCGCACCACGATCACTCGCGGCTGCGCAGAATCCTCAGCCACCGGAAACACACGGCCAACACGCGCAACCACGTCGTGCTCCTTCATCGACGCCCAGTTCGTCCCGACCGATTACACCATATGCTGCAACCTCTCGACCTTCGCCCCCGGGATGCCACTGATCTCGACCTCGTTGAGAAGTAGCTCCTGGTCGCGATCGTTGAGGTCAGTCTTCAGCTCTTCCACCGTCTGCACCAGTGCCTGGACCTTTGCAGATAACACCTCCTCGAACCTGCGCTCCAACTGGTCCAATCTGTCCGCCAGTGAGTCGATCCGATCGTCACAGGCGCTCAGACGATCAGACATGGCCGCAGTGAAGGTGCCCATCTCCTGGCGCATGGCACGGATCTCGGCGCGAAGCAGGTGCATCTCCGCCACCATCGTGCCACACTCCTTGTCGCCGGATCCAGTTCCCACCATTGCTGCAGCATGATCAGGACTGGGGACAGCGCCACCACGGCGAGTGCACACCGACTCCGCTGCCACTCGCACGGGCGTCTTCTGTGTTGTCCGTCCTGAGCGCCCTGCTCCGGCAGCCGACGCACTCCCAGCTGGACTTCTGCTCCCTGCTCATCTCCCGGAAGCGCTTGGTGGAGACGTTCGCGCACTCCAGGTTGAAGCGCTCCCGGCACAGACGCCAGGCGAGGAATTGCCGGTCCATGATGAGCCGCGGGCAGCCCGAGCACTTAAACCCAGTTCATGAAGACATCTGCTAGTTTTAGTAGTGCTCAACCAAGTTAACTAAATATGATTTTAAATTTTTACGGCTGTTATCGTGCCAAATTATTAAAATGTACAGTATAAGTGTTCGTGTCTTTTATTTGATTTTAAAAACAGGTACGTTTCTATATTTACTTATCACGAATCACTCATTCACAACTTATTTTTGTTTATTACACATAAACCTATTTTTAATGCAAGAGCGAATTTAAATACAACATTCACAATCAAATGCTAATAACCCTCTGTAAATCATAAATGTAATTTTATTGTTTTGTACATGTGCTGTTTTTGTGATTTTTTTTTATTCTTAATTATTTTTTTTCAATTCTTTATTACGCCATTCACCACTAAGATTATGTCGGCTGAAGTACAAACACTGATGCCACGGCGTTTGAACTTCTTGTTATTCCATCGCCATGGTTGCACCAATGCCGCCAGCCTCTACAAGCTAAGAAAAACGAAATCGAAGCTCCAATTCTTCTCTTCCTTGTTCTTCTGTTCGTTCCAGTTGAGGATCCAAATCTTATCCCAAAGCGAACATATTAAGCATATAGCATAGCCAGTTTGGCATCACAATTGACTAAATATTCAGCCGAAAATAATTATTTTTATTTTCAACTTTCACTGAGCTGCTGACTTTGTTGACGCACCATAGACGACTGATTCTAAATGTTGCTGATTTAAAATATAGCAGAAGCAACTTCAGTTTATAAAAACTTATCCGCCTGGAGTAGAGATCGCGCCACATAAATTGGCAGTTGGAGGCGTCGCCACAGTCGCGTAATTCAGTGTTACCAGTAAACACGCCAAAACTAGCACTCGCTGTGCCATACGGCTCGATACATTATAGGTTTTATTTGTAACGGTCTTTGGTTGCAAAGCTATAAACTCAAATAAAACAAATTAATATATCAAAGTCAAAATATGTTTATTTAAAATAGGCCCTATCACAAGCTCTGTTTGAATGTTATCTTATGATCTAAGTATAAATTAAAAAAAACTATTTCAAACATGGCACTGAGCATTGCCTTTACATATTTTTTACCGAGGTTAGTTCAGTGGTGACCCTAGCTTGGAGAAGAACTAACAAGAAACTCTAACTAAACTAAACTAACAGAAGCTGCGTTTGCCAGCATAACAGTGGAAGACTGGAAAACCGTTCAGCATGTACTGAACGTCGAAGACAAATATTTTGAAAGTGACAGGATTATAGACTCCGAACTTGATAAATTTATCGCGAATATCTTAAATCTCTTAACACTATTATTTCAAACATGGCACTGAGCATTGTCTTTACATATTTTTTACCGAGGTTAGTTCAGCGGAGACCCTAGCTTGGAGAAGAACTAACAAGAAACTCCGGAAATCAATTTATTATAATCACCCTTAACAAACATAAAAATTACAAAGAGTGAGCAAAAAACACAACGCTGGTAATACTAAATTTACCTTTCATACAAAATAACACGCAATGGCGGAAACGACAAATTTTGTTCCAAGTTTGCCGACTGCCAATTTATGTGGCGCGACCTCTAAAACGCTTTTTGAATAGGAGTTTTGGGCACTATTTGAACACAAAAAAATAAATCAACACAAAAACTGAATTCGTTATCATTTTTCTCTTCTTTTAAATATTTATAAAATGCATTGGCTCTCATGTATGAACTCTTTTTGTTGCTATTTCATATCATTATCCGTAGAAGCTTCTCTTATTTTGCAACAATGTGCATTGGGTACAAGCATCAGAAGTTGGAGAAGAAAATTCTATGTTAAATTCATTGTTGAATATGTGTCTTAAAACCCACTTTTTAACTTTCAAAGAATCATCACATGAGTCATTTTACACAACTTGTTTATATTAAGCTCACAGCTTAGATAAATTTTTTGACTTTATTCTCTCATAATGACGTTCAACAGCAGGCAAAGCACCTATGAACTTTCTCACATTTTCTTTTATATGTGTCAGTTTCCTTGATTTCCTATTACCTCCTCTATTCTCTTTTGGAGCTTGTGAAATGTTTTTGCCAACAGTATCAAACTTCTGGTTTATATTCCTTAAATTTGCATAAAGAAACCCTTACAAACTTTCATTAGCTTCTTCTTTTTCCCTACCAAAAAGTAAGAGCAGCTGAATCTTCTCCTTTTGTTTGTGTACATGCATTGGGCAGTGTCGCAAGAAGAAATCAGTATTACGAGGAAAACATCTCTTGTTTTCCTTTGTTATTATAAAATTTGCAAAGGTTGTAAGCAACAAAATTTTCAGTGATTTTTTGATACTTGAAAGTAGACGAAGCATTGTGATTGTCTTTTTCTAAATTGAATGTTAAATGCCATAATCTCCGTATCTGAAATTTTTATCCATGTACGTCTTCTCTTAGGAAGGCTACTTCTATTCTAGAACGACGTTTACAGATGACTGAGTCTTGGAAGGATAAGTCATCTGTACATAGTTTGAAACAACTTTCAATGAAGATGTGTAAGTTTGTTGTACTCAAATGGTATTGGATACATTTTACGTACATCCAAGATATGGCAATATCAAACGCATGCAGGTTGAACTTGCTAATGCTGAGAAGACTATGGATCAGCTAGCCGTCGGAAAAAGGATAGTATGATCTTATCTGAACAGGAAAATTCTTGATAGAGGATGACCGTTCTCATCATCAGCTATCGAAGAAATCAGAAAAGAATAATATTCATAATCCTGGTTGTGGAACACGTGTTGATGAGTTTGGCCACCACGAGTTGTCTTGCCAGCGAAGCGCTGGCCCGCTGTCACGGCATCCAGCATTAAATGATATTATTCGTCGGGCTATTGTCACCGCTCGTGTGCCGGCGGTGCTTGAGCCGTGCGGCTTCGCGCGTGAGGATGGCAAGAGGCCCGATGAAATGTCTTTGATGCCTTGGAAGAATGACAGGACACTTGTTTGGGACGCCACGTGCGTCGATACTTTTGCGCCCTGCTATTTGTCCAAGTCTGAGGTCTGCGGCGGCGCTGGCCGAGAGTTTCAAGCGGCGAAAATATGGATATTTAGTCAACGACTACTTTTTCGTTCCTTACGCCGTTGAAACTCTTGGGATGTGGTGAGGCGAGGCACGAGGTTTTTTAAAGGAGGTGTCTGTTCGTCTCTCCGAGGCCTGTGGTGATCCAAAGGCTGGCACTTACCTCAGCCAACGCATTAGTTTAGCTATTCAGAGAGGTAATGTTGCCAGTTTGTTGGGGATCGTGCCCCAACAAGCAAGGAGCTAAACGAGATATTTGTAAGTTTTTTTTTGTATATAATAATTTTATTTATTTTAGTAATTTCATAATTATCGTTATAATAATTTAGATATGTTGTAAATAAAATATGTCATCTTTTGTAAAAACGTATTTTTCACTATTTGGAGAGAACGATGAGATTTACTATGGGGAAGGATAGGATTTGATGCGTCACGTAATTGAGATTAAACAAATTGTAAAATTAACACTTTTTTAACCAAATAACGGGTTTTAGTCACTATTTTGAAGAGTTTCTGATACCTTTTGAAAAGAAAAGGTTACATGTACCGTTTGAATTTAAGGACAGGAAAATGCAAATATATCGATTTGAGAAAAAACAAATTAACGCTTTTTGATCCTAACCTCCTCATGTTAACTTACTTGACTGACAACATTACACGACTTTCTAACAAACACACCGCCTTCAGTAGCATTTTGGTGAAGGATGTTTCTAAGCCTTGGTTGACGAACACTGTACTGCTTATGATGCGGCTACGCGACATCGCTTACAGGCAATACGCGCCAAGGATGTTGATGATATTGACATTGACATGCTGTTGTTGACATCACCAGTGACTATTGCGATTGTCAACAGGAGCCTCAGCACTGGTATCTTTCCGACCAGTTGTAAAGCTGCCAGAGTCCTGCCGATACCTAACCTAATCTATCGACCTTACCCAACTGAGATATCTCCCACCTCCGTCCCATAAATACCCTTCCATGTTTATCAAAGATAAGATGGAGCGGGTTGTGTGTAATATCTAGAAGAAAATGGTATTTTGCACGAGTATCAATAGGGCTTCCGGAAGGGCCGCTCTACTGCGACCGCCTTGGCGAATATGTTCGACGACCTTCTGCAGGCCCAGGGCGATGGCATGAAAACCCTAATGGTATTACTCGATTTTTCTAACGCTTTAGATAGTCTGAGTATACCCTTGCTGTTATCTAAGATGTTGTATTATTACGACATCTTAGATAATAGCAATGTTTGTATTAATGTTGTTTAATGTAGTGAATAAAGTTTTTTTTCTTCTTTCTTAAACATTGAATTTAATACAACAGCCTTATACTTCACCTAATTGGACAATATTTTAGATGTAGTTGCAGCTAAAAAAAAACTCGTCTTCGTCACCATGTAGAAGCTGCTGAAGTTCTGACTCCGAGGGGATATATTGACGGTTGGTGGAGAATGTCTCAGCTTAGGCAGTTAGGCTTTCAGTTGAACGACACAACGCCGATATAACACAAGTCAGACAGCAAAGGGCTATCACAGCAAAAAAATGCGATTTGTTATTAGTACACACTCGGGATACGATTGTTCGTCACCGAGTGTAAATTCAGATTCGGATTCAACTTCGACTATTATCTATTTAGAGAAATAGGTAGTTTTCATCATTAAAACCAACATTACTGTCATAGAAAAATTTAGTCTAAAAATCCATATATTTATCAAATAAATTTGAGGATTTTGGTAAAAATCGTTGATCTGGTAAATTTTGGAGATATAGAAATTTACTAATATACTGTAATGATGAAATTTTATCTTCAGGGAAAAAAGGGAACCGTGTTCTCTGCCTGTGCAGGATGTTCGTAAAGTGCATATATGTGTCACTGTCTGAATGCACAGTGTCACTTCACACGCCACATGTTTTACCTGATGTGCTGTCTATGCATTTGAAAGGCTAAGAAAAAAACCATATCTTCACAATTATTATCTCAGACATAAGACTCTGCTACTGTAAAAAGAAGCACATTATTAAATGCGGCTTTTTCAATAGAATTTCAACGTGTTTGCATGCAGTCAAGATTTTTCTTCGGTTTGAGTGACACAAGTTTTGAATTACGAGTATGTTCGTGTTTCGATTTTTCTACGGGTGTATTCAACCATGAAAAGATAGAAATGCTTTTCAAGTGTTTTTTTTTATTCTTTACAGCTTTTTCCATGGCTTCATCGGGGCGTGACTTTGATCCGCGAACACGAGCTTTTTCCGACGAAGATTTAAAACCTCAGCCAATGATAAAAAAATCTAGAAAACAGGTAATGGTAAATGACGAGTTGATAACTTCTGTAGCTACAACTTATTTAGTATCTAATAAAGTACTTTTACTTTTATTTCTATGATCTTAGACAGTTTTTATTTTGACGTGATTAAATGGTAGTAATATTTAAGAAGATAATTTATAAAATATTAAATAATTTAAAACGATGTACAAAATTTTTCAAAATTTAGCTCATAGTTTTTAAAAATTTAAACAAATGCAGTAAATGGATGGAGCGGCAATGTCATATTCAAACATGTATATTGTATTAAAATTGTACATTAAATAAAGTTTCAATAATAAACTCTTATCGTAAGAAAAAAATGAAAAATAATCAACAAGAAATTGTGGCTTACATGACATTATAATGGAGTAAATTTTAGGGTTCATATACGTACTCCTAGTTGCAATATATAAACATCATTAAACACCGTAAAGACAGTGTCAGAGAACATAATTTTACTATGGGCTTTGAACTAGCCACCTCCTCATTAACCGATATTACCATTGCCGTAATTTACGACTGACTAAACTAGGTAATCTTTTTAGGCAAGTAGGTAGTGTGACGTCCTTTCTTCCGTTCGTTCCGTTCATTCCTTTCTTCCTTTCTTGATGATTAATTTCATTCAGTACAGTAACCTATATAAAGGTATTGTATTCCACTTTCTTTCAAAAATCCGACAATTCAAGAGCAGCGGTGCGCGGCCCGCGTATCAGGGCTGTTTTTAGCGGCCGGCCGGAATATCGAAAATAAAAGAGGAAGGAGTTTCAAAACACCGCGAAATTGTAAATGAAATACTGTATCAATTGCAATTAAATTTTTTATTAATATATTTTATTTTTATTAACTGTCCACCATCAAATAAACATTGTGACGGTTTTTTGCCACTCCAGACTATAGCTATTCACTGACGAACGTGACAGGTAGTATTGAACTGAAAATCGAGCTCCATACTCATAGAAACTTCATACCAAGAAATAAAAAAAAGCTATTGGAATGTCTTTGGCATACCTTTTTATATTTAATTTTAGAGTATAGTGGGTAGGGTATGGTGGTATACAGCACGAGTAAGAAAAAAAATATTAAAGTAGATTTTTTTAAATTGAATGAAACTCAAGGGATACTGGTAGTCACGCCAGATTTTTTATTTTGTGGTATTGAGACCTATGAGTTCGATTTTCAGACCACTGTGCGCTGTGTACACACGCAGGCAGTCATTCCAAGACGTACATAGCGTTTCCAAACGATGCAATGTATAAACTGATATTCTAATAATAATAAAAAGCGTTTATTTACTGCCACAAAAACATAAATATAATCAACAAGCTCAATAGTCTACTGATTAGATCTCTTAATAACTACTGAACTATAAGTTTATTACTACAAGTTATTAATATTAAAAAAATGAGTTTTCTTCAAAGGTGTAATAGAATAGAAATTGCCAGTACTTATATATGGAGACAAGTTTCACCTGCCTGTCTAAAAGAGTAATAATTGTTAGGTTAACACGTGTGTGGACATAGAATTATTGCTGAAAATAAATGTAAAAAGTGACTTATTACAAAAAATATGATAAATTTTTTTCTTTACATCATTGGCAATAATGTATTAATCACTGGCATCAAGGATTATGGATATATGGTCAAAAATATGCTGTCTGACGTATTATTTAATGGCATAAAAACGCTTTCACGACCATTAAACCTTGCTGGGTAATCTGAGATTCAGGTGTCCTTCTCGGTCATCATCAATTGAGAAGGTAGTAATTCTATGGCCACCTCGAATCCACCTGTTGACCAGATAGTCAGTACTCAATGTGACAGGTGGTCAGTCATGTCGCCATTTAGAAGAACTGACTATTACCTCATCCGCCTCTGAAGGACATTGACGAAAAAAAAGACAAACGCGTTCACGACGATTAACCCATGCGGGGCAGTCGGAGGTTCAAGTATCCATCTCCGAAATTGCGGAGGTAGTAATTCTATGGCTACTTTGAACCCACGTGTTGACCAGATAATTAGTACTCAATGTGACAGGTGGCGAGTCATGTCGTCATTTACAAATAGTAACTATTGCCTGTTCAGTTAACAGGTAGGTTTCCTAGCGATGTCTTCTCTCACCATAATATTCGATGCATTTCGTAAATGTATTTTTATTACGAAAATGTACATAGAAATTCAATAAACTTCATTTCCATTGGTACATGCTCAAGCGGAATTTGAACCCTGTACAATTCAGAGTCAAGCCTCAAACAACTGGGCAACGTGGAATTAATTAATTAATTTTGGTAACACATCCATATAAGGCTGGAGAATGACATTATCCCTTTTCACGTTTCCTATATCTAGGGTTGGTACAGAGAATACGCTTTATATACATATTGTAATGATCAAATGTTCGCTGTCCAGTGATTCCATTGTCACCGACCAAGAGAAGATTAAAGCCTAGTCTATACTATCGAGAGTGACATCTGGTAAAGAGTGCACCGACCTGTTCTCTACCATTACGCATCGTGTTGGTTGGTCATCGTTCAATATTTTGAATATGTTGTTTATGCAGCTATCAATGGAAATGCGGCCCCTGGTATCGGTTTTGTACGAACAACTATGGCGTTAATGTTAAGGCAAATATGCATAGTCTTGCCGAATAATTCACATTCACGTTACTAGGTGAATAAACTCCTACAACATACTTTATTTGCTTGCAGTTACTGAGCCCATCGCAAATGTAATCTATTTTAGTAGCAAAAGATAAATTTACTAATTTAGATTTGACAGAGCGGTGGACATATAGCGAGACCCCCATAGTTATCGTCTCAATCTTTTCTATGGCCAACGTAGTAAGAAATCTCCACGTCCTTTTCGTCTTACAACCAGGTCACCGTACACACACACTCATGAATACATTCATGAAACAAAAAAAACATCACTCAAAACTAATTCACTTAACTTAGATCTAATACTACGACAATTCCGTTGTATAATATTTACATCGATACATTTATCACTTATACTGCTTTGAGATCTACTCCTCATCTCCGACTTCACTTGATACTAACTATATATTATTCATTAAATACTAAATTCAAGACTACGAACAGTTTACAGTTGCGTTTGCACGTCGCACAGTGTGCCAATGAGTAGGGTTTTTTGAAGATTTTTAGTTGGTCATGGAAAAGGTTCCTCTTGCGTTGCGAGAACGCTCGTGTGACAGAAATGCCTAGTTTACCAATTTAGTATTATAGAAGCGTGCGGACAGTGGCTTAGGAGTGCATTGAATTTAAATTCTAAGTGTATGAGGACGAGATTGGGGGCGCTCTCGAACAACTGCGCAATGAAGTCAATTCTTGAGGCCACACGATTTGTGAGCACGCTCGAAAACAACTTATAGACGTGGCTTGGTAGCGTAAGAGGCTCAATAGGGTCATTTTTCCCATTTTGAAATACAAGGCTGCCACGCTCCCACTCTACGCCACCGGAGTAGTCCCATTGGCTATGACGGAATTTAAAAGATGCTTGAGCTTCTGCAGGACTGGAGCTCCCTCCACTTTTAGAAGCTCAGAAGTAATTCCATCTTTGCCGGGAGCCTTCCCATTACGCAGTTGTTTGAGAGCGCTCACAATCTCTTCTTCATCCACGAGGGAGATCATCTGTGAAGTGGCGCACCAATGTGGCTCTTGGGTCCTTCGCATCGGGTGGAGGCTTCCGGGGCTTACGAGGCGTATAGACGGCCGTAAATGCTCTCAACCTCGATAAGAATCCATGAAATTGAAGCGACGGTCCTGCCCTTTGAGGTTTTCAGCTTTGTCAGATGAGAGTTGCACATTTATGAATAGTCTTGTAGAGACATTAGGTATCTTACGAAGCTCGCTCTGGCATTTCGCGTTGAATCCTCTTCGAATTTCTCGTGTTGGTTTTCTTCTTCGGAACTCATTTGCATATCAGGGTTTGGACCTCTTGCATATTTCGTGGCGATGGCATTATATCAGCTTGGTCTATTTCGATGGGGGGCTTTCCAAAGCAACCTTATTAGGGTTCTAGTTGTTCCCCCAACTGGTGGCTAAGTGTCCCTCGCTGTTACATTAAAAACATTTGAGGTTTGTCTCAGTGGCGGCATAAATGTTATACCTATGTAATGGCATAAATGTCGTTGGAGGAGTTACCTTTGCTAAGGCAAACAACTATTGGTTCAGTGTTAATCCATCAATGGAATCTAGTACGCTAGACTGTGCTTGCTTCCATGGGGAATTGCACATGTGTGGGGACATTGGCATAGCAAACTGTAGTTTGTCATTGATGGACATTTCAGGGCTTCCTGGAGTAGGAGTAACCCAGACACACACGATATAATAACACAGATTAAGACGTGATTGGCTGAAACAATTGACGAGGGATATGCGACATTCAATACCAATGTACGTGTTTTATACAAGCTCTAAAAAATAATTTTAAATTCTTAAAACGATTTTAATTTTGTTTACTGTAAGTTAATGTGTTTAGTGGATAGTTTAAAATTTAGTAATTGTTAAATGTATAAGCGTTGTGTGTTGTTTAATGTATTTATTTTAAAAATTATAAATTGTAATTAGTGTCGGTAACATTTATTAAGCTATTTCAAATTGTGAGGCGTGCAAGACGATGGTTGTTGGCGGGGAGGTGCTGGTGTACGTGCTGTGCAGTGCGCTCTTCCACCACGGCTTCGTCGGGATGTCTCTGCTCTTGGTGATGAGAACCAGCGCTTGCATGATGAGCTGGCTGCGTTGCGGGCACGGCCGCCGCGACGTCTGCAAAACCAGCTCAACGAGGCGGAGCAGGCCAGGCTCGTTTGCGACGTGGACTTGGCAGGTGTTCTCGAACACAAGGGTGCGAGTTTAGAGGACATTGTTATCATGATCGCATGAAAAGTTGCGTAGCACGTGGTGCGTGATATAGCGGTGGTATGGTGAGTAGAGTCTGCGCGCTCGTATATAACTGAGCGTGGAACCAGGATTTCCGCATTGCGTTCACGTATACGCGCGCCGCGACCCCACCAACCAGCCGCTGCTGCTGCGGAGCCTGCAGGCGCTGAAGGAGCTCTCAGACACTCGCGCCGCGCCCGCCGATTGACAGAACCCCATTGATGTATTGCGAATGTGGAATGTTTTTTATCGTATTCCCATCATTTCCCGTTTGTTGTAAAATCGGCTGTATGTACATTTGCTATGTTTGGTTATAACTTGCGCACGTTATACCGCGGCTTGGAAGCAGAACATTTACATTATTTATTTGTGCATGTTTCTACTTTATATTATAAGTTACACTTATATATAAAGTATTCATACCGATTATGTATGAAATGAAATGAAAATCTTTTATTCAACATAAGGATATTAATATCACTTATTGAACGTCAAAAAAAGAACATTTTTCATAAAAATATGTCATTAACATAAAACTTATTGTTAAAATAAATCAATTTAGATTAATCAAACTCTGCAGAGAAGAAATGCCAAGAAACTCTGCAGACAATGTGTACATTAAATTTAATAATACATAATTCATTAGAACATGATCAAAGCTTCACATCCAACAAATAGTGTTTTATAACAAATTTAAGAGAGTCCCAATAAGAACCGAAACGTGAAGCCATGACCACACAAAAATGAAACGTTTCAAACTTCTTAGGTACTATGCAGTTACAAATTATATTAAATGACGAAATGATTGATTACAAATTTCATTCACAAAACATCATTTATATAGTCTTTAACGGTGTAGTAGCCCTTCTCCATCAGCATCGCTTTAGTGCCATTTTTAAATTTGTCTAAAGGTAAGGACTTGATAGACTCTGGAAGTTTGTTATACATTTTTATGCTCAGGCCCATAAACGAATCGTTTATTCTTTTAAGTCTAGAGCCACTATAATACAATTTATTTTTATTGCGTGTGTTACAATTATGCATGTCTCGTACAAGTTTGTAATCATTAACATTTCTTTTAACATAGACCAAGTTGTCATATATATACTGAGAAGCCACAGTCAGAACATTTATTGTCTTAAACATATCTCTTAAAGACTCACGAGGGCCCATATGGTAGATCGAGCGAATGGCTCTCTTCTGCAGCACAAATACTGAATTAATATCAGCAGAATTGCCCCACAAAGGAAGCCCGTATGACATGACGCTATGAAAATAACCAAAATACACAAGTCTCGCTGTGTCCACGTCAGTCAGGTGTCTAGAGATCACGCCACATAAATTGGCAGTTGGAGGCGTCGCCACAGTCGCGTAATTCAGTGTTACCAGTAAACACGCCAAAACTAGCACTCACTGTGCCATACGACTCGATACATTATAGGTTTCATTTGTAACGGTCTTTGGTTGCAGAGCTATAAACTCAAATAAAACAAATTAATATATCAAAGTCAAAATATGTTTATTCAAAATAGGCCCTACCACAAGATCTCTTTGAAAGTTATCCTATGATCTAAGTACAAATTAAAAAAACTGTTTCAAACATGGCTCTGAGCATTGTCTTTACATATTTTTTACCGAGGTTAGTTCAGTGGAGACCCTAGCTTGGAGAAGAACTAACAAGAAACTCCGGAAATCTTATGATCTAAGTATAAATTAAAAAAACTATTTCAAACATGATTAATAATTAACGGGACTTATCCTTCTTATTATATATTACATATATTATGTGTTCCTTCACTCTGTCCGCAATAGACCGTTTAGTCTGTCCGACGTAGGATTTCCCACAGCTGCAATCAATCTTATACACACCCTTATACCTTATATGATGAGTATAAATCGCGAATCTCTTAAAACTATTATTTCAAACATGGCACTGAGCATTATCATTATCTTTACATATTTTTTACCGAGGTTAGATTAGCGGAGACCCTAGCTTGGAGAAGAACTAACAAGAAACTTCGGAAGTCAATTTATTATAATCACCCTTAACAAACATAAAAATTACAAACAGTGAGCAAAAAACACAACGCTGGTAATACTAAATTTACCTTTCATACAAAATAACACGCAATGGCGGAAACGTCAAATTTAGTTCCGAATTTGCCTACTGCCAATTTATGTGGCGCGATCTCTAAGTTTTTTTACGGCGTAGGCAGCAGAACTTATAGTTGGAGAGCCAGTGAACCCTGGGAGTAACGGTCTTCCTGTAAGGTTAAAAATTTGCATACCTACAATTTATGGCATTCTAAAAGCAATAGCCATGACCTGGCAGGCGTCAGCCCTGCACGTCATCAACCCCTGTATTTTTTATACTGTTAGATAAATTAAATTTTAAAACTTGTTTCTGTAAGTTTGAAAATTTTATAGGATAAAGTTTATTTATTGTTCATCTTAAAAACAAAATGCCAGGCGATTTCAATAAGCAGAAGTACATGACAGGTGACTTAGAAAATGCACATTGATGAGGTAAAATAAACTTTATCCTGTATGATTAAAACTTTTATATGTTTTTAAGTAACCGTCATAGAATATATATGTGCAATGCCAGGCGGTTTTGACCAGCATAAGACCTTGCCAGGCGATGGTACAGCTGCTAAGGGCGCGCGAGTGAGAGGTGTTATATGAACGCAAACATCTTTCTGTAAACTTGAAAATTTTATAGGATAAAGTTTATTTATTGTTCATCTTAAAAACAAAATGCCAGGCGATTTCAATAAGCAGAAGTACATGACAGGTGACTTAGAAAATGCACATTGATGAGGTAAAATAAACTTTATCCTGTATGATTAAAACTTTTATATGTTTTTAAGTAACCGTCTTAGAATATATATGTGCAATGCCAGGCGGTTTTGACCAGCATAAGACCTTGCCAGGCGATGGTACAGCTGCTAAGGGCGCGCGAGTGAGAGGTGTTATATGAACGCAAACATCTTTCTGTAAACTTGAAAATTTTATAGGATAAAGTTTATTTATTGTTCATCTTAAAAACAAAATGCCAGACGATTTCAATAAGCAGAAGTACATGACAGGTGACTTAGAAAATGCACATTGATGAGGTAAAATAAACTTTATCCTGTATGATTAAAACTTTTATATGTTTTTAAGTAACCGTCATAGAATATATATGTGCAATGCCAGGCGGTTTTGACCAGCATAAGACCTTGCCAGGCGATGGTACAGCTGCTAAGGGCGCGCGAGTGAGAGGTGTTATATGAACGCAAACATCTTTCTGTAAACTTGAAAATTTTATAGGATAAAGTTTATTGATTGTTCATCTTAAAAAAAAATTGACAGGCGATTTCAATAAGCAGAAGTCCATGACAGGTGACTTAGAAAATGCACATTGATGAGGTAAAATAAACTTTATCCTGTATGATTAAAACTTTTATATGTTTTTAAGTAACCGTCTTAGAATATATATGTGCAATGCCAGGCGGTTTTGACCAGCATAAGACCTTGCCAGGCGATGGTACAGCTGCTAAGGGCGCGCGAGTGAGAGGTGTTATATGAACGCAAACATCTTTCTGTAAACTTGAAAATTTTATAGGATAAAGTTTATTTATTGTTCATCTTAAAAACAAAATGCCAGGCGATTTCAATAAGCAGAAGTACATGACAGGTGACTTAGAAAATGCACATTGATGAGGTAAAATAAACTTTATCCTGTATGATTAAAACTTTTATATGTTTTTAAGTAACCGTCTTAGAATATATATGTGCAATGCCAGGCGGTTTTGACCAGCATAAGACCTTGCCAGGCGATGGTACAGCTGCTAAGGGCGTGCGCGTGAGAGGTGTTGCGTGAATCAGTGTTGGGCAAAATTTAACTGCAAAGCACAATTAAAAATAACAATTAATTAATTGTTAATTGTGATGTTGCAATTAACAATTATTTTATTGTTAATTGTGACGTTACAATTAACAATTAATTAATTTAATTATTATTTTAAAATTTTACTTTGCAGGTAATTAAAAGTAATATTAATTTGCAGCCTGAAATTTTATTAGAAAATATAAATTTATAAATTTTATTGAATTTTATTGCTAGTTTTTTTTAAACAATTGAAAATATTAGTTTCATTTTTTAATTGTACTTTACAATTAATTTATGTTAATTTAAATAATTTAATTGTAACATCATAACTAATAGATTAATTGCAACTAAATTAATTGCAATTATATTTTAATCAAATAAGGAGATGATTAAAATTTTATTTAATTAATGCACAACACTGGCGTGAATAAACTTATATTAAATAAACGGTCTCACTCGCACTATAGGCATTCACGCAACACCTCTCACGCGCACGCCCTTAGCAGCTGTACCATCGCCTGGCAAGGTCTTATGCTGGTCAAAACCGCCTGGCATTGCACATATATATTCTAAGACGGTTACTTAAAAACATATAAAAGTTTTAATCATACAGGATAAAGTTTATTTTACCTCATCAATGTGCATTTTCTAAGTCACCTGTCATGTACTTCTGCTTATTGAAATCGCCTGGCATTTTGTTTTTAAGATGAACAATAAATAAACTTTATCCTATAAAATTTTCAAGTTTACAGAAAGATGTTTGCGTTCATATAACACCTCTCACTCGCGCGCCCTTAGCAGCTGTACCATCGCCTGGCAAGGTCTTATGCTGGTCAAAACCGCCTGGCATTGCACATATATATTCTAAGACGGTTACTTAAAAACATATAAAAGTTTTAATCATACAGGATAAAGTTTATTTTACCTCATCAATGTGCATTTTCTAAGTCACCTGTCATGTACTTCTGCTTATTGAAATCGCCTGGCATTTTGTTTTTAAGATGAACAATAAATAAACTTTATCCTATAAAATTTTCAAACTTACAGAAACAAGTTTTAAAATTTAATTTATCTAACAGTATTAAAAATACAGGGGTTGATGACGTGCAGGGCTGACGCCTGCCAGGTCATGGCTATTGCTTTTAGAATGCCATAAATTGTAGGTATGCAAATTTTTAACCTTACAGGAAGACCGTTACTCCCAGGGTTCACTGGCTCTTGGACTATTAGCTTTTTCGCCAGATCACCGATGTGCTCACTAAACTTTAATTTTGAGTCCATTGTGAGTCCCAAGAACGTAGTGGACCCCACAATATCTAAAGCCACATTATTAATTACGATGCTTGTAATTGAACTCCTAACAATAGGCAAACTAAACCTTACACATTTAGTGTTATTACAATTAAAAGCAAGATTGTTTAATCTAAACCATTGCTCCACCTCTGAAATCACATTACATATCCTTTCTGTTTCGTCTTTTCTTCTACTAACTTTAAATAATATTGAAGTGTCATCCGCAATCAACACCATGTGGCAACGGCCCAGACTTAAGTAAATAAGGTAAATCATTTATATAGACCTAATAGTATACTTTAACAATATCTTATTGCTTTATGTCTTTATTATAACGCTATCATTTTATTTGTTATCAAATACCATATTGTATTTATTATGGATTCATACAATATAATCTATTGTTATATGTATTACTTACGTTATTTACCTATACACGCAAGGAATGTCACATATTATAACCTTTTTGTGGCCGGTGCTCGTGTGGTTTTTCTGTGTCGATCACATTCTACGCCGATGACATTCAATTCTATATACACATTGACATTAATATCTTTGGCTCTGCTATATAAGCACTAAATGACGACTTGAAACGAGTATATGACAGGTCCGTTTACAACTACCTCGTTCTCAACCCTGCCAAGACCAAGTGCACGTTGCTGTGTAGCCAGCGGGTGGTGTCCAGAGTTGTATCGAAGCCTGGGCTTCGTGGTTGATATGGGGATGCGTTTTGAGAAGCACGCCTCGCAGCTGGTTTCTGCATGTTTCCATCACTTGAAGGTGTAATACAAGAACTGGGCGTTTTTGAGAGTGGACATGCTGATAAAGCTGTGTGAGACTAAAATTTTGTCAAAGCTCAATTATGCTTTGACGGCGTGCGATCCGTGCCTTTATAAGAAATCTCATAGGCTTTTATACGAGCATAGAGGGCATATTTACATCTGGACATTCCCAGTTATAGAATATTGTCAATGTTGCACGAAGACCTACACGAGTTGTCACCTATCAGAGTGGTAGCCATCATAGTGGACCTTCTACTGCTATTAAAAAAGATTGCAATATGTAAAATTTAAAGGGCAGTGGAAAAGTCCTCTCCAGCATAAATCCAGTACCAGTATCCAGATGAAGGTCCAAATACTCCTGGAACAGCAAATCTTCTAGTCCCACTAAATTCCAACAAGAGAAAATCATGTGTCATTATCAAAAGTGATGTATGACGAGTACCAAGAATATGAAAAGTGCGATTAGTATTTTTGTTGAACATCAAGATCATCAACGATTCTTACCATAAAAATGTATTGGGCTCTAAAGTCTTAATATATGAACTCTAGAGCCTGTGTTAGAGTTAATGGGCCCTACTCAGACTGGTTCAGTATCCGAAAGGGTGTGTGGCAGGGCTGAGTAGCGTTGCTGTGGCTGTTAAATCTGTTCATGGATAGTTGCTTGGCTGATCTGATAGAAAGTGACAGATGATTGCTTATGGGCGAGTTGATCATTAAATGCCTCTTTTACACGGATCAGATCAGATTATTCTTGCATCGTTGGCGTGTGAGTTACAGGAGATGATTACTTGCATGAATGAGTCTCTTAAGAGGAAAGGAATGAAAGTTAATGTGAGTAAAACGAAAGTAATGGTTATTGAGAGACTTGGCAAGACAGAGTATAAGATTAATATAGATAATGAAAGAGTCGAACAAAAGAATGATTTTCTGTATTTGGGAACACTATTTACTAGGGAAGGAAAGTGTGAGGGAGATAATAAGATGTGCAAGTAATAAGATTAATGAGGCCATGCTTAGTGTTATTGGTAGCCAGTTGGTTTCTCAATCAGTTCTCGGCAATTCATAGGGTTCTGCTGGTTCCAACATTGACTTATATAAGTTAAAGCTGGGTATGGCAAAAGATGCATGCTAGCAGAATCAATGCTGTCGAAATGTGGTCACTGAGAAGCATGGTATGAGTAACATTAAATGTAAGAATTAAAAATAATGTGATAAGGAAAGGTTGCGGTTTGTCAGATGTAGTAACGCAGATTGAAAAGGGCATGCTTCAATGTTAGGACATTTTATGCCAGTGAATGATAGTAGATTGACAAAAGAAATACATGTGTGTGAAGTGGAAGGGCGGTGTAGGGGCCGGCCAAATAGGACATATGTCACTAAATTAAAAAGGGTGACGTTAGAAGTACTTATAACCGTCCAGTGTATATAAGAAGGAACGGAAGTGCTTTGTCAAGATCGCGACAAATGGGGATCCGTGACCCCTGTACTGAGAATCAGGCGTCACGTGTATGTATGCATCTCAAAAATATCAATATAAAACGTATTTTTTTCATTATAAAATAAGTAAACAATGTGTTATTTTACTAACACGGAAACTCGCATCAGTGTCAACAATGAACTGCCCGTTTGGGTGAGGATACCCTGAGATAGGCGTTTCACATAGTTTCTTCTTCAAAGTCTGAAACAATTCTACACAACACTCATCCCAAGAAAAAGACATTGTAGTAATAGCGAGTATGCCACTTCCGTACGGCTTCAGTCTTCTTAGCATCCGCTCGAACACCCTCACACGATATCACATGGCCTAGATAGTTGACCTCTGTCCTGAATAGGCCGCATTTTTTAGGGCTGAGCTTTTTAGGTTGGTACCTCGAATTTTTAGGAAGACTCGCTCCAGGTTTTACAAGTGGTCGTCGTCCGGTCCAATGATCACCACATTGTCCAGATAGGCCAAGCTAGCTTCTCCAATCAATCCAGAGAGCAAGCATTCCATGAGTCGCTCAAACATAGCTGGGGCGTTACACATCCCGAAAAGCATCACATTGAATTGTCACAATCCTTGCCCCGTCGAAAAAACGGTCATATCTCCGTCTTCAGGGTGCATCTCAATCTGCCAGTATCTAGACATCAGGTTCAAGGTTGAAAACAACTTCATTTCAGTCAAGTTGTCCCGAGTATCGTCAATCCTCGGCAGCGGGTAGCTCTGCTTTTTAGGTTTGTTGATTTTGGCAGGGCTTCCAGGACAGAAAGAGCTTGGCCACGAAGCACCACCGTGAGAGGCGTCAGGCATTGTTCGTCTGTTCATCCATAAGACGAAGCCTTAGTCTAGAAATGTTGCCGAGACGCAGTTCAAGATGTGGTACCGTCATCTGGCGGTACTTTCACTCGAGGTCCTTGTTCTCCGAATCCAGTGTGCCCTATTACGCTTCCTGTTTCCAGTCGTTGGACCTTTTCCTGCACTTTCGATAGGTCAGTCCAGACAGCGCCTACGTCCATTTCCAATGACGTGATTCGTCGTTCCACCTGATCGAAATCATCTCTGAGCTTGCGTATTGTGCCACTAAGGCCTTGGACAGCATCTAGAATTATATTTTGTTGCTCTCCCATGCTCTCGAGCTTGACTATCTGGTATGACCTATGACCTCTAACTTGCCATTTTGCTCTTCACGCAAGACCTGCTGCTCTTCGCGTGTAGCCTTTTGGTCGTCGCGCATAGCCCTCCGGTCTTAATGCATAACCCGGAGCATGAGTAATACCATGGAAAGGTCTGGAAGAGTTTCCGTGCCGATCTTCGGTTACTCTTCCTCGGCCTTGGTCGATTCCGGCCGCAGGAGTGATGGGTCGGAAGTAGCTACTAAATGTAGAGATGACTGACTCGGTGCCTTTAGGGTCACTTTAGGGTCCTCCAATGCGTTCGTGAACAGTTTCGGGGAGATGACATCCCCCTGTCTCACTTCTCTATATGGGACTGGTCTTTTGGTTTTGGGCTTGAACAGATCGATGCCATGCTGTGCAGGCTCCTCATCACCTGCACATAACGCCAATCGACCTGGCATCGCATGGATTCCAGAACAGCCCAGATCTCGAAGGAGTCGAAAGCCTTCTCGTAGTCCACAAAGACGAAACACAGCGGCTGGTTATACTCATGGGACTGTTTAACCTGCCACACTTTGTTGATGTGGTGTAGGGTACTGAAACTTTTTCAAAGGCCACCACGCTCTCACTCCCCGCCGTCGGAGGATTTTGCTAATAAAAATAGGCCTTGCCCAATATTTGTATGAAAAGTACTGTGGCATTACGCGGGGTGAAACGAGGGACGCTGGATGGTAGGGGGATATTGCAACCAATTGAAACACGCCAATTTGTGACAAGCGACATCTATTCGTAATGCCGAACTAATAATAAATGCCCATTTATTTAAACATATTAATACGTAAAGCTGTACACGCTGTTTCTACTTTTAAGTGGACTGCTAAGCCCTGCTCCCACAGACAGTTGTTTGATGACACCACGGACGCCATTAAGACTCCAATCCGTGTAACAGAGACCACCGGGTCCTCTTTGTATTTGGTTCGTGGGGTATACCCATTATCTATGATGGAATTAAAAATATGCTTGAGCTTCTGCAGAACTAGCGCTCCCTCCGCCTTTAGAAACTCAGAAGTAATTCCATCTTCCCCAGGAGCCTTCCCACTACGCAGTTGTTTGAGAGCACCCCCAATTTCAACCTTGTCTACGAGTGGGAGATAGTCTGTAATGTGGTTATTGGGTCCTTCGCATCGGATGGAGGCTTCGGGGCTTGCGAGGCATATAGACGTTCCTAAAAGCTCTCAACCTCGATAAGAACCCCTGGAAATAAAGTGACGGTCTTGCCCTCTGAGGTTTTCAGCTTCGTCAGATTATATGTACCCATTTTTTATCACTGATTTTGGACAATGGCCTCTTGTACGAGTTGTACATGTAGCTTCGGAGGACTCGTCTCACCGATTTACGGATAGTTTTGTTGAGACGTTGGCTATCTGACGAAGCTCCCTCTGGCAATTCACGTCGAATCCGCATCAATTTTAGGATTTAGTTTGAGAGCTTGGACTTTCGACTGTCTCGCCCTCCTCTGAAGTGTCTTCCACCCAGTTCGCGAGGTACCCTCACCCCTCTACTGAGATTTTCGTCAACATTTGCAGTGATTTCCAGCGATTGCAGAGTTCAAGGAGCCTTAATCCACTAATGAACAATGACGGCGACACAACTGCGTCTCTGCTGTAAAAGTGCTAGTTTGCTAAAATTTTTATCTATCACTGTTTTACCATAATAGTGATTCAATAGCGCTTTGGTTAGCGCATCAGCAGTGCTTCAATGGCAACTCAATAGCACACTCGTTTAAAATTGAGTATAGACAAAGCTATCAAAACAATAGTGGATTACAAAAAATAACATTATTGAACTGGTATTGAGGCACGATTGAGAAGTGGATTAGCTTCTTTGTATTTCAGACGCAGTTCGATAGCGCTTCAGTGGCGTAATTAGTGGAGTAAAAGTTTCAAATTTTTGCCACTGAAGTACTATTGTATCCTTACTGAACTAATATCGTGCCTAAAATGCATTAGTAGTTTAAGGCACTGGTTGGAACGAGCGATGAACGGATTGTAGCATTCTTGAGCAAAAAAAGGATCGTCTCAATCGGCTTCTTTTGGCCTTGAAGTCGAAATACAGGGTGCCTCTATTTATGTGGTGGTCACTGCCGTTTTGGAATCTGTTGACCACTGAGATATCCCTCAACATGTAACCTTTGTCCGCCAAAATGAAGTCGATCTCGTTCTTTGTCCTACCATATGTACTCTGCCAGGTCCACTTCCTATAGGACTTCTTAAAGAATGTGTTCATACAAAACAGTCCCACTTTATATTCACAGTACAACAGATGGCACGATTCTAGGGTAATGGTGTCCTCACCAGGTCCTCGGACCTCCGAGTTCTACTTCCAGTTGCGCCAGGCTTTCGACCAACTATAGACTGCGTTCGTTGTACGTCGCCAGGTAAATTTGTGGCAGCTGCCCGCAACCCAGGGATTCTTAGCACCCCTTGCTCTACCGTCACCGAGATGCCTGTCGTGGGCTGAAGTAGCTCTTGCACCAGTGACGCATATTTACCTTAAGAGTATTAATAATTGTGTTTAAGTGAGAGAATTATAATAATAATTTTCTTCCCACATTTGCGAAAAGGTATATTTGTGTTTTTACTAAATAGATTATATAACATAGGACCAAGGAATACGAATAAGAACGAGAAAAAGAATAATAAGGAAATAAGAGTATTGTGGAGTTAAAAATAATTCACTAAATGTAATAAAATTAAATTTAAGTAATAGAGGACAAAAAGTAACTATTGGTGTGAAGCAGTCATCTGGTCGTCCAGTCCAGATGGGGATGCCTCAAGGCTTAGTACTGGGTCCGTTTCTTTTCCTAGCATACATAAATGACTTACCTTTTGTAACTAAAGATAGGTTCAGGATGGACCTTTTTGCTGATGAATCCCTAATCCCCTATCTTATCTTTAAAATTAGCGGGAAGATTGATGAGTCACAAGTAATAAACTCGGTGATAGGAGGTTTAGTTCAATGGTTTCAATATAACAATTTAGTTCTTAGTAATAATAAAACTAAATGTATTAAATTTACTTTGCCAAATGTTATAGTGTCGAAACCAATTTAATAATAAATAATGAGAAAATAGATACAATGAATACTACTGCTTCTTAGGGAAAACTTTAGACTCGAAGCTGCAGTGGTCTCCCACATTTGCGTTTTATCTAAAAAACTTAGTTCCGCAGCATATGCTGTTAAACGAATTAGGGAATATACGGACGAGTACACGGCTAGGGTGGTTTGTTTCAGGTACTTTCATAGCATTGTGTTTAATGGCATCTTGCTGTGGGGTGGTGCTTCTATATACAACATTCGTTATATTATACACAATATTCGTTTTGCAGAAGAGGGTTGTCCGCTGCATTTATAGAATGGGCCCCAGAGAGTCATTACACAAAAAATTTGAAGAAATTGATATTTTGACGGTTGTTGCTCAGTAAATATATGGGTATGTCATTTACGAGGGGCGTTTAATGTATTCTCGGTATAAGGGTGTTTTCCTAATGATGTAGGTATTCTAATAAATTCATTAAATAATCACATTATCTGAGGGTATAAATATAAAAAATCACATAGTTACTCAAATTAGTTCTCTTGTAATCATCGGTGACAGACGACTGTAATGACTTACTCGACAATGTTGAAAAAAATTGAACACCGCGCTGTAATTAAGTTCTTGACAAAACAAGGAAAAAGTCAAAAAAACATTAACGATGAGATGGTGGCTGTTTACCGTGAATCTGCACCTTCATTATGTACAATTCAAAAGTGGTCAAGTGAATCCAAACGGGACAGGGAGAGCATTGAAGATGACCCTCGCTCGGGCGGCCCCGTTACTGCCTCTACGGAAGACAATGTGAAAAAAGTCGAAAAACTTGTACTAGAGAATGCTCGAATAAAGGTTAAAATGTTAGCAGAGACGGATAAACTATCCGTTGGTGCCACACACAATATTCTTCATGAACATCTTAACCTCTCAAAAGTCAGTGCAAGATGGGTGCCGCGAATGCTCACAGCGCCTCAGAAACAAGTGCGAGTAGAGTGCTGTAAGGAGTTTTTGGAGCTCTGCAGTGAAGACCCAACGAATATTTTCGACCGCCGGCTCGTTACTGGAGATGAAACGTTGGTTTACCACTATGATCCTGAAAGTAAGCAGGAGTCCATGCAGTGGCATAAGAAGGGCACAGACCCTCCAAAGAAATTTAAAGTCACTCCGTCTGCCGGTAAGGTCATGGCCGCAGTGTTTTGGGACTCAAAAGGAATTTTGTTGATTGAGTATCTAAAAAAAGGCGAAACCATAAACGCGGCATCATATGCAAAAACTTTGCGGAATCAGAAGGAAGCAATTAAAGAAAAAAGGCGAGGAAAGCTGACCACCGGTGTGTTGCTTCTTCACGACAATGCACCGGTTTACGCGGCGCGTGTTTCGAAGGATGCAGTGAGAGAATGTGGTTTCGAAGAAATCAATCACCCACTGTAAAGTCCGGACCTGGCACTCAGTGATTATCTGTTCCCAAATTAAAAAAAAACCTTCGTGGAAAACGATTTTCCGACGATGAAGAGCTCAAGGCGGCAATAAACACTCATTTTTCCGAAAAGGAGGAAAGTTATTTTTTTCAGGGTATTGAAAAATGATTTCAAGGTGTAATAAATGTATTGAGGTTATGAGGGATTATATTGAAAAATAAAAACATTTTTAATCAAATCATACTGATTCTTCATACTAATACCGAGAATACTTGAAAGAAACTGTGATGTTCATAAAATTAATACTAGGAACAAACATAAGCTGTATGTGGCGCCCTCGAGGCTTTGACTTTGACTTTAATCCGGCAATAAGAAATCCCAGTTCGAATTTTCTTTATTTGTACACACACGGTACACGCACTTGTAACTGGAACTGCTTATACTTCGCTGGTTTGGTATTCCTTTGCTTCTATCGCTTGGGTCGTCTTTCAGTCGGTCTCACTTTGACTGCTGTCCAACTTCAGTCCATGAGCGCCGGCTTATGTACCTCGCTCGTGGAAGGTTTTGGCAAGGGAAAGACACTGGGAACAATACTCCATACAAAATATCTAATTGAATGTGCAAGCCACTTTGCCCACTATTTACCTATTTATAAGGCCCTGATTCGCTTACACATCCTAGTCGTTTACATTAAAGTCATTGAAGCTTCTCAAGCACCAATAATGATTTCAAGAGCTGGAAATCATTATTCATTTTATCATATTCAACTCTCCACGCATCGAAATCATGTAATAATCAATCACTCACATCAACCATTAAAGAAAACTGTACACATCTAATCACTGTAGATACTTCATTACACTATTCACACAAAAACAGCTCTTTTAACATCAACAAAAATTAGAATCAAAACGTTCTGATGGAGATGTTAAAGGGGCTGCTCAGCTCTTGTTTTCTAGTGAGGCTTTGGCTCCGGATAACTCTGATACCTTGGATAGCTTGCGGACGAAGCATCCGCCTTCGAGAAGGACCTCGACATTGCCCGATGCACCGGACACTCTTTTGAGGCGACGGCAGAGGAGACGCTGGCCGCGGTCATGTCCTTCAAGAATGGCTCTGCTGGTGGTATCGACGGTCTTACCCCTCAGCACCTGAAGGATCTGATGGGTGAGATCATGGGTAAGGGTGGTAGGTCATTGTTGTTGGCTTTGACGCGTCTGGTTAATCTGATGCTGTTGGGTAAAGTGTGTGAGGTCATTTTAGATGTATTATATGGTGCTATGTTTGTATTGGCAGCAAGTGGCCAATGTAAGAGTGGAAGGGCAGCTTTCTTCTTACGTAGAGATAGTGAGGGGTGTGAGACAAGGCTGTATTCTCTAGTCCTTGCTGTTTAATATATACGCTGAAGTTATTTTCTCCGAGGCTCTCCAGGATCTGCAGGAAGGAATAGTCGTCAACGACCAGGTCATCAATAATATTCGGTATGCTGATGACGCCATCTTGATAGCCGATAGTCTTGCAGGGTTGCAAACACTCGTGGATCGCGTACACCTAACCAGTGCTAAGTACGGTATTATCATAAACTGCAAGAAGACCAAGTACATGACTGTGGGTCG
This sequence comes from Leucoptera coffeella, assembly GCA_030578115.1. NCBI lineage: Eukaryota > Metazoa > Arthropoda > Insecta > Lepidoptera > Lyonetiidae > Leucoptera > Leucoptera coffeella. The sequence goes on from JAMBLF010000002.1 coordinate 2,540,648, forward strand.
AACACCAGATCCAACTTCTTCCTTAAACATCAATGGTAATAACCTGGAACGCGTTAACTGATACAGATATCTTGGTGCGTTAGTGAATGACAAAGGAGATAACAGCCTGGAAATAAGATGAAGAATTGAGCAGGCCCGAAATGCATTCCGAAAAATGGTGAAGATTGTCTGCGATCGCAGGTTAAACCTAAAACTGCGCATTAGAACCGCTCGATGCTACGTGTTCTCTGTGCTTCTATATGGGGCTGAGGCTTGGACGCTCACCAAGGCCATGAGCGACAAAGTGGACGCCTTTGAAATGTAGGTGTATCGGAGAATGCTGAAGATTTCGTGGGTACAGCGGGTCCGTAACGACACGGTGCTGCAGAGGATGGGGAAAGGTACAGAGATTCTGACCACCATGAAGACTAGGAAACTACAATATCTCGGACACCTAATGAGAAGTAGCAAGTATGACCTTCTCCAACTAATCCTACAAGGGAAGATCCAGGGCAGGAGAAGGCCTGGTAGAAGAAGAATATCTTGGCTGCGAAATCTACGCGATTGGTACAACAAAAGTACTAGATCGCTCTTCCGTGCGGCGGTGTCCAGATTGCAAATAGCCCTAATGATTGCCAACCTCCGGAAAGAGACGGCACCTTAAGAAGAAGATATGGTGCTAACTTTGCGCGCTGAGGAAGAAGGACGGTGGCATAAGGCCTATTGCGGTAGGAAGCACCATTCGGCGCTTGGTTTCCAAGATCTGCTGCCAGCGCATCTTGCCCCTGGTGCAGCCCATTTTTCAGCCGATCCAGATGGGTTTCGGCACGAGGGGGGCTGTGAGGCCGCCGTCCATTCAGCGTGCACTTACCTGGAGAGTGACGTCGGCGAGGTTTTGCTCAAGGTGGATGTACGGAATGCCTTTAATTCTGTTGACAGGGCAGCCTTGTTGAGACAAATAAGAGAAAAAATACCACTGGCATATAGTTATCTTTGGCAATGTTATAGTAAATCTTCAAAATGAATATACAAGCAAAATTTTTTAGACTCAAGTGTTGGATGTCAACAAGGCGACCCCTTGGGACCAGCCATTTTCAGTCTCGCGATACAGCCACATATTGAAGCTATATCGTCAGGGTTCAATGTGTGGTATCTTGATGACGGCACTCCTGGTGGGGAAGCGAATTTAGTATTTAATAATTTACAAAAACTAATTCAAAATTTTTCTACAATAGGTCTTACATTAAATTATCAAAAATGTGAACTTTATATAAAACAACAATTGAGTTTTGAACAAAAAGCCGAAATTAGTAAAAAATTTTATTCAATAGCACCAAATATAAAAAAATTATCTGAAGACTCGCTTCATCTCCTCGGCGCCCCTTTGAAGGACGAATCCTTACCCGTCTTCATTTAGGAAAAAATTGCAAAATTTAATGAATCATCCGTACGATTGGAAAACATATCACCGCATTTGTCTTACACCATCATTAAATATTGTATATTTTTTCCAATTTTTTTATATTTTCTTAGAACTAGTTGGAAACATCATTTCTTTTTAGAACAGTTGGACAATATTATTCGGTCAACCTTATCCGAAATCCTAAATTGTAATTTCACTGATCATTGTTGGACACAAGCATCACTTTCCGTTCGTTTTGGCGGGTTGGGCATTCGTTGCACATCGGGTGTGGCGCTTCCAGCCTTCCTCTCTTCCGTCTATGGCACTTCGGAATTGTGCCTGAAAATCGTCGACCCTAGTATGGGTCATACATTAATGACGAGTCTAGATGAAGCGAGGGAGGCCTGGTTAGCTTTGGTCGGTCCTGGGACCGATACTCCTCTTGGTTTGGCATCGCAAAGGCTATGGGACGAACCGCTGTGTAAACAGATTTAATTAAACCTTTTAAACTCAGTTTCTTGTGATACACAGCGTGCTTGGCTCTTAGCGGCTGCCAGGCCAGATTCGGGGTATTGGTTAAACGCCCTGCCTTCCGTAGTTATCGGCACGCCGCTAGATAGAACCAGCTTCTGTCTAGCAGTGTGTCTCAGGGTAGGCGCTAGGATTTGTGGGACACATCGCTGTCGTTGTGGGACAGATGTCGATCCCTTCGGGCACCATGGGCTGTCGCACTATGGGAATATAAGGTACTTTCCGTGTCGAAAATCTGTAACTTTCTTTCTGTACCTCCTTTTTATGTGAAATTTGGCCCATATATACTTTAATAAATTGCCGATCGAATGAATGCAGCATTTATTAGTTTTATAATCTAGTTTTGTATTTATTTGATAATAAATTTTCAAATTTGTAAAATTTCATACTTTATGTAGAAAAATGAATTCAAAACTAAGTTTCAAAATAGAATTGAACATTCAAAATATCTTACAATATAAGACTACATTATAATTTTATATAAAATATTTTATTTATTTAAATTATGTGCCTTATTGCTAATTCTAATTTATATTCGGAGGTACGAATTGACTAACTTGTAACTTCAAGGAGAGATTTCGCTTCTTCAAGCAACTCTTTGTTTATCACAACACTCGGCTTGCTTAAACTTGTAATATACGGATCAGAAGTATAGAGCAAAGTATGAAAAACATCTTCGTTTGTAGCCGGTTGCGATCATTTTCTGGCATGATGCAATCGAAATTTCTTGTAAGTTCACTGATTGGTAACACAGCAAAACATTAAATAATCTTTGCGCCATGTATAAGAATTTTGTGTACAGATGAGGGCATATAGTACCAGTTATACTTATTAACATATATAGTTTCAGTCAGTTCCTGTGCAACTTTTTCATCAATCGTCGTCAAGAATAATTTGTGTTCCACTTGCATGACATCTTCATTGTGAGCTATAAGTGTTGGAGCTAATTCGTTAATGTCGTTTTCGATCTCTCGAACTGTAGATTCTGTTTTTGCGGAGTTTCTTTGGAAACCTTACAGAGGAACAGGTTGGGTTTCTCCATACTACAACATAATTAATTTTGTCTATAAGTCTCAAAGATACGAGTGATACAATAAATAGATTGGCGTCTGATACTTTTCCTACCGTAAAATTTGCTTGTATTCACTTTGTCCTGATGGACCATCACATCCCCATTTACTAAACAGCTGAAGGTGCTTCGAATCTGTTGTCAATGAATTTACTTTCATAATGCGTCTTACTGTATGATCCAAAAGATTATGCAACTTTACGTTAGCACCGATATTAGTAACAGTGATATTAAGTGGGTAACATTCCTTTCAAGCTTCATTTATCTGACTTGAAGGACTTGAAGAAATAGCTCTTAAGTGCTTCTGAATGAGAGCTATTGTCAAATAACTGTATGTATTGAGCTTTTGACAAATCTATATCTATGTATAACGCAAGAGCTTCTTCTTTATCGAATGTTAAGTGCTCTAACTTGTGCAATATGTTTTGCAAAACATTGCGTTTTTCGTCTTTCTCTATGATGTGCACGATGCTCACAATTGAAGCTTCTTTGTTCTCACCTGACGATCTCAGCCCTTGAACATAAGCGTTATGCACAAATCCCATGCCATGCTCTTGGATGAGCTCCATATTTCTGCGCTTCTTTGTCCTTTCAGAACATTTTTCATAACTCTTAGATAGCCGGCCACAGGCACTGGAAGAGTCATGAGTGCAGGGTTCGAGGGTTAAGGAAATTCTGAATTCACCATTTAACCATTCCAAATTCTCCTGCTCAAAACGATCTTATTTTCTTTGGGCCTTATTCCACCATTTGGATAACAATTGCTTCTGGAAACTTTTTATAACAGTTACAGCAATTGCACTCAATTTTATGCAAACTCAACGAGTGCAAAATCGCATAACCTTCCTTTATTTTATTATCAACATTATTTTTAACATCGTTATCATTTGTTAACACAAATCTGAAACCACTAGTGATATCCAGTGTCTATCTTGCTTCATCATAAACGACAAACATTGCACTAAAATAAACTACTTAAATACTAAGTAACAACAAAGAGTAAGTAATTGTATTCTCATTAGAAACTATAATCAATTAATATTTATTGAAAAAAGGTTCATTTTATATTAGTCAATACTTAAAATAGCAATTTACCATAAAATCGAGATTTTACAATTCCCTTCCCTTTTGCGTGTTTTACCTAATAAATCCATTTTGCGCAAAATTTGCGCAAAATTTTATTTTGGATTATTATAATTTAATAGATAAAGCATCCAAAACTGTAAAAAAATCTACGGAGGCAGCTGGAGCTAACAATGATATTTCTGTTCAAAAATCGGAGTAATTGAAATCAGCTCTCGTTTTTTATTGATATGTATAATTATTTTTTTATGATTATTTGGATTTTTATTTCTTTATTCTTTAAAAGACTAAGAAATGAGCTTTCTAAAAATATATAATATGTATATGTTTCAGACGTATATAGGGTCGGAAACGTATCATGAAGTCAACAATTTTATTCATGTGATTTTACGTAGAATCAAAGTTTGTACTTTAGGTGTTCTAAACACATATTAATACTAAAAATATGATAAAAACAACTTAGCCATTGGAAAGAACGATTATTTATGTACATAAAACCATGCATAGTTGATTCATATCTAACCATTTGTAAAACCTATTTTCGGCACGGTAAGTACTTCATATTCCCATAGTGTGTCGTGCCAGCGCAGTGCAGGTCGCCTGACACTGTTATAGGTAAATTATTTTAATTAGTTTTAAGTTTGTAAATATTTTGTTAATTCATTGTAAAGTTTTCATTGATAAATAAAAAAAGCATATATATTAAGGTGGACTATGAAAATTGATATTATTTTAGATTTAGAATGTAAAAACACAAATTAACTCATTTTCATAAGACACACTGTTTTTTCTTTGTTTCGGGAGGTAAATGATAACTTTGAGAGGGCGTATAGTGTAAGTATAAATTCATTAGTGATGCGACTCGAGTGACTTTTTTCACTCGTGTCACTCGGTCTCTTGTGATCAATTTTCAATCTTGGGTGATTTTAATTCTACAAATGTTTCATCGCACTCATGTGCACTTAAGGAACGATATACAATTATGGCATCATTACAAGTATTGTTCGCGGAAATGAGCGAAACGAGTGTTTTAATTTTTCAGTTTAAACCTATTTAGAACTTACTGACACCTATTATACTTTCAAGATAGCATAATGAAAGACTGAAATTGATGACTGAAGTAGTTTCAAAAGTTAAATATCAATAATTACGTAAATATAAACGCATAGAGTTGATAAAAAATCTGAAAAATGGCGCAAACAGGGTTTTGTATTTTTTTGTTTATTTTGTCACGGAGTAAGATCTGAAATCTAAATATACAATAATGGGTTCTCTAAATACTAAATAATTAGACTAAAAACATATTAGGTCCTGTTTTATTCATAATACTGCAGTTTTCGTAAGTAAAAAACGCCCAATTTTGGACCGCCGTCTTTTTATTATTTAAAATACGTCCTATCACAAGCTCTCTTTGAATGTTATCTTATGATCTAAGTATAAATTAAAAAAACTATTTCAAACATGGCACTGAGCATTGTCTTTACATATTTCTTACCGAGGTTAGGTCAGCGGAGACCCTAGCTTGGAGAAGAACTAACAAGAAACTCCGGAAATCAATTTATTATAATCACCCTTAACAAACATACAAATTACAAACAGTGAGCAATAAACACAACGCTGGTAATACTAAATTTACCTTTCATATAAAATAACACGCAATGGCGGAAACGTCAAATTTAGTTCCAAGTTTGCCTACTGCCAATTTATGTGGCGCGATCTCTACCGCTTCATGTTTCGGATATTATGACAAGAAGTTCAGAATATACATACATGATACCTACTGACATTACTTCAGCTTTCTTCCCAGTAGGTAGGCAGGAATTAGTGAACCCCAAGATAGGTTATTTATGCTATATATATATATATATATATATATACACACACGAACATATACATGACCGAACCGAACACGACCGTGACCGAATTCAGGGTAGTCAAAGGTTGAATATGCATTTGTGATGCTCGAAATCATAAATATAAATTTGGGATGCTCTTTGGCAACTTGATTTAAAGTTTTTAGCGTCCTGCAGAATAGGTTATACCGGTACCGTGCAGATATACGGAAAGAACGGCAGCTAGTTAGATTTTGATTTTTAACGACAATTTTTTAGAGACAAATTGCTATGGAAATCCTAATTCAGTCACTAGGCTCTTATGACGGAGTTAGAGGTCGCACCAAAAAATGACCCTATTTATTATACCTATCCTGCAGCCCAAAATTTTACTCAGGTATTTGTACTTTTACTAGGTATTTGTTTGCCTTGTCAAACTTTACGCATAAATCGAAGAATTTATGTTTTTCGAAGTTCTTTTCCAGCTCAAAACCATACGAAAATACAAGCGCATTACCAGGCTCACAGACTCCAACAGGAGGTCGGGTTAGAGTATTCACTCAAATAAATAAAGAAAGAAAGAAAAATAGTTTATTCACTGCATATTTACATTAGCACACAATACAAACATTACAACAAACAAAATGGTAACCTTGATGCAGTTAAAAGGTGCTGCCTCAGTATACGATGCAGCTAGGCTGCATCACTGGTCCTCCGGCAGCACCATATATATATATATAGCAAATACGTTCCATTATACTATTTGTTAATGCTACTATAAAATTACAATTATTTACCAAAAGTGATCAATTATTCAAATATTGGTTACTTTTATATATTTATGACTAAAATGTTTTTAATATTAATATAATAAATAATAAGTTGTTGAATAATCTGATTATAATTTATTAGTGTTTGTTTCGTTTACAACTCAATTGATACACGGAACGTGCGTTCCGCCATGACAATAAAGTTTGTTATGATTTTGTTATATTATCAAGTTTGATGTGATTTATTTCAGTGTTTTTGAAACTATCGTAGTGTAAAACCTGTTTATATCGGAAACATAAATAACATTACATAAAATATCCGAAATTATACCGCCCAATTGCTTTGTGAATCAATATTTATAGGAATATTCGTCGTCACTCATAGCATAATTACAAATGAAACAAATTTATCTGCAACAAATCTAATTCATCATGCAGATTTGATATTGACTTATATTAGCTTTGATTTTAACTTATTTTAGATATAAAAACATACTTGGCCACTACTAAAACAGAATGGTAACCTCAAAATTAATTATCCCAGAGATAAACAAGGGGCTGCAATTGTTTTACACGGGACTTGTTTCTATAACAAAACATCGACTTTGTTTTGGAATAAGGTGGTAGGTATCTGTGAGAACATAGTAAACTAACTTGACGCATACTGTTTGGAAATGATATCACATATATTCATAGTATTTACAACAAACCGATAGGTATAAAAAATGGTTTCATATTTTATAATATTAAGTACTAAATATTATCTAAATCCGTTAAGTTCGATAACAAATAAAAGCTAAAACATGTAAGAAATTCTAGATTCCCATGCAGATTTCTCTTGAGTATAACTAACTACTTTTACAGAACCAAATATTAGTTTATGTTGTATAGTTACGTCAAAACGTAAAAGTAGCTATTATAGTATTCTTATTTCCAAGGTATTGTTTTTAATTATGACGATTAATTATGCTAAATACGCTAAATAAATACGCAATAGGCATAGTTTATGCGAGAGCATGTAGCGAAACGGCGCGCGCGGCGCAGCGCGGGAGCTTTCGCCGCCACCGCCGCCGGGAGCGCCGCAAGTCGCTCTCTGCTCTATTACGGACACTAATAAAATTACATAATAGGTATCTCTGAGAGTACACTGAAAATAACTTCTTCTTCTTCATCTATGTAATAACTTTTATAAATAATTATTTACATACATAACGTTGTAAACTACGGTATAATGTGTATAGGTGCTTTAGGTGGTTAATTATTATTGCTATAAAATTTACTACTATCCTGCAGCTACACTAATTTTTATTATCTGGTAGAACGTGGTTAAAAGCTGAGTTTAAACCTATATAATTTTTTGTGACACAAAAAGCTTTAGATAAGCGGCACAGAAGTGCACATAGTTGACGCTGTGCGCCGCCGTGGCAAAAGGGCGCGGCGGTAGACACAAATCGCTCTCTGCTCTAAAGGCTGGTTTACACTTTGATTAGTACGAGTTAAGTGTGTGGTTCGATTAGTATCCAATAAACTTTGAGTGCAGGTGAGTTAAGGATAATAAAACAAGGATTAAAAGTTGTAAAAGCATTCATGTTTTATATACTCCTTTACAAATTTATAAGTTATGTATTCGTTCCACTTTGCCATTTTGTGTAACAAAAAGACTGACCAGACCAGACGTGTTTAGTGGCAGGTACGCTGCAAGTGAGGGGGCAGTGACGGCACGCTGGACGAGGTTACTCGCAAAAAATAGAACACACTTCTAATCACTTCCCTACATAGGAAATCAGTAGCTGTCCACACCTAATCACTAATCAAAGTGTAAAGCAACCTTAATGCGAGCATATATATATAAAATTAAATAATGGATACTGTAGCAAACATTTAATATTAAATAGCTTTCATAGTTCTCATAGTTGACCAATAGATTTCCCTACGAGTAGTTTCCAATATGAAATTGGTCATATTAGTTATGTATAACGATACTTATAGTATGTATTGATTAGGAAGTTGTAGTTCTAATTATTGTACAATAGATGGCGATAAGCGTATTTAGAAAACGCACTACGATAAACGAAAGTTGACCTTATAATGTTTGTGGTTGACCTAGATTGTCATTCCAGCCTAGGATACCAGTAACCTTTTGTATTGTATAATAATCCCTACCCTTCCTTGTAGTTAGGCTGACCTCTCAGCGCTTCCAGTCTCGCTTTCCTCTGTTGGAACGTTTCTTGGGACACTGTGGGGGATGCAATATCCCAGTAGGTTAGGTATATCCTGTAGGATGGGCTTACTTCCGCTGACTACCGTGGAGCCGTCTTAGGATGGATCCTGGTATGTCGGTGGGGGCACCCTGAGTTCCGTCTTGGTGCGGACCTTGGTGTTCCAGATGAGTGCCTTGAGCTTTACCTTGGAGTGAGCCTTGGTGCAACCGTCTGAGTAAGCCCGTGTACCCTATCCTTTGATGTGTGCGTGTTCGCCCCGTGTGCAGGGCAGGCCTTATTATGGTTTGTCCTGGACCGGGGAGACGCGTTCCCAAGAGTAGGAACATTACCTGGTGCTTCCCTACCGCTTGCATCTTCTTGGAACGAGTAATGGTACACCTGGTAATGGTATCATTGTAAACACGACGTGCATGGCTACCAATCTCGCTTCCCTAGTTGGAACGTTTTGTGGGACCTTACCTGAATGTGTCGGGCATGGCTTCCAATCTCGCTTCCCTCGTTGGAACGATTTGTGGGACCTTACCTGAATGTGTAGAGTAGGGGGAGATCGTAAAGTTCGATATGTATATTGTAAAGTCCCCAATGTATTGTTAATCCCTTGTTTGTAACCTCGCGGCCGTGTCACTGCGTTCCGGACAGCTCTGGGCGTAGTGACCGGATCTTTGTGAACTTGTGTAACGGAGATTACATTGATCTGACTGTGTCAAGTGTTTCATTGCGACCTCTGCGCATCGTAGCCCGGAATATCCCACGCATACAGTGATCTCTACTACACGAACCCACACCCGAGGGATGTTGTGAACACTACCCCACAATACCCATTACAGTATCTATTTTTACAAACAATATTTTAGTGCTTACATACATTATAGTATACTTATTTCAGGAGCTTATATAAGTAGTAAATTGTATATAGAATAGAATAGAAAAACGTTTATTCACAAACACAACAATACAACATACATTACAAAAATTGGTACAAACACATACGAATAACAGTAATTGTTGGGCGCGCTGTATTGCTGTCGTGAAAGGGCCCAGACTTAGCATATGTCGGGAACCGGAAAGTTCACGACGCCGATCCTCCGTCTGAGCCGCAGAGGGAACAGTGCCAAAGTTGTGGGTTACGTAACAGGTTACGTGTATGGTTCATAGATAGTGGTTTAAATAACAATAAAAGAGATATAAACTATTTAGTTTGTAACAAATATTAAAATAAAATAAAGATATATGCATAGAAACATGCATATACATACAAACAAATACATACATATATCAATACACGATATGTGTTTGCAAATTTTAACACCTACAGAGGTATTTACATCTGGTGCTAGTTTCTAAACCAAAGAGCAATTACAAAGGTTCGTGGTGTAAACCATATTTAAACATAAAAGAATAGCTGACAGTTACAGTATCTGAGAGCTAATAATCATCTTACCACTTTCATTTTAAATACGCTAGACTGTTACTATATCAAATTAACAAATAATAAAGTAGGTAGGTACGCTTTGTCAGGTCAGGTGTATGTGTTTTGAGTATGCCGAGAAGACACATCGTGACAAAATGCTAATAATTAAATCGTAGTTACTAAAGTAACTGAAAACTATCTACAAGTGCGCGGGATCTCTGTTTATAGTTTTATAATCCTGAATAGGTACAAAATACTGTGCTCACATTACGTCGCTGCCGCCGACCTCGATTGATATGGCTACGTCGCGTCGTGTCGTTACCCGACGGACGAACAAAAAAAACCTATATACAAAATATGCATTCACATCCCTTTCGAGGTAGTCAGATGTTGAGTGGCAACTAAGTTTTTTTGCAATCTTTTGTCAATCGAAACCCAATCGTTACCTGATTATCAATAGCCAATAGGTGATTAACTAAGTTCTTACATAACCAAACCAGGTTCCCTCACTAAAACAACAGCATGTGAACAATTTAAATGGTCACCCATCCAATTACTTCCCACGCCTGCGTTGCGTAACTTCGGTGATAGAACGAGAACCGGTGTATAAATGACAACCGTAAAATCCTATTTTTTACGATCACAACTACGTGATAGCGCGATTCAAATACCTACCCAATATTTCAGCAATAACATTGTTGACATTACATAACACATAAACTAATAATTGACTGTATAATAGTAGATTATCAGGATCAAAAGAAATCTGTATGGAAATCGAGACATTTACATTTTTCGTACGACTGCCCGCCTATAAAAGTCTGTGACCCTGGTACATATTCCGTTTTTTAAAAAATAGTAAAAGCAGTATTAGGGCAAAATTAAATTAGGTTTTATTTATTGTAACGAGTTTACACTTAAATTCAGGTAAATAATAACTAATAAAGTAACTAGTAATAAAGTGTATGACTACTATATCTACAATTTGGTAAAAAGTATCATAGAATAGGTATATAATTTTACCGTGAATGAACTGAATTAACCTAGGTAATCATAATACTAACGCATATGAAAAATGACTACAGCCGATCTTTCGGTAAAGAACATATTTTATTTCAAAAGCATTATAATCTAAATACATAGTTTTACAAATTCGTTAACCTTTCGGAGTCAGTAAATAATTGGTTAGGTAGTTGCATACATACCTACATACATACATAATGTAATCTGTACTAGCATCATTACAAACACTGGAAAGCTTGAATTTATTACGTGTTGGATTGATTACCATCTGGATTTGTGTGAGAATATCAGTTTATACGTTGCATCATATGGAAACGATATGTATTTATTGATATAACTATCTGTCACGTTCGACAGGGAATATCTGCTAAGAAGTCGGTCTGGATTGTCGAAAAATCATCACAATGTTTATTTTATGCTAGATAGATAAGGTACGTTTTATTTAGCAATTAAAAATTTTTCTTGCAATCGGCACACTATTCAGTTTAAAAATCAACTATATTATTAATATAAAACTCCCGTAAACGTGTCGCGATGTTTTGAAATTCGCGCCTTTTTATATTTCATATTCTGTCCGGCTGCTAAAAACAGCACTGACCCGCAAGGTATGTTAGAAATGCTGCGCTAGAAATGTCGGATTTTTGACAGTTCGTGAATTTATTTTCGGAATACAATACCCTTAAATGCTTTTTCAATTAAGTAATCAAGTTAATTTTAATCAATCAATCAATTTAATGATAAGCTGCTTGATTTAGTATTGTACATTATTCAGTTCACCGATGATATATGCCACTGACATCGGAAGACTCGCATCATCCAAGTTTAATTATGAATATTTCAAGGTATTGATAGTGTGAAAAGATGTATATGTTTAAATAAAGATGTTAGTCATTTGTATGCAACTTATTTTTTTAAGTATTATTATATAAGTATTATTTATTTATTTTGAAGTATATTCCTAAGAGAATAGTTTCGGCTACTAATGGCTACCCAGATAGGTTTTCTGTGCGATTAATTAAAGTATATAATAAGTGATTTGACGTAGCTCAGTCGTTTGGGGCTTGACTCTATATGTCAGTGGGTACAGGGTTCACATCCCGCTTAAGCATGTACCAATGGAAATGAAGTTTAATGATTAAATTCTATTTACTTCATAATTTGGGGACGAGTATGAGTGCGCTCTGCGTCCAACACGTATTGCGTATTGCCCAACTTGAAATCAACTTAAGGAATGCACACAAGCGCATAGTATGTGTTGAGACAGATAGGTAAGAGCACTTAAAGATCTAGTATTAAGGAAAAATAGTAATAAAGCTAATATTTATATGTATCTAAAAATGTATTTAAAAAAAGTAAAGTTGCAGTCTCACGAACAACGCTTGCATCCAATACTTTTGCATAAGTTTTTCCGTTGATGCTCAGAATGCTAATCCCCCGTAGTTCTTGTAGTCTTGCAAAGGTCCCTTTCCCTTGTGCAACGGGATCATGATAGCCCTGCGCCAATCTTTTTTTTTTATTTACCAGTTTTCTTGAAAGATATCAAAGCTGTGAACAGTTCTTCCACAGTTATATCACTGTCAATACTTAATTATTATAATACTTAATTCAGATGTACCGCCCCGAGTTTATACATCCGCACTTTTAATTAATTCTTCAAAGTATTTCTTCCATCTTCTTAAAGTCAAAGACTCATCTTTTATCAAATCCTCATTCTTATTCCATTCAGGATTCTTCAGTCCCCTGGCCGTTTTGACCATTTTCTAAAACAGTTTAATATTTTAATGGAATCTCTCGGAGAAATCTTTTCCACAAAAAGGCATGGCTCATATTTAGGGGAGGCTGTCACCATTCTCATTCATTTTTTCATCTCCATGCTTACGTCAAAAACACTCGTACAAATTTAGCTGTACACTGACATGACCATTAAAGTCACCAATTATAAAAACATTTACATTCTTCTAACATTCATTTAGTACTTTCCTTATATTCTCCTAGAACTCCCTCCGCTGCTGACATCCGCTTCAACATGTCAGGAGCATAAATTGATTGATTGACAGGACCTAATATTTTGACACCTGGGTCATCGACTACTCGCCCCGACCTCTTTTAACCTTTCTTCAAGGGTGTTGGCTGGTCACGCAAAACTTTGCGGGATTTGTGGATTCGTTTGATAAGACCGCATATTAACGACGACAATAAATAATTAATTGATTGATTGATTAAAAGGCCCATCACTACATAGTATAAAACAAAGTCGCTTTCTCTGTCCCTATGTCCCTTTGTATGCTTAAATCTTTGAAACTACGCAACGGATTTTGATGCGGTTTTTTTAATAGATAGAGTGATTCAAGAGAAAGGTTTATATATACAATAACATCCATTAAATAGTGGAGTAGGGTATATATTTTATACCCGTGCGAAGCCGGAGTGGGTCGCTAGTTGAGAATAAAATGACATAAAATATAATAAGCAATAAGATCAAAAGCAAATTTTAGTACTGATTTTAATTAAAACTACTGCTACCGTTATTATATAGCGGTTAAGCTGTCCATGCCAACAAAATGGACGTCCTCGCTCCTTAGACTGCACGTGATCGTTTTGGTTTGCTACAAAAGTGGCGCCTTAAACTCTATACAAAAACGTATAAAGAAATCGTGGACAAAAATTTATATTTTCTACGTAAGAAAAAAGGAATATTATAAATAAAACATTACGGAATATATTTTCATTCGAATTATTTGGGTTTGAGAGAATCTTTATTAGTATATTATGATTTAATATCTTACTTTAGAACTAAATGAATCAAAAAATAAAAACCTTCTATGTGTCTTATTTCGGTATTTTTCTTATGCGACTTTGAACGTATGAACTGAAAATGGCAAAAAAAACATTTCTGCGAACTTACCCTTTGAAATAAGAATAAGCGAGCATTGCGGGTGGCAAAGCTTTTAGAGCTTGAGCTTTTAAAAGCGACATTTACCTTTAAGACCAACACCAACAAGTTTAAATAAACCGAGACATGATGGATTTGACTCTCTTTTAACTTCTACCTGGCCTAACGGAGTGACCTCAGGTCAACCCTATTCCTCTTAATATATGTAAATGAATAACACTATAAATATAACTGACCAACGCACTGTAATGCTGCAGTGTTCTGCTATGTAGATGAAACTGTTTTGTTATTTTTAATGACACTTTCAACCTGCGCAAGCGGAAACGGGGCTGACGCGTATTACTTACTGAGTACCTGACATCGCAATCACTTGAATACCAATACATTGCCTTTTTCACTAGACACTTGCAACAAACCGGCATAAAAACTTATTTTTACTGTCAAATACTGCAAATGGGAGTCCAATTGTGATTGTGCCAAAATTTTAAGTGATCGATACTTGGGTGTAACAATCGACCAAATCTACCCTGATATCCGCATTAGGTAGCTGACGCAAGTAGAGCCTGCAAACTGATATGACTATTCAAACACCTTCGTAAAATAGGTAACAAGAACGTTATTATCAATATCAATCCGTACTACTTTAGTACGTAGTAGTACACTTTTAAAACAAAATTTATAAGTCTTGAGATAGCACAAAGCAGCTTACTAATAGTAAAGCTATTCAAAAATAGGAGGCACGACACATGCCAACTCTACAAATATGCATGAGTTCTTACAGTTAGACAATTATATATATTATACAAATTATTTTACGCACACATAAACGTCTCACCCTAGATCCGAACATGTTGAATAATTACACTAAAATGATAACTAACAGACAATATAACAGACTCTCACTCAATTAATCCAATAGACTAAACAGACTTCTTCATAGGGAATATTCCCCGCAGTCCCCTCTGGCCCTGCCCCCCGGTAATAAGTGGGAATTGGGAATTTCGAATCTGTCCATGGCACAAATATTGATCATTGTATTTATTAATTTCATTTATACCAATTGATCATTGTATTCATTCATTGCTTAGGGCAGATGACGCGCTAGGTAAAGAGACATACCACGCGCAACGCTGCTTAACTACATTCCTTAATATAAATTGATTATATTTATTTATTTATTAAGGAAACAAAACAGAAATGAACAAAGAAAATAAATACATAAAAACAAGGATACATAGGAAAATAAATGCGCTCATTTCCATAAATATGTCTCACAGAGAATAGAAAATGATAAAGTGAAAAAACTGAACCGAAATAATAAATTTTTAAGAAAAATAATAAAAGGAGTAATAAGAAAATTTACTTTATTATACATTAATAAATTAATTTAGTGCCTTTGTAAATTATATTAAAACGTTAGCTACTTCTGGAATTTTCAAAAGTTATGATTATTATACGTACAACCTGTGGGTTTAAATAATAGGCGTAATAACATATATTATATTTTGTACAGTTTGTACCTGACGACCTGAAGGATGATAAGTACTGGGCGCGTCGGCGAAAGAACAACATGGCTGCTAAGAGATCACGCGATGCTCGACGTATGAAAGAAAATCAAATTGCAATGCGGGCAGGGTATCTTGAAAAAGAGGTAAGGCATTTTGTTTCACAACATTTTAAATAATTAGAGTTTTTATAATTAAATTCTAGGATCACCAATCTTTGCAGTGTAGTTAAAGATTCAAGTTAATGTCACTATGACAATTTTGAACCCTCATTTTAACAACATGGTAAGTAGCTGGGATGTAAGGGGGGCACACTATCACCCTAGTGCCTCAAGCCAACCTCACCTGCCCGTGGTGCATCCTCCTTTATAACTAACGAGGCTCTGGCGACCGACAAATGGCGGTATAACCATTTCTTAATCAAGCGTGGCTAAATACAACAGACCAGTGACGGGCAGCAGCGTCACTGGTGCGAAGAGCTACGTTCTGCGCTCACCAACCCGCCTGCCCAGCGTGGTGAGTAAGGGCAATACCCCCAATGAAAAAGGCTACGAACACATGGCCCCCAGTTCCCGGTCGCCCTACTATTCCGGCCCACGGCAGGGGTCTCGGTTACGGTAGGGCAGGGGTTGCTAAGAATCCCCGGGTTACGGACAGCTGCCACAAATTGACCCTGGCGAAGTACAATGGACGCAGTCTACGGCTGGACGAAAGCCTGGCGCAACTGGAGGTAGAACTGACTAATTTAAGGTGGCATGTTCTGGGGATATCGGAGGTCCGAAGATCTGGTGAGGACACCATTACCCTAGAATCAGGCCATCTGTTCTACTTCCGGGAGGGCGACCAGAAGTCACAGGGTGGCGTAGGTTTTCTCGTCAACAAGGTTCTCCGTGACAACGTGCTGGAGGTTTCGAGTGTGTCGACCCGGGTAGCGTACCTTGTACTGAAACTGACCAAGAGACACTCTCTTAAGGTCGTGTAGGTATATGCGCCGACGTCGGCATACTCAGACAGTGAGGTCGAGGTGGTTTATGAAGATATCGCCAAGGCGATGCATAACACCACCAAGACCCACTACACCGTTGTCATGGGGGACTTCAATGCCAAAGTGGGAGTGCGCGCATGCGATGAATCGCGTATCGGAGCGCACGGGGTTGGATGCAGAAATGCCAGAGGGCAGATGCTGGTCAACTTCCTGGATAAAGAGGGGCTGTTCTGCATGAACACCTTCTTCGAGAAAAAGCCCCATAGGAAGTGGACCTGGCAGAGCCCAGATGGTAGGACGAAGAACGAGATCGACTTCATCTTGGCAGACAAGAAGTACGTGTTCAGGGATGTCTCAGTGGTTAATAGGTTTAAGACCGGCAGTGACCACCGCCTAGTGAGAGGCACCCTGAATTTCGACTTTAGGGCCGAGAGAAGCCGATTAAGACGATCCGTTCTTCGCCCAACGATGCTCCAATACGTGCACAGCTCTGAAGCGTTCCAGCGGGAACTACGCAATCGCTTCGAAGCACTGAATACCACGGCAAGTGTTGACGAGAACCTCGATGATGTGGTGAGGGTACTTCGCGAAGTGGGTGGAAGATGCTTCAAGGGGGGCGAGGCAGCCGAAGGTCTAAGCTCTCAAGCGGAACCCTGGAGTTGATGGATTCGACGTGAATTGCCAGAGGGAGCTTCGTCAGATACCCAACGTCTCAATAAAACTATCCGAAAATCGGTGAGACGCGACCTCCGAAGCTACAATGCGAAACTCATTAAAGAGGCCATTGAGCAAAATCGGGGGTCGAAAGTCTTCTGTAAAAGAATGGGTACGTCTAATCTGACGAAGCTGAAAACCTCAGAGGGCAGAACCGTCACTTCAATTCCGGGGATTCTTAAAGAGGTTGAAGGCTTTTACGGCCATCTATACTCCTCGCATGCCCCGAAGCCTCCACCCGATGCGAAGGACCCAAGAGCCACATTGGTGCGCCACGACACTGATGATCCTTTGTGGACGAAGACGAAATTGGGAGCACTCTCAAACAACTTCGTAATGGGAAGGCTCCCGGCGATGACGGAATAACCTCAGAGCTTCTAAAGGCGGGAGGAGCTCCAGTCCTGCAGAAGCTCAAGCACCTATTTAATTCCGTCATAGCTAATGGGACTACCCCGACGGCGTGGAGTGGGAGCGTGTTGGCCTTGTTCTTCAAAAAGGGAGACAAGGCCCTATTGAAGAATTATAGGCCTATCGCGCTCCTAAGCCACGTCTACAAGTTGTTCTCGAGAGTGCTCACAAATCGTCTGGCCTCAAGATTTGACGCCATCCAGCCGCCGGAGCAGGCCGGATTTCGAAAAGGTTTCAGCACCGTGGACAACATCCACACAGTGCGGCAGGTTATACAGAAGTCTCATGAGTATAACCAGCCGCTGTGTCTTGCCTTTGTGGACTACGAGAAGGCCTTCGACACCATCGAGATCTGGGCTGTTCTGGAATCCTTGCAGCGATGCCGGGTCGATTGGCGTTATGTGCAGGTGTTGAGGAGCCTATACAGCGTGGCATCGATATCTGTTCAAGTCCAAAACCAAAAGACAAGTCCTATACAGTTGCTCAGAGGAGTGAGACAGGGGGATGTCATCTCCCCGAAACTGTTCACGAACGCACTGGAGGACGTCTTCAAAACTCTGGATTGGACTGGGATGGGTATCAATGTCAATGGCAGATACCTCACGCACCTCCGTTTCGCTGACGACATTGTCATAATGGCGGATTCACTGCAGGATTTACGGGGAATGCTGCACAGTCAACGCTGCCTCACGGTCGGTCGGTCTCCGGATGAACTTGGACAAGACAAAAGTCATGTTCAATGAGCTCGTTGTCCCGGAGCCGATCACGATCAGTGGAGAAACGCTCGAAGTGGTCCAGGAATATGTCTACCTGGGCCAGGTTCTACAAATGGGAAGGGACAGCTTCGAGCGTGAGATTTCCAGAAGAGTGCAGCTGGGCTGGGCAGCATTCGGGAAGTTGCGTCATATCTTCTCGTCGCCACTACCGCAGTGTCTTAAGACCAGGGTTTTCAATCAGTGCGTCCTACCTGTAATGACATACGGTGCCGAGACGTGGAACATGACAGTCGGGCTGGCTCACCGATTACATGTCGCTCAGCGGGCAATGGAACGTTCGATGCTGGGTATCTCGTTAAGGGACAGAGTCCGGAACGAGATTATCGCGCAGAGAACCAATGTCGTAGACATTGTCTATCGATGTTGCAAGCTGAAGTGGCAGTGGGCCGGTCACGTCTGTCGCAGAACCGACGACCGTTGGAGCAGAGCGGTTCTCGAATGGCGACCGCGTCTCGGTAAACGTAGTGTAGGACGCCCCCCTGCCAGATGGACTGATGACCTGAAAAAGGTCGCTGGTAGTGGTTGGCTGAGGGCCACGAGTGATCGTGTTTTGTGGCGTTACCTTGGGGAGGCCTATGTCCAGCAGTGGACTGTCATAGGCTGATTGATTGAAGTAGCTAACGTGACAGGTGATACACCAGGTCCCCCTCCAAAAGCATTGACAATTACTTTCTCTGAGGACTAAATAGGTTTCCTCACAATCTTTTGCAGCATTGTCGAACAGCTGTATTCCGAAATTTTAGCAATAATTGTATCCGTACTAACAATTTAAATGTCACAGGAATATCTATTGTCTATTAAAAATACAAAATTCATCAATTGACCACACTTGTTTCGGCTGCACATACGCTGCTCTGGCTTTATTAATGCGAGCTTAAATGCCAGCTTCAGCCCCACCTTGCCGATCCATCATACATCTTAAGTTCAGGCGCAACTTCTTCATTTGGGCACAGTTGATACGCAGTCTAAAATCTGCAGCTGCGCGGGAAAGATCCTTCACCTTGGATTGAAGGTCGTTGGTCGTGCGTAGTAGGGAAGAGGCGAAGGCGAAGTGTCATCAGCGAAAGCGAGGTCTTCAAGATCTTTCTTCTTCCGTTGATCCACGGTGGTCCTCTAGAAGTATTCATCACTTTCTGCACCACTTCGTGCAGTGCTATTAGGAGCAGCAAAGGCAACAACATTTAACCCTGCTTGATTCCAGCTGTGTCTGGTATTGGGTCGCTAAGAAAGCCTTTGTGCATCACCCTACAAGAGGAGCCATTATAGAGATTCTTAATAATGCTTATGATCTGGTCTAGTATTCCTCTAGTATGCAATGTGTGCCACATGCTGGACCGCTTCACTCTGTCGAATACCTTCTTGAAGACAATGAACAAAATGAAGAGCTCATTCTGCATCTCGTTGCGTAGAACTTTGGCCTGGTCCGTGCAAGACCACCCTTTGCTGAAGCCACTCTTGTTAATCTATTAAATCAAGGTCGAATGCATCGTTCATCCTGTCAAGCAAGATATTGCATACTAGACTCTGCTTAGCATTCAAATCGTGAACAGCGATGAGTCGTTGTTTCAGAGCTTCAAGTTCTTCGCTCAAGTGCTGCTGGAGATCCACTCGTTCCCGAGCTGTGGGTGCCCAAGGTTTCCCTTTTCATTCTAGAGGCATGCACTTGCATCTGTCTACTGTTGGTAATTGTTATGCAGTTCAGCGGCGAATTAAAGCTTCAATATTTTTGGGACTCATGATTTTATTGTCGCGTATATTTTATAAACAAAGTGTTATCTTTCGGCTATATTGCAATGGGCATGGTCACGGGTCAACCGACGAGCGAGCAAATTCCACGCCACCATCGAATTAAGCAATCAGAATCACCTTCTGCCCTCATTTCAACGCTTCTTAAGTCGCTAATACACATCACACTAACAAAATCATGGGGTTTTACACTTTCACTCCTGTTCAAACCTCGTTGAATCATCGAGTTCTACATTGAAGACAGTTTATAACTTTCTTCACGATAGAATGTGTTATGATTTTCAATTTCCATCACTTCACGGATAATTTTACTGCAAAATCGGAGTTTAAATTTTGGGATTGTGCAAGTTAATCCAGTGGTTAGACGCGTCGTTGAGCAGATGTTCCGCTACGGTAGAGTTATTGACATCAATTTTCTTGACTGCACCTATTGTTCCTTGAGTCTCTCAGCTATAAACCGTTTGTTTTGTCCGATATAAAATTTCCTACAACTACATATTCTTCTATTTCTGTTCGACGGGGTTTTAGTACCATAGACCACATACACACGCTGAGGCAAATTATACAGAAAACTGAAGAGCATAACCAGCCACTCTGCCTCGCGTTTGTGGACTATGAGAAAGCTTTTGACTCGGTCGAGACCTGGGCGGTAATGGAATCCTTGCAGCGATCTCAAGTCGACTGGCGATATGTGAGTGTGTTGAGACATATTTATGATTCCGCCATGATGACCGTTCAACACCAAAGCCACGGCACAAAACCTATCCTGTTGCAGAGAAGTGTCAGACAGGGGGATGTTATATCCCCGAAACTGTTCTCGAGTGCACTGGAAGATGTTTTCATAACGTTGGATTGGGTTGAACGAGGAATAAATATCAATGGGGAATACATCTCGCTCCTCCGCTTTGCTGACGATATCATCCTGATGGCAGAGTCGCTGCAGGATCTGGAGGACATGCTGTCCGAATTAGATGCTGCTTCTAGACGCATCGGACTCGGGATGAATTTAGAAAAAACCAAATCATTTTAGTGATTTGGTAGTCCCGAGACCGGTTGCCCTTGGGGGCACTCCCGTAGAAGTTGTTGCCCAATACACATACTAAGGCCAAATTTTACAGCTTGGCAGAAACAACTTTGAAAGGGAGGCGGACAGAAGGATACAGCTGGGATGGGCAGCATTTGGAAGGCTAAGGCATGTCCTTACGTCGTCTTTACCTCAATGCGTGAAAACGAAGGTTTTCAACCAGTGTGTGCTCCCCGTTATGACGTACGGATCTGAGACGTGGACACTCACTGCGAGACTAGCCCACAAATTCAAGGTCGCTCAGCGTGCTATGGAACAGAAGATGCTCGGGGTTTCTCTGGTAGATCGCATCAGAAATGAGGTGATATGCCAGAAAACTAAAGTAACCGACATTATGAAACGAATTAGTACGCTGAAGTGGAGTTGGGCTGGTCACGTTTGCAGAAGGTCTGATGGTCGCTGGAGCAAAAAAGTCCAAGAGTGGAGACCGCGTCTCAGTAAATGTAGTGTGGGGCGCCCCCCGGCAAGGTGAGAAGACGACCTGCGCAGGTTGACCGGCATCGAATGGATGCGAACGGCCAATGACAGGGAGAAGTGGCGTCATTTGGGGTAGGCCTATGTCCAACAGTGGATTGATACAGGTTTTCACGCATATTCTATATATCAATCTTATAAACACCCAGTGTTTGATACGGAATCACGTCCTTAGGTGTCCTAAGTAACTTGGTTACTTAGAAAACGGTCGAAAATTCTCGATAGCGATCAATTCTATGCAGTGAACTCCGTTTATACAGTGGAATTGTCTGTAAAGCGATTGAAATTAAAAAGCATAACACATTCCACCGTGAAGAAAGTTATAAACTGTCTTCGGTGTAGAATTCAGTGATTCAACGAGGTTTGAACAGGAGTGAAAGTGTAAAACCTCTTAATACTGTTACTGTGGTGTATAGAAGAGACTTAAGAAGCGTTGAAATTAGGGTAGACGGTGAATCTGACCTCTCGTTTCGATGGAGGCATAGACATCATACTTGAACGTCAGTTGGGCAGTGACCATGGTCATTGCAGCACGGCTGAAACGTCTGGTAACAAAATATACGTGATACGCGTTTTCTTGTAAAATGAATTAAAGCCTTGTCTTCCAGCTTTGCAACATCGAAACGACTCAATTTTCTGGTCGCTTTCTTTGTAACTCCTGCTACCTTAAGGCGTTTTTTCGCTACAATGAGATGATGATCGCTGTTTATGTCTGCTTCCCTCTTGTTCCGCACATCCAACAAGGACTGGCGCTATCTGCGACTGTTTAAAATTGATCGTTTTGAGTTTTGGTGCGCCGATCCGGAGAGTTCCGACACGTCGTGGCAGTTTTTGTGTGGGAACACAGACCCCTCAACTATCAAATCATGCTCGCAGTAGAAATCAATGAGCATGTTCAAGCAAGCAAGCTTCCCTACCCAAGATTCTATACTTCGGTTGTTGTTGCCTACTTGGGCATTAAAGTCACCTATTAATATCAAGACATCGCCTTTGGGAACCGTTTGTGTAGTCGATGTTGGTTGTTGTGAAATTCCTCCTTCGCATTTACATCAGCAGAATTGGCGGGTGCGTAGCATTAGATGATAGTGATTTTCCTAACTCTCGAATTGATCATACGGTGATTATCCTATCCGAAACTGGTTTCCACTCTAGGAGGCCACTGTGGCCGACAGTATGCCAACACCGCATTCATGTTTTCATTGTTGGCCCGACTATATCAACGTGTGGCGATTTTTTCCATACTCTTTCCATCTTGTTTCCGGAATGCCCAATATTTCTATTCCGTAGTCTCTCATGTACTTTATTACCCGACTTTTTTCGCGCATTGTACAAACGTTCCAGCAAGCTATCATACTCTGTTTTTTTTCAGGCCAGAAGTTGTTTTCTTATTTAAATCCATCTATTTTTCCTTGCTTTGAGTTTCTGTGCATACATACATACACATCACGATTGATTCCCTGTAGAGGGGTAAGCAGAGATCACGGATCCTTAGTTGTCCCGATCCTGACAGACCACTTTCGCTTCATTGACACTCATACATCTTCGCATACACACTCGGCGGTTATAGGTACTCCTAACACCACCTTTTTTCAATATAGCGTCTATCTGACTGTTATATGTCTTATTAGGCCGGACCCTACGTAACCGCCCTTTCACTTCACTCATATAATAATAATAATAATAATAATATTCGGACATTATTACACCAATTGAACTAGCTCCTTGGTAAGTACATTTAAGACTTGTGTTAAGGGTACTAGTCAACGTATATTTAAGAAATGTATACATATTATACATAGATAAATACATATATAGCATATATAATCAACAACCAGACTGGAAAGCAGTAGAAAAGCGTTGTTCTCAACTCTGCCTCCACCGGGAATCGAACCCGGGACCCCACGATTAGCGTTCAGGCGTCTAACCGATCGCGCCACGGAGGTCGTCATATATATTCCTTTTGTCAATCTGCTATCATTCATTCGCATAACATGTCCAAACCATCGAAGCATGCCCTTTTCAATCTTAGTCACTACATATTCTTTCAAACCGCAACCTTCCCTTATCACACTTTTTTTAATTCTTTCATTCAATGTCACTCCTGTCATGCTTCTCAGTGACTGCATTTCGACGGCATTGATTCTACTTTGATGTTTCCTTTGCCATGTCCAACTTTCACTACCATAAGTTAATGTTGAAACCAGCACAACCCTATAGATAGCCATACGTGCCGATTGAGAAACCAACTGGCCAACCCATTACACTATACATGGCCCCATTAATCTTATTACCTGCACACACTCTACGTTCAATATCTCAATACTTTCAGGTGCTTCGACACGCCTTACATATACTTCAGAGGGTATTTAGCCACCCGAAGCCACTAAATGGCCTCTTCCAGTCGGAGCTAGGAGAACGGTTATACCGCCATTACTCGGTCGCCAGAGCCCCGTTAGTTTTGTAGCAAGGGGCACCACGTGCAGATGAGGATGAGAGTTAGGGCTGGCTAGATGTTAGAGTCACTCTCTCACTTAACCCTCCCTTCTTAATCTCTTAGCGAGTAGTCTTAGCGTGTTCATCTCTGTAATAGTGATGGTAGTTAATATGTGGCCACCTAGAACAAAGATAAATGCTGTTACAACCATGAACCCGTGCGGGGTAGTTCGGGTGTACATCTTTTCTATTGCGGAGGTATTTATACTACGACCATCTCGTACCCACGTGTCGACCAGATTAGGCAGTACTCAATGTGATAGATAGTAAGACTTATCTCCATTTACTAGCACTGACAATAACCTGTTCGGTGCATTTAACAAATGAATTTTTATTGCGAAAATGTTCATAGAATGAAAACAAGATATGGGATATGCAGGTAGGTTATCGAAAGAGTTTTGGATTTACAGATCAGGACTTTTACGTCAGGTGGTAAAAAGGCGAAAATTGGGTATTGCAAACGAAACATGAAAGTAGAACATACAGAAACTTCGCAACTTCTTTATACACAAGTTATATTTTTTTATTGTGGCGGGGGTAGTCAGAGGCTTAAGTGCCAACATCCGACATTTCCAAGACATGTTAGGTATGGGCCACTCAAAGTCCGCGTTTCAGTCGATAGACAGCATAACATAATTTCTAGATGTAGATCGTATCAGTAATCACGTTAATAGCTCTGTAAATAGCTTAAAGGTGCTTTATAATACATAGTTGCAATAACATGACTGTGAATATGTGTCTCTATTTAAGTGAGTCATAGATTAATAACGACGACTGACTTTATAACTCAAAGTTTGACTACAGTGATGTTGACTCTGGTATATGCTTGGTTCAATAAAGAACTTGGTACAGCCAATAAAAACGAATGCAATGGCATGTAATCTGAAAAGGTCATTGTAGGTGGCGCTAGGGAGACTGGTGATGTAAACAAACATTTGAGGTTATTATTTCAATATAATTCCATCCATGGTTTTCAATACAAATATGATTTCTAATTATTCATAAAATTATGGCTCACTACTGTGTTGTGCCTTTGTGCGTATCGAAGAAAGCATATCATAGATTCCCAAAAGATGAAAATATTAGGAAGAAGTGGTTATTGGGAATAAAACGAGACAAATACAAGTTGAGCAAATATGCTCGTATTTGTGATAATCACTTTTCTCCGTCTGATTTTATAATGCCCTTGGAATCCTATTTGGAAAATCGTAAGTATCACAAAGCATTTAAGCATTTTATTGACCTAAAAACCGGATTTTCATAATTTCTCAATAAAGATTTTCTCTTCTAGTTAAACTATATGGACTGCTGTATACATGCTTAACCCTGTTTGTTGGTATGCATTTAAAATGTAGCTATTTATATGTACAATGTCGGTAGGTGGAAGTATAGAGGACAATTTTATGGAACTAAATGTATCATTTGGAGGCCATGAAATTGTAGATACGAGCACTTCTTCTGTATGAGCTTCTAAAATTTTAATATAACCGAAGTTATTATTGCGGTCGTAGGCAATCAACCTAAATAAATAAACAAACATTATGTGATTAAAAAGTTTTGAGGTTAGGTTATGAATTACAAATCAAGTTTTTTTAAATTTACCTTTCAATGAGGGCTTCCTTTATTCCTGTAACTTTCGCATTTCTCTTCCTCAACTCATTTCTTAGTTTAGTAACTGTCCAAGACCCATAGGTTTCCGACATTTTTTAAGTAAACACATTCATTTAGCAAAATCCCCTTTAAACAACAAAAACAAACTCTCCAAGTCCAGTGGCGCCACCATATTTTTTTGAAGAACGAATATCATGCCATTACTTTTGTGTTTCAATACCATGTCGAATTCCTATTACTCCGTACTTGAAGGAGACAATCTATTGGACATATCGCAACGAAACCATCTTTTAAAAAAACTAATCTATTTATCCTTATCATTTGAAAGTTCGGGCGCACCACCCAATCGTGGCACATCTAGTAGGTGGTTCTCAGTCTCAGTATTTATTCTTATAAGCAGCTGATTGAGCGTTTGGGTGACCGCAGCAGCTGATTCGGCTCATGGAACTGTGTATAATTTTATCTTGAAAAGTTATATTTATAGTCTGTGCAGTGAATAAGGATGTTTCATTCTTGCTGCTCCGGACATCTCGAAACCCAAATCTGAAAAAAAGGAGTTTTGGAGTACGTTAGGGGATTTTATTTTATTTATTTCATACATTGCATTTGAAATCCTAACAGGTTACCCGAATACAATATCAAATAATATAATATTTACAACTATAAGCTGAAAATTATAATAATCACTAACAATCATCTAAAATAATAAAAACATAACAATAAAAGTATTATAATAAAAATAAAAAACATAATTCGTATTAATTCATTCAAGTATTCATTGTCAATAGCAGGTAAAAGAGTAATAAAAAAATGATTAAAGTAATAAAATAATAATTGATTAATAATAAATATACTGTTAATTAACTAAAAATAAATATAGTTGAATTATCTTAAATTAATTAATGTTTACATGTCATACTAGTTGTGATTGAAAAAGCAAATATGGCGAAGGACCTCCTTTTTAAATTCAGCCAGCGTACAGGAAAAGATGTCGATATCCTCCGCCATGGAATTGAGCAGCCGCACGCCCCTGCAGAGGGGGGCCCAACGAAGCAGCTGCGTGGAGCACCGGGGCTCCACCAACAGCCTCCCCGCCCTGCGACGGAAGTAGTCGGTGGGCACATGCAGCTGGAGCCGCACCAGGACCCCAGAGTCCTGCACCTGTCCCCGCAGCAGCTTGAACAGGTACACGAACAGGGACAGATCCCGGCGCACCTCAAGCTTTGTGTAGCCCACCATGCCCAGCACAAATAACGTCGGTTACATGAGCGGGTAGTACGGATATACTCCATACTCTCTCAACAAATTTATTTTGAATTGACCCTAACAAATTTATTTTGAATTCGTTCCAACATGAGGCCATATTTAGCTTCACGTGGAGACCAAATCATAGCACTACTTTCTAATGTACTTCGTACTTGTGTGTTGTACAACACTCTGACAACATGTGTGTTCTCAAAGTGTGCACAACGCTGAAGGTTAAACCCTAAACTGCGGAACGATCGACTGCACACGCTTCGTATGTGCTCCCTAAAAGTCAAATCCGAGGTGATACGAACGCCCAAGTCGCGCACCGTGGACGAGCGGGGCAGCGCCTCGCCGCCCAGCAAGTAGCGGTGATGCCGCGGACTACGCGCCCGGCTGTAGCTGACCACCTCGCACTTCGCAACATTGAGCTAAAGGGCATTTCGCGCAGTCCACACCCAGACCCTATCGATGTCTCCCTGCAGGCGGAGACAGTCCTCCATGCTCGCTATGCTGGCCTAAACCTTAAGGTCGTCCGCAAACAGCAAGCACTGCGAATGCTTCACCACCTCCGGAAGATTATCTATAAGTATGATGAACTCCAGAGGCCCCAGGTTCAAACCCTGGCTGACACCAGTGAGCGTCAGATAAGGCCGAGACACCGAACCCCTGAAATCCACATACTGGTACCTCGCTAGCTCGCGAAGAACGCCAACAATCTCGGGGTGCAGCCCATCCCTGCCAGCTTAGCGAGCACACATCATTGTCCACCACGTCAAAAGCCTTCCGGAAATCGAAGTAGGCAACCTCGACCTTCCCCCACGCGTCAACCACCGGCGTCGCATAGGATAGAAACGACATCAGGTTCGTGGCGGTGCTCCGCGCCGGCCGGAAGCCGTGCTGGGCCTCGCTCAGGTACGGCGCCACCTGACCCATGACGCTGCGCTGAATGGCGGACTCAAATACCTTCACGAACGCCGACAAGACAGCCACGGGCCTGTAACCCGAAGCACAGCCCGACGGCGCCCCCTTCGGAATAGGTATAACACGCGACATCTTCCAGCGCTCCGGATAGACCCCACTCCGCAGGAACCCATTAAATATATGGAGCAGCGGGGCACACAACACGGGACCACAGTCCCGCACGACAAAGGCCAGAACCCCATCGGGGCCATACGAACGTTTAGGCGCCAGGCAGCGTAAAGCCATCGCCACCTCCTGCCCCGTGAGCTCCGCCAGATGCACCCGTGCCGCCCCCCAACGATGGGCACCGTCGGAGGCCTTCGCCTCGTCCACGCTGAGCCTGGGAGCCGCCCGCCCGTACACAAAGCGGAAGTAAGTCGCGAACTCGTGGGCACACTCATCGTCCAACAACGAAACAACATGAATCTTCTCAAAGCCATTATAGCTGAATCCAATGATAAACTGGGTACAATTTTCAGATGAATTGCTCGTAAGGTGAGGCATGTGAATAAGGCAACATACCGTTTTTCCTTGGCCAATGGTACAGCAGGCTTCATCTTATTGATCCGGCAGACAACACAAGAACTAGCAACTTTCTTCATCGCAGATCGCAGACCATGGATGTAGAAACGTCTGCGGAGTTCATTCACGACGAGCTCATTATGGCCGTGTGCTGCTGTCTCGTGGTAGTGTGCAATCAGCAAATGAGTTATCCTGTTCTTGCCACAGAGAATCACTGGATTGTTGGAGACCGGAGAGTTTTCAAGTGCACTGATTCTTCCTGATAACTGCATCAGTTGTGAGTTGGTATCGATGTAAGCCGCTGACGATTTTATCCAGCTGTTGTTTGGTAGAGGTTGTTTCCGTAAAACGCTAAGGTAGTCTTCCCTCATGGACGTCAGTTGGGAGTGCAATAGTAGTCGATGTTCGGCGATCGCGATGTCCCTAGCAGTAACTGTCCTACCTACATCGGTATTTGAACCGGAGACCAAGAAAGTGGCTTTGAAAATCCGAACGCATACAAGAATACGAGCTGTAGCTCTTAGTAATCTTAACCAAGAACTAAACCGTGTGGCGTCTGGAACCACTGGTAATTGTAGTGTTGAGCTATCGATAGCTGATATAACTATTGGACATGATCGTTTAAATCACTTGAGTCCGTATCATTTAACTTGATTAACGGTTCAGATGGCCATTCAGAATCTGGTGAAATGAGAAATTCGGGGCCAACAAACCAGTGAAAGGAGAAATCGAAATGATTAGATTAGATTAGATTAGATTTATTTATTTCACTGTAACAATGTCCACATAAAAACAAAATACAATTAATAGATGTCCGAAGATTACAGTGATCGTCATTGAAATTTGGAATTATATAAAATTAAAATGTCAAAATAAAATAATAATAATAGTACAATATAACAAAATAATAATTTAAAATACAATATGTACATTAGTACTGTTTCGTCGTGTACTCTTTTACAGAGTAAAACGCGCTGTCCAGCAAGAATTTCTTCAGTCGGTGGCAGAACGTGAACCAATGACTGTTGAGTCGAGTAGCATCATCAGCAACATTAAGTTTCGTTGGGACATATCTCCAGTCAGCTACTTTCGTCAGATCTGCGATCTCTCCGACCCGGTACGCAACTAATAGCTTGAAGGTATAAGCGTCGCTTCGCAACCAATTGAGAACAGTTTAACTATCTGTCCAAAAGAAAGATTTTGCAGGCTGTATAGTGTGAGCGTTTAAAATATAACGGTGAAATCTGTCTGCGATTAACGCAGCCTGGAGCTCAAGCCTGGGAATCGAGACGGGCTTAATTGGTGCTACACGAGCTTTACCTCCGATCAAATTAAGAACTACAGAATTATCATCAGTTTCAAAACGCCAATACGCTACAGACGCATATGCCAGCTCACTCGCATCCGCAAAAATGTGTAACTGTGGACGCGAGCGACTTGACATATGATTCAAATAGTGTCTAGGAACTGATCCGGCTAATAACTGTTCAGACTCTGCAAACCATCTACTCCACTTAGACGCTACATGTGTGGGTAAGATTTAATCTCATTCAAGTGAAGATTTCCATGTCTGCTGAAATAAGATACGTCCTCTGATCACTAAAGATGTTATAAGACCAAGGGGATCATAAATTCTCATCAAATATGCTAAAACAGAGCGTTTTATTAATTTGGATGGTGGATCGCCAAAGGTTTTCGAAGAAAACTGCAATGTATCATTTTGAATGTTCCAGTTTACACCTAAGACCCGGATGTTTATCAAAGAAGTGTCAGTGGCTCGTAGACCTTCAGGAATTTGTAAAAGCACAGACGGTTCGCTTGACACCCAATATCTCATTTCTACAAGCCTGTACATGGACGTGAATTATATCAGCAGCTAAAGCCTTTGCTTTGCTGATTGTCTCTACACTTCCGAGATAGTCGTCCATTTAATGGTCATAGTTTTAAGAGATTCGCGATTTACACTCATGATTAATAACTAACGGGACTTATCGCGTATGTTTTTATATAATAAAATTACCTTTATTTAACCATTGTCTGCCCCTGACCATGGCTACCGCAACGTAGCCGAAACGTCGGGTTAAATAAAGGTAACTTTATTATATAAAAACATACGCGATAAGTCCCGTTAGTTATTAATCATGTAATGGTCTCTTAGAATAGCTTCAGCAGCGCTAGGAAAATAAGCTCTATGCTCCTCCGCGTTGCGGTTCTTAAGATATTGTGCTATGAATGGGCTAGATACAGCTCCGAAAATCATTGAGGACAAGCGATATTCTCTGAGAGTTTGAGAAGGATCGTCACGCCATAAAAACCTTTGAGCGTCGCGATCTTCCTCTCTGATTTTGGTCTGAGGAAACATCTCGCGTATGTCTCCACTTAAAGCAACCGCACCTTATCTAAATCTCATAAGAATCGCAAGCAGTGGCCGAAGAAGGTCTGGACCAGCAAGAAGCAAAGAGTTGAGACGTACGCCTCGGCATGTTGCTGCTGCGTCATGGACTACCCTAAGCTTTTTCTTTTGAGGGTGCATCACCCCAAAATGAGGAAGGTACCATATAAGTCCATTTGTTACCGGTTTATCCTGGCAAAGCTC
Source organism: Leucoptera coffeella (assembly GCA_030578115.1). Lineage (NCBI taxonomy): Eukaryota > Metazoa > Arthropoda > Insecta > Lepidoptera > Lyonetiidae > Leucoptera > Leucoptera coffeella. Next base: position 2,571,985 of record JAMBLF010000002.1, read on the forward strand.
TGCATAACCTTTGGCTATGGTAGCATTCATATTTTGACGATAAGCATCAGCGTATTCTGAATCTCGTCGTCAAACTTTGGTGGCGATGTCTGCGATATTATTGCTTGTTGGTACGTATTGCCATTCCTCTATGTTAGTATGTTCGTCAATTTCTCCCAATCTGTTCGCTACAAATGTTTATTGATCTTTCCGGCTATTTATATTTTTAATCCGATTTAGTACGTTGGTTGAGTCCGTCCAAAAAAACCTTCTCTTCGGCTTTATTCTGTGCTCTACCATAATTCTTTGAGCCATTCTACAGGCAAGCACTGCTGCTTGGAGCTCTAGCTTCGGAATTGTGATCGGTTTGACGGGAGCGACTCTAGACTTGCACATTATGAAGGACATATCCAGTTTTTCTCGTACGGACCTCCGCCAGTATGCAACCGTTGCCATTCCTGTGGGTACGGCGTCACAAAACACGTGAAGTTCGAAAAGTGCGTTGTTATTGTTCTTACGACTGAAATAACTCCTAGGTATGCGGAGCTCTCGAATGGCAAATAACTGTTTCAACCAGGCCTGAAAAACTGTTCATTGTTAATTATCTAGTTCATCATCCCATTTCATAGTTGATTTCCAAAGATTTTGTAAAATAATTTTGCCTTTCATAGTAATCGGCAAGCATTCCGAAAACATCATAATTTTTTTTTTAAATTCTTTATTAAGCCATTCACCACTAAGGTTATGTCGGCTGAAGTACAAACACTAATGCCACGGCGGCGTTTGCACTTCTTGTTATTCCATCGCCATGGTTACACCAACGCCGCCAGCCGCTACAACCGAAGAAAAACGATATCGAAGCTCCAATTCTTCTCTTCCTTGTTCTTCAGTTCCTTCCAGTTGAGGATCCAAATCTTATCCCAAAGCGAACATATTTAGTCAGTTTGGCATCACAATTGGCCAAATATTCAGCCGAAAATAATTATTTGTATTTTTAACTTTCACTGAGCTGCTGACTTTGTTGACGCACCATAGACGACTGACATCATAAATTGACATGACAATTTTTAATAGTTCTCGCTTTGTAGGTCTTTTTCTGAGACTAATTATTTCTTCAGGTATGTGTTTGAGACTCAAATCATAACCGAAAACATCAGCTGCTGGATACCAAAGCAAGCCAAGGGTTCTTTCAGTGGCGTTTACGCTGATGACGTGTCCATCTTTCATATTGCTACTCAGAGGCCCTTCAGGCAAAGATCGGAGCACTTTTGACCGATTACTCATCCAGTTCCGGATTTCAAAGTTGCCTTGTTTGTGAATGTCATATACTTGTTAGACCAACTTTTCTATATATGATAAGTCGTCGTGGTTGTCTATGTAATCATCAGCATAATGACTCATCGTGATTGCTTTGACAGCATCGGGCATCTCGTTCTGGAATCTTTCAGCGTTTTTGTTCTTTGCATATTGGGCAACAAAAGGAGAACAGTTCGCGCCACAAATCAATGACGTCATAGCGTAATGACTCAACGAGTCTATTTCACAATTTCTCCATAGAAACTTAAGTGTAATTATGCCCAAAAGTGACTGCAGTATATAAGGGCCTTGATGTAAGTAATCGTTCAGTGAACGTCCTTGACTGGTGGCAGCAGCATCAAACACCAATCTGAGTTTCTTTTTGTTGACGTTAAAAACACCAAAATGAGGCAAAAACAACTCACGAGAAATTGGTTTTTCACCTGCTTGTATCAACCTGGCGTAGTCGTTTTCGAGCAAATGTTGGATTCTCGCTCGATAGCTGAAAGAGAAGTCTTTGTTCAGGCGCATCTTTTTATCAACTCCATTAAACCATTTTATAGCGTTTAGGTATAAGTTTGCTAGGGCCTCTTCAGACTTCCACAGAAGCCCCACCTCCCACTGCCCATTGATGAACTTTGCAGTTTGCTCCAATATATTAAGAGCTTGTTGATCGACAGGTCTTTCTCAGGGCTTTGTAGAAACTCCAATCGATTCAAAGTCAAAGTACTTTTCGACACACTTATGGAGATCAACATCTTTTTTGCTTTCGTAGGCGTTTCCCGACGTAAACAAAGCTTGCTCGTGTTCATTACGATTTAAAGGCACGTTTCCAGGAATGCACCAGCCGACTTGTGTCTTCGTAGCACATGGAGTATTTTTGCCTTTTGTAATTATTTCCAATGGCATGATGAGGTCATAGTTATCCTGACCTATGAGGATTTCAGGCTTTGCGTTTTCACATACGATGTTCAGGGGAGCCAAGTAATCGAATTCACTGGTGTTCATCGAGCCGACTCTCTGTACTGGTAAGTCTAACTCGTGGACTTTCTGAGCAGTCAACGTAAAGCTGTTACTGTTCTTTATGTTCGAAACCTTACATTGGATAAGTTCACTTTCACAAACCGTCTACGTATTAAGGGCTCCACATATACTCAAGATCCGTTTTTCTCCTTTCAGTTGTAGTTGGTCAGCAAGTTTTGCTGACATGAGGGAAATAGAGGCTCCATCATCAAAACTTGCATGCGTAATAATCGCTCCGACAGGGCCATGGATCTTTACAGGAACTACTTTGAGCAATACAGACGAGCATGACTTGTTGTTTAAGTTATTTACTACCTCTTATTCAGATTCGTTGCTTTCATTTGAATTTTCAGGAACAGTCAATAGGGTTGTGCTCTTTCGTGGCCAGTGCAGTAGTCTGTGATGGGTCATTCCACAGTTATTATAGTCACGTGACGTGACAGACATTTGATACAAAGCTTTTGCTGTTTGACAACGGTAGAATTTCAATGCCAAGAGACAACCAGTGTCAGGCAAATGTTTTGACTTTCAATGAATGTACTGTACTTGTACTTATATTGAATAAAAACATTTGACTTTGACTTTGACAAACTGCCAACGGTTTCTGCGCATTGCGTGTCTGAATTTGATACAGTCTTCCAAAGAATGATTCGGATGATCCGGGCGTCGGCAAAATCTGCATGTAGTGGTAATTTGTTTTTCCTCAGAGCTCGTTTGGAAGACCACTTTATTCTGTGTTGGACGGCTTGTTGATGGTGACTGATTTAAGGAAGCTAAACCAGCTGCTGTCACTTTCATTACCTCCGTGTACAAAAATTCTGAAATTAATTCCATCTTACTTTAAGATCCATGGTGCTCATAGGTAAAATCAGTCCACTTTGATAGAAGGCCATTTGGACATTTGATCAAGACCGCATTCTTTAATTCAGGACTTGGTATGTAGTCGTCTTGTTGCATGGCACGTATTGCGGCCACAAAGTTTCTTACTTTGATAGCAAAAGCTATGAACTTAGTGTGATATGTACGTTCAGGCAGCGGAGGCAATTTATTCATTTGAAGTACGATCTTTGAAATGATTACCTCCGGCATGCCGTAGCGAAGCTCAAGCGTTTCCATGACGGTTTCAGGCGATGTATTGCCAATCAGAAGAGCTTTGACCGTTTCTCGTGCCTCACCTTGCAAACTGTTACTCAACCTTGTGATTTGTTCGGCTGGCGATACACATCACACACGATGACACATGTTTGTCAAGTCCTGGTATTGCATTTTGAAGTGAAGCCATTCCAAGGGGTCTCCTGAAAAATCCTTTAGTCGTTTTGGGCCATACGTGTAAGCATTTTCTCCTGCGTTTCGTTCGATTTTATTACTAACGTGCTTAACGTTTCAGCAAGCCTTTCCATGCAACTTCCGTAGCCAGGGTTATACCAGGGGTGACGGTTCAGATTTAATAAAGGTATCACCGTATCGCTCGCAGTTGCCGAGCCACTCTTCGCAGGCTCGTGATGATGCGGCTGCAGAGCTGTGTTGTGAGGCCTCGTGATCATTGTTTGACCAAGCTTCTGACTGAGCTTTTGATGGAACTTTTGACCGAGCTTCTGATTGCTCATCTAACTCGGCCAGTTGCAGAACTAGTTTATTTTTAACCGACTCAGCATCGTGTTCAGCCTGCGCCTTTTCGCGTTCCGCCTGCGCTTTTTCGCTTTCCGATTCTAAATTCGCTAACTCGATTGCAGCCTCTAATTGCAACCTTGCCCTTTGCGTGACTGTACGTTTTGAGCTGGAATGCGTTACCTCAGTACCTCGTTCAGTGTTTGCCTTCCTTGCGGCGCTCCATGAGCGCACGCCTGTGTGCTTCTTCGCAGGCGCGGCCTAAGCGGATGCCGTTGACATGGTTGCCGACGTAAAGGACCAAATGTGGGCGCTGATGATGAGGAAAACTCCAGAATCGGTGGTGTCACGTAGTTAGTATATTTTTCATAACTGTCTAATTGACAAAGTCATTATAAAAGCAGGAAACCATAGACAAAATATACATATTTCAGTAGGCTAAGGATTGCGGCATTAGGTCCATCGTTCACAACTGTTAATACTCCAATGCAATTGAAATTAAATAGAAATAAAGGTCATATCAACAACTGATTGCTAGTTTGATGTACCAATTAGTCTTGATTAGGCCAGGTATCAGTTAATCTATTAGTTTTTAAGGCAATTTAACAATAACCACACAAAGGAGCATTGAGAATATGCAAAGAGAGTTATAAAATTTGAAAAACTAAATGTCAAGGAATAAAATATTGCAAAGCAATTAGGGCCTATAATGCATATGGTCGTTTTGCAGGGACAAAAATTTTGTGTGATAGAGTTTTATGTTTTAAAATATAAGACCTATTTTTTCACAAAATTATGTTTGTAGCGTTTTAACTCCATTTAACTTCATGTTTGATTATTTTGCATTAATTAATAATAAAAAATACCTGTGCTTTGTGACTTATTGTTGATCACGTTTTTGACATTTATTCCATGGTATTGACATATTATTTAACTTAAGATATAATTATTATTATTTTAAATCGCAGAAAACTTTTAATAGGCGTTAGATAACATGCCTGCTCTTATATTTATTTACTTAAAACTAAACCAAAAACACCAACAGGCATGATTTTTGAGTTTTATAAAGATGGAACTTCAAGGATTTATTTCTTCTTTTCAGTATATATTACTCCACTGTTGGAGATTTGTCTCCCCGTATTCACCTTGATTATGACACAGATTTATTTAACCTAGTTACTTTTAATTTCGGTTTTTCAACGCTGGTTTATGTAAGGGTTTGATATCCTTTTACTTGTAGACAAATATTTTTAACAGATGGCTCAACATAAGACAAAAACGTTGGCTCAACATTTATAATAGACAAGCGCGCATTCACTCAGCAATTATATTAGCAGCATATTATGTGTGGGATTTTCTCATCACCGTAGAATAACTGTGTTTGCAATGACGAAATTTTCTATAAGCGATCTAATTTAGCATGATGGATTAACAAATCATTAACACCACATATAATTGATTTTATTTGAAGTAAAAGCTTAGAGATGTTTGTCACAATTTCGTAGAAGCCCCTTTTATCTAAAACCAGAAAATGACAATGATTTTTAATGCTCATATATACACTTTCAGAATATGGGTCTTCGGCAAGAAGTAGAGCTTCTGAAAAAAGAAAATCACATTTTACGTGAAAAGTTGGCGAAATATGCTGATATATAAATTACTAATAGCTTTAATAACGTAAGTATTACATCTAGAGAACACAATATGGTAATAGAGTTCTTTCATATGTCTAATTTAATGAACATGCTGCTGTTGAAATAATATATCGGAACAATCTATAAATGCTATAACTATTAAGTAATAATCACAATTGCCACACAATGATCTAATTTTATTTATAACGATTCCTCTCTTTGTGTTTGGTTCGTGGGGCTGCCTTACCATCCATCTTCGTACAAGCTGACGTCTACACATATTAAACTACACTTATATTGAGCTCTTCTTGAATATCCATGGGGGCACAATGAGGAGGAAGGCTTGGATGGCGCACAGAACAGACAGCTGAACATAGACTTGCGCCCACCAGACAAGGCCGAGATCTCAAGAGCCATTAGATATCGCAAAAGTAGAAATGCACGAGGTATTTATGGAATACTGGTGGAGGCATTAAACCGCAATGCCGTCGTGACAACATGAAAAAATGGCAAGCAGCACAAACATCCAATGTCTGGAAGTAGGGCATAATTATCAAGCTTCTTAGGAAAGACAGTCTTACGAAGTGCTCGAACTGGAGAGGAATCAACTTGCTGCCGGTTTGCTCCAAGGTTCTTCGCAAGTTGTTGCTTGACAGGATAAGCGGTGTAGTCGACCTTGACTTAGAAACAGAGAGGCTTCAGGAAAGGGCGGTCTTGTTCGCAGCAGGGGCCTTAGTCTACTAATATATTTTGGACACAATAGTTTAGTAGTGATACAATAATACTTCAGTGGCAGTAATTTGACACTTTTGGTATACCATCAACAATTTTATAGCACTGAAGCGCTATCGAATTGTGACTGAAGTACTAATGCTTCTGAAGTACAAAAAAGCTACTTCACTATTCAAAATAGATTAAAATTTTAGCAGGCTACCACTTTTACAGCAGAGACGCAGTACCAATGCAGTTGTATCGCCGTCATAGTTAATTAATGGACTAAGGCCCCTGACCAATGTTTTATGCATAGTTCTGGAACAGCGTAGCGAGAATCAGAATGCGCTCTTCATTTTGTTCATTAACTTCAAGAAGGCGTTCGAAAGAAAGAAGCGGTCTAGCATGTGGCGCACATTGAATACTAGAGCCATACCAGGTAAGATCATTAATATCATTATGAGGGCTTCTCTTGTAAGGTGATGCACAAGAGCCTTCTTAGTGACCCCATACTGATCACAGCCGGAGTCAAGAAGAGATGTTTGTTATCGCCATTGCTGTTCCTAATAGTACTGGACGAAGTGATTCAGAAAGTAGTGAATGCTTCTAGAGGATAACCATAGATGGACGAACCCTTGAGGACCTCGATTGCGCGGATTACATTTGTCTTTTCGCTATTACTCCCGATCTTTCCCGCTCAGCTGCAGATGATGGCTTGCCTATCAACTGTGCTAAGTTGAAGGAAAAGCGCCTGAACTCAAGATGCGTCGCAAAGACCTTCGTGAATGGGGAAGTCTTGGAGCAGATGAAGCAATTTCAATACCTAGGAAGTGTCATGGATTGGCAAGGTGGGGCTGAAGCTGACATTGAAGCGCCCTTAATAAAAACCGAGCAGCGTATGCGCAGCTGAAACCAGTGTGGTCCAACCCAACTATGACTCATCAGACAAAAATAAAAATGTTTAATTCCAACGTGAAGTCAGTGCTCTTGTGTGGGTGTGAGACATGGCTGGTAAAGGAACAAATCAAAAACAGGTTGCAAGTATTTTTAAATAAATACTGGGTGTTTATTGGCCTCGGTCCAATCGCAAACTTTGGGAGCTGACGGAGCAGAAGTGTTGCTAAAAAAGTGGCGATGGATAGGGCACATCTTGAGACGTCCCGACATTAACATCGTCAAACAGAGCCTAAGATTGAAACCATCGGGCGAAAGGAGACTCGGTCGCCCACGTTAGACGTGGCGGCGTTCGGTTGAGAAGGAAGCTGCCTCAACTGGATACAGCCGGAAGGAGCTTGAGGAGTTGGCCCGTGACGGATTGCAATGTAGCTCATTGCTGCGAGTTCTTTGTCCCTGACGAGGGAATATAGGAAGCAAGAATAAGACACAAGTTGACATTCGGAAACATCTTGTACACATTTCTCGCAAACACTTTGGAGCCTCTGGTTTGCTCGATTACCTTTTCAACACAACACAATAGCAGAACTGTTCTAAGCATATGGAAATCAAAAAACTAAATGGTATAAGGATCATTACAATCACTTATTAAAAGACAAAAAAATATATATTCATTCAACATTTATAATTTTAACTATCTCTAGTATTTAAATAGAACTCAAAAAACTACTACCATTTCGTAAAATAAACCTGCAGAAAAGGTGTGGCAAGAATCTCTATATATATATATATAACAACGATCCGAAGAATACAATAGTAGAACTAATACTATTATGACATTCCAATAAGGACTGGCAAATTCTACAATCATGTAATATATCAATAATAGCCTTAAATTACATCATTTAGGTAGTAATTCAGGTATTTTGTATGAATTAGGGCTAGCTTTCAGTTTCTTCAGAGACAAGGTTTTAATAAATTTTGGAAACTTGCACATTTTATGCAAGTCCTTTAAAAAAATTCTATATTTGCTTTAGTTCAGGGCTAAAGAGTCACTTTGCATGTGTTAATGTAATAACTGTGTAACAATTAGCCATTTCACTAACAAGTTTGTAATAATTAATGATTTTTTGGACATAAGGAGGCTAAATTCAATCGCATCGTGGTGAATGGCATTCGGGATCAGACCTGGAGGGCGAAGATCCACTCGAGGGGCCCTGGGGAAACTTCCATTGACGTCAAAATAGACAACAGTTTGGTGTCGAGAACTGCTGGACTCGAAATGGTGACACTGTAGTGCTAACACCCGTCAAATTTCGTTAAAGAGTACATAGTTTGACCGATGTACACCAACTGCATGATCCTGGCATGACTTCCAGGGCTACCACGTCATAGCACACATGATTGACCCGGATTATGAATTTTTATTTGCAAATCTTGTTGGTATTTGGTGATTAGCTGGGACTTTTGCATATTTTATTTTGTGAGCACGAACAAGTGTGACGACGGTGTGATAACATTGTATAAAGATTTTGTTTTCTCAAATTACGCCAATTTATGTAAATTATCGGCGTGGTTGTTGTCTTTTGAAATGTCTTGTTTATACACTTATTTTAGGTCTCTCTTTTGAAGACATATGTATGAATGTGACCTATATATTTAAATTATTTTTGCATGTATGTATGAAGTGTATTCTGAAATATGTGTATAACAAAAATTATCTCTTGCAAGCATATAACAAAATAGGTAAAAGTTCGATGTATGAGTTCCGAAAAAAGTACGCAACTTCGTGATGGACAATTTTAGCGACACCTATCTTCAAGGATGCATCGTAAGTTTGATTTGATTGCATGTAATAGTGTCGTGCGTTAATATAACGCAATTTGAATAAAATTATCTCTTGTTTTTTACTTAATTTTGCCTATTTCTATAAAATATATTGGTTTGCCTTTTTTATATGCATTTCACGCATATTTTTAATACTATAAGTACGATCAATTTTTAATACATAATAAGGAAAAATAAATAGCTTTTATATGATATAACATTCATATTGATCAGGCCATAGATTATGGTAAAATTTCAATTTATCTGAAACTGGGGAAAATTGAGACCCGCGTCTGTGGCGTGCCTGCTCCAGGCTCCACACATGCGGACATCGGACACGTTAGTGGCGCCACACACCAAGTTATAAGTCGAAAAGTACGTGAATTTTTTTATTCAAATTTCATGTACGTAGTATTTAGCATACGTATAACCATACATTCGCGTGGTTTCGAGATCATAACAAGTTATGTTTATATTAAAAAAATACCTTATGTAACGCCAGGCGTGTTCACTTTCATTATACTACCAAAGGTTCCAAAAATGACTGAAATTTATTTAGTTTTATTTCTAATAAATTGTCTACATTAGATAGTTTCGTAGATGCAATTTCCTTTATCTGTGGATTTATTTCAATATTAGTACATAATATGTTGTCATAAAAACCAAAGCTACAAGAATATTTACAATCGCAAAATGTTAATAAAACCTCTTCAAAATATATTTGAATATCCGGCAAATAAAAACCAAATTAATTATTAATTTAAAAGAAAATTATAACTAAGTTAGAACCAGAGGTTATTTAATGTTCCTCTTTACAATAATACCTATGTATTTTCTAATTCGCAGAACCGCGGATACGCCTAGCGCGTTCACGATCGTTCATATGGCGGCTCCTCGATGTAGTTGCTGTAAAATGCTATGGCATTGAATGAGTTAATGTTATTATATATTCTCTATAAGTTACTATATATTATCTTAAGCACTAAAAGTTATTCTAATTTTACACAGGTAATTTTATATAATTTTCATTATTGACTAGTTGACTATTCACTAGTGTTGAAATCAATCAATGTATAATATCGGATACACAAATCAAAATGCGCAAATGTTAGATATACAAGTTATAAGTATATAACTAAGTGCCGTGTTAGCTGGGAAAACAATTACACCATCTTCCAGTGCATGGCGTAAGATGTTGCATAAGGGATTTATTAAGGGAATTACTGTTGGTTTATGTTGATTAGTTACTTATAACCACACCTATACAGCATGTTTAACTTTCCCCATTTGAAAGAAAACAAATGAATCCTCAGATTTTTCATTTGCTTTAAATTAGTAATCTAGTATGAGGATTTTTAATGTATGTATACTTTCAAAAGAATCATACTGTATAACTTCTTATTTTGGTTAAACCTTTATTTTGAGATAGATGGCGATAACGAAAACATTAGTTCCACAATTTTTATTTTATTTCTAAGTACATGTTAACAAATAAACAATATCTTAAGTTACAAGTGTTAAGTACAGCATAAGTGATAGTGTTATCTACATAAATATTAAAATTACAACGAAACTACCCAGTGAAACAGATCAATAAGATTTAAGTATAAACACAAAACATCAATAATAAAGCGATCAGTGTTTAAGTATTATAAATTTGATATTGTACTAAAACAATAAAACTAATTTTTATTACGCATAAATATAACTCGTTGTTCCGGGGCCGATTACGATCAATGGTGAAGCGCTCGAAATGGTCCAGGAATATGTTTACCTGGGCCAGGTCCTTCAATTGAGTAGGGACAGCTTCGAGCGTGAAATTTCCAAAAGAGTGCAGCTGGGCTGGGCAGCATTCGGGAAGCTGCGTCTTATCTCATCTTCTCGTCGCCACTACCGCAGTGTCTTAAGCCCAAGGTTTTCAATCAGTGCGTCCTACCTGTAATGACATACGGTGCCGAGACGTGGAACATGACAGTCGGGCTGGCTCACCGATTACGTGCCACTCAGCGTGCAATTAAACGTTCGATGCTGGGTATTTCGTTAAGGGACAGAGTCCGGATTGAGATTATCCGGCAGAGAACCAAAGTCGTAGACATTGTCTATTGTCATTACAGTGAAAAGGCCGCGACGGTTTTTGTCACTTAGAAGCTTAAAAACATCGACTTACGAAGAAAGTTCAATGTGCTTAACTGGACCTGACACCATTAATGATGAATAATAATAATATTGTAGGACGTTATTACACCAATTGAACTAGCCCCTTAGTAAGTACATTTAAGACTTGTGTTAAGGGTACTAGTCAACGTATATTTAAGAAATATATACTTATTATACATAAATAAATACATATATAGCATATATAATCAACGACAAGACTGGAAAGCAGAAGAAAAGCGTAGTTCTTAACTCTACCTCCACCGGGAATCGAACCCGGGACCTCACGATTAGGGTTCAGGTGTCTAACCGATCGCGCCACGGAGGTCGTCAAAACTAACTAACTCGTCGTCTAAACTAATATTATATTTAAAACAAGAAATACTAAAATTACATGAGGAGTCAATTGTATATCTGTTCTCCCCTTTCGATTCGTCGTTCGACCCTTTGCAAAACATACTTGTAATTAATTTGTAAACTTTAAAATTAAAATTAATTTGTGAAAAACATACTTGTAAAATATTGTAACGGTTAAAATGTACTTGTAATTAATTTAATGTAGGTTTCTCAAATATTTTGCTAAAAGCTGGTAATATTGAGATAGGACGATAATTAACAGTGTACCAGATTTAAATAATGGAATAATTTTTCCGTATTTCATCTGATCAGGAAACTCCGCATTTCACTTAGGTGCAACAAAATCTACATGACTGAATAAACCTTTACTGAATGGATCTACAGATCACATGTTTTCTTTTTCTGGAGCGATTTAAAATATTTGATGATATGTAGAATGCTGATTTCTCTGAAACTTTCTATTATATATCTAGCACTCTCTGAACAAGAATTCAGTGGCTTACTTATAAGGTAATATATAATATTAAAGGTATAGGAATATTAGAGAAAAAAACCTGAAAAACATTTATTTATTTAATTCTCAAATGTACGTCACCCTAACAGGTATCCTTTCGGTGACGTACTAATTACAAGGTTATAATAACTACACATAAAATTAATTACTATATATCAATAACTGAAATAAAATTTCATAAATATAATATTATAATAAAAAAACAAATACCCACACAGACCTATACCTCGTAGCTCAGGTAGTGCAAGGCGACCCTCGAGAGCTCGGGCATAGAACACGCGAACAGGTCGAGCCTCTCGCTGAGCGCGTTCAGCAGGTGTAGGCCTCTCACGAGGGGTGAGGAGCGCAGCAGCTGCGTGCGGCACTGGGGCTCCAACAGCAGCCGCCCCGCCCGCCGGCGGAAGCGCGCGTCCGACAGCACGAGCCGCAGTTCCGTCAAGACGAACGGCTGGTGCAGGGCGCCCCGCAGCACCGGACCAGGAAGGTCACCAGCGCCATGTCCTGTCGCACCGACAGCCGCGTGTACCCCACCATCCCGAGGACGAACAAGGAGGGGTACATGAGGGGGTAAAAAGGATACACCCCATACCGCTTCTTGTACAGGAACCGCGCGAACTTATTCTGGATGCGCTCCACCATTCGAATATACTTTACCTAACCTAACCTGACCATACCAAGGCGCTACTCTCTAGTCTGTTGCGGACCAGGGACTCGTACAGCGCCTTTACCACCCCGGGACTGTTGAAGTGGGCGCACCGACGAAGAATGAAGCCCACGTTCCTGTAGGACTGCTTGCAGACTGTCTTAACGTGCTCTCCGAACCAGAGCCGAGACGTGACATACACGCCCAGATCCTTGACCCTCGCTACGCACCGCACACAATCGCCCCCATCCGGTATGCATACGCCAGAGGCTCGCGTGCCCGGGTGACCGACATCACCTCGCACTTGGACGTGTTGAAGCGAAGGCCGTTCTCCGCACTCCATCGCGCGACCCTGTCCATGTCGGACTGCAGCCTCGCACAGTCGCCCACGCCGTCCACGCTGAGGAATAGCTTAAGATCGTCAGCGAACAGTAGGCACCCCGCATCCTCCGTCGTGGTGGAGGATGTGGGGCAGATCATTAATGATGATAAACGACGATAACTCCAAGGGCCCTAAGGTGCTGCCCTGGCTTACGCCAGACAGGGTCCTGTATGGCAGCGACACAGACCCCCTAAAGCCCACGCCTGACCACCAGATACCGGGAGAAGAAATTTCAGAAGCCCCTTCGTGCAACCGACCCCACCCAACTTCCTTAGAAGAACGTCATTATCAACCGTGTCGAAGGCTTTCCTGTAATCAAAATACGCCACATCCCACCAGCGTCCACCCTGGGACCCACGTAGTTCATGAAGCACATGAGGGTGGTGGCCACGCTGTGCACCGGCCTGAACCCGTGCTGTGTTTCACTCAAGAACGGACTCACCTGGGCGAGCATGCTCTGCTGCACGGCGGCCTCGAACACCTTGGCAAACGTTGACAAAATAGCCACCGGCCTGCAGTTCAAGGCACACGTCGCCGGCCCGCCCTTCTGTATCGGCACGACCCTGGAGAGCTTCCAGCATTCTGGATATGTTTGGTGAATGAGCAACAAGTTGAAAACTTAAAGGTGTGGCCCCATAAATGCCGCTCTGCAGTCCCTAACCAGGTACGGCGGAATGCCGTTGGGGCCACAGGAGCGCTCGGCCGGGAGGCGGCGAAGGGCCGCGAGGACGTCGGCCTCACGCAGGCAGGACACATGCACCCGCGCCGCGCCGACGCAGGTACCCGCCGCCGCCATCGCCTCGCGCACGTCAAGCTTCGGCTCATCGCACCCGTACACGGAGTGGAAATAGCTCGCGCACTCCTCGGCGCACTCACCGTCCCCGAGGGGCACCCCGTCCCTAACTAACGCGCCGTTACTACGGTTCGACCTCTTAGACCTCACGAAAGCCCAGAACGACCTTGGGTACCGCTCCCGAAGCCACGCTCTAATCGCCTAATCTAACTCACCTTAAACTGCGCCTTACACCGAGAAAAAGCATCGTAATCGGTCGCCGTACCGGAGCGCTTAAACCTCCTATGACTTTTCTTTCACGGCGCGTACTTTGCGCGTGACTTTTCTTTCCCGCCAAACCATTCGGGATACTCGCGCCTTACGCCTGGCCTGGGCCATCCCCTCGCTGGGGCGCATTGGTCGATCAGCGACCCTACTTTGTCCTAAAGGTAATCCAATGCGCCCATGGGGTCCTTGACTCCATACAAACCCGATCACTCCACCCTGGCTATACACGAATAAAGATCCGCGAAATTGAACTTATTAAAATTCCATGCGCCGAGCTCAGTAAGTAGACGTTCCCCCGCGCCGCCCGATTGAGGCAATCCTAATTGGCATGGCCGCACCGACTGGCCGCACTCTCGCGTACACGCACTAGGCAGTCGCACACGCAACGGCGGGTGGTGTGGATCTATGGCTAGCAACGGCAGTGCCGCCTCGTCCAACGCGACGCCCGGCATGCCCGAGAGCACCACATCCAGCTGGCGGCCGTTCACATTGGATATTCTATTTAATTGCGTGAACTCACAGTATGCCTTGAAGTAGTCGTGACACACGCGCGCCTACATTCAGTAAGTTAAAGTCGCCTAACACTACCACGTTTTTTTTTTAATCTTTATTTAGCCATACAACCCTTAGGATTAAGTCGGCCCCTCCACGTTATTATTGTTACATTTTGAAGCGCATTGTTTTTCTATTGTATGAAACAATGCATAATATTCAAGCACACTTGAGCTAGGAGGTAATTTACATACTCCGACTACCTACAAAACTGCTCACACCTCATCGACCATTCAACGAATATTGCACAACCGGTTCCTCGTCAGCACTTTCAACCTACTTTGACCGCCAACGAACATATTGCACAACTGAATCCTCGTCAGCATTTCTATCTCACCCCACATATTTTTATTGTTACAATTAATCATTCCTGTTCACACTTCGAACAGAATCACTAGTGTAATTACATGATTAGTAATAAATATTAGTTAAGTAAATTAAATTGGTTTTTTTTAAATCTTCCTGCTGCGCAGATCGTATTTGGTATGTAGACAACACAACACAAAAATAAATGTTTATTATTCTTAAACACGTTTGCACCGCACAATTCGAACACATGAGTTTTAATTTCGGTGTTAAAATCCACCACTCGAAGTTCAAATTGTTTAGAGGCGAGCAGTACTCCTCCTTGCTTGCGGCCATCCGTCCTGTCACACCTCACGATGGAGTAGCCTTCTGGAACCAGCTCGGCGTTACTTATGGAGTCGTTGCATTCAGTTTCGGTGATGGCCCAAATGGCATATTCATCCGAAAGGGCCACGACTCCTGACTGGAAACTATCTAGCTTAGTTCTCAAGCCTCTAACCTTTTGATAGTACATAACTATATCTATTATCCCCCGTCTATCTGCGGGGGTTTCTGAGAAACCTGAATTCGGTTGCGTAAATATCAGGAACAGGGTTTCTGGAATTCCTATCAGGAAGGAGGCGTGCTTGTCGGTTTTTATATCACGTTTGAAAACCGTGTACCTATACGGCGGTCCGCTGACTTGATCATCCCGTCTTTATCACCGCAGCCGACAATGATTGACCGTCTTTTCAGACCTTTCTTATTATCGACTTTCACCCATGGCCCCTCCGCCGAAAAGGATGTCTGCTTATGTATCTCGTCTGTAGGATGGTTTCGAGGAACTCCATTCAGTTCACCGTCCATTGAAGAAGAAACTGCCTTGCTGACCGACAAGCCACAGCTGGCTGAGTTCTGGCACTTCCTGAGACGTGGCTCCGGAATACTGGCGGCAAGAGTAAATGTATTATAAATGTAAATGTATTACTCATTTATTATAGAAAGAATCAAAATCAGTGCTATGAACTACACATGAGTTCCGTGTTGTTGTTCTTAAGTAAGGGTTTAATAAGTGCTATCTTAAGCTGCTATGGAAATAACCCTCAGATATTCTGGCCAGGCCCCATTGGTCAAAATACCCAATTGGGTATTTTAAGAAAATGACTTTTCTCCATAAAAAGTTCCAGGGAATAATCTATAAAAGAAAGTCGTGTTAGTTACACCACTTATATCTCAAGAACGGCAGAACAGATTGTGCTGAAATTTGGTAGGGAGATAGAGCCAGGAGACGGACACAAGATACTTTTTATCCCATTCGACAGCATTCCCGTGTGACTTGACATGACACGTCAGTCATTATAAAACGTGGTACAACAAAAAAGAACCAGACTTGGAATAACAAAGCGCAAATGACAGCTATGTAATTGACGTATAATGACAGCTATGGCGTTTTCAGGCTCTTCCCTATACGATTGCACTGCGAGATCCAGACCGAGCTGCACATTCTCAGAGAACAAAATAATGAGATAGCCACTCAGACAACAGGTAGCTCAGCTGCAAGAAACTGTCGAGGCATGTGCTGTAACTATATCAGAGCTTAAAGTTCAAATTGAAGCGGAAACAACGGCACAAATAATTAAACCCAGTCCACCCCCGAGAACATATGCTGTGATAATCCTCTGCAACAATGTTGTGGACGTTTCCAGTGTGTCGACAAGGGTGGTCTACATCGTTCTTAAGCTCTCGGATAGATACTCAATAAAAAATGATTCAGGTATACCAAGAAGTAGATGCTCTCTAAGATGACATCAAACAGGCCTTACATCATACCACGTTCGCTCACTACAACGTCGTGATAGGGTACTTCAACACTAAATTTGGTCAAAGAGAGAGTGGTGAATCGAGGATGGGGCCACACGGCATTTGCAGTCGGAATTCCAGGGGGCACATATTGGTCTACTTTCTTGAGTCGCGTCGTTGTATCTTAGAACACTTTCTCTAAGAAAAAGCCCCAACGAAAAAACCGTTAATGAGATCGACTTCATAATGGCGGATAAAAAGCACATAGTCAGGAATGTCTCCGTGATCAACAGGCACCCTGAATATAACTATAAGCTAGAAAGGATGCGCATGATGAAGTCCATGGTCCCACCTACCCAACTGCAAATGACCGCTGGTTCATCCAAGTTTTAATTGGAACTCCAGAAACGTTTTGCCATTCTACATACCGCGACCAATGTTGACAAGAACCTCGAAAATGTGACCAAAATAATCGGCGAGGAAGGGAAACGGTTCTGCAGGGCTCGAGCTGGAAACCGAAAGTCGGATCTCTCGGACGAGATTTTGTCACCTCTGAACCAGATATCTTGTTTGAGATAGAAGAATTTTACGGCCAGTTATACCACTCGCACTGGCGAAATCTAGATCCTGACCCAACTGATTCAAAAGCGACATTGACACGCCACTTTACAGAGGATATGCCAGAAATAGCTTTGGATGAGTTTGAAATGGCATTAAAACAGCTTAAAAGTGGAAAAACTCCGAGAGAGGATGGAATCACCTTCATGCTCGTGATATATGTTGGAAGACCGGTTCTGAGGGAGCTCCAGAGAATCTTAAATAGTGTCATCTTCTCCGAAAGAACTCCAAAATGTTGAGGCAGAGGTGTGGCTGTTCTGTTCTTTGGGAAGGGAGATAAACCCCTTGAAGAACTACAGGCTGATAACACTTCTGAGCCACATCTATAAGCTGTTGCCGAGGGTCATCTCCAATAGAATCTCAGCCAGGCAGCTAGGCTAGCTTTTAGCCTCCAGAACAGGCCGGCCAAACTGAAGCGTATAAATAGCCTCTTTGCTTCGCGTTTGTGGACTATGAGTAAGCTTTTGACACGGTCGAGACCTGGGCGGTCATGGAATACTTGCAGCGATATCAAGTCGACTGGCGATACGTGAGTGTGTTGTGACATATTTATGATTCCGCCATGATCGTTCAACTCCAAAACCACGGCACGACACCTATCCAATTGCAGAGGGGTGTCAGGCAGGGGGATGTTATGTCCCCGAAACTGTTCGCGAGTGCACTGGAAGATATTTTCAAAACCTTGGATTGGGTTGAACGAGGAATAAATATCAATGGGGAATACATCGCGCATCTCCGTTTTGTTGACGATATCTTCCTGATGGCAGAGTTGCTGAAGGATCTGGAGGAAATGCTGTCCGAATGAAATACTGCTTCTCGACACATTGGAATTGGGGTGAATTAAGAAAAAACCAAGATCATGTTTAATGATATGGTAGTCCTGAGCCCGGTTGCCCTTGGGCGAACTCCCGTAGAAGTTGTTTCCCAATGCACTTACTTAGGCGAAATTACACAGCTTGGCAGAAACAACTTCGAGAGGGAGATGGACAGAAGTATACAGCTGGGATGGGCAGCATTTGGAAGACATAGGCTTGTCCTTACATCGTCTTTACCTCAATGTCTGAAAACTTAAGTTTTCAATCAGTGTGTACACCCCGTTATGACGTATAGATCTGAGACGTGGGCAGTCACTACAGGACTAGCCCACAAATTCAAGTTCGCTCAGCTTGCTATAGAGCAGAAGCTACTCGGGTTTTCTCTGGTAGACCGCATTAGAAATTAGGTGATTCGCCAGAGAACTAAAGTTACCGACATATGAAAAGAATCAGCAGGCTAAGGTGGAGTTGGGCTGGCCACGAATGCAGAAGGACTGATGGTCACTGGAACAAAAAAAATCCAAGAGTGGAGACCGCGTCTCAGTAAACGCAGTGTGAAGATGGGAAATGCGCAGGTTGACCGGCATCGAATGGATGTGAACGGCCACTAAAACGGAGAAGTGTTGAAGAGACCTATGTCCAACAGTGTATGCATATAGCTTGATAATGATGATAATTACAACTTTAGTTTCTCAGTTTATAGAACTATAGGTGGCCACACTATTCATTTTTAAGTCTGAACATAACTTACAATAATATGTATAACATTACTAAAATCATTTGTTCCAATGCTGGATCGGCTTTCAATGGAAATGGTGTTGTTAGTGCTTCCTGCATTGTCTTGTCACCAATAATCTCGTGATATAACATCACGACCCCTATATTAATATTCATACGAGTAACAACGTGAAGTTCTCGTCCATTCCACGGACCTCTATGGGGGTGCTTTATTATGCGAGCCATTGTGGGCTGCGGAGCGCCAGACTGAGGCACTGTCGACTTATGCACGAGTGAGAGCTGTTGTGATAAAGTTATGTTGCGCTACTTTCTATTATATCAATATTTTATAGTAAAATATATAATAATTAAATGTTTTAAATCTCATGATTGTAAACAAAGAACATCACGCAAAACCGTTACGTCTGGAAGAATTAGCTTTCAGCCATGATACCGCTTATATTTTTTAAACTTACGTGAATTGTTTAATGTGTTTGTTAGTGTAAGTGATTGCTGCAATTACAATAAAGATTTTATCTATCTATTTAGATTTTACAGGGACAAAACCAAATTGATTTACTTCACACCGATACTATCACACCCTTGCGGAGTAGTCAGAGGTTGACGTTTCCATCTCCGCAATCGCTGAAGTAGTCATTCTATGGCCACCTCGAACCCTGTTCGATAACGATAACTATTATCTGTTCCCGGAACTCACGATATTTTGCCACACAGACAGCATTCGGTGCATTCGCAAATGTATTTTTCTTGCGAAAATGTACATAGACATTCATTACAGACATAAATGATAGTATATAACATAACTTACAAGGACTCGATGGTACTGCGGGGTCTTCATGGAAGTCAACTAAGTACATAAAACGGTCAATCAATCGCAGCCCACAAGGCTTACACTTAATACACATACTACCCGGCCACCAATTTAACTTTAGGGATAAACATAGCGCGACAAAACAACTACAAAAACAGGTTTAAGAAACACAGAAAGCATTTGAGAAGAAAAAGTGTTGCACTACCTTTTTCTATATCTAAATTACTTTCGATCGATTTCGACATTAAGGGCTACTGTACAAAATCAGAACCAAACTGCCAACAAGCTATTAAGCTCGAAATGAGACTCTTCTATGTGAAACAAGAAAAATACAAGACAAAGCTTAATGTTGCGCAATCTGGAGTTCTTCATGTGAGTGTCCTGGACCCTATTTGTACCTCCTGTACACACAGCCATCACCAAAAATTTATATATAAATTGATAAAACCTGGAGATTTATAAAACCACCGAAAAGCCTGAATTGACATCTCAAGAACCTGATAACTCCTTTCATGCAAGCAGGTAGCATCTAACCAATTAAAACAAAAAGGCTCACAAGAGGTTTTGAAACGTTGCAAAAGAAAAATTTAAAAAGGTAAGTATCATGAGCCAATACTTGAACGGTGCTAACTTTGTTCTCACTGCAATTACTTTAGATGTGTACTTGCTTATACTCGTGTGAGTCATTGTGTATAAGATGCAAGCATAGGCTCTCTCATAGAGAATTAAAAATACTAGTTAAATTGGTCCAGTATTTTAGAAAACCTTGATAGAAGCTCTCAAATATGGAATAGAGTTGCATGCGTTGTCGTTAAATTTAGTTTGAAAAAGTAAAGTTGTCGGTTATGAGGTTTCATAAATAGAATCAAATAATTCTTGAAATAATGTACGTATATAACCACGGTCAACTGATAAGGTATTGTTACGTGCTTGGGTTATTTACTTTACTCACTATGTCCCTATGCATAAGGCCCACATTCAGTTACACATCCGGGTTGTTTACATTAAAGTAGTCGAAGCATCCCGAGCGTCTATTGACATCTATTTGATGACCTCCGTGGCGCGGTCGGTTAGACGCCTGAACGCTAATCGTGAGGTCCCGGGTTCGATTCTGGTCGTTGATTATATATGTATTTATCTATGTATAATAAGTATAGTAAGTATTTCTTTAATATACGTTGACTAGTACACTTAACTCAAGGCTTAAATGTACTTACCAAGAGGCTAGTTCAATTGGTGTAATAATGTCCAAATATTATATTCTTATTATATTGTTTGCGATAGGCTTCTAGTACTTTCGTTGATTCGAATATTCTATGCCACAGATGTGCATTAAATGTTTTAGACGATGTAGTACAGTATTTTCCTTGTGATCAGTATATCAGTCACATAATTCATTGTACTTGCTGATAATTCTCTTTTACAAAGAAACTTAAATGTGTGCCATAACTATAGCTGTGTTTATGTTGGTTGCCATGTAAGAATCGAGCAACGTAAATCTTTCGTAGGTATTGGCCTCGGTACATCAGATCATTGAAATCATGTTACACTGATAACACACAATCAGTGATGGTCTGCAATATAAATTCATTTAGTCAACCAATTACTCTCTAAGATTGGCAGATTGTCAGCAGATCTCTTAGCGCGCGTGAAAACTAGCTCCCAGACATTGAGCTGTCGTTTGCATATCCAATGTGTCCAGATATAAACAGACCATTAATACATTTATGCAGACATATTCGTGCGGAATGAACGAATCCCTGAGGTATCCCAGTTTTTATGGCCAATAGATAAGACGTGAAACCATCAGCGACTCAAATACTCGGTCTCCCAAAAAATCATCAATCTAAGAGCGTAACTTATCCGGAATTTCTCAAGCAGGAATCTGTACTTAGTATATGCATACTATGGCTATTATGTCAACCCCACCAAACCACACTAAAAGCTTTAGTAACATCTAATAAGTGCTACACCATACCTTTCGAGGGCCTAGCCGTCGAAAGTCGTCGGTAGGACAGTGCGTTGGTGAGACCCGTATTGGTGATCACTAATAAGATCTGTGTCCTTAAAGTTTAGGCAGATCTTTGTCTTTAGTTACTAGTTTTAATTTTATTACTTATCAATCACACGTTGTACCACTTTACAATGAATTAAATAGCTCTTAGTTAGTCAGCATGACTTCCTTTTTCGATGTACTCGGCTGTACATTGGCCAGCTTCCAGCCCCAAGACTGAACCTAAACAGGCTTGGCAACACAAGATGCAGTCCAGCATTATTTTTTTTATTTTACAAAGATTCTTTCTTTTCACTTTCAAGTAACGATTTCATGTAACGATCATTATATCAAATAAACAGTTTTTCATATTAGTAAAGTTGTTTTAATTATTACACGTACATTCACGTCCTTCAATACCTTTCGGGGTGGGTAGAACCTTGGAGAAATAATATTTCCTAGTGACCCTTCAAAATTTCGGAATTGGGCACTCAAGCCTCTGACTACCCCGCCACAATAAAAAAGGGATTGTGTATACACGGGTAGTGAAGCTTGTGTGAGCTAGATTATTAACTATTATTTATATATTATAACTACTATGTAATCATCACATGAATATTGTGGGGGTGTGATATAAGTAATACATGTATATCACACCTGATTCCCTGAAGAGGGGTAGGCAGAGATCACGGATACGATATATCTGTCCCGATCTTGACAAACCACTTTTGCTTCATTGACACTCATACACCTCCTCATACACACTCGGCGGTTAAAGGTACTTCTAACGTTACCCTTGTTCAATATGGGGTCAGTCAGATAGACATCTTATATGTCCTACTGGGCCGACCCCTACGTAACCCAATAAGTACGTAATAGTTATTCTATAATATATCGTAACACACGCTTCACTACTTGTGTATGCACTCTCCCTTTTTATTGTCATGTTATGACATGTAAAGGCATGTTATATGAGCCACTCAAAGCCCGCGTTTCTCTAGTTAGACATAAATGCCAGAGCCTGGATTCGAGTCACTTGGCTACATCTGCTAATTGTTCTATCTTTTATATTTTATGTCAGTTAATTTTGCATCTATAAATAGCTTTACAAACGTGTTTGTGATAAACTTTATAACAACAACGCCTCAAATTTGAATGTGGTTAATTACATGTATACTCTGTTGTGTGTTTCAGCAGCAGCTGCTGTGTGGCTCTGCAGCGCTGCCGCGCGCGCCTTCGTCGCTGCCTCTCGTAACTAGCAAACATTAGTGTTAGATTATAGTGTTACAATGTTTTCAGATAATATTAAGAAAAAACAATATTAGGTTTAAATATAAATATACATATATATATATATATATATACAGATGTAGGGTAAAAATATAGTTATCGATAATTTAGACAATGTTAATTTTTCTAAAATTATTAATTATTAGCAAATCTATAAGTTCTTGTACTGAAGCTTTTCACAAGAAATTATCCTAGTCATGTACATAACGACCATCCCTTAGCATTAGACAACTCCCAGTTATGTAAACGTATATAGTTTTCTTCTAAATTCTCAGTTTAATCAAAGCTTTCTGAACTATTTATTATTATAACTTAAATAATAGTTAAGTTATTTAAAGAAAATGCGGAAACAGAAAAAAAGTCAATTTTCAATTACTTAAATGTATAACGTGCATGATAGGTTCACCATTATTATTTTTTTGTTATGAATTTTTTAATTTTAATTTGTGCAATTAGGAAATTCAAATTTTGTTCATATTTCTTTATATACTAAAATTTGTTATGTGACTTGAGCTAAACGTATTTTCAACCATTCCGTTTGTCGTAGTACTCTATTTTTAAAAAGTATTTCTTTGTTACTAAATTGAGTACTAAAAGTAAAGAAGCGCTGAGTTTAACTGTGCTGTTACATTAGACGAGTGTTGCACTGCAGGTACCCCCTAAACAACATCTAAATTTATTACCCCTAAACAGTTTTACGCGAAATTAATACATATGTTTGAAAAATATTGTTACCAAACAAATGCTAAAAATAATAACGGCTCTAATTTTTTTCTGAACCTGGCAAACCATATTTGCATCATTGACATCTACATACTAAGCTGTTATTCTGTATTCTGTTATTCTGTATTTTAAAACGTCCACTATCACGCTAATTTGAGTATCATACGTGTTATTAAATCCCTCCTCCCACCTCAGCGCGCGCCACGGAAGCCTCGCAGGCCGAGGGCGCGACCCCGCGCCACGAAGAGAGTAGCGCAGGAATACGCGCACTTTACTTTTACTTTGCCTTTTTGAAACACGCTTATCCTTTGAACATATCTTAAAACATTATCTATTAAACCTTAATTTATTCCATAGAATACAATATTACGAGTAATTTGCCGTTAAACATTTGTTGGATTCCACGTTTTCTGAAAAAAAAAACTGAAAATATGCGTGGCTCAGTGATTCGTAGGGATCATTACCGAAGGGTCAGAGTTCAACACCTCTCAGTAACATGTATGTTCCAAAGTAAATTTACTGTTTTTCAATTTATATGTGAACAGATTTTTAAGTACTTCTAAGGGTGAAGGAAAACAATGTAAATAATCATGGGTGTTCTAGAGAATAGGTCACAGTCAGCGTCTTCACTCGGCATTTGGAAATTCTTATCTTATGTAACCATAAATGAACGCCAATATAAATGTTTTCCATTAACCCTTGCGGATCTATGCAATTGCGAAGGTAATAATTCTATAGCCACTTCGAACCCAAGTGTTGACATCGAGTCAGTACTCAATGTGACAGGTGGTAAGCCGTTTCGCCATTTACAAGGACCGACTATTACCTGTTCGGAGAACAAGTTGGTTCCCTCATGATGTTTTCCCTCACCGTAGTATTCTGTGCATTTCGCAAGCGTATTTTTATTGCGAAAATGTACATAAAAATAAGAAATTTTCATTTCCATTTGTACATGCTCCGAGGTTTGAACCCTGTACCCACTGATACAGAGTCAAGCTCCCAACGACTGAGTTACGCCGAATCACATATCTTAAACTTTATTATATAAGTGGTGTTATTTATTACCAATACCAAACTGTATTAAGAGCGTGATAAAATATAAACAGGGTTAAACTATCCACGAATAGCACGTACACTGATCTGAGGCCCATGGTTATAATAAATAAAAGTTATGCTAAAATGTAAAATAAAATATCGATGCTTTGTGATCTTTGCTTTGTGGCTTGATAATAAGACGTGATTCAACTTAGTTGTGACTTGGATAAGCGTGTTTAGGAAAGGAATCGTGTTAGTGTCATGTTTAGTCTTCAGTTGGCTAACAGACATGTGGTGGCATGTTTTTTTTAATTATTTCATAATATTGTAATAACAAAATACGTAAATAATTGAAGCAGTCGATGTCAAACTTTGCATTTCCCGGAAACTGCTAATTAGGTCGTAGAATGACCTATGGTAGGAACACCATGCAGTGTCCCGAATATATCTTTGCTTTCACATACACGCCGCCGATG
The DNA here is from genome assembly GCA_030578115.1 of Leucoptera coffeella. NCBI lineage: Eukaryota > Metazoa > Arthropoda > Insecta > Lepidoptera > Lyonetiidae > Leucoptera > Leucoptera coffeella. The sequence goes on from JAMBLF010000002.1 coordinate 2,597,203, forward strand.
CTCCTTATCTTATTTCTTGTAAACTTGCAGTGAAACATGTCAGTTTAGCAATCACATGATCATATCGCCAACACGCATAAATTATTAATTATTGGCCGACGAGACATCAATAGATATTGACAATATATTGCATTGTATCGGAAGTGAACGTGGCTCTGTAATTACCAATGTTGAGTTCGGGTCGGAGTCTCCATGGAGAGTTTTAAATATTTATCACTTAACATTAATAAAAACAAATTGAATTCGTTGACATTTGTGTATTAGCTACGCGTCGGCAGTGTTGTGTAAGAGAGCTTTTTATAAAATCTTGAGTTGTTAAATATCATCAATAAAACCACAGATAGAACTGTTATACCACGAACCAAATACACAAAGGACGCGGCGAAAGCCGAGGTCCCTGTGCCGCGGATTAGAGTCTAAATGGCGACCGTGACGTCATCTAACAGCTGTCTATGGGCGCGGGGCTGGATAGTCCGGTTGAAAGTAGAGTCAGTGTGACACGTATCTATTCAATTAGGAATCATGTGAAAGACAGTGTGAAAACATGAAATATTGTATTCTTAAATACGTCAATTACGTAAGAAAGCGGTTGGCTAACCAAAAAATGTTCAATTACACAGCTAACTTCATATTTCGACTAATTTTTTTTAAATAATTGGCAATTAATTCTTAGTACGGACGTTTTTAATAGATGTCTCGTACACACATAGACGGAAAATACCTATGTTTTCACAAAATGGCGTGTTTTGAATTACTTCCCATACAAATATTGCGTAAGGTCCTCTCCTCTTTGTAATTGCTCCATGGGTTAGTGATGGGACTCGAGTGATTTTTTTCCCTTGAGTCACTCGGTCCTGCTAACTTTCTCACTCGAGCGAACATCTAACTCAAGTGATTTTTATTGACTCGAGCAACTCGGAGTCACTGGGAATAAATGTGGGTGAATTGGAAGGGTGGGTTCGTAGGGGTCAGCTCAAAATGAACTGCGTCAGGTGTGAGGTTAGAAGTATGTCATGAAGAGGTATTAGTGTCCATGGAGCGAAAGTGGTTTGTCAGGATCGGGAGAGATGGGGATCCGTGATCTCTCTCTCTCTCTCTCTCTCTCTCTCTCTCTCTCTCTCTCTCTCTCTCGTGTGTATATGTCACTCGGATTTAAAAAAAGCTCTAAACTAAATGTTTAGTGTCTTCCATCAACGCCCCCGTCAAGGACCAGCGGGTAAACTTGTCACATAATGACTAGAGTCCCATCACTGCCATGGATTGTACAATACGCCATACTGTTCGCCGAGGTTCTGAAAATGTTCACATTTGTACATTATCAATACATTCTGTATGCAAAAAAGTCCTAACAACTATGTAAAACTTTCGAATAAACAAAACCTTTATTGTACCAAAGTTAAGTTTTTTTCTAAACTTTGGACTGGTCTGTATATAACACGTAATTCATATATTTAATTTTACAATAAATGTAGATAATAATACATTTTGCATATGATGACTCAACCTGCCTGATTTAATAGTATTCAAGGTAATAAGCAGTATTCAAGATCAGTAGATATTCATTACTCTGTTCAAGTAGCTTTTCTATATTCTTAAAGCTTCTTAATGTTAGTATTTGCTTACTTATTACTATTATCTTAGGTTTTATTTTCGTTCCTAATATCTATTTCGCTTATAAAATTTAATATTGAATTGAACATTCAATTCGAGTCGAGTCAAAAGTTGACATTAATACCTAATCGTCGCACGTAAATGAAGCCATAAAGTATAGTATGATTCGTCTAAATTTTAGCAAGGATCTTGACCAGGGGCCTTACTCCACTAATGCATTGTAAGCACAATATTACTTCAGTATCGATACTGTAATACTTCATTGACCGTAATTTGACACTTTTGGCACTCCACTTACAAATTTTGGCCACTGAAGCACTATCGAACTACATTTAAAGTACTTCTGCGTCTGACGTACAAAAAAGCTACTCCACTAATGAAACGTCCGTCAATGTCAGTTCAATAGCCTTATATTTGGTACTCCCTTATTGAAATTTCTATACTTTGAGTTGCCACTGAAGCACCATTTACTCGCTATTGAGGTACAACTCTGTGGCAGATCAAAATATTAGCAGAGTGCCACTTTTACAGCCGGGACGCAGTAGCGACGCAGTTGTGTGGCTGTCAAAGTTAATTAGTGGAGTACTTACGGCCCCTGTAACTTTTGGATGACTCATTAATAATTGTGTTCTGTAACCAGATCTTCACAGTTATAAATTGTGGATACTGTAGTATTTATGTTAAATGTGAATGTCTGTTCTTTTGTATGAAACATACAAAATATGTGAATAGCTTCCATTTTTGCATTTTAACCTTGTTATAAGATAAGTTATTAAGTTAAATTGTGTCTATTCATTAACAATTTAGGTCTGATAGAAACAAAAAGTATAGAATAATGCATGGACCTATAAATAAAATGACGGAACTTAGCATTCCAAAAACTGAAGCACCTATATGTGTGCGTGCGCAAAAATAAGACGAGTAGTATGCGTTCACTGAGTGAGTACTCCTCTTTTATTTTAAAATTTTTGTTATCAATATTTTAACTTAAATAAATGTAAATTGCCGCGCTAAGAAAATTGTGGTTCAAGTATATAAGAATTTCGAGGATGAAGAGAAAAAGTGTCATCCATTGTTGAAAAGATCAGTTAGATCTAGACAAACTTTAACAATAAAACATGTAAAATTAAAATAATGTTAATTTTATTCCCAACATATTATAATTTTATGCGTCACCAATAATTTTTTTGGTGACGTGACTGATACTTATTTTTTGTGACGTCATTTGTATTAGGTAAGCGCGGAATCACTTCGTGAACGCATCATTACTGACTTCAAAAATATATATACCAGAAATAGACATCTATTGGAACGAGGAAATTTTACTCGAAACTTATATTAATCATACTTTCATGATCAAAATAATATAAGTTTTGTTTGTATATATATAAAAACAATACAATAATAACTTAGTTACCAATAACATTTTTATGAATATAATAAAGAAATTTCTGGAACGTAGCATATTTATTGGCAATGCTGATTATCTATTCCATTCCATTAAAATGACTCTTTGACAAAAAAATTGTGAATGTTTTTCTCGACAATACGGACTGACATAGAAAAATGTTTTTGTTAAAATTTAGGTTATAAAGTTAGTTGAAAAGTGTCTCCAGGGGCCCAGTCAACTAATGCGGTTTAACCTTTGAGTTGGGACCCAGGACATTTGTACTTGCAGTTAGAGTAGTTTTTGCACCATTTCACTGTAGGTGAAGTGATTTTAAATACCCGTTCACTACACGTTTAATCCTTGAAAACCGTCACAATGAGCTGTTCGATTAGTAATGTCGGGTACGTTGTTCAATAAGCACGTCTACCTATTTTCAGTAGTGCATGGATGGCATGATGGGATTGGCTGGATTTAATGAGTGCTTCAACTTTTTCTGTATGGAAAGTTCCGTCCCTGGCTCAATGTTATATATATATATATATATATATACATATATTACAACGCACGTATTTATGCTCTGTCCCAAAAGTTTGAACCAAAAATCCAAAACTTTTAACAAACACCTTGGCAATAATTCTTTGATATTGGAATAATTATTAATATAATAAAATGAATTATTTGTCTAACAAATTATAAGTCCAGCACGTTGATATTGTTATGGAACCTTTTCATACTTGTAAACTCCGTGACATCGTCCATCACAAATATATGCTTATGGCAAAAAAATCAGCATCATTCAATAAAATTTATAACTATACGTATATACTATGCGTTAATTTATTTTTATCCAAGTTTCATTGTACTTATTAAAAGGGACTAGTTCTATTCGTCTAAATAAAAGTTCCGTAAAATTAATAATTATAGAAGCAATTCCAAATATTAATATAATAATATTGGTTTTTTACAACTAATATAAGAAACAGGACAATGGAAGCATAAACTACGTTCTACAGATTCTTAAGTTGCTTTTTCGACGAACCTTCTTTCACTTTGTTCCTCCTCACATGGGGTCGTGATGGCACCGATGTGTGAGGGCTGCTGCCCCTCGCCCACGCATGCCATTGCCCCCTGGGGCCTTAGTCGCCTCCTACGACATACGAGTTAGGAATGCAGCTAGTTTAAATTCCTTAAAATATACCCTCACAATATTTTTTTATTTTTTCATCAAATCATATCATTCTAGAATGGAGTATGTTCAGTTCAGTTAGTCATCATTTAATAGATTCATAAAAAATCTTTCTATGTATACCTCCAATAAGAAAACCATCTTTGAGGCTGAAGCCCAACGTATATGAAGTGAATTGATATATATATATATATCCACACAGGTGTGGCATAAGGAATGACAACCTGGCACTCATACACATACATCTCAATTCTTACTACATAATAGAAAAAAAACTTAGAGGGTTTTTCGAGTAGCCCTTATTGAGATCTACCTATGGGTGGTCCATTCCTTACACCACACCCTGTATATTATCTATATATTGTGTGTGTGTGTCAACTTCACTTAATGATGCAAATAGATAATATGTGCATTAATGTTTTCGAATTAACCCACCACAACAATTCACAAATGTTCACATTGCCTAACATAAGTTAAAAGCTTTTGGGTCAGACTGTGCGATCACTCGATGTAGAGAGAGAGAGTCGTGACTTCATGAGCACTGATGTCTGTCGGATATTTTGTTAAGTGTGAAATTTTGTGATAAATAGTAAAAATATTGAGTTACCAACCATGTTACATGATTGTTGTCGTTGATTTAATAAATTGTTGTTAAGATTGATTGATTTCTTATTTTATCTTTAATATCTACTTACGTAATGTCAATGATACTAATATTATTATTATAAGCATTATAATATAAAGCTATACAATGACGGATGTCTCATACCGTATAAAGATTTTCGACAGTCATATTGATCAAATAATAATTCAGTGAGCTTAATTTTGGAACTATAAGTTACTCCTTTTTAGATGGCGATAATAGACTGCTGCAAGGTTTTCGATCACTGTTGGCAAGTCGGATTCAAAATGAAACATCCAAATACATGATAGAACTTTCTGCTTGTCAACAAACAGCTGAACTTGCAATAGATGTCCGAATTGCATAATTTATTCGTTCGATACTCGATACCAAGGTTTTCGAATCTCTCTGGTTGATTTGTTTAACCTTTTGTGGGGAAATCAGAGATTCGCGTGTCGCTCCGCAATTACGGAGGAACTATTTAAACCAACTCGCTTTCTGTCACATGTCGTAAGGAACAACGAGGGAAATATTATTTAGCTTTTTGTTATATATTGGAGATATTGTCATGTTGGTATTGATATGGATGAGCATTCGCGACCGTATAACCCTTTCGGGGTAGTCAAAGGTTGAGTGACTCGTTTCTGATGGCTTTGATCAATCGAAACCTACTTTTACCAAATAATAAATAACCAAAGTGACAGATAGTACTGTCTCGCCATATACAGACAGACAAGTCTCTATTTTGAAAAATGACCTCTCGATCGTGAAAACTCTTTCACGATGTTTTCCCTCGCCGAAATCGATACCACAGAGACAATCTAGAGTGACCCTTACAGACCCTTCCCATGCACACGTTGCTTAACTTCACCGATCGAACGACAAACGGTGTATTTAACATAAATTTGTTAAGGTGTTGTTATTATTAACATAAATATTCAAAAACAGTCCCTTGGGAATATTGAAAAAAAAACATAATTAAACGGTAATTTAATTTAATTCGTTAGAAGATACTATACAGAAATAGAAATACTACATATACAAGCCGGATACAGAAATAGAAATACTACTATACAGAAATAGAAATACTACATATAGAAATACTACATTAGAGCGAAATCTTTTTGTGATGAACACAATGTTTGCTCATAAACATGACCACATGTATACCTGGGAAAGAGCAAGTGAGAGAAGTATGATTGATTTTGTAATGGTTGATGTAAGATTGACAGTGGTGGATAGGGTTCATAGGGGTGCTAACGTGTGAACGGACCATTTTCTTGTAGTTTGCCGTTTAAAAAGCCTTTTCACACGTTGGCGTCACCGACTAAAGGTATCAACCTCTATACATTTTAATAATTATGTGAGACCGGGTCAAATCACGATAAATTTATAAAGATAAGTGATTACCTTTATTTTGCCCGACGTTTCGACCCAGTTGCATAGGCCGTGGTCGCGGGAAGACTAGCCAGCAAGCTAGACTAGCGGGAAGTCCGTCTCAGCTAAAACGTCTGTCTACCCTCACAATTGGAATTTTTGTTAATACATAGCACGACACACTACACTCACACTATCCGAAGACACATCCGCAGTTACGCCACGCGAAAATAATCCCATGATTACCGGTTCCCATGTTTCTGACAGCCTAAATCCATCCTCACGATTGGAATTATTGGGATGTTTTTTAATTTCAATAGCCTCACGAACAACCCTGGGATAATAATGTTGTTCCGTGGAGATGATTTGAGGCTGATGTAATTCAATCCAATGGTTTGAACCAGACATCAGGTGTTCCGCTATCGCTGACTTTTGTGGTTGCCTATTCTTTACAGCTGCTATATGTTCCTTGACCCGTTCCTGGACACTTCTTTTTGTTTGGCCAATGTAAACTTTACTGCAACTGCATTGAATTTTATAAACACCCGGGTTTTGAAAAGGGATAACATCCTTCGCGCTCCGTAATTTGCTTGCTACTTTGAATCTCTTCTTCTCAATCGTTACGCTCTTATCAGAGCGGTCGTGGTCTTCATGACGTGGCATCTTGAGCAGCCGACATGGTTCGCCGCACAACCTCCCGCCACCTCTGCCTGTTGGCCGTCATGCGGGTGCATTCGTGTACCGGGGCACAAACGGCAGCCTACTTTACTTTGAATACTGGTTTAAAAACGGTGTCAATCGAATACTGTTTTAAGATTGCACCTATTTTGTCCGTTATTCCTTTCACATACGGTAGAAATGCCGGTTGTCTGCGTACAATTGGATGTTTCTCCCTCTTTGGTTTCACCGTGAGCCTGTCGTTTTGTAACCATTTTTCTTCAACACCTCCTGGATGTGAGCCAATTCTCCGCTCAAATGGTCAGGGTCACATAGATCATATGCCCGGTTTACCAAAGTCCTCACTACAGACTGCGTATGACGTGGGTGGTGATGTGACGTGGCGTGCAGGTATCTATCCGTGTGTGTAGGTTTCCTGTGTACAGAATGCGCCAAGGTTCCATCCGATCTAACCATTACTTTAACGTCTAAAAAGGCCAACGTTCGATCCTCTTCAACTTCAATGGTGAACTTGACTTTTGGATGGATGGAGTTTAGGTAACTGGCATATTCTCTCGCACTATTTTCACCTCCTCCAATGATACAAAAGATGTCATCCACGTATCTCTTCCAAAGTCTAATACTTGAAGGTCCACCATTTAAAGCCCTTTCTTCAAAATATTCCATCCAGATATTGGCTAGTACCGGCGCCACAGGGCTGCCCATTGCCATACCATCGATCTGAAGGAAATACTGGCCTTGGTACAAAAAATTGCTTCCCTTCAAGCAGTGCTCTAACAACGTGATGTATCTATCTGATACGTCTCTCTGCCTGAACTTGTCTTTTATGACTGACAAACACTCGTCCACTGGAACATTGGTAAACAACGACTCGACATCGAAACTCACCAATACCTCACCTGGTTCCAGTCGTGTATTCCTTATCATTCCAACAAAGTGACGTGAATCTTTCACATAGGACGACGTCTGGCCCACCAGTTGCTGCAATACTTTTGACACGTGCTTTGCCAGGTCATACGTGGCTGATCCAATTTGGCTAACAATCGGTCGCAAAGGCACGTTAGCTTTATGTATTTTCGGCAAGCCATAAAGTTTCGGTGGATGTACCACTCTCGCCCTGTGCAGTTGCCCATACTCGTCTTCAGTGAAAAGATCCTCCTGGTCCTTAATCAGTGTACGAATACGGCGATACACTCTTGCAGTTGGATTGTAGTTCACCTGTTTATACACGGTTTCATCTGCGAGGAGACTTTTGATTTTCGTGTCATAGTCCGCGGTGTTCATCACTACTGTGGCGTTGCCTTTGTCAGCCTTTAGTACCAGCACGTCATCATTGTTCCTAAGTGCTCTTAAAGCCAACCACTCAGCCGAGGTGATATTACTCGCAGGCATTCTTGACTTCCGCAACAACACCGCCACATCTTGACGTACAGTTTCGGAATGGCATTTCGGCACCTTGTTACGAATGAGGGCCTCCTCCACTCCACAGATGATCTTTTCAACTGGTGCATGTTTCGGTGTCAATGCAAAATTCATACCTTTTGACAAGACCCGTATAGTTGTGTCATCCATCGCGATATTTGAGAGATTAATCACCGTGTCTGCTTCATTTGATTGAGATTCATTGCTACCATCATCAAGTCTCAGTCTCGAGATCAATCTCTCAAATTTTCGTGCATGTGTAGCCGTCATTATTTCAAACTTTCGATCAGCTTGAAGGTAGGTAATGCGATCCACTAGTTCAAAATCCTGACGCGAAAACAATTCACTACACTCCAAATGAAGTCTATACAGTTTATTCTGTACCTGGAAAAGTTCTCGTCTATGATTCCGTATAAGTATGTGTAGTAGTCTGACACTCGCGTTATTGAGAATGCGTTCGGAATAGGCAATGTCCCTACGACTTTTAACACGTACACACGCAGGTATAACATTGTTCTCACGGCACTTCACTAAAAACGACAATGACGTTTCCAGAAAAATCCGCTTCTTCCTAAGCTTCTCAAGATGGCGTATTTTATTTGCACTTTCCTGCCCGTATCGGTTTGCAATAGTTATTTTTAAACACTCGCGATTTATACTCATTTTAATAATTATGTGAGACCGGGTCAAATCATGATAAATTTATAAAGATACGTGATTACCTTTATTTTGCCCGACGTTTCGACCCATAGGCCGTGGTCGCGGGAAGACTAGCCAGCAAGCTAGACTAGCGGGAAGTCCGTCTCAGCTAAAACGTCTGTCTACCCTCACAATTGGATTTTTTGTTAATTCATAGCACGACACACTACACTCACACTATCCGAAGACACATCCGCAGTTGCAGTGCCCGAGCCGGTATATAAGGACATAGGTCATCTATACTATCTATACTAATATTATAAAGTTTGAACGCGCTAATCTCAGGAACTACTTCGAATTCAAAATTTTTTTTGTTCTAGATTAAGAAACATCACCCTACTACTAATAGGAGCGAAGAATATATTATAAAAATCAAATTATAATTACAGTGCCATCTATATTTCATGTAATGAAAACTTCTAAAAAAATAAAAACGTAGCAAATTTTTTTTTATTGCTTGTGTAATACATAACAATATTTTTGGAGTCGCCTGTACGCTGTTTACTAGTAATTGAACGAGGCCTTACGATCACACGACCTGCCACAAACATAAGCAAGTAGTTGGTTTACAATAATTGCTAACGGACCCTTGGTGAACACATATACTAACATCTATACCATCTATACCAATATTATAAAGAGGAAAGGTTTAATTTTTTGTTTCTTTGACGCGAATAGGCTCCGAAACAACGGGATCAATTTGAAAAATTCTTTTATCCTTGGAAAGCTACATTATCCCTGAGTAACATAGGCTATATTTCATTTTTTTTAAAAATAGGGATCCGTACTAAAACTCTAATAATGTAACCAAAGGTGTAAAAAAATTACCAAAATTTTTTCTTTCATCGCGTGCGCTGCATAAACAATTGATAATAGAACAAAATAATGTAATACAGTTTTATGGAACACATCATTATCTACACTAAATGTCGCGATAGTATAGGGCTAACTATCATGGTTATGGCACAATTAGCGTTCTTTTATTAAAAAATTGATAATTGAAAAGTCGTCTAAAATATTGATTTATTATTTGGTCTTATCTTTTGTAAAATGCCTAAAAGATCAAGATCTCAACTTTCTAGAAATAGTTGCGGCGAGGTCATAAAAAATACGTCGAAATAGAGAATCTTTATTAGGAACAGAAAATCGTCTGTTAAGTCAGAGAGAATTTGCGTCGCAATCGCGCGCCAGAGAATCGAGTATCGAGCGTTCGCAGCGGCTTGCTACACAAAATTTAAGAACTTCTCAAGCACGAGCGCGAGAGTCCAGTGTGGAGCGTTCGCAGCGACTCACTGAACAAAATTTACGAACATCACGCGAGAAACAAGTACTGAGCGTTTGCAGCGGCTTGAGAAGCAAACACTAGAAATAGCTCACAGTAACAGATCTGCTTTTAGATACGATCCACAAATTGATTATGCTCAACAACCTTCCGTTCAAATCGGCGTCATGAACAAGATTTGCCCTAAGTGTTCTGCCAAAAAATGGGCTGATGAAACGAATGGCATGTGCTGTGTTGCTGGAAAAGTAAGTCTTCCCAGTATTCAGGAACCACCACAGCCAATAAAAAATCTTTTGACAAACAATCATCCACAATCTAAACATTTTTTGAGCAACATACGTAGGTACAATAGCCTTTTTCAAATGACTTCTTTTGGCGCCAAAGAAATAAGAGAAGGAAATTTTATGCCAACCTTTAAAATAGATGGACAAGTATATCATCTTATAGGTAACCTTTTACCACCATCAGGCCAAAATCCACAATGCTTGCAGATATATTTTATTTCAGACGCAGATCAGCTATCGTTGCGGTCAAACATGGCTCCAACACTAAAAATCGATTTGATTAACGAACTGCAGACCGTCCTGAATAGTTACAATTTATACATACGTAGTTTTAAACAAAACTAAGAAAGTAACTCTTCGGATAATTTAAAGTTGATAATTCATTCCGACCGCCAACCGCAGACAGCACACCCGGGTAGATATAACGCTCCAGCTGTAAACGAGGTAGCCGTTCTCTTAGTTGACGAAGAAAAAAAAAGGCCCAAGAGATATAGTGCTGCACGGGAGAGACGGCCAACTCAAAAGGGTTTCTGAGTTACGCCGATCATATGATATATACAGTATCCCTTAATGTTCGTTGAAGGAGAAGACTGTTATTATTTGACCATTCCACAGCAAGGCACGCGTAACAAAACTGACGTGCATGCAATATTATGCATTTCGGTTAATGGTTAGAGCAAACTGTTTTAATCCATTACATTATTACAGGGCCTTATTTAGTCAGTTTATTGTCGATATGAAGGCAAAAATGATATCGGAAAGATTAAAATCTGTTGAAATCAACAGAGGCTAAGGGCTGATGAATATATTCATCTCAGAGACGCTTTAAATCAAGACGGTGATGTAGATCCATCAAATATCGGTCAACGTGTAATCTTGCCATCGTCATTCACTGATTCTCCGCGTTATCTGCGTGAAAAAACCCAAGATGCAATGACTTATGTCCGAAACTATGGACGACCAGACTTATTTGTCACTTTTACGTGTAACCCGGAATGGACTGAAATTAAAGCAGAACTATTACCTGGGCAGCGGTCTTTCGATCGTCATGACATCATATCAAGGGTTTTTCATTTAAAGAAGAAAAAAATTACAAAATTATTTCATAAAGACGAAATATTCGGCAAAGTAAAATGTTACATGGCAAGTGTGGAGTGGCAGAAGCGAGGTTTACCACACTGTCACATGCTATTTTGGCTAGAAAATAAAATTCAACCAGACGAAATTGATAGTGTCATTGTTGCGGAATTGCCTAGCCAACAAAACGATCCGATACTGCACGATATCGTTACTAAAAATATGGTGCATGGACCATGCGGAGAGCTTAACCTAACAGCACCATGTATGAAAAACGGTATTTGCACAAAAAATACCCACGACGTTTTGTCAACGATACTCAGACTGGTGAGGACGGATATCCATTATATCGTCGACGTGATGCCGAACATGGAGGACAGAGCGCGTCGGTAAATCTCAGAGGAAATAATTTAACTATAGATAATAGATGGATTGTCCCTTATTCTCCTCTGTTGTGTAGGACGTTTAACGCTCACATAAACGTGGAGTACTGCCACTCAGTTCAAGCAATCAAATATATTTGTAAATACATAAATAAAGGATCAGACCAAGCTACTTTTGGCGTCAGAAACCCAAATGACGAAGTTGAAAACTCCGTGAATGGCCGGTACATAAGTACATCTGAAGCTTCCTGGAGAATATTAGAATTTCCGATCCACGAGCGGCATTCTACTGTTTTGCAGTTAGCTGTTTACTTAGAAAATGGCCAAAGGTGTTTTTTATCGCAGATACGGCTGAACAAGTGGCCCAAAATCCACGTAAAACAACTTTGCTGGCTTTCTTTGAGCTCTGTAATGAAGACGAATTCGCAAAGACACTGCTATACCACGAAGTCCCGCAATATTACACATGGGCCAATAATAAGTTCACAAGAAGGAGACGTGGTGAGGAAGTAGTTGGACATCCAGGCATAAAAAAGATGCTGCTTTAGGAAGAGTCTATGGTGTCCATCCTTCTCAATCTGAGTGTTTTTATCTTAGGATGTTACTACATCACGTACGCGGTTCAACCTCATTCCAGTACTTGAAAACCGTCGACAGAGTTCTCAAAGAGACATACCAAGCTGCTTGCCGTGCTAGAGCGTTGCTAGAAAACGATAACCATTGGGAAAATACTCTAAGAGAAGCATCCCTTTCGCAATGTCCAATACAACTGAGAGAGTTGTTTGTGGTCACACTTTTATTCTGTCAGCCATCAGAACCATTTAAACTATGGGACAGTTTCAAAGACGATTTATGTGAGGATATTAGACACAGAATCAGACAGCAAGACCAGGACTCTGCCGTACCGTACAGTGAGGACATTTATAACGAAGGTTTGATACAAATCGAAAACAAACTGTTGCAATTAAATGACAAAAGCTTAAGTGAATTTGGATTACCTTCTCCAATTCGTACAGAAAACAATGCTGCAGATACTATGGCACATTACTATGACACAAATAATTTGGCCACTTTTGTCAATGAAAACCTGACAAAGTTAGTCCCAGATCAAAGACATGCTTTTGAGACTATAGTCGATAGCGTGAACAATGGACAAAAGAAAAGTTTTTTTTGGATGCACCAGGAGGAACTAGAAAGACGTTTCTAGCAAATTTGATACTTGCTAAGGTAAGACACTCTGGGAAGATAGCAATAGCAGTTGCTTCCTCAGGAATTGCTGCAACTCTCTTGAATGATGGCAAAACTGCTCATTCTACTTTTGAACCTCCGCTATCCGTAAATCTTGACCAACAATCTACATGTTCTATCCGCAAAAATGGGCCTCTTGGTCAATTACTACAAGAGGCTTCTTTGATTATGTGGGATGAATGCACTATGAGCCATAGAGCACATATAGAGGCCGTGGACAGAACGTTAAAAGATCTTAGGAACTCCTCTGCATTCATGGGCGGAATCACATTCGTATTCGCTGGAGATTTCCGACAGACTCTACCTGTTATAGCCAGAGGTACCCGAGCAGATATAATCAAAGCATGTTTGAAGTCGTCAAAGCACTTTGATTAAAACGTTAAAATTACGGACCAATACCTCCGAGCATGTGCAACGGGACGAGGCTGCTTATTAAGGAATTGAAGGAAAATTTAATAGTAGCGACTATTATCACCGGCCCAGCAGCTGGTCAACTAGCTCATATACCGAGGATACCGATGATCCCAACTAATCTGCCAATCCCATTTAAACGGCTTCAATTTCCAGTGAAAACATCTTTCGCATTAACAATCAACAAGTCGCAAGGTCAGACCTTCCAGTTAGTAGGGATTGACTTGCGAAAGGCATGTTTTACTCACGGACAATTGTACGATGGACTATCGCGGGTCGGAGCCCCTGAAAATCAATTTATTTTGTTGCCACAAAATATAACAACAGCAAATATTGTGTACAGGGAAGCTCTAACTTAATAATTTTAATGTCTTATTTGTGAAAATATAAAATAAACGAATCTTATAAATTTTGGTCATAAAAATAAAAAAAGATGTAAAAAGACTAAAAAGTTATATTTAAAGTACCAAAGTAAGCTAGGTATAAAGTAAAATACAAAAAAGCAGGGAAAAAAAATTAAAAAGTACAAAAAAATGTTAAATAAAAAAGATACAAAAAAATATAAAATAAAACAGAAAAAAGACTAATAAAAAATACAAAAAAAATTCAACGATAAGAAATAATAAAAAGATTAAGGTTAGGTTCATTAATCCTATATATACACGTGCCACAGATAATATAATACTATACAGTACAGATACCCCATCCCATACAAATTTTACTCCGCTTATTTTTGAAGCGAAATTGGAAAAACAGATGGCGTGACATCGAATGCATGAAATCGTGCATCTTCTCAATAATAGAGGTCACTTTTTTATTTGTCCATACTAGAGCGATTAGCTAGCTAAATTAAGTGAAATAGCTCCATCTAAATTTGAGTAGGGTATATTATACTCGCCGATACTTTTTTCATTATTTTTTATCTCTGTTTTAATTGGACCCACCTAACACGTTTTACGGCTAAGACGGACCAGGGTGTGGACGCAAGGCACATATTTATTAGAAATTAGAAATAAACATTGATGCCGCCGGGATTCGAACCTGGATCACCCAGAGAGTTAAAGCGCTAATCCACTCGGCTACCCCGCCACCTATGGGTAGGTACCTTCAAGGTGCCTTCCTTAAAAAACTTGAATGACATACGAGTAGGTATAAAGGATCTGATAGGCAGGGCATGTCAAATACCGCGATATTTGAACGAATAGAGAAAAGTATGTTAGGTAGTTAGATGTTTACAAAATGAATGAATATAGTCAAAGTGGAAGGAAGTGTTGGACGGGGTAGGCCGTGTAGAACTTATACAGATCAAATTGTCAGGATTGATCCAGGTGGCGATATATAGTCTCTACCTGACCCGAAGGGGACGTAGAGGCTTAAGCGTGTGTGTATGTATATATATATGTATATATATTTATATATAAATGGCGTCCGTGACGTGATCTAACAGCTGTCTATGGGGGTGGGGCTTGATAGTCCGGGTGAAACTAGAATCAGTGTGGCACATGTCTATTTATTTAAGTATCTTGTGAAAGAAATTGTGGAAACATGAAATATTGAGTTCTTGAATACGTTAATAACATAAGGAAGCGGTTGGATGACCAAAAAAAATGTTCTATTTCACAGCTAACTTATGAAGTTATATTTATTCGAATTATGAAATTCGAATAAATATGTTTAAATAATTGGCATTTCATTCTTAGTTCTGACGTTTCGAATGGATGTTGTGTGTGTAATAGAAGGACAATACCTGTTTTGTCTCACAAAATGGCTTGTTTTGAAATACCCCCTCCAACTAGCGTCCCTCGTCTCACCCCCGCGTAATGCCACGCTACTTCCCATACAAATATTCCGTAAGGCCATCTCCTCTTTGTAATTGCTCCATGGGTTAGTGATGAGACTGCCTCTGGAGTCAACATCAAAGTCGAGTTATTTTTTTGTCCCGAAACACAATTTAATGTAGTCAGAACTTCGAAGACCTAAAATCTCTATGGTCACTTTTAGCATTCATAATTGCACAGTTTGCTAGCCCGTCGCCCCAGTGATTCCATCATCCCCTAATCCTTTATTCTCGTTCTATGACGTTCCGGGATGAACAGTAGCTAGTTAGAATGTTTATAACGTGTCGCACATACACATGAGGCATCAAGACGAAGTAGCAGGTCGCACCAAAAATGATCCAATTTTATACAAATCCTGCCCAAAATTTTACGAATAGACATTTGTTTGCCCCGTCAAACCGTAAGCGTAAATCGAACAAATATAATTATTTTTAAGTCCTTATTCAGTTCATAACCATGCGAAAATACAAGCATAGTACCATGATCACAGGAAGTCGGTCGCACGAAAATTTAATAATTTAACTTGATTCTGACAAATCGTTATAACACAGCCAAATTATTAGCGTATGTTTTACCTACTAATATAGTATTGTTATATCTGTGGTATTGTTAATTACTTTTTATGCTAAACTATTTAAATCGACCCATGTAAAAATTTATCGAGCTTGTAGCTATGATCATAGATAGGGATTTTATTGGATTTTCCAGTTGTGATAATACAGAGCCGCATTTATACACCGGTTAAGGTAGGTTAAGCAGCGCGGGCGTACGAAATAAGTGGATGGCTGACCATCTTAATAGTCCATTTGCTGTTGTTTTGGTGAGGGAACCTTGTTCGGTTATTTTAGGCACGAGATATCACCTATCACGAATGCGTTTCGAGTGCCCAATAATATATTCACTAGACGTAAAGACCGTCTACTAAAACCCTGGTTATCTCCCGGTCTTTTAAAATGTATTCGAAACAGAGATCGACTTTATAAAATATATAAATCAGGCCCCAGTAATGAAATTTCAAAATTAAAATATACTATCGAAACTTTTGTACAAAACTCATCAAAAAACTTAAAAGACAATACGAAGCGAATGAACTTAAAACAGCGACCACAAACCCAAAAAAGTTATGGGAAAAAATAAAAGAATTTACACATACTTCAAAGTCTGTTTCACCACCGATATCACTACTATCATCTGCCATTACACCAGTCGCTGCATGCGATATAGTCAACGACTTATTTATAAACACTGGGAAGTCGTTGGAAAACGCATTGCCTAAAGTTACACCCTCAACTTCGTCTCAGTTTTTAACTAACTCATTTCCACTCAACTCATTCATACTTTTGTCCACCGACCCTGATGAAGTATTATCTATCATTCGATCTTTAAAACCTCATACTTCCACGGGTTGGGATGGTATCTCTTCCAACATTATAAAAAGATACTCTACTCTATTAGCCCCTATTCTCGCCCATATCTTTAACCTTTGCTTCTCGAGAGGTATCTTTCCTACGGCGTTTAAATTTGCTATCGTACATCCTATACATAAATCTGGAGATAAGTCGTCTCCCACGAACTATCGGCCCATTGCAGTTTTGTCAGCTTTATCCAAAATTTTAGAGCGTCTAATTAAAAACAAGCTTATAGACTATTTATGCCAAAATAATATAAAATCTGCTAATCAATTTGGCTTCCAGAAACAAAAGGCAAGTTCAGATGCAATTTCGCGATTAGTCGGTGAAATTGTTGATAAAATAAATAGGGGTAAAAAAGTAATGACAGTGTTCCTCGACCTGGCTAAAGCATTTGATTCCGTACCACTTACAATTCTTCTAAGAAAACTTAATGACATTGGCATAAGAGGTTCTCAATTAGATCTTTTTGAATCCTACCTTACCGGCCGTTCACAAATTGTTAAAATAGCTTCTCATTACAGCAACAAAATGACTACGACCCACGGAGTACCACAGGGTAGTATATTGGTTCCTATTCTTTTTCTTATCTTCGTCAACAATC
This sequence comes from Leucoptera coffeella, assembly GCA_030578115.1. Classification (NCBI taxonomy): domain Eukaryota; kingdom Metazoa; phylum Arthropoda; class Insecta; order Lepidoptera; family Lyonetiidae; genus Leucoptera; species Leucoptera coffeella. The sequence goes on from JAMBLF010000002.1 coordinate 2,614,724, forward strand.
TGTGTGATCTAACTCTCGAAAATGTCTCTATAACATCCTATGCGGATGATACAGCACTGCTTTTCTCTTCTGACTCTTGTTCGGAATTACTGACTCATGCGCATAGGGATTTTGATCAAGTAAATCGATGGTTGCTTACTCATAAACTAACTCTAAATACTGACAAAACCAAATACTTAACATTGTCTATATCTCCTAGAACTCAACCTACAACTCCGTTTCTAATAGTTGCTCATCTTGCTATTACTGTTCATGCCCTATTATTTCCCGCACAGATTCTATCAAGTATTTAGGTGTAACACTAAATAAGTTTTTAGACTTAAGGACACACATTGGTCACCTAACTTCCAGGGTTCACAAATTAATGTACGTTTTTAAAATCCTTAGAGATATAGCAACTCCTTCCATTCTGCAAACAACCTATTACGCATTGTGTCAATCCATCATTACATACGGCATTACTTGCTGAGGAGGTGCCCCAAAAACTACCTTGAAGCCTTTAGAGGTGGCACAAAGAGCTGTACTAAAAGTTGCCACAAAACGCCCAATCAGATACCCTACATATGATCTCTACCAAAACTGTAAGGTTTTAACAGTTCGACAATTATTTATCCTTCACACAATCTTGCAACACCACACAGCAACAACATACACACCTTCAACTAAGCGCAGAAAAGATAATATATCTGCTGTCCCAATTACCAAATCTGCGTTTATTCGACGTTTTCACTTCTACTTTGCACCCTCGGTATATAATAAATTGAATCGTTTTCATTATATATACACACATAGTAAATACATAGTGATAATAATAAAAAAAACTTATAATTTTTACTTAGTTGTTTAATATTATATATTTTTATAATTGATACTATACGTAGATACACAAAAGCTGTATTGTAAAATACGTATAAAAGTAAAACATATTTATTCAAATATATACGTAATACACAAGCAAACACATATATACACATACATACATACACACACACACACATATATATATATATATATTTATATATACATACACATATGTATATACATACATATATACACATAGGTATATATCTCAAATACAATTATAGAAATTTGGTATTTGTAAACACAAGGTAAGATCATTGACAGGATTTAGGGATGGATTTATGTTTCTGCAGCAGATAAGCCTTGAACCTACGGTTGAAGACTCCCCTAGAAACAACATCGCGGATAGGTGGCGGTATATCATTTCAGCACTTGGACGCCGCAAACTTGAAACATCCCCGAAATGCTGAATGGTGCACCGGCAAAGCAGCTTTCTATACAAGTAAGATGGGGCCTCCGACCATGACACCAAACAACAGCCTTGCAAGGTGCAGTCGCCTACGAGACTGCATGTTCAGCAAGTTAGCGTCGTTCAAGTACGGAGTGACGTGGGAACGGCGAGGTATATTAAAGCAAAAACGGGTGCATGCGTTTTGCACACGCTGTATCAATTTCCTAGTTCGGCCAAGTATGCAGCTACCATAGACAACATCACAGTAGTTCAGCCTCGACAATATCAACGCTTCACTCAGATAGACACGCAAGTCTACACTGAGATATTCGCGGATATTGTAGAGCACCTTTACGGTAGAAGCAGTTCCCAACCACACTGAGGACATGCTTCACCCTTGGCCTTCGTCCTGATTGCCGAAACAATCCTAGTCACCGCTTCAGGTGAAACTGGCTCCAGCGAGAATGACGAAGAACCAAACTGGTGAAATTCAAAGTAAGTCAAGTCACTAATATTTATGTCTGCATTCCCAGGAATGTCCAGGAAAATCCCATTAATCATGTCAGGATTGTCAAAATGCGGTGGTAAGTCAGTCTTGTCATTGTCAGTCAAAAGTCTTTCCACATGGTATTGGAGTTCTTGTCGTTTATAGTTTTTTCAAAAAAAGCCTGTTTTTCAGAGCGTAGAGCCTGAACGTCAAGTCGCTTCAGGTCCCTATAGTACTGCTTATGTGCCTCGATTCCAGTACGCTTAAAACGCTTGTAAGCATTGTCGCGTAACCGCATCATAAGCAGTACAGTGCTCGTCAACCAAGGCTTAGGAGCGTCCTTCACCAAAAAGCTCCTGACGGGGGCATGTTTGTCATATTATCAGTCAAAAGAGCTACCATGTCATCAACAACGTCAAGTTAGATCAAAACTGTCCAGTCTATGTCATTTAATTCATTATTGAATTTGTCAAAGTCAATAATGCCCTTTAGCGGTCGGTAAATAACGCGTCTTTGCACTGGTTTACTCCACCTCACGCTAAGCTCAGTCATAACAAAGGCATGTCTGCCTAAGTCAGGGCTGCGCCGCACGTCAACGGAATGTACCAGTGCGTCAGTCATTATCAAGTCTATTGTACTTTCCGAATGATCGGTAAAGTGAGTCGGTTTATTGACATGCTGCGTGAGCTTTAGAATAGTCAAAAAATCAGTCAACGGTTTGCGGTTTCGGTCATTTACATCATCATAATTAATGTTCATGTCACCCACCAAATCAAGTTTATCAAAATTTCTAAAAGATGTCACAGAGTCAGTCAGTGCGTCAAAAAATTCGTCAGCGCCAAGCCATGGCGGCCGGTAAACCGTCCCAACCACGAGCCGGGTGCCACCAGCGACGACACGAAACCACATTTGTTTCACTGTGGCTGAAACGGGGTGGGAAACCAGGCACGCGCGCAAGCTTCGCCGCAGGTAGAACCCTACACCACCCCCACGGGCACGCACGGAGCGCGGCCGCGGCACATGGCGCAGGCGGTACCCGGGAATGGAGGGCGCGCGCCCCTCGTTGCCTCCCCGCAGCCACGTCTCGTTGATGTCCACCAACTCACAGTCTGCACGAAGAACCACCGCCTCCAGCTCGTCATGGCCGGTCCCCAGCGAGCCCGCATTAAACAACCCAATCTTGAATCGCTTAATACGAGTCATGGAAACCGTTGAAGGAAAAGTTTACATATACCAACAAATACATATAATACTTTAAAATTAAATACAGATGAAGATTAAAACATAATACATATTCTTGCACAATTGAGATAGAAAATATATACACGGGCACAATAGCAGCATCGAAACATACACCAAGGCACACTGAATCAAACCCCACTACCATCATACGCAGACACATAGAAACTAACAAACTTACACTAAATATATACAAAAATAATTTAAAATAACAAATCAAACGGGGAGAGGTCCAAAAACCCTCTCCACGTCCTCCTCTTCCCGAATGCGGTGGACTGCGGCTCCGTCCGCCTTTCGCGCCAGCACTCGCCCGTCGCGCGTCCAAACGAAACGCCAGCCGCCTTGGCCCGCTCGCGCGCCCGCCCGAAGAGCTGTCTATTGAGGCGGGTGAGGCGCTCGTTGAGGTAAAACCTGCGAGGCTCACCCGGCAGGCCCATGTCTGCGGTGGTTGCTCCACAGCGTACGCGGGCCGCGCGGATCAGGTCGTCGCGCGTCGGACGTCGAGCAAGCCGGACGACTATCGGCCTCGGACGATGGCTCAAGGCACCAGCAACGCCAGCAGTATCGCGCTGCGGCCCCATGCGCACCGCACTGACAATGTCACGCTCGTCCAGCGTCACAGACAATTTGACCGCCACCAGCGCTGCCAAGTGCGACAAGCTCTCTCCGAGCACCTCCGGTATGCTGCTCAGCTGGACATTGTTCGCCAGCAAGTCTTGATCCCGCTCGGCTATCTGGTGCTTGAGCTCCCGGATCGCACCTTCCAGGGGTTTAGTGGCAGCGGACAGGATGGCATCATCCACCGGCGCTCGAGGTCGGTCACCTTGAAGTTGACCTACGCGATCTTCCGGCGCATATCCCGGCGGAACTCCTGGAGCTCGTCCCGCAACTCCACTCGCAGCTCTGTGATAGCCGCAACCATCTCGGCCCGGAACAGCTTCATCTGAGCCACCACGCCATCTGCAACCTCCCTGGCCACCGGTGACTGCGGTCGACTCGTATCACTGTCCGAGCCCCGAATCGCCTCGCGCACGGGAGTCTTCTGGTTGTCGGTGCGGGGTCGCACCCTAACGCACTCCGGACACGTCCACTTGCTTCGGGCTGCCTTTGTCTACTTTTTAAACATGCTCAAAGACATTCCCAAACATTTAAAATGGTAGTTACCACTACAACGGCTGCACTCCATCGCTTCAGTAGCGGATACAGACCCACCGCACGCCAAACAATTCATTTTGGAATAAATGATAATAAAAAATGTAAATGAATTATTTAAACAAAACTAAAAATAAATTAAAAAGATTAAAACAGAAAAAAATAATTAAATTTAAAACTTTGTATAAAATTGTAAGGAGTCGGTGAGTCTCGAACCACCACAGATACGCTTCAATTCACTGCAGTCCCAATCGAGCCACGGAGTAATGGAGTACAATGGTCAATTATAATTTTTATGAAATACCCGCTACTTAATGAATGTAAAAATTTGTAACACGACGGGATATCACTTTTCACTTAATGTTTACACTAAACACTATTTAAAACACAATTTTTTTAACACAAACGGCACTTTAAACTATTATAACACTAAAGACTGTTAGTTACTAGGTGTGATGGACAATTTAACACTATTTTTAATTAAAATACAAGACGTGAGTAAAAAACGAACTACTCGTTTTGACTACTTGTGACAGAATAAAGAATTTGTTTGTTAAATAAAAAAACTTGATAGACGACCTCTAACTACCCTGTAAAGGATGTACAGTCGTGAATGCAGAAGTATGTAAATACGACTTTTGAAAATAGTCTAAAAAATATTAATAATTTTATTTATATATAATTTACATATATAACCCCGTAAAATATGTAATAATGTGTGTAGCACATTGTTACAGCTATAAAATTTTGGAACATTTATTTTTGTTGTCTGGTAGTCCTGTAGCTCAAAGTTCAATTTATACCTTTATAATTTCTAGTAACGTAAAATAGCTTCAAATATGCGGCACAGAAGTGCACTTATAGGAAGGAAAAAAATATTCGGCATCGCCGCCGGGACAGCTGCCGCAAGTCGTTCTAAAGGCATGTTTACACTTTGGTCAGTGTGAGTGCAGGTGAGTAATGCGAGTGCAGGAGTGTAGTGCGACTTATGACCAATTTAATGATAAAAAGGTAAGCATTTAAAGTTGTAAAGGCATTCATGTTTTATATACTTTTGCACAAATTTATAATGATTTTAATTTTATCGAAAATGAACTGCTCTACGATCTATGAATGAAAGATACCCACAATTGAGAGGCGATATTAGTACGGTTTAGATTGTCTTACATCCCAAAAGACTATTTCAAATGCAAATCAATTGTTTGATCAATGGTTTACTTTGCCTTATGCCAATCTATATTAACCTACTGTATCCCAGTCTGGGATGTTACAGCCAAAACAACTATGTTAACATTAGAAAGGGCCCAACGAGTCATCCTAAAAGTCAGTGCTTCACTCCCTCTTCGTTTCCCAACTGATATAATCTGATATGAATCCTGAGATACAGGATTTGATATAGGAATGAAATTAAGTTTCCTGAATACTACGGCGCGTTGAGGGACAATATGTGCGGAAACTTATTTATTCCTCGCAATAAAGGGGTGATAATGAACAATTGTGAATGGTAACACGGCTTACCATCTGTCATATTGAGTACCGACTAACTAATTAATGCGTGGGTTCGAGGTGTCCACAGGATAAACTAACCCGTGATTGCGAATATGATCACGGGAAGTTCGGACCAGCCGGCAAGGGTTAGTGTTTGTATAATAATTTTTTAACTTGAGACATTCAACCTAGTTTCCGAAGTTGATGGCGTTACATTTGTACATAAGTAACCGACCCTGCACTTTATCACGAGCTTCTTCCAACTCTTGAAGGCTTAAAGATTATGACGCTTAACTTTAGGAGCATTGGGTCATGCATATCACATTTTACTTTATCTTTTACCAGATTGTAAGTTGACTGTATAAAAAACTGATAAACGATATTTTTAACAAAATTAAATTCATTTTCTTTTCTTACATGAATATTTTTTCTCGCAGGCCAATTTACACCCATACACAACCTCATTTAAGAAAACTTGAAAATGTATCGTTGAGTAGAAAAGAAGCTTTCTAACTATGTAACAACTTTTAATATAATGTCACGCCAGTATATAAAATATGCATATCTTTCTTTATAAAATATGAATGGTTAGAGTTAAATTAAAAGTGTAAGGCGGTGTGGCTTTTCTTGCTCTAAGCAGGATATGCATAAAATTAAATCGGATACCATTTTGACGAATTACAACGAATTGCTTGTATTTTAAACCAAGAAATAATCTACTTTTATTAGTAAATCAAGATTTGACTTAGTATAAAATCTTTGATTATTAACGTTTCTTATCAAACACAGACAGACAATCTTGATATTTTTCTTAAAATGATCATCTTCTTAATATGTGTTTAACTTTTGAAATATACTTGTTTAACGACGATAACAATAATATATACCTTACATCCGTCACGCAACTGCCGATGCAATGTTGCAAGCGTTCATGCACAAGTGAAAGTGCAGCACTTCCGTACTTATGTTTCCGCAGTTCACTAACAGTGCAATACAGTCGATATAGATTACAAGTTGTGTAGTAAAATAGTACGTATTAGATTTACAACTAAATTAAGAAGCCAAGGTGAACAAAAGGTATTTTAAAGTTATTAAAGTGTCGAATTATTGCTTAAGTATATTGAATATATAGAGAAGAAAGTTATGAATAAAATAATGTTTTTAACTATCTCAAAACGTAGTGCAATTACGATTATAATCAACAGATGTTTTGTTAAATAACATAATTATTATATTTAAAACCAGAACTATGTAAAATAATAACATTTATAGGGTTGCGTTAAAGGTCGCTTTAGGACCATTTTGACATATCTAACTCTTTTGAATATTTTTTTGCAAAAATGACAGTGTCACACCGGGCACAGTGGTCTGAAAAATCGAGCTCTATACTCATAAAAACCCAATGCCACGAAATTAAAAAAAAACCTATTGGAAGGTCTTTGCCATACCTCTTTATATTTTATATTAAAGTGTATACGCTACACCGCGCGTGAGAAAAAAAAGATTAGTTTTATTTTTGTATACGAGAAAACTTGAAGTAATTTTTTTTAACTGAATGAAAGCGAAGGGCTGGTACTCACATCAAACATTGCCTTTAAGATGACATACAATTCATGCATCGATGGGTGCCGCTTTGTTTTTAGTAAATGTTTGAAAGACTGAATTTTCGGTCTGGGATTTTCTAATTAATTTAACTAATTAAATAAAGAAATGAAATGTAAATCTTTTATTCAACATAAGGATATTAAAACCACTCATTGAACGACCAAAAAAAACATTTTCATAAAAAATATGTCATTAACATAAATTAATTCTTAAAATAAATCAAATTAGATTTAATAAAACTAAAACTAATGGCACTTCGTAAAGACCAACTCTTCAGAGAAGAAATGCCAAGAAACTCTGCAGTTAATGTATACGTTAAATTTAATAATAATTCATTATAACATGATCAAAGCTTCACATCCAAAAATTTAAGGGGAGTCCCAATAAGAACCGGAACATGAAACCATGACCACACAAAAATGAAACGTCTTAAAACATCATTTATATAGTCTTTCACGGTGCAGTTGTTGTCTGATATTAGCATAATTGCCCCACAAAGGGGCTTCCTTTATATGTATGGGAAAATAACTAAAATACACAAGTCTCTCTGTGTCCACGTCAGCCAGGCAGAACTTAGCCTCTTCGCTAGACCACCGCAAACCACCACAAACTGTAATTTTGAGTCTATTGTGGTACCCAAGAAGGCAGTGGACTCAACAATATCCAATGCCACACTATTGATTACAATGTTAGTACTAGAATTTCTAACATTGGGCAAAAAAAATATCACACATTTCGTTTTATTAGAATTGAAATAAGATTATTATATTATTCTAAACCAGTGCTCCACGTCCGATTTAACCTCATTTACTGCTGCTGATTCGTCCTTTCCCCTGTTAACTTTAAATAATATAGAGGTGTCGTCCGCAAACATGTGGCAACGGTCAAATATGGCAAATCATTAATATATACCAAGAAAAGGAAGGGTCCAAAAATCGAACCCTGCGAGACACCCATAACAGCTGCGTTGCCGATAGATCTAACTCCTCCAATTTCTACCGTTTGAACCCTTCCCTTCAGGTAGTAAACAAGCAGATCAAATGCTCTATCACCTAAACCGTAATGCTTTAGTTTCATGATCAGAGTTTCGTGGTGCACGCAGTCGAATACCTTAAAGAGAACGCAAAAAACACACAAAGCATCCTTTGCTTCCTCCCAGGCCCCAAATATAAATTTCATAAGATCGACTCCAGCATCGGTTGTTGATCGATCCTTTAAAAATCCAAACTGTTGTTTATTAAAGATATTATGTTAACTAAAATGCGCTAGTAGTTAATTCAGAATAAGTTTTTCAAATATTTTGCTAATGGCTGATAGTACCGAGATTGGACCATAATTAGCTGGGTCGGCGTTACTACCAGATTTAAATAATGCGATAATTTTGCTGAATTTCATCTGATCAGGAAACTCGGCATATTCTATACAATGATTAAAAATAATGGTCAGGTCAGTTGCAGTCAAATCCATAATGACAGAATACACCTTAACCAAATGACCCCCACAGATCACAAGTTTTCTTTTTCTGTAGCAATTTAAAACTCTTGATAATATCAACCGGGGTGATTTGTCTAAAACTAAAACATCTATTATATTGAGGTACATTATTTTCTATTATATGTCTAGCAGTCTCTGAGCAAGAATTTAGTGGTGAAGTTATTAATATAGGAATTTAATTGTGATTAACTATAAGTTTAGGTTCTTTTATATGAGAGTCATTTTTATCAGTTTCAAATTTAATTATATTTAAAGTGTCCTTAACAACTTTTTTGTAATTTTTTTTTTCTGTAAGTATATCTTAGAATAGTTTTTTACATAGTTAATAAAATCTAAGCTATAATTCACAGATTTTTCCTTATATAGCTCGTATAACCTATAAACCGTTGAACCTGCCAATACCGATACCTCTAGTTGTCCAATCACAGAAAATGCTATTTTTGCCTTTGCTGCTATTTTAAAAGTCTTTGGTTTAAAAATTTTCTGATGACCAGAATCAACATGGCCGTAAAAAATTTGGCATACATGTTATTTGGCTTATCTCTTCTTAAGTGTGTAGGCAAACGCCCCAAAATAATCTGTCATTAACATTCCTTGGTTGGACCACCAGACGACAACTAAACCTGACCCTGGTGGTCAGAATTAATATAAGAAATAAGTTCTGTATGTGATACAGTAAAATCAGTAAAAATGTAGTCAATACAAGTAGAGGATGTGCTTGTAACTCTAGTTGGTTGATTAAAATTATGCCTCAGATTATAACTTTACAGTAATGTTAAAAAGTGCACACAATTTGTAGTGTCCTGAAGCATATTAAACACTGAAGTCACCACACACTACTAGACGTTTACATTTCTGAACAAGTTTAATAAGCACCTTCTCCATACATTTTTAAAACTTTATAAAGTCAGAATTAGGCGGCCTGTAACAACACTAAATTATTACATTTTCTATCTCAATACAAGACATTTCGATTACTTGCTCAACTGAAAGGCTAACTCTATCTCTGTGTTCTTTAAATTTAATATTATTATGAACTAGTATTAAGGAGCCCCCACGAAGTTCATCGTTTCTACAAAATGAACTTTCCACCTTGCCAAGTGCCTCAAGCCAACCTCACCTGCCCGTGGTGCACCCTGCTGACCAACGAACGAGGCTCTGGCGACCGACAAATGGCGGTATAACCATTTCCTAAATAAGCATAGCCAAATACATCAGGCCAGTGATAGGCAGCAGCTTCACTGGTGCGACAAGCTATGCTCTGCGCTCACTAACCCGCTTGCCTAGCGTGGTGAGTAAGGGCAATAACCCCCATGGAAAAAGTTACAAATACATAGCCCCAGTTCCCAGTCACACTTACACTTGCTATTCTGGACAGTGGCAGAGGTCTCGGTTACGGTAGGACAGGGGGTGCTAAGAATACCCGGGTTACGGACGGCTGCCACAAACTGAGGTCGCAGTCTGCGGCTGGACGAGAGTTTGGCGCAACTGGAAGTGGAACTATCTAACATAAGGTGGCATTTTCTAGGGTTATACCAAGCCGACGACAAGGACCATAACTCTGGAGTCAGGCCATCTGTTCTACTTCAGGGAGAGCGACCAGCAGTCTCAGGGTGGCGTAGGCTTTCTCGTCAACAAGGTTCTGCGTGACAATGTGCTGGAGATTTCGAGTGTATCAACCCGGGTAGCGTACCTTGTACTGAAACTGACCAAGAGATACTCTCTCAAGGTCGTACAGGTATATGCACCGACGTCGGCATTCTCCGATAGTGAGGTCGAGGTGCTTTATGAAGATATCGCCAAGGCAATGCATAACACCACCAAAGACCCACTATACCGTTGTCATAGGGGACTACAATGCCAAAGTGGGAGTGCGCGAATGTGACGAGCCGAGTATCGTGGCGCACGGAATTGGACGCAGAAACGCCAGAGGGCAAATTCTGGTCAACTTCCTGGACAAAGAGGGGTTGTTATGAACACATTCTTTAGGAAGAAGCCCCATAGGAAGTGGACAAGGCATAGCCCAGATGGTGGGACAAAGAATGAGATCGACTTTATCTTAGCAGGTAAGAGGTACATATTAAGGGGTGTCTCTGGTCAACAAGTTAAAAATCAGTAGCGACCACCGACTAGTGAGAGGCATCCTGAGAATTGACTTCAAGGCTGAAGAAGTCGTCTGACGCGATCCGTTCTTCGCCCAACGATGCTCTAATCCGTGCATGGCTCTAAAACGTTCCAGTTGGAACTACGCAATCGCTTCGATGCACTGAAGACCACGGCAAATGTTGACGAGAACCTCGATGATGTAGTGAGGGTTCTTCGTGAAGTGGGAGGCACTTCAAGGCAGGGCGGGGCAGCCGAAAATATAAGCTCTCAAGCAAAACTCTGGAATTGATGCGAATTCGACGCACAATACCAGAGGCAGCTTCGTCAGACACCCAACGTCTCAACAAAACCATCCGAAAATCGGTGAGACGTGACCTCCGAAGCTTCAATGCAGAATCCCTGGAACTGAGGTTTTCAGCTTCGTCAGGCTAGATCGACCCATTCTTTTACTAGGGATTTTAGAACCCCGATTCAGCTAAATAGCTTCTTGAATAATTTGAGCTGGGGTTTCACGGAAATCTGTTTATAGGGACGCAGAGACTGGTCTACTGGACTGGTCACTAGTCTCTAGTTGGCTTCAGCATAATTTCCATCACTTGAATATCAGCAAAACAAATTATGTTTGTTTCACAATCAATAAAAGTACACAACCTTGTGCGGAACCAGTGCTTAAAATTCATCAATGTGATCAGGCCGATGCACTGAATTGTTTTTGTCACTTTTGACGAAAGTATACTGCACAAAATATCGGGGAATCATTCTGCATCAACATTTATCCTGGTATCATCAGATCAACCATGTTGTAGCAGAATAAGAAAACTAATATGGATTTTCAAAACGTTGCGACACATTATTACTCCATATCTGCTTAAGCGGGTGTATCTATCATTGGGCCAATCAATCATAACTTATTGCATCGTAACTTGGGGAGGTTCAGTAAAAACAAAATCTTGTTCTTATGTTCTTGTTCTTATGAATCCATAAGTGTGGAAAGGGGACAGCGCTGCCTGAAAGTCATGAAAGTCATGTATTTTAAGCCACTCAGATTCCCTACAGCTGATCTCTACAAGTTGACCAATTTACTGTCGATGCGTCAACTCTACATTTTAAACTCCACTCTACGCCGTCATAAAAATCTCACCTATGATCCTGCTGTTGCATACAGTCGCCGTCAAAGACATGTGATCAAAACCAGCAAATGTAATACTGTTTATGCGCAAAGACAGTTTGCTATTCAATCTGCTCATGTATATAACGAGCTAAGTAAAAAAAAAATTATTCCATGACTTTGTATGAATATAAAGTTAATATTAGAAAATGGCTTAAATCAAATGATTATGAACACATACACACACCACACATGCAAACATACCCACTCTCACACATTCACACACACGCACCCCAACATTCTCTCTCTCACGCACACATACTCACCGACACACATAATTACATTTACAAACTATACTTAAACCGAATATTTTTCTTGAAATGTATTTATCATACTTTCAGTTTTTAAAATTGTTTAGTTTTTTCTTGTATGATGATAACAGGATATGGAAGATTGGTCACTCCCGTCACAGGTAACTCTATTACCCACTGGGAGTGCCAATAATGAAATATGTTGTAAATTTTTATAAAGAATAAAGAATTTTTGAATTTTGAACTGAAGAATTTCAAAGTTTTCTTTATTTGGTCAGTTGATATTGTAAAATTTTCAATCAAGTTTTTTTATGTCAACTATGAGGTTGTAGAATGCTCAAAATCTACAACTATGATGGCTTCTGTTACGTCAATTACTTCAAAGCGCCAAGAAAAAAAATCGGTTTTGGTTTAAATTTAGTTGTATATACCCAAAAGTGTTGACAGTAGATCCATTTGTAGCACTGAACTGGTAAAAAGTTTTATTGCGATGTTTGCGTTATAAATAAATAGGAAACACACATAAGTCACTTCCAGTGTCTATTAAAATTTCTGTCAGTCACAAATGAAGAAGCGACCCGTAGAACTTGGGCAGTCATCAGTAGCCGCTGACTGACCGTTTTCTGCGTTTCCCGACACGAAGTCGCAGAGCTTCACACATCGGTGCGCCTTACTTGTTGTGATACCCACAAATTGGGATACGTCTACAGTTGGGTCTGCAAGATGACGAACGGGATCGATGTCGTTTTCCTGAAATCCTTTTTCTGGATTGGGGTTGGTGCTCAACTTTCATAGTGAGAGCACTAACTTGCTTGGAAAGAAGCGCCAACTGCCGTGTGAGCTGGTCGACCGGTGACGATGATGACGCTACCGCAACTTGATGGGAGGGCGTTACAATATCATGGACAAGGTCGGATATTTAGGCGAGAGCATCTTGAAAAAGACTGGGCAAGCATGCGAGTATGGGCTGCAATTCCACGACTGAACCAGATTGTTTTGAGAGAGTCTTTGCTTACTTTAGAACCTGCTAGTTCGTGTAGATGCCGCAGAAAATGAGTGGGTTTGCGCGTGGCAAGTTGATTGTGAAAACTGCTTCACTTTGTTTTCACTGGATACCGAAAGTCTCTTGATGAGCTCGACTTTGAGACGCTGGTTATCAGGTGGACCAGTGAGGGTGTCACCAATCTCTACACCGTATTGTCGGTCCAATGTGGCCAAAATGTGATAGAATTTGGTTGCGCAGTCGGTAATCCTCATGATGGCAAATTGACCTTGCGCGCCGCGGTTGCGTATTCACGTTCTCGTTCAAATTCGTAATCACTCAGTAGGGGTCACCAGTTATAGATATTTTTGTGTGACCTATTTTCTTCTATGTGTTTAGGTATTAGCTTAGAACACGAAATGATGAAAGTCTAGTTCGAGTAAGCACACACTTTTATTCAGCTATACAGAAGAAAGTTACACAGAAGGTGAGTGACAGAGAAATCGAAATGTGAAAATTAAATGTCTTTACCAAAGAAATCAATAGGTTGCGGGCGCAAGAGAGCGGGGGTGCAGTCTGACTGGATAGCTCGATACGTGTCTGTCTTCATGCAGCTAGCAGCAGTAACGAATCTTTATACCATGCGACTTGTGCAAAACAATAAGTGTACTGTGCTGAACCGCATACTATTGTTACGTGCTGGGGTTCTATCAAGGAATAATAACTCCGAGTTAGAGAATCTTCTTTATTTGTACACACACGGTACACGCACTTGTACTATAAGCCACTACTACTGTAACTGCTTATCCTTCTCTGGCCTGGTATTCCTTCGCTTCCATCGCTTGGGTCTTCGCTTTCAGTTTCACTTCGACTTCAGCCCAACTTAAACTTGTCATACCGATTAGAGCACCGGCTTTTATATACAATGAAATGACAGAAGAGAACAATGGGAGCGATACTCCAAACATAAAAAATAATGGTGGATGAAAACCACTTTGCCCCCTAGTAGCCTTAGCATAAGGCCCAGAATGGCTTTCACATCCGAGTTGTTTATATTAAAGTCGTGGAAGCATCCCGAGCGACTATTGTTTACGATAGCTTCTAGTACTCTTCTTGATTCGAACATTCAATGCGGTGGCTGTAAACCGAAAGTTCTAGACGATGCTCATAACACTATAATAAACTCGTGGTTTTGCCTGCGAATTACTTTATTTTCATCAGTGGTTAGGGTAAGTGCTGCAAATAATATTTAGCATCTTCATGTGTATTAATAATAAGTGTGTGATGTATATTTCTGTTAGTTTTAGGTAAATAAATAAATATAAATATGAGAGTAGGTGAGTAAGTTCCCTACAGTTGATAATAAAAGAGAGTCGGATAGCTATCTGGTTTGGCTGCATGATATCTGGAGGTGTAGGCAACGTCGATGGAGAACGTCACACGAAATAATAATGACAGTGTTAGCCTTTTAAGTTCTCCTTCTTCGATATCAATTAGCAAGTAATATTTGCGTATTTTATTTAAAATATCAAGCAAATAATATTGGTCTTAATCTGGTCCTCTATAAAATTAGAATTTCGTACTTTGGCAATAAAGCTAATTATGATTTAAGTGTTGGGTTTTGTGATTATCATGAGATAATTAATTAATTAATTATCATGAGTAAGTTAGTTATGAACCAACTTACTTAATCTTAAAACTACTCTTATTTTAAAGACCTGTTATCCGACCAATGCTTCAACAGTTTTTTTGTAAAAAGTGTCTAAACTTTGACTGTGTACTCTCAATACGCATCATTATATCTAACATTTAATGCTTACTGTTTATTCATACTGTTCTACCACTCAGTGTCTATAAAGTAAAAATGCTCAACAAGTAGTACATTATGATACAAGTGTGCTAAGTTAGTCATTACAGTCGAGGTGGCTTCTAAGCCCGAGCCGAAGGCGAGGGCTTTAAGGAACCGACAGCTGTAATGACTAAATGCATACGAGTGTCATACGACTATTTTCAACACACTTGTGAAGAAAATAAAATAAGTAGAATCATTTAGTAGGTATAATATCATTTTCGGTTTCATTTTCTTCCTAGATCGATACGTTCCCCATAGAAAATAAAATCGATGTTACTGAAGTACCGATGATTTCTTTTACATGGATTTTTTATTACCCATCTCAAGTTCCATATGTCAAACTTATTAAAAGGAAACAAAAAAAGTTGCTTTACTTTATGATGAAAATGAGGTTTAGTTTAATAGGTTGTATAACTTTACAGCACAAGTGCGATAATATAATACAAAAGTCACAGTTTGATAATATGTCAAATTACATGCCTAAATTCCGTGCAATAATAGTCACTTTATGAGCAAGTGTGTTGAAATATGTATTTATTATGATATAATATGATTGGTCGGAATCAGGATACGTTTAAATCACAGTGTACCGGTGTCCGTCCAACTAAAGAAACTTTGGTTTCGCAGTGCATGGATCAGACTGCATGTGTTTGTTGCAGATGTTTAATGCGTACATATATTATGTATACTTATATTAACCCATGTACTTCCTTAAGTAAGATAAATAAAAATAGGAACCAGAACGGCGTTATGAATCTACTCTCAATCACCAACCGGACATCAAACTATCTCAATCCCGTTTTGGCACACCGCAGAGTCGCGATAGAGGGGTCCCGACCCTGGAGTGTGGGAAGATATGGGGGATAGCCTACAGACGAACCTAGCCACCAATAAGGTGTGTGTACATGACTGGCCCTAAGTCCCTATAGCCTAACCCGAATATATACTTATATATAATAAGTGTGGAGTGGTGTGTCAGGCGTGCGGCGCGTGGATGTGAGGCAGCCGGAGCCATGAGGCATAAAGTGTACCTAGCCGTGTGTAGTGCCTAACGGTAAGGACAGCTAAGCCTCTAGAGCTAAAGGCGCGGCCGGGAGCCTAGTATAGGGGTTCAAGGTAAAGGTGAAGGGATTTTCCCGTAGCTGGCGCGCCAGACTCAGCGTCACCATTTGAGACTGAAGGTGTCTTTACCACTACGGGAGGAAAGGTGAAGAAATGAGAACGCTATAAGGTTCGTAACGATCTCTTTTATTGAGTAAAGTATCAGTCTTTATATACAACAACGCGAGAACGAGTGATTGACGTCAATGCTACTGCCGCCACCCCCCTGCGGGCTCGGAGCTGCTGCCGCTGCATGTGTTGAATTGCAGTCTTGCATCGCTGCCATCACCGTCACTGCGCCAGATCCTTGTCAGCATACTTGGTGGCACCAAAGTCCGACTGCACCTTTCTGTGGTTGGCGTCAGCATTCTAACGCTGTGGCCAAGAGCACTGACCTCGGCCGGCGCGGTGTGTCCACGTGATTGTGGACAGCGAGTATAATATACCCTACTCAAATTTAGATGGAGCTATTTGACTTAATTTAGCTAGCTAACCGCTCTAGTATTGACAAATAAAAAAGTGTAAATAAAACACCGTTTGTCGTATTGCCCCCCACTCTCTCCCTCTCTCTATATATCACTTTTACCATACCTAGTCAACATATTTTCCAAATATACAAGTTTCTCGCTTTTTACTTGTTCCACTTCCTGAACGTTCACTTTTATTACAGTTTCTGTCATACTGTCCTGTCTTCCTATTTATGATAATTAGAACATACTTCACGCTTTCCTAATGGATGAGCAGACTATCAATCGTCAACTTGAACGATCCTGACAGATCTCTCTGGCTTCGTAATCGTAATCTTTCTAAAAAATCGAATGTTTTGTTGAATCGTAATGTTTTATATTATTATGCCTTAAATATTTTTTTATCTTTTGTATGAGTTACGTAGTCAATTTTATCAGTGGCCGGAATTGGGCGCTTTTGCGTTACACAGCAATCATAAATAAGATAATTAAAAGTCAAAATCAAATGTTTTTATTCAACATAAGTACAGGTACAGTACATTAATTGAAAGTTAAAACATTTGCCTGACACTGGTTGTCTCTTGGCATTGAAATTCTACCGTTGGTTCGGAAGCCCTGGCTCGGAGAAGAACCAACAAGAACTCCGACTCCGGCTTTCAGAATTTTTGACCAGTGCCAGTTACAAAACTAAATTATTAAGAAACGTTTTTTTGCACATATAGCTTAGATGCACACATTGCCAACCCTGACCATCGGCAAGGTAGTCTCCGACCGCGTAGTAAGCACCCCGGACTAGCCGGCTCTTAACTATAGTCATAAAATTTAGGTAAGGGCAATTACGTTTACGGCACGGCAATTACCCAGTTCGGTAAATGATTATAAAAACGCAGCAACTTCCAACAAAAGATTTCTTGACCTTTTGAAGCCTCGAGGGCGCCACATGCTGCTTATATTGTTTGTTCCTAGTATTAATTTTATGAACATCACAGTTTCTTTTAAAATTATTTATACATATAAATCCATAAACATATTTGTACTGAGCAACAACCGTCAAAATATCAATTTCTATAAAATTTTCTCGGAGTGACTCTCTGGGGCCCATTCTGTAAATGCAGAGGACAGCCCTCTTCTGCAGAACGAATATTGTGTTTATGTCAGCAGTACCACCCCACAGCAAGATACCATAATACATGATGCTATGAAGTAGGTGAAATAAACAACCCTAGCTGTGTACTCGTCCGTATATTCCCAAATACATTTAACAGCAAATGCTGCGGAACTTAGTTTTTTTAGATAAAACGGGAATGTGATCTCTCCAACTGCAGTCTAGAGTCTTAAGTTGTCCCTAAGAAGACAGTAGTATTTATTTAATTTATTTCCTCATTGTTTATTATTAAATTGGTTTCGACACTATTAACATTTGGCAAAGTAAATTTAATACATTTAGTTTTATTATTATTAAGAACTAAATTGTTATTTTGAAACCATTAAACTACATCTCCTATCAACGAGCTTATTGCGTGCGACTCATCAATCTTCCTGCTCATTTTTAAGATTAGGGATGTGTGTGGATCAGCAAAAAGGACCATCCTACACCTAGCTTTAGTTACAAAAGGTAAGTCATTTATGTATACTAGGAAAAGAAACGGACTTAATATTGAGCCTTGAGGCACCTCCATCCAGACTGAACGAACCGATGACTGCTTCACACCAATAGTTACTTTTTTTACTCTATTACTTAAATATGATTTTATTACATTTAGTGAATTATTTGTAACGCCATAATATTCCAATTTTCTTATTATTATATCATGCCTATCACAATCGAACACATAGATCACATAAAATACCAAATGCATCCTGTGACCGTTACCAGGCATCAAAATCCCTTGTATAAGTTCTACACCAGCATCAGTGGTGGACAAACCCCTCGTAAAGCCAAATTGTTTACAATGAAGCAGTCCATTAAATTAAAATGGTACAACATCTGATTCTACAAGATTTTCTCGAATACTTTACTTAATGCTGATAGCACGGATATTGGACGGTAGTTAGATAGGTTCAAGGTACTACCAGACTTGTATATTGGTGTTACTCTACTTATCAGGGTACGAACCTGATTCTATCGAGGCATTGAAAACCGATGCCAGGTAAGGTGCCATCAAGTCAATAATAAACCATTAGGTTACTAGGTTTAAACGATTACGTTTTGACCGACCTACGTAATAAAAAGTACAGTGTTACTCTCTTTATATTCTCCTTTAATACATATTTTATTAGTCTTATAAACTATACTATATCTATTATATCTACCTCAGTCAGGTTATCTCTTACGACTAGATGCGATAATAGTCATGTCGATTTAAGAGAAGTGATGTCATTCAATACTAACATCACAGTCGTGAGACCCTATAATAGGGCCGACTACACAATTGACTCGAATATTTTAATTTTCTTACGACGTGTGATGACTGTGGTCAGACCGGTTTCAGTTGAATAAACGCAGTTCTGGCTTTGTTGATACGTGCTTTTATGTTGACCTCAGTTCCTCCAGTTAGCTCTAAAACACTTTTTCAAATTGTTCCACACCTTTGACGCAGATTGGCGTAGTTTCTACAGTACGAAGCGCATTTCTTTCGTCTTGGCGCAATTAAGGCTCAGCCCCTCTTTACGTGCCTTAAGTCAGGGTTATCAAATTTCGACTTGAGACGGCCTCGCGTGAATAGCAAGCACTTACATCACTTTATATGCACGCTCGAGATATATGAATATGAAAAGCGGTCATACGTCAAAACGGCCATCATAGCATGCCGGTAGTTTAATTACCGTATAGAATCCTTTTTTTTTCATTCACGTATATTAATATCAAAAGTAAAGCAAAAAAAACATTTATTATACTTGCAGATGTTGTTAGCTACAATGATAATAGCATTCGTGGTGTTTTTGTTTCTTTATATGGATACTATCAAACCAAAAAAATATCCACCAGGTCCTCGTTGGATGCCTATACTGGGAAATGCTAGAGAAATCTATAAGCTTCGAGAAAAGACTGGTTATCTTTATAAAGCTGTTCATGAATTATCGGTTAAATATTGTAAAGATAGCCATGCTCTAGGGCTAAAAATAGGCAAAGACAAAATTATCATGGTTAATAGCCTAGATGCCAATAAAGAAATGTTAAGTAATGAAGATCTTGATGGTCGTCCTAAGGGTATATTTTATCAAACAAGAACTTGGGGTGAAAGGCGAGGCGTATTGCTTACCGATGGTTGTCTCTGGAGAGAGCAACGAAGATTTTTAGTAAAACATTTAAGAGATTTTGGTTTTGGTCGCCAAGGAATGGGCAATATTGCAGTGATAGAAGCATCGCATATGATACGTGATGTTGAAAATATTTTGCAGACAATGAATAATAAGCCATATGTTTTACAGTTGCACAACTTCTTTAACACATATATTTTAAATACATTGTGGACTATGATGGCTGGTATAAGATATAAAGCAAATGATCCACAAATGCGAGTCCTACAAAATTTACTGTTTGATTTGTTTGCTGCTGTTGATATGGTGGGGACAGTATTTAGTCACTTCCCAATACTTTCACTAATTGCACCGTCACTTTCTGGTTATAAAAAATTTACTCTTACGCACAGAAGAATATGGGAATTTTTGAGACAAGAAATAATTAAACATAAAGAAAGGTTTGATCCCGCAAAACAAGATAAGGATTTTATGGATGTATATATAAGAGCTTTGCAACTTTACGGTGAAGTTAATTCCTATTCAGAAGGCCAATTAGTCGCTATGTGCATGGATATGTTTATGGCTGGTACTGAAACGACTAGTAAAAGTATGAGTTTTTGTTTTCTGTATATTGTAAGAGATCAACAAATCCAAAAAAAAGCTCAGGAAGAAATAGACAGAGTGATTGGCAAAGATAGAGTTCCTAATTTGAACGATCGACCCAAGTAAGTTTTTCTATATTATATTGTCCTAGCATGCTAAACACTAGATATATTTATAGTTTCATTTATCATCATCCTCTTAGCTCATACTATAGTGAAAGTGAACTGTATATGTTTGAAAAGTTTTTTTATTTTATACATACATACATACATATCACGCCTGATTCTCTGAAAAAGGTAGGCAGAGATCACGGATCCCCATTTGTCCCGATCTTGACAAACCACTTTCGCTTCATTGACAATCATACATCTTCTCGTACATACTCGGCGGTTATAAGTACTCCTAACGTCACCTTTTTTCAATATAGCGTCTATCTGACTGGTATATGTCTTATTGGGGCGGTCCCTACGTAACCACCCTTCCACTTCGCTTATATATATATATTCCTTTTTTATTTTCTTGACTGTAGCTATGTGTTCCTTGACTCTCTCGGCTATAGATCGTTTGTTTTGTCCGATATAAGATTTGCCAAAACTATAATCAGTCTTATAAACACCCGCTGTTTGATACGGAATCATATCCTGGGATGTTCTGGGTAACTTGATCACTTTAGAAAACGGAGTATACACGGACTTGATCGATAAACATCTCAAAATCATTCCAATTTTGTCAGTGACTCCTTTAACGTATGGCAGAAACACAGGAGTGAGTTCAATGTTACATTGTCTCGAGGCCCATTGACAATTTACTGGATGCAGAAGTTTACTCAAAAATGTTGATGGATGGATTGGTAAGAGGGATTCCACAGCAGCCCATTGCAAACAAGATGAGGATGGATTTTATCAGGAGTTTAACTGCCATGTAGGTATTGTATTGATGAGATAGAAAGGTATTAGGAGATCGAAGATATACCGAAAAATTACACAGAATTAACAAATTCAAAACAATTCTGCGAAAATCTTAATTCCGAAACTACAACGAAACTTTTTGACGAAAGCTTCGTAGTTAAAATGCAATTTTCAATATATAGGATCTTCAAAAAACCAAGCGCTTGCTCAATATTACCAGCTTGAAAGAAAACTGACACAAAAAAAACTTGGCTGACAGTAACATAAAAAATATTAATGAATATAAAGATAGAAAAACATTTATTCACTGCTATACATACAGATTTTAACATAACACTATTTATACACCCTTTATAAAACAATAATACTCGTACATATAAGAAGTAGGCACTTATGCAGTGAAAAGGTGCTGTCTCAGTATTTGATGCAACTAATCTTCCTCCCAAACCTAACTCTGTCACTAGCTGAATATCATATATACTATACATACACATACACACATAGTACACACATACAATGATAATGAAAAAAAAACTGATAAACGTACTTAGATGTTAAATATTATATAATTCAGTATAAAAACTCCTAAGAAATAGCACACACGATTAATAATAGATACAAAATTTAATTATATATATATAGATACTATACATAGATACACAAACGCTGTATAATTAAATACGTATAAAAGTAAAACATATTTATTCAAATATATACATACATAATACACAAGCAAATACATATATACATATACATAGACCTATGTATACAATCTTAAATATGTAAATACATCCAATAAATGAATATATATATATATATATCTGATACAATTATAGAAATTTGGTATTTGTAAACACAAGGTAAGATCATTGACAGGATTTAGGGGATGGATTTCTGTTGCTCCAGAAGAAAAGCCTTGAACCTACGGTTGAAGACTCCCCTAGAAACAACATCGCGGATAGGTGGCGGTATATCATTCCAGCACTTGGACGCCGCAAACTTGAAACATCCCCGAAACGCTGCCGAATGGTGCACCGGCAAAGCAGCCCTAATCCTAAAGTGCGGTGGATTCACTGACCACTTGTGATTTCTATACAAGTAAGACGGCCCCTCCGATCGAATGACACCAAACAACAGCGTTGCAAGGTGCAGCCGCCTACGGGACTACATGTTCAGCAAGTTAGCGTCGTTCAAGTATGGAGTGACATGGGAAAGCAAAAACGGGTGCATGTGTTTTGCACACGCTGTATCAATTTCCTAGTTCAGCCAAGTATGCAGCTACCATAGAACAACCTCACAGTAGTTCAGCCTCGACAATATCAACGCTTCACTCAGATAGACACGCAAGTCTACACTGAGATATTCGCGGATATTGTAGAGCACCTTTACGGTAGAAGCAGTTCCCAACCACACTGAGGACATGCTTCTCAAAACGAAGCCCACTGTCCATCAGTAGGCCCAGGTTCCTGACCTCCTCTACCCTTTCTATGACGTTTCCCCTGATAGATACACCATTGGCCGACAAGACATCCACCGTATTCCGAATTTGTGACCGGCTTCCAAGAACTAAAAGCTTAGACTTGGAAAGGTTCAGTGCAAGACCATTTCTATCAGACCAACACGCAATTCGTTCGAGTTCAGAATTAATGCTCCGTATGCATTCCGACATCCCCGAAGGTTTGGCGGACGCATACAGCTGCAAATCATCAGCGTAGAGATGATACCGACTGCTTTCGATACTGCTAACAACATTCGCGCTATACAGTATAAAAAGCAGCGGACCTAAGATAGAACCCTGTGGCATTCCCCTCGTCAACACACGAGGGGAAGAGCACCGAATTCCACCGTCCATCCCCAGCAACCCAACGACTTGCGTTCGGTGAGATAAATAACTATCGAACCACTTCACAGCACCGGTAGAAAATCCATAATACGTCATCTTGGATAATAGCAAGGGTATGAATATATTGCAATAACACATGAAGGAAAGCAACCCCAGCCAGCACTAAAAATTTTTCCGACCTCATCAAGCAGTCTTGACACATGAGTTTACCACCACCAAATTGAGGGTTGTATTCAACGCTTTGGCCAAATCATCA
This sequence comes from Leucoptera coffeella, assembly GCA_030578115.1. Lineage (NCBI taxonomy): Eukaryota > Metazoa > Arthropoda > Insecta > Lepidoptera > Lyonetiidae > Leucoptera > Leucoptera coffeella. Next base: position 2,638,221 of record JAMBLF010000002.1, read on the forward strand.
CCTTGATATACATAGCTTAAACAATTTAATGGAATGTGGTCCTACATTATAACAAGCCCTACTGGAGATTTTTTTGAGATGGAGGACTGTCTAACCTCATCCGTCACCGTCAATATTTTGTTATAATGTAGTTAATCCGTTACACACTAGATGGCGCCACATGTAGTCTACATAAAATTCTATTTAGTTAATGTATTTCTAAACTAGATGGCGCTGCATATCCTCTACAACACGCAATAATAATTTGGTAATCTGGGTATAAATACCCCAGATTTGATTTGTATCATTGTATAAAAAAGTATCTCATAATAAGTGTGAAATAAAGTGTAATAATAAATAGTGTTTAAATTAAGTAGTAGTGAAGTGAAGTGAACAAAGTGGTCCTATCGAGCCGGATTTAAGTGCAGTGACGCGAATGGATTGCAGTGACGCGAATGGATTACAGTGTCACTAATGGATTGAAGTGCAGTGACGCGAATGGATTACAGTGCCACTAATGGATTGAAGTGCAGTGCCGCGAATGGATTGAATTGCAGTGCCACGATTGGATTTAAGTGCAGTGTCACGAGTGGATAAATGTAATAGTAGATTGTCCATAATATAGTCTGCGATGTCACTGGCAGTCGTATCTTTAGACACGTTGTAAATAAATAAAGGTAGCTTTATAACAGCTGATTTAAACTTACAAGATGGATCTCCGATTGCCTTTCCCTTCTTCCCTTCAAATCGCAGTTTTGTTCTTCGTCTCTGTACTAATTTCCACTCACTGTCATTGTTGTCTCCTTTAATACCATTGTTGTGAGTAACAATGTCCATGTTTTTAATTCGTTCCATTGGTTTTTGTATAGATACATACTTATTGTTCGTCGCCGATTGCTCCTGATTCGATGCATCCATACCTACAAGTTGTGATTTCATTATGATTTTTTTGTCTATTCTCACGCGCGCGGCCGTAACTGTTTCGAGAGAGACAGAAGATGTATGTCAAACTCTGAGTGATAGTTTTTAATACTTCATCATGATAAATTTGTACTGCAACACTTTCATAATTTTATAATAAGTTAGGAAGTCGAGTTTTAATATTTTCTATGTAACTTGATATTGCTTCTGCACTATTTAATGTAGAGTTTTGGTGACTGTGAAATCTAGTTCGATTCTTTTTTGGTTTTGTTTTTTTTATTGTAACTCTGACTGCTCAATGGTCTGATTGAAAATTTTAGTTTCATACTTCTGATTAAATTAGGAAAGTCTGACAAAATGAAGTCGATTTCATTTTTGTCTCAATTAGGTGAGAGCCAAGTTCATTTTCGTATTTTTTTTGTTTTTTGAAATATGTATTTATGATTGCTATCGTATTTTCCGCTGCGAAGTTGATAAGTATTTGACCCCTGTAGTTTCTTATGCCATATCCATTTGGTTTCGTTATCACGTACTCTTCGGCTTTAGGTTGTTCTATTCTGGCATTAAAGTCGCCCATAATTATATATGATTTGTGTGCAAGCTGGTAATCAATGTATATATTTAAAATGTTATAACATCTGATTGTGAGTATTACTTTAGGTATACAGTGGTTCTGCCACCAATAGATGTGTTGGATGTATTGTCGTATTGTCAGTCTTGACTATTGCCTCTCAATGAGGTGCACTTAAACTTTGTCATCGCTACCCATACTCTCCCGGTTCATCGCGTAATTCCACACTACAAGCCATACTAATATTGCGAGTGCCCCACTCTACTCAGCTATATTCATTTTATTTAATTACTCACGTTTAAAAGATTTGAACTAAATAAAGGCATCCTTCGGAACCTTTTATCACGTAAGTCTGTTATCACATTATCCAGGGGACAAAGCTGCAAAATTTTTTATACTATTGGTAATGGTGACCAAAAATACGAAAAAAAAGCAACATGTCCTTAGGTCAGTCTCTTACGGTATGCGTGAAGCATCTGCTTACCATTGCTTTCCAGTGCTAGGTCAATATATTTTATCCATATATTTCAGTATGCCGTATAATGAAGCCATTGTGCACGAGTGTATAAGGCACTTTATGGGACGTACTTTCGGTGTGCCCCATAGGGCTCTTAAAGACACAACACTAGCTGGGTACAAAATTCCTAAGGTATTGTTTTAAGAGCAAGAATGTTAATAAATCAATTATTATGGTTTGTGTTAATTAATTAATAAGTACTTCCAAATAACATTATTTCTGATATTTATCAATCAATCAGCCTATGTTAGTCCACTGCTGGACGTAGGTCTCTCCAAGGTTACGCCACAGAACACGATCACTAGTAGACTTTTCTTTATGAAATGCCAATAGTTTAATTAAATTCATTTTTAATTATTAAAAATATTTAATTGTAATGTTAATGACATTTTTTTATCAGAATTTCTTTTTACTTTTAATAAGTGATTATTAGGTCCTTATGTTGAATGAAAGAGTTTCATTTCTATATTAATGACCTGTACAAACTTGAACTTGAAAATGGTCAAATGTTTTGTCATGCTGATGACACCGCCATTGTCTTTACTGGTGGGTCCTGGCAATCTTTCTTCAATTCCGTAAAAGAAGATTGCTTTCAGTATGCAATTGGCAAAATGCTCTCTCTTACTTTAAAAGTCTCTGTAACTAATTACATATGCCATGCAATTTATATATAAATATATAAATAAATTCTCAACCTAGTGAAAACATCAAATTAAATTTACATAATAGCTTGCTTGTAAATTGATAGGGTTAGGTATTGTGAATAGTTGAGTGTCATGCTTGATCAGGGGACAGAATTAAAAAATTGGTCTGGATTTTCGAAAACTTACGCCAGCTTGCATTTAAATAACTTTAGCTCAGTCTATTATACCGTATTGTATTACTGTATGGGGAGGTGCGACCAAAATGAAATTATTAGGAGTCGAACGTGCACAGTGGTATTTATTAAAAGCAATGTACTCTAAACCTATTGTTTAAAGTACACTGGAATGAAATGGAAGTGGAAGCTATGTTCCACAATGGAAAACTATACTAATAAGATGAACTTTTAACAATCAGAAAACTTTATGAACTACACATTGTACTCAAACAACACTCACAACTTTTGTTAGGAAAAAGTTATGTAGCAGCGCTAGACGTTTCAAATCTGTGTTCTTGAATAAACGAACAACAACAATATTTGCTGATTGGCAGTTTAAATCAAGGGCTTAAAATTTGTATAACCAAAATAACCATATGCACATTTATAAACATCAAATTGGAATTAAAGAAACAAGGAGATTTCAATTTTCACTTCAGTGCGCTGAAGTGTAAGACTTACTTACACATGAACATACTCCTACATTCGTACACTTTACTCACACTTCTTCACTAACACATTCCCACACACACACACACTCAAAGAAAGAAAGAAAAAAACTTTATTTACTAACATACAAAAACACAAACATCCAAAAAAATAAATGCAAAGAACACCGTTGATGCAGTTAAAAGGTGCTGCCTCAGTATACGATGTAGCTAGGCTACATCACAGGTCCCCCCGCAGCACCCGATTCGGAAACTGTCACAAGCTGTATATAATAAATAACAAACATACACAAAATAATTTATATATAATAACCATCATCACAAATACAGATATAATACTTACTCATACATAAAATTTATACACTATTCATAATATTTTGGGGAACATAAACAAGAACATTAGTTATAAGCAACTCACTCTCCCCTCCCGGATCACATCTTGTGCAGACGTATTTTAAGTTAATCAAATATTAATAAATACCATAATATAATAAATCAAATTACGATACAATATTCGGACTGCATACATCGTAGGAGTTCGCTGCCCATGGATACTGCGATTGTAAGTTCTCCTAGTTCCGGATCATTCTGCGCGTGAGTACCTATGCATATAACCCGGCGATACCAGGCGCATTCACACTCAGCGTTATCGTATAGCAGTAATAATTCGACTTCGAGGGTAGCTGAATAAAAAGTGATATACAGTCAGTACTTGTAGACTGTCGCGATCTTAGACCTATTTCTTAATATTTTGATTGGTGTTTTATATTATAAAGTTAGTAAAATACTGTAACAATAATGCCTATAAACCGCTCACCTGTAAAGACGAGTGTCGCGGCTTCCTCCAACCTACAAAAGGAGCACTCGCTTTCTCACCCCGCCATTAACATGATTAACTTGACCCAGACCTCGCCAGAAGATAGCATGTATATCACTCAGAGGAACAAGCGCAAGTTTTTGGGTGGTCACGATCACGTTGACGTCAAAGAACTAATGGCTAATCAAGACAGTTCAGTTTCGTTCTCGTTCTAATTGGAACCGGTCGTGTCTGCTGGTGAACCTGCATAGTGTTCTGCATGCGAGTACTTGTGTTAAGTTTACAAAGAGTAAGGAATTTTTGGAGGTGGCAATGAGCAAAGAAAAATTTCTTGGTTCTGTGGATATGATGGATGTTGCTGAGGAGTCTGGTGCTACTTCATCCGCATCGCTTGAGTACATCACTTTCCGAAATAGAGGTCAAGCTGATGATCCTGAACCATCTCTTCGGGGCGATTTCAAATCATTCGAGAAGAGAATACTCGCTATGATGGAGTGCGCGTTTAAACAACAGAATGAGCAATTCTCCAAGTTCTTCGCTGAAGCCGATGAAATAAAAAAGTCGGTCCAATTTGTTACCAACAAGTTGGACGAACTTTCGGCGAAGCTGATTGATACAGACAATAGGATAACCAAACTAAATGAGAAGGTGGTGGCTCATGAATCTCTCCTTAAGAAGATTTCTCAGTTGGAAGCTAAAATAGATACTATGGAGCAGCAAGCGCGTGTCTGTAATATCGAGATCAGCAATCTTCCTGAGCGTAAAGGGGAAAATCTCGCGGCCATACTGGAATCAATCGGAACTGCTATCAAAGTACCTATCTCGTTGCGTGATGTGGTCGCTGTTCATAGGGTCCCCTTGCTCGATCGTAGTAGTGGACGTCCAAAAAATATCGTGGCTAAATTGACATCCAAGATCTTGAGGGACAATGTGGTATCGGCTGCTCGAGCAGGCAAAGGGTTATCATCGGACAGCTTGGGTGTGAATGGATTACCGCACAGGGTCTTCATAAATGAGCATCTTACACAGCACATGAAGTCCTTGTTTCGAGAGACCCGAGAAGCTACAAAGAAGAATAACTTCCGTTTCACTTGGGTCAAACATGCAACGATCCTGGTTCGGGAGGATGAGACTTCACCTATCATCGCCGTTAGAACTAAGGAAGATATTTCGAAAATCGTTGCCAAAAGGAGAACCTAATTGCTGTCCACGATTAGTGTTGTTTTTGAGTGCTGCTGCTCTGTGCTTTAGTAATTATACCCAGTCTTTGTTTGTGTACCACCTGTTATTTGTACAAGTAATTTTAAATTGTGTATGTGTGTGTGTTTTCAATAATGTATTTAACAACTATAAATTGAATATTGTGTGTATGTTTATATATTATGTATGCCGTAAATTATTTGTTATGTATATTATATATATTTGTCTTGGATGTAAGTTGTTTATTTATGTTAATTATCACAATCGTATCATTCTATATATTTATTCTTGTCTACATATATACAATCAAACTCTATTCATCCTTCATAAAAATGTTAATAAATTAAATATATATTCATATTTTTGCTTTATACGTTGTTGCTTGCCATTATCATTCATAGCATTAAATTGTTTGACCAATTTCAGTTCAATCTATACTTTTATTTACATTATTCGGCTTTACTTCATTATTAAATCAAAATATAGGGAAAATACTAAGTTTATATCTTCACGGAATTGCCATATCCACAAAGATGATCATTATCGTTCCGTGTCGCCTGCGCAAACTAGTTTTAGTTGAGTATTTTGTACATCTTTTATTGCGGGTATACGGCACAAAAATGCTTTATTTAGGAATCATCTCGGCACTTATCTTTGTATGTGTTTATACAATTTTATGTGTTATTTCTATCTGTTAATATGTTCAAATGTAATCAATTTTCATTATTTAACTAGTGGCATATCTGTGCCATATCTAGTGGCAGGATTACAATTAGGCAGTAGAAGTACAGTGTCTTATGTGTTAATGCGTCATCTAAGTGTTTTTACGTTTATGATTTATTTATTTCGTTTATTTCGTTTCTAGTAACATAACTTGTTTTGCACTTTTAAATATGTGTCGTGTATCTGTATATAGTCAACCTATATTGTATGCCTATCTTCACTTCGTGCGATTTGTGCTGGTCTGTTTGTGTTTATATTTTATCATTGTAAAGACATTGTATGAGTCGTACCAAATCATATTAGAACAGATTTTATCTATTATGAATTATAAAAATGACTGATTCAGTTACTGTTTACTACCAAAATTGCCGTGGTATTCGCACAAAGTTGAACACACTTTACATGAATGTTTTATCCGAATGCTATGATGCCATAGTTATTACTGAAACGTGGCTGACTCCACGGGTGGTTGATAGTGAATTCATAGATTCGAGGTACACGGTATTTAGGTGTGATCGGGATCGTGAGACCGGTGGGAGACGTGATGGTGGCGGTGTTCCGCTGGCCCTTGCCGGCGAGATGGCGAAGGGCGCGCGCCGCCGAGTGCTGCGCTCGCCTCCGGGCGATGATGGCGCCCTGGTGGTGCTTGTGGGCTGCGCTCCCTGCCTACCCTTTTTGACTACGTGTGTGTTGATGTGGCGCCTCGGGCTGTGCCTCCATTCACTATATGCGCAGTTTACCTGCCGCCTGGCCAGTCTCGCGATGCGTATGAAATAATATTTGTTTATTTTTATTATAATATGTCTTCTGATTGTAACTTTTACATTTTTGGTGATTTCAACCTGCCCTTAATTGACTGGACCTGTTCACCGCCTACTGCTGGCGATTCTTCGTCTGCTTCTTTGTTTAACTCCTTGTTTCCTTAATCTGACGGGCTCTTTTCAGATTAATAAGTTTTTAAACTCAATGGGTAGGATACTTGATCTGCTTTTAACAAATGACGGCGACAGCGTTTGCGCCCATTCAGCCACAACTTTGTTGCCATCGGAGACCATTCACCCGCCCTTCGTGGCTACCTTGGCGGTGCGGGCGCCCCCGCTGCAACGGGCAGCGCGTGGGCCGAGGGCTCGATTCTTGGAGGCAAATTACGTGGCTATTAACGCGGACATTCAAGCCATTGATTGGCGGTCTGTCCTGGCTGCTGGTTCGGTTGATGCATTTGTCGACCTATTCTATAGTATGACCTACGCAATAATAAGGAATCATGTGCCTTACCGGATACCTAGTTCGCAAAGTTACCCTATTTGGTTTACTAAACCTCTTATACACATTCATAAAAATAAATTAAAGATGTGGAAGAAGAGGAAACTCTATGGCAACGTTTCTGATTACACTGTGTTCTCTTTAATGCGGGCGAGATTTAAAAAACTTTTTAGGGTGTGCTATTTCAACTATATGGACAACATTGAGGACGGGCTTAAAAAGGATGTTAAGTTTTTTTGGAGCTATGTACACAATCTTAAGGGAAAGCATGGGCTGCCTAAGAATATGGCGTACAATAATGAACAAAGTGACGATCCAAGGGGTATCTGTGCGATGTTTTCCACATTTTTTTCCTCCGTGTACGAACCCAGCGAGTTGGATGGAGGCTTTCTCTGCGATCACCTCCCATTCGGGAACGGTTGTGAGGTGTTGCACAGTATCCAGTTTAGTCTGGACGCTGTTCGTAGGGTCTTGTCTGAACTCAATGTCACAAAAGGGACGGGGCCTGATGGTATCTCACCTATCTTTCTGAAACACACGTCTTCCTCCATCAGTGCCCCTTTAACCATTCTATTTAATCGTAGTCTCCAAGAGGGCCAGGTTTCCCCGCAACGGAAGGCTGCTGATGTGATACCCATTCATAAGGGAGGATCAAGAACGTTGGTTGAAAACTATCGTCCTATCTCTAAGCTGAGTGTGGTTTCTAAGGTCTTGGAGAGGCTGGTGCACGGTGTTATATACCCAGTAATGCATCGCAATATACCGGAGTGTCAGCATGGTTTTGTGAAAGGGCGCTCTGCTGTTACAAACCTAGTGGTTTTCACCAACCATTTATTTAATTCCCTGGATGATCGTGGACAAGTTGATGCTGTGTACACCGATTTCTGCAAGGCTTTCGATAAGGTGGATCACAGGATACTCATGCAGAAAATAGCCTTTAACGGAATTCGTGGTAATCTTTTTTGCTGGTTCCGATCTTATGTTATGAGGCGCACTCAGAGGGTGGTTGCTGACGGGTATTGGTCTGAGGTGTTCGCAGTGACATCTGGGGTAGCTCAAGGTTCCATTCTTGACCCTTTATTGTTTGTGTTGTACATTGGTGACATTGGTACATGTTTCCGGAACTCAGAATATTTGCATTATGCTGATGACCTGAAAATTTTTCGAAGCATTCGCGGGATTGGTGACTGTAGCCTTCTGCAACTTGATCTGGATAGTTTCTCAGTTTACTGCGAGGTTAACAAGCTACACCTTAGTATCATGAAATGTAAGCAAATTACTTTTACTAAAAAGAAGAACTCAGTGGTCGGCTTATATACTCTTAATGGTACAGTGTTGGAGAGGGTCCCTGTAGTTCGAGACCTGGGAGTGTGTCTTGATATTAAACTTCATTTGGACGTACATGTGGATCAAAATACTGACAGGGCTTACCAGATGTTTGGGTTTGTAATGAGAAGCAGTGGGCAGTTTAGGCGGCCGTCCTCATACCTACTTTTGTATAAGTCCCTCATAAGATCCCAACTCGAATATGCAACTGTTGTATGGAATCCCTGTTATAATAAATACCAGAATCAAATTGAAGTCATTTAACGGAAGTTCTTAAGAGTCATGTATTATAGGTGTTTTAGGAAAAGGCGACACTCTAATGAACTCTTGAGTGAATTTGGGGTTTCCACATTAGGGGTGAGAAGGGGCTTACTTGATGCAACTTTTCTTTATAACGCGTGTCGGGGCACTTTTGACTGTGATTACTTGTGTAACAACATTACTTACCAGCCGCCCAGTAGGGCGGTTGGGCTGCGGGATGTGCGCGTTCGCCCGCTCTTTTGCCCGCCCCATTGCAGGACGAAGGCGGGCGAGCGCGCGCCCCTCACTCGCCTCATGTGCAACTACAACCGCCTGCTTTACACATTGGACCCGTTCCACCTTACTCTGGCGCAGTTTAGGAGACTGGCCCTGTCTCTTCTCGTGGATTACAGTCAAGCCGAATAATTACAGTTGGCACTAACATTCTAACTTAATAAAATAAGTACTTAAATAATACATATATAATATCCCCCGTATTGTTAGCCCTTTGCAGGGTGGTCGGAGTCTCGAGTAGACTCCCCTATCGACTTTGTGGATGGGCCTACAACTTGGCCTGATGGAATTACTTTATATTATATGTATATGGCAAGTAACAACGATTAATTTGTATGTTAATATTTTGATATGAATTGTGCTATTTTTATGTGTGTGTATATGGTATTTATGCGTTTGTTTTTGTGTACATGTATCATGTATGTGTGTAATATTTATATTTGTCTATGTATGTATATATATCTGAAATATATATATATATATATATATATATATATATATCTATTTATGTTTTTTATATTTATATATATTTATTTATGTTGAATATCGTTGTGTGGGTTCAATGATGAAGACTTGATTTAGACCTTTCATAGAGTGAGATTTTTTTTTTTACATATTCACATTTGCATACACGTGGACAACAATGTTGGCTATGCAGTTGTATAATCGTAAATTGAAGTTGAAATTAATGTGTACTGTGTAGTTGTTAGTTGTTCTAAATAAAATAAAATAAGACGCTAAGCTCGAGAAGATGATGTCCGCTATAAATTTATTACTTCAACAGAATTCCGAGGTAGAGATAGCAGTCGAGACCATGAACCATAAATATGATGACTTAATGAAGTCTGGTCATACACTGCGGAGAGACAATGCATATCCTCCGAAGCAAGCGTTGGATTGGCATCCCACAGGAAAGAGAAAGACAGGGCGTCCTAAGTCCACGTGGCGTCGCTCGGTTCAGAAGGAGGCAAAGTCCATGGGACTGCAGTGGGGAGATCTGCAAGAGATTGCACAAGATCGCCCACGGTGGAGAAACCTTCTTCGAGCCCTATATCCCTGCTAAGGGATAACAGGAATTAAGTCAATGAAGTCTACTGAGATATTATTGGCTGAGAACTGTGAGTACAAACAGCGCATCGACTACTTGGAATCGAAAATCGAGAGCCTAGAAAGACAATCTATATCAAAGTCAAAGTCAAATGTTTTTATTCAACATAAGTACAAGTATAGTACATTCATTGAAAGTCAAAACATTTGCCTGACGCTGGTTGTCTCTTATCATTGAAATTCTACCGTTGTCGGCTAAGGTCGAAATCAGGAATCTACCCGTCGCAGATAAAGAAAACAGAGAAACATTGCTACATACTGTATCCGCTTTAGGAAACTTAACGAAGGTTGAGGTATCTCGAGATCAAATTAGAAATATATATATCGACTAAAGAAACATACAAGTGCAACCGTCACGAATCCTATCATTGTTGAGTTCTACTCAACAATCACTAGGCAACAATTTGTAATTGGATCAAGGACCTACAATAGACTGAACAAGAATAATACCCTAAATTCCAGTCTTTTAAGCATCCCAGGACCCCCGCAGACCATCTATATCTCTGAGGCCCTAACTTCCAAAGCAGGACGACTCCATTATTTAGCCCGGGAAGCGCGTAAGAAATTTAACTTCGAGGGCTGCTAGACCAACTATCATCATCATCATCATCAGCCTGTATCAATCCACTGTTGGACATAGGACTCCCCCAAATGACGCCACTTCTCCCTGTTAGTGGCCGTTCGCATCCATGCCGGCCAACCTGCGCAGGTCGTCTTCCCACCTTGCCGGGGGGCGCCCCACACTACGTTTACTGAGACGCGGTCTCCACTCTAGGACTTTTATGCTCCAGCGACCATCAGTCCTTCTGTATACGTGACCAGCCCAACTCCACTTCAGCGTGCTAATTCTTTTCATAATGTCGGTAACTTTAGTTCTCTGGCGTATCACCTCATTTCTGATGCGATCTACCAGAGAAACCCCGAGCATCTTCCGCTCCATAGCACGCTGAGCGACCTTGAATTTGTGGGCTAGTCCCGCAGTGAGTGTCCACGTCTCAGATCCGTACGTCATAACGGGGAGCACACACTGGTTGAAAACCTTAGTTTTCAGGCATTGTGGTAAAGACGACGTGAGAACATGCCTTAGCCTTCCAAATGCTGCCCATCCCAGCTGCACTCTTCTGTCCGCCTCCCTCTCGAAGTTGTTTCTGCCAAGCTGTATAATTTGGCCTAAATAGGTGTATTGGGAAACAACTTCTACGGGAGTGCCCCCAAGGGCAACCGGTCTCGGGACCACCAAATCATTAAACATGATTTTGGTTTTTTCTAAATTCATCCCGAGTCCGATGCGTCGAGAAGCAGCATCTAGTTCGGACAGCATTTCCTCCAGATCCTGCAGCGACTCTGCCATCAGGACGATATCGTCAGCAAAGCGGAGGTGCGAGATGTATTCCCCATTTATATTTATTCCCCGTTCAACCCAATCCAACGTTTTGAAAACATCTTCCAGTGCACTCGAGAACAGTTTCGGGGACATAACATCCCCCTGTCTGACACCTCTCTGCAACTGGATAGGTTTCGTGCCGTGGCTTTGGAGTTGAACGGTCATCATGGCGGAATCATAGATATGTCTCAGCACACTCACGTATCGCCAGTCGACCTGAGATCGCTGCAAGGATTCCATGACTGCCCAGGTCTCGACCGAGTCAAAGGCTTTCTCATAGTCCACAAACGCGAGGCAGAGTGTCTGGTTATATTCGTTAGTTTTCTGTATAACTTGCCTCAACGTGTGGATGTGGTCTATGGTGCTAAAACCCCGTCGAAACCCGGCCTGCTCTGGAGGCTGAAAGCTATCAAGACTGGCTGAGAGGTTTTATCTCCCTTCTTGAAGAACAGAACAGCCACACCTCTGCCCCAACATTTTGGAGTTCTTCCGGAGAAGATGACACTATTAAAAATTCTCTGGAGCTCCTTCAGAACTGGTCTTCCACCAGATTTCAGGAGCTCAGAGGTGATTCCATCCTCTCCCGGAGCTTTTCCATTTTTAAGTTGTTTTAAGGCCATCTCAATCTCATCCATAGCTATTTCAGGCATGTCCTCAGTAAAGTGGCGTGTCAATGTGGCCCTTGAATCGGAGGGGTTAGGAACCGGATTTCGGCATCGTGAGCGGTATAACTGGCCGTAAAAATCTTCTATCTCAGACAAGATCTCTGGTTTAGAGGTGACCATGTCTCCACGAGCAGTCCTCAACTTCGTCATATGGCTACGTCCCAGTTTTCGGGCGAATACGCGCATCCCACGATTTTGCTCGATCAACTCTTTTATGAGGAGAGCATTAGCCTTACGTAGGCCACGTCGTATTGCCTTCTTTATCTGTTTGTTTAGCGTAGCTGTTTGCGAAGGAGATGTCTGTGGAGTTTCTCGTCTTAACCTCATAAGTTCCAAAGTCTCGTCCGAGAGATCCGACTTACGGCTCCCAGCTCGAGCCCTGCAGAACCGGCTCCCTTCCTCGCCGATTATTCTGGTCACATTTTCGAGGTCCTCGTCAACATTGGTCGTGGTCTGCAGAATGGCAAAGCGGTTCTGAAGTTCCAACTGGAACTTGGTTGAACCAGCAGCCATTTGCAGTCGGGTCGGTCGGAGCGTGGACTTCATCATGCGCATCCTTTCTAGCTTATAATTGATATTCAGGGTGCCTCTTACCATGCGGTGATCACTTCCGGTATTAAACCTGTTGATCACAGAGACATCCCTGAATATGTGCTTTTTATCCGCCATGATGAAGTCGATCTCATTAAAGGTGTTTCCATCGGGACTTTTCCAGGTCCACTTCCGTTGGGGCTTTTTCTTATAAAAAGTATTCATAAGATACAGCCCCTGCGATTCTAGAAAGTGGACCAACATGTGTCCCCTGGAATTCCGACTGCCAATGCGGTGTGGTCCAATCCTCGATTCACCACTCTCCCTTCGACCAACTTTAGCGTTGAAGTCCCCCATCACAACGTTGTAGTGAGTGGACGTGGTATGATGCAAGGCCCGTTCGATATCATCATATAGGGCCTCTACCTCTTGGTCTGAGTGTGCCGATGTGGGGGCGTACATCTGGATCATTTTCAGTGAGTACCGATCCGCGAGCTTAAGAATGATGTACGCCACCCTTGTCGACACACTGGACACTTCCACAACGTTGTTACAGAGGACTTTGTTGACGAGGAAGCCTACGCCCCCCTGGGACTTGCAGTCTCCTTCCCGGAAGTAGAACAGATGTCCAGAGCTTAGGGTTAAGCAGTCCTCGCCCTGTCTTCGGACCTCGCTTAACCCCAGGATATGCCACCTGATTTTGGTAAGTTCTACCTCCAGTTCGGCCAGATGAGAATCCAGCCGGAGACTGCGTCCGTCGTACGTCGCCACGGTCAGTAGTTTTGGTGACTCGTTTGACGCCTGGGGATTCTTCGCACCCCTGGCACTGTCGCTGCCCCGACCGTCACCGTGGCCAGGACGACAGTGCCGCCAGGAACTCGGGGCCATCTTTTTAAATGTTGTCATTTCATGGGGGGGTATTGCCCTAATCTCCACGCTGGGCAGGCGGGTTGGAGATCGCAGGGGTAAGGACTTTAGCACAGATGACGCTGCTGCCCGTCATCGGCTTTGTATTTGGCCTCCCTACCCTTTTCGGATGGATATACCGCCATCGGTCGGTCAATTATGGACAGACCAACTATGGTTCTGTTTATTTGAAACTGACAAAGGACTCTAAACCGGTAATAATTAGCTCGGAAGAACAATTGTCTGTGTTGAACAATAATAAGTGACTATTTGTGTGTTTTGATAAATACCTAGTGATCCAGTGGCTTCAACTTATAACACTCAAATCGGTTCCGTTTCATTATTATCCGTTGGTTTTTATTGTATTATTTTTTGTGTAATATTTTACAAAGTAACCCACTTAATTACGCATAAGCGTAAATTCATTAAATGTGTATGTTATTTTGTACCAAATAAACTATTATCTTGTAACCTAAAACTTTGCATGTTTAGAACTACTTATTATGCTGGTTATAAGAACTTTTTTTATTTTTATGTCTGTAATATTAATGTGAAACTCTTGTTGTGGGATCCTGCACATTTACCTTATATACTTTATTTATTTTTATACCCCAATTTATGTATTTTTATAGCTGAAATTAATTAATTTTATTTAAAAGGTTGTTTTAATTCCTATATTGTATGTTCGACCCTTGTTCTCACTCATAAGAGAATAGGTATATTGTAATATAAATATAAATTTACAATATACCTATTCTATATATTTACATGGCTTTGTACATTACACTCAAATTAATGTTTTTAACAGTGAAATCGCCGTACATGTCTACCTACCTTATCAATATTTATCCAATGTTAGACAGATAATAATTATTCGTAATATTATTGCAGGCAAAGTAAACACGACGTATTTTATAATCCTGAATTTATTAAATTTCCTAGCTTTATACCTATTCAGATTGTTTTGTGTAATATGGTAGATTTTACCCATAATGATGATCGTTTTACTATTTGTACAATTTACTTTGTCGATATTTTTTTGCTTGTTATAAATTGCAAATATTACTGTCTCACGATATCGCTGTACATATACTACTATATGTTGAAATACACTATTATACTATTCCTATTTTATATATTGTATTATTATAGATCATTTATTCATAAATTCAAATTAAGTTATATACAATAAAACAAGGAATTAAAACTAACAAAATATTTACAAACTTAAAACTAATTAAAATAAATTACCTATAAATTAAATATGTCTAAAAAATTGTCGCTGTCATTGGAGCGCAGAGTGCCCAATATGCTGGCAGCATTCCCCCTCTGAATAGCCAGACTAATTCTCTGGCGGAGGAAGCTACCAGCCCTGCAATCCCCACTGGACTCTTGCAGGCGATGGGCAAGATCCCTTATGACCCCATGAGCCGCGCCCCCCCAAGAGCCGAGAGTTTCAACGGCGAAAGGAACAAAACTATATTCCCCACCAAGTGAAGAATATTTTTGCCGCTTCAAACTCTCTGCCGCAGCAGCAGCAGATCCCGCCTCGACAGCGCTCCGGGAGACATGACAAGGCGCCAGTGTGTCGACGCAGGTGGCATCCCACAGCAGAGCCTTGCCACTCTTCCATGGAATGAGCGTCATACCATCCGGTCTCTTGCCATCGTCGCGTACCAGACCGGAAGGCTCCAGCACTGCAGGTACACGAGCGCTGACAAGAGCGCGGCGTATGACGTCATTCAGAGCCGCGTGACGTGACAGGCGACCTGCACTGCGCTGGCACGACAGCCCGTGATGCCCGAAGGGATCGACATCTGTCCCACAACGACAGCGATGTGTCCCACAAATCTTAGCGCCTACCCTGAGACATACTGCTAGACAGAAGCTGGTTCTATCTAGCAGTGTGCCGATAACTGCGGAAGGCAGGGCGTTTAACCAATACCCCGACTCTGGCCTAGCAGCCGCTAAGAGTCGAGCACGCTGTGTAACACAAGAAACTGAATTTAAAAGGTTTAATTGAATCTGTTTACACAGCGGCTCGTCCCATAGCCTTTGCGATGCCAAACCAAGAGGAGTATCGGTCCCGGGACCAACCAAAACTAACCAAGCCTCCCTCGCTTCATCTAGACTCGTCATTAATGAATGACCGATACTAGGGTCGACGATTTTCAGGCACAATTCCGACGTGCCATAGACAGAAGAGAGGAAGGCTGGGAGCGCCACACCGGAATGCCCAACCCGCCAAAACGAATGGGAAGTGATGCCTGTGTCCAACAATGATCAGTGAAATTACAATTTAGGATTTTGGATAAGGCTGACCGAATAATATTGTCCAACTGTTCTAAATATTATTGTATTGTATTATTTATTTATTTATATACTTTTTCTAAGTTCATCAATTTATTATTTATATCATTTAGCACTTTATATTTAACCTAGAACCTAGACCCTAACTTATATCGCTGCTCTTGGATAGATCATTATATTATCATTATCAACGTCATAAAAATATTATAAATAATACCAATTATTATTATTATTTAGTATTATTGTATTATTGCTGTACATTGCTACTAACACTATATTTATTATTCGTGGTTACGTTTTTTCACCGTTCATGGCAAACGTATTGATTCTTATTGTATTTATTAATCTTACTATAATTATATATGATTACTATGAAATACTATATTCTATTTTTGTGGTTATTCTAAATAAGAAGACAACGGTTGCTAATTGGTTTACTTATTATCCTTTCAAACATCTGTTTATACACAACTTCCAGACTGCACAACAAAATATCGTGAAATTCTCGTAAAATTTCATTTCGGTTGATTCACCTGGTGATGCTCGACGACCTGCCACTGTCAGTAATACCTACTCCCTATTGTCAAACACGTATCCGACCAGGATACATATTATTTCATAATAATAATAAAACAACATGGTTAACTTAGATATATTAGCTGAAGGTATTGATGTGGCATCAGTGTCGAGTTCGCTTGTGTGTCGGCCGGAAGATTGTAGTAAACATATCTCCTCACCATCTAAATGTCTGGGAATTTTACATCAAAACATCAGAAGTATAAACCGTAACATGCCTGCTTTGATAACCCTGTTGTCGAGAATTAACCTGGACATGGACATCATTATACTCTCAGAATGTTGGCTTGCAGTAACGCATAGAGATCGCGCCACATAAATTGGCAGTAGGCAAACTTGGAACTAAATTTGACGTTTCCGCCATTGTGTGTTATTTTGTATGAAAGGTAAATTTAGTAGCTGGTAGCGTTGTGTTTTTTGCTCACTTTTTGTAATTTTTACGTTTCTTAAGGGTGATTATAATAAATAGATTTCCGGAGTTTCTTGTTAGTTCTTCTCCAAGCTAGGGTCTCCGCTGATCTAACCTCGGTAAAAAATATGTAAAGACAATGCTCAGTGCCATGTTTGATAATAGTTTTAAGAGATTCGCGATTTATACTCATGATATAAGATATAAGGGTGTGTATAAAATTGATTGCAGCTGTGGGAAATCCTACGTCGGACAGATTAAACGGTCTATTGCGGACAGAGTGAAGGAACACATAATATATTATGTAATATAATATATTAACGGGACTTATCCTTCTTATTATATTATAATAAGAAGGATAAGTCCCGTTAATTATTAATCATGTTTGAAATAGTTTTTTTAATTTATACTTAGATCATAAAATAACATTCAAAGAGAGCTTGTGATAGGGCCTATTGTAAATAAACATATTTTGACTTTGATATATTAATTTGTTTTATTTTAGTTTATAGCTCTGCAACCAAAGACCGTTATAAATGAAACCTATAATGTATCGAGCCGTATGGCACAGTGAGTGCTAGTTTTGGCGTGTTTACTGGTAACACTGAATTACGCGACTGTGGCGACGCCTCCAACTGCCAATTTATGTGGCGCGATCTCTAACATTCCCTCGCTTACTGGTTATAATCATTTCGCAACAACATCCAAAAGTAACCAAAATGAAGGCTTAGTTATTTATTATAAAGCCACTATGAATAAGATTACTCTTCTAGAACCCACATTCGCTGATTCCAATTGTATTGTGCTTAAAATTGGTGCAGACACTGCTGTTGTAGCTCTTTATCGTACCCCGTCCATCCGTAACCTAACTAATTTTATGTCATCTCTAGATAATACACTACAACAATTATCCTCATATAGAAACATTATAGTAACGGGGGACTTGAACATAGATATTTGTGACAGTGTAGGACAACAGGCTACTGACTACCTGACTCTGCTTGCCTACCATGGTCTACTGCCGGCCCATGACTTTCCAACACGAGATAGGACTTGTTTGGACCACGTTGTAGTAAAGACCACTTTCTAGTACGACCCTAGTAATTCAATCATCTATCACCGACCACTTTGCAACCCTGTTTTATCTTGATTACAAGACCTCTACAAACCGTCCAAATACCGCTAAACGAATAAATTATGTCTTGCTTACGATGAAGATGCGAGACACTGAGTTCAACGAGATCCTTGACTGTACTGACCCCAGTAACGCGACGGACATCCTTATTGACACTCTTACTAATCTGATAGAATCTCATTCATCTACAATAACTGTATCACGACGACAGAAAATTTACAAACCATGGATCTTACCTGGATTATTGAGATGCATGAAAAATCGAGATAGACTTCACATGATATTTAAAAGAAATTCTGATAATGACATACACAAAACGACATACTTACGATACCGCAACTTTTGTAACAACCTTCTCAAAAAACTTCGACGTAACTATGAGACTAGTGAATTACATAAATCATCCAACAGCCCCAAAAGACTATGGAAATCAATTCAGACTTTTACTAACCTTAAAACTCCAAGAACGACATCGACTAACTTACTTAACCTATACTCTTCTCCACTTGACTCTATTAATAAGGTTAACAAGTATTTTGTTGAAGTTGGCAAAAACCTTGCAGAGACTATGACAATGAACTCCACTAATCCTATGCCCCCTAGCTCCCGAAATCCACCGATGAACTCAGTTGTTTTTCATCTCACTGACGTAAACGAGATTAACAACCTCATTGACTCTTTAAAACGCGATAGTGCAACTGGATGGGATGGAATTTCTAAATCTTTTATCAAACAATTTTTTTAATTTAAACAGTATTTAATTCCCTCAATAACCCATATTTGCAACTTATCTCTGGCAACTGGTACTTTCCCCAATTCTTTCAAACGAGCTCAAATTTACCCAATACACAAGGGTGGTGATCGGGACAGTGTTACTAACTATAGACCCATATCTTTATTACCTGCATTATCCAAAATATTGGAATTTCTCATGAATTCCAGACTGGTGAATTTTCTGGAATCCAGAAATATACTTTCACATAACCAGTTGGGATTCAGGAGAGGGAAGTCAACCTCGGATGCAGTTATGGAGCTCTCTAACTTCGTTTGTTCTAACCTGGACTCTAGAAAAAAGTGCTTGGCTGTCTTTCTGGACTTGGCCAAGGCATTTGGCACTGTCTCGATACCTCTTCTTCTTCATAAACTTGAAATTCTTGGTGTGAGAGATACTCAGTTGCAATTATTTCATAGCTATCTTACAGATAGAACACAGTTTGTTGAGCTGGATAATTATCAAAGTCAGGACCTCCCAGTTCGTCACGGAGTACCCCAGGGAAGTATTCTGGGTCTTACCCTGTTTCTTGTCTATATCAATGAACTGTGTAATATAGAACTATTAAATAGCAAAATTGTTGCATTTGCTGATGACACAGCTTTACTTTTTCACGGTGATAACTGGAGTGAAACGTACTCACTAGCCCAATCTGGTTTCAATATAGTTACTAAATGGCTTCAACATAACCTTCTTACCCTTAACACTGAAAAAACACAATATATGACTTTTTCTCTTCGTTGTAACACTCCATCACTATCCATTTCTTCCATAATCGCCCACTGTTGCATGAACCAAACTGGCAATTGCGTTTGTAAATCTCTATTAAAGGTTGTTATTTTTAAACACTCGCGTTTTATACTCATTTTATTAATTATCTGAGACCGGGTCTAAACACGATAAATTTATAAAGATATGTGATTACCTTTATTTTTGCCCGACGTTTCGACCCAGTTGCATAGGCCGTGGTCGCGGGAAGACTAGCTAGCAAGCTAGACTGGCGGGAAGTCCGTCACAGCTAAAATGTCTGTCTACCCTCACAATTGGAATTTTTGTTAATTCATAGCACGACACACTACACTCACACTATCCGAAGACACATCCGCAGTTACGCCACGCGAATATAATCCCATGATTACTGGTTCCCATGTTTCTGACAGCCTAAAACCATCCTCACGATTGAAATTATTGGGATGTTTTTTAATTTCAATAGCCTCACGAACAACTCTGGGATAATAATGTTGTTCCGTGGAGATGATTTGAGGCTGATGTAATTCAATCCAATGGTTTGAACCAGACATCAGGTGTTCCGCTATCGCTGACTTTTGTGGTTGCCTATTCTTTACAGCTGCTATGTGTTCCTTGACCCGTTCCTGGACACTTCTTTTTGTTTGGCCAATGTAAACTTTACCGCAACTGCATTGAAATTTTATAAACACCCGGGTTTTGAAAAGGGATAACATCCTTCGCGCTCCGTAATTTGCTTGCTACTTTGAATACTGGTTTAAAAACAGTGTCAATCGAGTACTGTTTTAAGATTGCACCTATTTTGTCCGTTATTCCTTTCACATATGGTAGAAATGCCGGTTGTCTGCGTACAATTGGATGTTTATCCCTCTTTGGTTTCACCGTGAGACCTGTCGTTTTGTAACCATTTTTCTTCAGCACCTCCTGGATGTGAGCCAGTTCTCCGCTTAAATGGTCAGGGTCACACAGATCATATGCCCGGTTTACTAAAGTCCTCACAACAGACTGCGTATGACGTGGGTGGTGATGTGACGTGGCGTGCAGGTATCTATCCGTGTGTGTAGGTTTCCTGTGCACAGAATGCGCCAAGGTTCCATCCGATCTGACCATTACTTTTACGTCTAAAAAGGCTAACGTTCGATCCTCTTCAACCTCAACGGTGAACTTGACTTTTGGATGGATGGAGTTTAGGTAACTGGCATATTCTCTCGCACTATTTTCACCTCCTCCAATGATACAAAAGATGTCATCCACGTATCTCTTCCAAAGTCTAATACTTGAAGGTCCACCATTTAAAGCCCTTTCTTCAAAATGTTCCATCCAGATATTGGCAAGTACCGGCGCCACAGGGCTGCCCATTGCCACACCATCGATCTGAAGGAAATACTGGCCTTGGTACAAAAAGTAGCTTCCCTTCAAGCAGTGCTCTAACAACGTGATGTATCTATCTGATACGTCTCTCTGCCTAAACTTGTCTTTTATGACTGCCAAACACTCGTCCACTGGAACATTGGTAAACAACGACTCGACATCGAAACTCACCAATACCTCACCTGGTTCCAGTCGTGTGTTCCTTATCATTCCAACAAAGTGACGTGAATCTTTCACATAGGACGACGTCTGGCCCACCAGTTGCTGCAATACTTTTGACACGTGCTTTGCCAGGTCGTACGTGGGTGATCCAATTTGGCTGACAATCGGTCGCAAAGGCACGTTAGCTTTATGTATTTTCGGCAAGCCATAAAGTTTCGGTGGATGTACCACTCTCGCCCTGTGCAGTTGCCCATACTCGTCTTCAGTGAAAATATCCTCCTGGTCCTTGATCAGTGTACGAATGCGGCGATAAACTCTTGCCGTTGGATTGTAATTCACCGGTTTATACACGGTTTCATCTGCGAGGAGACTTTTGATTTTCGTGTCATAGTCCGCGGTGTTCATCACTACTGTGGCGTTACCTTTGTCAGCCTTAAGTACCAGCCTTTTCAAAACCCGGGTGTTTATAAAATTCAATGCAGTTGCGGTAAAGTTTACATTGGCCAAACAAAAAGAAGTGTCCAGGAACGGGTCAAGGAACACATAGCAGCTGTAAAGAATAGGCAACCACAAAAGTCAGCGATAGCGGAACACCTGATGTCTGGTTCAAACCATTGGATTGAATTACATCAGCCTCAAATCATCTCCACGGAACAACATTATTATCCCAGAGTTGTTCGTGAGGCTATTGAAATTAAAAAACATCCCAATAATTTCAATCGTGAGGATGGTTTTAGGCTGTCAGAAACATGGGAACCAGTAATCATGGGATTATATTCGCGTGGCGTAACTGCGGATTTGTCTTCGGATAGTGTGAGTGTAGTGTGTCGTGCTATGAATTAACAAAAATTCCAATTGTGAGGGTAGACAGACATTTTAGCTGTGACGGACTTCCCGCCAGTCTAGCTTGCTAGCTAGTCTTCCCGCGACCACGGCCTATGCAACTGGGTCGAAACGTCGGGCAAAAATAAAGGTAATCACATATCTTTATAAATTTATCTATTAAAGGTTGATAAAATTAAATATCTTGGTGTTATCGTCGTCAGTAGGTTGTCATTCGATCACCACATTCTAATGCTCGCAAACCGTGTTCGCAAGCTGTTATATGTATTTAAACATCTACGGCACATTGGAGACCCAAAAGTCCTTAAAATGGTTTACTTTCCCATGTGCCACTCTTTAATCAGCTACTGTATTACTGCATGGGGTGGCGCTGCTAAGACTTCTTTGCTGGTATTAGAAAGTGCACAAAGAGCGGTTCTGAAAGTGAGTGCATTTCTTCCGTATAGGTTTCCAACGCACGACTTATATAACATCCATAAAGTACTCGCAGTAAGACAGGTCTTCATTTTGCAAAGCATACTTAGAACGCAATCTCTCTTCCCCCTATTACCTACCTCAATCTCTAAGAGACGCCAGCATGCTGTTTGCACGCCAAATAAAATCAGCACTTCGTTTGCGCGTAAACATTTTATTTTTCTTAGTGCTTTCTTGTATAATAAAATCAATAAAATTCTTAGCATCCATAATTTGAATAAATTCTGCACCAAAAAAATTTTAACCAAATGGTTACTGAGTCAAGATTACGCTCAAACTGAAAATCTTTTAGCAGTTGTAGCTTAGTCATACTATCTCACTAATGTCTTCTTATTATAAATATCTGTTTATTATCTATAACACGTATTATGTATTTGTTTTGTAAGTATGTATATATGTACAAGTAGATATATGTTATGTTATTTTAGTTATGTATATATTAAATAATTATACTATTGTGTTTAGGGTTTTTGTGCAGGATATTTCTCTTTTTTTTCTCTTTAATTATTATTATATTTTTTATTTTAAATTTCATTTTTGTTGTTTTTCTTTTTTAATATATTTTTTGTTGTTCTGCATAGGTTAGTTACTAAGACATACATTTGTAAAGCATAACTTGTGCTTGGGAGGGGGAGCTGATATCCCGAGATACAGGAAATTTGACCTAGTTCGGGTGTCACTTCCCACCCCAATTTCACTGTAAAGAAAAATGTTTATGATTTTTTTTATGTTATAATTAGCATAAGGTACCTACTTTTTGTGAAATTGTTTTGGGAATAAAGAATAAAGCAAATTACATATTCACATACCTACCTACCTGTGCTGATTCTGCATTTCCAAGATTGAAGCTACACGGGCCGAGCAAAGAGGGCAGAGACCGACAAAACTAACATACTCCAACACCTACAAAACTGCTTACACCTCATCGACCTACTTCGGCCGCCAACGGATCCTCGTCAGCAGTTTTACCTCACCTCATTATTTTATCTGATACAAATCAATGTTGTTCCCACTTCGAACGCATTCACTAGTGTAGTTAGTTCGTAATTAGAATTATGTACTTAATATAAAGTTTTAGATAGTAAGTGATTCTAGTTTCTATCCTGCACCCTTCGGTTCGGGCCCACATCAACTTAATTGGCATGTAAATAGATATAGTCATATACATAAATACACACTCATACATATACGTACATACATATTATAATATATTTATATGTACATTATAGACTGTAGTAACATCATATAAACATAATTTCAGACACATACACATTAATTCAAACAATTTATAGAAAGAAAATATTTATAGATATATATATATGTGTATATATATATATATATATATATATATATATATATATATATATGCTATTTTGCACTGACAAGGTGAGACATTGATAGGAGTTAGGGTAAGGATTTCTGTTGTTCGAGAAGACAAGTCTTATACTACGTACGGTAGAAGGCTCCCCTAGAAGCAACGTCGCGAATACGTAGTGATATATCATTCCAGCATTTGTACGCCGCGAACTTGAAACTGCTGAATGGTGCACTGGCAAAGCAGCCCTAACCTTAAAGTGACGGGGGTTTGTTGACCTTGACTTGAGTTTTCGGTACAAGTAAGAAGGGCTCTCCGACCGAATGACACCAAAAAACAACGCCACGAAGTGCAGTCGCCTACGTGACTGCATGTTCAGCAAGTTCGCGTCGTTCAAATACGGAGTGATGCAGGATCGCTGAGGTATATGGAAGCAAAAACGGGTGCATGCGTTTTGAACCCGTTGTATCAGTTTCCTAGTTCGCTCAAGTATACAGCTACCATAAACAACGTCACAGTAGTCCAGCCTCGACAATATCAACGCTTCACTCAGGTTGACACGCAAGTCTACGCTGAGATATTCGCGGATATTGTAAAGCACCTATAAACGGTAGAAGCAGTTCTCAACTACACTGAGGACGTGCTTCTCGAAATGAAGCCTACCGTCCATCAGCAAGCCCAGGTTCCTAACCTCTTTCACCGCCCCTATGACGTTCCCTCTGAACCAAGAACTAAAAGCTTAGATTTGGAGGGGTTCAGCGTAAGACAATTTCTATCAGACCCACACGCAGTTCGTCAACAACATCCCCGAAGGTTTGGCAGACGCATAAAGCTGCAAATCATCAGCGTAGAGTTGATATCGACTGTTTTCGATACTGCTAACGACATCGGCGCTATACAGTATAAAAAGCAGAGGATAAGATAGAACCCTATGGAACTCCCCTCGTCAACGCGCGAGGGGAAGACCACCGAGTTCCACCGTCCATCCTCCGCAGCCCAACGGCTTGTGTTCGATGAGATAGATAACTATCAAACCAATTCACAGCACTGCACCGGTAGAAAATCCATAAAACGTCATCTTGGATAATAGCAAGGGTATGCTCAGACTATTGAAAGCTGTAGAAAAATCGAGTAATGCCATTAGGGTGCTCATGCCATCGCCCTGGGCCTGGAGAACGTCGTCGACCACATTCGCCAAGGCGGTCGCAGTAGAGCGGCCCTTCCGGAAGCCCGATTGATATTCGGGCAAAATACCATTTCCTTATAGATATTTCGTAAGCTGATCACTCGCATATCTTTGACAAACATACTTATAGGACGAAGGTGGGAGATATCAGTCGGGTTAGGTATTTTCAACAACGGCAGGACCCTGGCAGCTTTCCAACTAGTCGGAAAGATACCAGTGCTGAGGCTCCTGTTCAAAATCGCTGTCAATAGTCTCTGGTAATGTCAATAATAGCATGTCGATGTCAATGTCGTCAACACCCTTGGCCTTCGTCTTGATCGCCGAGACAATCTTTGTCACCGCCCCAGGCCGGTTTGGCTTCAGCGAGAATGACGAAGAACCAAATCGGTGAAATTCGTAATACGACAAATCACTAATAGTCACCTCTGCATTTCCTGGTATGTCCAGGAAATGCTTGTTAATATCGTCAGGGTCGTTAAAATATTGAGTCAAGTCAGTCTGGTTATTGTTAATTAGTATTATCTTTTTCAAGGGTTTCCACATTGTCTTTGGATTAGTCCTGTCATTGATGTACTTGTCAAAATATGCCTGTTTTTCAGAACGCAGAGCCTGAACGACAAGTCGTTTCAGGTCCTTATAGTACTGCTTATGTGCCTCGATTCCAATACGCTTGAAACGCTTGTAAGCGTTGTCGCGTAGCCGCATCATAAGCAGTACAGTGGTCGTCAACCAAGGCTTCGGAGCATCCTTCACCAAAATACTCCTGACTGGGGCATGTTTGTCAAAAAGTTATGTTATGTTGGCAGTCAAAAGAGCTACTAAGTCATCAATGTTGCCATGTGTTGTCATACTAGCCCAGTCTATTTCAGTCAAGTCAAAGTTAAGTTTGTCCAAATCCATGTTCCAGGGGCCTTGTGGCAGCGGACAGGACGGCATCGTCCAGCGCTACACCCTCACCTGTCCTTTACAGCTCCTCCAACCGGGGCGCTCGCGATCGGTCATCTTGAATTTACCTGAGCGATCTCTCGGCGCATATCCTGACGGAACTCCTGCAGCTGGTCCCGCAACTCCACTCGCAGGTCTGTGATAGCCGCAACTATCTCGGCCCGGAACAGCTTCATCTGAGCTATCACGCCATCTGCAACCTTCCTGGCCTCCGGTGACTGCGGTCGATTCGCATCACTCACAGGAGTCTTCTGATGGTCGGTGCGGGGTCGCACCCTAGCGCACTCCGGACACGTCCACTTACTTCGGGCTGCCTTTGTCTGTTTTTTAAAAATGCTCAAAGACATGCCCAAACATTTGTAATGGTAATTTCCACAACAACTGCTACATTCGATCGCCTCAGTAGCGGGCACAGACTCACCGCATGCCAAACAATTCATTATGCAGATAACAATAAAAAGTTATATAAATAAAATACAAAACAAAACTTAGAAAAATAATTAAAAAGATTTAAACGGACAAATTTGCTACTTAAGATTAAAAATTTAAATTAACTTGCAGGGAGTCGGTGAGTCTCGAACCACCACAAATACGCTTCACTTCACTGTAGTCCCAATTGAGCCACGAAGTAACGAAGTACAAAGTCGAAATAGTCATACAAATTCAAATTACTTATTCACTATTTTTATGAAATACCCGCTATTTAATGAACGCATAGATTTGTAAGACAAGGGAGATCACTTTTGCACTAAACACTATTCCAAACACAAATTTTTCTTAACCCAACGACACTTTAAACTATTATTACTCTGTGGACTATAAATTACTAGGTGTAATGGTCAATTTAACACTATTTTCAAATTTAAATACTAGACGTAAGTAAAAATGAACTAAACGATTTGACAACTTGTGACAGTCAATCACAAAATACAGACTTACAAACATTGTAACAAATATTTATTATATCACTTACAAGTCTACACCATGTAACATGCATACTTATGCGGTGTACCTATTAAAGGTTTTTCACCCACAATAAAAAATAATATCTATATAGTTGCACGGAACATGTTGAATATCTCAACCTGTTTTTTTTTTGTTATGATCATTTCATTATATTTCATGAGAGTAATGAAATATATCTAGTAGTTTTAAATGTATGGAAGAGAATGCTGTATTAAATGCAGTGGTGTGGCTCCTCCTGCCACAAGTGCCTTTTAGTGCTTACTAGAAGGTCTCAATGCCCTTTTTAATTACTGTAATTCTTGTTAATAAAGAAAAATTTCTTTTCTTCATATATTTTTTCATACACACTGGACGGTTATAGGTAATTCTAACGTGGCTCTTTTTCAATATCGTGTCCACCTGACTGTCACATGTCCCACTGGGCCGGCCCCTACGTAACCGCTCTTCCACTTCACACACATATATTCCTTTTGTCAATCTACTATCATTCATCCGCATAACACGTGCAAAACATCAAAGCAGCCATTTTCAATTTTAGTCACGATATCTACTTTCGAACCGCAATCTTTCTTTATCACACTATTTTGAAATCTATTATTCAATGACGGCATTGATTTTACTTTCATGCTTTTTTGCCACGCCCAACTTTCGCTACCATAAGTCAATGGTGGAACCAGCACAGACCTATGAATAGCCGTACGTGCTGATTGAGAAACCAACTGGCTACCCATAACACTATGCATGGCCCCATTAATCTTATTATCTTCCCAATTACACAAAATCATTCACTTGTTCAACTCTTTCATTATCTATATCAATCTTACACTTTGTCTTGCCAAGTCCCTCCATAAACGTTACTTTCGTTTTACTTACATCATCTTTCATTCCCTTGCTCTTAAGGGACTCACTCATGCAAGCGGCCATCTCCTGTAACTCACACGCCAACGGCGCAAGAAGAACCTGATCGTCCACGTACAAGAGGTATTTAATGTTCAACCTGCCCATACCCAATCCGCTGTCACTTTCTTTCAAATCTGCCAAGTAACTGTCCACGAACAGATTAAACATCCACGGCGACACTACACAGCATTGCCTCACAACCTTGCGGATACTGAAGCAGTCTGAGTAGGCCGCATTAAACCTGTATTAAAGTGTTCCTCAAACTAAACGAAGAGAGCGCCCCCCATGAATGATTCCGGGCTACTAGATCATGGGCCTTTAGGTTCATAGTCAAAAAATTTTCTGCCACCTAGCGTAAAGAACACCTAATCTGCACTTCCCATTCCCTTCCGAGAACCTGCCTGCACATCCCATATCTTGATTTCAGTCTCACGAACAACTCTTTCGATCAATACTTTTGCATGCATTTTTTCGACGAGCTCAGAAGGCTAATGCCCTGGTAGTTCTTGACGATGACAGCCCTACGCCATCTTTATATTTAGTCACACGGCCATACCGACAATATGTATTAAGAAGTAAGTACAAGAGGTTGGTGCATTAAAAAGTAAGTACAAAGTAAGTAATGCGACGTAGCTCAGTTGTTTGGGGCTTGACTCTGTATCAGGGGGTTCAGGGTTCGAATCCCGCTTGAGCATGTACCAATGGAAATGAAGTTTACTGAATTTCTATGTACATTTTCGTCATAAAAATACATTTACGAATGCGTCGAATTCTACGGTGAGGGAAATAATCGTGAGGAAACCTACCTGTTCGTCGAATAGGAAATTATTAGTGCTAGTAAATGGCGACATGGCTTACCACCGGTCACATTGAGTACTAACAATCTGGTCAACACGTGGGTTCGAGGTGGCCATAGCATTACTACTTTCGCAATAGCGGAGATGGACACCTGTACCTCCGACTACCCCGCAGGGGATAATGGTCGTGAACGCGTTTGTCTGATGATATTTATCAATATTGATGTTTGTTAAGTTCACTAACCTGAGCGTGCACTAGCTATATCACTTTGACAGTCATCATACGTCTATTTTGTCTTATTCCTAACAGCACTCATTCTGGAGTGTGCGTTCGCGCAGCGGAATGTTGTTGAATTTAAAGATTTTAATTATGCAGATATTTAGTGTATGACGTCGTATAATTGTGTATGGTAAAAAAAAATTTGTGCACGCAGCCATTGTGGAGAAATTCACCAAAAACTGATTCCGCTGGGCGAACGTTCGCCCAGCGGAACTTTTTTTGATCCATTGACTTTAGAAGAAAAGTGATGTGTCCAAAAATTAGTGTGTATTTGTGTGTAATTGTGTATGTATGAATAAAATTAGTGCATGCATAAACTTTTGGTTGGTTTACCTTAAAACCCATACATTGATACACTCTTTATAGCGCAGCCGCCATTCTCTATTACGAAGAATACTTAATTGTGGTCTTTTCTATGTTATAGAGAGTTTATCGTTATAGAGAATAATGTTATAAAGAGTTTACACTGTATTTAGATTATATCTCAAGTCTCAAGCGCATACTTAAATAAAGTACCTACGTAAACGGTACCTACTTTCTGTCATAGTCAAATACATTTAAAAAAGTAGGTGTACAAAAATAAATGACCTATAAATTATATCGAAACAACAATTGTGTTATCACCTGTACCAATTCAATACCGGTATTATACTGTAAATTTTGGGATGTTACCTAAATATATTGCACGGCCGCTTTTTTGTAGCTATCCGAACTTGGTCGGGTTATGTAGGTTTTCGATGCTTCGTCAGTATTATAATTGTTTTTCTTTAATTACTGAATTTAATGACATGAAATTTTGCATGTGAATAGTTGAATGAATACACTAATTATTGGCATACATTTTACCATGCAATTCCTTTAGAACGTCATGATATTTGACTGCTTTGTAAACAGTGATCTATTCGTGGTAAATTGTCCTATAACTCTTTAATTACTAACGGAACATCATTGATACTTGGCAACGTGTTGCAGACACTTACAAGGTTTGTATAAACGTGAAAATCTAGACCCCAAAGTGCATACTTTAAGAACTAAGACCTAATAAGCGTATTTTACGTTTATATTTTTATCTTTTAAGCCTTACGGTTTTTTCTAAATCTGTTTATTAAACAAATATAAACAAATTCGAAACAACGTATGTAAAAATCTACAGCTCTCTATGTAAGCGCTTTGTATGAAAACTAGCTAATGGCCAAACGTTCGCGTAGCGGAAACTTGAATTTCTCCGAAGTTTATGCATGCACTAATTTTATTCATACATACACAATTACACACAAATACACACTAATTTTTGGACACATCTCTTTTCTTCTAAAGTCAATGGATCAAAAAAAGTTCCGCTGGGCGAACGTTCGCCCAGCGGAATCAGTTTTTGGTGAATTTCTCCACAATGGCTGCGTGCACAAATTTTTTTTTACCATACACAATTATACGACGTCATACACTAAATATCTGCATAATTAAAATCTTTAAATTCAACAACATTCCGCTGCGCGAACGCACACCATTCTGGACCCCAATCCCCCAATCAATCGACCGACCACCAAATGATGATCCATTGCCAGATTCACGACCCGATACACTTTGGCGTCCACCAGATGCCGCCTCAATCGATCAGCCACAATGTCAAAATCTATCACACTTCTATCTACACCCCTTTCCCTAGTATACATGTGGATCATTTTATGACTAAACATTGTATTTGCCACAAAAAGGCCCTTCTCCTAACATATCTCGAGAAGGCTTTCGTCATTATTTTTCATCTCAATGCTTACCTTAAACACACTCATACAAATCTCGCTGTACACCTACACCATTAAAGACTCCAATCATAACAACATTTCCGTTCTCTTTACATTCCTTTAGTACTTTCCTTACGTTCTCCCAGAACTCCTTAGTGGACCTTGACATGTCAGGAGTACATACTCCTAACACGAACACAAGTTTTATGCCAACCTTACCTAACCTACCCAACCAAGAGTTTGGGACTGTTATACACATTATTTTACACATTGATTCATACTTTCTGATAGAATAATAGCAGCCTCCTGGCACGTCCGCTCCTCTTGTCAGACTCCTGTCCAATACGCTACGTAAGTGCCATGACAGGTATTGCCCACTCCCTTTCATTACTCTTCATTCACACATACCATATCTAATTTCTTACACTCATCATCTTACCAATTTTGTCTATCTTGCTCTATACCTCCACATACGTTTAACGTTCCAAATCGGGTTTCCGTGACCCACGTTCCGCTTCTCCGAGGAGCCGGGCGGCAGCCTCGTCGCAGCCTCATTTAAGGAACGTCGGGGACTCGGGGCCAATTGTTTATTAAAACTGCTCATACAAAAAAAAATCTTATACAACTGAGGATGGATACTTCCTCAGAGGTGAACTGGAAAAGGACCTAATTTTAATAAGCAATCTACATTATTCGTTCAAAATTTCTCAGTTGCTTTTGGAATCTCTCTTAGAGTAGACGTGATTAATAGTTACGCACAATAGAATTGTTTTTCTGTAGGTGAAGTTTTGCACTATTACAAGTTTAGCGTTTCTGGTGTCGACATATGCTGTTAAGTTGTGTGTATAAAGTGAACGAGGGTTTCAAAACCACACCTGCACACCATGTAGTAAGTAATAAATAATATTACGACTTCGTGTAAATCTACGTGTGGCGTTATCTATTGGTGGATTTTAATGAGGTGAAGCTTTCTCTTTCATAGGGATCGCTGCTCCCTTTCCATTCTCTCCGGACCTTTGGGAACTAATCTGATTACCTATATAACAGTGTACTAAGGAAATGTCTGACATGATTCACAACGAATAAACGTTTCGCTGTCCGATTCGGGAGCTTACCCGGTTTATTCAAAGTGATCATAACTCCACACTTGAATTTGCTAACATTACTCAAAGAGTTAAAATGCTCAAAAGAAGGGACCTCAATGGAGCTTGATGATTTTAAGAAGAAAA
Organism: Leucoptera coffeella; assembly: GCA_030578115.1. Taxonomy (NCBI): domain Eukaryota; kingdom Metazoa; phylum Arthropoda; class Insecta; order Lepidoptera; family Lyonetiidae; genus Leucoptera; species Leucoptera coffeella. The sequence continues at coordinate 2,670,132 of JAMBLF010000002.1, forward strand.
AGAAATACATGATGGCTCTTTTTATCATTATTATAATCCTGTTTTATTGCTCACGTCGTACTACATTTGTATTTTACCATGTTTTTTATTGTTTAATTCGGCATGCTGATCGAGCACATTACTGACCCTTATTCTTGATTATAAATAATGAATGATACAATCACACTTAAGAATATCATTGACTCTGAAATGTTCTTAAATATCTTTGTTTTGAATATCCGATCTATTAATAAGAATGTAGTGATATTTCTGTTTCTGTTGATATTATTGTTCTGACCACAGACCTCTATAACCTAGATACCGCAAGTGTACGTACTTTGCGTGTCAAAAGGATTATAATTGATCAACCTTTTGACTGCGTACATTTAGTTCCGTCCCGACCGTCATCGTTGGCGAACGTGAAGTGCTCCTCAGAAAAATGCCTAGTTGTGCCGTAATATCTTGTAAAAATGATTCAAGAAATGTAAGCCGAGATCATGGAAATATTTCTTTTCACCGGTAAGTAAATTTGTTATTTAATTGTGCGTATTTTATTTATAAATCAATTATTTTATCTTATTTGTGTCTATTACTATGTAAACCACCAAAATACATGTAAATGTGTGCATACTACGTGTTTAAATTACATTGCTGCATTTAGTTCCAAAGGTGTTGTATCAGTTCATATAAAGCAAGCAGTGAACACGGAATCGATCGATACTTTCAGTGGTAGTTGCGCTTCGTGGTACAGAGGTTATTCTCATTCATCGTACCAAATAGGCAAATAGTGTTGTGCACATGAATCGATTCCAGTTATGGTTGTCGATTCGAATCGATTTCAAAACTACAAATAGGTAACTACACTCTAACTAACTACTCTACTCTAACTGATTAAAATTATAAGAAAATTATGTTTGTAAAATTTGTTCATGTTGTATTTATTTGTTAAGAATTAGAATAACGTAAAGTAAATTTTCATTACAGGTTTCCAAGCGACCCCTATATTAAAGGAAGGTGGATTGATGCTACGGGGCAAATTAATTGGTTTTTACAAATTAATTTTTATTATGTTTTTTGGTTAAAAGAATAATTAAATAAGTCTCATTAATTAGATAAGTCACTTGTGTGTACCACTAAGCCTACCTACCTACTTAATAGTAATATACCTACTTAATAGTAACTTTAGATTAACTTAAAACTATATTATATAACATAACAATATCTAACATGAATAAACTTTTCATAATCACATTTGAAGTTTTATTTAGCACCAATAATTTGTACTATTATGCGTCGCACTCCGTTGAATCGTTTTGATGCGCGAGTATTTTCCCATCACTAAATCGCCGCTGTGACGTCATAATACCTACGCATATTTCGGCACGCGCGGTTTTCATAGAAATGAGTGCATTTGCGGCATCTAGGGTTATAGAGGTCTGTGGTTCTGACTGAGTGCTGGTTGGACTGTGGGTCCAACTTGCAGCTTCCTCATATCATTAACTATGTAGCCACAAGGAGTACGAAATATTCTAACCAAAATGATGGAGTGGTGGTGTATATTAGGGAAGATTTGCGACATTTAGCTAAAAGCCTGACTTGGCAGGTATTCGGTTCGGTTCGGTTGCATGCGGTTTAATCATCAAGACGTGTGCCGGTGTGGCTGTCCTGTGTATCTACCGCTCAACATCAAACAGGAATATTGACTCTTTCATGTCTGCAATCGATGGGGCTATTTCGAGTTTATCATCTTTCAAAACATCAATCGTTGCGGGTGACATTAATGTAGACATTAGTGATGGCAGTTCCGACTCTCGCTCAGATGACTATTTGAACTATATGGCTTCCCGTGGTTACTTACCTGCTTACACTGTGGCTACTAGGGGGTTGCCCGCCTTGATCACTTTCTCCTGCGCTCAGAGTCCTCCGCGGATGCGATCGTGGTTGAAGCAACTGCAACTGACCACTACACTTCTCTGCTGTGTGTCAGCACTAAGGAGCCTTTCATTTACTCAATAACTTCTATTACCAAACATGATTTCCCTGAACTGGACCACTCCAGGTCTAACTCTGATTTTACACATATTTCGTTGATGCGCCTCGCGAATGCGTTGATCTCGAGGGCGCCACTGAGGTTTTTGTTAGCTCTTGTATCATAGAATAACTCCACTCAGATTCTTGCCAACAGGAATATATCGATCAGGCCATGGATGACTCCTGCTCTCCAGCGATGTTTGAGGCATAGGGACATAGGGATAGGGGATACTAGGATTCTGTATAATAGGTATCGTAAGTTTTGCAAGAAGCAACTAATAAAATCGAAAAGGCAATATGAAATTACAGAATTTCAAGGAGCTGTTAAAAACTCGCGACTCGTGTGGAATACGATCAGAAAGGTAACGAACGCGGTATTAAACGGTGTGAATCTCCCTCAGGCTTGATCTCCCCTTGCACTGACCCTAAAGAGTCATATAATGTGATCAATCGCTTTTCCGTAAATGTGGGTGAATCTCTAGCCAGCCGGCTTGCATCTGCGGCGGCCCCGTTCCCGGAGACATGCGATTAACTAATGGTTATGCACCTGCTCACTCTTTCGTGTTGCTGGAGTCCGATCCCAAGGATGTTATAGCTGTTTTGTTGGCTTCTTGCGATCTGGGGCTGCTGTTGGGTGGGATGGATACCTACATCGGTACTAAAAAAGTACTATTTAATATTTGACAAGTCTCAACCTACCAATTACAGACCAATAGCTCTACTCAGCTCAATATCTAAAAAAACTAAATTACTTAAAAAAAGTCTCTACTCCTACGCAATCAGTATGGATTTAGAGGGTTGTTCCATTTCCGACGCATTAGATATGTTCACGAGCAATGTAGTCAAAAACCTAAATAATCGTAAGTACACTCTTACCCTTTTTCCTTGACCTAAATAGAGCCTTCGATACTGTGCTCACCTTAGTACTTTTAGATAGGCTGTGCGAGGTTGGCATTTTTGGCACTCAACTCCTGTTTGCATCATATTTGAGTGATCGTTCGCAAGCAAGTTAGATTGGCCCGTATATGAGCGACCCACTAGATATAAACTATGGGGTGCCCCAAGGGAGTGTGCTCGGACCTACCCTGTTTTTGGTATACATTGATGGTCTTTTCAAATTGAGTGTTCCCAGTTGGAATATTACAGCATATGCGGATGACACTGCTTTGACTTTTGTTTGCGTTTGCGGTCTCTTGGTCTGAACTTCAGCGAGTTGCTCAGGGAGGGTTTGACTTGGTCTACCATTGATGAAAGGTTCATCGCCTCATTCTAAACATTCCAAAAAGTAAGTGCATGGCCTTCACTGTGTCGTCAGTCGGTAGGCCTCTTGCAGCTCCTACAGTCCGCGCGCACGATTTTTTGGACCGGGCTACATATAATTGCCCGTCTATCGGTTATTCGGATTCCATTATGTACCTGGAGATGATTATCGATCCGCTTTTTATTTTAAGCTCCATTTTAAGGCGTTGACAGGCAGGATTCGCAAACTGAATTTTTAATAAACTTAGAAATGTACCTAATTCATCAATTCTGCGTACTACAAATTATGCTCTCTTTCAAAATCAATTTAGGTGGCGCAAATCCAGCGTCCCTCGTTTCACAATATTGCGTAAGGACCAATCCTCTTAGTGATTGCGCCATGTAGCCAAATAAAGATATTATTATTATTATAAAATAATAAAAATGGAAGTAGTACAACCAAATTGTTTTGAGAATTCAGCGTAGTATATGGGCTTGACTCTATATCAGTGAAGACAGAGTACAAACCTCGGAGCATGTAGTACGAATAGCAATGAAATTTTGTGATTTTCTATGTACATTAGCGAAATGCACGTAATACTACGGTGAGAGAAAATATCTTGAGGAAATCTCCTTGTTCCCGAACAGGTTATACGTATACCGTAGTGTTTGTAAATGGCGATACGGCTTACCATATGTTACATTGATTCATAACTGGATAGTTAACAACACGTGGATTCGAGATGCCATAGAATGACTACTTTCGGACATCTGAATCTCTGACTACCACGCCTGAGTTAATTGTCGTGAACGCGTTTGCCTATTATCTGTTTTTCTTGTTTTGAGTTATCATGAAAGAAGTATTTTCATAACACAATTCGTTATTTTTATTTCCTTACCGTATTGCCACCCCCTGCCCCATTTATTACA